>CM042689.1:170085446-171485446 GCA_023614405.1 Avena insularis
GAAGAAGAAGTTACTCTCCATACCCTTGAAAGGGAGAGCTGAAGAATGGTATAAGCTGCTGAAGAATGGACAATCCATGGAATGGGAGGAGATGTCATCTCTCTTTTACTCTAAATTTTATCCTCCCAGTGAGATTCATAAGGATAGAAATCTTATATATAAATTTTGGCCTCTTGATGGAGAGAGTGCAGCTCAAGCTTGGGAGAGATTGATGTTACTAATGCTTAAATGTCCTATTCATGAACACCCTAACAATATTATTCTCAATAACTTTTATTCTAGGCTTTCTCTTCATGATAAAGATTTACTAGATGCTTCTTGTGCTGGATCATTCACACATATGAAGGAAGAAGCTAAATGGGACCTACTAGACCATATTCAAGAGAACACTGAAGCTTGGGAGAATGACAAAGGAAGAAAGTCAGGTATAAACTATGATTATGAATGCATTAAATCTTTTATGGGAACTGACAACTTCCGTGATATTAGTAATAAGTTTGGTCTTGATCCTCAAGTTCTTGTAAAATGTTTTGATGCTTTTTCCTCCTATATTGAAATTCCCAAGAAAGAATGGGACAAGTACCATGCTCCTTATAAAGACATTGCCACCCATGTTCCTGCTAGTACAGAGGTTTGCACTATTGATCCTATTTTGCCTGAACCTTATGTTGAGAAAATCCCTTTTCCCTCCAAGGTAAGGAAGTGTTCTATCATGGCTAATGTGGTTAGCAAGAGCGCAAAGAAAACTGTAGGGTCCGACGAGCTTATTGATATTGAACATGTGGTAGCTATTGTGAAAGATCTTGTCACTAGAAATATAGAGGATGAGCATATTGCCTTCTGTGAAGACGCTACTAATATTTTTTCGCATCCTAATAAATTTAGAAAAGCTAGTGTCCATGTGCTTTCTGCTAAAATTGGTAGTCATAGCTACTATGGTTTATGTGATATTGGTGCTGGTTCTAGTGCTATTCCTTATGAGCTTTACAGGGAAATTATGCATGAGATTGGTCCTTGTGAGCTTGAAGACATTGATGTGGTTATTCACCTTGCTAATAGAGAGCAATTTTGCCCTATTGGTATTGTAAGAGATATGGAGGTCCTTTGTGGTAAGATTAAATATCCTGCCGATTTTCTAGTACTTGTAAAGAAGCTAGTAAAACCTATCCAATTATCTTTGGTAGACCCTTCCTTAATACTTGTGGGGCTATCATAGATTGTAGGAAGGAAAAAGTTTTGACTAAGTTTGCTGGAGAATCTTATGAGTTTAATTTTTCCAAATTTGCGAAAACTCCTTATACAAATGAACTGCCTGATGAGGATTTCAGGGTTGAACAACTTTCTGCTATTTCTCTTGCTCCTAACAATGCTTTACAACAGTTTATGGAAGATCATGAAAGTGATGCTTTCATGAAGGAAAGAAATGAGATTGATGAGATTTTCCTTCGTCAGCCGGAACAGCTTAAGCATAATCTACCTTTGGAAGATTTGGGTATCACACTACCACCTAAAGGGGACCCTGTTTTCGAATTAATACCTTTACCTGATGATCTCAAATATGCTTATCTTGATGATAAGAAAATATATCCTGTTATTATTAGTGCTAAACTTTCAGGAAAGGAAGAAGAAATGTTATTAGAAGTGTTGAAGAAACACCAAGGATCTATGGGATATACTCTTGACGATTTAAAGGGGATTTCTCCTACTATATGTCAGCATGCTATTAATATAGAGCCTGATGCAAAACCAGTTGTTCAGCACCAACGCCGTCTAAATCCTAAAATGAAAGACGTGGTAAGAAATGAGGTATTAAAACTCCTTGATGCTGGTATTATTTATCCTATTGCTGATAGTCAATGGGTTAGCCCTGTTCATTGTGTTCCCAAGAAAGGGGGAATAACTGTTGTGCCTAATGAGGATAATGAGCTTATACCCCAAAGAGTAGTGGTTGGGTATAGAATGTGCATTGATTTTAGAAAGATTAATAAAGTTACTAAGAAAGATCATTATCCTTTGCCCTTTATTGATCAAATTCTAGAGAGGTTGTCCAAAAAGACTCACTTTTGCTTTCTTGATGGTTATTCTGGGTTTTCTCAAATTGCTGTGAAAGCACATGACCAAGAGAAAACTACTTTCACTTGCCCTTATGGTACGTATGCTTATAGGCGTATGACTTTTGGTTTATATAATGCTCCTGCTACCTTTCAGAGATGTATGTCTGCTATCTTTCATGGTTTTTGTGAAGAAATTGTAGAGGTTTTCATGGATGATTTTTCAGTCTATGGAACTTCTTTTGATAACTGTTTGCACAACCTTGATAAATTTTTGCAGAGATGTGAAGAAAACAACCTTGTTCTTAATTGGGATAAATGTCATTTCATGGTTAATGAAGGGATTGTTCTTGGACACAAGATCTCTGAAAGAGGCATTGAAGTTGATAGAGCCAAAATTGAAGCAATTGAGAAGATGCCTTGTCCTAGAGATATCAAAGATATTCGTAGTATCCTTGGTCATGTTGGTTTCTATAAGAGGTTTATTAAAGATTTCTCCAAAATTTCAAAGCCCCTTACTAATCTTATTCAAAAAGATGTTCCTTTTGTTTTTGATGATGATTGTAAGGAAGCTTTTGAAACTTTGAAGAAAGCTTTGAGAACTGCTCCTATAGTCCAACCACCTGATTGAGTTTATCTTTTGAAATTATGTGTGATGCTAGTGATTTTGTTGTGGGTGCTGTCTTGGGACAACATGTTGACAAGAAGCTAAATGTCATTCATTATGCTAGCAAGACTCTGGATGATGCTCAAAAGAATTATGCTACTACTAAAAAGGAGTTCTTAGCTATAATCTTTGCTTGTGATAAGTTTAGACCTTATATTGTTGAGTCCAAAGTTAATAATCATTTTGATCACGCAACTATTAAATACCTTATGACGAAGAAGGACGCTAAGCCTAGGCTTAAAAGGTGGGTGTTGCTTTTGCAAGAGTTTGATCTACATATTGTGGATAGGAAAGGTGCTGATAATCCTATTGCTGATAATTTATCTCGTTTGGAAAATATTTCTTTTGACCCCTTCCCGTTAATGATAGTTTTCCAAATGAGCAGTTAGCTGCAATAAGGGTAAGTCCGCATGAGATTCCTTGGTATGCTGATTATGCTAACTTTATTGTTTCCAAGTATTTGCCTCCAACCTTTACAGCTCAGCAAAGAAGGAAATTCTTTTATGATCTAAGGCATTACTTTTTGGATGACCCACATTTATATAAAGAAGGAGTAGATGGTATTATGCAAAGATGTGTTCCAGAATTTGAACAACAAGAGATATTAAGAAAATTTCATGGCAGTGCTTATGGAGGACATCATGCTAGGGATAGGACTGCACAAAAGGTGTTACAATCTAGATTTTATTCGCCTACCCTTTTTAAAGATGCAAGGAAGTTTATCTTATCATGTGATTAATGCCAACGAGTAGGTAACTGTAACATCCCAAAAATCATGATTTCAAAGTTTGCATATCATCCATACATTCATAATCATTTTAGGATCATTTTCAATGTCATTTCAAAACAGAAGCATTTGAATGTCTATTATTTTATGTAAGAAAGGCATTGGCCCAATGCTACTCTATAATATGAGATTATTTGTTTTAAACCAAAGATATTTGATCCTATGGTTGATTGATGTTTTCCAGAGCTTGGACAAAGATTTCAAAACAAAGTATAAATTTAAAACCATTTTTATGTCTTTACTAAGCAATTGATAAAGGCATTGTTTATTTTAAAATTCCAATGTGCCAAATTATTTTCAAGTGTACAACATTGTTCTGCAGCCAATTATGTACTAGTTTCACTTTACAAAAATCCAGAAGTGGTTTGAATTCAAACTCATTTGAAACTCATTTGAATTTGGTTCCTAGAAATCAAAATAGAAATAGAAAAAGATTAAAGAAATGGAAATGGGCTGGCGCCAGCATTTCGTCCCAACAACAGAACCAGCCCAACCGGGGTTTCCCTTCTCCCTCTGTTTCTCACCGCAACCGCACGCACCCTCTCACTGACGCTCCGACCCCACCTGCCCCGTCAGCATCATCCCCAATCACCGCGCGTCCGACCCGCTCCATTAGCTCGCAAGGTGACCCAATGATTAAATCGGCTTAATTCCCATTGATTCCGTGCGTGATCCTCGCCCTGGCTCCGGCTACAAAACCCCCTCTCCACCCTGCATCTTTCCCCTCACTTCCCTCACTCGCTCCGCCACCAGGCTGCTCGCATTCAAGCTCAAACCACCGCGGTGCCGACGACCTCCGGTGGCAAATTCCGGTGAGCCCTCTCCTCCCCTTGCCTCCTAGTCTTGCTAGCACATTCTCTGCACCCTTGCGCATCGTTTGACACCGTTGCTGTGTGCTAGGACAACCCCGAGCGTCGGCAACATCGACGACTGAGCGAGCCCGACGCCTTCACGAACTCCGGCGAGCAATCACTGACGACTCCGAGCGCCCCTCCACCAACGAAGACCACCTTGACCTTCAGCATCGTCACGCGAACACTGTGAGCTACCCCACTGCCTTTCTCGCTTCCTGTAATGCCGACGACATCACCGTCTGACCGTGCCGCCGCCAGCCACCGTCACAGCGCCACTGACTTATGGTTCGGTTGTTGTGGACCGTTAGATCTAGATCGGGCGTGTAGGAATAGATCAATTAAGCGAAGAGGTAAGTGGTGATTGTGCATAGTTAGCTGGATCCAACGGCCCGCGTGCCTGATCCGCGCGAAACGGTATCAGCCAATCAGAACACGCCGTGTGGCCTGGGTTTTGATTTAAAATCTGGAAATAGAAATATTAGTTGTTCAAACTTGCAAAATTCATAACTTTTGATCCACATGTTCAAATTTTGCAAATTTTATATCATTGGAATCAGGGGAAAGAATTCTATCCATTTATGCAATTTTTTTCATAAATTGCATCTATAAAATGTGTTGTTTTTGCAGAGACATTTATAAGATTATTTTGTATATAAAAATTATATAGAAAATGTTTTAAGGGCCAAATTAATTTTATTTAGTGTATAATTGTTTTGTTTATGATTCATTACTGTTTCACTTGTCTTGTTTGATTTAGAAAATCATCACATGGCATTTGCATGCATTCATATATTTTTGCTTGTATATTTTGATATGTGAATTTGGTGCTAGTGGTGATTGTGATTGTGAAGATTGTTGCTACTCCCCCAACTACCAAGGCAAGTGGTGCTTCATATTTTTGTCCCAATATTTTGACTATGCATTAGAGATATTTTGTATAGGGCTTGCATGAATATTTTGCTAAGTATCTATATGCTATGCTTGGGAAATCCTAGTAGTTGTAGAATTGTTAGAATTTTCTCTAAGTTAAGATACTTGATATTTGCCATGCTTAGCCTAGCTAGTAGTAACCAAGGGTGGAATATATATACATGCTATAGAAAATATTTCTAAGTCTTTGACTTATGGTTTTTCTTAATAAAACAACTAAGTGAATGAAACACCTGGGTGGAATGGTAATTGCTTGGTGGTTTTTGGTTGAGTGGTTACACAAGGCCCATTTTTATGGTTTACCTTGTGTATCTCACTTGTGGATTGCCACCCAGGAACAAAGGGATTTGAGATGCCAAATGTTAAGAAGCTTCTAGTGCAGCCACATGGCATTATGGGCTCTGCCTGGATCATATAGGTTGCAATAACTTAGCCATTTGGACAGTTGGTGGTAGTGGGATGATAGGTGGGAACGTGTCCATTTGGTCTAAGGGAAGGCTTCTGAAAGGTCTTGTCTTGGTGAAAATCCATTCTTGTGGGGAAAGTGCACAACCTCTGCAGATGGAAGAAACTAAGTACTTAGTCGTGTCCCCGGTAATGGACAACTTGAGCATCAAGACATGGAAGCTATCAAGAATCTCCTCATCCCAATTTTCTATGTTAAAACTTGTGGTTGAACAAGGGTGAAGGATCACCAATTTCTATTGGTGGTTCCTTGGGAAAGTTTTGTCAAAGAAAAACTTAGTGTTTTCAACTGATAGGTAAAACCTATTTTGAGCAAAGAAAGCCTAAGCTACACTTAGCCAAATTCATGTAGTAACTAGATGTTAATATTCTACTAAGGTATCACTTGCCAAATCATGGCCTAGTACAAATCATGGCATACATGATGGATCCGACTGCAGAAGCATATGGAATCGCACTCATTCGACTTTGCTCATTAGTTGTCGAAGGACACTGAGTCTTGCTAAGTTCTACACCATGGGACATCGGTAAGAACCCCTTCTTAGACGATTCCATGTTGAACTTTTTCAACACTTTGTCCAAATAAGTACTATGACTCAATCCAATGAGCCGTCTTGATCTATCTCTATAGATCCGGATTCCGTGAATATATGTTGCCTCACCCAAGTCTTCCATTGAGAAACTCTTTTCCAATGATTCCTTGGTTTCTTGCAACATCTGGACATCATTTCCAGTCAGTAATATGTCATCCACATATAAGATTAGAAAATTTACTTTGTTCCCACTAAACTTCTTGTACAAACAAGAATCATGATCACTCTTGATGAATCCAAACGATTTGACTACCTCATCAAAGCGAATATTCCAACTCCGAGATGCTTGCTTCAACCCATAAATGGATTTATGAAGTTTGCACACCTTGTCATCATTAGCCAGATCGACAAAACCCTCGGGCTGTATCATCATTAGCCAGATTGACATCCATCTGCCATATCTCATAGTCGAAATAGGCCGCTATAACTAACATGATCCGAACTGATTTAAGCGTCGCTACGGGCGAGAAAGTCTCGTCACAATCAACTCCTTGAACTTGTCGGAACCCCTTCGCGACAAGGCGTGCTTATAGATTGAAACATTTCCATCCATATCAGTTTTCTTCTTAAAGACCCATTTGCACTCGACGGGTCTTGCACCATCTGGCAGATCAACCAAGTTCCAAACTTGATTTTCATCCATGGACTTTATCTCGGATATCATGGCTCCAAGCCATGACTCGGAATCATATCCCACCATCGCCTCCAAATAATTTGCCGGCTCATCACTGTCTAACAGTAATACATCACGAACACTTCGTAATCTTGCCGATCTTCGTAGTACAGTGCTCTTTGGCTCACCATGCGACCGGATCAACCTCCAAGGTTTTTGCCGACTCGCTACTAGCCGGTTCCTCTCGAATTTCTTTGCGTTGCACCGTGCTCCCACTTACTCCCCGACTGAGAAACTCTTTATCAAGGAAGACACCGTTCTGAGCGACAAACACTTTGCCCTCTTCTCGGTTGTAGAAGTAGTAACCCAAGGTTTCCCTCGGATACCCCACGAAAATACATTTATCCGACTTGGCTGTAAGCTTGTCCGACTGAAGTCGCTTGACAAATGCTTCACAACCCCAATTCTTAAGGAAAGACAAACTCGGCTTTTTGCCTGTCCACATCTCATGCGGTGTCTTCTCTACCGATTTTGATGGTACTATGTTTAGTGTGAACGCCGCTGTTTCTAGACAATAACCCCAAAATGATAAAGGTAGATCTGTCCGACTCATCATTGATCGTACCATGTCCAACAAGGTTCGATTCCGCCTTTCCGAAACACCATTCCTTTGTGGCGTTCCTGGCGGAGTAAGTTGAGGAACTATTACACAACTTTTTAGATGGTCATCAAACTCATGACTCATGTACTCGCCTACTCGGTCCGACCGAAGAAACTTTATTTTCTTGCCGAGTTGATTTTGTGCTTCATTCTTGAATTCTTTGAACTTTTCAAAGGCTTCCGACTTATGTTTCATCAAGTAGATATATCCATACCTACTCAAATCATTAGTGAAGGTAATGAAGTACTCATAACCACCCCTGGCTGTCGTGCTCATTGGTCCACATACATCACTATGTACTAGTCCCAACAAGTCAGAGGCCCTTTCGCAACTCTTTGCAAAAGGTGTCTTGGTCATTTTGCCGAGTAGGCAAGATTCGCATGTCTCGAACGACTCCAAGTCAAACGAAGTTAGGAGTCCATCATCATGGAGCTTCTTCATGCGTTTCCAACTTATATAACCAAGCCGATAGTGCCAAAAGTAAGTCATATTCAGATCATTTGGTTTCAACCTTTTAACATTTATGTTATAAACTGACTCACCATCAAGATTCAAAATAAATAACCCGTCCTGGACGGGTGAAAAGCCGTGAAACATATCATTCAAATACAAATAACAACCATTATTCTTGATATTTGACTCATAGCCTTGCCTCATCAAACATGAAGCAGAAATAATGTTTTGACTAAGCACTGGAACATAATAACAATTATTCAGTTCCATAATGAATCCGGAAGGTAAATGAAGTTGCATCGTGCCGACTTCCAACGAGCAACTCTTGCTTTGTTGCCGACTCGTATATCAACCTCGTCTCTTGCTACGCTCCTAGTTCTTACCAGTCCCTGCAATGAGTTGCAGATGTGAATAACTGATACGGTGTCATATACCCAAGAACTATTAGGTGCATCAGCAAGATATATGTCTATAACATTGCAAACAAGTGTACCTGAGTCGGAAGTCATACCTCCACTCTTGGCTTTGTCGACCAAGTAATTGCTGCAGTTCCTCTTCTATTGGCCATCCGCCTTGCAGTAGAAGAAAGTGGATCCGGCTGAAGGAGATGGCTTAGTACCTGAGGAAGCGCTTGGGACCGGGTCTGGAGCCTGCTTTCCTCCTGACTTAGCCTTCTTATTAGTCCAAGAACTCTTCTTGAACTTAGCCTTATTCTGCACCATCAACACTTGACTGGCGCCCTTCTTGAGATCCGCCTCTGCCTGCTTGAGCATCCCATGTAATTCAGTGAGCTTCTTATCCATACCATGCATGTGGTAGTTCAAAATGAACTGCCCATATGCACTAGGAAGAGAGTTCAGAATTATATCCGTAGCGAACTCTTCGCTAATGGGGTAGCCAAGCCTCTCCAGAGACTGCACGTAACCAACCATTTTGATCACATGCGGACTCAGTGGATCACCATCCTTAAGCTTGCAACTCAGCAAAGCCTGAGAGACTTGATACCTCTCAGTCTTTGCCTGAGCCTGGAACATACTTTTGAGGCTTTCGATCATATCGTAGGCCTCAACATGCTCGAACTGCTTTTTCAAGCCCGGTTCCATGTGAGCAAGCATAAGACAGCTAATATCCGTGGACTAATCCTTAGCCCGGCGGTAGGCATTGGTGGCTGCGACAGTCGCATTCTCATTCGGCTCATCTGGAAGTGGGTTGTCTAGGACATGGTCCTTCTTTTCTTGTTTGAGAACAATTCTCAGATTTCGATACGAGTTGGTAAAATTAGTGTCGTTCAGTTTATCTTTCTCAAGAATAGTTCTCAATGCATAACCGGATATCTGAGAGTGACTGCTACTTGGTGCCATGATCTACAACAGAAAATATGCAAAACACTTAAGACATGTATTCATAAAAGAGCAAGCATATTAAACATTTTAATATTTTATGCTCCCACTAGAACCAACACCCCTCCGATGGTTGCTTAGTGATTCAGGATCCTAAATAAGCAAGTCGGCTAGTGAGCTTTAGCATCACCGCTAGCCGCCAAGTGATCTAGGTAGACAACTCCTTGTCAATCGCATCTCATGCGACTCCTGTTGGACGGGTGGCATCACATGCCCCGGCTCCCATCCGACTTTTCCCCGAGCCCCACACCCGTTGTGATAGACCCGTCTAGCTTACCGAGTGTTTCCGCAGTAAGAGTCCAACTCGAACCCACCTAGTCGGAAAGAATTGGCAGCACCTCAATTTTATGAGCCCACTACCAAAAATGTCCGACTTGTGATGGTGCAAACACGCATGGAAAACCGACTAGACCTTCTTTGAGGGATTAAATTTTACCGACTATCTAATAGAGGTAAAACAGAGACATAACAATAACACAAAATAAAGCAATTATAATGTGAAATGGTATGGCTCTCTTCATGGAGATCTCCATCTCCACAAAGCCTGTAATCCGACTCGTGCCAACTCTTGTCACTTGCCGTCTTACTTCATGTCGCCGACATGTACAATGCCTTGCATGCCTTCCGGGTTCTCCAAACAGCTACACTAGCTTAGTAAAGTAAATTACAAGGAGAATCCGACACGCAGGTCGTTATACAATAAAATGACAGCACCTAGGCTCCAGCCGGCTGACAAAAACCGTGATTCGCAGATCACGTATGGATTACACACATACATCACATGCACATGAACCATACCATTCAAAACTTCCTGCAAAAACAAGTTATGCATAGATACAATATCTACCGGCGTTGTGAAAACGTAGATCTCATCTACGATCTGAACATGGATTCCGACCATCGTTCCGATTCGATCAAACTCTTTGATCTTCGATCACCGCTTCTGGATTTACGTGTCACAGTCTACCCCGATGGCAGAAGCCGACCGGTAGGGGTATGTCGTTCCACGACCTCAGCTGTATGATCACGGAAATCAGATCTACCATTCCCCGAGTACAGTTGATCCAATCAACCTTGTACAAAACCGATCTATCTCATAGATCGACCACCAAAACAGCACATAGATCTCAGCTACAGTCAACCGCATATCACATATGCGAGATCTCGAGCCTAAAACCAGAAGCTATCACTCTGATACCACTGTTGGGCCACGCAGAGATAAAACAAAACTTTTTCCTCTAACGTGGTGATCCCAAGATCTAGCTAAGGTAGAAGGCCACGAGTTTTACCACTAGACGCGCAGTTGCGGATTACTGATGAAGCGCGTCAGTTGATGTAGTGCAGTCCTCACGATCCGATCGTCCTGGTGCTGATCGCACAACACCTCTGCTGGTATCCACACGTACAAGGAGGAGAGCCGGCGGCGAACTGCCAGGTTCGTATTGACGGTAGGACTGCTGTGGAGATAGGGTTTCCAACACACGGAATGACCTAACCGAACAACGATTAACCTTTCTGGGTTACGGTGCTCCACTATATATAGGGAGTGAACGTGGGCTCTGCTCGCGCGACCCATTCACTAAAGCCCATATAACACTAGTCACCGTGAGTCCAACTCACTAACTCAGTCCTAATCCGGTTCAGGTCCAACCCAACCAGATTACAGTTTCAGATCCAATCCGAACTTGCTCCCGCTCTTAAGTGTGTGACCCCGCAGGCTCATGGCTACTTGGACACGATTGGAGTCCGACTCTCAATCGATCGATCGAAGCGGCTCCTAGCAGAACGTGCCGACTCCCAAGTACCAAAGAGTCATGACGACTTGCCTTTCCAATGCGACTTACGTTCGAGTCCCTTTTTCCTCACGATATACCTTGTTAGACTATAGGCGGATATATGTCATCTCTTAAATAGTCCGACTCTCTTCTCGATCCGAGATAAGTGATTCACCCGACTAACTCTTAGTCGATCGCCTCGGTTAACACTTAACCGAGTCATGCATGGCCATGCTTTCCGAATCATATCTCACAAGAGGGCCCAGAGAATATCTCTCCAAGTGGAGGGGCAAAATCCCATCTTGGTTATTCACATCACGCAGCTTGATTCTCAGTCGACCCGAACTCTGCCTTTATAACTGCCCAGTTACGGATCAGCGTTTGACAGAACCTAAGTCGGTGATCCTCAACTCGGACTATGAAATAACCTAAGGTCAAAGGATTACATTGATTGAGATATACAAATGACAACTTGTTTGTTGTACCTCAATATGGTTCAATCCGACTCGCTAAACTCTTTACCCGAATCTGTGTAAGTTGGAATAGCATCTCCATGCTCATGACAAGTGGAACCGAGTCATCAAGCCAACTTTCACATTGGTCTAAATTGTGTGTCCATCACAACTTCGATGACCAAGGATATTTAGTGCAAACAACATGAATGCATAGTTCCACAACCGAATCACATATTCAATGATACACATCAGATGTTTATACAAGGACTACTTAATATCTTTATGAATTCAATGGGAAATCTCATCATACATGATTGCCTCTAGGGCATATTCCCAACATGTGGTTGTTTATGTGTGGGCTTGGGAGCTCTAGTGCTAAGAAATGAGCTGGGGTAGAAGGAGTAGCTAGCAGCAGTGGCTGCCACGACTGGTTCCTTCTTATCCTCCCCTGGTGTGCTCCTATGTTGACAGCAGCTACTTGCATGTTGATGTGCAAGCTGCTTGCAAGTGGGACCTATTGGTGTGGATGAGATCAAGTGAATACTTGATATTTGTGAAATCTTTTTCTAATTACTTTAACTGTCATGGTGAAACTTGCCCCTCTCCAAGCCTATGATGTTGTACTGAGGCCCTCACTACATAATAATAGATGCTCAGTTTGGTGAAACAGGCCCCTTACAGATTAGCTCGATGATGAATTGAACATAGCATTTCTATGTCAAACTTGAGAGCAAAACACTAACCAATTAACCATTCTTTTGTTTTATTGTTGTTTTGTTTCCTTTTTCTTTTTGTTGTGCTTATAGGAAATGAAGATCAAGAAAAAGAAAAGAAGCTTAGTTAGGTTTTATTTTTAATCTTGTTGTAATTTCTCTTTTTTTATTCACAAGTGTAAAGATTTTGTATTATTATTGTGATTGTAATTAATGAACTATTTATTTATTAATTCGTCCTTTGTAAATCCTGATTGTAAAGACAATGTCACGTATATATAAATATATTTTTGTAATTAAGAACTATTTTATTCATTTCAATTATGTAATTCTTTTTCCTACATACTTATTTCCTAATACTTTAATTTTATTTTTCTATTGTAAAAGTTCAATATAATACTATATGTATAATATATATAATCATAAATAAATCTTCTTATATCATTTTTTTGTAATCATTTAAATTCAAGTTATTAAATGTTTCTAATTTCCATTTGTGTATCTTATAAATTCATTTGAACTTCATATTTGAAATTCAAATACATGTTTGAACAAATTTCCTCTTGAAACAAAGAATTCTACAAAGTTCATGTCGAAATCTATCGCACTTGCTCCGAAGTTTCCTTCAGTACAAGAGAGATCCCGATCCCTCCATAGCTCTTTTAGTTTTGCGCGAAAATTCCCTGGATTTTCTTATGCATGAATGCAATGCACAAACCTGCGTCCTCTCTATTTCTAGGTGCTAAATCCTGGGATGTTACAGACTATCCCCCTTAAAATAAACTTCATCCTCGAAGTTCGCACCCTCTTACGTTTCCGAAGATAAAATTGACTTCTTCAGATCCTGGTGACTCTTTTAAATCCAGGATGAAGATAATTGTTGTATCTTCATTCAAGCTTTTCCTTGGATCCTCCTTTGATTTGAAATGAGCCAACTTCTAATCCCATTTGATGTATAAACTTCTTTTGAATCTAGCACTTTTCCCCTGACCAGATCCTCTTGAGTGTTTTCAGTTTAGGACATCTATTTAAGAAGTGTCTAAGTTTTTAGAAAGTCTCCTTAAGGTAAGATTCTGGTTTATACTTTGGCTAAATATAGCTTGACTCTATTATTCATCTATTTATGGTATACTTAGTCCTTGTGACTTACTTTTTAACAATGTTTTGGCTTTCCCTAAACCTTACTCCGAATCTCAACTTCTAATGCTTCATTATTCACTGTCCCCCTTGGGATTTTCTAACGGTCTTTTGAGGAACATATGGTACACCCACATACTTGGAAAATAGTGGTGCGAAATCTCTAACTCCTTAAATGCATGTATAAGGTAACTTATATCATTAAAACTGTTTTGACTTACCACTTGCTTTGTTGTGATTGTTGCTGTTATTGACTTCATTTATGGTTTCATAGTTC
The DNA here is from genome assembly GCA_023614405.1 of Avena insularis. NCBI lineage: Eukaryota > Viridiplantae > Streptophyta > Magnoliopsida > Poales > Poaceae > Avena > Avena insularis. The sequence goes on from CM042689.1 coordinate 170,099,278, forward strand.
CGCTTTCCTGAGGATGTACCTTCTTGACCCACACCCTCCTTTGATGGTGATTTGGTGGAAGTTGTGTCTCTTCCCACTGATGTTCCATAATCCTCATGATGTTCCAGACAACATGATTTCTAGTGTCCTAGAACTCCACACTTGCTACATTTCCCCTGAAATGCTCCTACATTACTTTCTCCATTTGGATTGGGCGGAATATTTTGAGTAGATGATAACCCCATTATTGGTTCTATTACTCCTGTTGTCCACCCATGAGTTAACTGCGGTTTTAAGCAGTTCCTTTTCATGTGTCCCGGTTCCCCACATTGGTAACATACTATCTTAGGTTTTGGACACTCCTTCAAAACGTGGCCTCGAATGCCACAGTTGTGACATATTTTCTCTGTTTTGTATGTCATAAGTGGATCCGGATAATTCTTCGCCATATCTCCTCGGACCTGACCTGTTGGCCTGTTTTTGAATTCTCTTTTTCTTTCCTTCAGGTGCATCAATCTCATTATCTACTGATATTTGTGCACTATCCACCAATTCCTGGAACTCCTTTGCACGCACAATCCTGAGCTGCATCTTCATAATTGCTTGTAGTCCTTTCATGAACTTCTTTTGCCGTTTCGCCCCCTTGTTGACTCTCTCACTAATGTACTTGGTTAAACGGTTAAACTCTTGTACATGTTTCAGGACTGGAAGATTCTTTTTCTCTAAATCTTCATTCTCCTTCCTTTTCCCATTGTTCCGATGAACAAATTCTTCTCGAAACTTCTTTTTAAAATCAGCCCAGGTATTGACACCTCCTTTCGGAATCACGAACTTGGATTTCTCCCAATACGCGGCTGCGGTTCCGGTCAATAGATAAGTTGCATAACGCACCTTTTCTTCATCCTTCCATCCCACACTTTTAAGCTTACGGATGTATCCATTAACCAATTCTCCGCCTCCATAGGTTCTTCAATCATGGAAAAACTCCAGGGTTTGGTTTCTAAATATTGCACCAGTTTCACCCTTGGATGTAATTCCTTGAATTGCTTCTCTTGCCTAACCTTTAATGTCTCCTGATAAGACTGGTTCTCCCTCTCTGTTTCAACCTTTCTTCCTTCTTCTATACTCCTCATATACTGAAGAACCTCCTCTTTCGTGGTTAAATACGGCTTTTGATTTAATCCTTCCTTCCTAATTGCCTGGTTAGCCTCCTTTTGTTGTATCACCAACATCTCATGAGCCTTCATCTTTCCAACATTAAAGTGATAATTCGCCTCTCCCTCACGCGAACCCATTTCCCCTTCTAGACTTGTACATCAAGTAAGGACTCCATGAAACATCATGCATATGCCCATAAAGTTCAAACTTCATGCATAGACCTAGTCACACAATAAAATCCAATAAAATCCAACAAATCCAAATATTACCTCTAGCAAACATACATCAAAATCCTGTAGAAACAGTACTTCGAGTAAAACATCTCTTGTACTTAGGCTTTGATGTTATACACTACAATTTTTATACATTTAGTGTATGGACTTCTACCGTTATATACCTATTTGTATGGCTCATAATGTTCTTGGCCTCTGAAATTACACCATTTGCCCATTTGCAAAGGGATAACTTTTGGTAAAATTTGATCCGACTCTAGAGATAGTTGGTTAAATCACTCTATAATTTGTTATAACTTAATTATCCTTGGAGTTACATACTAAACATCATCCTCACATTTCTACCCTTTGTTTCTAATCTTAACTTCCCTAAGCACATCTTTTATAACAACGAATAATTCTCAATTTTTAACTAGTTTCATAACCTATATGGATCTACTTGTACTACAAGAATACTGTCTTGTCATTCATGCCACTATAAATTTGGCATATTACATGGGGTTAGATAAGCATAACCCTATTTGTTACTCTCTATAAGATTCTATTCTTCATAGAATAGCTTTTATTTGAACAAAACATTAGTTACTTCCCCTACAATAACATGTTGTTTAAGGTTTTGGGGCATACTCCCCTGGTATTTACCACTAGTATAAAGATAATAACAAAGTTTTACTTCATTTCATGGCTTCTCTTAGTAAGATAACACCATGATTAACTACTCCCTTATGAGGTACTCTGACTTGGTGATATACTACTCTGGTTTAGTTATAGTATAGAATAGTCTAGTAGAAGATATATTGTATACTTACGAAATAATGGATAGGTACTTCCTAAATTAAGTAGTAGATAAGTATTTATTAATAAGAAAAGAAGTAATCTAAGAACTTTAATAAGGTGTGACAAGGTTATTATCAAGTGAATATCCATCACATGTATAAGGAAATATAGTGTAGATAAGATGGCTTCCTAAAGTCACTATCCAACCTACAGGTTCTACCCATTTACTAGGTTTCCAACCTAAGGTCAAAGCATATGCTCTGATACCAACTTCGGTGACCCAGCATACCACTGCATGGTGTAGTACACTATAGTCATTGATATAATTCCAATGGAACACCATTCCATCCGCATTATATCCCTCAGAGTGGTACAACAGAAACATCGCGGGTCCAAGACAATACTTTATATTACATATAGCATATTACAAAATATCCAGAGAGCTTCCTCGGACATTGAGGAATATTATATAGAAATAACCAGAAAGATCCACTCGAGGTTACTTTAGAAGTACTACTATTAATATATGTATAAGGCTTGAAAGTACTACTATAGTATTATTCTACAGAAGTAGGTTCTAGATTCTAGGAGCTTTATTTCTATTCTATGCTTCAGCTTGTCTTCGATAGATTACGGTAAGGTCTTTGACTCTGTTGATCTCCCTTAGATATCTTCAACTCTTCAAGGGACTTATTTCCTAGAAACGTCATTGGTTTCTCCGAGATCTAGCAAGGGTTAAGAAGATACGTTGAGTACGAGCGTACTCAGCAAATTCACTAAAGAGGAGTGTTTGATGCACTATCTACAGCCATAGATCATAGGTCGTAGGCAATGCAAGTTTTTGTAAACATTTCTTCAAAGGTTGATTTATTATGAAAATCTATGTCCATCAGCCTTCACGGGTTTACCAGAACTTTCATGGAGTTCCTTTCCCGCAGCGTTCGCACCTCCTTCCCGGAACAGGGAGTAACAAGTGACAGTTCTTACACTCTGCAGAGGTGCGTTACTTTACCCATGAGAGATCTTATCTTTGTTGCACATCCGAGTTATAGGCTCGTTCACACTTCCTTGGTATGAGGCCCAGACTAAGATGCAAGCCAATCACTGTCCTTCTCCGCGACCCCGCATACACCACAACTGTTGGATGTCCAAACGCAAAGTAGACTTTTCCCCGTATAAAATGGCTATACCTTAGTTGGATACACACAACAACCATTAACACTAGATATCTGTCTTCTGTAAGCCCAGATCCATGATAGAGTTCCCCCATATAAAATGGCTATACCCACGATCTGCAACTTACAAATGCCCAGAACAGTGTGCAACACATGCGAAAGGGAGCCGATCCAGCTGACTTCTCTGTCCCATTCCAAATCCCATGGTTAGCGCGTAATATACGGCGCAAGAATCACAGGCGACATTGGTTGTTAAGTCCTAGATAATATGTTCCTTTACCATCGAAACTTTCAGAGTAGATTATTACCTCATGGTAATAACCTATAATCATATTATTATGAAAATAGTGTTTTCTGATCTTTTTCAAATGCAGGTGATGAAAACACTAGATTTGCAAAATACTCTACAGAAAATAATCAAAGGACATGAGCAAGTGTGAACTTGCCTTTTCTGATTGCAAGGTTATGCACTCACGATCTTCGAGATAATATAAGATCCAATATCTGAAATCATCTCATTGGTCCGGTAAGGACTAATGTTTAAAGAAGCAAGATGCCATTATGCATAAATAATGCTATGCAATTTTATAATTCCCAAAGTGAAACCCTTAGTATTTTTAATAAGTTGATCTTATGTATCTTCTTTAAGATTGGGTTTATCTTTAAGTTTATTTTATAAGCAATGACATTAATAAGGAACTTAAGTGTTAACAATACAAATACTAATAGAATAATGTGATTATGATTAATTGTTATTTGGTGATTGGGATAAAAAGTCCTTGAGTTGAGTTCTTAAGAGCTGAAGGAACTAATATAGACTTGTTTGTGTGAAGTGGCAAAAAGAATAACATTTGAAAAAACTAGTATTTAGTTAAGGTTAATTAGTCTTAAGGTTTATTAGGTTTTACATTAGGGTTGGTGATGGTTATGAATGGTGTTAAGTTATCATATTTTAATTGATGATACAAGTGAATAAAGTTAACTTTAAAACATGAATAAACTTCAAATGAGATGTTTATGATTGTTTAAACCAAAGTTAACTATAAAAATATAAGTGAATTGTAAGATATGATGAGTTTTAGAATAGCATCTAGTTTTAGGGTTTTGGCAAATATGATTAAGGATGATCCCTTTTAATTTAAGTGAAAGATAAATTTAATAATATGCAATTTATTAATGGGATCATAATTAGATGATCTTACAAATTTATTTGAGTTTAGAGTCATTTTTAAGGGTGGTTGAGGGATGGATATTATTCACCCCCTTATACATGAATGATATATAATATTTATTTAAAAGTAGTTTAATTTTGAATTTAAGATTTAAAAACATTTTAAGGCTAATAGTTATATTTATGTTTTATTTTGCTTATGCATTTAGACTTAGTAATTGAAGTTTAAAGGTATTAGTATTTGATAAGAAAATGTGATTATTTCTTACTTAAGAAATAATTTTAAAAATTAACAAAGTGGGCATCTTATTTGAGTAATATAAGTAATGAATTTTATTTATCTTAAAATGTTTTTGAATAATATACATAGTAATTTTATAATGAAATATACTTGTAAAAGATCTTAAAAATGAATTTTATTTATGTTTAAGTTCTACCTTTATTTTTATAAAATTCTTCAAAGAATTAAGTGTCTTTAAATATTTGATTTATATTGTATTTGTAAAAAACTCTAAGTTAGTATTTTTATAAAATAGTAAAGTTATTTTTATACACAAAAATGATTTTTATTTATTTTTAGGATTTTTCCTTATTTAACGAAATTTTATTTAAGATTTAATAGGGTTAAACCTTTATTTGCCTTTTATTTACTTAAATAAGTAAAGTTATATTTTTCTTAGGTGGATATTATTTTTGTGATAATTTTAACATATTAAATGTTTTTTTTATATTTTTTGTTTATAATGTTCTATAGCTGAAAATGTTTAAAGGTTATTTTGGTAATTTATTAATTTTACTTTTATTTCATTTCTTATTTTATTTAACTTGGGCTGTTTTGGGTTGGGTACATAGCCTGGCCTGGCCCATCTAGGTTGGCCCAGTCTGGGATCTGGCCCAACCAACTCACCCCTTACCCTTCTCTCTTCCTTGTCTCACACACAGACACACCACGCACTCTACCCGTGACACGACCGACCTCTCCCTCATCCTCTACTGCTATGATGCGCCCGCCATTTGGTTGCTTTCAAATTGCCGGCCAACTCCGCCTTGCCACCAGCCGACAAGGACCCTTTTCGCTCTCCTCCTTTAATCTCTGTCTCCCTGTTGCCACTCGGCCTTCCTCGTATGCGCCCCTGCAAAACCCTAATTCCTCCCTGGCCGGACCGCTGTCGATCCCGACGGTGCTACTGCTTGGTCGTGACCCCCTGATGTGCTACATATGTTGTTGGGACGGCTCAGCATAGTGCAGGCGCCTTGGTGCCCATCGTGCCACCGTGCCGCTTCATTCGTGGCCTATGCTTCCTCTTCGGCGAGCTAGGACTCGCCCCACTCCTTCTACCCCCTCTCTCTCTGTGACCAGCCTTCGTGCTGATGAACTCTTCTGATATGGATTTGGGATCCCTATGAATTTAGATGTAAATTTGAGAAATCTCTGTCGTGGTTTGTAGTGACGGTTTCAGGTTGATTCAGGTTATACATAGGTTGTAAGTTTGGTATTTAACCACTAAGAATGTGGTACTAGCTCTGATGCTTAAATCTAGATGATTTAATCATCCCAAGCTTTGGGGCTAAATGAAATGGTGATGTCAGATAGAGAAATGATGTACTTGTTGCTGTGTTTACCTTAACCTGGGCTAATATATTGGGATTAGCTGTATTGGGGATATTTCATCCCTAGTTACTGAACTTTTATTTCAATAGGATGATTTGATTAGTTTCTGACCATCTAGATAATAGAAACTTGGTAAGATATGATTCCTGGATTCTTTACTAGGGAAATGATTTGAAATTCCCTCTCTGATTATTTGCAGAAAAGGTTGTGAATACCACAATGGTTAATGATCTGCATAAGGTTTCTTGTAGATGTTTTGAATGATCTACTGATTATCATCTCATGCAAAGACTTGATTTTGAGCAAGCAGGAATTAAAAGATTTAAAGTAGATTTCTTTATCTACTTAATTGTTGGATAACCAAATAAATGATTCCTAGATTTGGCTAGGGAGATGATTTTCTTTTATTTGGGCTGATGTGATTGTTTCATTTAGCAAGGCTTTTGCTTACTAGCTACCACTGTGGTGCCTCCATGGGAGTGTGCATATTGGTTTCCTAGTATGCATGATCTGCTATGATCTGCTACCACTGTGGTGCCTCCATGGGAGGATACACTCTAATAGTTGTTGTGCATCAGACTATCACTATGGTGCCTCCATTTTGGAGTATACATAGTGATAAGTGGTGTTTACTTGAACTGCTGTGAACTAGATGATTTTATTTGATAAGATCATACACCTGGCCTGTGATGCAAAGGCTGAGGCATTGATCAAAATAAGAACATATGCTATTATATGGCTTTTAATAACTCTATGATGATTTTGGCAAAGCACTTCTTTGCAATACTGAGAGTATCACCCTAACCACTCCTCCTAGATGAAACTCTAGTTGAAGGAAAGTTGTAATTGGATGAGTTTGTATCACAGCTGCATTTCTACTTGAGCCTGATAATGCAGTTTAATAAGAACAGGTGCTATAGTATGAATTTGGTGGTTAACCTGTGATTTGTTGAGTTGTTGCAGTTGTTGGCTGGTGTTGATCTTGATCAACCACTATTGGTTTGGTATATTCTTTCCTCCCTTTTCTAAGGTATCTACTGCTGCTACTCTCCTTGTCACCTAGGCCTCCTTCTTATGCTCCTGACTTGACCTATTGAATCTGCTACTGCTTTTCCTTCTGCTGGTGCTCCTGGATCTGTCTTCCCTTGATTCTAGCTCTTGGATGGCTCTAGAAAGCAACCAGAGCTGGTTGATGGTGCTGGTCTTGTTTTTTTACCTTGTGGTTGTTTATGTGTGGGCTTGGGAGCTCTAGTGCTAAGAAATGAGCTGGGGTAGAAGGAGTAGCTAGGAGAAGTGGCTGCCACGACTGGTTCCTTCTTATCCTCCCCTGGTGTGCTCCTGTGTTGACAACAGCTACTTGCATGTTGATGTGCAAGCTTCTTGCAAGTGTGACCAGCTGGTGTGGATGAGATCAAGTGAATACTTGATATTTGTAAAATCTTTATCTAATTACTTTAACTGTCATGGTGAAACTTGCACCTCTCCAAGCCTATGATGTTGTACTGAGGCCCTCACTACATAAGAATAGATGCTCAGTTTGGTGAAACTGGCCCCTTACAGATTAGCTCGATGATGAATTGAACATAGCATTTCTATGTCAAACCTGAGAGCAAAACACTAACCAATTAACCATTCTTTTGTTTTATTGTTGTTTTGTTTCCTTTTTGTTTTTGTTGTGCTTACAGGAAATGAAGATCAAGAAGAAGAAAAGAAGCTTAGTTAGGTTTTATTTTTAATCTTTTTGTAATTTATCTTTTTTTATTCACAAGTGTAAAGATTTTGTATTATTATTGTGATTGTAATTAATGAACTATTTATTTATTAATTCATCCTTTGTAAATCCTAATTGTAAAGACAATGTCATGTATATATAAATATATTGTTGTAATTAAGAACTCTTTGATTCATTTCAATATGTAATTCTTTTTCCTACATACTTGTTTCCTAATACTTTAATTTTATTTATCTATTGTAAAAGTTCAATATAATACAATATGTATAATATATATGTAATCATAAATAAATATTCTTATATCATTTTTGTAGTCATTTAAATTCAAGTTATTATATGTTTCTAATTTCCATTTGTGTATCTTATAAATTCATTTGAATTTCATATTTGAAATTCAAATACATGTTTGAACAAATTTCCTCTCGAAATAAAGAATTCTACAAAGGTCATGTCAAAATCTATCGCACTTTCTCCGAAGTTTCCTTCAGTACAAGAGAGATCCCGATCCCTCCATAGCTCTTTTAGTTTTGCGCGAAAATTCCCTGGATTTTCTTATGCATGAATGCAATGCACAAACCTGTGTCCTCTCTATTTCTAGGTGCTAAATCTTGGGATGTTATAGACTATTCCCCTTAAAATAAACTTCATCCTCGAAGTTCGCACCCTCTTACGTTTCCGAAGATAAAATTGACTTCTTCAGATTCTGGTGACTCTTTTAAATCCAGGATGAAGATAATTGTTGTATCTTCATTCAAGATTTTCCTTGGATCCTCTTTTGATTTGAAATGAGCCAGCTTCTAATCCCATATGATGTATAAACTTCTTCTGAATCTAGCACTTTTGCCCTGATCAGATCCTCTTGAGTGTTTTCAGTTTAGGACATCTATTTAAGAAGTGTCTAAGTTTTTAGAAAGTCTCCTTAAGGTAAGATTCTGGTTTATACTTTGGCTAAATATAGCTTGACTCTATTATTCATCTATTTATGGTATAATTAGTCCTTATGACTTACTTTTTAACAATGTTTTGGCTTTCCCTAAACCTTACTCCGAATCTCAACTTCTGATGCTTCATTATTCACTCTCCCCCTTGGGATTTTCTAACGGTCTTTTGAGGAACAGATGGTACACCCACATACTTGGAAAATAGTGGTGCAAAATCTCTAACTCCTTAAATGCATGTATAAGGTAACTTATATCATTAATACTGTTTTGACTTACCACTTGCTTTGTTGTGATTGTTGCTGTTATTGACTTCATTTATGGTTTCATACTTCCGCTTTCCTGAGGATGTACCTTCTTCACCCACACCCTCCTTTGATGGTGATTTGGTGGAAGTTGTGTCATTTCCCACTGATGTTCCATAATCCTCCTGATGTTCCAGACAACATGATTTCTTGTGTCCTAGAACTCCACACTTGCTACATTTCCCCTGAAATGCTCCTACATTACTTTCTCCATTTGGATTGGGCGGAATATTTTGAGTAGATGATAACCCCATTATTGGTTCTATTACTCCGGTTGTCCACCCATGAGTTAACTGTGGTTTTAAGCAGTTCCTTTTCATGTGTCCTGGTTCCCCACATTGGTAACATACTATCTTAGGTTTTGGACACTCCTTCAAAACATGGCCTCGAATTCCACAGTTGTGACATATTTTCTCTGTTTTGTATCATAAGTGGATCCGGATAATTCTTCGTCATATGTCCTCGGACCTGATCTGTTGGCCTGTTTTTGAATTCTCTTTTTCTTTCCTTTAGGTGCATCAATCTCATTATCTACTGATATTTGTGCACTATCCACCAATTCCTGGAACTCATTTGCACGCACAATCCTGAGCTGCATCTTCATAATTGCTTGTAGTCCTTTCATGAACTTCTTTTGCCGTTTCGCCTCCTTGTTGACTCTCTCACTAATGTATTTGGTTAAACGGTTAAAATCTTGTACATGTTTCAGGACTGGAAGATTCTTTTTCTCTAAATCTTCATTCTCCTTCCTTTTCCCATTGTTCCGATGAACAAATTCTTCTCGAAACTTCTTTTTAAACTAAGCCCAGGTATTGACACCTCCTTCCGGAATCAAAAACTTGGATTTCTCCCAATACGTGGTTGCGGTTCCGGTCAATAGATAAGTTGCATAACGCACCTTTTCTTTGTCCTTGCATCCCACACTTTTAAGCTTACGGGATGTATCCATTAACCAATTCTCCGCCTCCATAGGTTCTTCAATCATGGAAAAACTCCAGGGCTTGGTTTCTAAATATTCCACCAGTTTCACCCTTGGATGTAATTCCTTGAATTGCTTCTCTTGCCTAACCTTTAATGTCTCCTGATAAGACTGGTTCTCCCTCTCTGTTTCAACCTTTCTTCCTTCTTCTATACTCCTCATATACTGAAGAACCTCCTCTTTGGTGGTTAAATACGGCTTTTGATTTAATCCTTCCTTCCGAATTGCCTGGTTAGCCTCCTTTTGTTGTATCACCAACATCTCATGAGCCTTCATCTTTCCAACATTAAAGTGATAATTCGCCTCTCCCATTTCCCCTTCTAGACTTGTACATCAAGTAAGGACTCCATGAAACATCATGCATATGCCCATAAAGTTCAAACTTCATGCACAGACCTAGTCACACAATAAAATCCAACAAATCCAAATATTACCTCTAGCAAACATAAATCAAAAGCTTGTAGAAATAGTACTTCGAGTAAAACATCTCTTGTACTTAGGCTTTGATGTTATACACTACAATTTTTATACATTTAGTGTATGGACTTCTACCGTTATATACCTATTTGTATGGCTCATAATGTCCTTGGCCTCTGAAATTACACCATTTGCCCATTTGCAAAGGGATAACTTTTGGTAAAATTTGATCCGACTCTAGTGATAGTTGGTTAAATCACTCTATAATTGGTTATAACTTAATTATCCTTGGAGTTACATACTAAACATCATCCTTACATTTCTAGCCTTTGTTTCTAATCTTAACTTCCCTAAGCACATTTTTTATAACAACGAATAATTCTCAAGTTTTAACTAGTTTCATAACCTATATGGATCTACTTGTACTACAAGAATACTATCTTGTCATTCATGCCACTATAAATTTGGCATATTACATGGGGTTAGACAAGCATAACCCTATTTGTTACTCTCTATAAGATTCTATTCTCCATATAATAGCTTTTAGTTGAACAAAACATTAGTTACTTCCCCTATAATAACATGTTATTTAAGGTTTTGGGGCATACTCCCCTGGTATTTACCACTAGTATAAAGATAAGAACAAAGTTTTACTTCATTTCATGGCTTCTCTTAGTAAGATAACACCATGATTAACTACTCCCTTATGAGGTACTCTGACTTGGTGATATACTACTCTGGTTTAGTTATAGTATAGAATAGTCTAATAGAAGATATATTGTATAGTTACGAAATAATGGATAGGTACTTCCTAAATTAAGTAGTAGATAAGTATTTATTAATAAGAAAAGAAGTAATCTAAGAACTTTAATAAGGTGTGACAAGGTTATTCTCAACTGAATATCCATCACATGTATAAGGAAATATAGTGTAGATAAGATGGCTTCCTAAAGTCACTATCCAACCTACAGGTTCTACCCATTTACTAGGTTTCCAACCTAAGGTCAAAGCATATGCTCTGATACCAACTGCGGTCACCCAGCATACCACTGCATGGTGTAGTACACTATAGTGATTGATATAATACCAATGGAACACCGTTCCATCCGCATTATATCCCTCAGAGTGGTACAACAGAAACATCGCGGGTCCAAGAAAACACTTTATATTACATATAGCATATTATAAAAGATCTAGAGAGCTTCCTCGGATAGTGAGGAATATTATATAGAAAGAATCAGAAAGATCCACTCGGGGTTAATTTAAAAGTACTACTATTAATATATGTATAAGACTTGAAAGTACTACTATAGTATTATTCTACAGAAGTAGGTTCTAGATTCTAGGAGCTTTATTTCTATTCTATTATTCAGCTTGTCTTTGATAGATTCCGGTAAGGTCTTCGACTCCGTTGATCTCCCTTAGATATCTTCAACTCTTCAAGGGACTTATTTCCTAGAAACGTCATTGGTTTCTCCGAGATCTAGCAAGGGTTAAGAAGATACGTTGAGTACGAGCATACTCAGCAAATTCACTAAAGAGGAGTGTTTGATGCACTATCTACAGCCACAGACCATAGGTCGTAGGCAATGCAAGTTTTCGTAAACATTTCTTCAAAGGTTGATTTTATTCTGAAAAGCTATGTCCATCATCCTTCACGGGTTTACCAGAACTTCCATGGAGTTCCTTTCCCGCAGCGGTCGCAGCTCCTTCCCGGAACAGGGAGTAACAAGTTATAGTTCTTACACTCTGCAGAGGTGCATTACTTTACCCATGAGAGATCTTATCTTTGTTGCACATCCGAGTTATAGGCTCGTTCACACTTCCTTGGTATGAGGCCCAGACTAAGATCCAAGCCAATCACTGTCCTTCTCCGCGACCCCGCATACACCACAACTTAGATGTCCAAAGTCAAAGTAGACTTTTCCCCGTATAAAACGGCTATACCTTAGTTGGATACACACAACAACCATTAACACTAGATATCTGTCTTTTGTAAGCCCAGATCCATGGTAGACTTCCCCCGAATAAAATGGCTATACCCACGATCTGCAACTTACAAATGCCTAGAACAGTGTCTAATGCATGCGAAAGGGAGCCGATCTAGCTGACTTCTCCGTCCCATTCCAAATCTCATGGTTAACGCGTAATATACGGCGCAAGAATCACTGGCGACATTGGTTGTTAAGTCCTAGATAATATGTTCCTTTACCACCGGAACTTTCATAGTAGATTATTACCTCATGGTAAATAACCTATAATCATATTATTATGAAAATGGTGTTTTCTGATCTTTTTCAAATGCAGGTGATGACAACACTGGATTTGCAAAATACTTTACAAAAAATAATCAAAGGACATGAGCAAGTGTGAACTTGCCTTTTCTGATTGCAAGGTTATGCACTCACGGTATTCAAGATAATAGAAGATCCAATATCTGAAATCATCATCATTGGTCCGGTAAGGACTAATGTTTAAAGAAGCAAGATGCCATTATGCATAAATAATGTTATGCAATTTTATAATTCCCAAAGTGAAACCCTTAGTATTTTTAATAAGTTGATCTTATGTATCCTATTTAATATTGGGTTTATCTTTAAGTTTATTTTATAAGCGATGACATTGATAAGGAACTTAAGTGTTAACAAACCAAAATATACAAATACTAATAGAATAATGTGATTATGATTAATTGTTATCTGGTGATTGGGATAAAAAGTCCTTGAGTTGAGTTCTTAAGAGCTGAAGGAACTAATATAGACTTGTTTGTGTGAAGTGGCAAAAAGAATAACATTTGAAGAAACTAGTATTTAGTTAAGGTTAATTAGTCTTAAGTGTTATTAGGTTTTACATTAGGGTTGGTGATGGTTATGAATGGTGTTAAGTTATCATATTTTAATTGATGATACAAGTGACTAAAGTTAACTTTAAAACATGAATAAACTTCAAATGAGATGTTTATGATTGTTTAAACCAAAGTTAACTATAAAAATATAAGTAAATTGTAAGATATGATGAGTTTTAGAATAGCATCTAGTTTTAGGGTTTTGGCAAATATGATTAAGGATGATCCCTTTTAATATGCAATTTATTAATGGGAGCATAATTAGATGGTCTTACAAATTTATTTGAGTTTAGAGTCATTTTTAAGAGTGGTTGAGGCATGGATAATATTCACCCCCTTATACATGAGTGATATATAATATTTATTTAAAAGTAGTTTAATTTTGAATTTAAGATTTAAAAACATTTTAAGGCTAATAGTTATATTTAAGTTTTATTTTTCTTATGCATTTAGACTTAGTAATTGAAGTTTAAAGGTTTTAGTATTTGATAAGAAAATGTGATTATTTCTTACTTAAGAAATAATTTTAAAAATTAATAAAGTGGGCATCTTATTTGTGTAATATAAGTAATGAATTTTATTTATCTTAAAATGTTTTTGAATAATATACATAGTATTTTTCTAATGAAATATACTTGTTAAAGATCTTAAAAATGAGTTTTATTTATTTTTCAGTCTTACCTTTATTTTTATAAAATTCTTCAAACAATTAAGTGTCTTTAAATATTTGATTTATATTTTATTTGTAAAAACTCTAAGTTAGTATTTTTACAAAATAGTAAAGTTATTTTTATACAAAAAAAATGATTTTTATTTATTCTTAGGATTTTTCCTTTTTAATGAAATTTCATTTAAAATTTAATAGGGTTAAATCTTTATTTGCATTTTATTAACTTAAATAAGTAAAGTTATATTTTTCTTAGGTGGGTATTATTTTTGTGATAATTTTAACATATTAAATTTTTTTATGATTTATTTTTTATAATTTTCTATAGCTGAAAATGTTTAAAGGTTATTTTGGTAATATATTTATTTTACTTTTATTTCATTTCTTATTTTATTTAACTTGGGTTGTTTTGGGTTGGGTACATGGGCTGGCCTGGCCCATATAGGTTGGCCCAGTCTGGGATCTGTCCCAACCAACTCACCCCTGACCCTTCTCTCTTCCTTGTCTCACACACAGACACACCACGCACTCTACCCGCATACGCACTGACCTCTCCCCTCATCCTCTGCTCGCTTGCGATGCCGCCGCCGCCAGCGCTGGTGCCGCTTCGGCCGGTCGCCGGCCAACTCCGGCACTACCACCAGCCGACGAGAACCCTTTTTGCTCTCCTCCTTTAATATCTGTCTCCCTGTTGCCGCTCGGCCTTCCCCGTATGCGCCCCTGCGAAACCCTAATTCCTCCCTGGCCGGACCGCTGTCGATCCCGGCGGTGCTGCTGCTTGGCCGTGACCCCCCGCCGTGCTACAGATGTTGTTGGGACGGCTCGGCGCGGTGCAGGCGCCTTGGTGCCCATTGTGCCGCTTCATTCGTGGCCTGTGCTTCCTCTTCAGCGAGCTAGGACTCTCCCCAGGTAGGTGCTCCTTCTACCTCCTCTCTCTCTATGACCAGCCTTCGTGCTGATGAACTCTTCTGATATGGATTTGGGATCTTTATGGATTTAGATGTAAATTTGAGAAATCTTTGCCGTAGTTTGTAGTGACGGTTTCAAGTTGATTCAGGTTATACATAGGTTGTAAGTTTGGTATTTAACCACTAAGAATGTTGTACTAGCTCTGATGCTTAAATCTAGATGATTTAATCATCCCAAGCTTTGGGACTAAATGAAATGGTGATGTCAGATACGGAAATGATGTACCTGTTGTTGTGTTTACCTTAACCTAGGCTAATATCTTGGGCTTAGCTGTATTGGGGATATTTCATCCCTAGTTACTGAACTTTTATTTCAATAGGATGATTTGATTAGTTTCTGACCATCTAGATAATAGAAAATTGTTAAGATATGATTCCTGGATTCTTTACTAGGGAAATGATTTGAAATTCCCTCTTTGATTATTTACAGAAAAGGTTGTGAATACCACAATGGTTAATGATCTGCATAAGTTTGCTTGCAGATGTTTTGAATGATCTACTGATGATCATCTCATGCAAAGACATGATTTTGAGCAAGTAGGAATTAAAAGATTTAAAGTAGATTTCTTTATCTACTTAATTTCTGGATAACTAAATAAATGATTCGTAGATTTGGCTAGGAAGATGATTTTGTTTTATTTGGGCTAATGTGATTGTTTCATTTAGCAAGGCTTTTTCTTACTAGCTAGCACTATGGTGCCTCCATGGGAGTGTGCATATTGGTTTCCTAGTATGCATGATCTGCTATGGTTAGTGGTTTTACTTTATAAGATTATATACCTGGTGATGCAATGATGAAACAGTATGGTGAATTATTTCCTTCCCAATGATGTGAAAACTGAGGCTAGCATATGATAGAGAAACAGATGCTATGGTTGGCGTCTTATGTCCTCTGTGATGATCCTTACATCCAGGTGTATGCAGATCTGAGGGCTATTCTTTGCACTACTATTTGCTCCTATCAAAATCTAATAAGAACATATTTGACTTACTATCCTTGTTGATAGTAAACAAAGTATATAATTGATTCCTAGAGACTTCTACTAGGAAAATGATAAATATGCTTTAGCCAAAATATCTTAGTGACCATTTAGTGTGAGGATACACTCTAATAGTTGTTGTGCATCAGACTATCACTATGGTGCCTCCATTTTGGAGTATGCATAGTGATAAGTGGTGTTTACTTGAACTGATGTGAACTAGATGATTTTATTTGATAAGATCATACACTTGGCCTGTGATGCAAACGCTGAGGCATTGATCAAAATAAGAACATATGCTATTATATGGCTTTTAATAACTCTATGATGATTTTGGCAAAGCACTTCTTTGCAATACTGAGAGTATCATCCTAACCACTCCTCCTAGATGAAACTCTAGTTGAAGGAAAGTTGTAATTGGATGAGTTTGTATCACATCTGCATTTCTACTTGAGCCTGATGATGTAGTTTAATAAGAACAGGTGCTATAGTATGAATTTGGTGGTTAACCTGTGATTTGTTGAGTTGTTGCAGCTGTTGGCTGGTGTTGATCTTGATCAACCACTATTGATTTGGTATATTCTTTCCTCCCTTTTCTAAGGTATCTACTGCTGCTACTCTCCTTGTCACCTAGGCCTCCTTCTTATGCTCCTGACTTAACCTATTGAATCTGCTACTGCTTTTCCTTCTGCTGGTGCTCCTGGATCTGTCTTCCCTTGATTATAGCTCTTGGATGGCTCTAGAAAGCAACAAGAGCTGGTTGATGGTGCTGGTCTTGTTTTTTTACCTTGTGGTTGTTTATGTGTGGGCTTGGGAGCTCTAGTGCTAAGAAATGAGCTGGGGTAGAAGGAGTAGCGAGCAGCAGTGGCTGCCATGACTGGTTCCTTCTTATCCTCCCCTGGTGTGCTCCTGTGTTGACAGCAGCTACTTGCATGTTGATGTGCAAGCTTCTTGCAAGTGGGACCTGCTGGTGTGGATGAGATAAAGTGAATACTTGATATTTGTAAAATCTTTATCTAATTACTTTAAATGTCATGGTGAAACTTGCCCCTCTCCAAGCCTATGATGTTGTACTGAGACCCTCACTACATAAGAATAGATGCTCAGTTTGGTGAAACTGGCCCCTTACAGATTAGCTCGATGATGAATTGAACATAGCATTTCTATGTCAAACCTGAGAGCAAAACACTAACCAATTAACCATTCTTTTGTTTTATTGTTGTTTTGTTTCGTTTTTCTTTTTGTTGTGCTTACAGGACATGAAGATCAAGAATAAGAAAAGAAGCTTAGTTAGGTATTATTTTTAATCTTGTTGTAATTTCTCTTTTTTTATTCACAAGTGTAAAGATTTTGTATTATTATTGTGATTGTAATTAATGAGCTATTTATTTATTAATTCATCCTTTGTAAATCCTGATTGTAAAGACAATGTCATGTATATATAAATATATTGTTGTAATTAAGAACTCTTTTATTCATTTCAATTATGTAATTCTTTTTCCTACATACTTGTTTCCTAATACTTTAATTTTATTTATCTATTGTAAAAGTTCAATATAATACTATATCTATAATATATATGTAATCATAAATAAATCTTCTTATATAATTTTTTTGTAGTCATTTAAATTCAAGTTATTAAATGTTTCGAATTTCCATTTGTGTATCTTATAAATTCATTTGAATTTCATATTTGAAATTCAAATACATGTTTGAACAAATTTCCTCTCGAAACAAAGAATTCTACAAAGGTCATGTCGAAATCTATCGCACTTGCTCCGAAGTTTCCTTCAGTACAAGAGAGATCCCGATCCCTCCATAGCTCTTTTAGTTTTGCGCGAAAATTCCCTGGATTTTCTTATGCATGAATGCAATGCACAAACCTGTGTCCTCTCTATTTCTAGGTGCTAAATCCCAGGATGTTACAATGCTAAAAGGATTAAACTTAATGATGATATATCCGCATATATGTGGCATTGCCGTCTAGGTCATATTGGTGTTAAACGCATGCAGAAGCTCCATTCGGACGGACTTTTGGAATCACATGATTTTGAATCATTTGATACATGTGAGCCATGCCTTATGGGCAAGATGACTAGAACGCCGTTTTCCGGTATAATGGAACGTGCGACAGATTTATTGGAAATCATACATTCTGATGTATGTGGTTCAATGAGTGTGTCGGCGCGAGGTGGATATCGTTATTTTGTTACTTTCATGGATGATTTGAGTAGATATGGTTATATCTACTTGATGAAACACAAGTCTGAAACCTTTAAAAAGTTTAAGGAATTTCAGAATGAAGTGGAAAATCATTGTAATAGAAAGATCAAATTTCTACGGTCCGACCATGGAGGTGAGTATCTAAGTTACAAGTTTAGCACTCACATGAAAGAGTGTGGAATTGTTTCACAACTCACACCTGCCGGAACACCACAACGAAATGGTGTGCCGGAATGTCGTAATCGTACTTTATTGGATATGGTTCGATCTATGATGTCTCTGACGGACTTGTCGTTTTCATTTTGGGGTTATGCACTAGAAACTACTACATTCACTTTAAATCGGGCACCATCTAAATCCGTTGAAAAGACCTCGTATGAATTGTGGTCTGGAAACAAACCTAAGCTGTCATTTCTTAAAGTTTAGGGATGCGATGTTTATGTGAAGAAACTTCAACCAGATAAACTCGAACCAAAAGAGGAAAAATGCGTCTTCATAGGATACCCTAAGGAAACTATTGGGTATTCCTTCTATCACAGATCCGAGGGCAAGGTTTTTGTTGCCAAGAATGGATCCTTTCTAGAGAAAGAGTTTCTCGCGAAAGGCGTGAGTAGTCGGAAGGTACAACTCGAAGAGGTTATTGAACCTTCTCTTCAAAGTATGGCGAGTAGCACAACACCAGAAGTCGTTCCGTAGTTGGCTTCACCAGTTGAAGAAGGAACTAATGATAATGATCATGAAACTCTGAAAGAGAGTACTACCGAATCTCTCAGGTCTAGCAGGACACGCGCAGCTCCCGAGTTGTACGGAAACCCTGTTATGAATTTCATGGTTGACGAAATTGATGACCCTGCGATGTATGAAGAAGCAATGATGAGCCCAGATTCCAACAAATGGTTAGAAGCCATGAAATCCGAGATGGAATCCATGTATGAAAATCAAGTTTGGAACTTGGTGGACTTACCTGACGACCGAAAGGCCGTGAAGAATAAATGGATTTTCAAAAGGAAAACTGATGCTGATGGTAATGTGACCGTCTATAAAGCTCGACTTGTCGCAAAGGGGTTTCGACAAATTCCAGGAGTTGACTACAATGAGACATTCTCTCCCGTAGCGATGCTAAAGTCAGTTAGGATTATGTTAGCAATTGCTGCATATTTCGATTATGAGATATGGCAGATGGATGTCAAAACCGCGTTCCTCAATGGCAATATTGAAGAAGAGTTGTATATAATACAACCAAAGGGTTTTTTCGATCCTAAGGATGCTAACAAGGTGTGCAAGCTTCAGTGATCCATCTATGGACTGAAGCAAGCATCACGAAGTTGGAATCTCCGCTTTGATGAGGTGATCAAAGATTTTGGATTTGTCCAAACGTATGGAGAGGCTTGTATTTACAACAAAGTGAGTGGGAGCAATGGGGCATTTCTGATATTATATGTGGATGACATATTATTGATCAGAAATGATATAGATCTTTTAAATAGTGTTAAAAGTTATCTAAACAACAAATTTTCAATGAAGGACCTAGGTGAAGCGTCATACATATTAGGCATAAAGATCTATAGATATAGAACTAGGCGCCTAATAGGGCTATCGCAAAGTACATACCTTGATAAGATTTTATAGAAGTTTAAAATGGACGGAGGTAAGAAGGGGTTCTTACCTATGTTGCAAGGCAAGACATTGAGTAAGACTCAAAGTCTGGCTACAGCGAAAGAAAGAGAGATAATGGACAAAGTCCCCTATGCTTCAGCCATAGGCTCTATAATGCACGCCATGCTATGTACAAGACCGGATGTGGCACATGCTATTAGTTTGAATAGTAGGTACCAATCGGATCCAGGTTCGGAACACTGGATAGCGGTCAAGAATATACTTAAGTACTTGCGAAGAACTAAGGATATGTTTCTTGTGTACGGAGGTGAAGAAGAGCTCGTCGCTAAGTGTTATGTTGATGCAAGCTTTGACACCAATCCGGATGAATCTAAGTCTCAATCCGGATACGTATTTCTCATTAATGGTGGAGCGGTTAGTTGGATGAGTTCCAAACAACCTGTGGTGGCGGGATCAACAACGGAGGCCGAATATGTTGCTGCTTCGGAAGCGGCTCAGGAAGCGGTTTGGATGAAGGAGTTCATATCCGAACTAGGTGTGGTTGCGAGCGCGTTGGACCCAATGGTGATCTATTGTGACAACAATGGTGCCATTGCCAATGCCAAAGAACCAAGGTCTCACAAGAGTTCCAAGCATATTAAGCGCCGATTTCACTCCATCCACGAGCATGTCAAAGATGGAGATATAAAGATTTGTAAAGTACACATGGATCTCAATATAGAAGATCCGTTGAATAAAACACTCCCTATAGCAAAACATGATCAACACCAGAACTCCTTGGGTGTTAGATTCATCACTATGTAACTAGATTATTGTCTCTAGTGCAAGTGGGAGACTGAAGGAAATATGCCCCGAGAGAAAATAATAAAGTGTTTATTATGTGTATTCCAAGTATATGATAGATGTTTATTTTGCATGCTATAATTGTGTTAATACGGAAACGTTAATACATGTGTGTTTAATAAACAAACAGAAAGTTCCTAGTTATGCCTCTCTTATAAACTAGCTCGTTGATTAACAAGATGATCAAGGTTTCCTGATCATGGACATTGGATGTTGTTAATAACGAGATAACAACATTAGTGTAATGGTGTGATGAACATTCATCCGAAGTATAGCATTATGATCAAAGTCATTGAGTTTATATTGCTATAACAACTTACGAAGTGATCCTAATCCTTAGACCGTGAGATCATGTCAATCACTAACACCGGAAGAGTTTCTTGATAACATCAAACGCCACATCGTAACAGGATGATTATAAAGATGGGTTCAGAACTAATAAAGTGTTATGTTGAGACCCGTGGATCAAGAGTGGAATTTTTTCATCTTGATGAAGGATAGATATACTCTGGACCCTCTCGGTGATATCACATTGGTGAGCTTGCAAGAAAGTGATTTGATCACTAGAATGTTATACCATGGGAACGAGAAAAGAGTGCATGTTAGTTACGAGATCAAACTAGGTATGGAGATACCGATAATCGAATCTTGGACATGTAATATATCGTGAAACAAAGGGATTAAGATACTAGCGTAAAAGGTTCCGACGATCACAAGAAAGTCATTGTTGAATGTGTGGGAGTCAGTATGGGTCTCCAAATCCCGCGTCTGATTATTGATCCGAGAGGGGTCTCGATCATGTCCGCATTATTCGCGAACCATAGGGTGACACACTTAAGAGACACTGACATCCAATTAGAGAAAAAGTTTCATGTCGGAAAGAATAACAAGCGTAGGAATTTATTTCACTAAATACCGAAACAGGTTTTCGGGTGAAATTGCAGAAATTGTTTTTGCATGTGAAATGAAATACTAGCAAGGGGTTATATGTGAATGTTTGTCATTAAAGTAATTGAAAAAATTCTGAATAAATAAAAGAAGTTTTATTTAATGAGAGTTTGCATTAAATTTGGTGGAAATTTAATAGCAATTTTGAGTGGGATTTTGAGTGGAGGGAATTGAAAGGATTTTTGTGAGTGGAGTGTCCACCCACATGAATAAGGGGAGGGCAAGGGGGCAGCTCCCATGCGCCGGTAACCCCCTTGGGGTTCCCCCCTCCTATAAAAGGCACCCCTCGCCTCACTTCTCACTCACACCTCCTCGTGAAGGATCTCTCTCCCCCTCTAGAATTTATCCCCCATGGTCTCGGACTAGCGAGATACATGTTCCCGATGGATATTCGGCAAGAAAGAGTTGTGCTTCCACTGCATCGCTAGAACGAGGAGGCAGAGGTTGCTCGGTGCCTCGGACGTGTGTGCGATCACGGATGCACTGCTGATTTGTGGTTCTAGAACTTCCTCTCGATCTTGAGATCGGCAAGAGATTGTCTACATCAACCATGAGTTTAACTCGTTAAGCTTTGTCGGTCTTCAAGGGTATGTTCTCTAAGGATATACATCCTCCCGTTGTTTGTATCTAGTAGATAGATCTTGGTACATAGTTGTTCCCATCATAGGAATTTTTTTGTTTTCTATGCTGCGAACCCTATAATAAGATTGAATTTCGTCATCTGATCCTCAGCACGAAAATTGCATTTAGGTTGTGCATCCATTTGGTGGATTTCTATAGCTTAGTATCTGATTAGGCATCATGTATCAGTTAAATCTATTGGTTAAATAACTTATGGTTCTTTTGTCATTTCTTATTTTCAGAATTATCACTTCTATACATACTTATATGTCATGGTCACGCCAACCTGCCGGGGACAAGTATGGTGAGCTGGACCTGGTGGGGAGTTACTGGCCAGGGACGGAGAATAAGACATGGACCTACTGACTGAAGATGGAGCCGCATGAGCTTATGGACTTGCGTGACAATAAGGATGCAATTGTTATCCATGGATCCGGGTATCCACGGATATCCAACCTGACGGGTATGGGTACGGAGGACTAGTTACGCCCACAGATTTCATGGGGCAGATATCCACTGATTCATGGAGCGGGCATGGGTAGTGGTTTTGCTCCATGGATATCCAATGAATACTCGGTTCACACATGGGACTCATGTGTCAGTAAGATTGTAACATCCCAAAAATATCAAACTTAGATTATCAAAACACTAATCATCAAGTTTAGGGTTAACAAAAAACTTTTCTAAATGAATTCATGAATGCATGTATATGTGTATGCATGGATTTTGAATTTCTTTAAAAACCACCTTGTTTGTGTGAACAATTGCTTATGAAATGTTTCTTAGGTGAAAATAACATCATCTAAAACATTTCCCACACCTTTCCTAAAGACAAGTAAATCAAAACAAATATATTAAGTGAATGGTCATTTTGACCAATTTAACTCCCATGCCTACTTTGGCTGTCTCAAACTTTCAAAACCTAACAGAAACTTTTCTGGATCTTTGCACCCCTTGAATGTACTCATAACAGAGTATCAAGGCCCACTTTGTGATCATCCAGAAACTTTCAAATGCATAGTTTCAATGACAATTCAAAATTGAATCTTCTTCATATGGGAAGATCCCACTTTTCCAAAACCCACCCAAACAAGCTCAACTTTCAAAACCCAAGCATCTGCAGACTCACCAGAACCAATCTAGCAAACCCACCAAAAATCTTTTCAAAATTCAAAACTTGATTTCATGCGGCCATTTCAGCAAACAGGTTGCAGACACAAATCAAACAAAACATCAAACACTATAGTGTGCAGTGTTTTGAGCCTAACTTGTTCCCTAGTTAGCTCACACACAACCCAGTAGATCATCTAGAAAGATTAGCCAAACACTAGCACCCCTGTGAGCTTGCCATTGTCATTAATGGTGAATAGCCGAGCACCCCCATGTCACCCCATTGTGGACAGCGGGCTAGAGGAAGAACTAGTCGTGTTAACCTTTGCTAGCGGGGCAATTTCACCTCCCCTGCCCAACCACAGCGTTGCCAACCACGGACCACGCCAAGACGAGACATGCCAGACCATGCCGAGCGTGCGCCAGAGCGCCACCCTCGACCATCACCCACAGACCGCGCGCCGCCCTCACCGCGTGCATACACGATCACCACCGACCCAGGAGACCGCCAGACATCCCCGTTTGCCGCCCCGTGCCATACAGCCACCGACTGCCGTCGAAGACGCCGCCTCTGCCGCGCAGAACGCCGCCCGTTCTAGACCAAACCGCACCGCCCCATGCCTCGCGATCATGTCGTTGAGCATCGCCAGGAGACACAGCACCGTCCCCTACCCTTGCCCATGCCATTAGTCAGAACGTCGCTTCGACAAACTCACCTTGCGCCTGACGGTCCCTCGCCGACTATAAATAGAGGCCACCCCGCATGATTTCTGCACACCATCACACTCCCCTCTGACCGTGCCGTGCACACGATCCTCGAGCAAGCCGAGCACCACCTCGCCATGGAGCACTGCCGCCCGGAGAAGAAGGGAGCCAGCGATTGGAGCCGCCCCAGGAGAAGCCACCGGTACCAGGAGGTTCGCCGTCGTCGACTTCGTCGTTCGCCCGCCTCGCCGACCCTCGCCCGTACCCCGGTGAGCCCCCAGCACCCCCCACTGGCCGCGCTAGGTTTCGTTCTCGCCGGAGCTGTCTCGCGTCGACGATGACCCTCAGTCGTTGGATTAGAACTAGATCAAACGATCCACGTTGCCCCATACCGCTTCGCCCAACCCCGTGTCACTGACGAGTGGGGACACCCACTTACGCAGCCCGCGGGAGCCCTGTGCTTAGCAGGCCGGCCCGTTAGAATTTCCCGCGCAGCCCAGCAATTCAAATTAAACCTTTTCTTTTTAATTTCAAACACACTTCTGTACCCAACTTCAAAAATCAACCCAGATCGATTCAGTGCACCAAATTGAATGAAACCAATTTTGTTGGAAAGGTCTGTGAATGCTTAATCCAAGCCCGTTGGATTCAAGTCATTTGGATCTGTAGATCACCCATAGCAAAAATAACAAGGCAGAAGCTTTTCTGCATTCAAATTTTTTTCAAATTTAAACCATCAAAGCTTTTGAGTTGATTCCAACTCTCAAAAATCACATTTAACCATACCTTTCAGAATATATAAAAATATATAGGTTTACTTGCAGAAATAATGTTCAAGTAATACAAGAATACTTCATAAGCATTTCTAGCCACTTTAATTAATTGAAATAAAAGGGTAAAACCTTATTAAATTGTGACACTACTTTAAATCACATTCCCATGGACTACAATATGTGGTGATGACATGTGTCAAAATGATCCCATGTTTAGTTTGGAGAATATTAAATCTTAAGTAGTTTTTCAATGAGTAGAAATTACTTTTCTAAAAATAAGAAGTTTTAAACCAAGCTTTAACCTTGTAATGTTAGAGATGATGCTAGATCATCTATAGGACCCTTGTGTGTGATGATTTCAAGTAGTTAAGTATTGTTTGGTGATTGTGTACCTCATATTTATTCATAGACGCTAGTACCGACCAAGGATACTACGAGGAGGAAGGAGGATACTACGAAGAGGAAGCCGAGGAGAACTTCAACCACTGCTCTGCACAAGGCAAGCTTATACTAATATTGATGCAAGCTGATACTATACCAATGCAAGCTAACACTTGCAAGATACCCTACTGATGCCACAAACCCATAATTGTGGTATGATGTAAGGGTCCCAACCTTTAAATAAGGTAGAGTCCCCTGTGTTTACAATGCTAGTCCCTGGATCAATATCTAGCATCCACAGTTAAGATGTAATATCAAGAAACAAAGGTCATAAAATAACTTTATAACCAGGAATAACATAATTTTATTACATCTTACATAGCTCATTTGGCTATTACATTACATTGCAGCAGAATATCTATAAGGATGGGGTCCTTCATCTTCAAAGTGCCACAGGCAGACATGTTGGTTGTAGACTTTGTAATCCTAATCAACACACTTCACTAAATCAATCAAACCTGCAACATAACAAGTTACAGCCAGAAGGGTCAATACATTTGAATTGTATTGGCAAGTGATACTATGGTAGTATAGTGGAGTCTATCATCTATATGCATTTAGCTAAGTGGAGTTGAGGCTTGCATTGCTCAAAATAGATTTTTCCTTAACATTTGAAAACACTAAGTTTTTGCTTGACAAAATCATTTTTCTCAATCAAAGATTGAAGATCCTTTAACCCGTGTTCAACCACAAGTTTTTAACTTTGAAATTTGAATGATGAGATTCTTGATTGCTTCCATGTCTTGATGCTCAAATTGTCCTTTACCAGGGACATGGCTAAGTACTTAGATTTACACTCTGCAGAGGTGGTGCACTTTCCCCACAAGACTTGGTTTCCCAAGACAAGATCTTTCAGAAGCCTTCCCTTAGACCAAAATGGACGCGCTCCAACCTATCAAATCCTACCACCAACTGTCCATATGGCTAAGTTCTTGCAACCTATATGATCCAGGCAGAGACCATAATGCCAAGTGGCTGCACTTGAAGCTTCTCAACATTCGACATCTCAAATCTCTTTGTTCCTGGGTGGCCATCCACAAGTGAGATACACAAGGTCAACCATAGACATGGGCCTTGTGAACCACTCAACCAAAAACCACCAATCAAGTCCCATTCCACCCAGGTGATTCATTGACTTAGTTGTTTTATTAAGAAAAACATAAGTCCTCAGACTTAGAAATTTTCCATAGTATGAATGTATATTCCACCCTTGTTTTCTATTAGCTAAGCTAAGCAGGAGAGTAATAGGAATCTTAACTTAGGAAGATTTCTACTAAGGTTTCATCTACTAGGTTTTCCTATAGCAAGGTTTATACTTAGCAAAATTCCATGCAAGTTTTACTTAGAAAATCACTAATGCATAGTGAAAGTAATGGGACAAAAAGTATGAAGCATCACTTGCCTTTTTGGTAGAGGGTATAAGTTCACTCCTTGTCCTTGCAAAAATCACACTCTTCAAGTCACTACAATTCAATCAAGCAAGGCACAAGTTCAATCTACCAATCAATCAAAACATCACATAAAATGATAAAGTCAAAGTAATGCATGCAATCATGCCAAGCTTTGTTTTGTTTGAAAAAGTGGTTCCTAATGGGTCATAAACATTGGAAAACACCTAATGGTCATTTTGTAAAGTAGCAAAGTCATTTTCAAAAGGTTTCACTTTATAAACCATTTTCAAAACAAGGTATCATTTTATATGGTGTAGAAATATTTTTACTAAGGCATTAATCTATAGGGTTCACCAAATATGTTTTCAAACCATAAAACTTGGTGTTTGGGGTCAGAGAGTTTAAAACAAAACACTTCCCAAAAGTTTTCTTCCAAAACCATTTTTAATAAATAAACTATATTTTTATTTGTCTAGAAATGGTTTTAAACCAAAGAATCATTCTTTTGTTTCACCAAATACATTTTTGAAACCACAAAGTGTTTCCTATGGTCAGTAGGTTCAAATCACACCATTTGCCAAAGATTTTATCCCCAAAATCATTTTTGAACAATTTTTATAACCTAAACAAGCATACAAATGTTTCTGCAAAAACAGTCATTTTTCCAGAAGCTTTTTACTAAACAAATGGCATGATTGGCTAGGGCTTGTTCCACTGATTCCATTGATATAAAATTTGCAATTTTTGGACGTGTGGATCAAAAGTTGTGCAATTTACAAAATCACAAGTCTAATTGATCAAATTTTGTTTTTAAAACCAACACTGGGACACGCGTCTGCTTCCTATTCGAAAAACGCTTTTGTGGATCGACTAACACAGTAGTAGGATTAAAAGTGATCTGCGGCTCTGATCATCGCATACCCCTTCGACCTAATCTAATCTCAGCCGCTGGATGACAATCCAACGACGCATAGCCGCTGACCAAGAATCGCGATGGCTGCCAGCGATCGGCGGCGGCTCGCCGCAATGGTTCCGGTGATACAGGGAGTTAGAGGAGGAGTAGGGTGGCTCACCGTGCTTGCGAGGTCGAGGAGATGCTCAACGCATGGTCGGCTTGGCGTTCTTTGGCGTCGTTTAGGACCGTGCTAAGACAAAGTGGCGGCATGGTTAGACGCAGGATGATCTGGGGATGATGTGGGCATCACCGAGAGAGCTTAGGCGGTCGAGTTCACAGGGTGCTCGGCGAGTAATGGCGTACGGCGCCACGCCGGTGTCGACGAAGCCGAGGCTACAGGGCACTCGCGGGCGAACCAGTGGCACGGGGAGATGCGCTAGGATGTGTGGAGTATGTGTGCATGGTCGATGAGTAAAGGGGCGGCGCTGGGTCGCCGGAATTTGCACCGGAGAGTCGTCGGAGCAGTGGTAGTGTAGGGCAAAATTCTGCGGCCTGGGGGCGCGCTAAGGTGAGGTGACTGGGGGGAAGTGGGGAGGGAATGCTGGCGTTTAAGCGAGTGTGGTCAGGGGGCGTTGATCACGTGGCATTGAAGCGAATTTACGCGTGCGATTATAGCCAGAAACGGCCGGCGAGGTGAGGGGAGGAACATGTCCGTGGTTGAAGACGGTGAGCTGGCGGTGGGGCTCAATGATCAAGAGAGAGAGGAAAGGTGGGTCCGGTCATGATCATCGTGGCTTGTTTCGCGAGTGAGGAAAACGTTTCGGGGGTGAGGGGGAATGGGCTGCTGGGCCTAGTGGGCTGCTGGGTTGGGTCGACCAGATTCATATTTTTTTTCCAGTTCTGAATCTTTTTCTTTTTCCAAATCTTTTTTCTGTTTTGAAATTCAAACAAACAATTCAAACACTCCAATTCAAATAACTCCCACTAAACTTGTATTGAGTTTTGGTTCTGTTTAATCAAAACAAACCAAGTCCCAAAATAAAATAATATTTTTATTTTAGAGTCCATTTATAATTAAATAAAATGGACACTAGTTAATAAATCAAATGGGTTTTAATTTATTTAAAAACGCCATTTGAAATCTAAATATTTTCAAAACCAAATCAGTAGGTTTTATTTGAAAATATAAGATACTTTGAAAGCTTGTTTAAAATAATTTTAACAAGTTTTGTTGTTTAATTAAAATGGCAAAACCTTTATTTTAATAAAATTGGATATTATTAAATCCTTATTATTTTGTTTAAATAAACTTTTACTCTTTTAATCAAAACAAAACATTTTATTTCAAAATATTGGTCAAGGTTTAATTTGGCTCTATAAAATAATTTTTATTTATAAATCCACCTTTTCTTTTGAAAACCAAAATCTTTATTAAAAGATCCAAAATAGTAATTTTAAATATTTTAATTTTATTGTTTATTTAAATTTTTAAATCCCTTTAGGATTTTATTTGATCCAAATAGGTTTTGAAAGTTCCCAATTGGATTCAAAAAGTTTCTTCTCACCCTGAAAATCAACAAAGTTTTATTTTATTCATTTATTTTTCACATTACAAGATTTGGAAAATCTTGGGATGTGACATATGAATACTATATGCCTTAAGCATATGTGATCATACCTACTTGCTAAACCAATCCTAGTTTTATGGCAAGCTTCTTACTTTATTTCTTTATCAAAGCTTACTTAGAGTCTACCTAAGAGTTTGGTAGATACTAGACAGTTGTGCTGAAGGTTGCTCAAAGAGCATAAAATTTGGCCTAAGCTAGAAACCTTGATATCCGCCTAAGATATAATGTTGGACTTAGTGAAACTCCACTAGTTACCACCCCTCATTAGTACCACCCCCACCTGTAGATGCTAGTGCTAAGCATAAAACTTGATCAACTGTAGACGGGAATACTTGGTGGAAAAATGGTTATGAAAACCTTGGAATGATGGATCATTCTATTGAAATGTTTTGGACATGTGTTTCCAAACACTTGATGATTTTAGTGATGAAAATGTTGAGGCATGAGCCTTAGCCCTTTATAAAACTGATGGTTGTCTGGATGCGATACCATTCCAATTTTATGCATAACCACAATACCGAATATTGGGTAGGGCTTGATCGAAACTTATATACCTTAGTATTAGTTCCTCCGGCCAAGGTCTGAGCTGAGGCTACCTAGTGAAGATAGACCACCTGTGCAGTACCCAAGAAGACATAAGGTCATGGTTGGGAGGCCAAACTCACAGAGGTGCTTATACTAGGCGTGTAATCGAAAGGTTAGGATTGATTATCCGCATACCGAGTATGGTGAATTCAGGATTTGTTCTGACGGATGTATCGAATGTTGTGGTGAAAGTGTACAATCTCGCAGAGTGTCAAACTATTCGAATAGTCGGCGTCATGATTATGGACACTTGGAGTGGCCATACTGTTCCCCCGTCAGACTTTTCAAAATGACTTGTGAAATGAATTGAGACTTTGACTTGACCACAACAGAATTGTGACCTGAATTACAAGATCCCATTTAGGAACTATAAAATTGTGACTAGCTTTGGAACTTAGTAGAGATAAACCTGGCTTTTTGCAAAACAACCCTAGAGCCTAGTGTCCTATTATCCAAAAAACCCCTTCTCTTGTTAGTATTAGTTTGCGAGTACTTAAAGAGTACTCATGGCTTTGTTCCTGGCTATTCCCATGGCCAGACTATGAAGAGGAGTACCTGGAGGATGGACCCCAGGAAGGTTACGACAACTAGGATCATCTCCATCAAGATTGCTGTGACCTCAAGATGGAGCTTCGCCTATGCTACCGTTATTATTACGTATTCCGCTGCTTGATGTTGTACTAAGAACTGGATCATGAGATCCCCATTTGTGTAAGAACTTATGTATCATTTGTAATGGATGAAGTACTATGGTATCCAATTCTGTTATGTCTCGCAAAAATGGTAATCCTGGGATTGCGATGTATGGCATAACAAGCATCTAGGATTGAAAAATCCGGGTGTTGACAAGTTGGTATCAGAGCCATCCTGACCATAGGAGACCCTAGTTAGATTGGACGTTGAACCAAAAACTTAGTTTCAAAACCACAGAACAAAAATATTTACGAAAAATTATTCTCATTCTTACCTCTTTAATTCTTTAATAAAACTTCATGTTCCCCAAAAAAATCTTGCAAAATAGATAAAATTTTGACACACTTGATCACTCTGCTAATCTTCTCATCCTCTATTTTTATAGATGGACGTGAAGTACAGCAAGTTTTATCAACTTGGGAATGGAGGAGACCTTATCTTTGAGAGGGATCTGGATCAGCTTTCAGAATTTCTGGAGCGTCCGCACCCCGAGTTCTTCGGAGCTCAGCTCAATGATCAAGGAGGAGAAGATCTGCAGTGGCTAATTGTTGCAAGTCTCCGAGGAAAGATTGAACCTCCCACAGCGGAGGGAATTCAGTTTACCTTGAGGGAAACAACTGGCTCGATGGACTTGCTAGAGCAATGCAGGAAGCTCTTTCCCGTCTGTGTGGGTAGAGCATCAATCAGATCAAGGGTACTCGCTTTGAGTTTTTCCCAACACGTGATGCAAATGGACAACCACGGGAAGCCCCATACCACCCCGAGCTGAAGACTCAATTGGACCACCTTAGCTTCATGATGTATGATCATCAACAAGAGTTGGACAACTGCCGTGACTATTGCAACCACAAGTCTGCCATCATCAAGACGAAGGATCAGACCATCGCCATGCTAGCAAAGGATCGCAAGTCTCGCCGCCGTCAGCTCGACAAGAAGGAGCGCATTATTGCCCGTCTTCGCCATCACATCTCATCTCTGGAAGAGACCATCCACGAGAGGGACATGCAGTTGGAGGAAAGGGAGAATGCCGGAGAGGATCTTCGTGGAGACCCTTACTCCTATCTCAGCGATGACGATGATTTTCTGGAGGATCAGGCCATGGACTTATTCACCGATGAGGATGATTTCGCCTTCATCGATGATCCTGAAGATGATGAAGCCACAGACTCAGAGGAGTAGTAGCACTGAGCACTAGCGTAGTGAGTAGTAGTCGGTCCCACTGTATCGTAGATTCCAGAATGGTTCTTAAAACCATCTGTTTTTCCTTGTTGTGGTGTGTGTTGTATTGTGTGCTACGAGTGAATGAATGAAAAAGCAAGTTGCTAGAAAACTTGAGTCAAACTCCAAAAACTTTTCAAAAACCCAAAACCTTAGCAATTTCCCTCTTTCCTCATGATCTATCTAAATCTTCAGATGCCACGTGGAGGAAGTGGTTCAGCCCCGGACCCGATGTTGCAGATCCTGCAAATGTTGACTTCTGACCGCGAAGCTGAAAGAGCGGAACGTCAAGCCAACCTAGCCACTCTACAACAGATAGCCCAGCTAGCCCACAACAACCAAGGCCATGGAAATCAGGACAACCACGGATCTAAGCTCAAGAATTTCCAGAATACCAACCCACCCGTTTTCACCAAGTCGGAAGAACCCCTAGACGCCGATGATTGGCTGCAAACCATGGAAAATAACCTAGAAGTAGCCGGAGTGGAAGCCAACGAGAAAGTCTTGTTCGCCACCCATTATCTAGCCGGATATGCCAGGGCATGGTGGAACAGTGTTCGTGCAATGACCGGAGGCCAGATGATGACCTGGGAGGAATTCAAGGTCAAGTTTAGCAGAACCCATGTGCCACCAGGTTTAATCAAGAGAATGAGAGACGAGTTCAGAGAGTTGAAGCAAGGAAGGATGACTGTAGTGGAATACCGTGACAAATTTTTGTCATTAGCTAGGTATGCCCCGGACGAAATAGACACCGAAGCCAAGAAGAAAGAAAGATTCCTGAATGGTCTGCAGGACGAGATGCAGACGGTGTTAGTCAATATCCCGTTTGTTGATAGTGAATCCCTTGTAGACTCTGCTATCCAAATGGAAGGAAAGATCAACCAGGCCAATGAGAACCGCAAGCGTCGCATGATGCATCAACCAGGAACCCATCAGACCCCAAAGTATCGCCCCAACCCATCTCCAGGATTTGCCCCAAGAACCAACAGACCCCCTATGACCCGTCCGACCTATCCCAACCGTGGAAACCCTAGACCCGGAGGAAATCACAACAACCCCGGCAACTCTAGCAATTTCACCTGTGCCCCACCCAAGTTCAACATCAACAATACTACCACCAACCCCAACACTGCCCCAAGGACTGGAAGTAATGGTGTGCCTATCGCAGCCAAGGACAAGTCACAAGTGACCTGTTATGACTGTGGAAATAAAGGCCA
Organism: Avena insularis; assembly: GCA_023614405.1. NCBI lineage: Eukaryota > Viridiplantae > Streptophyta > Magnoliopsida > Poales > Poaceae > Avena > Avena insularis. Next base: position 170,132,122 of record CM042689.1, read on the forward strand.
CTATTCCAACGAGTGCCCCAACAAGAAGAATGCCACAGCCCCCAACACCAATGTCCCAGCTCAGCAGCAGCGTCGTGCCCAGCCAGGGAGAAGATTTGCCCCAGGGAATTCACTCAACCGCAATGGCCGTCGTTTTATCATGCATGCTGAAGAAGCTCAGGAAGCGCCAGACGTCGTGCTGGGTATGTTTTCTGTTAATTCAGTACTTGCAAGAGTGTTGTTTGATTCTGGTGCATCGCATTCATTTGTCACCGAAGAATTTGCCTGCACTAGTAAAATTCAACCAACCAAATTGAAGCATGTGATGATTGTACAAATTCCCGGATCAACCACCAAGGCTAGGCAAATTTGCAAAGCCGTCCCTATCCGAATACATGGCATAGATTTTTATGCTAACCTAATAGTACTCGGAACTAAAGGTTTGGAAGTAGTACTAGGAATGGGTTGGATGTCCAAGCATAAAGGATTGATTGACTGTGCCAAGAAAGCCATTACCATGACCAGTACCACCGGAATATCAGTCGAGCATATATCTGAAACCTTACCTCGCCAATTCAAGTGTAACAAGAGTCTAGCCCAACCTACCATTGACCAAGTTCGGATAGTCTGCGAATACCCCGATGTATTTCCAGATGTTTTGCCCGGTATGCCCCCTGATCGGGATATTGAGTTTATCATCGAACTAATCCCCGGAACAGGACCCATAGCCCAGAGACCCTATAGTATGAACCCGTCATAACTAGAAGAACTGAAGAAGCAACTGGATTCCATGCTAGAAATCGGATTGATCCAACCGAGTGCGTCCCCATGGAGATCACCTGTCTTGTTTGTGGACAAGAAGGACGGAGGTAACCGTTTGTGTACGAATTATCGAAAGTTGAATGATGTCACCATCAAGAACAAATACCCCTTGCCTAAGATAGAAGATTTGTTTGATCAGTTGACCGGTGCCCAGGTGTTTTCTAAGATTGATCTTAGGACTGGCTATCATCAACTCAAAATTCGTGCAGAGGATATCCCAAAGACTGCCTTCACCACCAGATATGGATTGTATGAGTATACAGTCATGTCTTTTGGATTAACCAATGCCCCCACTTATTTCATGAATCTCATGAATAAGATTTTTATGGACTTCCTAGATAAGTTTGTCGTTGTTTTCATCGATGAAATTCTGATTTATTCCAAATCAGAAGAAGAACATGAGCTACACCTAAGGACCATTCTTGGAACCCTTAGAGAGCATCAGTTGTATGCAAAATTTAGCAAATGTGAATTCTGGTTACAGGAAGTAGGATTCCTCGGCCACATTGTATTAGCCGGAGGAATTGCCGTTGACCCTGCCAAAGTGAAAGATGTAGAAGATTGGCAAGCCCCAACCACTCAAACCCAAGTTCGTGCTTTTCTCGGATTGGCGGGATATTACCGCAAATTCGTAGAAGGATTCTCGAGTATAGCCCGACCCATGACCCAATTGCTGAAGAAGGACAAGAAGTTTGAATGGACCGACAAATGTGAAGCAAGTTTTCAAGAACTCAAGAGGAGATTGATTTCAGCCCCAATCTTGATCATGCCGGATATCACGAAGCCCTTCGATGTGTATTGTGACGCATCCAAGATTGGTCTCGGATGTGTGCTAATGCAAGAAGGCAAAGTTATATCTTATCTATCGCGACAATTGAAGCAACATGAACAAAATTACCCAACCCATGACCTCGAACTCGCAGCCGTAGTTCTAGCCCTAAATACATGGAGACATTACCGGATGGGAAACCGTTGTGAGATTTATTCGGATCACAAGAGCCTAAAGTATATATTCACTCAGAAGGAGCTGAATATGAGGCAGAGAAGATGGATTGAGCTAATCAAGGATTACGACCTGGACATTCACTATCACCCTGGAAAAGCCAATGTGGTAGCCGATGCCCTTAGCAGATTGCTGTGCTGCTTGAACTCCATGATTTTGAAGGAGCAACCAAGTTTGCACAAAGAAATGGAAGATTTTCGAGTAGAATTAGTAAGTGAAGGATTTTTGGCTAGCATCGAACTTCAGCCCACTTTGATCAGTCAGATTAAAGAGGCGCAGAAGGAAATGCCGATGTCGATGGAATCAAGCGTCGTATCGGTACAGGCAAAGTACCCGGATTCACCGAGGACGAAGAAGGAGTTCTGTGGTACAAAGGACGCCTTTGTGTACCAGCAGATTCGGAGTTGAAAGAAGTTATCTTGAAGGAGGCTCATGATACACTTTATTCTATCCATCCCGGAGGAACTAAGATGTATCAAGATTTGAAAGAGCAATTTTGGTGGCATAAGATGAAGAGAGAAATCGGAAGCTATATCGCCAAGTGTGATATATGTCAGCGAGTCAAGGCAGGACATCAAAGACCCGCTGGATTGTTGCAACCTTTGCAAATTCCGGAATGGAAATGGGATTCTGTAGGAATGGACTTTATCACTGGACTACCTACTTCTAGTAGGGGAAATGACTATTTGGGTCATAGTGGACAGATTGTCCAAAGTCGCCCATTTCTTGCCCGTCAAAACTACCTATCAGAGTTCGAAGCTAGCGGAGTTATACATCGCTAGGATCGTTAGTTTGCACGGAGTCCCCAAGAACATAGTCTCGGATCGAGGAACTCAGTTTACCTCGAGATTCTGGAAGAAAGTCCAAGAAGGTTTAGGAACCCGCCTAGATTTCAGTACCGCGTATCACCCTCAGACCGATGGACAAACGGAGCGAGTAAACCAAATACTCGAAGATATGCTTAGAGCATGTGTGTAGAATATGGATCCAAGTGGGAAGACTGTCTGCCGTTTGCAGAATTTTCATACAACAATAGTTACCAAGCCAGTTTGCAAATGGCCCCATTTGAATTTATGTACGGAAGAAAGTGCCGCACCCCTTTGAACTGGTCGAAAGTAGGAGAGAGTCAGATTTTTGGACCCGACATCCTACGAGAAGCAGAAGAGAAGGTTCACAAGATTCGTGAACACCTCAAGACAGCCCAATCCCAACAAAAGAGTTACGCCGACAAGAGACGTCGAGACCTCGCCTTCAACATCGGAGATTTTGTTTATCTGAAAGTGTCACCATTGAAGGGAATGCAACGTTTCCAACTCAAAGGAAAGTTAGCCCCCAGATATATCGGACCTTTCAAAATTTTGAACCATCGAGGAGAAGTATCGTATCAACTGGAACTACCTGAAGAGATGTCAGCGGTGCACAATGTGTTCCATATCTCGTTACTTCGCAAATGTCTCGAAGTCCCCGAGAAGACCGAAGTGTTCAAGAATATTGATCACCGGACCATCGAGATCAACGATGACCTAACCTATCCCGAAGTACCCATCCGTATATTGGAAGAAGCCTTTCGAACTACCAAAACCCAAAGCATCAAGTTTCTCAAGATTCAGTGGAGCAACCACACAGAAGAGGAGGCTACCTGGGAACGCGAAGATCACATCAGAACGGAGTTTCCAGATCTCTTCAAATCCTAGGTAATCTTTTCGTCCTTTTCAAATCTCGGGACGAGATTTTGTTTAAGGGGGGAAGGTTTGTAACATCCCAAAAATATCAAACTTAGATCATCAAAACACTAATCATCAAGTTTAGGGTTAACAAAAACCTTTTCTAAATGAATTCATGAATGCATGTATGTGTATGCATGGATTTTGAATTTCTTTAAAAACCACCTTGTTTGTGTGAACCATTGTTTGTAAAATGTTTCTTAGGTGAAAATAACATCATCTAAAACATTTCCCACACCTTTCCTAAAGACAAGTAAATCAAAACAAATATATTAAGTGAATGGTCATTTTGACCAATTTAACTCCCATGCCTACTTTGGCTGTCTCAAACTTTCAAAACCTAACAGAAAATTTTCTGGATCTTTGCACCCCTTGAATGTACTCATAACAGAGTATCAAGGCCCACTTTGTGATCATCCAGAAACTTTCAAATGCATAGTTTAAATGACAATTCAAAATTGAATCTTCTTCATATGGGAAGATCCCACTTTTCCAAAACCCACCCAAACAAGCTCAACTTTCAAAACCCAAGCATCTGCAGACTCACCAGAACCAATCTAGCAAACCCACCAAAAATCTTTTCAAAATTCAAAACTTGATTTCATGCGGCCATTTCATCAAACAGGTTGCAGACACAAATCAAACAAAACATCAAACACTATAGTGTGCAGTGTTTTGAGCCTAACTTGTTCCCTAGTTAGATCACACACAACCCAGTAGATCATCTAGAAAGATTAGCCCAACACTAGCACCCTGTGAGCTTGCCATTGTCATTAATGGTGAACAGCCGAGCACCCCCATGTCACCCCATTGTGGACAGCAGGCTAGAGGAAGAACTAGCCGTGCCAACCTTGTCTGGGAGGTAGCCCACCTTCCACCTCCACTGCATGTCCCAGCCGCGAGCGTTGCCATGCCCTGGACCACGCGCACGAGACACGCCCAGACCATGCCGAGCGTGCGCCAGAGCGCCACCCTCGACCATCACCCACAGACCGCGCGCCGCCCTCACCGCGTGCATACACGATCACCACCGACCCAGGAGACCGCCAGACATCCCCGTTTGCCGCCCCGTGCCATACAGCCACCGCCCGCCGTCGAAGACGCCGCCTCTGCCGTGCAGAACGCCGCCCGTTCCAGACCAAACCGCACGGCCCCATGCCTCGCGATCATGTCGTTGAGCATCTCCAGGAGACACAACACCGTCCCCTACCCTTGCCCATGCCATTAGCCGCCTGTAATGTCGCCCCCGATGAACTCACCTTGCGCCCCGACGGTCCCCTCGCTCGACTATAAATAGAGGCCACCCCTGCACGATTTCTGCAAACACCATCTCACTCCCCTCTCCCCACTGACCGTGCCACACCATCCTCAGAGCAAGCCGAGCACCACCTCGCCGGAATTTCACTGGAGCCTGCCGCTGCCGGAGAAGAAGGGAGCCAGCGATTGGAGCCGCCCCAGGAGAAGCCACCGGTACCAGGAGGTTCGCATTGCCGACTTCGCTGCTCGCCACCGCCGACCTCGCCTGCACTCCGGTGAGCCCCTAGCACCCCCCACTGGCCGCTCTAGGTTTCGTTCTCGCCGGAGCTGTCTCGCGTCGACGATGACCCTCAGCCGTTGGATTAGAACTAGATCAAACGATCCACGTTGCCCCATACCGCTTCGCCCAACCCCGTGTCACTGACGAGTGGGGACACCCACTTACGCAGCCCGCGGGAGCCCTGTGCTTAGCAGGCCGGCCCGTTAGAATTTCCCGCGTAGTCCAGCAATTCAAATTAAACCTTTTCTTTTTAATTTCAAACACACTTCTGTACCCAACTTCAAAAATCAACCCAGATCGATTCAGTGCACCAAATTGAATGAAACCAATTTTGTTGGAAAGGTCTGTGAATGCTTAATCCAAGCCCGTTGGATTCAAGTCATTTGGATCTGTAGATCACCCATACAAAAAATAACAAGGCAGAAGCTTTTCTGCATTCAAACATTTTTCAAATTTAAACCATAAAAGCTTTTGAGTTGATTCGAACTCTCAAAAATCACATTTAACCATACCTTTCAGAATATATAAAAATATATAGGTTTACTTGCAGAAATAATGTTCAAGTAATAAAAGAATGCTTCATAAGTATTTCTAGCCACTTTAATTAATTGAAATAAAAGGGTAAAACCTTATTAAATTGTGACACTACTTTAAATCACATTCCCATGGACTACAATATGTGGTGATGACATGTGTCAAAATGATCCCATGTTTAGTTTGGAGAATATTAAATCTTAAGTAGTTTTTCAATGAGTAGAAATTACTTTTCTAAAAATAAGAAGTTTTAAACCAAAGCTTTAACCTTGTAATGTTAGAGATGATGCTAGATCATCTATAGGACCCTTGTGTGTGATGATTACAAGTAGTTAAGTATTGTTTGGTGATTGTGTACCTCGTATTTATTCATAGACGCTAGTACCGACCAAGGATACTACGAGGAGGAAGGAGGATACTACGAAGAGGAAGCCGAGGAGAACTTCAACCACTGCTCTGCACAATGCAAACTTATACTGATATTGATGCAAGCTGATACTATACCAATGCAAGCTAACACTTGCAAGATACCCTACTGATGCCACAAACCCATAATTGTGGTATGAATACTATATGCCTTAAGCATATGTGATCATACCTACTTGCTAAACCAATCCTAGTTTTATGGCAAGCTTCTTACTTTATTTCTTTATCAAAGCTTACTTAGAGTCTACCTAAGAGTTTGGTAGATACTAGACAGTTGTGCTGAAGGTTGCTCAAAGAGCATAAAATTTGGCCTAAGCTAGAAACCTTGATATCCGCCTAAGATATAATGTTGAACTTAGTGAAACTCCACTAGTTACCACCCCTCATTAGTACCACCCCCACCTGTAGATGCTAGTGCTAAGCATAAAACTTGATCAACTGTAGATGTGAATACTTGGTGGAAAAATGGTTATGAAAACCTTGGAATGATGGATCATTCTATTGAAATGTTTTGGACATGTGTTTCCAAACACTTGATGATTTTGGTGATGAAAATGTTGAGGCATGATCCTTAGCCCTTTATAAAACTGATGGTTGTCTGGATGCGATACCATTCCAATTTTTGCGTACAACCACAATACCCGAATATTGGGTAGGGCTTGACTGGAAACTTATATACCTTAGTATTAGTTCCCTCCCGGCCAAGGTCTGAGCTGAGGCTACCTTGTGAAGATTGTCCACCTGTGCAGTACCCAAGATGATAGTTGTCATGGTTGGGAGGCCAAACTCACAGGAGAGGTGCTTATACTAGGGCGTGTAATCGAAAGGTTAGGATTGATTATCCGCATACTGAGTATGGTGAATTCAGGATTTGTTCCTGACGGATGTATCGAATGTTGTGGTGAAAGTGTACAATCTCTGCAGAGTGTCAAACTATTGAATAGTCGCGTCATGATTATGGACACTTGGAGTGGCCATACTATTCCCCCGTCAGACTTTTCAAAATGACTTGTGAAATGAATTGAGACTTTGACTTGACCACAACAGAGTTGTGACCTGAATTACAAGATCCCATTTAGGAACTATAAAATTGTGACTAGCTTTGGAACTTAGTAGAGATAAACCTGGCTTTTTGCAAAACAACCCTAGAGCCTAGTGTCCTATTATCCAAAAAACCCCCTTCTCTTGTTAGTATTAGTTTGCGAGTACTTAAAGAGTACTCATGGCTTTGTTCTGGCTATTCCATGGCCGACTATGAAGAGGAGTACCGGAGGATGGACCCCAGGAAGGTTACGACAACTAGGATCATCTCCCATCGTCAGCATTGCCTGTGACCCCGAAGATGGAGCTTCGCCTACGCTACCGTTATTATTACGTATTCCGCTGCTTGATGTTGTACTAAGAACTGGATCATGAGATCCCCATTTGTGTAAGAACTTATGTATCGTTTGTAATGGATGAAGTACTATGGTATCCAATTCTGTTATGTCTCGCAAAAATGGTAATCCTGGGATTGCGATGTATGGCATAACAGGCATCTAGGATTGAAAAATCCGGGTGTTGACAAAGTCATTTTTTACAGGTGCCATATTACTCACTAAAAGGCCTAACGATCCAACTTTCAAGCCCTAGGCCCACCTAAGTACTAACCCTAGATAATTACTCTTAATATTTTAATCCCTAATTCCCTCACTCCCTATGCATAGACGAGGCAGCCGCCGGGAGAAGCGGCGGGGCGCCAATGACGTCTCCCCTCTTGGGATCTTTGCAGGCCAGGACACAACCTAGTAGACCATTGACGCCGCCTCTCTCCCTACCACTCATATTCATCCTCTGCTAGGAATCACCGACGATCTCTCCTCCTGCATTCCTCCTCATATGCAAGAACAATCGGCGGTTATACTTTCCTCGACGACCTCCCCGATGGTAAGAACTCCCCCCAATTCCCTACCTCCCTGTACTGGGCAACCTCTCCCGTTTCCCCTCACCCATACCCATATTGAATACATGAGATGTTGTGTTGGAAACTAGTAATAAAAAAACATTATTTATGTTTTGTGAGACTGTTATGAGACATCTATATACTTTGTGGTGTTATCATTTGAGATTTGACATATTTTAAGCACTATGCGATTGAAATATTATTTACTTGATTTTCCTATGTACTTTGTAAATAATATTTGCTAAAATGATGTCAAAATTTTTCTGTAATGTCGCAGTTATGCTGAATATAGTTATATGTATATAGCATGTAAACCAATGGATATCCATGGATACATGGATATCCGGCGGGTTTGGACCTAGGGCAACACACATGCCCATGGATATCTTCGTGGGCGGGATAGAGTAATGTTCCACTACAAGGAATCTGGTTGTATATGACCCTCCATTTTTGTCACAAAATCGTCAAAGTAGACCGTTTATGACAGATTTATGACAATTTTGAGATCGTCAAAAGCTGGGCGTCGCAAATGAACTATAACGATGTTTTTGGTAAAATCATCATAACCATCTATGACGATATTGGATCGTCATAATGTGTATTATGATCCAATATCTTTATGATCTATCTAGCCTAGCCAAGTTAGATACCTACGTGGAAAAATTATGATGAAATTAAACCGTCTTAAATCAAAATCAGCCCGGTCCATTATGGTGATTTATACGGGCCAGCCCAATAATTCTGGCCTTTTTCTTTTTAGGCCTAGGCCATTTCCATAGCATTTCATTTTGTGTCATGCCCTTTTATGGTTTATTTCTTCTATGCGTCATGGCTTTATTAGGGTATTCCCTTTTGGGCCTTTGTTTTTTACTTTTCAGCCTTTTTCCTGTTTTTTTCTTATTCCATGTGGCATTATTATATCCAGTACAAGCCCAGAGCTACTACAAAACCAGCCCAGCAATATTTCCAAATATATATTTTACAACACAACAAACTAAGATCTAGAATTTAAATATGACAACCACGAGGTTAATCAGTAACAGTATCACAGGACATAACAGCCAGATCATCATAACACTATACCAGATATAAATATCTTTTTTTTACCGAAAACCATATATAAATAGCTGATATAGTAGATATACACACGCCAGCAGATACAAAGAAACAAGAGCCAAAATTGATACACAATAACCAAATAAACAGCAGATGTAAACATGACAGATTCTCTACTGGCTGTCAATGCCTGTAGCATAGTTCCCTACTACTCCTTATGGCACCCTTGTTGCTGGCCTAGTTATACCACATCCAAGAACTTCCAAATATCCTCCTTCGACCTTGTTATCTGTCAAACAGAAAAACTAGCCTAAGTGATACAAATTGGATAAATAAATAGCAGCATATTACCTATGGTAAGTCCATTTCCATAACATCTTGCAAGTACCAAAACATGTATTCAGAAGAAAAAACAATAGACAATGTTGTACATGCACAAAACATGCATGCTTATCTTCAAAATGATGTAGTTGCTGACAGACAACTCGCATACCAAGAAAAAATTTCCATCTACATATCTACAAGCAAGCTCCTAAGAGAACACATATCTACCAGGTTCATTAACATCAAGAACAAATCACAAGCTACAGAGTGCAAAAAAGCTACAAGCTAAAAGTAAAATAATGGCAAGTGTCACTTAATCGACCTGCATTTTCATGGTGAAATGTTTGACTATTGCTGTTGTCCACTGTTAACAAAACAAAACTTGAAACATACCTTGGAGACAAGGATTTATATACCTACTATGGCAAAATAAGCTCGCTGAAGACAGCCAGGAGCTGTATCAGAGGATGGTTGCATCCTCTCTGGCAATATCAGCGGTGCTGTGTCAAAGGAGTTGGCAGCAGCGAACCCGATGCGAGGAGGGTGCCACACCGGTACAAGTTGCACTGCAGCAAACAATCGGGTCATGGTCACATGAGATTATAGCATATTTCACCGAAGTTCTTCTCCAGCAGATGTACAACAGTTAAAACTTGAGATACTAGGAGCAGGTATGCATCAAAATCACTACTCAAAGTAAAAGTATTGCCATAAGTATCAGTAGCAGGTTGTACTACTATTCATGTTACATAGTACCATGGATTCATAAATTATTTGAAATTATTAGTAGTATTGCCTTAAGTATTACATAGTACCATGGATTCATAGTATTATTAGTAGCAGACAGATAAATGCATTTCCTCGTATTAAATTATTTGATGTTTATTTTTTGCAGTTACATAGTACTACTGATTAGTAAAGAAACAAATCATGGAAAAGACAAGTTGTCACGGTAGCATGGAGCGGTAAACTTTCTACATAGCAAATTAGGACAGCAAAATACCATGGATTCATAAATTACAAAAATAATAAGCTTGACATCTAAGAATTTATAGGGAAGAAACTCCAACCAGATAAGCAATAACAATGAGAACAAGCATGTCACTTTGTAGTTTATAACCAGCCAATGACAGAACAACCTCGATTCCAATAGGAATCAGCAGCATCCCTGGGTCGTCCTGCAGCTAGGCTCAGATATGGTGCTCAAGCGCATCTTGGCTCTTGGCCCAGGCAGCGGGAATGCCCGAGATCAAAGGCAGCTGGGGTTGGCCATGGCACTGGTTTTCATCTCTGCAAGAGGTGCACTGTATGTGGTCACCACCGGACGGCGAGTTGCGAAGCTCCGCTCGCTGCAATCAACATAAGGGTGGCAGTGGACGCCAATCTGGAGATGGGGAATGATTAGGGGGAGGTCCGGCTGGAGCTGCGGCAATCCACGGTGCTCGGAATACACCTATCAAAGATTTCCTAAATTAGCTTTCACTACTGTCAAATAAATTAATTGCAACAAATCAGTATATGTAGAGTATGAACTAAAAAGTCAGAATGCTTGACAGAGATAATTTTGAAGCAGAAAAAAATAATTATTATAGCATAGTACGTGTTAAATATAACGAGACAGGTTAACAAATCAATCGACACGGTAAGGCACTACATGTCCGTACGGCCGCAACCTTTTCTCAAAACAAATTTCAAAAACTGTAGGCCGCACTGAGGTTTACCAGTGTTGGCATTAGTTCTCCTACAAATCTAATGTAACCTCTGATTCCAATTTAATTGCCACAAATTTAGGCAAGATTTTAGGTAAAACTTTGATGATTTTAGGCAAAAAATTGTCTAAACGAGCGACATTAAATCGTATTGGGAATTGCTAGAGTTAAAGGACGAACAATTATTGCTAGTTAAGCAAGAGCCATACATTCTATTCTGCCAATTGTTGGGCACATTTTTTTTATCAAAAACAAAATTCAAAACTCTAGGCCGGACCATATGAAGGAAAGCATCATTGGACTAGTCAGGCTCGCTCTGGACTCCGGTTAATGTGGCAGGAAATATCAGCCTGGCCGCGCGCACATAGCCACACATCCGTTGCCTCTTCCGGCCAAAGGCCAGCGTACGCGCCGGTACGCACGCCTAGCACGAGCAAGGCAATCAGAACTAACCACACGAGTCACACCCCCACTTCCTTTCAAGCAGCGTCACGAGCCCGGAGCGACAACCACCCTTTCTCCTTGAGAGTCGACTTTCTCCCCTTCCCGCCGCCCCTCTCCCCCCTTCTCTCCGGTAGCCATGGCGGCCGAAAAGGAGTCGGAGCTGGTGGTTGGCCCTCCCTATATCTAATACTAGTAGTAGCTTGTGATTTTGGGGTAGATCCCTGTGTTTATCCTAGATGGATGTCTTGGAGTAGGTCTCTAGATCTCTGCAGCCAGATCCAGAGCGCCTCGGTGCTTCCTTCGGCGGCGGCGCTCCTCAGGTGGCAGGAGGGGGCGCGGCTGGTGGCGGAGACCCCGAGCATCTCCATCAATAAGGCCTGCTGTTGGTGTTTGCTGCTGGATCTGGGCCAATCCAGTGGTGTCGGCGACTCCCCCTTTGCGGCGGCGTTCCCATGGTGGGAGCCGAGTGCGGCGGCGTCGTGGTCTCCGGCAAGCACCTCCAATAAGGTCTACTTCCCGGATCTTTGCCACTGCAAATCTTCTCCTGGTCTGCCTCCTCCAGTCCGTGGCGGGGGCTTGGAGTCTGATGGCATGCTCGTTTTCTCGTTACGGTGGTCAAAGCTCCCTTTCTGGTGCCGGCGGTGGACTAGTGAAGATTCATCCATGCTCTTCTCTACTTCTCTCCTGGGTGGAGTTGAAGATCTGAGGAGGGTTGATGAACCTCGATCTGGTCGCTGGCGGCAAGGGAGTATCGAAGCCACAATCTTCCCAAGCACTTCCTTGGTCCTGGGTGACCCGATTATGCTGGTATGCTCCAGCCTCCTTTCAACCTCTTTTGAGAGGCCCTTCCTGAAGCCTGCTGATGCTGTGGAGCTCGTCGGCATCGTCGCAAGTGGTGACGTCCCCGCGGCGGTGTACGGCAACGGCAAGCACGGCTTCTTGCTTGGCAGTGGGGAAAGAGGAGGACCTGATTGCAATTGGCTATTTTCTTGCAAGGTTCTTTCTGCCTTTGCCAGGGACCCATGTATTATTTACTTATTGTATGGGGTTCTCTGTAAAATATTTGTACACCCACTAATGATATTAATGAATGGCTTCTAGCCCCTTCAGGGGGCTCCCTGTGTTTCAAAAAAAAAGAACTAACCACACACCGCCCACTCTGGCAGACGCAGCAGTAGCTGCTAGCATGCAGTTCGACTTTCCCGGGGGGCCTTCCTCTCCGCCCAGTTCATAATCATATAAATGCGCATCCCCCGCCGTGACGGGAGTAGTAGGCATTGTCAAGGTAATTCGCAACGGATCTAGGTTTGAGAGGAGGAATTAGTGTGGGAGATTGGGAAGAGGGAGAAGGGACTCATGTCTTCAAAATGCGATGGAGCTCGGGGCAGACAGCTATCTTGACGTTGGGACGCACGCACAGATGGATGGACGGCCCTCTGAGCAGGGAACACCGACGACTTGGGCATGATGACTATTGATATTGCGGTCCTCGATGCCCGTGGTGTACGAGAGGACGAGGAAACACACAGTCCAATCGATGAAGCTAAAGATGCCAGCGGTCCAGCGCCTCCTTGCTCCCCAGATTAGACGCGACGGCGGCCATGGCGGGTTTTCTCTGCTGCAAGGTGGGGGAGAGGCTATGAGAACGGGGAGGTGGGCATCGAAGCGGCAGGAGGTGGGCATCGGTACATGCAAAATCATGGGCGGCGCGAGGGATGTAAGGCTCGAATATACTCCCTCCGTCCGTAAATAAGTGTATATTTAGAAAGTACTAGATAAATTAGTTCTTTTTTTATGAGACTTTATCAATTATCAAGAAAAGAGAAAATTGAGAATTGGTGGATGATATAGATGAGAAGAATAGAGATTGGAGGATGAGGTGGGGGAGTGATTACGAGAAGCTAATTGCATTTATTTAGTGCCTTGGTAATGTACAATTTTTTTTGGGACAAATTTTGATTGCTAGATGTACACTTATTTGCGGACGGAGGAAGTAGTTGTGTAACTCCAAAGAAGATGGGAATCTGCTGTGAGGTGGTGGCGGCAGTGGAGGGGAGGAGAGAGCTAGGGTTTCTGTGATCTGTGGATGTGGAGGGAGGTAGGTGGTTGCGCGGGGTTGGGGACTAGGTGATGCAGCGGGCGTGGTGGGATGTGTGTTTCTTCACTAAGAGACTAAGTTGTTGGATGGGCAGTGAATGGTTCAGATCAAACAAGAATGGACGATTTGTGGGAGGTCATTTGCTGTGGTTTGATTGGTTGTAGATTATTTTCTATTTTCTAAGTGTCAAAAAGAGGGCTTTTTGTTGAGCATCTACTAAAAGTATGTTAAAATATGATACCACCTAATTTTGTTATGTGACATGGTTTCAAGGAAAAATATCAAACTTGTAATATTGTAAATATCTCAAAAAACCTTATCATAAATGAGCTATCATGTTCGAGGTTTCATGACTTTCAAGTCAAAAACCAATGTTATGGCCCAAATCGCGGCATAGTTTGTGATAGTGTGTCTATATTGTCCACGCATATGTATCTTCGGATGACAAACAATGTTGTAGGAGGAAGTTGTCCTTTTTGTTATACAAAAATGCATTTTTCAATTTTTGAGTGCCAAAATAGGGCGTTTTGTGAAGCAACCACCAAATAAAAGTTGCAAAATGCAACCATTCCATTTTCCAAAAATACTAGATCATATTACATGGACAATATCGCAACCGACCCACCCCTATTGAAAAAGCCAAAATCCTACAGAATCAGTAGGAAGTGGGTCCGATTTGAACTATAGGTACATGATCTAATGTTTCATGATTTTTTAGACTCACAATATCATGTTTCTTCAGAGATCCAATGAAATTTTAGTGAGGCCCAAACCAAGCTAAGAACCTTCATGCCCGCCGTTTTGACCATAGTTTGAAACGGGCATAAAAAAATTCAAAGATGGTCCGAACAATGTAAAACCTTCGCGTGGTGTCATATTATGTGACGTAGTTGCAAGGAAAAATACCAAACTTGGTATATTAATTGCGTCTCGAAAAAACCTTATCGGAAATGACCTATCATGTTTGAGGTTTCATGACTTTCAGGCCAAAAGACCAATGTTGTGGCCCTAATCGTAGCATAGTTTGTGATAATGTGTTCATATTATGCACTCATGTGCATCTTGGGATGGCGAACAATGTTTAAGAAGGAAGTTTTCCTTTTCGACGTACGGAAAATCCATTTTCCATTTTCCAAGCGCAAAAAATGTGGCGTTTTGTGAAGCAACCACCAAATGACAGTTTTAGAATGCTACGAACCCATTTTTCAAAAATAGTAGACCGCCATACATGGACAATATCCCAACCGGGATATCTCAAATATTTCCATCCACCCCTTGCGAAAAGACAAATTCCTGCTGGATCGTTAGGAAGTGGGTCAGATTTGAACTACACATACAGTATCTGATGCTCATGATTTTTTTTAAAATTATTTTTAGACCCACAGTATGTTGTTTCTTCAAAGATCCAATGAAAGTTAATCGAGTCTCGGCCCCTAGCTAAGAACCTTCATGCCCGCAGTTTTGACCATAGTTTGAAACGAGCATTAAAAATTCAAAAATGGTCCAAACAATGTAAAACCTTCACGTGGCATCATTTTATGTGGCATAGTTGTAAGGAAAAATACCAAACTTGGTTAATTGATTGTGTCTCGGAAAAACCTTCTCAGAAATGACTTATCATGTCCGAAATTTCATGGCTTTCGGGCCAGATGACGAGTGCTATGACTAGAATTGTGGTATAGTTTGTGATAATGTGCCCATATTATACCATCATGTGCATCTTGGGATGGCGAACAATGTTACGGGAGAAAATTTTCCTTTTCGATCGACGGAAAATATATTTTCTATTTTTCGAACGCAAAAACAAGGGGTTTTGTGAAGCAACCACAAAATGACAGTTTTAGAATGCTACCACTCCATTTTTCAAAAATAGTAGAACACCATATATGGACAATGTCCCAACCGGGGTATCTCAAACCTTTCTGTCCACCGCTGGTTAAAAAGACAAATTCCTACCGAACCGTTAGGAAGTGGGTCCGTTTTCAACTACAGGTACAACATCTGATGCCCGTGATTTTTTGAAAAAATAATTTTAGACTCACAATATTTTGTTTCTTCAGAGATCCAATGCAATTTTAGCGAGACTCAACCCCTAGACGAGAACGGTCACTCCCTAGTTTCAAACTGATATCTTGAATTATGATATTGTCCTTACTATGGACTAATGTGGGATTAGTAAATCTACTATTTTAAATAATAAAATTATTGCTAACTAACACCCTAAGATGAGCTGTAGAGATAAAAAATAATTATTTTAGACTTCTTATAAAAAAGTTATAAAAATCAAGAAAATAGGACCAGCCGAGAGTCTCGGACGCGTAGTAAAAGCCAGCCCAAGCTAACAGCACAACCCGACCAAGCTAAGGCATTCTGAAAAAACAGCGTAGTGAAGGTCGGCCTGCGAAATTAAAGTTGGCGCAACAATAAGATGTATTATTATAGTGGCTCGTTGAACTATCGTCACACCAAGGTTCGATTGCTATAGTGTTTTGCAGCTTCTAGTCTGAGCTGAAGGTCGTGTGTTCAAATCCCTGCCGGACCATATTTTGGGGAATAATCGACAAGTCTATTGATACTAGGTCCACTTGTCAGTTTGGGTAACATACGTCCTAGTTTTCATTAATTAATAAATAGATTTTTTGGGGAATAATCGACAACGCTATTGGTACTATGTCCACTTGTTAGTTTGGGTAACATACGTCCTAGTTTTCAGATATTAATAAATGTAAATTACACATAGTCAACAGCTAACATGTAGACACGACACATAGACAAAATTGCTGACGTGGCTGACCACTTATTTGAATTTTTTTTAATTTGACGGTATGATAATTTTGGATTGTCGTACTGAGCTATAAATAAGGTTATGAGCTGTATTCACTAGGTTATACGATTTGAGCCAATGAATCTATTATGTTTTTAGCAAGATCGTCGTAATTTTGTAAGGTTTTGTACCTCTTGGACGGCTAATGACCATCTTGTACAAAATCGCCATAACTCTATGACGATTTTGTCCACGATCACTATTAGAAGGTCATAGTATAACACATTTCTTATAGTGTTTATAGATTTGGTTTTAGTATATCCGTCCAAACCCGCCCCTGCCATCCTTACGTGATAGATGATGGGCGGAGACAGCTGCCGAAGACGGCCAGAGTGCTGCGTCGGAGGAATAGGACCAGAGGATGGTGTTGGGAGTCGAAGCACACGAGCAGCTACACATCCATGACCTTCTCCAATTAATTCTATGTAAACCAGACCCTCAGTAAGGTGCTACCATTTTATTGTTTTCTGCTTATACTTGTTAAATTGCACTTTATTATGATAGTATTCAAAGTTTGGAGTAGCTTTTATATGAGTAGTTGAACTTGCGAATTAGCTAGTTAGTATTGTATTGCACTGAAATATTGAAGATTTGTTTTGGATTTTGCTCTTGTTCATTTGATTAGTTCTTAAACAATTGCATTTCTCATAAATCTTTCAAATGCAATGGTCAACTAATTTAGAGTTTCAGAGAATTCATTTATATGTCTTATGCATTAGTTGTTATTTTTAAGAGTTGCCTTGTCTATCTTTTCTTTTTATGGTTTCATTCCTATGCTTGGGTAGTTCAAATGAAACATTAGTATGATCCATCTCTATAAATTACTTGTGTTAGATTTTAGTTTTGAAACATATGACAGTTAATAATCCAGTGTTGTGTGTATTCCTAAAAAGTGTGCCTGCATAGAGAATGAGACGACCTCTCAAGTATAATCTAGTGTTTATTTGCATTATGTTAATTTGAATGGACTTCAAATAGTGGGGTAGCCAAAAGCTAATAATTTTTAAGTCTTAGTTTCATTTTGCTGACCATAAACAATAATGTTAGTGCATAATCTTGCATGCTTCCCGTGCATTCAAATATTTTTATTTGTGATATATGCAGGTTGATGATTTTTCTATTTCCACGTATTATGGACATGAAAAAGGGGCCGTGGCGATGACGACGGCGACGTGGTCATAGGGCTGCAGCGGAGATGAGGACAGCATGTACACGGGCTGCGGCGACAACGTCATCGACACGTGGCTACGGCGGCGACGACATGGACGTGGGGTTGCGGTGACGACGCCGGATCCGGTGGTGACGATGACGCTGAGGGAGAGGAGGGGGATCATGATCGTGGAGGTCTATCACTCTTGAGGGTCCGAGGGAGTAGTTTTTTCCAAGAATGTTTCTATAAAATGCTAGCTGGATCGACCCATGTAATATTGCTTAATTAATTTAATAAAAAAATGTATGTATAGGAATTCTTGATTGGTTTTTTCAAATGCCAGAATACTTACCGCCAACGAACAGTTGAGTTTGCGCCAGTGGTAGAGCTAGCTATCGCCGGCGCCCAGGAGTTGTCGCCAGTGCTATTGCTCTTTACTGCCGGCGGTAACCCGCTACCGCCAGTGAGATGGTCCAGCGTATAGGAACTCGCCGGCAGTAGCCATATTTGGTGCGTCGGTGGTAGGCTTTTCTCTACTAGTGGGTGCTTGTTGTAGATTCAATGTCGACTGTCGTATATGCGTCCACGTCTGATGACTCTCTGGCCATGAAGAACTATTAATACTGAAACTTATGCAGAGCATCGGTATCCAGGAATCACCATGTATAGTGTAGTGTGTCTTCAATTTTACCTATTTCCTTAACTGACCCGACCATGCGGTGGAGACCGGGAGCTCGCCGAGTTGCAGCAGTGTAGGACGGAGTTGCATGGCCATGGGTCTAAGGTTTGATGCATGTAGGATCCGATAGATGCAACTGGAGGATGGGAGGGGCAAGCGGAGAGGCGTACGTGGAGGCCGGCAGTGGCTAGCGCGCATGTTGGAGCGGTGGAGTACGGACGTGCATCTGGAGCATTGGAGGACGGGTGAGTCCACCTCTCCTCCCTCGAGGCGCGCATAACTAATGTCGGCTTCCTAGCTAGCGACCTCGGTAGGGCCTGGCCGGCGCTGCAGTCTTCTAGCAAACACACAAACCGGTATTTTTGATTTTGCGGTGGCATAAAACAGTCAAAAAGATGGAATCCGTAAGGAACACTTTATACATTATTATTAATTAGGATGCGGCTAGCGAGCATCTGGGTCCTCACTAGTCCAAATCAGCACTCGCCCATAAAATTAAAGTTTCGTTCCATCGTGCGATCGAACTCAGCGAAGTTCTCCAAAATTACCAGCACCCATGTGGGAAAAGAGGCGCGCTAACCAGCCTAGAGCCCCCTGCCTCACATTCTTCCCCTCGCCACTCTCGGGATGGCTCCTCTGTAACATCCCAAAAATACTAAGTTTGGATCATCAAACTTAGGGTTAACAAAAACTTTTCTAAATAAATTTACGAAAGCATGTATGTGTGTATGTATTGATTTTGAATTCTTTTAAAACCACCTTGTTTGTATGATCTATTGCTTGTAAAATGTTTCTTAGGTGAAATAAACATCATCTAAAACATTTTCCAAACTTTTCCTAAAGACAAGTAAATCAAAACACTTATATGAAATGAATGGTCATTTTGGCCAATTTAACTCCCATGTCTACTTTGGCTGTCTCAAACTTTCAGAACCTAACAGAAACTTTTCTGGATCTTTGCACCCCTTGAATATACTCATAACAAGGTATCAAGGCCCACTTTGTGATCATCCAGAAACTTTCAAATGCATAGTTTAAATGACAATTCAAAATTGAATCTTTATCATATGGAAAGATCCCACTTTTTCAAAAACTACTCAAACAAGTTCAACTTTAAAAACCCAAGCATCTGCAGACTCACCAGCACCAATCTAGCAAACCCACCAAAAATCTTTTCAAAATTCAAAACTTGAGTTCATGCGGCCATTTCATCAAACAGGTTGCAGACACAAATCAAACAAACATCAAACACTATAGTGTGCAGTAAAATTGTCCTAACTTGTTCCCTAGTTAGCTCACACACAGCTCAGTAGATCATCTAGGAAGTTTAACTAAGGACTAGCACCACTGTGAGCTTGCCATTGCCATCAATGGTGAACAGCCGAGCACCCCCTTGTCACCTCATTGTGGACAGCAGGCTAGAGGAAGAACTAGTCGTGTCAACCTTGTCTGGGAGGAAGCCCACCGTCCATCGCCACTACCTGTCCCAGCCGCGAGCGATGCCAAGCCCTGGACCACGCGCACAAGCCTCGCCCAGACCGCCAGAGACCATGCCAAGCATGCGCCAGAGCACCACCCTCGACCATCACCCACAGACCGCGCGCCGCCCTCGCCGCGTGCATACACAATCCCCACCGACCCAGGAGACCGCCAGACATCCCCGTTTGCCGCCCCGTGCCTCACAGCCACCGCCCGCCGTCGAAGACGCCGCCTCTGCCGCGCAGAGCACCGCCCGTTCCAGACCAAACCACACCGCCCCATGCCTCGAGACCATGTCGTTGAGCATCGCCAGGAGACACCGCACCGTCCCCTACCCTTGCCCATGCCATTAGCCGCCTGTAACCTGGCCCCCGACGAGCTCACCGTGCGCCCGACGGTCCCCTCGCTCGACTATAAATAGAGGCCACCCCCGCATGATTTCTTCACACTATCTCACTCCCCTCTCCTCACTGATCGTGCCACACCGTTCTCAGAGCAAGGCAAGCACCACATCGCCGGAATTTCATCGGAGCCCGCCGCCTCTGGAGAAGAAGGGAGCCATCGATTGGAGCCGCCCCAGGAGAAGCCACCGGTACCAGGAGATTCGCCATCGTCGACTTCGTCATTCGCCCGCCTCGCCGACCCTCGCCAGTACCCCGGTGAGCCCCCAGCAACCCTCACTGGCCGCGCTAGGTTTCATTCTCACCGGAGTTGTCTCATGTCGATGATGACTCCCAGCCGTTGGATTAGAACTAGATCGAACGATCCACGTCGCCTCATACCGCTTCGCCCAGCCCCGTGTCACTGACGAGTGGGGACACCCACTTAAGAAGCCCGCAGGAGCACTGCGCTTAGCAGGCCGGCCCAGTAACTTTTCCCGCGCACCCAGTTATTCAAATTAAACCTTTTTCTATTTCAATTCAAACACACTTCTGTACCCAACTTCAAAAATCAACCCAGATCGATTCAGTGCACCAAATTGAATGAAACCAATTTTATTGGAAAGGTCTGTGAATGCTGAATCCAAGCCCGTTGGATTCAAGTCATTTGGATCTATAGATCACCCATGGTAAAAATAACAAGGTAGAAGCTTTTCTGCATTCAAACATTTTTCAAATTTAAACCATAATAGCTTTTGAGTTTATTCCAACTCTCAAAAATCACATTTAACCATACCTTTCAGAATATATAAAAATATATAGGTTTACTTGCAGAAATAATGTTCAAGTAATAAAAGAATGCTACATAAGCATTTCTAGCCACTTTAATTAATTAAAATAAAAGGGTAAAACCTTATTAAATTGTGACACCACTTTAAATCACATTCCCATGGACTACAATATGTGGTGATGACATGTGTCAACATGATCCCATGTTTGGTTTGGAGAATATTAAATCTTAAGTAGTTTTTCAATGAGTAGAAATTATTTTTCTAAAAATAAAAGGAATTAAATCAAGCCTTAACCTTGTAATGTTAGAGATGATGCTAGATCATCCATAGGACCCTTGTGTGTGATGATTGCAAGTAGTTAAGTATTGTTTGGTGATTGTGTACCTCGTATTTATTCATAGACGCTAGTACCGATCAAGGATACGAGGAGGAGGGAGGATACTACGAAGAAGAAGCCGAGGAGAACTTCAACCACTGCTCTGCACAAGGCAAGCTTATACTGATATTGATGCAAGCTGATACTATACCTATGCAAGCTAACCCTTGCAAGATACCCTACTGATGCAACAAACCCATACTTGTTCTATGACTACTATGTGCCTTAAGCATATGTGATCACACCCACTTGATAAACCAATCCTAGTTTTACTTACAAGCTTCTTACTTTATTTATTTATCAAAGCTTACTGAGAGTTTACTTAAGTGACTTATAGATACTAGAGAGATTTTTGAAGGTTGCATAAAGAGCATAAAATTTGGCCTAAGTTAGAAACCTTGATATCAGCCTGAGACATAAGGTTGTACTTAGTTGAAACTCCACTAGTTACCACCCCTCATCAGTACTACCCCCACCTGTAGATGCTAGTGCTAAGCATAAAACTTGATCAACCTTGAGATGGGAATACTTGGTGGAAAAATGGTTATGAAAACCTTGGAATGATGGATCATTCTATTGAAATGTTTTGGACATGTGTTTCCAAACACTTGATGATTTTGGTGATGAAATGTTGAGGCATGAGCCTTAGCCCTTTATAAAACTGATGGTTGTCTGGATGCGATACCATTCCAATTTTATCGTACAACCACAATACCCGAATATTGGGTAGGGCTTGACTGGAAACTTATATTCCTTAGTATTAGTTCCCTCACGGCCAAGGTCTGAGCTGAGGCTACCTTGTGAAGATTGTCCACCTGTGCAGTACCCAAGATGACAGTTGGTCATGGTTGGGAGGCCAAACTCACAGGAGAGGTGCTTATACTAGGGCGTGCAATTGAAAGGTTAAGATTGATTATCCGCATACTGAGTATGGTGAATTCAGGATTTGTTCCTGACGGATGTATCGAATGTTGTGGTGAAAGTGTAAAATCTCTGCAGAGTGTCAAACTATTTGAATAGCCGTGTCATGATTATGGAGATTAGATGTATCTTTGTTCCCCCGTCAGACTTTTCAAAATGACCTGTGAAATGAATTAAGATTTTGACTTGACCACAACAGAGTTGTGATATGAAATACAAGTTCCCACTTAGGAATTATAAAATTGTGACTAGCTTTGGAACCTAGTAGAGATAAATCTGGCTTTTGCAAAACAACCCTAGAGCCTAGTGTCCTATTATCTAAAAAAAAACTTTTCCTGTTAGTACTAGTTTGCGAGTACTTAAAGAGTACTCAAGGCTTTGTCCCTGACTATTCCCATGGCCAGACTATGAAGAGGAGTACCTCGAAGATGGACCCCAGGAAGGTTACGCCATCTAGGATCATCTCCCATCGCCAGCATTGCCTGTGACCCCGAAGATGGAGCTTCGCCTACACTACTGTTATTATTACGTATTCCGCTGCTTGAGGTTGTATTAAGAACTGGATCACGAGATCCCTATTTGTGTAAGAACTTATGTATCGTTTGTAATGGATGATGTACTATGGTATCCAATTATGTTTTGTCTCGCAAAAATGGTAATCCTGGGATTGCGATGTACGGCATAACAGACATCTAGGATTGAAAAATCCGGGTGTTGACAAGTTGGTATCAGAGCCATCCTGACCATAGGAGACCCTAGTTAGACTGGACGTTTGAACCAAAAACTTAGTTTCAAAACCAATGAAAACAAATATTTACAAAAACTTATTCTCATCCTTATCTATTTGATTCTTTCATAAAAAATCATGTTCCTCAAAGACTCTTGCAAAATACATAAATTTTTGACACACTTGACCACTCTGCTAATCTACTCATCCTCTATTTTTATAGATGGATGTGAAGTACAACAAGTTTTACCAACTTGGGAATGGAGGAGACCTTATCTTTGAGAGGGATCTGGATCAGCTTTCGGAACTTACGGGCCCGCACTTTTGAGTTCTTTGGAGCTCAGCTCAATGATCAAGGAGGAGAAGATCTGCAGTGGCTAATTGTTGCAAGTCTCCGAGGAAAATTGAACCTCCCACTGCGGAGGGAATTCAGTTTACCTTGAGGGAAAACAACTGGCTCGATGGACTTTCCAGAGCAATGCAGGAAGCTCTTTCCCGTCTATGTGGGCAGAGCATCAATCAGATCAAGGGTACTCGCTTTGATTTTTGCCTAAGGCGTGATGCAAATGGACAACCACTGGAAGCCCCATACCACCCCGAGCTGAAGACTCAATTGGACCACCTTAGCTTCATGATGTATGATCGTCAGCAGGAGTTGGACAACTATCGTGACTATTGCAACCACAAGTCGGCCATCATCAAGACGAAGGATCAGACCATAGCCATGCTAGCAAAGGATCGCAAGTCTCGCCGCCGTCAGCTCGACAAGAAGGAGCGCATTATTGCCCGTCTTCGCCACTGCATCTCATCTCTGGAGGAGACAATCCACGAGAGAGACATGGAGTTGGAGGAAAGGGAGAATGCCGGAGAGGATCTTCGTGTAGAGCCTTACTCCTATCTCAGCGATGACGATGATTTTCTGGAGGATCAGGCCATGGACTTCTTCACCGATGAGGATGATTTCGCCTTCATCGATGATGATGAAGATGATGAAGCCACAGACTCCAAGGAGTAGTAGCACTGAGCACCAGCGTAGTGAGTAGTAGTCGGTCCCACTGTATCGTAGTTTCCAGAATGGTTCTTAAAACCATCTGTTTTTCCTTGCTGTGGTGTGTGTTGTATCGAGTGAATGAATGAATAAAAAAGCAAGTTGCTAGAAAAATCTGAGTCAAACATTTAAAACTTTTCAAAGACCCAAAACCTTAGAAATTTCCCTCTTTTCTCATGATCAATATCAATCTTCAGATGCCACGTGGAGGAAGTGGTTCAGCCCCGGACCCGATGTTGCAGATCCTGCAAATGTTGACTTCTGACCGCGAAGCTGAAAGAGCGGAACGTCAAGCCAACCTAGCCACTCTGCAAAAGATAGCCCAGCTAGCCCACAACAACCAAGGCCACGGAAATCAGGACATCCATGGATCTAAGCTCAAGAATTTCCAGAATACCAACCCACCCGTTTTCACCAAGTCAGAAGAACCCCTAGACGCCGATGATTGGCTGCAAACCATGGAAAACAACCTAGAAGTCGCCCGAGTGGAAGCCAACGAGAAAGTCCTGTTCGCCACCCATTATCTAGCCGGAGATGCCAGGGCATGGTGGAACAGTGTTCGTGCAACGACCGGAGGCCAGATGATGACCTGGGAGGAATTCAAGGTCAAATTTAGCAGAACCCATGTGCCACCAGGTTTGATCAAGAGAATGAGAGACAAGTTCAGAGAGCTGAAGCAAGGAAGGATGACTGTAGTGGAATACCGTGATAAATTTTTGTCATTAGCTAGGTATGCCCCGGACGAGATAGACACCGAAGCCAAGAAGAAAGAAAGATTTCTGAATGGTCTGCATGACGAGATGCAGACGGTGTTAGTCAATATCCCCTTTGCTGATATTAAAGCCCTTGTTGACTTTGCTATCCAGATGGAAGGAAAGATCAACCAGGCCAATGAGAACCGCAAGCATCGCATGATGCATCAACCAGGAACCCATCAGACCCCAAAGTATCGCCCCAACCCATCTCCAGGATTTGCCCCAAGAACCAACAGACCCCCTATGACCCGTCCGACCTACCCCAACCGTGGAAACCCTAGACCCGGAGGAAATCACAACAACCCCGGCAACTCTAGCAATTTCACCCGTGCCCCACCCAAGTTCAACACCAACAATGCTACCGCCAACACCAACACTGCCCCGAGGACTGGAAGCAATGTTGTGCCTATCGCAGCCAAGGACAAGTCACAAATGACCTGTTATGACTGTGGAAATAAAGTCCACTATTCCAAGGAGTGCCCCAACAAGAAGAATGCTACAGCCCCTAATGCCAATGCCCCAGCTCAGCAGCAGTGTCGTGCCCAGCCAGGGAGAAGATTTGCCCCAGGGAATTCACTCAACCGCAATGGCCGTCTTTTTCTCATGCATGCTGAAGAAGCTCAGGAAGCGCCAGACGTCGTGCTGGGTATGTTTTCTGTTAATTCAGTACTTGCAAGAGTGTTTTTTGACTCTGGTGCCTCGCATTCATTTGTCACCAAAGAATTTGCCTGCACTAGTAAAATTCAACCAACCAAACTGAAGCATGTTATGATTGTGCAAATTCCCGTATCAACCAACAAGGCTAGGCAAATCTGCAAAGCCGTCCCTATCCGAATCCATGGCATAGTTTTTTGTGCTAATCTAATAGTACTCGGAACTAAAGGTTTGGAAGTAGTACTAGGAATGGATTGGATGTCCAAACATAAGGGATTGATTGACTGTGCTAAGAAAGCCATCACCATGACCAGATCCGCGAATATCGATTGAGCATATATCGGAAACCTTACCTCGCCAATTCAAGTGTAACAAGAGTCTAGCCCAACCTACCATTGACCAAGTCCGGATAGTCTATGAATACCCCGATGTATTTCCAGATGTTTTGCCCGGTATGCCCCTAGATCGGGATATCGAGTTTATCATCGAACTAATCCCCGGAACAGGACCCATAGCCCAGAGACCCTATAGTATGAACCCGTCAGAGCTAGAAGAACTGAAGAAGCAACTGGATTCCATGCTAGAAATTGGATTGATTCAACCAAGTGCGTCACCATGGAGATCACATGTCTTATTTGTGGACAAGAAAGATGGAGGTAACCGTTTGTGTACGGATTATCGGAAGTTAAATGATGTCACCATCAAGAACAAGTACCCCTTGCCCAAGATAGAAGATTTTTTTGATCAGTTGACGGTGCCGTGTGTTTTCTAAGATTGATCTTAGAACTGGATATCATCAACTCAAAATTGCAGAGGATATTCCAAAGACGCCTTTACCACGGATATGGATTGTATGAGTATACAGTCATGTCTTTTGGATTAACCAATGCCCCCGCTTATTTCATGAACCTCATGAATAAGATTTTTATGGACTTCCTGGATAAGTTTGTCGTTGTTTTCATTGATGACATTCTGATTTATTCCAAATCAGAAGAAGAACATGAGATACACCTAAGGACCATTCTTGGAACCCTTAGAGAGCATCAGCTGTACGCAAAGTTTAGCAAATGTGAATTCTGGTTACAGGAGGTAGGATTCCTCGGTCACATTGTATCAGCCGGAGGAATTGCCGTTGACCCTGCCAAAGTGAAAGATGTAGAAGATTGGTAAGCCCCAACCACTCAAACCCAAGTTCGTGCTTTTCTCGGATTGGCGGGATATTACCGCAAATTCGTAGAAGGATTCTCGAGTATCGCTAGACCCATGACCCAATTGCTAAGGAAGGACAAGAAGTTTGAATGGACCGACAAATGTGAAGCGAGTTTTCAAGAACTCAAGAGGAAATTGATTTCAGCCCCAATCTTGATCATGCCGGATATCACGAAGCCCTTCGATGTGTATTGTGATGCATCCAAGATTGGTCTCGGATGTGTGCTAATGCAAGAAGGCAAAGTTATATCTTATCTATCTCGACAATTGAAGCCACATGAGAAAAACTACCCAACCCATGAGCTCGAACTCGCAGCAGTAGTTCTAGCCCTGAAGACATGGAGACATTACCTAATGGGAAACCATTGTGAGATTTATTCGGATCACAAGAGCCTAAAGAATATATTCACTCAGAAGGAGTTGAATATGAGGCAGAGAAGATGGATTGAGCTAATCAAGGATTACGACCTGGACATTCACTATCACCCTGGTAAAGCCAACGTGGTAGCCGATGCCCTTAGCAGATTGCCGTGCCGCTTGAACTCCATGATTTTGAAGGAGCAACCAAGTTTGCACAAGGAGATGGAAGATTTTCGAATGGAATTAATAAGTGAAGGATTTTTGGCTAGCATAGAACTTCAGCCCACTTTGATCAGTCAGATTAAAGAGGCGCAGAAGGGAAATGCCAGTATCGACGGAATCAAGCGTCATATCGGTACAGGCAAAGTACCCGGATTCACCGAGGACGAAGAAGGAGTTGACATCCTCCAAATCTTCTTCTGCTGCAAGACAAAAGTTTCCTCCAGATCTCCATGGTCAAAGCAAACAATAGCTCCAAGACAGAAACATACCGAGCTTCCTAGAAGAAAATCAGAAAGGTAACCCTCTCCCTCATATTTTGTACTGCACAAACCTCCAGCACCTCACCTCTAGTCTAGATTAAAAGTCCCTTGTAGATCACAAAAATCTCCTCTGCAACATCTCACATGTACTATATATTACTACTTTACTTGAAATTGATGGTGGAAGACACGGGATAAATCTGAGGACAACTTAATATAGTATTTGTGGCACCCCGGATTTACGTTTCGAGAATACCCGTTATGCATGCAATACACGTTCACATGATCAGTGAGCCGTGAGCATAACCGACTAGTATCATTACACATCCATAAAGTAACGAGTACAGAAACTTACAAAATGGCCATTATGGCGAATACAACACAGATAGAGGAAGTCTTCAGCGCAGAGCCCGGGCCTTAACCTACAGGCAACTGACTGGGAAGACGACCTAGCTTGCATAGACGTCAGCACCTTCGTTACTTCCTAACATCTGCAATCTGGCTAAGTAAATAGCCAGGGACAATGCCGGTGAGTAATTTGAATGTACTCGTAAACCACCTTAAGATAACAATAACTATGGATATGCAATAAGGCTATGGTAGGATGGCTCCAGGAGAGGTTCTTTTATTAACTAGTTTTTCTTGTAGATATAGTATGTCTCTATATCCTTGTTGAAAACTTTTGTAAAACATTTTGGAAACCTTTTTGAAAAGTTTTAAGAGAACACTAGGATTGGGTCACCCATTTGTTTTTCCATCCGGTCATCTCATGACCAAACTCCTTCCTCTTTTTTCCAACCATCCCATGGTCAAAACATTTTCAAGCCATTGATTTTTCCGAAAATCCTTTTTGAAATCAAAACCATTACCGATGTACAGCCGCCAGCACAACCTTCCATGACCGAGCACTCGGCTATACGAATAGATTCACACTCTGCAGAGGTTGTACTCTGTACCTACACCATCCGATTACCCGTCCCTGTGTAGGGGTTCGTTGCATGGAAAAAAAATTCTACCGCATGCACACAAACAAGCCAAGATCTATCTACTAGATTGTAGCAACGAGTTGATTTAGAGTACTCACCCTCGAAGATTCCAAAGCGGTTAACGAGAGCAGATTCTCGTGGGTGATGTAGTCGTACACTTTCTGATCTCAAGATCGCGTAGACGATCCTTCCGGCGCTGCGTTTCGGCGCTCATCGTAATCGGTCACCTCGTTATTTTCGATGAAGACCTTCCTCTCCCTTGTTCTAGCAGACAGCAGAGGTTGTAGTTCTCCCCTCGCGATTCTGGCAGCACGATAGCGTGGTGTCAGAAGTAGAGGGAAGATCCCGCAGGGCTTCGCCTAAGCCGGTGCGAGTTATGGTGGATCTAGGGTTTCCCGACGATCTGTCAAAACCCGGATTTTTAATCCCAGATGCTTGTTATGCCATACATCGCAATCCCAGGATTAACAGTTTTGCGAGACATAACAGAATTGGATACCGCAGTACATCATCCATTACAAACCATACATAAGGTCTTACACAAATAAGGATCTCATGATCCAGTTCTTAATACAACTCAAGCAGCGGAAATACGTAATAATAACGGTAGCGTAGGCGAAGCTCCATCTTCGGGGTCACAGGCAATGCTGACGATGGGAGATGATCCTAGTTGTCGTAACCTTCACGGGTCCATCCTCCGGTACTCCTCTTCATAGTCCGCCAGGAATAGCAGGAGAAAGCCATGAGTACTCTTTAAGTACTCGCAAACTAATACTAACAAGTGAAGGGGGTTTTTGGTAGTAGGACACTAGGCTCTATGGTTGTTTTGCAAAAAGCCAGATTTACATCTACTAAGTTCAGAAGCAAGAAAAGCTAGTCAAATTTTATAACACCTAAGTGGGAACTTGTATTTCATATCACAACTCTGTAGTGGTCAAGTCAAAGTCTCATTTTGTTTCAAAAGTCATTTTGAAAACATCTGACGAGGGAACAGTATGGCCACTCCAACTGTCCATAACCGCGGACGCGGCTATTCGAATAGTTTGACACTCTGCAGAGATTGTACACTTTCACCACAACATTCGATACATTCGTCAGGAACAAATCCTGAATTCACCATACTCGATGTCACGGATAATCAATCCTAACCTTTCAATTACACACCCTAGTATAAGCACCTCTCCTGTGAGTTTGGCCTCCCAACCATGACCAACTGTCATCTTGGGTACTGCACAGGTGGACAATCTTCACAAGGTAGCCTCAGCTCAGACCTTGGCCGTGAGGGAACCAATACTAAGGTATATAAGCTTCCAGTCAAGCCCTACCCAATTCTCGGGTATGCTTAGCACTAGCATCTACAAGTGGGGGTAAGTACTAATGTGGGGTGGTAAACTAGTGGAGTTTAACTAAGTTCAATCTCATGCCTTAGGATGACATAAAGATTATCTAGCTTAGGCCAAATTTTATGCTCTTTATGCAACCTTCAATTATCTTTCTAGTATTTACAATTCACTTAAGTAAACTCTAAGTAATAGCTTTGATAAAGAAATAAAGTATAAAGCTTGTAAGTAAAACTAGGATTGGTTTATCAAGTGGTTATGATCATATATGCTTAAGGCATATAGTTGGCATGGTAACAAGCAAGTATTTGCTTGCATAGGTATAGTATCTTGCAAGTGTTAGCTTGCAAAAGTATCAGTATAAGCTTGCCTTGTGCAGAGCAGTGGTTGAAGTTCTCCTCGGCTTCTTCTTCGTAGTATCCCCCTTCCTCTTCGTATCCTTGGTCGATACTAGCGTCTATGAATAAATACGAGGTACACAATCACCAAACAATACTTAACTAATTTCAATAATCACACAAAGGGGTTCTATAGATGATCTAGCATCATCACTAACATTACAAGATTAAAGCTTGGTTTAAATTCTTTTATTTTTAGAAAAGTAATTTCTACTCATTGAAAAACTACTTAAGATTTAATATTATCCAAACCAAACATGGGATCATGTCGACACATGTCATCACCACACATTTCAGCATATGGGAATTTTATTTAAAGTGGTGTCACAATTTAATAAGGTTTAACCTTTTATTTTACTTAAATAAAGTGGCTAGAAATGCCTATGTGGCATTCTTTTATTACTTGAACATTATTTCTGTAAGTAAACCCAAATGTTTTTATATATTCTCAAAGGTATGATTAAATGTGATTTTTGAGAGTTGGAATCAACTCAAAACCTATTATTGTTTGAATTTGAAAAATGTTTGAATGCAGAAAAGGTTCTGCCTTGTTATTTTTACCAAGGTTGATCTATAGATTCAAATGATTTGAATCCAACGGACTTGGATTAAGCATTTCAACATATTTCTAACAAAATTGGTTTCATTCAATTTGGTTCACTGAATCGAGTTGGGTTGATTTTTTAAACTAGGTACAGAACTGTGTTTGAATTAAATTGGAAAAAGTTAAATTCAAACGACTGGGCTGCGCGGGAAACGATAATGGGTCGGCCCGTTGTCACTCCGCGGCACGGGGCTCAACTGACAGGGGGTTCCACCAGTCAGTGGCTCTTTAAACGCGAAGCGGTACGGGGCAATCTCATCCGCACG
This sequence comes from Avena insularis, assembly GCA_023614405.1. Taxonomy (NCBI): domain Eukaryota; kingdom Viridiplantae; phylum Streptophyta; class Magnoliopsida; order Poales; family Poaceae; genus Avena; species Avena insularis. Next base: position 170,163,149 of record CM042689.1, read on the forward strand.
ATCTAAGTCTAATCGAATGGCTGCTACTCATCGTCCATGTCGGGCGGCGCCGGCGAGACAGAAACCTAACGCGGCAGGTGGGGGTCGTCGGGGGCTCACCCCGGGCTCAGGCGAGGGTCGGCGAGGCGGGCGAACAACGAAGTTGATGACGGTGAACCTCCTGGTACCGACAGCTTCTCCTGGGGTGGATGAAATCGACGGCGCCCTTCTTCTCCAGAGGCGGCCTGCTCCGGCCAAATTCCGGCGATGCGCTGCTCGCCTTGCTCTAGGAATGGGGTGGCACGATCAGTGAGGAGAGGGGAGTGAGATGGTGTGAAGAGTTTGAGCGGGGGAGGCTTCTATTTATAGTCTCGACGACGAGACCGAACGGGATGGGCAGGCGACGGTGGCGACACGGCTACGGGCAGCTAGAGGCATGGCCGGCGGTGGCGATCGATCGGTGGTCTCCTGGCGATGCTCTATGGCTTTAATGCGCGTGTAGGGGCAGTGGAAAATGGTCTGGAACATGCGATGCTCTGCGCGGCAGAGGCGGCGTCTTCGACGGCGAGCGGTGGCTGTGAGGCATGGGGCGGAGAACAGGGATGTTTGGCGGTCTCCAGGGATGGTGGTGATCGCGTATGCACGCGGCGAGGGCGGCGCGCGGTCTGTGGGCATGTGTCGAGGGTGGCGCTCGGGCGCACACTCAGCATGGTTGACAGAGGCACGGGCGCGGCGTTCCTGGGTGCTCTGGTCGATGTCTTCGAGGCAGGGCTGGTCGAGAGGGGGCGGTGAGGCATGGGTGATCTCTCGGACAAGGTTGGCACGGCTAGTTCCTGTCCTAGCTTGCTGTCTACACTGGGGTGGCATGGGTGGCTTCGGCTGTTCACCATTGATGACATTGCCAAGCTTACAGTGGTGCTAGATGTTTACAAATGATCTAGATGATCTACTAAAGCCTAGTTGCAACCAGAGAGGGAACAAGTTAGGCTCAAATCACTGCTCCAAATAGTGTTTGGAATTTATTTGATTTGCATCTGCAAGGTGTTTGATGAAATGGCCGCATGAATTCAAGTTTTGAATTTTGAAAATATTTTTGGTGGGTGTGCTAGGTAGGTGCTGGTGAGTCTGTAGATGCTTGGGTTTTGAAAGTTGAGCTTGTTTGAGTGGTTTTTGAAAAAGTGGGATCTTCCCATATGATAAAGATTCAATTTTAAACTGTCATTTAAATTATGCATTTGAATGTTTCTGGATGATCACAAGGTGGGCCTTGATACTTTGTTATGAGTACTATCAAGGGGGGCAAAGATCCAAACAAGTTTCTGTTAAGTTCTGAAAGTTAGAGACAGCCAAAGTAGGCATGGGAGTTAAATTGGTCAAAATGACCATTCCCTTATTTTGTTTGTTTTGATTTATTTGTCTTTGGGAAAAGTGTGGGGATTGTCTAGATGATGTTTATTTCACCTAAGAATCCTTTTACAAGCAAAGAAACACATAAACAAGGCAATTCAAAAGAATTCAAAATGGGATGCATACACACATGCATGCTTTCATATTTTTATTTAGAAAAGTTTTTGTTAACCCTAATTTTGATGCATAGAGTTTGATGATTCTAGTTTAATATTTTTGGGATGTTACACGATCTAGGTTTAGAAGGCTAGGAGGAGGAGGTGTCGGCGGCGGCTAGGGCGACGGCGGCGGCGTGCGGCGGCGGCGGAGGGCTGGCTCTTGTGTTGTTTGGGGCAGCCCTCCCCCTCTATTTATGAGAGGGGGGAACCTTGGGAGGGGAGGGTTTGAATCCAAACCCAAACCCAAGTTGGATTGAAGGAAGAACTCTTTTCTTCTTCCACTAGGAAACCATTGTTCCAGTTTGACTTTTCAAACCTCCCGTTTGACTTTCAATTTAGATCTTTAATTCTCTCTTGCAAATGCCCAAACCAAGTGACCTAGGATATGATCCAATCATTCCACTTACCCATGACAGATTCATGGACCATTCCCATTCTGGTCCGGTGAACCTTCTAGAACCTTCTAGAACCTCTCCGATGAAAACATCGAAATCATTCCTGAACTCCGGAATCGGACTTTCCTTATATGAATCTTATTCTCCGGACCATTCTGGATCTCCTCGTGATATCCTAAATCCCATCTGAGACTCCGAACAACATTCGGTATCCCTACTTACATTCCATATCTACTAAACAACATCAAATCCTTAAGTGTGTCTCCCTACGGTTCGTGAATTATGCGGACATGACCGAGACACTTCTCCGATCAATAACCAATAGAGGAATCTAGGAATTCATATGGTTCCCACATATTTCTACGATTACTTTGCGATCGAATGAACCACTTACATACGATACAAATTTCCCTTTGTCTCGCGATAGTTTACTTATCCGAGGTTTGATCGTCGGTATCTTTGCATACCTAGTTTAACCTCGTTACCGATAAGTACTATTTTCACGTTCCCGTGATATGTGATCCCTTGTGAGCCAGTCACATGCTTGCAAGCCAATTGGATGACATTCCACCGAGAGGTCCCAGAGTATATCTATCTGTCATATGGATGGACAAATCCCACTCTTGATCCATGTGCCTCAACACATACTTTCCGAAAACTCAATGCCACCTTTATAACCACCCAGTTACGGTGTGGTGTTTGATGTCATCAAAGCATACTTCCGGTGATGGTGATTAGCATGATCTCATGGTCAAAGGAATTAGGTTACTATGTATCAGAAAGCTTATAGCAAATGAACTATTGAAATGACTTCATCTTAATGCTACGCTTATCTATAGGAGTATGTCCATCATACCATTCTCCTAATGATATGATCTCGTTGTTAATAACATCTCAATGTTCATGATCGAGAAACCAAGATCATTTATTAACCAACAAGCTAGTATTATAAAGAGGCTTTACCAGGGACTTTAATTTAGTTTACAAATCACACAAGTATTAATGTTTCCGGTTAATACTACTATAGCATGAATGTAAACATTTATCATAAACACAAAGATACAATAATAACCACTTTATTATTGCCTCTAGGGCATATCTCCAACAGTCTCCCACTTGCACTAGAGTCAACTAATCTAGATTACATGGTAATATACCGAACACCCATGGCGGTTTGGTTCTGGTCATGTTTTGCCCTCGGGAGAGGTTTAGTCAACGGATCCGCCACATTCAGATATGTGTGTACTTTTCAAATCTTTATGTCACCATCTTGGACATTCTCTCGAATAGCGTGGAAACGTCGCTTGATGTGCTTCAGCTTCTTGTGCGACCTTGGTTCTTGCGCATTGGCTATGTCGTCCATGTTATCACAGTAGATAGACATTGGATCCAACGCACTTGGAACCACACCGAGCTCTGTAATGAACTACTTCGTCCATATCACCTCTTGTGAAGCCTCCGAAGCAGCTGTCTATTCCGATTCAGTTGAAGATCTCGCCACAATGCTTTGCTTTGCACTCCTCCAGCTAACTGCTGCACCATTCAAAGTAAATACGTATCCAGATTGAGAGTTAGAATCATCCGGATCGGTGTTCCAACTAGCATCGGTGTAACCATTAACAACGAGCTGTTCATCACCTCCATAAGAAAGAACCATATTCTTACTTATTCTCAAGTACTTCAGGATGTTTTTGACCGCTGTCCAATGATCCACTCCTGGATCACTTTGATATCTACTAGTCAAACTAACAGCATATGCAATGTCGGGTCTAGTACATAGCATGTCATACATAAGAGATCCTATGGCTGAGGCATAGGGAGTCTTACTCATCCTTTCTCTATCTTCTGCCGTTGCAGGACTTTGAGTTTTACTCAAGGTCATATTGGGCAACATGGGCAAGAACCCTTTCTTGCTATCTTCCATTCCAAACCTCTTTAGAACTTTGTCCAAATATGTACTCTGTGACAATGATATTAGGCGTCTCGATCTATCTCTATAAATATTTATACCTAATATGTAAGCTGCTTCGCCAAGATCTTTCATTGAAAAACTATTATTCAAATAATCCTTGACACTATTAAGAAGGTTCACATCATTCCCAATCAACAATATGTCATCTACATATAGTATTAAGAATGCTATAGATCTCCCACTCACTTTCTTGTAAATACAAGCTTCTCCATAATTTTGTATAAAACCAATGTTTTTGATTACCTTATCAAAGAGTTGATTCCAACTTCGTGATGCTTGCTTCAATCCATAAATGGACCGTTGACGTTTGCATACTTTGTTAGCATCTTTAGGATCGACAAAACCTTTGGGTTGCATCATATACAACTCTTCATCAATGTCTCCATTGAGGAATCCTGTTTTGATATCCATGTGCCATATCTCATAATCATAATATGCAGCGATTGGTAACAAAATTCTTACAGACTTTAGCTCTCTACCGGTGAGAAAGTCTCATCGTAGTCAACTCCTTGCATTTGTCGAAACTCTTTTGCGACAAGTCGAGCTTTATAGACAGTAACATTATCATCAGCATCTGTTTTCTTCTTGACAGCCTTCCAGCCATCCGGTAATTCCACCAAAGTCCATACTTGGTTTTCGTACATGGATCCAATCTCGGATTTCATGGCTTCTTGCCATTTATTGGAATATGGGCTCATCATCGCTTCCTCATATGTCGCAGGGTCATCGGTGTTGTCCACCAACATGGCACTCATAACGGGATCATACCAATCAGGAGTGGTACGAGTTCTTGTTTACCTGCGAGGTTCCGTAGTAAATTCAATAGAAGTTTCATGATCAACATCATTAGCTTCCTCTCTTATTGGTGTAGGCACCACAGGAACTACTTCCAGTGCTGCGCTACTCTCAATTTCGAGAGAAGGTTCAACAACCTCATCGAGTTCTACTTTCCTTCCAGTCACTTCTTTCGAGAGAAACTCCTTCTCTAGAAAGGATTCATTCTTGGCAACGAAGATTTTGCCCTTGGATCTATGATAGAAGGTATACCCAATAGTTTCCTTCGGGTATCCTATGAAGACGCATTTTTCCGCTTTGGGTTCAAGCTTGTCGGGCTATAACTTATTTACATAAGCTTCGCAACCCCAAACTTTAAGGAACGGCAATTTAGGCTTCTTCCCAAACCATAATTCATATGGTGTCATTTCAACGGATTTAGATGGTGCCCTATTTAAAGTGAATGCGGTTGTTTCTAATGCATAACCCCAAAATGATAGCGGTAAATTTGTAAGTGACATCATAGAACGAACCATATCTAAGAGAGTTCAATTACGACGTTCGGACACACCATTACGTTGTGGTGTTCCCGGCGGTGTCAATTGTGAAAGTATTCCGCATTTCTTCAAATGCTCGCCAAACTCGTAACTTAGATATTCACCTCCACGATCAGATCGTAGAAATTTAATCTTCTTGTTACGTTGATTCTCTACCTCACTTTAAAATTCCTTAAGCTTCTCAAAAGTTTCGGACTTATGTTTCATGAAATAGATATACTCATATCTACTCAAATCATCCGTGAAGGTAAGAACATAACGATAACCACCGCGCGATGCTACACTCATTGGGCCACACACATCGGTATGTATGATTTTCAATAAGTTCGTAGATCGCTCCATTATACCAGAAAATGGAGTCTTAGTCATTTTACCCATTACACATGCTTCGCATCTTTCAAGTGATTAGAAATCAAGTGATTCAAGAAGTCCATCGGAATTGAGTTTCTACTTATGCTTCACTCCAACATGAGCAAGACGACAATGCCACATATAAGTCGAGTTATCGCTCAATTTCAAACGTTTAGCTTCAATGTTATTAATGTGTGTATTTCCACAATCGAAATTCAATAAGAATAGACCATCTATCAAAGGTGCATGTGCATAAAACATATTACTCATATAAATCGAACAACCATTATTCTCGGACTTAAACTAGTAACCATCTCGCAATAAACATGATCCAGATATAATGTTCATGCTCAACGCAGGCACCAAATAATAATTATTTAAGTATAAAACTAATCCAGATGGTAGATGAAGAGGTAGCATGCCGACCGCGATCACATCAACCTTTGATCCATTTCCAATGCACATCGTCACCTCGTTCTTCGCAAGTTTCCGTCTATTCTGCAACACCTGTTTTGAGTTACAAATGTGAGCAACTGAACCAGTATCAAATACCCAGGCACTACAACGAGTACTAGTGAGATACACATCAATAACATGTATATCGAATATACCTTTCTTCTTGATGTTGCCGTTCTTCAAATCCGCCAAGTACTTAGGGAAATTCCGCTTCCAGTGACCTTATCCCTTGCTGTAAAAGCACTCAGTATCAGGCTTAGGCCCAGCCTTGGTCTTCTTCGCCGGCGCAGTAACTTTATTACCGCCCTTCTTGAAGTTTCCCTTTTTCTTAGACTTGCCTTACTTCTTGAATTTGGTGGTCTTATTGACCAACGACACTTGGTGCTCTTTCTTGATCTCCACTTCCGCAGACTTTAACATGGAGAAGAGTTCAGGCAATGACTTGTCCATGTTTTGCATATTGTAGTTCATCACAAAGTTCTTGTAACTTGGTGGTAGTGATTGGAGGACACGGTGAATCCCCAAAGCATTAGGAATCACTATATCCAAGCTTTGAAGCTTGCTTGCGTGCCCAGACATCTTAAGCACGTGATCACTGACGGAGCTTCCCTCTTCCATCTTGCAGTTAAAGAACTTTTCAGAAGCCTCAGAACTCTCAACTGCCGCGTGAGCCTCAAATATCATTTTGAGTTCTCGGACAATATCATGTGGGTCATGGTTCTCAAACCTTTTCTGAAGCTCCGATTCCAAACCATACAAGATAGCACACTGAACTATGGAGTACTGATTCTTCCGAGCGAGGAAAAGATTCTTTACCTCATCAGTAGCATCAGCTGCAGGTGGGCCACCCAGCGGTGCATCCAGCACATAGGTCAAATTACCAGCATTGAGGACAATCCTCAAATTGCTGAACCAATCCACGAAGTTGCTTCCATTGTTTTTCAACTTTTCTTTCTCTAGGAACGCATTAAAATTGATGGTAGGGGCCGCCATTGATCTACAACATATTTGCAATAGTTTAGACTAATTTTATGACAAATTGAGTTCTAATTAATAGTTAAATTAATCTAGGTGAACTCCCACTCAAAAAAATATCCCTCACATTGTTTTAGTGATCACACGAACCAAATCCGCCACATCAAAATCGATCATCACGAGAGTTGATGTAGCTTCAATGGCGAACAATCAACATGTTCATCATATCTACTATATGACTCATGCTTTACCTTTCGGTGATCCGTGTTCCGAGACCATGTCTTTACATGCTAGGCTCGTCAAGATCAAACCTTAGCTTCCGCATGAGCAAATCTGGCTTGCTCACGTTGTATACACTCGCAGAATCTAACACACCCGATCATCACGTGGTGCTTCGAAACAACTAGCTTTAGCAACGGTGCTTACTAAGGATGAACACTTTATAACTTGAAATTTTGTTCTTGAGGGATCATCTTATAATGCTACCGCCGCGAACTAAGCAATACAAGATGCATAAAAGGATTAACATCACATGCAATTCATAATATGTGATATGATATGGCCTTTCTTCTTGTGCTTCCGATCTCCATATTCAAGCATGAACATGATCTACATCATCACCGGCATAGCGTCAAGGTCAATGGCGCCGCTTCATGGTTGTCGTCCACCAGCATCAACTATTACAACTACTTTGAATAATAGACACGCAGGTCTTAACAGAATTAAAAGACAACCATATGGCTCCTACCGGTTGCCGACTTACAATAAGGAACATTGCATACATCATATATAATCACAATCATGGCCATATCACATCACAACACACCCTTGCAAAACAAAGTTAGATGCCTCTAATTTTCTTTGCATGTTTTACGTGGTTTGGGGATTTCAATAAGTGTCGTTCTAACTTACGAACAAGAACCACAACGTTGATACTAGTATTGTCAATCACCCGTTGTAAATTGAATCTTAACTATGTTGGGAGAAATAGGCACCCGCAAAGCCACTTATGCAATACAAGTTGCATGTCAAGCGTGGAGCAAGTCTCATGAACGATGTCATGTAAGGTTAGCCCGGGCCGCTTCATCCCACCATCCCACAAGATGCAAAGTACACAAAAAGCAATCGACAACAAAAGCATCAGCGCCCACAATAACCATTGTGTTCTACTCGTGCAACAGATCTACATATAGACATGGCTCTGATACCACTGTAGGGGTTTGTAGCATGGAAAACAAAAAATTTCTACTGCATGCACACAAACAAGCCAAGATCTATCTACTAGATTGTAGCAACGAGTTGATTTAGAGTACTCACCCTAGAAGATTACAAAGCGGTTAATGAGAGTAGATTCTCGTGGGTGATGTAGTCGTACACTTGCCGCTCTCAAGATAGCGAGACGGCAGCGCTTCCATGATCGGTCTGCGTTCACATTACTTGATGAAGACCTTCCTCTCCCTTGTTCCAGCAGGCAGCGGAGGTTGTAGTTCTCCCCTCGCAATTCTGGCAGCACAACGACGTGGTGTCGGAAGTAGAGGGAAGATCCCATAGGGCTTCGCCTAAGCCAGTGCGAGTTATGGTGGATCTAAGGTTTCCGGCCGATCTAGGTTTAGAAGGCCGGGAGGAGTAGGAGCTGGCGATGGTGGCTAGGGCGACGACGACAAGGCGGTGGCGCGGCGGCGGCGTCATGCGGTGGCAGCGGGGGGCTGGCTCTTGTGTTGTTTGAGGCAGCCCTTCCCCTCTATTTATGAGAGGGGGCCAGCCTTGGGAGGGGAGGGTTTGAATCCAAACCTAAACCCAAGTTGGATTGAAGGAAGGACTCTTTCCTTCTTCCACTAGGAAACCATTGTTCCAGTTTGACTTTTCAAACCTCCCGTTTGACTTTCAATTTAGGGCTTTAATTCTCTCTTGCAAATGCCCAAACCAAGTGACCTAGGATATGATCTAATCATTCCACTTACCCATGCCAGATTCATGGACCATTCCCCTTCCGGTCCGGTGAACCTTCTAGAACCTTCTAGAACCTCTCCGATGAAAACATTGAAATCATTCCCGAACTCCGGAATCAGACTTTCCTTATATGAATCTTATTCTCTAGACCATTCCGGATCTCCTCATGATATCCCGGATCCCATCCGAGACTCTGAACAACATTCGGTATCCCTACTTACATTCCATATCTACTAAACAACATCGAATCCTTAAGTGTGTGTCCCTACGGTTCGTGAATTATGCGCACATGACCGAGACACTTCTCCGATCAATAACCAATAGAGGAATCTGGAAATTCATATGGTTCCCACATATTTCTACGATTAATTTGTGATCGAATGAACCACTTACATATGATACCAATTTCCCTTTGTCTCGCGATAGTTTACTTATCCGAGGTTTGATCGTCGGTATCTCTGCATACCTAGTTCAACCTTGTTACCGATAAGTACTCTTTTCTCGTTCCCGTGATATGTGATCCCCTGTGAGCCAGTCACATGCTTGCAAGCCAATTGGATGACATTCCATCGAGAGGGCCCAGAGTATATCTATCCGTGATATGGATGGACAAATCCCACTCTTGATCCATGTGCCTCAACACATACTTTCCGAACATTCAATGCCACCTTTATAACCACCCAGTTACGGTGTGGTGTTTGATATCATCAAAGCATCCTTCTGGTGATGGTGATTAGCATGATCTCATGGTCGAAGGAATTAGGTTACTATGTATCAGAAAGCTTATAGCAAATGAACTATTGAAATGACTTGATATTAATGCTACGCTTATCTATAGGAGTATGTCCATCATACCATTTGAAGGGAATATGCCCTGAGAGGCAATAATAAAGTGTTTATTATGTGTATTCCAAGTATATGATAGATGTTTATTTTGCATGCTATAATTGTATTAATACGGAAACATTAATACATGTGTGTTTAATAAACAAACATAAAGTTCCTAGTTATGCCTCTCTCATAAACCAGCTCGTTGATTAACAAGATGATCAAGGTTTCCTGATCATGGACATTGGATGTTTGTTAATAACGGGATCACAACATTAGTGTAATGGTGTGATGAACATTCATCCTAAATATAGCATTACGATCAAATTCATTGAGTTTATATTGCTATAACAACTTACGAAGTGATCCTAATCCTTAGACCATGAGATCATGTCAATCACTAACCCCAGAAGAGTTTCTTGATAACATAAAACGTCACACCGTAACAAGGTGATTATAAAGATGGATTCAGAACTAATAAAGTGTTTTGTTGAGGCTCATGGATCGAGAGTGGAATTTGTTCATCCCGATGACGGATAGATATACTCTGGGCCCTCTCGGTGATATCACATTGATTAGCTTGCAAGCAAGTGATTTGATCACTAGAATGTTATATCACGGAACGAAAAGAGTGCATGTCGAACGAGATCAAACTAGGTATGGAGATACCGATGATCGAATCTCGGACATGTAATATATCGTGAAACAAAGGGATTAAGATACTAGCGTAAAAGGTTAGGCGATCACAAGAAAGTCATCGTTGAATGTGTGGAGTCGATGGGTCTCGGATCCCGCTTCTGATTATTGATCCGAGAGGAGTCTCGATCATGTCCGCATTATTCATGAACCGTAGGGTGACACACTTAAGAGACACCTCCTCGTGAAGGATCTCTCTCCCCCTCTAGAATTTATCCCCCATGGTCTCGGACTAGCGAGATACATGTTCCCGGTGGCTATTCGGCAAGAAAGAGTTGTGCTTCCACTGCATCGCTGGAGCGAGGAGGCGGAGGTTGCTCGGTGCCTCGAACGTGTGTGCGAGCACGGATGCGCTGCTGATTTGCGGCGCTAGGACTTCCTCTCGATCTTGAGATCGGCAAGAGATCGTCTACATCAACCACGAGTTGAACTCGTTAAGCTTTGTCGGTCTTCAAGGGTATGTTCTCTACGGATATACATCCGCCCGTTGTTTGTATCTAATAGATAGATCTTGGTACATAGTTCACATCGTAGGAAAATTTTTGTTTTCTATGCTGCGAACCCTACAGTGGTATCAGAGCCGGATCTATGTGTAGATGCTTTACACAGGTAGTACACATATGAGTATGTGGGCGATGATGATCATGTTGTTGCTCCTTAGTTTTAATTTTGGATATTGGTGGCATAGTGGGATGAAGCGGCTCGGACAAACTTTACATGTCCTCGGACATGAGACCTGTTCCACGCTTGACATGCAACTAGTTTGCATAAGTGGCTAGAGGGTGTCTGTCTCTCCTACTATAGTCAATATCTATTTTGCAACGAGTTGTCAACAATTTGGTTATCCTCATTGTGGTTCATGTTCGTAGGTAAGAACGGTTCTATCTCGAAAGCCCTAAGCCACGTAAAACTTGCAATGGATAAATTAGAGGCGTCTAGTTTAGATTGTTGCTGGGCTAGTGTTATGATATGGTGATGTTGTAAGTAGAAGTATGAGATGATACTCTTACAACATACATAATGTGTAATCTCCATAGACCTTGGACTTACACATATAGGTATGATAGTGATCATACCACGATGCACATGATAGAGATCATCTGCGGGAACCATATCATTTCACTAATAAACATGTGATGGTTGATAGCATCTTATATTGCTTGTTTAGCGCTTTGTTAGCATAATAAGATGATCCCTCATTTAAATATCAAGATAAGAATGTGTTCTTCCTTTAGTATGCACCGATTATGTTTTCGTCGCTCCAAGACATCACGTGATGATCGGGTGTTCTTGGATCCACGACCATATTTCGGGTGTAAAACAGTTACACACGTGAATACTAAGGTTCTAACTTGGCGAGCCTAGCATGTATAGACATGGCCTCGGAACACGGACCGAAAGGTTAAGCATGAGTCATATAGTTGATATGATGCCCATTTGATGCTCGCCTTTGAAGCTATACCGACTCACGTGATGATCGGACTTGGTATAGTGGATTTGGTTCATGTAATCACCAAAAAGGCACGAGGGATGTCGTTTTTGAGTGGGAGTTCATTCGTAATATGGATTAGTTGAACTCAATCTATCATACACTTAGTCTAAACTTTACAAAATTCTGTCGTAGATGGCACCACCTGCTTTTAATTTCAATGTGTTCACGGAGAAAGAGAAACTAGCAACGAACGGTAGCAACTTTACCGAATGGGCCATGAATTTGAGGATTCTCCTCTCTGCTGCACAAAAGCAATACGTGCTAGAAGCGCCACTAGGCCCCCCACCTTTTGAGGATGCCCCTAACGAGGAGAAGAATGTCTATCAGACTCGTCAGGAGGACCACAACTTAGTTCATTGCGGCATATTGTATGGGCTAGAGCCGGAACTTCGAAAGCGTTTCGAAAACGGCAATGCATTTGATACAATGGGTGAGTTGAAAATGATTTTAGACACACATGCTGCTGTAGAGAGCTACAACGCTTCAGAAAAGTTCTTTAGCTGCATGATGGAAGAGCACAGCTCCATAGTGAGCATGTACTCAAGATATCGGGTTACGCCGATAAGCTTGTGTCCTTGGGAATAACGATTCCCATTGACTTAGGCATCCATCATGTTCTGCAGTCTCTACCACCTAGCTATAAGAGCTTTGTGATGAACTATAATATGCAAGGCATGAAGAAGTCTCTCCCCGAGCTTCTGTCAATGCTTAAAACTGCAGAAGTGGAGATCAAAAAGGAACATCAAGTGTTGATGATCAATAGGAACACTGGTTTCAAGAAAGACAAGAAGGGAAAACGGAAGGGAAGTAAGGGCGGCAAGCCTGTTGCTGTGCCTGAAAAGAAACCCCGAGTTGTACCTAAGTCTGATACCGAGTACTACTATTGTAAGGGGACTGCCATCGAAGCTTAATCGCCCCAAGTATTTGGCAGACAAGAAGGCCGGCAAGGCAAACAAAGGTATATATGATATACATGTTATTGATGTGTACTTGAATAGTGCTCGCAGTAGCACCTGAGTATTTGATACCGGTTCAGTTGCTAATATTTGTAACTCGAATCAGGGGCTGTGGAACAAGCGACCGCTAGCAAGGGGTGAGGTCAAGATGCGTGTCGGCAATGGATCAAGCGTTGATGTGACCGCCGTCGGAACGCTGCCTCTCCATTTGCCGTCGGGATTAGTTATAAACTTGAATAATTGTTATCTGGTGCCTGCACTGAGCATGAACATTGTATCTGGATCGTGTTTGATGCGAAGTGGTTATTCATTTAAATCCAAGAACAATGGTTGTTCCATTTATATGAATGAAATCTTTTATGGTCATGCACCGATGATGAATGTTTTATTTCTATTAGATCTCGATGATAATGTTACACATATTCATAATGTTGATGCTAAAAGGATTAAACTTAATGATGATATATCCGCATATATGTGGCACTGCCGTCTAGGTCATATTGGCGTTAAACGCATGAAGAAGCTCCATTCGGATGGACTTTTGGAATCACTTGATTTTGAATCATTTGATACATGTGAGGCATGCCTTATGGACAAGATGACTAGAACGCCGTTTTCTGGTTCAATGGAACGGGCGACAGATTTATTGGAAATCATACATTCTGATGTATGTGGTCCAATGAGTGTGTCATTGAGGTGGATATCGTTATTTTGTTACTTTCACGGATGATTTGAGTAGGTATGGTTATATCTAATTGATGAAACACAAGTCTGAAACCTTTGAAAAGTTCAAGGAATTTCAGAATGAAGTGGAAAATCATCGTAATAGAAAGATCAAATTTCTACGGTCCGACCGTGGAGGTGAGTATCTAAGTTACGAGTTTAGCACTCACATGAAAGAGTGTGGAATTGTTTCACATCTCACGCCTTCCGGAACACCACAGCGAAATGGTGTGTCGGAACGTCGTAATCATACTTTATTAGGTATGGTTCGATCTCTGATGTCTCTGACGGACTTGCCGTTGTCATTTTTGGGTTATGCACTAGAAACTGCTGCATTCACTTTAAATCGGGCACCATCTAAATCCTTTGAAAAGACAACGTATGAATTGTGGTTTGGAAACAAACCTAAGCTGTCATTTCTTAAAGTTTGGGGATGCGATGTTTATGTGAAGAAACTTAAAATGGATAAACTCGAACCCAAAGCGGAAAAATGCGTCTTCATAGGTTACCCTAAGGAAACTATTGGGTATTCCTTCTATCACAGATCCGAGGGCAAGGTTTTTGTTGCCAAGAATGGATCCTTTCTAGAGAAAGAGTTTCTCGCGAAAGGTGTGAGTAGTCGGAAGGTAGAACTCGAAGAGGTTATTGAACCTTCTCTTCAAAGTATGGCGAGTAGCACAGCGCCGGAAGTTGTTCCGGAGTTGGCTCCACCTGTTGAAGAGCGAACTAATGATAATGATCATGAAACTTCGAAAGAGAGTACCACCGAACCTCGCAGGTCAAGCAGGACGCGTGCAGCTCCCGGGCTGTACGGACATCCTGTCATGAATTTCATGGTTGATGAAAATGATGACCCTGCGACGTATGAAGAAGCGATGATGAGCCCGGATTCCAGCAAATGGTTAGAAGCCATGAAATCCGAGATGGAATCCATGTATGAAAATCAAGTTTGGAACTTGGTGGAATTACCTCACGACCGAAAGGCTGTGGAGAACAAATGGATTTTCAAAAGGAAAACTGATGCTAATGGTAATGTGACCGTCTATAAAACTCGACTTGTCGCAAAGGGGTTTCGACAAATTCAAGGAGTTGACTACGATGAGACATTCTCTCCCGTAGCGATGCTAAAGTCAGTTAGGATTATGTTAGCAATTGTTGCATATTTCGATTATGAGATATGGCAGATGGATGTCAAAACCGCGTTTCTCAATGGTAATATTGAAGAAGAGTTGTATATGATACAACCAAAGGGTTTTGTCGATCCTAAGGATGCTAACAAGGTGTGCAAACTTCAGCGATCCATCTATGGATTGAAGCAAGCATCACGAAGTTGGAATCTCTGCTTTGATGAGGTGATCAAAGAGTTTGGATTTGTCCAAACTTATGGAGAAGCTTGTATTTACAAGAAAGTGAGTGGGAGCAATGTGGCATTTCTGATATTATATGTGGATGACATATTATTGATCGGAAATGATATAGATCTTTTAAACAGTGTTAAAAGTTATCTAAACAGCAAATTTTCAATGAAGGACCTAGGTGAAGCGTCATACATATTAGGCATAAAGATCTATAGATCTAGATCTAGGCGCCTAATAGGGCTATCGCAAAGTACATACCTTGATAAGATTTTAAAGAAGTTTAAAATGGACGGAAGTAAGAAGGGGTTCTTACCTATGTTGCATGGAAAGACATTGAGTAAGACTAAAAGTCCGGCTTCGGCGGAAGAAAGAGAGATAATGGACAAAGTCCCCTATGCTTCAGCCATAGGGTCTATAATGTACGCCATGCTATGTACAAGATTGGATGTGGCACATGCTATTAGTTTGACTACTAGGTACCAATCGGATCCAGGTTCGGAACACTGGATAGCGGTCAAGAATATCCTTAAGTAGTTACGAAGAACTAAGTATATGTTTCTTGTATACGGAGGTGAAGAAGAGCTCGTCGCTAAGTGTTATGTTGACGCTAGCTTTGACACCGATCCGGATGACTCTAAGTCTCAATCTGGATACGTATTTCTCATGAATGGCGGAGCGGTTAGTTGGAGGAGCTCCAAACAACCTGTGGTAGCGGGATCAACAACGGAGACCGAATATGTTGCTGCTTCAGAAGCGGCTCAGGAAGCAGTTTGGATGAAGGAGTTCATATCCGAACTAGGAGTGGTTGCAAACGCGTTGGACCCAATGGTGATCTATTGTGACAACAATGGTGCCATTGCCAATGCTAAAGAGCCAAGGTCTCACAAGCATTCCAAGCATATTAAGCGCCGGTTTCACTCCATCCGCGAGCATGTCAAGGATGGAGATATAGAGATTTGTAAAGTACATACGGATCTCAATGTAGCAGTTCCGTTGACTAAAACTCTCCCTAGAGCAAAACATGATCAACACCAGAACTCAATGGGTGTTAGATTTATCACTATGTAACTAGATTATTGTCTCTAGTGCAAGTGGGAGATCAAGGAATATGCCCTGAGAGGCAATAATAAAGTGTTTATTATGTGTATTCCAAGTATATGATAGATGTTTATTTTGCATGCTATAATTGTATTAATACGGAAACATTAATACATGTGTGTTTAATAAACAAACAGAAAGTTCCTAGTTATGCCTCTCTCATAAACTAGCACGTTGATTAACAAGATGATCAAGGTTTCCTGATCATGGACATTGGATGTTGTTAATAACGGGATCACAACATTAGTGTAATGGTGTGATGAACATTCATCCGAAGTATAGCATTACGATCAAAGTCATTGAGTTTATATTGCTATAACAACTTACGAAGTGATCCTAATCCTTAGACCATGAGATCATGTCAATCACTAACACCGGAAGAGTTTCTTGATAACATCAAACGTCACACCGTAATGTAAGGTGATTATAAAGATGGATTCAGAACTAATAAAGTGTTATGTTGAGGCTCATGGATCGAGAGTGGAATTTGTTCATCCCGATGACGGATAGATATACTCTGGGCCCTCTCGGTGATATCACATTGATTATCTTGCAAGCAAGTGATTTGATCACTAGAATGTTATATCACGAGAACAAGAAAAGAGTGCATGTCAGTAACGAGATCAAACTAGGTATGGAGATACCGATGATCGAATCTCGGACATGTAATATATCGTGAAACAAAGGGATTAAGATACTAGCGTAAAAGGTTCCGACGATCACAAGAAAGTCATCGTTGAATGTGTGGGAGTCAGTATGGGTCTCCAGATCCCGCTTCTGATTATTGATCCGAGAGGAGTCTCGATCATGTCCGCATTATTCACGAACCGTAGGGTGACACACTTAAGAGACACCTCCTCGTGAAGGATCTCTCTCCCCCTCTAGAATTTATCCCCCCATGGTCTCGGACTAGCGAGATACATGTTCCCGGTGGCTATTCGGCAAGAAAGAGTTGTGCTTCCACTGCATCGCTGGAGCGAGGAGGCGGAGGTTGCTCGGTGCCTCGAACGTGTGTGCGAGCACGGATGCGCTGCTGATTTGCGGCGCTAGGACTTCCTCTCGACCTTGAGATCGGCAAGAGATCATCTACATCAACCACGAGTTGAACTCGTTAAGCTTTGTCGGTCTTCAAGGGTATGTTCTCTACGGATATACATCCGCCCGTTGTTTGTATCTAATAGATAGATCTTGGTACATAGTTCACATCGTAGGAAAATTTTTGTTTTCTATGCTGCGAACCCTACACCATTCTCCTAATGATATGATCTCGTTGTTAATAACATCTCAATGTTCAAGATCGAGAAACCACGATCATCTATTAACCAACAAGCTAGTATTATAAAGAGGCTTTACCAGGGACTCTAATTTAGTTAACAAATCACACAAGTATTAATGTTTCTGGTTAATACTATTATAGCATGAATGTAAACATTTATCATAAACACAAAGATATAATAATAGCCACTTTTGTTATTGCCTCTAGGGCATATCTCCAACACCCTGATCCACACCGAACGTGGGTCGAATAACCGGTCAAGACCTTCCGAATGCCCTCTCCGATACAAGTGCCTACCCTATGAGGTTAATGCCCTCAAAACCGGGATGACCTATATAGTCACAAGCCAACCGGAGCGCGTTTTGCACCCCGCAGGGTCTGCGCTTTCAGTGAGGGGCTTCATAGTATCGTCTGGCCGCCAATTAGACGGTATTTACCTTCCCAGACCGATGTTTCACATGGGCCTTTACAGGGGAAAGCCCAGCCTCCGGGAATTTGTTCTTCCCCGTAGTAGTTCGAGACACTTATACCGGATTAGATAAACTTCCAGCCCAACCCCGTCCCATTCAAGAGTAATGTGGTTGCACAGGTTAATTGCGCTAGCTTCAAAACTGACCAGCCCGATTGTTTTCGTAAAAAATTTTCCTCCATCTTTTGTCCATCTTTTTGTAAAACAAAAACCTTCTCATTTTCCAAACCACTTGGTAGACCAAGCCTCACCAAGGTTTTCTCAGAAAACATTTTTGTAAATCATTTCCTAGGGTCTTCCCATCCTAATCTTTTGCATAGGCTAAAACATGGTCTCCAAGAGGTTATGGTGTTAAACACCATCTAACATACTAAGGGCAGGTAGGTATCATAAAAAAAAGGGTTGTACCTAATGGTACTAAGGGGTAATGGTATGGAGGAGCCAAACATTTCCCACATAACATAATATAGGTAAACAATGCATTTTGCATAAACGGGTAGATAAAACATGCATAGATAAAATAATAGGGCAAGGCTTATGAGAAAGAAGGTGGCTTGCCTATGACCAGTGAGATGTCCCGTGACTTCTTTAGAATACCATAAAACCAATAATAATAAGGATAACCCCAATGCTTCCTTCTTCTCAGCGTCTCACAAACGCAACTATCGTCGTTATCGATCATACATGCAAACAAGCAATACCACATTCAGTACAAGGCATACAAACATCAAACCATACATACAGCAAAGGATAATTACAAGATATTCACCAGTAGGGTGTTGGAGGTAGGATTTGATTGGATTGGGAGAAGATTTGGAGGTATAGGAAAAAGGAATCGTTTTGGATTTTAAAGTCTAGGAGTTACCTAAGAGAGGGTTTTTGACCAAGAGCTTGATATATATAATACCATTGTATAAAAATGATACCATCAGATAGGTTTTGATAAAATGAATCCAACAAAAGTGGTTTCACTATTTTATAAATTTCCAATTATTTTAAATGGATTTTATAGTGATTGTAACTCTAGTTTTAGGAAATAACTCAACAGAACTGTTCTGGAGTTCCAAACATTATTTCCTTGGGTGATTAAGTAGTATTTGATGGACTGAAACAAGAGGAGTTGAAATCACCTCAAAACAATTACCAGAATGCCCTTGAGAAATCCCCAAAGGCAGTACTAGATAGGATTTGTCTTTTTCATTAAATTTATTTTACAGAGGATTTTTAGTTGATTCCAAGCACACAAGTTAGGTACTAAGAATAACTTTCTATAGAAATTGGAATCGGCCTTTTTGGAGTTGCAGAGCTACTATAGTGTTTTTATTAGTGATTAAACCATGCGCAGACGAGTTTAATTCACTAAAAATTAACAGAGACTCATAAAATTATGAGCTAGTGGTTTTTGGAAGATATGGTTAGGTGTGTCAACTGGGAGTTGGAATTAGGTCAGAACCTCATTTGGTTTGACCTAGGGAATTTCATAAAGCAGAAAAGCCCTGTTTTGATATTTTTGCTACTAGCAAACTAAGAAGCAGACTGGGGTGGGGCCAGTGGTACATGAAAGGTATGGTCAGTACCTTTCATCACAATTTGGAATTACTCCATTTGGAGATACCAAACTTTCTAGAGGATTTATTTAGTTTTCTGGACAGATTAGAGGAGAATAAAAGAAAAGTTCCCGATCTGAGAAATGGCTGGGCGGGAGAGATACATTTGAAGAAATAGCTGGCGGTTTCAAGTGTTTTTGGGCGGGCTGGGCTGTGGTTTGTGAGGGGCGAAGGTATGGGGATTTCGGCCCGGATCGGTAGCTGCTGTACGCCCGGGGAGAGGTGAAAATGGCCTGGAGGAAGTGCCTGCGGGGCGGGTATAGCCTGCCGACAGCGGGGCTATCGGCCTGCCAACATGCGGCAAGCAGAAGGGGCGGTGGAAAGCCGCCGTCGGATCTAGTGGGGATCAACGACATCGGCTCGTCTTCCTCCTCTGGCTTGGGGAGAACAGAGGGGAAACCCTAGTCTCTTCGATGGGAGGACGGGGAGCTCACCTGGGGCTCGGAGAGGCGCGAACGAGGGTGCAGGGTACACGGTCCACCGCGGGGAGTCCGTCGAGGGACGGGGTTGCACGCCTCTGTGATGGGGCTGGCTTCGGGAGCTCATCGGGATGCGCTCGAGACGGCATGCAGGTTAAAGGGGATGGGTCAGAGGGGTTCTTGGGCCTAAGGAAGGTTGGGGAAGGCGTGGTTACTGCAGGACGAGCTCGGGGAGACGGTCCTCGTCGGAGAAGCTCCTCTCGGACAAGCTCAACGGTGGCGAGCTCCAGGGGTCCTGTAGAGGAGGGAAGAGGTGGGGTAGGTAGGTAAGGGGTAGGGGAGCACGAATCAAACACATGCATGGAGAGGGGAGCAGGGAGAAGGTGACCTCGACCTTGGACTAGGAAATGGCCGAAATGGCCATTTCTTGCTCTTGCGGCCAGAGGAGAGGGAAGGAGGGAGAGGGGAAGCTCTGGGGAAGGCTCTCTGGTGGTAAGGGAGAGAAATGAAGGAGCAGGGCTGAGGGAGGGGGCCTCTGGCCTATTTATTTAGAGGTGGGGTGGTGCATGGTGGAACAAGCTAACGGAGAAGCTTGGGGAGAGGCTAGGGCTCAACCATTGGGCAATAGGGGCGGTGGGGAGGTGAGAGCGGGGGCCCTGGTCATGCTGCGAGACAGAGAGGGGATTCGGGGGTGCTGTAATATGTAAAGTAATAGCTAGACAAGACCTTGCCTTAGTCTCTCTCATAAACAAACATGTGGGACAAGGGGTGTGGGGCCTGCTACAGTGCTGGTCGACTAGGGGGAGTGTGATGATGTTGTGGAGTAGTATTGGGGAAGATTGGAACTAGCTTGGTTGTGGTTTGAATCAAGATTTGATTGAGTTTGCAAAATTGATCAAATGAAGACTTGTCAAGGAATTGGATAATCTTGTATTAGGCAAAGTGTGGAAATGGTACTGGTAGGTAGATGAGGTCAAATAATCTCTCCATGATTTAAATGGAATTTTTCTAAAGATTAAAAACCCATTTAAAAGCATTTATTCAAAAAGTGCAAAATTAGATTATGGAAGCTAAGACGATATTTGTACTTTGGACAATCTTGGTTTTTGATGTGATATGGTCCTAAATATCATAACACACATTGGATAATTGTATTGGGATTTATTGAGGTGAAAACGTATTTTTGGGGAAATATTTCTAGTTTCTGCCATTTGAGAAAAAGGGCAAAAATAAATAATAAAGAATCTCAAAAATATTTATTTTTGTGTTGGAAAGATGGCATATGATATATAGGCCTCAAATGTGACTTGAGTTGGAAAGGTGATTTGGAGAAAAGCAAATTTGCCATGAAAGACAAGGTTGTTGAGAAATTGGTAAGTGAAGGAAATAAAATAGTTTAATAATCCAAATAATTGGGGGAATTATTTGGGGATGCTTATATCCAAGGTAGATTATGTAAACTTGATGTGAGAATCAAGGTCAACCTTGGTTTTGAAGTAAAGTGGTGAAAAGGATGGAAACTAGATAAGGGAGGATCTAGGGTTTAGTTATTTTGATGCCACCTAAACAAGGTTGGATTTGGGAGATCAGAGCTCACCTTGGTACAAGGGGTATATGGATGGATAGAAAATGTCATATATATGACCATGTAAGCAATAGTTGGGCTTTTTTGCATTTGGGGTGATCTAGAAGAGATGGCAAACTTTGTTGAGAATAAGGCTGCCATAGCAGATACATCAGGTAGCCTCATAACCCCTGTGTGTTCTAGAAGCACAAGGCTCCAATGGAAACAAGTGAAGTAGGGTCTGATAGGCCATGGTTAGTAGATCACAACCATGCAAATAGTTGTCCAAGGGGAGGTGGCATATAGATGTGAGATTCTTCCCAAGCAGGCAAGATGATAAGATTTGGAGAAAAGATTATTATCTTGACTACAAAACCATCATGGATGAGGGGTAAATAGAATGGATTAGGCTAGGGAAAGAGTGTGCCTTGGTATTACTAATGATGTAATACAAGATGGTTCAAATACATTCTCAATAATGCACATAGGTTGGAAAAGGTAGACCTCAAAAGATTGATTCAAGATAAGAATTCTAGACTTAGCCATTTTGGCAGATTTAGGGTTTTAGACTAGAGTGCAAGTGTAGATAATTTTGAGAGGGTGCTATGTTCCAAACTCATGATCAAGGAGATGATGTTGAAGTGTTAACTAAGTATATAGGATCCATGCTTAGATTGGGTCTTCACTGATTTAGAACTATTAGAAGGGATTATCCCTGGATTGATCTGATTAGGAGGGGAGATGGTCACCTTGGTGGCTTAGGATAGATCTAGACTTGGATGCTTGATGTGAGATTGGTGATCACAAGTACAGATTGGCTCCTAAGGGATGAGCTACTAGATTAGATCACTCTAGTTCCTAAGGTTATGTTTTTAGGCAAGCTAAGTACCTCTTGGTATTTCTACCAATATTGGAATGAAGAGGTTTTGAATAGAGGTTTTGGGAAAACCTATGGGTAAGAGTAGTTGAGAGTTCTGTCTTCAAAACATAAGGAGATTATATTTTAGTTCTCAATAGTTTTGTTAATAGAACTAGTAAAAATACTTTTGTTTTGTCAAAGTCATCTTGGCTCAGGTTTTGAAATGTTAGAACATTTGAGAATATGAAAGATGAGCCAAGACATCTCTTTTATAAAATAGATTTTGTCAACTAGTGTTGAGATAAGAAGTATAGCATCTAATTCACAGTCAGTTGCAAGAACACAAGCAATCAAGTGAACAAACATTGCACATGTAACAAGAAAAAGTTTTTGTTTCCCTTGATTTTTGCCTTTTGGACAACAACTCACGGTTGTTGAAATTGGGATGTTATAGTTTTGAAGCAACTTAATCCTAAAACTCTGAGACATAGAGTAGTAGGTTTTAGTATATAAAACCCATAGACAAATATTTAGTACACACGAAGCACTAGGATTCACAGAAAGATGTACAGCAACTTAATTGTATCTTTTATACAACAAAGAAGACGTACCTGGGACAATAAAAAGACACAAAAATGCATGCACATGTTGTTTGAGTTGTCTAACTTAGTTCTATTGTTAGATATAAAAAATAATACTAGGAACCAATATCACCTAGTTGATTTTAAGGATCTCAACTGTACATAGCATTATGTAAATAGCATATACATAGAATTATGTGGATAAAATTCAAGATATGCATGTGGATAACATAGTTTAGAATTTCCCCAGATATAGTCGCTCATCCTTACGCATGCACCTGCAAAGCAGTTTGTGGATGAGTGATACGTCCATTTTGCATCACTATTCAATATCATAATTTGCTTCTATTCGTTGATATATTTCATATTGAGAGGTGATACTTATGATATTTCATCTGTTTTTGCATGTTGGATGATTCTTGGAGGATGAATTGCCGGAGTCAGGATTCTAATAGAAGAAGCGGTGTCTAGATGCAATTTTCGCGAAGATCAGAAAAATACCAGAAAAACTATGAAAAATCATATTTTTACAGAAGACGAAGGAAGTCAGAAGGGGAGGCGGAGATGGGCCACAGGGGCCCCACACCCCTAGGCGCGGGCCACCCTAGGCCGCACCACCAGGGGGTGTGGCCACCCTGGCCCACCTTTGGCTCCACCCCTTCGCCTATATCTTCCTCCCGAAACCCTAAAGTTTAGGGAGCGACGACAAAAAGATTCCGCTGCCTCTGCGGGGTGGAAACTACAGAGAGAGAAAGAGCTCTCCGGTAGATAGATTTCTGCCGGGGAAATTCCTTCTCAGAGAGGGGAGATCGTTTCCATCAACATCGTCATCAAGCTAGACTTCATCGGGATCATCATCATCCACACCACCATCTCCACCAGCACCATCATCACCACTCCATCCCGCTGTAACAATTGTGTTGAATCTTGTATAGTTCTTAGGGGAAACTTTCCCGGTGTTGATTACTTTTGTAGTTGATGCTCGTGAGTGGAACCATTGAATTATTGTTTATGTTCAGATTGTTATTCATCATCATATCATATTTGATCTTGATCCATATGATGTCTCGTGAGTACTTCGTTTAGTTCTTGAGGACATGGGAGAAGTCATGTTGTTGGTAGTGGAATTGTGTTGAGGTATTATTCAATGGTTTAATATTTAAGTTGTGGTGCTATTCTTCTAGTGGTGTCATGTGAACATCGACTACATGATACATCACCATTTATGGGCCTAGAGGAATGCATTGTGTATTTGGCTACTAATTGTGGGGTTGCCGGAGTGACAGAAACCTAAACCTCTGTTATGAAACCTTTACACAAGGGAGTGTAGGATCTTAGAGTTTAAGGCTGTGGTTAGGTTTTTATCTTAATTACTTTCTTGTAGTTGTGGATGCTTGCAAGGGGTTTAATCACAAGTATGTATTAGTACTAGTAAGGTTAGTACATTAGCACAGGTTCACCCACACAACACTTATCAAACCAAAGAAGATTAATCAACTATATGAAACGAAAGCACTTGACAATATTCCCATGTGTCCTCGAGAACGTTTGGTCCTCATAAGTATTACCACCGGCTTGTCCTTTGCTAAGAAAGGATTGGGCCACTTGCTGCAATTATTTGCCATCTTTATTTACTTGCCCTTTATTTCCTTGCTTTATCAAAACCCCCTAAAATCCGTTTGCTAAGTATTTACAGAGATTTCCTGCTCTAAACCACTAGTCAACACCTTCTGCTCCTCGTTGGGATCGACACTCCTATTTATCAAAAGTACTCCTATTTATCAAAAGTACTCGTGGGTCATCAATGAGGTGCCGCTCGGCTCCATGCTAACCGCATGCAGGAGCACTTGGTATTCTCTTTAGACATTTCTTATTACTAGTCTTGAAGCTTGTTCGCTAGATAATCAATTTGTTGGATCACGAAAGGAACAACTCAGTTAGATGATAGAAAATAATATATTCTAATCGCAGAACCAACTTAGGCATATTCAGTAGACAACTTAATATAGTTAACGAAAACAACTTAATTAAATAAGAAGGCAACTTGAGGATGTTACTAAAATATCAAACTAAACTAGATAACAAAAGTCAAACTAACAAGCTAGTGGTGAAAGAAAAGTTAGATATATTTAATACACAACTTAAGAAACATAAACAAAAACAAACTCAATCAAATCAGAAACCAACTTAAGGAGCTAAACTATAAGATATAAAAAATAACTTAAAGCATGATATCCAAATACAACTTAAGTATATGTGTTATCCGACTTGAGCATGTTGAACAAACAAGTTAATGAAATTAGTATACAAGTTACCATGTTGGTGCCTAAAAAAACTAGAAGATAAACACAATGCAAACATCTTAGTTGAATTTTAGTACTCAACTTAAGCATGTTGGCAACTCAACTAAATTAAACCTAATAGACAACATGTGCATGTTGCTAAAAAAAACCTAGACAAATAGATTGTACATACCAACAACTTAAATGCATACTAACAAAAAGCAACTTAATTAATTGAATACTGAACTTAATCATGTTGATAAAATAAAGTTAATTAAAATTATGATTTTTTCTCGAAAAAATGATGTAGATTGATTGTAAATCCCAACCACTTAAACATACTGAAAGAATCATCTTAGATGAATTTTACTACTCAAGTTAAGCATGTTGACAAGAAAACTAAATTAAATTTAAATTCAGTGGGATAACTTATACGTGTTGCTCAAGAAAAACCTAGATAAATAGATTATAGATAGCCACAAATTAAAAGCACACTATCAGAAGGAAACTTACTTAATTGAGTATTCAACTTATGCATGTTATCAAAAGCAATTGTCACGTGTCTTGCTGTGCAGAGATCATAGCCCTCCCGCGTGGCTCGCCCCCTGCCAACGAGCTCGCCACCCTCCAGTACTCGCCTTCTCTCGACTAGATCAAACCCATGAACAAGGAAACTTAATTTATTTAATAGACAACTTCAAAAGGGAAAAAGCATAATTAAAAGAAAAATGATAAAAAAGCAATTTATCATGATGGCAAAACCAACTTAGTTAATTTTAAAATGCAAATTAGGCATGTGGACCAACGCTTAGTTTATTTACTAACCAACTTCCAAAGGAAAATTATAAATAAAAGAAACATGATAAGAAAAATATCCTTTTACAACGGATGATTTTCGTGGTTGAGGGTCCGTTTTTTGTGACTGAAAAGCCTTCTATACGGATGCCCCTCGTGGTGGAAGCCCCATCACAAATGAATCCATTTGGCCCACTGGTGCTACCCGTTGCGGCCCGTAAACTTCCGAGCCCGTTACTGTTTCGACCTGCACTATTTGAAGTGGGCCCATTTGTGCGGCCCGTAAATTATTGGGCCCGTTACTGTTTCTCCATGTACAGTTTGAAATCGGCCCCTGTGGCTAGCCCACTTTGGCCCATAAACTTTCGGGTCCGTTACTGTTTCATCATGTGCTATTTGAAATGGACCCATTTGGCCAGCTCGCTTTGTCCCATAAACTTTCATGCCCGTTCATGTATAGTCAAGCACTGTTTGAACTAGGTCCATTTATGTAATCCGTTGTGGTCCATAGACTTTCGGGCCTGTTACTGTTCAGGTCCATAAATGGCCTACATACATTCTGGCCTGTTACTGTTCTGCCCTGGTGCAAATTCGGCATGTTACTGTTTTGGCCCGTTACTGTCTGGCCTTTTTAAGTTTCTGGCCCTTTTGCTGTTATGGTCCGTTACTATTTTGGCCTTTTACTATGTCAACCTGATACTGTTTTGGATTGTCACTATTATGGCCTGTTACTTTTACTAAGCTCGGATGTGGGTCGTCTTGTTATAATTTCGGCATTTCTGGAGCCCATTCTGATATTATAAAAGGTATACAACTCACAAGCATAGTTTATTGTTCATCGTCAGCCCAATACAAGACAGGCAAATAACAAGGCCCGATACTATACCCCAATCGACCTTGCTAGCTGATGGGCTCAGATCATTGTAGAGCTTCGTTGGGAAACCCCAAGAGGAAGGTATGGTGAGAATAGCAGTAAGTTTCCCTCAGTTATGAAACCATGATTATCGAACTAGTAGGAGGAAGGAAACAACTCCAAGGTGTTGCTAACAACTTGGAATCCTGCACAACACAAACTCAAGAGTTTTCCCCAACTTACAGTGAGGTTGTCAATCTTACTGGTTTGCTGAAAACAAAGGATTAATCGTATAGTTTGGAAGATAATAGTTGCTGGTATAAAGTAAACGGTAACAGTAGATTATGTATCAATGGTAAAGATTGGACCGGGGTCCACAGTTCACTATAGGTGTTCTCCTTAAGATAGATAACATGCTTGGTGAACAAATTACAACGGGGCAATTGACAGGACTTAGCAAGGCATAACAATGCAAATACTAGACATCATGATTCTTATGAGATTTGATTGGGCATTACATAATATACATAGACCGTCATCCAACTGTATATATGACTAATAATCCACCTTCAGGTTATCATCCTAACCCCCTCTAGTATTAAGTTGCAAGCAACAAATAACTGCATTAAGCAATGTGTG
This sequence comes from Avena insularis, assembly GCA_023614405.1. NCBI lineage: Eukaryota > Viridiplantae > Streptophyta > Magnoliopsida > Poales > Poaceae > Avena > Avena insularis. The sequence continues at coordinate 170,190,618 of CM042689.1, forward strand.
TAAAGTAAACAATACAATTGTTCCATGAACAAAATATTGTTGTTTTCTCCCTAGTAGCAAGGCATGAACCTACTATCGAGCATAAATACTCCCTCTTGGAGTCACTAGCATCTACTTGGCCAAGATAGCTACTAGCAACGAATAGCATGCATGATCATAAACAACACAGACATGATAGAATCAATAATTAATAAGACATGATATAATCAATAACCAATCTGACATAGTATCTCAATATCCATCAGATCCCCGCAAACACAACATGTATAATTACAAATAGATGATATTGATCATGAACGGAGTTCACAAGATCCAAATATTATAGCACAAAGGAGGAGAAACAACCATCTAGCTACTGTATGGACCCATAGTCCAAGGGTGATGTAACGTCCCGGCATTTAGGAACTAACGAAGGGTAGATTTAGGAAATTGGAATGTTGCATGCATTCATCTGTGAAAATGTGGGTAAAATTTTCGCCAAATAAAAACCTAAAGTGATCAAGGTTTCTTTCATACTTTGAGATTAGGTTTAGTCTTAAAGGATGATTGCTATAGACTTTGATATGATCTTTGATGAATTATGTGTTTTAGAAAATGAATTTGAATTTTAAACTTGAGTGTTTGAATTATAATTCAAATGTATTAGGAATAAGGTTTGAATCTTGATTTAATTAAGAGTTAATTATTATAACTCAAACTTTATCCAAAGAAAACAATTAAGAATATGAATACTTATTTCATATTTTCATTCCATAAATAAGTTACAAAAATGTAATTTATTGAAATTATCCACAAACTTCACAATAGCAATTAAATAAAGAATAAGAATATTTCTTCATTGATAATCATATAATCTTTATTACAAAAGAATAAAATGAAGATTACAAAATAATAAAATGAAAATTATAAAATAATAAAGAAGATTACATTAACTATCCTATAAAGAAAACCTAAACTAAAATCTTCATCTTCAAATCTGTACCTGCAAGACAAACACTAATAAAAAACTAATAAAGGTTAGAGAGAATTGTTTTCCTCTCAGACATGTCAGTGAGGTGAACTGAACAAGTTTCATCATTGAGAAATTTATAAAAGCGGCAAGTTTCACCAAGATGAAAGAATCTATCTTTCATAAATTTTAAGCCAAAAAGTCAAATTGACAGCAAGGAGGGGCAAGTTTCACTCGCCAGGTAAAAGTAATCAGATCAAAGTAACTCTCAAGTCCAAAGCATATCCACAAGTGCACAACAAGCACACAGGCAGGACACACACCTAAATGCATGGGCTGTGCTGTCAGCTTCACAGCATAGCTCAAACACACAGAACCATCAGCATAGCCGTGGAGAGGCACTAGTGCATCTCTTCACTGCTCACACACACAAGAACAGTCAGCTTAGCCAACAGTTAAACCAAGCACAACAACCAGCAACCAAACCAACCAAAGCCCAAGATCTCATCACTAGGATGGTGACATAAGGAGGGGAAAGGATCAGGTGGACGACAAGAGCAATCAACTAGCTTGGTATTAGCAAGTGGGTCCCATCTTAAAGATAGGTTTGGCAATATACATAGGTGATGCCCTAATCTCTACTGTTTAGACAGTATCTATACGAGATGATTCGTGGGACCTACTAGACTGAAGATGCTATCTTTCGTAAAGTAGTTTTACAGCTTGGTCATACATTGCCAAGTGGGGCCCATTATTTGCTTTTTTCCTTTAGACACATGTGCCTTGTAATCCCCTCGCCACCATGCTAGACTCGATTTTTTTTGAAAAATTCCAGCAATCTATTAATAATGATCAACAACCGTATAAAGAGGCCCAAAATAAAGTTGCTCTTACACGCCGTAATTCCTCAACAATTTGCATGCATAATCTATTCTCGTTCTTCGATTTTTTTCTTCTATTTTGAGCTATATTATTTACAAAGAAAAACAATTTGACCTAATTTTGTTAAATATATATAAAGTCATTTAAGTGTACCAAGTTAGCTAGTAATCTCGAAAAATCCGTCTAAAAACTTGGGAATTGTAAGAAAGCAAGGTCCACTTTCTATGAAAATTGGGGCGGTGGCTTTTTGTTTTAACTGACATGGGTCCCATGGGAGCAGTGAGCTTCAGTTAACATGATCGATGGAAGTACAGGTTGCATCAAGGACCTTATAGAAAATGAAAATGACATCCAAGTCCATCACTTGGAAAATTGAGAATGTTCTTTCCTGATAGTTGGAAACTCACATCGACGGCATTGTTTACTAAAATAATATGTACCCATCTACCTCTGAAATGATATTTAATTCGAGAGGAATCTATCATGCTTACTGGTAGCTCAAGTTTGACCTAAATTCGTTAAATTGACAAGATGCAAAATCTTAGCAATGAGTTGGACATTTTTCAAAACTCTTAGTGGTGGTTTGTCATATATTAAATGACCCCGCGATGGTTACCTCCAAAAAAATCACAAAACTTTCAAAGCAACCTACAATTTTCCTATAGTTCGAATTTGACCTAATTTTGACAAATCAACATAAATTTATTCAAGTTGGTAGAATTAGTAAGGACAAAGTTTGAAAACTCATGAAACATGGGAATCATAAGTAGTACAACATGTCGGTCCAATATATATGATTGAAAACTTGGCTTGTGGCATATTTAGAGCCAATATTCCTCGGACTTTCTTTATAGAACGGAACAAATCTCATCATCACTCAGAAAATTAAGAATGTTCTTTCCTGATAGTTGGAAACTCACACCGACGACATTGTTTACTAAAATAAGATGCACCCATCTACCTCCAAAAAGACAATTAATTCGAGAGCAATCTATCGTGCTTAGTCGTACCTCAAGTTTGACCTAATTTCGCTAAGTTGTCAAGATGAAAAATATTAGCAAGAAGTTGAACCTGTTTTCAAAACTATTGTTGGTGGTTCGTGATATATTAAATGCCCCCCCCTGATAGTTACCTCAATTTTTTTCAAAACTTTCAAAGTAGCCTACAATTTTCTTGTAGTTGATCAAGATTGACCTAATTTCGATAAATCGACATTAAGTCATTCAAGTGGGCAGAGTTAGCTAGGCTGGAAGTTTGAAAAATCATAAAACATGGTAATCATAAGTACAACATGTCGGTCAACTATAAATATTTGAAAGGTCTGCTTGTGGCATTCAGATCCATATTCTTCGAACTTTCTTTACGGAAAGGAACAATCTAGTCATCACTCAGAAAATTAAGAATGTTCTTTGCTGATAGTTGGATACTCACACCGATGGCATTGTTTACTAAAAAGAAGATTCACCCATCAACCTTCAAAAAGACAATTAGTAATTCAACATCAATCTATCGCGCTTACTGGTAGCTTGAGTTTGACCTAATTTCGTTAAATTGGCAAGAAGAAAAAATTTAGCAAGAAGTTGAACCTGTTGTCAAAACTCTCGGTGGTGGTTTGTGATATATTAAATCCACCCCCCCATGGTTACCTCAAAAAACTACAAAACATTCAAACCAAACCTACAATTTTCTTGTAGTTCAAATTTGACCTAATTATGATAAGCCCGCATAAAGTCATTCCAGTGGACAGAGTTAGCTAGGACGAAATTTCAAAAAGTTATAAAATTAAACACAGGAATCGTAAGTGAAACATGTTGGTCCACTTAATATATCTAGAAGCTTTGCTCGTGGCATTTAGATCCATATTCTTCGGACTTTCTTTATGAAAAAGAACAATCTCATCATTACTCAGGAAATTGAGAGTGTTATTTACTAATAGTTGGAAACTCACACCGACAACATTGTTTACTACAAGAAGATGCACCCATCTACCTCCGGAAAGACATTTAATTCAAGAGCAATCTACCTTGCTTACTTGTAGCTCCAGTTTGACTTAATTTCGTTAAATCAGAAAGAAGTCGGTGAAGTGTGCGAAGTTAGATAGGAAGCTTGAAAAATGGAATTATATAAGAAACCGTGGTCCACTTTTTGTGATAATTAGGAGGGTTGCATTTTCTTCTAACTATGGTAGGTACCGTAGGAGCGAGGTGCTTTAGTTAACACAGTCGGTGGAAGTACAAGTTACATCGAGGACCTCATAAAAATGAAAATTACATCCAAGTCCATGCATTTAGCACAAGGTCCCTAGAACTAAGAAATGAAGTGTGTTTTCAGGTTTGCGCATACCAGCATTCGTTGTGCCAAAGTCTATCAATAGAATCTTCTATATGCTAAGAATGGAAAAGATGATTGAACGATTATAAATGTTTGGATTTGGCACTCTTGATCCAATCGTCAATATTCAAAGTTAGCCATACACTATATAGTGTATATGGTATTGTAAGAAATAAGACAAGATAAAGATAATATAAGAAGTACTATTGTGAATTGCCGATCTTTTGAATAACCTTCCCTCCCGATGTTTGGGAAGTAAGTAAAAAATTTGAAACCAGAAAAGTTTGAATTTTTTGCCACAGAGGACCAAAGTGGTTTACTACCTATGTACTACTCCTCCTACTCCACACCAACACGGCTTCCGAACATGCCAGAGAAATAGAGCCGCCCTCTCAAAACAAAAGAAACATGGGAGCCGTACCAAGGCACACGTGCACAGCGCCACGCTATGGACGAGGGAGAGATCAGCCAGGACGGTGCGAGAGGGGAGAGCGGTGGATACATGAGAGGCATTGAAGGAGAGAGAAAACACACCCTTTTTCGTGCATATGTCCTGAAATTTACTACTAGTAGAGTGTACACAGGCGGCAAGAGTACCTCGTGTCAAGAACCCATCATAACTTTTCTCTTCGCTGCTTCCCTCTTCCCATGTCTACTTTTTATTCTCTCTACATGTCCAGCGTGTGGACAGAGGTGAGAATATGTCTAAGCAAAGAAATACTACTACAAGTAAGGGCATCCACTATGTTTTCCATAAGGAAAACAAGTAGTCGTGATGGACTTCCATATACATAGTGCTAGCTATCCACAAGCAAAAAACCTTAAGGGTTGCCCTTAAGCTCATGGGTAGTCCATAAGCATTAATATATATATAGTACACATAGCAATAGAAAAAAAATTAATCACAAGACTATAACAGGGTAGCTCTTACATGTGGGTTATATCTTATGGACAAGTTTGACTAGATACATTGTGGTGCAATCAACTAGCCTGGTATTAGCAAGTGGGTCCCATCTTAAAGATAGGTCTATACATATACATAGATGATTCCCTAAGCTCTAACATTTAGAGATTTTCTATATGAGACGATTCGTTGGATCTACTGGACTGAAGATGCTAAATATTGCATACTAGTTTTACAGCATGGTCACACACTGCCAAGTAGGGCCCATTATTTGCTTTTTTTTCCTTTAGACACATGTGCCTTGTATTCCCCTCGCCACTGCGCTAGACTCGATTTTTTTTGTGAAATTCCACTGATCTATTAATAATGATCAACAACCATATAAAGAGACCCAAAAGAAAGTTGCTCTTACAAGCCATATTTCCTAACAATTTGCATGCATAATCTATTCTCGTTCTTCGATTTTCCTCTCTAGTTTGAGCGATATTCTTTACATAGAATAACAATTTGACCTAATTTCGTTAAATCTATATAAAGTCATTTAAGTGTACCAAGTTAGCTAGTAATCTTGAAAAATCTGTCTAAAAACTTGGGAATTGTAAGAAAGCAAGGGCCACTTTGTATGAAAATTAGGGTGGTGCCTTTTTATTTTTACTAACACGTGTCCCGTGGGATCAGTGAGCTTCAGTTAACACCGTCGGTGGAAGTACCGGTTGTATCAAGGACCTTATAGAAAATGAAAATGACATCCAAGTCCATCACTTGCAAAATTGAGAATGTTCTTTCTTGATAGTTGGAAACTCACACCGAAGACATTGTTTACTAAAAGAAGATGTACCCATCAACCTCTGAAATTATATTTAATTCAAGAGCAATATATCGCGCTTACTCGTAGCTCAAGTTTGACCTAATTTCGTTAAATTGTCAAGATGCAAAATCTTAGCAAGAAGTTGAACCTGTTTTCAAAACTCTCAATGGTGGTTTCTGATATATTAAATTACCCCCCGATGGTTACCTCCAAAAAAATCACAAAACTTTCAAAGCAACCTACAATTTTCATGTAGTTCCAATTTGACCTAATTCTGATAAATCTGCATAAAGTCATTCAAGTTAGCAGAGTTAGCAAGGACGAAGTTTGAAAACTCATGAAACATGGAAATCATAGGTATTACAACATGTTGGTCCAATATATACGTATAAAAGCTTGGCTTATGGCATATTCAGATCCAATATTCGTCGGACTTTCTTTATAGAAAGGAACAAATCTCGTCATCACTCATAATATTGAGAATGTTCTTTCCTAATAGTTGGAAACTCACACCGACGACATTGTTACTAAAATAATATGCACCCATCTACCTTCAAAAATACAATTAATTTGAGAGCAATCTATCGTGCTTGCTCATACCTCAAGTTTGACCTAATTTCGTTAAGTTGTCACGATGAAAAATCTTAGCAAGAAGTTGAACCTGTTTTCAAAACTGTTGTTGGTGGTTCATGATATATTAAATGACCCCCCCAAGGTTACCTCAAAAAATCACAAAACTTTCAAAGAAGCCTACAATTTTCCTATAGTTGATCAAGATTGACCTAATTTTGATAAATGAGCGTAAAGTCATTCAAGTGGGCAGAGTTAGCTAGGACGAAGTTTGAAATATCATAGAACATGGGAACTGTAAGTACAACATGTCGGTCCATTATAAATATTTGAAAGGTCTGCCTGTGGCATTCGGATCAAAATTCTTCAGACTTTCTTTATGTAAAGGAACAATCTCGTCATCACTCGTAAAATTAAGAATGTTCTTTCCTGATAGTTGGATACTCACACTGATGGCATTGTTTACTAAAAAGAAGATGCACCCATCTACCTCCGAAAAGACAATTATCAATTCAAGGGAAATCTATTGCGCTTACTGGTAGATCAAGTTTGACCTAATTTCCTTAAATTGTCAAGATGAAAAAATTTAGCAAGAAGTTGAACATGTTGTCAAAACTCTTGGTGGTGGTTTGTGATATATTAAATGCCCCCCTGATGGTTACATCAAAAAATCACAAACCTTTCAAACCAAACCTACAATTTTCTTGTAGTTCAAATTTGACCTAATTTCGATAACCCGACATAAAGTCATTCAAGTGGGCAGAGTGACGAAGTTTGAAAACTCATAAATTAATGTAGTACCCCGGGTAAATCCACTACTAGAAAACCGTTTATTATTTACTATGTTGTGCATCCTCATGACACCATGCATATTTCTGCACTAAACTATTTTCAAAAGCCCTATGTTGGTTTCTACTTTAGCCCCTCCTATTTCAAATTGTAAGGCTCGGTCCGTCTGGATCTTTTATTTGTCTAAAAACTACAAAAGTCTTTGAATAATAAATAAAGTTTATATTATTTTGGGAGGCAGCTAGCCAGGCCCAAAAGCCCAGTCGGCCACCTCCAAACCCTAGCCTCAACTAGTCCCACCCAAAACCTACCTCCACCTAACCCTAAACCTAAACCCAAACCACCCACTTCCTCTAACCCTAACCCCACACCCTACCTTCTACCGCCGCACACACACTAGGACACACACACGCGTAGCAGTACAACAACACAACCCATGCACCTGCCGCACACCCTCCCCGACCCCATGCTGGAGTGATGCATGCTCCCGCCCGCGATTCCACCAGCCCCGCTCCCAACCCAAGCTACCGACAACGTGGTCAACCACCCGGTCTCACCCCCGACTCAGCGTCCTCTCCACACGAACCACGAGACATGTTCACTCCCGCGCGCCATCTCGCAACCTCACTGACCCGTTGCCTCTCTCCCTCCTTCCCTTGCCTTCCCGTGGATCACCAACCGCTGCCACCGATCGCTGCCCCCTCCTCGTCCCTCCCTCCTCGAGCCTGGCTTCCTTCCGCCTCGGCGCCATCCAGCCCGCACCGCGTGAGCTCAAGCCTCTCCACCATTGTATCGACCCTATTGACGCCCGGCGGCACCATCTAATTCGCCCGGTCCCATGCCAGACACGCCTCCCGGCTGAGCCTCGCCTCCTGGCCCGTGCCACCGCTGCGGCCCTAGCCTCGCGCCGGCCTCACCGCCTCACCTCCCGGCGCTCCGCCACCCTATCATCGTCCCTGCTCCCCGCGTTCCCCTATGTTGGAGATATGCCCAATAGGCAATAATAAAGTGGTTATTATTATATATTTATGTTTATGATAAATGTTTACATCCCATCCTATAATTGTATTAATAGGAAACATTAATACTTGTGTGTTTTGTAAACAAAAGAGTCGATAGTAAGCCTCTTGTTAAACTAGCTTGTTGATTAATATATGATCATGGTTTCCTGATTATGGACATTGGATGTTATTAATAACAAGGTCATATCATTAGGAGAATGATGTGATGGAGACACACCCATAGTAAGCATAGCATAAGATCAAGTCATTAAGTTCTTTTTGCTACAATCTTTCAGATACATAGTAACCTAATCCTTTGACCATGAGATAATGTTAATCACCATTACCGAATGAGTAATTTGATGACTCAAATGCCACTTCCATAACTGGGTGGTTATAAAGGTGGCATTGGGTATTCTAAACGTATGTGTTGAAGTGCATGGATCAAGAATGGGATTTTTCCGTCCATATGACAGATACATGGCCCTCTCGATGGAATGTCATCCAATTGGCTTGCAAGCATGTGACTAGGTCACAAGGGATGTCATATCACGGAATGAGTAAATAGTACTTATCGGTAACAAGGTTGAACTAGGTATGGGGATACAGACGATCGAACCTCGAATAAGTAAAGTATCGTGCAACAAAGGGAATCGGTATCGTATGTTAATGGTTCATTCGATCACGAAGTCATCATTGAATATTTGGGAGCCATTATGGATCTCTGGATCCCGCTATTGGTTATTGACTAGAGAGGTGTCTCGATCATCTCTGCATAGTTTGCGAACCGTAGGGTGACACACTTAAGGTTCGATGTTGTTTAAGTAGATATGGAAAACAAGTTGGAGACCAAATGTTGTTTGGATCCTCGGATTGGATCCAGGACATCACGAGGAGATCCAGAATGATCCAGAGAATAAGATTCATATAAGGAAAGTCAATTTCCGGGGTTCAAAAATGTTTTCGGTGTTTTGACCGGAAGCTTCTAGATTGTTCTAGAGGGACCACCAGTGGGTCCAGCACCCCAGGAGGGGCCACTTGGGTTGTGGCATGCCGTGGGGGCCTTGGTCTAGCCACACCAAGCCTAAGGGGCCAAACCGGCCACCACAAGGAAAGAAGGGGCAAAACCCTAATTTGGTAAGGGGGAAACTTGGGGGCAAGTTCCCAGCTCTCCCTCCTGGCCGCTGAGTTGGAGGAGGACACGTCCAGGGCTAGGAAACCTGGCCACACCCCCCTCTATATATATAAGGAGGGGCGGGGGCGCTAACACAAATTGGATTTTGAGTCTAGGGCGCTAAACAAGGATTTCCAGTCCTTTTACCTTTCAGAACCTCACCCTTGCCCCTTCAACTCAACCCTAGCCGCCGCCCCTCTCCCTCCTCCGTCCTCCTGATCCGGATTAGGCGAAGCCCTGCAGGATTCTCTCCTCCACCACCACCACCACGCCGTCGTGCTGCTGGGATTCCGAGGGGATCGACTACCTCTGCTGCCTGCTAGAACAGGGAGAGGAAAGTCTACATCGACTCTTTACGTGTGATCGAGTGCGAAAGCGATGCCGGAACGCGGCGCCAGAAGGATTGTCATCGCGATCTTGAGATCGGCAAGTGATCGACTACATCAACCACGAGATCCGATCTCGTTAAACGCTTTGGATCTTTGAGGGTTACTTCTCTCCAATCTTGTTGCACCTATCTCGTAGATTAGATCTTGGCTTTGCCATAGACTCGATCTTGGTTTTATGTGTTCTTGCGATAGAATTTTTTGTTTTCCATGAAACGAACCCTACAGCCTTTGGTTCTAGTGCCTCCCTTTGGTGCATCTGCAACAGCCTCTACCACTCCAAAAAGCTTGCCAACCTGTCTCCTTGTCCAACACCGGCCTCTTACCGCATTGCCTCTTGCAGGTGTCGAATCCCTCTGTTTTGTTTGTCCTCTTCCTCGCCTTGTTCACGTGCGAAGGCAGCAACTCCATCTACACAAATGTGCTAGCAGGGGCACCTGCAGGTCAAAACCATGCATGCATATCTTTTTTATGTCAACATTGTTCATGCCATGTGGGTTACCTCAGGTGCTAGTGGTATTTGTGGTTGTGGTGTGGTGGATGCATCGATGTTATGTCACCCGGAGGCCGATCTTCATGGAAACCGAAGCCCGATTCCGGAGTTCAAAGGCCGAACCCAAACTTTTCGGAACGACAAGTTCTCCCTCACGGAACCCATTCCCTCAGAACGCCAAGTTCTTCTCCCCGGATTGAAGAGCCCGATTTCGGATCCAAAGCCCGAGCCCTGTCGAACCCCTCTAAACCTCCAAGACCTTCAACCCTAACGTGTGACCCCTATCTGTCACATCCCAAGATTTTCCAAATCTTGTTATGTGAAAAATAAATAAACAAAATAAATAATTGTTGAAAATTAGGGTGAAAAGAAACTTTTGTTTCTAAATGGAAACTTAAAATACCATCTTGAACAAACTTTGGTTAACATTTGAATATAACTAAATTCAAATCAAGAGGAATGCATTCTTCATAAATGCATCTGGAAATTTAAACACTTGAGAAATAAACCAAAACCCTAAAACCCTAATGGAATAAAATCATTTCCAAGTTATCTCCAAGCCTATGGATTTGATCCATATAAAAATTTATCATAAAACATTTATAAATGATCAAGAATGATAAATAGAAATATATTAAAACCATATAAATTGGTTTCACTTAGTTTGGGGCCATAGATAAAATCTTATGAATTTAATAAGATAAAGGAATTGAATTCCCAAAGCTAATAAAACACTTACCTAGAATCCATACAAAATGGTGAGCAAATAATCCTAAAGGGATTTAAAAAGGATAAACAAATATTAAACAAGATTTTACAAATTGGAATCACCAAGTTTGGATCTCTAAATAAAAAGATATGGATTTTATAAAGATGAAGAAAGAAATATTAAATAAGGAATATTTAAAGACCAAATTAAACCTTGGCCAAATCCATAAGAAAATGTAATGAATATAATCCAAATCCAAATAAAAATAAAAGGATGAAGAATTTCCAAATAAAATAAAATGGCATTAACCATTGTATCCCTATTTTAATAAAGACAAATCTCTAATAAGAATAATTATAAAATTCATGAGAAAATAGTATTTTGGAATTTACCCAAGTGGAATAAAAGTTTTTTAATTAATCTAAATAAAATAAATCTTCCAAATAAAATTTAGGGAATTAAAACTATATATAATTTCATTGGAATTAAAACAAATACCCAATTCAAATGATTTATGAATCATATTAAATATTTTCCAATTAAATTCAAGGTGAATATTTTGACACCCTATTAAGTAAATAAGACTTACTGAAAGGTTTTGGAAGGATTTAGAATTCAAATGGAAATTAAAAACATTATTAAATCTTGAATGAATTAATACAAGGACCTACTTTAAATAATTAAAAAGGCACTAAAGGAATAAAAGTTTTATTCTAAATTTGACATCAGAATATGGTAATAAACAGTGTTTGATTATTCACAAAATATGGCAAAGGTTTGAATTCAAATGAGTGTTTGAATTAATTAAATAAAACCAAAACATAAATTAGAAAAGGAAAAAAGAAAAACAATCTGAACAAAAAAAATATGAAAAGGACTCAGCCCAGCCAGTAGGCCCAACTAAGCCCACCTCTTCTCCCTCGCAGTGAAACGTTTTTCACTCGCAAACGAACCCGTTAAGTCACTGAGCAGTGGACCCCACTCCCACACTCTCTCTCTCGCAGACAGCCAGGTCCCACCTTCCCAGTCATCTTCTTCACCCACGCGACGACCACGCCCCCTCTCGCCGGCCGTTTCTGCTAGTTTTAATCTGCATCAATACGCGTCAATGCCCCGCTCTATTCTCGCCACGACCACGCTGGATTAAACACTCGTTCCTCCTCTCTGTTTCCCCTCAGAAATCACTGCAAGAGCGCCCCCAGGCCGTCCCCATTTCCGCTTACACCGCCATGGTCTCCGGCGAACATCCGCGGCAATTCCGGCCAGCCTCCTCCGTCCCTTGCCCCCTCGACCACGCTCACTTGCCCCCCAGCCCCTGGCGAACCTCCCTGTAGCTCCAGCTCGCCCACGCGTGCCCCCCCAGCGTCGGCAACAACAACGACCAGCAGCGCCGCCGTCTGCCATTTACTCCATCGACCTTCTCCGGTATCATCTGACCTCCCCTCTCCCTCTCTTTCACACGCGCATACTCGCCACGACCCTACGCATCTAACAACACCTTTATTTTTCTCTAGCGTGCACCGTAGCCTCGCCACCGTCTTCAACAGAGAGCACTCGACACCTTCGCGAACTCCGGCGAGCAATCGCCAGGACATGCGAGCGCCCCTTCGTCTACAACCAGCACGTCGAGCTTCCACCGCCATCACGCCCTCCTCTCCTCGCTTCCACTCAGCTTCTGGAGTTGCCCCGACCGCTCGTCGCACCACACACTGCCGCCAACCACCATCTCTCGCAGCGCGGTTTTGTACACCGTGCGATTACGATCCAATGGCTAGGAAAGAAACTAAGCGAAGGGGTAAGTAGCAACCTGTGCCGTGCGGTCAAGTTAAATCCTACGGTCTGAATCACTCGATCCGCACGAAGCGGTACCGACGAATAAGAACACGCCACGTGGCCCTGTCCGTTTGATTTAAAACAGAATTGATCTATTAGATGTTCCAATTTGAAAAATTCATAACTTTCAAACCACACGTCCAAATTTTGCAAATTTTATATCAATGGAATCAGCAAGACAAGTACTTTCTGACCATTCACTTTGTTTAGTAAATTGCTTCTGTTAAATTGTTTGTTTTTGCAGAAACTTGTGTATGCATGTTTAGAATATAAAATTTGTTCTAAAATGTTTTTTGAGATAAAATCTTTGGAAAATGGTTTGTTTTGAACCTACTGACCATAGAAATCAATTTGTGGTTTCAAAAACATATTTGGTGAATCAAAAGAATAAAACTTTGAATTAAAACATTTCTAGTCAAATAAAAATATGGTTTAATTGTTAAAAATGATTTTTGAGGAAAACCTTTGAGGAATGTTTTGATTTAAACTCTCTGACCCTAAAAATGTATTTGGTAAACCCTATAAAGATTGCTACTTTGATAAAGGCATTTTCAACCACATAAAATAATGACTTGGTTTAAAAATGGTTTATGAAGTGAAATATTTTGCAAATGATTTTGCCACTTTATAAAATGACCATTAGGTGTTTTCAAATGTTTATGACCCATTAGAAATCACTTTTACAAATAAAACAATCTTTTGCATGTTTGCATGCATTGTTTTGTTTCTATCATGTTATGTGATGAATTGCTTGAATGGTAGATTGAAATATTGTTTGCTTGATTGAATTGTAGTGATTTTAAGTGAGTGAACATTGCAAAGATCAAGGAGTGAACTTATACTCTCTACCAAAAAGGCAAGTGATGCTTCATACTTTTGTCCCATTATTTTCACTATGCATTAGTGATATTTTAAGTAGGATTTGCATGGAATTTTTGCTAAGTATAAACTATGCCATGGGAAATCCTAGTAGATGAAACCTTAGTATAAATTTCCTAAGTTAAGATTCCTACTACTATCATGCTTAGCTTAGCTAATAGAAAACAAGGGTGGAATATATGTATTCATACTATGGAATATTTCCAAGTCAAGGACTTGTGTTTTGCTTAATAAAACAACTAAGTGAATGAATCACCTGGGTGGAATGGAAGGAATGGTTTGTGTTGAGTGGTTCACAAGGCCCATTTATATGGTTTTCCTTGTGTATCTCACTTGTGGATGGCCACCCAGGAACAAAGAGATTTGAGATGTCAAATGTTGAGAAGCTTCAAGTGCAGCCACTTGGCATTATGGGCTCTGCCTGGATCATATAGGTTGCAATAACTTAGTCAAATGGACAGTTGGTGGTAGGGGTTTGATAGGTTGGAGCGTGTCCATTCTGGTCTAAGGGAAGGCTTCTGAAAGATCTTGTCTTGGGAAACCAAGTCTTGTGGGGAAAGTGCACAACCTCTGCAGATGGACGAATCTAAGTACTTAGACATGTCCCTGGCAAAGGACAATTTGAGCATCAAGACATGGAAGCTATCAAGAATCTCCTCATCCCAATTTCTAAGTTAAAATCCTGTGGTTGAACAAGGGTTGAAGGATCACCAATTTCTATTGGGAGATGCCTTGGGTGATTTTTGTCAAGCAAAAACTTAGTGTTTTCAAATGATAAGGAAAATCTATTTTGAGCAATGCAAGCCTAAGCTCCACTTAGCCAAATGCATATAGATGATAGACTCCACTATACTACCATAGTATCACTTGCCAATACAATTCAAATGTATTGACCCTTGTGGCTGTAACTTATTATGTTACAGGTTTGTTTGATGTTAGAGAAGTTATTGATTTAGGATTACAAGTCTACAACCAACATGTCTGCCTATGGCACTTTGAAGATGAAGGACCCCATGCTATTGTTATATTCTGCTGCATTGTAATGAGATAGCCAAATGAGCTATGTAAGATGCAATAATTTATTTTATTCCTGGTTATAAAGTTGTATTATGACCTTTGTTTCTTGATATTACATCTTAAACTATGGATGCTAGCTATTGATCCAGGGACTAGCATTGTAAACACAGGGATCTCTACCTTATTAAAGGTTGGGAACCTTACACTATCCAAGCCCCATATTTTATAAGTTGTCATCTATGTATCTTAATGCATTAAATTATTCATGCTTGCGCACATCTCATATGGTTTGGGGGATTTATGCCAATTCACCTCATAATTAAATATGGAGACCATATGCAGGATTTTCTAGTCTTATATTGGCTCCATTTAAATTTGTGTAGCGAATCACCATGTTTTGCTTGTTAAGCCAACATTTAAATGTGGGGTATCTAAACAACATGAGCCATCTAATTAATTGTCGGGACCCTGGTTTCACTTAATATTGCCTAATTTCAATGCATATTTGCTATGACGTGCATCATACATGCATCACGCTCGATCTTCTGTCATAGTATTAAATAGTGCATTCAGTGTTTCTTCTAGTGCTTTGCTTCTTCAAGGATTAGGCCGATGAGATTGATGCGAGTGTCGACCAATCTTCGAATGAATCTTCAGTAGTATTTTCCAGGCGAGCATTCTCACCCTTTCTACCTATTTTGTCTTTGTAGTCTTTACTTCCTCCTGTTCATCTATTTATATATGTGTTGCGATAGTTTAGTTTCTGTACCATTCATATTCCCTGCAGCCTCTATAATTGCCTTCAACACCTCCTATTGACTATTGCTTGGTAGCTAGATGGCCTTGCGAGTCATAGTGCATGCTCAGGTGTTGTTTGATGTCATCAAGTACCACTGTTGTTGGAATGTCGCCATATGCTTTATGTTGGAGATGATCATGACTTAAATTACAACTTGATATTAAAATGTTGGGAATAGTTATAACTAATGCAGACGCACCGGTGGTCAATACATGCTATTTTGTTTTTAACCTCTCACTAGTGTCCCGTAGGACCCCGAGTACTTGACACATGTTCCTTGACTATCGCACTATACACATGTAGGACCGTGAACCCCCTTAGCCAGAGCTTGAGTCATAACTTATTTCTTGAGGCCATAACTAGTTTGGGGCTTTATTACTATCTTGTATTTATCCTGCTTTATTGCTTTATTTACTATTGTTGCTCGAGGAGCATTTACTACTATACTGTTTATGAATTTTGATACGTTTATGAGGTATCGACAAGCCCAGACACACTTTAGGGTTCCTAGTCGTTTACAACCATCTACACAAACCCCTGGGTCCATCTCGGAGCCTTCCAACTTCGTCGGGTAGCTTAGTGGGGTGCCCCCCTAAAATATTTTATGAATCTTGTGATTGCTTTGTCGTGATGCTTCATTGGTTTTTCATTTAGTTTTTCCGAGGTTTATCGTGCGTGTGTTGCTATTTGTGCCCCCTACAGGATAAATCTTTCTAAAAGCTGTGTATGCGGTTATGGACGACTTGGAGCACAGTATATCGATCATAGACAATTATAACTAAAATAGTGTTATAAATTTGACTTTCACTTGTCTAGTAATCAGATTCACTACAAAAAATGAGTAAATAGAAGTGCCAACAACTGCTGGAATTGGGATGTCTCGTGCTATCTATATCTGACTATTAAGTGTTGCAACTACAATAGAAGGGTTAACTAAAACTGCCCATTTCTTATGCTATCCGGATGATTTATGATATCTACATCTCACTAGTAAGTGTTGCAACTATAATGGAATGAATAAAATTTTCCAAATGTGTGAGTTTCCTCGGTATGACTTCTTCATTTGGTCTCGAAGGGGAAATACTATGATTGGTGTTAGTATCAGGTTGGATCCGAATAGGTCTTTCTTATGCCTCTCTGATAGTCGACAATTGTATCGAGCCTATATAGATTGTTTAGTGCATGCTGTGTTGCCGCTTCAGTCCACCATAACTATGTAGGCGACATACCTTCAATTCTAAGTCTCGTGGTAATCGCCTCGATCGATCGCTTATTTTTCCTTTTCCCTTTGCCAGCACCCCTTTTGTTAAGCAGGCTTCAGATCGACGTCGTTAGCAAGGTTACCCTTTCGTCATGGCCAGGTCAGGGTTATAGACGCCATTGGTTATTCGTCAGGGCTCTTAGCCCCATTTACATCTTGTCCGTAGTCAGATGTTGTACCATTTTCGAGGTGGTTTGGATCTTTGTACTGTATATCTGTATTCTTGACTCATGGAGTCGTTGTTGTATATATTTGTTCTATGGGTTCATCATGGACTAATGAGTAATGGTATTACTTCGTTTTCCACCCGCAAGAAAGTGCCTGGTGGGCACCTTTGAATGTTTCTATGCAAGTTTGGCGGGAATCGCTAAACCTTGCATAGGGACAATCTAAGGGTGTTACAATTAAACATAGGAATCGTAAGTGAAACATGTTGGTCCATTTAATATGTCTAGAAGCTTGGCTTGTGGCATTCAGATCCATATTCTTCGAACTTTATTTACGAAAAAGAATAATCTCATCATTACTCGTGAAATTGAGAGTGTACTTTCCTGTTAGTTGGAAACTCACACCGACGGCATTGTTTACTACAAGAAAATGCACCCATATACCTATGAAATTACATTTAATTCAAGAGAAATCTACCATGCTTACTTGTAGCTCAATTTTGATCTAATTTCGTTAAATCAGCAAGAAGTCAGCGAAGTGTGCGAAGTTAGCTAGGAAGCTTAAAAAATGGAATTATATAAGAAACTGTGGTCCACTTTGTGTGACAATTGGGAGGTTTGCGTTTTCTTCTAACTGTGGTAGGCCCCATAGGAGCGACGTGCTTCAGTTAACACGGTCGATGGAAGTACTAGTTAATCAAGGACCTGCTAAAATGAAAATTATATCCAAGTCCATGCATTTCGCACAAGATCCCTGAAACTAAGCAATGAAGTGTGTTTTGAGGTTTGCGCATACTAGCATTCATTGTGCTAAAGACTATCAATAGAATCTTCTACATTTTCTCCACAAACCTAAAACATCTTATATTTTGAAACATAGGGAGTAGATGCTAAGAATGGAAAAGAAGATCCAATGGTTAGCAATGTTTGGATTGCCAATCTTGATCCAATGGTGAATGTTCGAATCAGAAACTGTACAAGTTTGAATTTTTTGCCTCCAAGGACCAAAGTGGTTTCCTTCCTATATACTACTCCTCCTACTCTGCAGCAATGCAGCTGCCGAACATGCCAAAGAAACAAAGTTGCCCTCTCAAAAAAACAAAAACAAAATAGAGTCGCCGTACCAAGGCACACGTGTGCAGCTCCACGCAGTGGACGAGGGAGAGATCAGCCGGGCCGGTGCGCAAGGGGAGAGGGGTGGAGAGATGAGAGGCATCAAAGGAGAGAGAAAACACACCATTGTTGCATGCATAGGTCCTGAAATTTACTACTAGTAGATTCAGGAGTACCTCGTGTCAGGAACCCATCAGTAATAAACTTTGCTCTGACATCTAACCGCCTTCAACTCCTCTTCTCTCTTTGCTGCTTCCCTCTTACCCTACCTGAAGGGTTCGCAATATAGAAAACAAAAAATTTCCTATGATGGGAACAAAGTGTAGGGGTTGGTAGCATACAAACAATCCAAGATCTATCTACTAGATTGTAGCAACGAGTCAATTAGAGTACTCACCCTTGAAGATTCCAAAGCGGTTAACGAGAGAAGATTCTCGTGGGTGATGTAGTCGTACACTTGCCGATCTCAAGATCGCGTAGACGATCCTTTCGGCATTGCGTTCTGGCAGCGCTTCCGCAGTTGGTCACACATTCGGTACTCGATGAAGACCTTCCTCTCCGTTACTCCAGCAGGCAGCGGAGGTTGTTGTTCTCCCCTCGCAATTCCGGCAGCACGACGGCGTGGTGTCTGAAGTAGAGGGAAAATCCTCTAGGGCTTTGCCTAAGCCGGAGTAGGTTATGGTGTATCTAGGGTTTCTAGCGATCTAGATTTATAGGGCCGGTGTAACATCCCAAAAATATTAAACTTAAATCATCAAACTCTAATCATCAAAATTAGGGTTAACAAAAACTTTTCCAATTAAAAATATGAAAGCATTCATATGTGTTTCTATTAAAATTTGGATTCTTTTGAATTGCCATGATTCTGTGTTTCTTTGCTTGTAAAATGATTCTTAGGTGAAATAAACATCATCTAAACAATCCCCAAACTTTTCCCAAAGACAAACAAATTAAGTGAATGGTCACTTTGGCCAATTTAACTCCCATGCCTACTTTGGCTATCCCTAACTTTCAGAACTTAACGGAAACATGTATGGATCTTTGCACCCCTTGATAGTACTCATAACAAGGTACCAAGGCCCACTTTGTGATCATCCAAAAACATTTAAATGCTTAGTTTAAATGTCAGTTTAAAATTGAATCTATTTCATATGGGAAGATCCCACTATTTAAAAAACCACTCAAACAAGCTCAATTTTCAAAACCCAAGCATCCACAGAATCCTCAACACATGCCTAGCACACCCACCAAAAATCTTTTCAAAATTCAAAACTCAAGTTCTTGTGGCCATTTCATCAAACACTTGGCAGGCAAATTTAAACCAAATCAAATTCACTGTTTTTAATAGTGTTTTGGGCCTAACTGGTTCCCTCTCTAGCTCACAACACCCATTTAGTAGATCATCTAGCCTAATTGGCAACCTCTAGCCTCACTGTAAGCTGGCCATTGTCATCAATGGTGAGCAATCCGAGCCACCTCGCCGGCCAAACCTGGTCGCCGCCGCAGCAGACCATCTCCCCCTCTCTAGCCATGTCTGGGAGGTAGCCAGCACTCCACCGCCACCCACTGTCCCCTCCCCGAGCAAAGGAAAGCCGTGGACCACCGAGCATGCCGCGCGCCTAGTGCCACTTCGACATGCCGAGCATGCGCCAGAGCGCCGCACACGGCACGCGTGCACACACCGCCCCTTGACCGCAACCCATGCCCACCGCTTCTCCATGACCCAGGGAGCACGCCAGACACCCCCGATTGCCGCCCCATGCCTCACAACCACCGCTCGCCGTTGAAGACGCCGCCTCTTCCGCGCAGAGCACCGCACGTTCCCGACCATTTGCCACTGCCCCTACACGCTCATTTAAACCTTAGAGCATCGCAAGGAGACCGCCCGTCGATCGCTAACCTCGGCCGTGCCTCTAGCCGCCCTTAGCCATGTCGCCACCGTCGCCTTCCCATCCCTCTCGGTCTCGCCGTCGAGCCTATAAAAGGAGACGACCCCCGCTCGATTTCTTCACACCATCTCACTCTCCTCACCTCACTGATCCTTCCACCCCTTAGCCGGAGCACGTGGAGCAGTAGCTCACCGGAATTGCGTCGGAGCAGGCCGCCTTTGGAGAAGAATGGAGCCGTTGATTTTGTCCACCCCCGGAGCTGCCGCAACCACCCCTGAGTTTGCCGTCGTCGACTTCGTCGTTTGCCCGCCTCGTCGTCGTCACTAGAGCCCCGGTATGCCCCCTATGCGCCCCCACTGAGCCGCTAGAGTTCAAGCTCGCCGGTGACTTGTTCATCGTCGACGACGACCCTCAGCCGTTGATCTTCATTCTAATCCAACGCACCGCATCGCCCCTTACCGCTTCGCGTTTAATGAGCCACTGACCAGTAGACCCCCCTTCCAGCTGCGCCCCGCGCTACGGAGTGACACTGGGCTGGCCCAATAACCCTTCCTGCGCATCCCACTCGTTTGAATTTAGCTTATTCTATACTCAGTTCTGTACCTAGTTTCAAAAATCAACCCAGCTCGATTCATTGAACCAAATTTCATGAAACCAATTTTGTTAGAAAGATATTGAAATGTTGAATCCAAGCCCGTTGGATTCAAATCATTTGGATCTATAGATCAACCTTGGTAAAAATAACAAGGCAAAAGCTTTTATGCATTCAAACATTTTTCAAATTTAAACCATAAGAGATTTTGAGTTGATTCCAACTCTCAAAAATCATATTTGATCATACCTTTCAGAATATATAAAAATATATGGGTTTACTTACAGAAATAATGTTCAAGTAATAAAAGAATGCCACATAGGCATTTCTAGCCACTTTAATGATTGAAAATAAAAAGGTTAAACCTTATTAAATTGTGACACCACTTTAAATCACATTCTCATGTACTGAAATATGTGGTGATGACATGTGTCAACATGATCCCATGTTTGAGTTGGAGAATATTAAATCTTAAGTAGTTTTTCAATGAGTAGAAATTGCTTTTCTAAAAATAAAATAAATAAGAAAAATGCTTTAATCTTGTAATGTTAGTGATGATGCTAGATCATCTATAGAAACCCTTTGTGTGATGATTGAAAGTAGTTATGTATTGTTTGGTTATTGTGTACCTCGTATTTATTTATAGACGCTAGTACCGACCAAGGATACGAGGAGGAAGGAGGATACTACGAAGAAGAAGCCGAGGAGAACTTCAACCACTGCTCTGCTCAAGGCAAGATAACACTTGCAATTATGAAAGTTAGATGACCTATTCAATGCACTAAGCATGCTTGGTTAGACATATTTGATGATACCCCCTCCTAGTTTTACTTGCAAGCTTTCTACTTTATTTCTTTATCAAAGCTTTCTCTTAGAGTTACATAGTGAATTGTAGATACTAGAAAGATAATGGAAGGTTGCATAAAGAGCATCAAATTTGGCCTATGCTAGATAATCTTGATGTCATCCTAAGGCATGAGACTGAACTCAATTAATTCCCACTTGTTTACCACCCCTCATTAGTACTTACCCCACTTGTAGATGCTAGTGCTAAGCATAAAACTTGACCAACTTTAGATGGGAATACTTGGTGGAAAATGGTTATGAAAACCTTAGAATGATGAGTCATTCTACTGAGATGTTTTGACATGTGTTTCCAAACACCAGATGATTTGGATGATGATAATGTTAAGGCATGAGCCTGAGCCCTTTATAAAACTGATGGTTGTCTGGATGCGATACCATTCCAATTTTACCGTAAAACCACAATACCCGAAAATTGGGTAGGGCTTGACTGGAAACTTATATACCTTAGTATGGGTTCCCTCACGGCCAAGGTCTGAGCTGAGGCTACCTTGTGAAGATTGTCCACCTGTGCAGTACCCAAGATGACAGTTGGTCATGGTTGGGAGGCCAAACTCACAGGAGAGGTGCTTATACTAGGGCTTGTAATTGAAAGGTTAGGATTGATTATCCGCATACTGAGTATGGTGAATTCAGGATTTGTTCCTGACGGATGTATCAAATGTTGTGGTGAAAGTGTACAATCTCTATAGACCGCGGTTATGGATAGTTGGAGTGGCCATACTGTTTCAGCGTCAGATGTTTTCAAAATGACATGTGAAATGAATTGAGAATTTGACTTGACCACAACAGAGTTGTGATATGAAATACAAGTTCCCACTTAGGTGTTATAAAGTTTCAACTAGCTTTTCTTGCTTCTGAACTTAGTAAAAGTAAATCTGGCTTTTTGCAAAACAACCCTAGAGCTTAGTGTCCTATTACAAAAACCCCCTTCACTTGTTAGTAATAGTTTGCGAGTACTTAAAGAGTACTCATGGCTTTGTCCCTGGATATTCCCGTGGCCAGACTATGAAGAGGAGTACCAGGACGAAGGACCCCAGGAAGGTTACGACAACTAGGATCATCTCCCATCGTCAGCATTGCCTGTGACCCCGAAGATGGAGCTTCGCCTACGCTACCTTTATTATTACGTATTTCCGCTGCTTGAGTTGTATTAAGAACTGGATCATGAGATCCTTATTTGTGTAAGAACTTATGTATGGTTTGAAATGGATGATGTACTATGGTATCCAAATCTGTTATGTCTCACAAAAATGGTAATCCCGGGATTGCTATATATGGCATAACAGGCATCTGGGATTAAAAATTCGGATGTTGACAGCCGGAGAGGAGGAGGTGGAGTCGGCGACGGCTAGGGCTACGGCAATGAGCCGGCATGGTGGCGCAAAAGCGGTGGCGGCGCGGCGGACTGAGGGCGGCTTGGTGGGGAGGGCTGTTTGTGATCTCTTGGGGAAGCCCCTCCCATCTATTTATGAGAGGGGCGGCTTGGGAGAGGGGAGTTTGAATCCTTCCCCAAATCCCTCTCCAAGTTGGAGGGAAAGAAGGACTCTTTCCTTCTACCACTAGGAAACCATTATTCCAATTTGACTTTTCAAACCTATCTTTTTACTTGCAATTTGGAGCTTAATTCCTCTCTTAGAAATTCCCAACCAAGAGACCTCGGACATGATCCAATCATTCCACTTTACCATGACACATTAATGAACCATTCCCCTTCCAGTCCAGTGAACCTTCTAGACCCATCTAGAACCTCTTCGATGAAAACATCGAAATCATTCCCGAACTTCGGAATTAGACTTTCCTTATATGAATCTTATTCTCCGGACCATTTCGGATCTCCTCGTGATATCCCGGATCCCATCCGAGACTTCGAACAACATTCGGTCTACCTACTTACATTCCATATCTAATAAACAACATCGAATCCTTAAGTGTGTCTCCCTACGGTTCGTGAATTATGCGGAAATGACCGAGACACTTCTCCGATCAATAACTAATAGAGGAATCTGGAAATTCATATGGCTCCCACATATTTCTATGATTACTTTGCAATCGAATGAACCACTTACATACGATACCAATTTCCCTTTGTCTCGCGATATTTTACTTATCCGAGGTTTGATCATCGGTATCTCTGCGTACCTAGTTCAACCTCATTGCCGATAAGTACTCTTTTCTTGTTCCTGTGATATGTGATCCCTTGTGAGCCAGTAACATGCTGATGGCGCCCAACACTTGTCGTGGGACGCTTCGTTGGAAACCCCAAGAGCAAGGTATGAAGTAGCACAGAAGCAAGTTTCCCTCAGTAAGAAACCAAGGTTATCGAACCAGTAGGAGGAAGGAAACGTCACACAGGTGTTGCTAGCAACACGGAGACCTGCATGACACAAACTCGAGACTTTGCCCCAATGAATTAGTGAGGTTGTCAAGCTCACCGTTTTGCTGTAACGAAGGATTAAACGTATGGTGTGGAAGGTAAAGGTTTGCAGCAAGTAAACAAGTAACAGTGGAAGATGTATCAATGGTAAAGATTGGACCGGGGTCCATAGTTCACTAGAGGTGCTCTCCTTAGATAAACAACATGGCATGAAGGGTAAACAAATTACAACAGGGCAATTGACAGGAACTAAGCAAGGCATAACAATGCAATTACTAGTCAGAAAGATCCTATGAGATTCGATTGGGCAATACAACAAGATACATAGACTGCTATCCAACTGCATCTATGACTAGAAGTCCACCTTCAGGTTATCATCCTAAACCCCTCCAGTATTAAGTTGCAAGCAACAGGCAACTGCTTTAAGCAAAGTGTGTAAGGTAAACAGTCTACATGTTCCATGAACAAGAGACCGTTGTTTTCTCCCTAGTAGCAATAGCACATCTACAACCAAAGAGATTATTGTCACTTCCCTTGGAAACTAGAGGCATGAACCCACTATCGAGCATAACTACCCCCTCTTAGAGTCACTAGCAACTACTTTGCCAAGATATCTACTAACAACGGAGAGTATGCAAGATACGAAACAACACATACATGATAGAATCATAAAGCCAAAACCATTAATCAAACCAACATAATAATCTCAATATCCATCGGATCCCCGCAAACACAACATGCATGATTACAAATAGATTAGATCTTGATCATGAACGGAACTCACAAGATCTATACATGAAAGCACAAAGGAGGAGATACTACCATATAGCTACTACATGGACCCATAGTCTAAGATGGAACTACTCACGCACCATACCGGAGAGAAGGCCTCCGGGATGATCTCCCCTCCGGCAGGGTGCCAGGAAGAACTTTAGATCCCCCTGATCTAGTGACAATGGTGGCGGCGGCTACAGACGGTTTCGTGGATATTTGATCGGGTACCCAGGCTTTCTACATCGGGGGCTTTTTATAGACGAAGGGGGAGATCGAGGCGGCAGCCAGGGTGCCCAAACCCTAGCTAGGCGCGGGGCTGGGTGTAACACCCTCGGCTGATAAGGCTGAGTTCATGTGTATAGTGCCAATCCCTGGATCGGTTCACTGGCACACACAGTACAAAATGATACCAAATATAACTTTGCATCATAAATACAACGAATATGATCCAGAATTTACATTATTTATTCAAGTACACAGCAGAAAACGAATACAAGGTAGACCTCCATCCTCCAAATGTGCCACAAGCGAACAATTGTTGAGTGGAGTCTCGCGACCTATGAACGATCACTCAGATACGATATAACCTGCAACATGAAACGTTGCAGCCACGAATGGTCAATACATTGAACGTATGGCAAGTAGGCTAAAGTGGTTAACAACAGATCTATCAACTACATGCTTATTTGGCCAAGTGGAGTTTAGGCTCATTTGCATAAAGCAAAAGTTTTATCCTAACATTTGTAACAAAGTAGTTTTCCAATACGATAAATAGGACACTCTGGTTCACTCCCAGGTGCTCCTACCCAATTATGTTCACCCAACAATGTTTTAAGTAATTAATAAATAAGGATGAGTGAGAAATATCATAGCATCAGTATCAGGTCGCTCAAATTGTCCATAACCGAGGACACGGCTAATCGATTAGTTTATACACCCTGCAGGGGTTAGTACACTTTACCCATGTGACTTCGCCAGCCCAGCTCGTACCACCAATCTCATATTGGGTGATGATAGGGAGAAGTCTAAGAAGGAACCATTCGGGAAGTATATGATGCATGCAAGAGGCCCATTAATGCAATGGAGTACTTGTTATTAATAATTACTTGCCAATATAGGGTTTTTAATAGTTCTGTTATAACTCCTGTTCTAACTGTCGAATTAAATTTGTTTCTTGGGTTTACTGGATAGAGGACGTTAATACGAACCAGTAGGCGTTGGATTCACCCTAATCGGAGTTATAGATCTTTTTGTATGATTTAAATAGTGTTTAATGGGTTTTAAATGATTCATATAGTTTCTGTTGTCTAAAAATCAAACTAAAATTGTATCTGTAATCTCCACAGAATTGTGAATCCAGGGACATATTATTTGTAATTTTCTGAGTATTATTTATTTTCTTATGAATTTATTACTCTAAAAGAGCCATTAATCTATTTAAATCTTCACGGAAAAACCTTACAGTATTTTCCTGAACCATTTGCATATTGATAATCTACATGGAACCATCTTTCCATCGGTATATCATTTATATTTTTATGACCAGCAATTAATTTACTATGAATTTAATGATTTATAAAGCCATTAAAACTAATTAAATTGCTACGGGGTAAATATTCTGCAACTGCTGGATCCAACTAGATATTATTAATCTACATTATAGTAGCTTCAATTTGATATATTGTTCATATTTTTCGGACTTACAGATAATTTCCTATGAATTTTTTAACCTAAAAGACCATTAAAACTAATTAAATTACTACAGTAACAACGTATAGTAAAAGTTGGATCTATTCTAATAATATGATTCTACGTAAAATTATCTTCAATTTGATATATTATACGCAATTTGTGGACGTGGTATGAATTTTACAAGTTAGATCTATAATGTGCAATTTTAAATTCGAACGGAATATTCCAGAGAATATTCCGCTGACTGGACAGGTTGACTTTGCATGCTGACTGGGACTAGATGCTGACCTGATGATGACGTGGCGTTGATGAGGAAGCTGACCAGGATGATGATATGACAAGCACCGGTTTAATTGGATCTCGACCGTCTTGATAGGATCCGGTGGATAGAAGAAGAGATTGACCCGATTTTGGCTCAGAATAGACAAGAAATAGATCTGTGTTAGAGAGACAAATCCGTAGGTCAAATTGAAAAACTTAGAACATGAAAGTTGTGAAGAATCATTATTCCTACCTTCACGCCAAAGGAATTTGGATTTGAAGGAACGAGCGCGAGTACATCTTGGATTTACACCGTCATATCTAAAATATTGCGATACGAAATTCTCTAGCTGTGGTGGATGAAAAGAGGTGAGGTTTGTCGGGATTGAAAGATTTCGACGAGTTCTACAAATTTCATTTTTTGGCCGAAGGCAAATAATGAAGTCTAGATGGGTTAAAAAGCGAAATAAGATTCGGGCATGTGTAGATTCGGGATTTCGAGAAGAGAAACTCGTACAGTTGTGGCTCCACAAGTTTATATGGAGGTTTAGGACGATGGAGAGATAAGTTTTGGAGTAGGGAACAAGTAGAAACAAACGGAAGTCGATTCGGAGTTGTAGATAAAAAGTTATGTGAGTTTGAATAGAGATAAATTTAAAAAAATTGATTCGCACGGTTTTTAAAGCGATCCCATGGGCACGATCGGTTGTAGGCTGGCTGGTTGGTTCGGTCGGTCCTTGCTGGGCCGGCCCGCTCCGGGTTTTTTTCTTTTTCTATTTACTTGTTTTCCTCATATCTTTTGCATACGAACTCCAAATGATATGATTCTTGTTTCTAAATTTTTCTAAAATCGAATAGATCATTATAGGATCAAATTTGTAATCTTCTTACTAGTTTGGAAGTAGTGGGTTTATAAATCCTTGTATATTCCATTTTATTTATATCTTTATTTGTTTGTATTTATTCCATAACTTTTTCATAATAGATCCAAATGAGCTCAATTTTGTTCCTAAAATTTTGTAATATTAATTGGATATTTTTAGGCTATAATTTAGCAATAATCGCTGCCTTAGCAACAGTGGGTTTTATAAAGTCAATTTAATTTACTTTAGGAACATTTGGGCGAATCAACTATAGGATTTAGATACCAGGATTTGGATTCAGTTTGTGAGAACTTTGCATGGATGTAATGAAATGCTTATGAATGCTCATGATTTTCATTTTGAAATCTTGCACACCACTTCTTCAATCCATAATCAATCCATGCCCTTTTGCCTATATGGCTACTTAGGTAATAACAAAAGAGTATAAGATTTTGAATTCAAGGTTGAGATGATTTTCTATTCAAAAAAGTTTCTTCTCTTTGAGAATTTTCAACATAGTCAAACAATCAATCAAACTTATTTATTTATTTCACATTCCAAAATTAGGAGAATTTTGGGATGTGACAGACTACCACCCTTAAAAGAAATCTCGTCCCGAGATTTGGGAAGGCTAGAAAGAAAGAAAGGTTCGGGATCCATTAGGATGCTACCGCCCTTAAAATAAAATTGACTAGGTCATTTCTCAAGGATTCACTTAGCTCAGATTGGTTCTCCTTTAGACTTTTATTGGCACAATGTCTCTATCACATTCTAAACATCGTGATTGATAGTTTCCGAGAAAGCACTTCTTAAACTAGCAAAACTATCATGGTGGGCAAATAAGGAACGTTTACTTCACGGTGCCCATAATTCACGGTTGGGATTCATCTAGGGGTGGACACAAAGCTCGAGGCTCGAGGCTCGGCTCGGGCTCGACAAGGCTCGGCTCGGGCTCGACTCGGCTCGGATGTTGTACAAGCCAAGCTTAAACCTCGCTATCAAGGCTCGAGGCTCGATAATCCAGTTCGGAGAAGCTCGCAAGCCGGCTCGAAGGCTCGATAAAAAATAAAATTGGTCATAACCTCTGCTAAAAATGTAAACAATCGACAATCATAAACAATAGTTGAACATGCATATACATCCCTAACATAGTATAGAAGTCACAGGAAGTTTTCTAACTATGTAAAAGTGACAATTATAAACAATAGGCGATAATTATAGAAGTCATAGGAAGTCAACAACTCTTAAGATGAAATTCAACACAGCTAAACTCTAAGTTTTATAACTATGAAGTTTAAAAAGAGAAATTCACTTCAAAATTTGTAAAGTGAAGTGACCCACAAGTTGTGGCTAAGTGATTCTATCTGCATATGAGAAAAGATAAAAAAAATTAGCAATCGTTTTAAAGTCTCAGTACACGCTGCCAAAAACTACTCCACTCGGGAGTACTCCAATCAGAATTTAATCATTAGGAGTAGTACTAGATTTGCATTCTCTCGCATGTATAGATATATAAATACAGATAGACAATTCCAATCAGATGCACAATAACGACAGATCTACATGCAAGCTAGCACATCCATCCACACACATCAAGCTAGCAAATCGGTTAAAAATACTTGCTGCAGGTAAGAACACACGCAAGACGAGAGACACGGACTGCACCAGCAGCCTCGATGCAGCAACACACATGCGTGGGGCATGTACGGCAGGCCATACAATTTCCATCATGCCAGTAGGGGAGCAGGCTAGCAACTTTGTGCTCCACACGGATGGCAAGCGGCAAAGGGCCAACATCCCAGCACTAATCAAAGGCCCATGCCGCCACGCGCATCTAAGGGGAGCGGGAGGATCAGTCACAGAAGGGTGGTGGAGGGACTGCAGGCGGCCGGCGGTGGTGAAGGCGGCCAGCGGCGGTGAATGCGGCCGACGCTGATCGAGGGAGAGGATAGGACAGGGGGTCAGGACAAGAGAGGATTGATAGGGACTAGCTGCTTTGCATATTTGGGCTGGGATCGATGGAGATAGAAGAGACAGAGGGAATCGCGGGGAGACGAAAAGTAAAAAGGGGAATCAGCCGTTGGGCTCGACGAGCCGGCGAGCCGAGCTGCGATCCTGGCCGAGCGAGCCACGAGCCCAACTTCTGAGAAGTTTTGAGCACCAAGCCGCTCGGCTCGATTTTACCGAGCCTGTCCGAGCCGAGCCACGAGCCGGCTCGGCTCGGCTCGATTCCACCCCTAGATTCATCCTTACCGTACATGCCTATGCTTAGCAATGGATGCTTTTAGAAGGGTGTAATAATATACCATTCTAGGATTTAGGCTCGACGTTAACTCTCTGCTAAGGTTGAAAAGACACTCAAGATCCACAAAGCCAACAGTATAAGAGTGAATAATAAGAGTAGTAGGAATGGTGATCAATCCATCCTGCACCCAAATCATTACCCTTTATGAGGATAGGTGAATCACGTTTTTCTATCACTCGGGCATTCTCACTTGCCTTGAAGAATGTTTCCATGGGCACGAACTAACTCTCTATGTATACTCCCATGTATTCAATCAACAAAGCTACTACTAAAACTAAACTATCGATACTTCAACTTTCAGGTTGCGTAATCTACTACATAACATCATTTCAACACTTTATACTCCCACATCTCTTTTTTCCATTAGGTAAAGCATTCTCCTTCCTAAATGCATTGTGTTGTCAAACCTTCCACTTAACACATCGTTATATCTCCAAGGGTTCAATATAGGGAAGAATAGATTCTATAGGAAAGAAACGACTAAGAAAATAATCTTACCCATAACTATATGAAGCATTCAATGTCACAAACAAGCAAACAATCATAAGGAATCAACACACAAGCAAACACTTGTATAATAACATTACAGGTGTATAAACTTAGTAGTATATAACCACAAAATAGTTTGAAAGCATTGGGAATAATACTAGAGTAAAATAGAGCAACATATAAGCAATAAACAAAATCTGTCAAAACAGTACAGCAGACTTCACGAATTTTTCTGACCGGCCTAAGCTCGTCAGGAATTTTAGCCAATTTTTGTGCATGTACTACAGGTAATTACGCTCCAGATCCTATTTTTTGATTTTTCTGAGTTACCAATAAAATATGAAAAATCGTGCGGTACAACAGGTCACGTGGAAAACTGCAGCAGTAATTCCACGAATTTCAATTAATTCACACCACTAAAATAATTTTATAACCACACGAAAACTCCAGCAACTTTAGAGTTTCAAAACAACAGATACTAAGCAAGGCATCACACAATATGGTATAGTACAAACAAGCAAGCAACCTATATTGTCATACCACATAAGTTGGTAAGAACAATATGCTAACACGGTAGCGATGATCTCCTAAAGAGATAAAATATGGTGGTCCAGACCTACCCAAACTTGGTGAGATGTTCATTTATGTCATGTTATTTGTTCTTTACTTGTAGGACAACTCTCATATAGTGATTTTCTTTATATAAAACTACTACTAACATTTTCCAATTCTTGTAGTTTTTATGGTAGATCACTTCTTCTACTAATCAAATGAATGGACATCTACAAGTTTGAACAAGGAGAGGTGTTGGAAAATGATAGACAAGGAATATAAGAACTCTAATAAGTATAAAATATGATAGTTCTTCTAATAGAGGTCTTCTATTGCTAATCCATTTCTAAGGTCACGATTCTACAGTCAACACATACCTCTGATACCATCTTGTAACACCCTCGCCTGATAAGGCTGAGTTCATGTGTATAGTGCCAATCCCTGGATCAGTTCACGGGCACACACCATACAACATGATACCAAATATAACTGTGCATCATAAATACAACGAATATGATCCAGAATTTACATTATTTATTCAAGTACACAGTGGAAAACGAATACAAGGTAGATCTCCATCCTTCAAATGTGCCACAAGCAAACAATTGTTGAGTGGAGTCTCGCGACCTATGAACGATCACTCAGATACGATATAACCTGCAACATGAAACGTTGCAGCCACAAATGGTCAATACATTGAATGTATGGCAAGTAGGCTAAAGTGGTTAACAACAGATCTATCAACTACATGCTTATTTTGCCAAGTGGAGTTTAGGCTCATTTGCATAAAGAAACAGTTTTATCCTAACATTTGTAACAAAGTAGTTTTCCAATACGATAAATAGGACACTCTGGTTCACTCCTAGGTGCTCCTACCCAATTATGTTCACCCAACAATATTTTAAGTAATTAAGAAATAAGGATGAGTGAGAAATATCATAGCATCAGTATCAGGTCGCTCAAATTGTCCATAACCGGGGACACGACTAATCGATTAGTTTATACACCCTGCAGGGGTTAGTACACTTTACCCATGTGACTTGGCCAGCCCAGCTCGTACCACCACTCTCATATTGGGTGATGATAGGGAGAAGTCCAAGAAGGAACCATTCGGGATGTAGCTCCCCAAACCCGACACGCACCGGTCCAACCTACACTATCTACATCTCTGGATACGTGGGTTCGAGTTACCACAACCTACTGAGTCCAACCAACCGCCCATTCCATTATTGGCACATGGTTGTACACGTAAGTTACCAGATAAAGAAACCAATCCTTTCTTAGTGTCCTGGGTGCCTTTCCGCAATGATACCACCAAAAATTATCAATCCCATCACACCCAGGATATTCATTGATTAAGTTGTTTTAGTTTTCGCAAATCAACACATTTAGAATCAACATCAGTGATGTAACCTAGCCCTCGTTCATCATAGCATGGATAAGCACATCTACCAATGGTGGCTCATAAACAAGGAATGCTAGGGAATAATATGGGACATAGCATAGCATATACACATCAATTCCTACATATGCAATTCTACAAAAACATCTACAATGCATAGGAAAACAGTAGGACATTTATGACCAAGATAGCACCACTTGCCTTTGCTGTAGATGTAGTCGATTAGATAATCCTCACAATTCTCATAGATATAATGGTTGATCTCATCATAACCACAATACATGCAATCATAGTAGTTGCAATCACACACGTTGCACTCCTCGCAATCTATCGAGCAAACAATTGCATACAATCATAAACAATAGCACATAGAGATCAAACAAATGCAACAAATGCATGCATGACAATTTAATAAGTCACAATGGTTGTTAATTTAGTTTTCTAAACAATATTCAAGTATATGATGCATGCAAGAGGCCAATTAATGCAATGGAGTACTTGTTATTAATAATTACTTGCCAATATAGGGTTTTTAATAGTTTTGTTGTAACGCTTGTTCTAACTGTCGAATTAAATTTGTTTCTTGGGTTTACTGGATAGAGGACGTTAATACGAACCAGTAGGCGTTGGATTCACCCTAATCGGAGTTATAGATCTTTTTGTATGATTTAAATAGTGTTTAATGGGTTTAAATGATTCATATAGTTTCTATTGTCTAAAAATCAAAATACAATTATATCTGTAATCTCCATGGAATTGTGAATCCAGGGACATATTATTTGTAATTTTTTGAGCATTATTTATTTTCCTATGAATTTATTACTCCAAAAGAGCCATTAATATATTTAAATCTTCACCGAAAAACCTTAAAGTATTTGCCTGAACCATTTACATATTGATGATCTACATAGAACCAGCTTTCCATCGGTATATCATTTATATTTTTATGACCAGAAATTAATTTACTATGAATTTAATGATTTATAAAGCCATTAAAACTAATTAAATTTCTACGGGGTAAATATTCCGCAAATGCTGGATCCAACCAGATATTATTAATCTACATTATAGTAGCTTCAATTTGATATATTGTTCATATTTTTCAGAGTTATAGATAATTTCCTATTAATTTGGTAACCTAAAAGACCATTAAAACTAATTAAATAACTGCAGTAACCACGTAGAGTAAAAGTTGGATCTATTCTGATAAGATGATTCTACGTAAAATTATCTTCAATTTGATATATTATACGCAATTTTTGGACGTGGTATGAATTTCTAATGAATTTTACAAGTTAGATCTATAATGTGCAATTTTAAATTCGAACGGAATATTCCAGAGAATATTCCGTTGACTGGACATGTTGACTTTGCATGCCGACTGGGACTAGATGCTGACCTGACAATGACGTGGCGTTGATGAGGAAGCTGACCGGGATGATGATATGGCAAATACCGGTTTGATTGGATCTCGACCGTCTAGATAGGATCCGGTGGCTAGAAGAAGAGATTGACCCGATTTTGTCTTAGAAAATACAAGAAATAGATCTGTGTTAGAGAGACAAATCCGTAGGTCAAATTGAAAAACTTAGAACATGAAAGTTGTGGAGAATCATTATTCCTACCTTCTCGCCAAAGGAATTTGGATTTGAAGGAACGAGCGCGAGTACATCTTAGATTTACACCGTCAGATCTGAAATATTGTGATACGAAATTCTCCGGCTGTGGTGGATGAAAATAGGTGAGGTTTGTCGGGATTGAAACATTTCGACGAGTTCTACAACTTCCGTTTTTTGGCCGAAAGCAAACAACGAAGTCTATATGGGTTAAAAAACGAAATAAGATTCGGGCATGTGTAGATTCGGGATTTCTAAAAGAGAAACTCGTACAGCTGTGGCTCCACGAGTTTATATGGAGGT
Organism: Avena insularis; assembly: GCA_023614405.1. Taxonomy (NCBI): domain Eukaryota; kingdom Viridiplantae; phylum Streptophyta; class Magnoliopsida; order Poales; family Poaceae; genus Avena; species Avena insularis. The sequence continues at coordinate 170,224,662 of CM042689.1, forward strand.
TTAGGATGGTGGAGAGATAAGTGTTGGAGTAGGGAACAAGTAAAAATAAACGGAAGTCGATTCAAAGTTGTAGATAAAAAGTTATGTGAGTTTGAATAGAGATAGGTTTAAAAAAACTAATTCGCACGGTTTTTAAAGCGATCCCATGGGCACGATCGGTTGTAGGCTGGCTGGTTGGTTCGGTCGGTCCTTTCTGGGCCGGCCCGCTCAGGGTTTTTTCTTTTTCTATTTACTTGTTTTTCTCATATCTTTTGCATAAGAACTTCAAATGATACGATTCTTGTTTCTAAATTTTTCTAAAATCGAATAGATCATTATAGGATCAAATTTGTAATCTTCTTACTAGTTTGGAAGTAGTGGGTTTATAAATCCTTGTATATTCCATTTTATTTATATCTTTATTTGTTTGTATTTATTCCATAACTTTTTCATAATAGCTCCAAATGAGCTTAATTTTGTTCCTGAAATTTTGTAATATTAATTGGATATTTTTAGGCTATAATTTAGCAATAATCGCTGCCTTAGCAACAGTGGGTTTTATAAAGTCAATTTAATTTCCTTTAGGAACATTTGGGCGAATCAACTATAGGATTTAGATACCAGGATTTGGATTCAGTTTGTGAGAACTTTGCATGGATGTAATGAAATGCTTATGAATGCTTCATTTTTTTCATTTTGAAATCTTGCACACCACTTCTTCAATCCATAATCAATCCATGCCCTTTTGCCTATATGGCTACTTAGGTCATAACAAAAGAATATAAGATTTTGAATTCAAGGTTGAGATGATTTTCTATTCAAAAAAGTTTCTTCTCTTTGAGAATTTTCAACATAGTCAAACAATCGATCAAACTTATTTATTTATTTCACATTCCAAAATTAGGAGAATTTTGGGATGTGACACTGGGCCCACCCGCTCCTAGGGTGGGTCTGGCCCCTCCGGCTCTCCTCTGGACTTCTTGTTCCCCATGGAAAGTAATTGACTTTGATGTTTGTCCAGTCCAATTCCGAGAATATTTCTTTACTAACTTTTGTAAAACCAAAAACAGCAGAAAACATGCATCTGGCACTGTTGCAACTTGTTAATAGGTTAGTACCAGAAAACATGTAAAAAGCACCTCAAAGTGTGGACAAGTAAAGCAAAGTAGATACAAAACAAGCATGGAGCATCAAAAATTATAGATACGTTTCCAACATATCAACATCCCCAAGCTTAACTCCTGCTCGTCCTCGAGTAGGTAAGTGATAAAAGAATAATTTTTGAGGTGACATGCACCCTCACAATAAAGATCCAACCATTTGCAAGCATTTAAAGCTGGGATCAAAGAACTCTAAACATGTGCATGAAATATGGACTTATAACAATAGGACATAGTAACTATGCATGCAACATGGCAAGCTACAAACAAAGATCATGAATAACATGCTTTGAAAAACGTTTGTTTGTTTCACATGCAGAAAACATAGCATAGTGGCAATCAGCTTGTCCCTCATAGAGTAGCAAATAGATCCATAGGACACCTGCAAAGTTCACAAGGGTGACTAGAAACAAATAGCACAAGAACAAGTAATATCACAATATGCATCAATTAATAAGATTTGGAACACTGCACACAGAATGACAACTATGCTCTCTTAATGGTGCCTAAAGGCAGAAGGTGGAGACTCAATAGTGGTGGAAGAAAGACCTTTTTTAAAGGAAGCAGGGATTACAAGTTTCAAAAAGAGCTTCCAAAAATTATGGTACTTGATAGCTTTTATCCCTCATTGCCCCTATCATAAGCATCTTGAAGTGGGTAAGGTTAAAGTGGAAAAGCTGGAGTATATGCTTGACGAAGTATAAGCTGGCAATCTCATGTCCCTTGAATACGAGGGACACACCTCATGCATACTCAACTTTGGGTCCAGGTAAGTTCTTGTCACTATAAGTATTTGGATATCATTGAGAACCGCCAACGGGGTACCCCTTGCACATGGTACAGGAGCTTTCCCATAACCAAAATGACAAGGCAAGCAGACAATGAGCATCTCAGCAATCTTCTTATGTACCATGGGAATATGGTGCTTTTTTTCTCTCTTTCCTATTTTCTCAATGTGTCTCTTTTTTTATAAGAAGAATGCTTCATAGATGTCACTATGGTGATGCTGCAAGTTTCCACCATGATTAGGCATGGCTTAGGCTAGCGGCCTAGGCGTTTCTCTAACACAGGATACAAACTCCATGGACTTACAAGTTCCCTCTTTATTTCACACCGGTGACATCCATAGACAAAAGAACATGATATCAACTGAGTACAGAGTACAAGTGCAATGTTCAAAACATTCCCCGTGACAGCATGGTTCTGCTAATTCCAAATTATAAGTGCAAGCATATACAACAAAGTTGTCACAATGGTTCAAGTTTATTAGGGGCAAAGAATAAAGTGTGCCATCAAGTTCGTGAGGGCTTTAATCACTAAGTTTTCACATAACAAAATAGTTTTTAATTGGAAGATAGTTGAAAACAAGAATATACTTGGAATGCGGTAACACACCATGCATAGGAGTTTATAGTAGACACTTTGGAAAAACTTGGTTTCTTGGGAGTTGGAAGCATGAGTAGAGCTTACTCATACAAGTGGAGGCTAGCAAAAGACTAGGAGCAACCAACTAAGAGAGCAATAATGGCCATAATCATGCAGTGCAACAAATCATACTAATCAAAGAAAAGAGTGGAACTACAAGTCAAGGAATAAATGATCATAGAGGCTAATGGTGACTTGTCATAGTCATAACATGGTGTGAGCATGTGCCAAGTCAACCCAAGCAAAGCATCAAAGAAGAATACCACAATACTATGATTTTGCATGCTAAAACAACGCATAATTTCTTCAATGCACACTAAGCAATCCCAATTGTTTTGAACAATACATGATAAAACAATAATCACTAAGCATAAGGTCAAAACAACACCTAGCATGTCATGCTAAAGTCTAAATCACAATCAATGCAAGCTCCTCTTGCACTTCAAGCAAGAACTTACTACTCCTTTCCAAACACCAAGCACACTTATTTGCAAAACAACACAACGAGAACGGGGGTACAAACTACTTTATTCAAGCAAACTAAACAACCTAAGCAAAGCAAACGAAAACTAAGACGCTCCAAGAACAACACAACTGTGTATGAAACAATAAAAACGAAGTGTCTAGACAAACCTGAGCTTTTTATTGATGAAGAAAGGGATGCCTTGGGCATCCCCAAGCTTTGACGCTTGTACCTCTTGGATATTACTTGGGGTGACACCATGGTGGCATCCCCAGGCTTGAGATTTTGTCCATTCTTCATCTCATTGCATCATTCTCTCTTTACACCTGAAATTTTTCCTTCATACAAAACTTCACACAATCTTCATTAGCAACATTAGTGTATTCAAAAGATATTAGACCTCTGGAAAAGTTTTGGAACAGCAAGGATTTTCACTAAAAACGCAAGCTACTGTAGTAAATCCTTCAAAAAGCTCAATTCACCTAAAGAGAACTCAAAAAGGAATCAATAAGAAGCAAATACAAATAATGGCAGAAATCTGTCAAAACAGACCAGCAGGTAGAAACCGATTTTTCAAACATCTTCTGTTGCTCAAATCAAAAAGTGTTGAACTAGCGAAAGTTAGCTAACATACTGTGGGATTTGTTCATAAATTTTGAGCATAATCCGAGTTGCAGAGCCTCCTCACGGTTTTTTTGGGTGGAGGACAGAAATCTGTTTCAGGACAATAACTTGCCCAAATCTTACTTCCCTCTCATTAGAGGTCATTCTTGGCACAAAAAGAAAACAAAAAGGATAAGGAGAGGTCATTACTGAATTAGTAACATCCAAGACTCAAGGAAATTCTTGGGTTATCTCCCAACAAGTACTTTTCTTTAATGCCTTTAAGTTAGGCACAAGAAGCAAGAATAATCAAGTATTTTCAAATGAAGAAGCATTAACATCAAATCTTGCTTTCAAAGGAGGAGAAAAAAGCAACTTCTTTCTCCTCATAGGGAAGTGTTCAATACCTTTGTTGCATGGAAAATGATATTTAATGGTGCCTTCTTTCATATCAATGACGGCACCAATTGTTCTAAGAAAAGGTCTTCCCAAAGTAATAGGACAAGAAGCATTGTATTCAACATCCAAAACATAGAAATCAACAGGGACATAAGCATTGTTAACCATGATGAGAACATCATTAATACTCCCCATGATTTTCTTCTTAGCATTATCATTGAGTGGGACATCTAAATAACAATCTTCCAATGGTGGCAAATCAAGCATTTCATAAATCTTCCTAGGCATAATAGAGACACTAGAACCAAGGTCACATGAAGCTTTGAGATCAAAGTCATTCACTTCCATATTAATAATGGGTTCAGAACTATCTTCTACTTTCCTAGTAATAGAAGCTTTGTGTTTTAGCTTCTCTTCCTTAATCTTAACAAGAGCATCTGTAATGTGTTTGGTAAAGGCAACATGCATATCACTAGCATCAGGACTTCTAGCAAGCTTCTGCAAGAACATAATCACTTTAGAAATATTGCAACCATCAATATGAAAATCAAACTTGGCATCACTAGTAGTAGGCTCAATAGGTTTAGGGACAGTAGGAGTAGGAATAGGGACTACTTGTGGTTTAGTGGTGATAGTGCACACACTATTGTTTCTATCAATTTTAGCTTCCCTTTCCCACTTAGCATGAAGTTGAGCTAACAGCCTAACATTTTCATCAATAGTAACTTGTATGGCATGAGTATTAGCAAAGGTGTTTTCCATAGTTTCAGGTTTAGCAGCCATTTTATTAACCAAGGAAGACTGAGCTTCAGACAAAGAGGATATATTTTTCTCTACAGTTAAAAGATTTTCCTCTATAGTCTTATTGAAAGTGGTTTGTTTACTAATAAAGTCCTTGAGCATGAATTCAAGTTCAGAGGGGGCACTTCTAGCATTATTTTAAGAGCTTCCATAGGAATTGCCATTATTAGGAGGATAAGGCATATAATTATTGTTGCTACCAAAATTGTTCCTATAGGCATTGTTGTTGAAATTGTTGTTTCTAATGAAGTTCACATCAACTTGCTCTTCTTGAGCAACCAAAGAGGCTAAGGGAACACTATTAGGATCTAAAGGAGCTTTCCCATTAACAAGCATAGCCATAATAACATCAATCTTTTCACTCAAAGAGGAAGTTTCCTCAACAGAATTTACCTTCTTACCATGTGGAGCTCTTTCAACATGCCATTCAGAGTAGGTAACCATCATATTATCAAGGAGCCTTATTGCAGCACCCAAAGTGAGGCCCATAAAGGTACCTCCAGCAGCTGAATCCAATAGATTTCTTGAGGAGAAGTTCAAACCTGCATAAAAAGTCTGGATAATCATCCAAGTAGTGAGTCCATGAGTAGGGAATTTTTAACCAAAGATTTCATTCTTTCCAAAGCTGGAGCAACATTTTCACTATCAATCTGTTTAAATTTCATAATATCACTTCTTATGGATATAATCTTAGCAGGAGGATAGTACTTTCCAATAAAAGCATCTTTGCACTTAGTCCAAGAATCAATACTATTTTTAGGCAAAGAAAGCAACCATTCTTTAGCTTTTCCCTTCAAGGAGAAAGGAAAAAGCTTGAGTTTAATAATATCTCCATCTACATCCTTATACTTTTGCATCTCACAAAGTTCAACAAAGCTATTAAGATGGGCAGCAGGATCATCAGAACCAGTACCAGATCTCGTCACAAGATTCAACAAAGCAGGCTTAATTTCCTAAAAGGTAGCATCAGGAGCAAGTGGAGCAATAGGAGTGCTTAGGAAATCATTGTTGTTAGTGCTAGTGAAGTCACACAACTTGGTGCTCTCATCAGAGTTCATTTTGGCAAAGGTGGGCAAGCCAAAAATAGCAGCAGTAGCTAGAGCAGGAACTAATTTTTTGTGTTTTTGGATAAAGCAAGCAAACCAAACTAGACTAATTTTTTTGGGTTTTTTGAAAAGATGAAAACAAAACCAAGCAAAAGAAACAAAGCAAACTAAAAACAAAGTAAAGAGAAAGGAAGTGAAGGACTCCCCTAGTGAAGACGTCCTTAGGCTCCATGGCAACAGCGCCAGAAAGAGCTTGATGGCGCCCAGCACTTGTCGTGGGACGCTTCGTTGGAAACCCCAAGAGCAAGGTATGAAGCAGCACAGCAGCAAGTTTCCTTCAGTAAGAATCCGAGGTTATCGAACCAGTAGGAGGAAGGAAACATAACACAGGTGTTGCTAGCAACGCGGAGACCTGCACAACACAAACTCAAGACTTTGCCCCAACGAATCAGTGAGGTTCTCAAGCTCACCGGTTTGCTGTAACAATGGATTAAACGTATGGTGTGGAAGGTAAAGGTTTGCAGCAAGTAAACAAGTAACAGTGGAAGATGTATCAATGGTAAAGATTGGACCGGGGTCCATAGTTCACTATAGGTGCTCTTCTTAGATAAATAACATGGCATGAAGAGTAAACAAATTACAGTAGGGCAATTGACAGGAACTGAGCAAGGCATAATAATGCAATTACTAGTCAGAAAGATCCTATGAGATTCGATTGGGCAATACAACAAGATACATAGATCGCCATCCAACTGCATCTATGACTAGAAGTCCACCTTAAGGTTATCATCCGAACCCCCTCCAGTATTAAGTTGTAAGCAACAGACAACTACTTTAAGAAAAGTGTTTAAGGTAAACAGTCCACATGTTCCATGAACAAGAGACCGTTGTTTTCTCCCTAGTAGCAACAACACATCTACAACCGAAGATATTATTGTCACTTCCCTTGGAAACTAGAGGCATGAACCCACTATCGAGCATAAGTACCCCCTCTTGGAGTCACTAGCAACTACTTGGCCAAGATAGCTACTAACAATGGAGAGCATGCACGATCTCAAACAACACAGACCTGATAGAATCATAAAGACAAAACCATTAATCAAACCAACATAATAATCTCAATATCCATCGGATCCCCGCAACCACATGATTACAAATAGATTAGATCTTGATCATGAACGGAGCTCACAAGATCTATACATGAAAGCACAAAGGAGGAGATACAACCATCTAGCTACTACATGGACCCATAGTTCAAGGTGGAACTACTCACGCATCATACCGGAGAGAAGGCCTCCGGCATGATCTCCCCTCCCGCAGGGTGCCGGGAAGAACTTCAGATCCCCCCGATCTTGGGACGATGGTGACGGTGGCTACAGATGGTTTCATGGAGATTTGATCGGGTACCCAGGGTTTCTGCATCGGGGGATTTTTATAGGCGAAGGGGGAGACCGAGGCGGCGGACAGGTTGCCCAAACCCTAGCCAGGCGCGGGGCTGGGCCCACCCGCGCTTGGGGTGGGTCTGGCCCCCCTGGCTGGCCCCTCCATCTCTGCTCTGGACTTCTTGTTCCCCACGGAAATTAATTGAATTTGACGTTTGTCCCGTCCAATTCTGGGAATATTTCTTTACTAACTTTTCTGAAACCAAAAACAGCAGAAAATAGGCATCAGGCACTGTTGCAACTTGTTAATAGGTTAGTACCAGAAAACATGTAAAAATCACCTCAAAGTGTGGACAAGTAAAGCAAATTAGATACAAAATAAGCATGGAGCATCAAAAATTATAGATACGTTTCCAATGTATCACATGCTTGCAAGCTAATTGGATGACATTCCACCGAGAGGGCCCAGAGTATATCTATCCTTCATATGGATGGACAAATCCCACTCTTGATCCATGTGCCTCAACACATACTTTCCGAACACTCAATGCCACCTTTATAGCCACCCAGTTATGGTGTAGTGTTTGATGTCATGAAAGCATCCTTCCGGTGATGGTGATTAGCATGATCTCATGGTCGAAGGAATTAGGTTACTATGTATCAGAAAGGTTATAGCAAACGAACTATTGAAATGACTAGATCTTTATGCTACGCTTATCTATAGGAGTATGTACATCATACCATTCTCCTAATGATATGATCTTGTTGTTAATAACATCTCAATGTTCATGATCGGGAAACCACGATAATCTATCAACCAACAAGCTAGTATTAGAAAGAGGCTTTACCAGGGACTCTAATTTAGTTTACAAATCACACAAGTATTAATGTTTCTAGTTAATACTATTATAGAATGAATATAAACATTTTTCATAAACACAAAGATATAATAATAACTACTTTTACTATTGCCTCTAGGTCATATCTCCAACAGTCTCCCATTTGCACTAGAGTCAACTAATCTAGATTACATGGTAATATACCGAACAACCATGGCGGTTTGGGGCTGGTCATGTTTTGCCCTCGGGAGAGGTTTAGTCAACGGATCCGCCACATTCAGATCTGTGTGTACTCTGCAAATCTTTATGTCATCATCTTGGACATGCTCTAGAATAGCGTGAAAATGCATCTTGATATGCTTCAGCTTCTTGTGTGACCTTGGTTCTTGCGCATTGCCTATGGCGCCCATGTTATCACAGTAGATAGACATTGGGTCCAGCGCACATGGAACCACACCAAGCTCTGTAATGAACTCCTTCATCCATATCGCCTCTTGTGAAGCCTCTGAAGCAGCTATGTATTCTGATTCAGTTGAAGATCTCGCCACAACGCTTTGCTTTGCACTCCTCCAGCTAACTGTTGCACCATTCAAAGTAAATACGTATCCAGATTGAGATTTAGAATCATCCAGATCGGTGTTCCAACTAGCATCGGTGTAACCATTAACAACGAGTTTTTCATCACCTCCATAAGAAAGAACCATATCCTTAGTTCTTCTCAAGTACTTAAGGATGTTTTTGACCACTGGCCAATGATCCACTCCTGGATCACTTTGATATCTGCTAGTCAAGCTAACAACATATGCAATGTCGGGTCTAGTACATAGCATGGCACACATGATAGATCCTATGGATGAGGCATAGGGAGTCTTACTCATCCTTTCTCTATCTTTTGTCGTAGCAGGACTTTGAGTTTTACTCAAGGTTGTATTGGGCAACATGGGCAAGAACCCTTTCTTGCCATCTTCCATTCCAAACCTCTTTAGAACTTTGTCCAAATATGTACTTTGTGACAATGATATTAGGAATCTTGATCTATATCTATAAATCTTTATGCCTAATATGTAAGCTGCTTCACCAAGATCTTTCATTGAAAAACTATTATTCAAATATTGCGTGACACTATTAAGAAGGTCTACATCATTCCCAATCAACAATATGTCATCCACATACAGTACTAGGAATGCTACAGAGCTCCCACTCACTTTCTTATAAATACAAGATTCTCCATAAGTTTTTATAAAACCAAAACTTTTGATTACCTTATTAAAACGTTGATTCCAACTTCGGGATGCTTGCTTCAATCCATAAATAGACCGTTGAAGTTTGAATACATTGTTAGCATCTTTAGGATCGACAAAACCTTTGGGTTGTACCATATACAACTCTTCATCAATGTCTCCATTAAGGAATGGCGTTTTGACATCCATCTGCCATATCTCATAATCATAATATGCAGCGATCGCTAACAAAATCCTCACAGACTTTAGCTTCGCTACCGATGAGAAAGTCTCATCGTAGTCAACTCCTTGAATTTGTCAAAACCACTTTGCGACAAGTCGAGCTTTATAGACAGTAACATTACCATCAGCATCTGTTTTCCTTTTGAAAATCCATTTGTTCTCGACAGCCTTCCGGCCATCCGGTAAGTCTACCAAAGTCCGTACTTGGTTTTCGTACATGGATCCAATCTCGGATTTCAAGGCTTCTTGCCATTTATTGGAATCTGGGCTCATCATCGCTTCCTCATATGTCGTAGGGTCATCGGTCTTATCCACCAACATGATATTCATAACGGGATCATACCAATCTGGAGTGGTACGAGTTCTCATTGACCTGCAAGGTTCCGTAGTAACATCAACTAAAGTTTAATGATCAACATCATTAGCTTCCTCCCTTATTGGTGTAGGCGCCACAAGAACTACTTCCGGTGTTGCGCTACTCTCAAGTCCGAGAGAAGGTTCAACAACCTCGTCGAGTTCTACTTTCCTTCCAGTCACTTCTTTCGAGAGAAACTCCTTCTCTAGAAAGGATCCATTCTTGGAAACAAAGATTTTGCCCTCGGATCTATGATAGAAGGTATACCCAATAGTTTCCTTCGGGTATCCTATGAAGACGCATTTTTCCGCTTTGGTTTAAGCTTGTCGGGTTGTAACATCTTTACATAAGCTTTGCAACCCCAAAATTTAAGGAACGACAATTTAGGTTTCTACGGTGTCATTTCAACGGATTTAGATGGTGCCCTATTTAAAGTGAATGCTGCTATTTCTAATGCATAACCCCAAAATGATAGCGGTAAATCTATAAGTGACATCATAGAACGAACCATATCTAAGAGAGTTCGATTACGATGTTTGGACACACCATTATGCTGTGGTGTTCCCGGCGGTGTCAATTGTGAAAGTATTCCACATTTATTTAAATGCTCGCCAAACTCGTAACTTAGATATTCACCTCCACGATCAGATCGTAGAAACTTGATCTTCTTGGTACGTTGATTCTCTACTTCACTTTGAAATTCCTTAAACTTCTCGAAAGTTTCAGACTTATGTTTCATGAAATAGATATACCCATATCTACTCAAGTCATCTGTGAAAGTAAGAACATAACGATAACCACAGTGCGATGCTACACTCATTGGACCACATACATCGGTATGTATGATTTCCAATAAGTCCATAGGTCGCTCCATCATACCAGAAAATGGAGTCTTAGTCATTTTACCCATCAGACATGCTTCGCATCTTTCAAGTGATTCAAAATCAAGTGATTCAAGAAGTCCATCAGAATGGAGTTTCTTCATACGCTTCACTCCAATGTGACCAAGACGACAGTACCACATATACGTCGAGTTATCGCTCAATTTCAAATGTTTATCTTCAATGTTATTAATATGTGTATTACTACAATCGAGATTCCACAAGAATAGACCATCTATCAAAGGTGCATGTGCATAAAACATATTACTCATATAAATCAAACAACCATTATTCTCGGACTCAAACAAGTAACCATCTTGCAATAAACATGATCCGGATATAATGTTCATGCTCAACGTAGGGACCAAATAACAATTATTTAAGTATAAAACTAATCCCGATGGTAGATGAAGAGGTAGCGTGCCGACCGCGATCACATCAACCTTTGATCCATTTCCAACACGCATCGTCACCTCGTTCTTCGCTAGTTTCCGTCTATTCTGCAGTACCTATTTCGAGTTACAAATAAGAGCAACTGAACCAGTATCAAATACCCAGGCACTACTACGACTACTAGTGACATACACATCAATAACATGTATATCGGATATACCTTTCTTCTTGATGTTGCCGTTCTTCAAATCCGCCAAGTACTTAGGGCAATTCCGCTTCCAGTGACCTTCTCCCTTGTAGTAAAAGCACTCAGTATCAGGCTTAGTCCTAGCCTTGGTCTTCTTCGCTGGCGCGGTAACTTTCTTTCAGCCCTTCTTGAAGTTTCCCTTTTTCTTAGACTTTCCTTGCTTCTTGAATTTGGTGCTCTTATTGACCATCAACACTTGTTGCTCTTTCTTGATCTCGACTTCCCTAGACTTTAACATGGAGAAGAGTTCGGGAAACGACGTGTCCATGTTTTGCATATTGTAGTTCATCACAAAGTTCTTGTAACTTGGTGGTAGTGATTGGAGGACACGGTGAATCCCCAAAGAATTAGGAATCACTATACCCAAGGTTTGGAGCTTACTTGTGTGCCCAGACATATTAAGCACGTGCTCACTGATGGAGCTGCCCTCTTCCATCTTGCAGTTAAAGAAATTTTCAGAAGCCTCATAACTCTCAATTGCCGAGTGAGCCTCAAAGATCATTTTGAGTTCACGGACAATATCATGTGGGTCATGGTTCTCAAACCTTTTCTAAAGCTTCGATTCCAAACCATACAAGATAGCACACTGAACTATGGAGTACTGATTCTTCCGAGTGAGGAAAACATTCTTCACCTCATCGGTAGCATCAGCTGTAGGTGGGTCACCCAGCGGTGCATCCAGCACATAGGTCAAATTACAAGTATTAAGGAAAATCCTCAAGTTGCGGAGCCAATCCGAGAAGTTGATTCCATTGTTTTTCAACTTTTATTTCTCTAGGAACGCATTAAAATTGATGGTAGGGACCGCCATTGATCTACAACATATTTGCAATAGTTTAGACTAAGTTTATGACAAATTGAGTTCTAATTAATAGTTAAATTAATCTAGGTGAATTCCCACTCAAAACAATATCCCTCACATTGTTTTAGTGATCACACGAACCAAATCCACCACATAAAACCCGATCATCACGAGAGATAATGTAGCTTCAATGGCGAACAATCAACATGTTCATCATATCTACTATATGACTCATGCTTTACCTTTCGGTGATCCGTGTTCCGAGACCATGTCTGTACATGCTAGGCTCGTCAAGATCAAACCTTAGCTTCCGCATGAGCAAATCTGGCTTGCTCCCGTTGTATACACTCGTAGAATCTAACACACCCGATCATCACGTGGTGCTTCGAAACAACGAGCTTTAGCAACAGTGCCTACTAAGGATGAACACTTTATAACTTGAAATTTTGTGAGAGGGATCATCTTATAATTCTACCATCGCGAACTAAGCAATACAAGATGCATAAAAGGATTAACATCACACGCAATTCATAATATGTGATATGATATGGCGTTTCTTCATGAGCTTCCGATCTCCATCTTCAAGCACGAACATGATCTCCATCATCACCGGCATTGCGTCAAGGTCAATGGCGCTGCTCCATGGTTGTCATCCACCAGCATCAACTATTACAACTACTTTAAATAATATACACGCAGATCTTAACAAAATTAAAAGACAACCATATGGCTCCTGCCGGTTGTTGACTTACAATAAGGAACATTGCATACATCATATATAATCACAATCATGGCCATATCACATCACAGCACACCCCTGCAAAACAAGGTTAGACGCCTCTAATTTTCTTTGCATATTTTACGTGGTTTGGGGCATTTAATAAGTGTCGTTCTAACTTACGAACAAGAACCACAACGTTGATGCTTGAACTATCAAGTGCCTATTGTAAATTGAATATATACTATGATGGGAGAAACAGACACCCGCAAAGCCACTTATGCAATACAAGTTGCATGTTAAGAGTGGACCAAGTCTCATGAACGATGTCATGTAAGGTTAGCCCGGGCCGCTTCATCCCATCATACCGCAAGATGCAAAGTACACAAAAAGCAATTGATAATAAAAGCACCACCGCCCACAATGACCATTTTGTTCTACTCGTGCAACAGATCTACATATAGACACGGCTCTGATACCACTCTAGGGGTTCGTAGCATGGAAAAAAATTCTACCGCATGCACACAAACAATCCAAGATCTATCTACTAGATTGTAGCAACGAGTCGATTAGAGTACTCACCCTTGAAGATTACAAAGCGGTTAACGAGAGCAGATTCTCGTGGGTGATGTAGTCGTACACTTGCCGATCTCAAGATCGCGTAGACGATCCTTTCGGCGCTGTGTTCCGGCAGCGCTTCCGCAGTCGGTCACACGTTTGGTACTCGATGAAGACCTTCCTATCCCTTGTTACAGCAGGCAGTGGAGGTTGTAGTTCTCCCCTCGCGATTCCGGTAGCACGACGGCGTGGTGTCGGAAGTAGAGGGAAAATCCTGCAGGGCTTCTCCTAAGACGGAGCAGGTTATGGTGGATCTAGGGTTTCCGGTGATCTAGATTTAGAGGGCTAGAGAGGAGGAGGTGGAGTCGGCGGCGGCTAGGACGACGGTGACAAGCCGGTGGCGGCGCAGCGGTGGCGCAAGGCGGCCCGGCGATGGCGACAGGAGGGCTGGTTGTGATCTCTTGGGGAAGCCCTTCCCCTCTATTTATGAGAGGGAGGGCAGCATGGGAGAGGGGAGTTTCAATCCTTCCCCAAATCCCTCTCCAAGTTGGAGGGAAAGAAGGACTCTTTCCTTCTTCCACTAGGAAACCATTGTTCCAGTTTGACTTTTCAAACCTGTCTTTTGACTTGCAATTTGGAGCTTAATTCCTCTCATGCAAATGCCCGACCATGTGACCTAGGACATGATCCAATCATTCCACTTTACCATGACACATTCATGAACCATTCCCCTTCCTGTCCGGTGAACCTTCTAGACCCTTCTAGAACCCCTCCGATGAAAACATCGAAATCATTCCCAAACTCCGAAATTGGACTTTCCTTATATGAATCTTATTCTCCGGACCATTCCGGATCTCCTCGTGATATCCCGGATCCTATCCGAGACTCCGAACAACATTCGGTCTCCCTACTTACATTCCATATCTACTAAACAACATCGAATCCTTAAGTGTGTCTTCTTACAGTTCATGAATTATGCGGACATGAGAGAGACTCTTCTCCGATCAATAACTAATAGACGAATATGGAAATTTATATGGCTCCCACATATTTCTACGATTACTTTGCGATCGAATGAACCACTTACATACGATACCAATTTCCCTTTGTCTCGCGATAGTTTACTTATCTGAGGTTTGATCGTCGGTATCTCTGCATACCTAGTTCAACCTCGTTGCTGATAAGTACTCTTTTCTCATTCCCGTGATATGTGATCCCATGTGAGCCAGTCACATGCTTGCAAGCTAATTGGATGGCATTCCACTGAGAGGTCCCAGAGTATATATATCCGTCATATGGATGAACAAATCCCCCTCTTGATCCATGTGCCTCAACACATACTTTCTGAACACTCAATGCCACCTTTATAGCCACCCAGTTACGGTGTGGTGTTTGATGTCATCAAAGCATCCTTCCGGTGATGGTGATTAGCATGATTTCATGGTAGAAGGAATTAGGTTACTATGTATCAGAAAGCTTATAACAAATGAACTATTGAAATGACTTGATCTTTATGCTACGCTTATCCATAGGAGTATGTCCATCATACCATTCTCCTAATGATATGATCTTGTTGTTAATAACATCTCAATGTTCATGATCAGGAAACCACGATCATCTATCAACCAACAAGCTAGTATTACAAAGAGGCTTTACCAGGGACTCTAATTTAGTTTACAAATCATACAAGTATTAATGTTTCCGGTTAATACTATTATAGCATTAATGTAAACATTTATCATAAACACAAAGATATAGTAATAACTACTTTTATTATTGCCTCTAGGGCATATCTCCAACACAAAGCACCAAGATTTATCTACTAGATACAAGCAACGGGTGGATATACATCCATAGAATACATACCCTCGAATACCGTATAGCATTAACGATGATGTACTCGTGGATGATGTAGTCGAACGCTTGCCGATCTCAAGATCGTGATGAAGTCCATATGGTCTAGCCGGTCCAACACCATCACGTCCAGCACTGCAAAACAGTGGTGCATCCGTGATCGCACACACGTCCGGGTTCCCCGACAACCTCTGCGCCCTCGCTCCAGCGAAGCAGCGGAAGCAACAAATCCTTCCAGAAAAATCCACCGGGAACATGTATCTCGCTGATTCGAGACCATGGGGAAATTCTAAAGGGGGGAGAGAGATCTTTCGCGAGGAGGTGTGCTTTGAGAGGAGGAGAGGGGGCCTTTTATAGGGAGAGGGGGCACAGAAGGGGCTATGCGCCCAGCCATGGTGGGCTGTCCCCCCCTCTTCCACATTCATGTGGGTGGAGCTCCCACTCAAAAGGAAAAGCCTCGACTCCCATAAAAGAGCCTCCACTCAAAAATCCACTCACATGCATTAAATTTCCACCAAATTTAATGTAAGCTCTCATTTAAATAAAACTCTTTTATTTATTTATTCAGAATTTCGTTAATTACTTTAATTAACAAACATTCACATAAAACCCCTTGTAACATTTCAATTTCACATGCAGAACTAGTTTCAGCAATTTTAACCGAAACAGTTTCGGTGTCTAGTGAAATAAATTCCTGCGCTTTCCTTTTTCTTTCGCTGGCATATTATTTGCTCCAAATGGTGTCAGTATCCCTTAAGTTTGTCCCCTACGGTTCGCGAATAATGTAGACATGATCGAGACCCCTCTCCGATCAATAATCAGTAGCGGGACCTGGAGATCTGTACTGACTCCCACATATTCAACGATGACTTCTGTGATCGTGTGAACCTTATACGCATGTAACTCAATCCCTTTGTATCGCGACATATTACATGTCCCAGATTCGATCATCGGTATCTCCATACCTAGTTTGATATCATTACCGACATGTACTCTTTTCTCGTTCCCGTGATATAACATTCTAGTGATCAAATCACTTGCTTGCAAGCTAATTAATGTGATATCACTGAGAGGGCCTAGAGTATATCTCTCCGTCATCTGGATGGACAAATTCCACTCTTGATCCATGAGCCTCAACATAACACCTTTGTAGCACCGAACCCATCTTTATAGTCGCCCTGTTACGTTGTGACGTTTGATGTTATCAAGATACTCTTTCGGTGTTAGTGATTGACATCATCTCATGGTCTAAGGACTAAGATTACTCTGTATGATGTTATAGCAATATAAACACAATGACCTTGATCGTAATGGTATACTTCGGATGAATGTTCATCACATCATTCCAATAATATGGTGACCTCGTTATTAACAACATCCAATATCCATGATTAGGAAACCTTTGATCATCTTGTTAATCAATGAGCTAGTTTATAAGAGAGGCATAACTAGGAACTTCCTTTTTTATTAAACACACATGTATTAATGTTTCCGTATTAATACAATTATAGCATGCAAAATAAACTTTTATCATAAATAAGGAATATGATAATAACCATTTTATTATTGCCTCTCGGGCATAATCCCTTCAGTCTACCACTTGCACTAGAGACAATAATCCAGTTTGAAAACTTTGTGTATTGAACACCTATGGCTTTCTGGTGTTCCATATACACGATTGCAAGTGGTTAACATAATCTATGGATCTGACACTTTCAGTTCCGTGTGTATTTGCATGTCTTTGCGTCTTCACGCATCACTCATTCTCCAATGAGATGGCATTGTATAAATTTGGTCTTTTGGTGAGACCTTTAGTTTATTGGGGTTAAATCATGTTGATACTATTGTCGTACAATATATCTTTAGTGTTAGCCCGTTGTGAACCACACCTTAGTTCGATAACAAACTACTTGACACAAATGCCCTCCTTTACTGCTACTATAGCAGTCATATACTTAGCCTTATGTTGTAGTATCCGTCACAATGTCTTAACTTTGGAATTCATCCAAATCCGTCATGGAAACTCCTTTCCATTTCATTGTGCCACCCATAGTTTAAATTGAGATCAATTTATTTTGTATGTTGTGACAAAACTAGTATCAATGTAACGCTTTACAATGATGAAGCGATCCAACTCGTTAAGAATTGGATCCTGTGTTTACAGTGCTAGTCCCTTGGATCGATTAGCTAGCACACACAGTTTCGATGAATAAAAGAGTATCAATGCGTCACATTATTACAACGATTGATCCAAGAAAATAAATATTACAGAGTTGCTTAGCTCACAGCTAGCTCAAATAACATAGTTTAACAAATAAACAATAGATATAGGCTCCATCACGGCACAGGCAACTCGCTGAGTGGAGATTCGCAACTTAAACGATAACCTTACTTGTCATCAAAATTACCTGTAACATGAAAAGTTGCAGCCACGAATGGTCAATACATTTGAATTGTATTGGCAAGATGTCACTGTTATGTGGACACAATTGGCAACCTGTCATATACATGCACACTTTGGCTAGTGGAGTTTAGGCTATTTGCATAAAGCAGCATTTTCTCCTACATTTTAAATAAAGTTTTAGTTCTTCAAAATAACTAAGTACAACTCGAGTCACTCGAGAGATCCTAAATCTATGGACACATTGAGTCACACAAGTGCTCCTATAACCCATTAAGTTCACCCATCAAGTTTTATTAGAGAAATTAGAATGAATGAGACTTTTCAACTGCGTCAAGAGAAGTTACTCATAATTGTCTATTACCGGGGACACGGCTAAGTACTTAGTTCATAAACCATCTGCAGAGGCTAGTACACTTTACCCACAAGACCCGATCAACCCCTTTTGAGAGATGACCAGGACAAGACCTTTGGGAAACAGAATCATGAGCCTAACTCCGGACCGTACCATCCTAACAACACCTACATCTGCTAGTCACGGTAGGACATGATCCCATAACTTACTCAGTCAAGTCAGAGCCCATATGACATGTGGTTGTACCTGAAAATTACTAATCAAGACCGCCTATTATCTCTTTAAAGCCTGGGTGGCAATCCCCACCAAAATCCACACTCGATGACCCAATCAATGCCATTCCACCCAGGTGATTCATTGATTAAGTGTTTTTCATTTAAGCAAAACATAATCCTTCTCATACACATATGTATCATGAAAACCACCCACGCAACTAATAGCATGGCTAAGCATCTACAATACGATGGCTATCAAGGAACCAACTGGGGTCTATGACAATTCTATTGGGTGCTCACACCATAGCATAGCATATATAATATAAAACATTTTCTTCAATGCAATCTACTGAAAACTAAATGCATAATAAAACTATAGGAGATTCATGTTAGTGACACTTGCCTCAGTTGTAGTAATCATTCACACAGTCGTCGCAATCTCAATGATCGCACTCCAGGCAATCTATCGCGCAAAACAATAATTGCAATCAATCATACAGTATCACAACACAACAAAACAGTATGTATGCATTTTATAATTGAAAACATGATCAAAAGCATTTCATAGGCATTTTCTATTAAACAAATAGGCTTTAAATAAGAACTAATAAATTCTGAATACTTTCAGTATAGAAAGGTTTCATAAAATTATGAGAACCATTCTACTGGATGGGTAATGTTCATAGCTTTCATTTGCCACTGGTTTCACCCTAAAATAATTTATAGATTAAAAGTTATAGCCAAAATACTCATTTAAGTGATTTAATCATAGCTAATTATTTTGTACTGTAGAAAAATCAACCAATGATACAGTGATGTAGATTACAAATTTTCTGAATCCATAGACACCAAATTTGCCAATTTTGGAGTTTTGGATATTTTCTTATGAATTAATTACCATTAAAGATATTTAAATAAACCAGGAAATATGCATTGGTCAAGTTACGAATTTTATTGTATGATAATATTCTACACATTATTCTGAATCCATGGATATCTTATTTGTATTTTTCTGATCTATAATCAATTTTCTACGAATTTTAAAAATCTGCTTATTAATCTGCCTATTTAAATCGAGAATACCCAGTCGGAACACGTTTGCTGCCACGCTGTGTGATTGGATCTGTGGTGACGGTATGACTCAGGGCGTGTTGACGCGGCAGGCCAAGTGGCACGCCGTGAGTGGCTGGTACCGGTTCGGCTCAGGAGTCTAATCTGGGGCGTCGATAGAGCATCGGACGGCTTGGATCAAAACCTTCAGGGGCTCACCGATGAGAATGGCTGGGCGGCGGCCGACGGTGCAGACGGCGACGATGGAGAGTGATCCGATGGTCCCTGGCAGCGGTTATGTGGCCTACGAGATGCGGGGGAAGACGAAGGTATCCCAGGTGCCCACTGCGTGGCTGATTGCTTCCTCGAACGACGACGCGACACAGATGGAGCTCCGACAACGACGTGATGCTCCGGCGGCTCGGACAGCTCGTACCGGTGTGCTGCAAAAGAGAGAAGAGGGTCAGGGTGATGCGGCGGAACGTTTCGAGGAGCTTAGGAGGAAAAACAGGGAGCGGCGAGGTCCAGAACCTCAAGATCGAAATCGATCTGGGGTGGCGGCGACGGAAGGCCTGAGAGCTTTGGGCGGCGCTAGGGTTGCAGAAAACTCCAAAAAAACGACAAGGCGAGGACGGGGTTATATATGGGATGAAGGGCGAGCGAGAGGGCACGGGGTCGAACGATTCGACCGAAATCGGCGAGGATTCGGTTCCTGGTTCGGTGTTCGTCCAGAGGAGGGAGACGATGGTGGGTCCCCGCAGTCAGCGGGAGAGAGGAGAGCTGGCGGGCTGCGTGGTGGTTCTCCTTTTTTCTTTTGTCTTTATTCTTTTTCTTATTTTCTGATTTATTTTGTAACTTTTGAAATATAGCTCCAAATGAGTTCAAACCAATTTGTAAATTTTTCTAAAAACAACACATCATTTTAGGACTACTATGGAACTTAATCCTGTCCATTCAAAATATTCAAACATAGGTTTTTTAAACAAGATCTAATAGATGCATGATGCCATGATGCAATGCACATGAATCCTATGAATCTTTTCCATTTTAAAATTTGGGATGTTACAGACTAACCCCCTTAAGATGAATCTCGTCCTCGAGATTCAAGATGGCTAGCAAATAGATTCTAGTGGTGTTCTCGGGATCCTTGATCTAGCTTCCAAAATAGCTTCACATTACTGTGGATACATTTATCAAGGTAACCCCCTTAAGATAACTGAACTTGGAATCTCCAAACATCTAAGACTTAATTGTGGCATCTTGTACTAGCTATCAATTTCTTCTCCAATGAGTTCACTTTAACAGATCTTCTAAGTAACTCCATATGTGACTAATCTCATCAATGAATGCCTTATATGAACGAATACGATGCACCAGTATCATAAAGGTATGAGTGAGTTGCATAAATTTGCTAGAAGCTTACCAGTCACAGAGCATGTTTTATTGAGTCCTCCCTTCATGTTCATATGGTTCACAGTTGCCTTCTCAGTTGAGTTTGACTTGGTTCCATCCTCCGGACAACTATAGGCATAGTGTCCCAACTTCCTGCATTTGTAGCATTCCACATTACTGAGATCTTTATTTCCATTATGCTGATGGCCATTGCCTCCAGAATTGTGGCCATTACCGTTGTGGCCATTACCTCCATTGTTGTGGTCATCAGAATTGTCATTGCCATCATGGAAGGTACGTTTATGATATGATCCTGAGTTGTGATTGCCATTGTGCTTCCTCTTGCGTCGTTCCACTTTCTTGTGCTTCCCTTCAAGAATTCTAGCCTTGTCCATCAGCTCTTGGAAAGTGGGGAAGTAGACCACTAACAGTTGCACCGAGAGCTTATCACTGAGACCATCCATGAATCTCTCTCTCCTCTTGGAGTCAGTGTCAACGTCTTCGGGTGCATAGCGTGACAAATTATTAAACTCCTCTATGTATTCTGCCACTGTATGATTTGTTTGGCGCAAGTTGCGAAACTCCTTCCTCTTCAGGATGAGGACCCCTGCAGAAACATGGTTGGTCTTGAATCCATCTTCAAACATGGCCCAAGTAACAGTGTCCAGCGGATGGGTGATTTGGAAAGTATCCCACCATGAAGCAGCTGGTCCCTCCAGTAGGTGAGCAGTAAATCTCACCTTCTCAGCATCAGTGCATCCAACAGTCACTAAGTCTTTGTTCACCGAGCGCAACCAGTTAAGAGCAATTATAGGTTCAGGTGCAGTAGAGAACTTAGCTAGCCTAAGTTTTAGAAACCTGGTGAGAGCATCCTCCTGGGGCTGGTTGTTCCCATTGTT
This sequence comes from Avena insularis, assembly GCA_023614405.1. Classification (NCBI taxonomy): domain Eukaryota; kingdom Viridiplantae; phylum Streptophyta; class Magnoliopsida; order Poales; family Poaceae; genus Avena; species Avena insularis. The sequence goes on from CM042689.1 coordinate 170,246,342, forward strand.
GTTGTTGTTGTTCTGGGCAGCCATGAATTGAGTCATCACCTATGCTAGCTGTGTCTGGGCTGCTATCAGCTGCTCCATCTTAGTGGGTTGGCGGCGAGGCGACATCTGTTGGGACAACATAGATGAGTTATAGATAGAAGGGACTAGAGAAAGTAGTACTACCCATAACTATATGAAGCAATCAGTGACACAAACAAGCAAACAATCATAAACAATCAACACACAAGCAAATACTTGCATATCAACATTACAGGGGTCAAATATTAGCAGTATATAACCACAAAATAGTTTGAATAGGTTGGAGACAATACTAGAGCAAAACAAAGCAACATATAAGCAATACACAAAATCTGTCAAAATGGTACAGCAGGTTTCACGAATTTTTATGACCGACTTAAATACGTCAAGAATTTTAGTCAATTTTTGTGCATATGGTACAGAAGTTTCGTACCAAATCCTATTTTTTAGATTTTTCCCAGTTACCAAGAAAATATGAAAAATCACGCGGTACAACAGGTTCAGCAGAAAACTGCAGCAGCAATGTCACGAATTTCAATCAGTTCACACCAATAAACTAATCTAAAAACCTCACACAAATTTCAAAAACTTTGGATTTCAAAACTAACTGACCCTAACAAGGCATCACACAAAATAGCTTAATACAAACAAGCAAGCAACCTATATTGTCATACCACATAAGTTGGTAAGATCAATATGCTAACACGATAGCGATGATCTCCTAAAGAGATAAAACATGGTGGTCTAATCCTAACCAAACTTGATGAGACATTCCTTTCTTCCATTCTATTTCTTATTCTACTTGTAAGACAACTCTCATATAGGTACCAAATGAATGGACAACTACAAATTTTGAACAAGAAGAGGTTCTAGAAAAGATAGACAAGGAATTTAAGAACTCTAATAAGTAGAAAGTATGATAGTTCTCCTAATAGAGGTATCCTATTTCTAATCCAGTTCTAAGGTCACGAACCTACAGTCAACGCAATGCTCTGATACCATCTGAAGCAATCCAACCCGTTAAGAATTGGATCCTGTGTTTACAGTGCTAGTCCCTTGGATCGATTAGCTAGCACACACAGTTTCGATGAATAAAAGAGTATCAATGCGTCACATTATTACAACGATTAATCCAAGAAAATAAATATTATAGAGTTGCTTAGCTCACAGATAGATAAAATAACATAGTTCAACAAATAAACAATAGATATAGGCTCCATCACGCCACAGGCAACTCGCTGAGTGGAGATTCGCAACCTAAACGATAACCTTACTTGTCATCAAAATTATCTGCAACATGAAAAGTTGCAGCCACGAATGGTCAATACATTTGAATTTTATTGGCAAGATGTCACTGTTATGTGGACACAATTGGCGACCTGTCATCATCCAGATCCTCATCAACATCGACGGTAGCACGAGTCCGACGAAACCATCAACTCTGGCAAGCTTTCCTGGTTAGTTCTGACCGCGCCTTGCCCTCTCCTTGATACTCGCATGACCATCACCACTTTGCGCATCTAACGCACTGTTTATTTTGCCCTGGCATGATCTGTACCTTCGCCAACGTCAACGAGCAGCCGTACCCGACGCCTTCGCAAACTCCGGCGAGGAATCCCTGACGGTTCCGAGCGCCCCACCGTCAACAAGGACCACCCTGAGCATCAGCATTGTCACACGATCTCGGTGAGCCACCCCACGATCTCTCTCGCCTCTTGTATTGGCCATAACACCATCGCCCGAACGCGCCGCCACCACTCGCCGCCACCAGCGCCACCAGTTAGTGGTCGATAGACCAACGGCCATTAGATCTTGATCCATCGGCTACGATAGAATCATTTAAGTGAAGATCTGTGCCGCACGATCCTCTTTAAATCCAATGCTCCGCATAGAGCGATCCACGCGAACCGGTACGCACCAATCAGAACATGACGCGTGGCCTGAGTTTTATTTAAAAAGACAGAAACTTTTCTATTATAAGTTCAAACTTGCAAAATTCATAACTTTTGATCCACACGTTCAAATTTTGTAAATTTTATATCATTGGAATCAGGAGGAAGAATTCTATCGAACCATGCAATTTTTTTAATGATTTGCTTCTGTAAAATTGGTTATTTTTTCAGAGACATTCATAGGCTTATTTTGAGTATAGAAATTATTTGAAAAATGATTTAAAGACTAAATAAAGTTTATTTAGTGTATATTTGTCTTGTTTGGGATTCAGTACTGTATACTTGTCTTGTTTGATTTAGGAAAAAATCATCACATGGCATTTGCATGCATTCATATATTTTTGCTTGTATATTTTGATATGTGATTTTGGTGCTATCATTTTATGTGTAGATTTTGGTGCTAGTAGTGATTGTGGTTGTGAAGATTGTTGCTACTCCCCCAACTACCAAGGCAAGTGGTGCTTCATACTTATGTCCCAATATTTTTGCCTGTGCATTAGAAATATTTTGTATAGGTCTTGCATGAATATTTTGCTAAGTATCTATATGCTATGCTTGGGAAATCCTAGTAGTTGTAGAAATGTTAGAATTTCCTTTAAGTTAAGATACTTGTTATTGCCATGCTTAGCCTAGCTAATAGCAACCAAGGGTGGAATATAATCATGCTATGGAAAATATTGTTAAGTCTTTGACTTATGGTTTTTGCTTAATAAAACAACTAAGTGAATGAAACACCTGGGTGGAATGGTAATTGTTTGGTGGTTTTTGGTTGAGTGGTTACACAAGACCCATTTCTATGGTTTACCTTGTGTATCTCACTTGTGGATTGCCACCCAGGAACAAAGGGATTTGAGATTCCAAATGTTAAGAAGCTTCTAGTGCAGCAACATGGCATTATGGGCTCTGCCTAGATCATATAGGTCGCAATAACTTAGCCAAATGGACAGTTGGTGGTAGGGGATTGATAGGTTTGGAGCGCGTCCATTTTGGTCTAAGGGAAGGCTTCTGAAAGGTCCTGTCTTGGTGAAAATCAAGTCTTGTGGGGAAAGTGCACAACCTCTGCAGATGGAATAAACTAAGTACTTAGCCGTGTCCCCGGTAATGGACAACTTGAGCATCAAGACATGGAAGCTATCAAGAATCTCCTCATGCCAATTTTCTAAGTTAAAACTTGTGGTTGAACAAGGGTGAAGGTCCACCAATTTCTATTGGTGGTTCCTTGGGAAAGTTTTGTCAAAGAAAAACTTAGTGTTTTCAACTGATAGGTAAAACCTATTTTGAGCAAAGCAAGCCTAAGCTACACTTAGCCAAATTCATGTAGTAACTAGATGTTAATATTCTACTAAGGTATCACTTTCCAATACTATTCCAATGTACTGACCCACTGTGGCTGTAACTTGTGATGTTGCAGCTTACTCTGGTGATGATTAGGGGTTATGAGTCTACACTCAACATGCTTGCCTGTGTCACATGAAGATGAAGACTTCTATTTTTATTGTTAAGTTAAACTCTTGTACTAGCCTATGGCTATGGAGTTGTAAAAGACTATGTTATCTCTGAAATAACGTTGTAATAATGACCTTTGTTTCTGTATACTTCATCTTAAACTGTGGATGCTAGCAATTGATCCAGGGACTAGCATTGCAATCACAGGGATCCTTACCTTTATAAGGGTGGGATATTACAATAAACATTTATCATAAACACAAAGTTATAAGAATAACTACTTTTATTATTGCCTCTAGGGCATATCTCCAACAGTCTCCCACTTGCACATGGTGATATACCGAACACCCATGGCGGTTTAGTGCTGCTCATGTTTTTCCCTCGGGAAAGGTTTAGTCAATGGATCCGCCACATTCAGATATGTGTGTACTCTGCTAATCTTTATGTCACCATCTTTGACATGCTCTCGAATAGCGTGAAAACGCAACTTGATATGCTTCAGCTTCTTGTGTGACCTTGGTTCTTGTGCATTGGCTATGGCACCCATGTTATCACAGTAAATAGACATTGGGTCCAGCGCACATGCAACCACACCAAGCTCTGTAATGAACTCCTTCATCCATATCGCCTCTTGTGAAGCCTCCAAAGAAGCTATGTATTCCGATTCAGTTGAAGATCTTGCCATAACGCTTTGCTTTGCACTCCTCCAGCTAACTGATGCACCATTCAAAGTAAATACGTATCTAGATTGAGATTTAGAATCATCCGGATTGGTGTTCCAACTAGCATCGGTGTAACCATTAACAACGTGTTGTTCATCACCTCCATTAGAAAGAACCATATCCTTAGTTCTTCTCAAGTACTTAAGGATGTTTTGACCTTTGTCGAATGATCCACTCCTGGATCACTTTGATATCTGCTAGTCAACCTAACAACATATGCAATGTCGGGTCTAGTACATAGCATGGCATACATGATAGATCCTATGGCTGAGGCATAGGGAGTCTTACTCATCCTTTCAATATCTTCTGCCGTAGCAGGACTTTGAGTTTTACTCAAGGTCGTATTGGGAAACATGGGCAAGAACCCTTTCTTGCTATCTTCCATTCCAAACCTCTTTAGAACTTTGTCAAAATATGTAATATATGACAATGATATTAGGCGTCTCGATCTATCTCTATAAATCTTTATGCCTAATATGTAAGCCGCTTCGCCAAGATCCTTCATTGAAAAACTATTATTCAAATAATCTTTGACACTCTTAAGAAGGTCTACATCATTCCCAATCAACAATTTGTCGTTCACATATAGTACTAGGAATGCTACAGAGCTCCCACTCACTTTCTTGTAAATAAAAGCTTCTCCATAAGTTTGTATAAAACCAAAACTTTTGATTACCTTATCAAAATGTTGATTCCAACTTCAGGATGCTTGCTTCAATCCATAAATGGACCGTTGAAGTTTGCATACCTTGTTAGCATCTTTAGGATCGACAAAACCTTTGGGTTGTACCATATACAACACTTCATCAATATCTCCATTGAGGAACGCCGTTTTGACATCCATATTCCATATCTCATAATCATAATATGCAGCGATTGCTAACAAAATCCTCATAGACTTTAGCATCGCTACCAGCGAGAAAGTCTCATCGTAGTCAACTCCTTGAATTTGTCAAAACCCTTTTGTAACAAGTCGAGCATTATAGATAGTAACATTACCATCAGCATATGTTTTCTTCTTGGAAATCCATTTGTTCTTGACAGCCTTTCGGCCATCCGGTAAGTCCACCAAAGTCCATACTTGGTTTTCGTATATGGATCCAATCTTGGATTTCATGGCTTCTTACCATTTATTGGAATCTGGGCTCATCATTGCTTCCTCATATGTCGCAGGGTCATCGGTGTTGTCCACCAACATGACACTCATAACGGGATCATACCAATCAGGAGTGGTACGAGTTCTTGTTGACCTACGAGGTTTCGTAGTAACTTCAACCGAAGTTTCATGATCAACATCATTAGCTTCCTCTCTTATTGGTGTAGGCGCCACAGGAACTTCTTCCGGTGTTGTGCTACTCTCAAATCAAAGAGAAGGTTCGACAACCTCGTCGAGTTCTACTTTCCTTCTAGTCACTTCTTTCGAGAGAAACTCCTTCTCTACAAAGAATCCATTTTTGGCAACGAAGATTTTTCCTTTGTATCTATGATAGAAGGTATAACCAATAGTTTCCTTCGGATATCCTATGAAGACGCATTTTTTGCTTTGGATTCAAGCTTGTCAGGCTATAACATCTATACATAAGCTTCGCAACCCCAAACTTTAAGGAACGACAATTTAGGTTTCTTCCCAAACCATAATTCATACGGTGTCATTTCAATGGATTTAGATGGTGCCCTATTTAAAGTGAATGCAGATATTTCTAATGCATAACCCCAAAATGATAGCGGTAAATCTATAAGTGACATCATAGAACGAACCATATCTAAGAGAGTTCAATTACGACGTTGAGACACACCATTATGTTGTGGTTTTCCCGGCGGTGTCAATTATGAAAGTATTCCGCATTTCTTCAAATTCTCGCTAAACTCGTAACTTAGATATTCACCTCCATGATCAGATCGTAGAAACTTAATATTCTTGTTACGTTGATTCTCTACTTTACTTTGAAATTCCTTAAACTTCTCAAACTTTTCGGACTTATGTTTCATGAAATAGATATATACCCATATCTACTCAAGTCATCCGTGAAAGTAAGAACATAACGATAACCACCGCGCGATGCTACACTTATAGGGCCACACACATCGGTATGTATGATTTCCAATAAGTCCATAGCTCGCTCCGTCATACCAGAAAATGGAGTCTTAGTCATTTTACCCATCAGACATGCTTCGCATCTTTAAAGTGATTCAAGAAGTCCATCGGAATGGAGTTTCTTCATACGCTTCACTCCAATGTGACCAAGACGACAGTGCCACATATAGATTGAGTTATCTCTTAATTTCAAATGTTTAGCTTCAATGTTATTAACATGTGTATTACTAAAATCGAGATTCAACAAGAATATACCATCTATCAAAGGTGCATGTGCATAAAACATATTAATCATATAAATCTGTCACATCCCAAAATTTTCCGAATTTTGAAATGTGAAAAATAAACAAACAAAAGAAATAAATGATAAAATTTAGGGGGTACATTTGTAACAGATTGATTTTGGAGTTTATAAAAAAACTTTTATCTGAAAACGAGAACTAGAAAATTTTGTTTAAATAATATAATCTTAACTAAAATTTTCAAATGCAAAATGGCTTTATCATAAATTATTTCCAACGTGAATATGTTTTTTAGTTTTAGTTGTCCTCAAGGTTTTATTGTATTTTTTTTGGTTCCTTTGGCATACTAAAATCTTCTCCTTTGTTATTATTGATTTCTCCTTATTCTACTTCTTTCCAAAAAGATCACACGAGACCTTATCTTGTAGCAAGCCATGCACGAGTGCATGCATGCCTCGGCAGACTACACGTATAGCTTCCTTTCTTATAATTATTTTCTTACCTTTTGTTTTTTCATTGACATGTCCCATCAAGTACGGTCGAGCAGCAGAGGCAGCCCAGGGAAACGTCTGCTCCAACACTGCAAACGCCGCGTGGATTTTTCGTGTCCCTGCTTGGACACACATCTAGATAAAAGAAATTAACACGCTAGAAACTGCATCTCGCTCCAGACGTCGTGCTGTCGCTCGCGTCTGACCATAAAGCTCCAAGTCGCCTTTTCTCCTTCTCGTTTCATCTCTTCCGCCACCCACGGGCCTAGACGAGTGAAACGCTGCACTGTTTTCTTTCTTTCCGCGCGAAGCTAGGTGAAACGCCTCAACCAGAAACTGCCGCTGCTATTACGCCTTCCGTTCTCTCGATGGAGGAATTTATTCTTCACTTAAATCGCGTCACTTAAAATGCACGGACGACCTCTACAAATATTATAGATATTCTTTGTCTAACAATCCACACAGCTTCATTTTTCATCCCGAAGGGCTGCTAGTTTCAGTCTACAATTTCAAGGCCAAGCAAACTTCGTCGGGCCGCTGCTGTCCCCGTCGCCAACGACTTTGTTCACGGCAGGACAAGCTACAGATGCACTTCTCCATCCCTTTTGTCTCTCCACCAAGTTCACGCACCAATACTGCAGCATCGTAGCTGGGATTTCATCGTCGAAGTTCTAGAATGTGGTGATGCAGTCTTCGATTTCATCGGATATATAGAGGCTAAGATCCTAACTCCTCCTCCTTTATTCGCCTCTAGATCTTGCGAACCAATTTTACTCATTATATCATTCAATTGTACAGCCGACGACCGCTGCGATGAGAGGTGATCTCCGCTCCGTACGTAGGACACCGCAGCCGAGGACAGCGTGAGGGTCCTTCGGATCTTCGAGGAGCCTAACGTCTCCAACACGTAGCGCTCTACCCCGACCACTACTTCTTCTACTCCAGGAGTATCTCCTTTGACTACTCCATCAATATTCGCACCCATCTCCTTACTCCCTGCGGTTGACGTCGACTGCAGTAGTGTTGTCGGTGAGATTTTCCCTTGAAAGTTCAGCTTCAGTAAGTATAGACAAAGTTCAGTACACGTATATAGATAGTTAAGTTTAGAATAGAGTTGAATCGGTAATGGACATTAGGATTTTTTTTATCACACCGTCTGAGTCCATGTTGAATCGAAGGAATAACCAACAACCAGAATTGCTACTTGAGAAGTCAAAGGAAAAACAAAAAAGATTTTGCTACGTAACAATCTTCAGTTACTTTTAGAATTTTTTTTAGGTAGCAAACCTAGGAACTCAGATATCATAGTTTAAGTTATGTTAATCCAAATTTAGCAAATACGAGTGTCCACCAATTCAGAAAAATGAGTAGAATACAGTGGTATAATAAATAGCATTTTATAGAGAACCTTTTATGGATATTTTAGCTATAAAAATAGTTCTACACGTTATTTTTGAGTGAAACCTTTTGCAAATAGATTGTTTTGAACATACTGACCATATAAACCAACTTGTGGATTCAAAAACATGTTTTGTGAGGCAAAAGATTAAATCTTTGATTTAGAACATTTCTAGTCAAATAAAATGTTGTTTATATGTTAAAAATACTTTTTGGATAAAAACCTTTGGAAAATGATTTGGATTAAACTCTCAGACCCTAAACACAAAGATTTATGATTTAAAAATATATTTTGTGAACCCTATAAAAAATTATTACTTTGCTAAAAGCATTTTCAACCACATAAAATAATGCTTTGGTTTAAAATTGGTTTATAGTAAAAATCTTTTGCAAATGGTTTTGCCAATTTTATAAAATGACCAATAAGTGTTTTAGAATGTTTATAACCCATTATAAACCACTTTTCCAAATAAAACAATCTTTAGCATGCTTGCATGCATTGCTTTGTTTCTATCATTTTATGTGATGTTGCTTGAATGGTAGTTTGAATTCTTGCTTGCTTGATTGAATTGTAGTGGAATTTGAAGAGTGTGAACATTGCAAGATCAAGGAGTGAACTTATATTCTCTACCAAAAAGGCAAGTGATGCTTCATACTTTTGTCCCATTATTTTCACTATGCATTAGTGATATTTCTAAGTAGGACTTGCATGAAATTTTGCTAAGTGTAAACTATGCCATGGGAAACCCTAGTATATGAAACCTTAGTAGAAATTTTCTAAGTTAAGATTCCTACTACTATCATGCTTAGCTTAGCTAGTAGAAAACAAGGGTGGAATATATTCATACTATGGAATGTTTCTAAGTCAAGGACTTGTGTTTTGTTTAATAAAACAACTAAGTGAATGAATCACCTGGGTGGAATGGAAGGAATGGTTTGTGTTGAGTGGTTCACAAGGCCCATTTCTATGGTTTACCTTGTGTATCTCACTTGTGGATGGCCACCCAGGAACAAAGAGATTTGAGATGTCAAATGTTGAGAAGCTTCAAGTGCAGCCACTTGGCATTATGGGCTCTGCCTGGATCATATAGGTTGCAATAACTTAGCCAAATGGACAGTTGGTGGTAGGGGATTGATAGGTTGGAGCGCGTCCATTTTGGTCTAAGGGAAGGCTTCTGAAAGATCTTGTCTTGGGAAACCAAGTCTTGTGGGGAAAGTGCACCACCTCTGGAGAGTGAAAAATCTAAGTACTTAGCCATGTCCCTGGCAAAGGACAATTTGAGCATCAATACATGGAAGCTATCAAGAATCTCATCATCCAAATTTCTAAGTTAAAAACTTGTGGTTGAACAAGGGTTGAAGGATCACCAATTTCTATTGGGAGATGCCTAGGGAAAGATTATTTTGTCAAGCAAAAACTTAGTGTTTTCAAATGATAAGGAAAATCTATTTTGAGCAATGCAAGCCTAAGCTCCACTTAGCCAAATGCATATAGATGATAGACTCCACTATACTACCATAGTATCACTTGCCAATACAATTCAAATGTATTGACCCTTGTGGCTGTAACTTGTTATGTTGCAGGTTTGTTTGATATTAGTGAAGTTTAATGATTAGGATTACAAGTCTACAACCAACATGTCTGCCTGTGGCACTTTGAAGATGAAGGACCCCATGCTTATAAGATATTCTGCTGCAATGTAATGTAATAGCCAAATGAGCTATGTAAGATGTAATAAATTATGTTATTCCTGGTTATAAAGTTGTATTATGACCTTTGTTTCTTGATATTACATCTTAACTGTGGATGCTAGCTATTGATCCAGGGACTAGCATTGTAAACACAGGGATCTCTACCTTATTAAAGGTTGGGAACCTTACAAAATCGAACAATTATTATTCTTGGACTTAAACAAGTAACCGTCTCGCAATAAACATGATCCAGATATAATGTTCATGCTCAACGTAGGCACCAAATAACAATTATTTAAGTATAAAACTAATCCCGATGGTAGATGAAGAGGTAGCGTGCCGACCGCGATCATATCAACCTTTGATCCATTTCCAACGTGCATCATCACCTCGTTCTTTGCTAGTTTCAGTCTATTATGTAGCACATGTTTCGAGTTACAAATATGAGAAACCGAACTAGTATCAAATACCCAGGCACTACTACGAATACTAGTGAGATACACATCAATAATATGTATATCGTATATATCTTCCTTCTTGATGTTGCCATTCTTCAGATCCGCCAAGTACTTAGGAAAATTCCGCTTCCAGTGACCTTCTCCCTTTGCAGTAAAAGCACTCAGTATCAGGCTTAGGCCCAGCCTTGGTCTTCTTCTCCGGCGCGGTAACTTTCTTACCGCCCTCCTTGAAGTTTCCCTTTTTCTTGGACTTTCCGTGCCTTTTGAATTTGGTGGTCTTATTGACCATCAACACTTGGTGCTCTTTCTTGATCTCCACTTCCATAGACTTTAACATGGAGAAGAGTTCAGGTAACGACTTGTCCATGTTTTGCATATTGTAGTTCATCACAAAGTTCTTGTAACTTGGTGGTAGTGATTGGAGGACACGGTGAATCGCCAAATCATTAGGAATCACTATACCCAAGCTTTGGAGCTTACTTGCATGCCCAGACATCTTAAGCACATGCTCACTGACGGAGCTGCCCTCTTCCATCTTGCAGTTAAAGAACTTTTTAAAAGCCTCATAACTCTCAACTACCGCATGAGCCTCAAATATCATTTTGAGTTCACCGACAATATCATGTGGGTCAAAGTTCTCAAACCTTTTCTGAAGCTACAATTCCAAACCATACAAGATAGCACACTAAACTATGAAGTACTGATTCTTCCAAGTGAGGAAAACATTCTTCACCTCATTGGTAGCGTCAGCTACAGGTGGGTCACCCAGCGGTGAATCCAGCACATAGGTCAAATTACCAGCATTGAGGACAATCCTCAGGTTGCGGAACCAATCTGCGAAGTTGCTTCCATTGTTTTTCAACTTTTGTTTCTCTAGGAACGCATTAAAATTGCTGGTAGGGGCCACCATTGATCTACAACATATTTGCAATAGTTTAGATCGACAACAAGATGCCATTGTGTTCAAGAATAAATCGACAACAAAAGCATCAACGCCCACAATGACCTCTGTGTTCTACTCATGCAATAGATATACATATAGACACGGCTCTGATACCATTGTAAGGGTTCATATCATGGAAAACAAGAAATTTCTACCGCATGAACACACACAAGCCAATATCTATCTACTAGATTGTAGCAACAAGTTGATTAGAGTACTCACCCTTGAAGATTCCAAAGCAGTTAACGAGAGCAGATTCTCGTGGGTGATGTAGTCGTACACTTGTCGATCTCAAGATCGCGTAAACAATCCTTCCGGCGCTGTGTTTCGGAGTGCTTCCGCAGTTGGTCACACGTTCGGTACTCGATGAAGACCTTCCTCTCCCTTGTTTCAGCAGGCAGCAGAGGTTGTAGTTCTCTCCTCGCGATTCCGGCAGCACGACGGCGTGGTGTCGGAAGTAGAGTAAAGATCCTGCAGGGCTTCGCCTAAGCCGGTGCGAGTTATGGTGGAGAAATAGGGTTTCCCTGGCAATCTAGGGTTTAGAAGACGGAGAGGAGGAGGCGTGGCCGGCGGTGGCACGGCGGCGGCGGCAGCAGGCGACGGCGGAGGCTTGGGTGGTGGTGGTGTTCTGTGGAGGGGGCACCCCCTCCCCTCTATTTATGAGAGGGAGGGGCATCTTGGGAGAGGGGAGTTTGAATCCTTCCCCAACTCCCTCTCCTACTAGGCTTGTGGTGGAGGGAGAGAAGGATTCTCTTCTTCCTCCACTAGGAAACATTGTCCCAGTTTGACTTTTCAAACTTGCCTTTTGACTTTCAGTTTTGGAGTTTGATTTTACTCTTTATTTGCACAGCCTTTTGACCTAGGACATTATGCAACCATTCCACTTAGTCATGACACATTCATGCAACCTTATCCTTCTGGTCTGGTGAACCTTCTAGACCCTTCTAGATCATTCCGGTGAAAACACTTGAATCATTCCCGAACTCTAGAATTGGACTTTCCATATATGAATCTTATTCTCCAGACCATTTTGGATCTCCTCGTGATATCCTGGATCCCATATCAGACTGCTAACAATATTCGGTCTCCCTACTTACATTCCATATCTTCTAAACAATATCGAATCCTTAAGTGTGTCTCCCTACGGTTCGTGAATTATGCAGACATGACCGAGACTCTTCTCCGATCAATAACCAATAGAGGAATCTGGAAATTCATATGGCTCCCACATATTTCTACAATTACTTTGTGACCGAATGAACCATTTACATATGATACCAATTTCCCTTTGTCTCGCGATATTTTACTTATCCGAGGTCCGGTCATCGGTATCTCTACATACCTAGTTCATCCTTGTTTCCGATAAGTATTATTTTCTCGTTCCCGTGATATGTGATCCCTTGTGAGCCAGTCACATGCTTGCAACCTAATTGGATGACATTACACCAAGAGGGCCTAGAATATATCTGTTTTCTCATATGGACGGAGAAATCCCACTCTAGATCCATGTGCCTCAACACATACTTTCCGAACACTCAATGCCACCTTTATAGCCACCCAGTTACGATGTGGTGTTTGATGTCATCAAAGCATCCTTCCGGTGATGGTGGTTAGCATGATCACATGGTAGAAGGAATTAGATTACTATGTATTAGAAAGCTTATAGCAAACAAACTATTGAAATGACTTGATCTTTATGCCACGCTTATCTATAGGAGTATGCCCATCATACCATTCTCCTAATGATATGATCTTGTTGTTAACAAAATCTCAATGTTCATGACCTAGAAACCTTGATCATCTATTAACGAACAAGCTAGTATTATAAAGAGGCTTTACTAGGGACTCTAATTTAGTTTACAAATCACACAAGTATTAATGTTTCCGGTTAATACTGTTATAGCATGAATGTAAACATTTATCATAAACACAAAGTTATAATAATAATAACTACTTTTATTATTGCCTCTAGGGCATATCTCCAACAGTAAGTGCTATCATCCCTCCATCTACCAACAAGTTATCCCGATCATCGAGTCCCCACAAGAGGCAAATATTGAGTGGCGCGCTTCACCCAAGATCAAGATGAAGACAATTAACACATACATATAATGATGTATATCCTAATAATATCTATCTCATCTCAATCATATACTAGGGTTTCTCCATATCCCCAAGAACTAAAGTTCTACTCAGACATGGAGGCAATCAGCATCATGACAATGGTAATGGAAACGATTATTGATGAATATTACTTGTATAAATCCACAACTAGTGGAAGAATTACAACAAGATCTAGATGGGATGGATGGAGATGATCTGCTTAGGGCAAAGATGGATCCCTAGGGCAAGTTCCCCCTCCAGATCCCTTCCGGAGGTGAGGTTTTCACGATTTCTGGGTGTTCTGTATGTCGTCTCTTCGAACCAGTTGCACGGGATGAAACAATTTGAGGAGGCGGAGGCGGCGCCAACTATACGGCAGGAACTATACGGCGGCCTGGCGTATAGTTGGTCGTCAACTCTTCTGTCTCCGCTTCTCGCTTTGGGTTTTCTTCTGGTATTATTAATATTTCCCAAATAAGCGATTTATGTAGTTTTTGGTTCCTTTTCTCTCCAGTACAACTTCTCCAAGAATTGTGTCCTGTGGATCCATCATCTGATCTGATCCTGGTAAAAATAAACATAAAAAGTGCGCGTGAACGCAGTAAAATACCAAAATCCTACATCTACAATGCAAAATTACAATGTAAAACATGATGCAAATATGCAGCCATCAACTTACCCAAGCTTAGACTCTTGCTCGTCCCGAGCAAGTTTAGCTTAATGGATGTGGTCCTCATATTCATGAAGCTGAGTCGATAAAATAAATGAGGCAGTTGCAGCATGTGTTTATCATAAAGGATACATATAAATAAGTTCACGACTAGTACCTTACTCGAACCATCCGAATAATATTAGTAGGCTTCCACACCTTAGAAATTAATAGTTCATAAAAGATTATTATCCATATGATGTAAAAGTATTCGGTTCAATCGAATGAGTTAGTGAGGTAGTCCCAAGTGTTTTTAGGATTAACATATTTACTTGGTATTCAAAATCTCAAACATCTCTTTGTCTTACTCCAATATGGTGGTATATGCCTATTTGCTCTTTGCACATTCGCTCTTTTTCTTCATCTTTATTTTTCTATATATATTTGTGCTCACACTTTTGTTTAAGTGTTGTGCAAAGGAGCTAGACATATAATCCACTTCATGTAGGAATTTCAAAGTTTTAATGATCTCAATTATCAAATTCCCAATATATATGAAGCATCTTTATAACTTGAGCATTCTACCTCAAACTTGTTCTCACTCTTTTTGATAGCTCTTATATTTTCTCCTTTATTCAAGGTTTTTCTTTTTCATCTTATTTAATTAGATAGTTTCTCCTTTTTGTAAATCAAACCATTAACCTACAACAGATTGATCAAACTATCTTTACATGTTCCATTAATACAGATGGTGTGGAAGACTCCTATTGCTATCATCAAGTGCAAGTAAAATCATACTCAAGCAATTCATATATCCAATGACACAAACTTAAACTCAATAATGCTTCATATATTATAATAAACTCAGAATTTCATAATAGGGATCAACTATTCCTGAAGGGAATCTAATGATGCAAACTTCATTTATGAGCTCGAACTAAATGCTGAACTAGAAGTAATAAACTTATAAGATTGATTAAAAGGTTTTAGAGATCTCCCCAAGCTTAGAGGCAAGCCAGGCGGGATCAATTAACTCCTTGCTGGTACATATTCCTCCTCCTATGTAGAAGAGCATTGTCTTCCTCTCCTTTAGCAACACTTGCTAGGGGGATGTTGAGGTTGGCCATGTCGTATTGAAGCTTAAAATTTTTCTCTTAAGGAATTTGTTCTCATCTGTCAACTCAAAAACAGTTTTAATCAAGAAACCGACCCTACCATCGATGTCATTTACCTTTTTTTCAAGGTCTTTGCTCATCATCCAGTAGGAATCAATTCCTTCTCCAATAGTTTCAACACATGCTTTTGAAGCTTTTTCCAACTGATAGATCTTATCATGAATCTCATCTTGCCGCACCTTATTGGGTTGAAGAGGTGGAGGACTAAGAGGAAGTTCATATTAAGATCCTATGTTATGACGATAAGGATTAGAGAGATACTCATCCTTGCTCCTTCTATGATCTGATTGATGTATCATCTCCATCCTTTGCAGGAACATATCCTCCCTATTTGGGAGAGGCTTGATCTCCGAGCTGGATGACGATGATGCTTTTTTTGGTTCCACCTCCTCGATCCTCTTCACGGGCTTCTCTTCCTTCTCCTTACAAACCTTGTTTACATGGAAAGGTTGCATAGCTTCGCTGCACGGATTCTGTTAGAAGGGTATGTATAAAGATGGCGATGGTTTTTCGAGGCTGGAGGTTGTAGCTCTGCGAAAACTTAATGAAAAAAGTTAGATGCAATCGTCTTTAAAAGAGGATGTCGAAAACCCTAGCCTCCATGCTTAACGAACAACTATACGGTCGTGGTCGTATAGATCCCGCCGTATAGTTGCAGAACGGACTATAGATTTTTTAATTATCTAAGGCGGTTACAACTATACGGTCGCAACTATACGGCCGGGAGATTTCCTCCCTCCATATAGTTCGTCTTTAACCTTTATGTACCTTGTCATAAAAATATGAGAATGTGATGAACAACTATACGACCACAACTATACGACCAGAATTTTTATTCCTGCCATATAGTTGGTTGTTAAGCTTTCAGTACTAAGGAATAAATTTTTGGAGATGGTGTTGATAACTATACAGCCGGAATTTTTATTCCCGCCGTATAGTTGGTCGTTAAGATTTTTGGAATCACCAAAAATTACCTATTTCTCAGAGAATTCTCTATTAGTCTGAAAATTAAAGAAATACCAAGTTCCGATAAAAAAATGATAGCTTAAATTTTCTACCAACATTAACATTGATTGAGCTATATTTTATCATAACCAAATTTATTTTATTTATCAAAATCTTCATGTGTTCCATATTCAATCTCAAACTTAACTAAAACTTACCTCGGAATTTTTTTAAACTTACTCATCCCTTTATTTCACATGGGTTTCCTCCCATGAAGTGCTCTTTTATGGTCCGTAGATTGACCGTAGTGTTGCTCACTTTGTCTAGATCTTGTACCTCTTCCGGTCTCCATTCCTTCCGCATTTTTGCTCAATCAATTCTTCTAGAGTAATTATTCGCATGGTGATTGTACTTATATCTTCTTTTGCATGATAATGCTTCAAACATTGTCCATACACTATCCATGAAAGAGAAGGTGTCTTCCCCTAGAGCTTCACTGCTCCTGAGGCATAAGCTTCTTCAACTACATAGGGGCCTTCCCACTTTGATATGAGCTTTCCTGGAAATAACTTAAGACGAGAGTTATAGAGCAAACTTTATCTCCACTTTTAAAGACCGTATCCTCTATTTTTCTATCATGTCATCTTTTTACTTTTTCCTTAAATAGTCTAGCATTTTCATAAGCATCGCTTGTAAACTCATCTAAAGCATGGATGTTTAATAAAAAAACCTCCTGCTGCCTTGAGATCATAGTTTAAACTCTTGATTTCCCAAAAGGCTTTATGTTCCAATTCTAAAGTTAGATGGCATGCCTTACCGTATACCATCTTATATGGTGTCATACCCATCAGATTTTTGAGTGCAATGCGATATGCCCAAAGGGTATCATTTAGCTTGTATGACCAATCTTTTCTGGATTTATACACCGTCTTCTCGAGTACGGTCTTAAGTTCTCTATTCGAGATTTCCACTTGACCACTTGTTTTGGGATGATATGGTGAAGCAACATGGTGAGTTACTCCATATTTTCCGAGGATTTTTCTGAAAGTTCTCTTCATAAAATGAGATCCACCGTCGGTAATTAAAAATCTAGGAACTCCAAACCTGGGGAATATGACATCCTTGATCATCTTCACAAAAGTGGCTGCATCTGCATGGTTAGTTGGGATTTCTTCAACCCATTTAGTAACATAATCGACAGCAACAAGAATATGAATATAACCATTTGATTCTATAAAGGGTCCCATGTAATCCATTCCCCATACATCAAAGGGTTCAATTATAAGACTATAATTCATAGCCATCTCTTGTCTTCTGCCTATATTACCTCTTCTCTGGCAAGCATCACGATACTCCACATACCTTTGTGCATCTTTGAACAAGGTGGGCCAATCGAATCCGGATTGAAGTACCTTTTCCGTAGTTCGCCTGCCTGCATGATGTCTTCCATAGGGGCTTCCATGACAATCTTGCAAAAATGCATTCATTTCATGGTTAGGAACAAACTTCCGAATTATTCCGTTAGGTCCATGTCGATAAAGAAACTGATCATCCCAAAAGTAATGTCTAAGATCATTAAAGAATTTCATTCTTTTATTTCTTGTCATACCAGGGGGTACAAATTTTACTGCTAGATAATTAGCATAGTCTGCATACCACGGATCAACTACTTCAATTTTTGCTAAGTATTCTCCTAAAAAGACTCATTTATAGGTATGGGGTCGGTAATTGTTCCTTACATCCTAGATAGATGATCTGTAACTGGATTATCCTTACCCCTCCTATCTACTATTTGTAAATCATATTCCTGTAATAATGATACCCACCTAATCCACCTGGGCTTTGCATCCTTTTTAACAAGTAGGTGACGCAAAGCTTGGTGATTTGTATGAATTATTACTCTAGAATTAATAATGTAAGATCTAAATTTGTCACAGGCAAAAATTATAGCAAGGAGCTCTTTCTTGGTAGTAGCATAATTTTTCTGAATTTTATTAAGAGTCCTACTAGCATAATGAATAACATTTAAATTCTTTCTGTCTCGCTGTCCTAATACAGCTCCTAAAGCATAGTCACTAGAATCACACATGATGTCAAATGGTTCACCCCATTTTGGAGGTTGAATGATAGGTTCTGAAACTAATTTGTTTTTAAGATTTTCAAAAGCTGCAATGCAGTCATGGTCTAAGTAGAACGGAGTTTCTTTGTCTAGAAGGTTAGTAAGAGGCATAGCTATTTAGTAAAATCTTGTATAAAACGCTTGTAAAAACCTGCATGTCCCAGAAACATTTTTAAGTTTTTAATGTCTTGAGGTATGGGAAGGTTTTCTATAGCACTTATATTGGTCTTATATATTTCTATACCTTTTTCTAAAACCTTATATCCAAAAACTTTACCTTCACTTTCCATGAATCGACATTGCTCCCAATTCAAAACTAAGTTCAATTGCCTACATCTCTACAAAACCTTGGTTAAATTGTAGATACAATTATCAAATGTTGTTCTACAAACAACGAAATCATTTGTTAGAACTTCCATAGTATTATCAACAATATCATCAAAGATTTTTAAAACACATTCTTGAAAATTTGGAGTTGCATTACATCAGCCAAACAAGATTAGTCTATAAGCATAAGTACCATAAGGACATGTGAAAGTTGTCTTCTCTTGATCTTCGGAATGTATAGAAATTTGAGAATAACCGGAATAACCATCAAGAAAACAAAAATAAGAATTATTGCTTAGTCTTTCTAAAAATCTATCCATGAACGGTATAGGTTTATGATTTTTCTATGTTTTATGGTTTATTTTTCTAAAATTGATGCACATGTGGTACCCAACAATAGTCCTTATTGGGACTAGCTCACTACTATAACATCCCAAGATTTTAGAAATTGGGACTTGAAAAAAACCATTTTCATTGCATTGGCAAGGCATTATTTGCATCATGCAAATTCTTGATTCAAAACCCATCAACAAAACCATCCTCATTCATAGCACCATCAAGACCCCCATGTCTTGGTATGCAATGAGCTGGGCTAACCCACTTACTATCAGAAATAGGATATATTATGCTGGCATCTAATAAGCGTATAACTTCTTTTCTTACTACCTCTTTCATTTTAGGGTTAAGCCTTCTTTGTGTGTCAACTATAGGTACAACATCTTCAAGCATGGTAATCTTATGTGTCACAATGGATGGATCTACTCCTTTGATGTCACTTAGGGTATACCCAAATGCTTCACGATGCTTGATAAAAACTGAAACAAGTTTATTTGTTTCATCTTCTGATAAATTTATACTAATAATAATAGGACATTTGTTTTCATTATCTAAAAATTCATACCTCATATTGTCTGGAAGTCATTTTAATTCAATTGGAGGAGGTTCTTCGTCACCCTTTCTTACCAGTTTTTCATCATGTGGGTTTTGTGCTTCCAGGATAGAGTCAAGATAATCATCTATGTCTTCTCTTTCCTCATCCTCTTGTTCCTCTTCCCAACTAATTAAGCTTCTTTCTAATTCATCTTGGGGAGTGCTGAAATGAATCGCGGCCAACTCGACAATTGTTTTCTCTTCCTTGATATCCTCTATTTCATATGGCATCCTTTTTAGGTTGGCGAGGTGGAATGTCATTTCCTCTTCTCCAAACATCATGGAAATAGTCTCCTTCTTGTAATCAATTCAAGCTTTGGTTATGGAGACAAAAGGCATGCCTAAAATAATAGGACAAAAATTATCTCGAGGCATATCAATTATATGAAAATCAACAGGGTACATGAGTGGTCCGACAAACACATAGATATTTCAAATAACACCTTTCGGTTTTATATTAGTTCTATTAAATATTTTAATAGTAGTGTCTACCAATTCCATATATGGATTATTCAAATTGTAGCAAAGTTCCTCATAAAGTGATGAAGGCATAATATTTATAGTAGACATCGGCTCACAAATTCCATATAGGGAAGTTTCTCCACAATATATAGGGGTGATAGGTTTAGAAGTTTCTTTACCTTGTATCCTACCTATAATGAAGTCTGAAGTTTCAGAATCTAGCATAACCACTTCATTTTCCACAATTATTGCTTCCGTAAGATCTTTATATATAACAATATTTGCATTGGTATCATCAGCGTTCTTTTCTGTTTTCTTTGGTCTTCTCTTCGTATGTTCTTCCTCCCTACATTTCTTATTAATATTCTCTTGAATATATTCAGAGGAAAATTATATCAATGATGCGTCCTCTCTTGCTCGCTTCTTTTCTTCGAGGGGTTTATGAAGTCCCCATTCTGAAGGTACCTGTAGATGCCCTGCATAATTCTCAATAATTTTCTTTACCGAATAAGAATCAATGACGAGAGTTTTAATCATTGCACAAGTCCTTTCGTCTGCAAGAAAGTTGTTAACACAATTATATTCAAAAGAACCTTTCATATTGCTCTCCTCATTTTTAAGACTTTCTGTTGTTTCTTTCATTTTCATTATTAGTTTCCAAGCTTCATCATAAGTATAAGATAGGAAACTACCATTAGAAGCGGTATCTAGGCTTGCTCTATTTTTATTGTTAAGCCCTCCATAGAAAGTATGGGTAATTAACCAACCAGGCAAACAATGATGAGGGCAATTTTCTAGATAGATTTTATACCTTGGATAGCCTTCATATAAATTCTCATCAGGATTATTTTTGAAACTTATAATGATACCTCTCATCCTATGAGCTTTGCTTTATGATTATTATTTTGACAAGAATTTGGTTGTCAAATCCGTCCACGTCCTTGGTGCTTCTGCACAAAAGGATCTATAGCAGTTGCAAACATTATTAGAGAGAGTTTGTCTAAACAACTGGATTTTAACTTTATCAAGGTCACAACCATCAAATATAATGGAACCAGAAATATCTTCTAAGAATTGTAAGTGTCCATATGGACTCTCTTCATGGGTTCCTGCAAAATTTTTAGAGTTAAGTAACTCAAATAATAAGGATGGATCTCAATACCATCGAGGTTTATGCTTCTATTGACAGTTATAAAAGCGTCCATGGGAGAAACCATATTCTTTACTGCCTCAAGCTGCATCAAATGTTGAGTGTTGTCCATTGTTATGATCCTGCAACTCAAATTAAAATTAGTATAGAGAAAGTAAATAACTAAAAGTAAAGTGACTTATAACGCTAAGTTCCCCGGCAACGGCGCCAGAAAATAGCTTGATGACTTCAAGTGCACAGATCGTTTGTAGCTAGTTTCAAAATAAAGATATCGATCCCACAGGGAGAAGTAGGCGAAAGACTAAAATGCTTTTAACTAAAACTAAACGAAGTACTTTGAGGAATAATTCTAAGTTGCAATAAAAGTTGAATTATTGTTTGGTTTTTGGTTGGTTGAAACAGTAAAGTAAAGCAAAGTAAAACTTAATGCAGAAAGTAGTAATCGCGTGCGTAAGAAAGATTGAAATTGCAATAGGGGAAAGGCGTTCTCAGGGAGTGGTGGATACACCGCTAGCAATTTAGACCAAGTGATCAAGATTATTATAGTGAATATTCTCATCATATGCATGTATGTGGGAGGAGCTCCATATATGAATGATGAGACAGCAACCACTGCTCACACCATCCTTCATAACCACAGCTGACAGATAAACGACATCAATCCTATTACCCCACTATTAAGGGATTTCTCCCGTGGCATGGACATGGCTTTATGAGTTCGCTTTGATTCCCAAAGTTAGTACGTAAAGGATGATAACGACTTTATAGTCACATTAAGTGCTATCATCCCTTCGTCTACCAACAAGTAATCCCCTTCATCGAGTCCCCACAAGAGGCAAATATTGAGTGGCTTGCTTTACCCAACATCAAGATGAAGACAATTAACACCTACATATAATGATGTATAACATAATAATCTCTATCTCATCTCAATCATATACTAGGGTTTCTCCATCTCCCTAAGAACTAAAGATCTACTCAGACATGGAGACAATCAGCATCATGACAATGGTAATGGAAACGATTATTGATGAATAGTACTTGTATAAATCCACAACTAGTGCAAGAATTACAACAATATCTAGATGGGGTGGATGGAGATGATGGTGGTGATGAAGATGCAATGGTTGATGAAGATGGAGATCGATGCCTTGGCCTTCCAGATCTTCTAAGGGCGAAATTGGATCCCTAGGGCAAGTTCCCCCTCCAGATCCATTCATGGGAAATTTCCGGGTGTTTTGTATGTCGTCACTCTGAACCAGTTGCACGGGATGAAACTATTTGAGGAGGCGGAGGTGGCGCCAACTATACGATGGGAACTATACGGAAGCCCACCGTATAGTTGGTCGTCAACTCTTCTGTCTCTGATTCTCGCTTCGGGTTTTCTTCTGGTATTATTAATATTTTCCCAAATAAGCGATTTACATAGTTTTGGTTCCTTTTCTCTCCAGTACAACTGCTCCAAGAATTGTGTCCTTTGGATCTATCATCTGATCTGAACCTGGTAAAAATAAACATAAAAAGTGCGCGCTAACGCCGTAAAATACCAAAATCATACATCTACAATGTAAAACATGATGCAAATATGCACTCATCGATAACGACCTACGGTACGAGCAGAGCCCGCCCATACCACCCACCCATACGGGGTGCTAACGGCTTCGTCTCGTCAAACCCTAGAACCTTTGTGAAGACGCCTATATATTTTGAGGCTGCAGCCGCCGCCTAGAGGGCCGCCATTCTCAGATTTGAACATAACATCACCAAAGGAGATCCACGCCATTGTTCATCCATTCCACCATCCATCCCTCCACTAGCCATAGCTATTGATTTGTACTTTATATCTCCTTGTGATTTCGCGACCATTTTAAGAATATTCGATTTCAATCTAAGTATTTTGCACAATGTTTTCTATCCTTGATCTATTTGTTATGAGTGAGTAGTCCTCACGGGCTGTGGGTTGGGGAGAAACCTCGCAACAACTATGTGCATCGAATCATGGGATTATTGTATTTTGTTTGCAATTGAGATTTGTATCTTTTGTTTCTTTATCTCTTGTCTCGATCTATGGATTTGTAGGTACCCAAGATCCCATAGATTGATAAAGGTTCGAGGTGAGATACTTGGCTAGTGGCGATCTCATAGGAATTTCAGTGACAGAAAGGGTAGTATAGTCTTCGCTTAGCGACCCATTCGGAATCACAACAACATCACCACTTAATGCTTTAATATGTGTTCTTCACTTAATAAGCATTTGTAACCCGTCCCTTCAGTGTGCACTCAGTTGGATTAAAAGACTATTGTTATGCCCGCTGCATCACGGGGGCTCTAGTATATTAGGATGTGTTGCCCACAAGAGATTATCTCCATTCCAACATTACATATCACTATGCTTATTATTATCTTTTATCCCATATAATGAGCAGCTACAGGTGGAACTTCAACCCTGGATATCTCCATCCATTGATTCAACCCACTATAAAAAGTAAAATAGATTGGTCTAGTAAACTAAGGTAAAACAATGAAATAAAGTCTTGGATACGTGTCCTTATTTATTTCCTTTTAGCATTGCTTTCCAAGGTTCGATTAAACCTAGGTATTCTAGGCAAAAATCTATTATACTACATCCGTGAATCCGGATCGAAGGTATCAACCCATTTTCTGGCGCTATGTCAACACCCGGATTTTTCAATCCTAGATGCCTGTTATGCCATACATCGCAATCCCAGGATTACCATTTTTGTGAGACATAACAGAATTGGATACCATAGTACATCATCCATTACAACGATACATAAGTTCTTACACAAATAGGGATCTCATGATCCAGTTCATAATACAACATCAAGCAGCGGAATACGTAATAATAACGGTAGCGTAGGCGAAGCTCCATCTTCAGGGTCACAGGCAATGCTGACGATGGGAGATGATCCTAGTTGTCATAACCTTCCTGGGGTCCATCTTCCAGGTACTCCTCTTCATAGTCTGGCCATGGGAATAGCCAGGGACAAAGCCATGAGTACTCTTTAAGTACTCACAAACTAATACTAACAGGTAAGGGGTTTTTGGATAATGGGACACTAGGCTCTAAGGTTATTTTGCAAAAAGCCAGGTTTATCTCTACTCAGTTCCAAAGCTAGTCACAATTTTATAACTCCTAAGTGGGATCTTGTACTTCAGGTCACAACTCTGTTGTGGTCAAGTCAAAGTCTTAATTCATTTCACAAGTCGTTTTGAAAAGTCTGACGGGGAACAGTATGGCCACTCCAACTGTCCATAATCATGGACGGCTATTCGAATAGTTTGACACTCTGCAGAGATTGTACACTTTTACCACAACATTTGATACATCCGTCAGGAACAAATCCTGAATTCATCATACTCAGTATGCGGATAATCAATCCTAACCTTTCGATTACATGCCCTAGTATAAGCACCTCTCCTGTGAGTTTGGCCTCCCAACCATGACCAACTGTCATCTTGCGTACTACACAGGTGGACAATCTTCACAAGGTAGCCTCAGCTCAGACCTTGGCCGTGAGGGAACTAATACTACGGAATATAAGTTTCCAGTCAAGCCCTACCCAATCTTCGGGTATTGTGGTTGTACGATAAAATTGGAATGGTATCGCATCCAGACAACCATCAGTTTTATAAAGGGCTAAGGCTCATGCCTCAACATTTTCATCACCAAAATCATCAAGTGTTTGGAAACACATGTCCAAAACATTTCAATAGAATGATCCATCATTCCAAGGTTTTCATAACCAATTTTCCACCAAGTATTCCCATCTAAGGTTGATCAAGTTTTATTCTTAGCACTAGCATCTACAAGTGGGGGTAGTACTAAGGAGGGGTGGTAAACTACTAGAGTTTCAACTAAGTATAACCTTATGTCTTAGGCTGAGATCAAGGTTTCTAACTTAGGCCAAATTTTATGCTCTTTATGCAACCTTCAGCACTTTCCAAAATCTACCAGTCACTTAAGTAAACTCTAAGTAAGCTTTGATAAAGAAATAAAGTAAGAAGCTTGCACATAAAACTAGGATTGGTTTATCAAGTGGGTATGATCACTTATGCTTAAGGCATATAGTAGTCATAGCACAAGTATGGGTTTGTGGCATCAGTAAGGTATGTTGCAAGTGTTAGCTTGCATCAATATCAGTATAAGCTTGCTAAATTGCAAGTGTTAGATGGCAAGGTTAATAGCTTGCATCAGTGTCAATATAAGCTTGCCTTGTGCAGAGCAGTGGTTGAAGTTCTCCTCGGCTTCTTCTTCGTAGTATCCTCCTTCCTCCTCGTATCCTTGGTCGGTACTAGCGTCTACGAATAAATACGAGGTACACAATCACCAAACAATACTTAACTACTTGCAATCATCACACACAAGGGTCCTATAGATGATCTAGCATCATCCCTAATATTACAAGGTTAAGGCTTGGTTTAATTTCTTCTTATTTTTAGAAAAGTAATTTCTACTCATTGAAAAACTACTTAAGATTTAATATTCTCCAAACTAAACATGGGATCATATTGACACATGTCATCACCACATATTGTAGTCCATGGGAATGTGATTTAAAGTGGTGTCACAATTTAATAAGGTTTTACCCTTTTATTTTGATTAATTAAAGTGGCTAGAAATGCTTATGAGGCATTCTTTTATTACTTGAACATTATTTCTGCAAGTAAACCTATATATTTTTATATATTCTGAAAGGTATGGTTAAATGTGATTTTTGAGAGTTGGAATCAACTCAAAATCTATTATGGTTTAAATTTGAAAAATGTTTGAATGCAGAAAAGCTTCTGCCTTGTTATTTTTACCGTGGGTGATCTATAGATCCAAATGACTTGAATCCAACGGGCTTGGATTCAGCATTCACAGACCTTTCCAACACAATTGGTTTCATTCAAATTGGTGCAATGAATCGATCTGGGTTGATTTTTGAAGTTGGGTACATAAGTGTGTTTGAATTGAAATAGAAAAAGATTTAATTTGAATAACTGGGCTGCGCGGGAAAATGTAACGGGCTGGCCTGCTAAGCGCAGTGCTCCCGCGGGCTGCTTAAGTGGGTGTCCCCACTCGTAAGTGACACGGGGCTGGGCGAAGCGGTATGGGGCAACGTGGGTCGTTCGATCTAGTTCTAATCTAACGGCTGGGAGTCATCGTCGACGCGAGACAACTCCGGCGAGAACGAAACCTAGCGCGGCCAGTGAGGGTCACTGGGGGCTCACCGGGGTACTGGCGAGGGTCGGCGAGGCGGGCGAACAACGAAGTCGACGACGGCGAACTCAGGGGTGGTCGCGGCAGCTCCTGGGGTGGCTCCAATCGCTGGCTCCTTTCTTCTCCCAGCGGCGTGCTCAGTGAAATTCCGGCGAGGTGGTGCTCGCCTTGCTCTGAGAATGGTGTGGCACGATCAGTAAGGAGAGGGGAGTGAGATGGTGTGAATAAATCGTGCGGGGGTGGCCTCTATTTATAGTCGAGCGAGGGGACCGTCAGGGCGCACGGTGAGCTCGTCGGGGGCGATGTTACAGGCGGCTAATGGCATGGGCAAGGCTAGCGGATGGTGCTATGTCTCCTGGCGATGCTCAACGACATGGTCGCGAGGCATGGGGCGGTGTGGTTTGGTCTGGACCGGGCGGTGCTCTGCGCGGCAGAGGCAGCGTCTTCGACGGCGGGCGGTGGTCATGACGCACGGGCGGCAAGCAGGGATGTCTGGCGGTCTCTGTGATGCCGATCGTGTGCACGCTGCGAGGGCGGCGGCGGTCTGTGGGTGATGGTCGATGGTGGCGCTCACGCACGCTTCGGCATGGTCTGGGCGCGGCTTGTGCGTGGTCGAGGCTTGGCAACGCTATGCTGGGACAGGAGTGGCGGTGGATGGTGGGCTGTCTCTAGACAAGGTTGGCACGGCTAGTTCTTCCTCTAGCTTCCTGTCCACAATGGGGTGACATGGTGTGCTCGCTGTTCACCATTAATGGCAATGGCAAGCTCGCAGGGTGCTAGTGTTGGGCTAATCTTTCTAGATGATCTCTTGAGGTGTGTGAGCTAACTAGGGAACAAGTTAGGCAAGAATCACTACACACTATAGTGTTTGATGTTTTGTTTGATTTGTGTACGCAACTTTGTTTGATGAAATGGCATGAAATCAAGTTTTGAATTTTGAAATGATTTTTGGTGGGTTTGCTAGATTGGTGCTGGTGAGTCTGCAGATGCTTGGGTTTTGAAAGTTGAGCTTGTTTGAGTGGGTTTTGAAAAAGTGGGATCTTCACATATGAAGAAGATTCAATTTTGAATTGTCATTTAAACTATGCATTTGAAAGTTTCTAGGTGATCACAAAGTGGGCCTTGATACTTTGTTATGGGTACAATCAAGGGGTGCAAAGATCCAGAAAAGTTTCTGTTAAGTTTTGAAAGTTTGGGATAGCCAAAGTAGGCATGAGAGTTAAATTGGTCAAAGTGACCATTCACTTAATATATTTGTTTTGATTTACTTGTCTTTAGGAAAAGTGTGGGAAATGTTTTAGATGATGTTTATTTCACCTAAGAAACATTTTACAAGCAATGGATCACACAAACAAGGTGGTTTTAAAGAAATTAAAAATCCATGCATACACATATGCATGCATTCATGATTTTATTTAGAAAAGTTTTTGTTAACCCTAATCTTGATTATTAGTGTTTGATGATCTAAGTTTAGGATTTTTGGGATGTTACACGCTATTGCCGGGGAAGCAATTTTGCTATCCTTGTGAGGTCACTAAGACCTTATTTTTAGTTTTATTATTAGTTTGTATTTTTTTTCTTGTTATTAGTTTACTTTCTTGTTATCTATTTGAAAACCCGAAAAAATAGTTACTTGTTATTTGTTTTCATTTCTTAAAAAAATTACCAAAAATATAAGAGCCATGGATCAAAAGAGACTTGGGGATATGCTACTCCCACTGATGACTTTATTTGTGCACCTATCACTCAGCCATCTTTTGATGAGGAAACTTATGAAATTAAGCCTAACCTTTTAAGCTTGGTTCAACAAAACCAATTTGGGGGCTCATCCTCTGAGGATTCGGGTTTGCACTTAAATACTTTTACTGAAATTTGCGACATGGTGCATATTAAAAATGTAAATCCAAATGTTGTTAAACTAAGATTGTTTCCTTTCTCTCTTAGAGGAAAGTCTAAGGATTGGTTGCTAGCTCTACCAAAGGGAAATATTAAATCTTGGGAGGAATGTACAAATTTGTTTATGACTAAATTTTTCCCCCAGCTAAGACTATGCAGCTAAGATCCAACATTACAAGCTTTAGACATGAAGACTGTGAGGCAGTAGTACTTGCATGGAAGAGGATAAAAGAAGCCGTAATGAATTTTCCTAGTCATGGGATGGAAGAATGGCTTATATTACAATTGTTTTATAATGGTCTTAACCCAATGTCTAAGTCTATGCTAGATACAGCAACAATAGGAACAATCATGGGAAAGAAATTGAGTGTTGCAAAGAAACTTCTTGATGATATGCAAAATAACCATGCCCAATGTCATGTTGATACGGGGTGGCCTGATCTTCTCAGCAAGCGGATGGCAACGATGATGATGGTTGATAGATAACTAGCTTGTAGCTATGAACTCTCCCGATCGAACCCTGATGCCAATGCAACAACTCTCGAACCCTATCGGATATTCACAACACCACGCTCTTGCGCATGTAGACGTTGACCACGAACGATAGTTTGCAATCTACTAATCCCCAATGGAAAAGCAAATCACACTCAATTACGGTAGGTAATTTGATCACAGGGTAATTCCGGAGGTTCTAACAAGAAACAACTCCAAAATAGTTTTAACATGGTCTAACCATAACTTATGCAGCGCCCCATATATTTAAGGACTAGGGGCGGCGGACAAGCTATAGAATCCTTAATGAGTATGACTCAACCTAGATACAAACCGACCCCAAGGGTCGGTCCAAAAGTCACACAGGCATATTACTGCCGTGGCACAAAACAGAGTGTTTTCTGTGTCGTGGCAGAAGAACCAGGATTCCTGCCGTGGTAGAAAACTGGGTGTTTTCTATGTCGCGGTAGAAATCCTCGCCCATATGCTTAAGTGTTGATCCTTTCTCCTTCAGCTCCTTGTGCTTTCGCCCTCTCCTCCCTCATGCATTCTCCATTGATCAACACGCCATGCTCCATATGCTTCAACTCTCGCTCTGTGTTATGCCTTCTTCCCCATGTACCTGATCATACAATAGTACAATGATTTAGGCAGTATAAAGTTCTAATTAATTAAAATATCAGGTTCATTAAGAAACAAGTTCACTAATTGTTATAGTAGCTTAGCACGAGCTCTTGTAATAGGCCCAATTCTAATCACATTGGACTAAATCTTATTATCATAGTAGTTGGTGAAGGGATGAGTGTAGGGATGTCCTCATCGTCTCCTCCCCCTTCAAAAGGCGTCAACCTTGACGCTCCAAGGTCTTCTCCGATATATGGTGACAAATCAACAACGTTGAAACTATTGCTAACTCCACCAAACTTAGCAATAGGAATATCAATAGAGTAGGCATTATCATTAATCTTGGCTAACACTTTGTAAGGACCAGCGCCACGGGGTTTGAATTTAGATTGTCGCAGCTTGGGAAACTTGTCCTTGTGTAGATGCACCCAAACCATGTCTCCAGGCTGGAACAAAACCTCCTTTCTTGCTTGATTCCTTGCAGTAGCAATGTTCTTTCCTTTCTTCTCAATAGCTTCTCGAGTCTTCTCATGATTTTCCATCACATAATCAGCACGTTTTGATGCCTCCATATCAACTCTCTCATGTAATGGTAGAGGAAACAAGTTAAGTGGCATCAATGGCTTGAACCCATACACCACCTCAAAAGGACAAAGATGAGTATTCGAATGCACAGCCCTGTTGTATGCAAACTCAACATGTGGCAAACACTCTTCCCACTCCCGCAGATTCTTCTTGATCATAGTCCTCAACAACTGTGACAATGTTCTATTCACCACCTTTGTTTGACCATGAATTTGTGGATGACAAGTGGTACTGAACAGCTTTCCCCATAAGGTCTTCAAAAAGTAGCTCATGAAATTCACATCATGGTCAGAAATAATCATCTTTGGTACTCCATGTAATCTCACGATGTCCATGAAAATAGGTTAGCAATATGCGATGCATCGCCGGTTTTGTGGCAGGCAATAAAATGAGCCATTTTAGAGAATCTGTCTACTACCACAAATATAGAATCCTGACCTCTCTCAGTTTCAGGTAAACCTAGCACAAATTCCATGTTAGTGTCTTCTCAAGGTGTAGTAGGTGCAGAGAGAGGTGTATACAAAACCATGAGGCTTCATATTTGATTTGGACTTGTTACATGAAATGTAACAGCTCATAAATCTATAGACATCATGCCTCATCTTGGGCCAATAAAAGTGATCAGCAAGCATGAGAAACATATTCTCATGCCCAAAGTGACCCATCAAACCACCGGCATGTGATTCCTGAACTAAGAACAAACGCAACAACGGTTCTGGAATACATAGTTTGTTAGCATGAAAAAATAGCCATGATGTATATTGTACTTATCCCATGTGTTTTTCAAAGAACACAAGCGATATGGTTCAGCAAAATCACGATCAGTTGCATAAAGCGCACAAATACTTTCTAATCCAGGAATTTTAACATCAAGATGTATCAATATCATGTTCTTCCTAGACAAAGCATCAACAACTACATTCTCATTTCCTTTGTTATATTTAATGATGTAAGTAAATGACTCAATAAACTCAACCCTTTTATCCAAACGTCTATGCAAGTATGATTGAGCTTTTAAATACTTCATTGATTCATGATCAGAATGTATAATAAATTCTTTTGGCCATAAATAATTATTTCCAAACCTCAATAACTCTAACAAGTGCATACAATTCTTTATCATAGATAGGATAATTTAGTCTAGCACCAACAAGTTTCTCATAAAAATATGCTATAGGACGACCCTCTTGCATCAAAATGCCACCAATTCCTATACCACTAGCATCACATTCAACTTCAAATTGCTTTGAAAAATTAGGTAATGCAGGTAAAGAAACGTTTCAAAGTATCAAATGCAATATCATGGGCTGCGCCCAATACAAATGGCACACATTTTTTAGTCAATTCATTCAATGGTGCTGCAATAGTGCTAAAATATTTCACTAAGCGCCTATAGAATCAAGCGAAACCATGGAAACTACGCACTTGACTCACATCCATGGGAATAGTCCAATTCTGAATTGCTTCAATTTTAGATTGACCTACTTCCACCCCATGCTTAGATACAACATATCCTATAAATATAACCTTATCTTTTGCAAATGTGCACTTCTCAAGATTATCATATAATTTATTATCACGCAACACTTGCAAAACTTGTCTAATATGATCACAATGTTCAGGTTCATTGTGGTTGTATATAAGTATATCATCAAAATAAATAACCACAAAATGACAAATCTATTCTCTCAAAACATGATTCATTAATCTCATGAATGTACTAGGTGCATTAGTAAGACCAAAAGACATAACTAACCACTCATGCAAACCAAATTTTATTTTGAAAGAAGTTTTCCATTCATCCCCTTCTTTCATTCTAATTAGATGGTATCCACTACGCATATCAATCTTAGAGAAAACAGCAGCACCACTCAATTCATCTAACATATCCTCTAAACGTGGAATAGGATGACGGTATCGAATAGTGATGTTATTTATAACTATACAATATACACACATGCGCCAGGTACCATCTTTCTTAGGTACTAAAATAACAGGAACAACACACAGGATAAGAGAAACATGAATGTACCCTTTATCGAGCAATGCTTTGTAACACCCTCGGTCACTCTGGACCGAGGGCTGTCACTTCTGGCAGCTCAATAGGATCTCTAGACTAACCCCACAGACCAACACTGGTATTTTCTGCGCACTTTGTCCTCACTCGTGCACACCCGGTACCCACTTCCCGGTCGGTTACCCATCCTAGAATTGCTCTATGCCAAGCACGCTTAACCTTAGAGTTCTTTTCGAATGAGCTTCCGGAAAAGAAGTTGCAACTTGTTGGTATGGGTTTCCTATCAATCCTATTGAGCCATGCGCCAGGGTCTCACATACACCCACCCTTAGAAGATCGACGTCCTTGTCGATCAACCACAAGCCAGGAACGTCCCCTCTTGGCACATGTCTGTGCGTCCAGTGCCGGCACATGTGCCATGCCGTATCCACTCTGGGCCACACGCGCCATGCGCCACATGTCCGCCACTGACCCGCACACGCCCATGTAACCATGAGGGTCGACTCTGATACCACTTGTAACACCCTCGGTCACTACGGACCGACGGCTGTCACTTCTGGCAGCTCAATAGGATATCTAGACTAACCCCACAGACCAACACTAGTCTTTTCTGTGCACTTTGTCCTCACTCGTGCGCACCTGGTACCCGCTTCCCGGTCGGTCACCCATCCTATAATTGCTCTATGCCAAGCACGCTTAACCTTAGAGTTCTTTTCGAATGAGCTTCCGGAAAAGAAGTTGCAACTTGTTGGTATGGGTTTCCTATCAATCCTATTGAGCCATGCGCCAGGGTCTCACATTCTTGCACTTGTTTCTGTATCTCCTTTGTTTCTTCGGGGTTGGTTCTATAAGGTGCACGGTTTGGAAGTGTGGAGCCAGGGATCAAGTCGATCTGATGATGAATGCCACGTAACAGAGGAAATCTAGCTGGCACATCTTTAGGAAATACATCTCCAAATTCTACAAAACATTAGACACACCAAGGTAAATACGAGTCATGTCATTAGAAACAAAAACCTCACCCTTGTACATGAGTACAAGAGGCATGGCTGTAGGATCCTCACTAAATTCTCTCATGTCTTCTTTGGTGGATAAAATTAGAAGATTAGGCACTCTCTCACTTTTCATTATATCATTTTTTGTGGGCTCATTTACACCACCCACAGCTGCAACACTATCTCGCCTAGATATAGGTGCATCGTGCAAGTTCACTTCAATATTTTGACAAGATTCATTCACAATCTTCTGTGGTTTCATAGGCTGCAAAGTAATTTTCTTGCCCTTGAACTCCAACTGATATGTATTGGCTCGACCATTGTGTTGCACATGAAGGTCATAGAGCCACGGCCGACCCAACAAAAAGTGGCAAACAGTCATAGGAACCACATCAAAATCAATAGAATCCTTGTATGGTCCTATCTCAAAGTTCACAAGCACCATATGGTTTACCTTCATCTCACCATTGTCACTCAACCACTCTATGTAATATGTATTAGGATGAGGTAAATAAGTCAGATTCAACTTGGCACACAACTCCTTGCTTGCAAGATTTCTACAGCTACCTCCATCAATGATTATGTAACATCCCAATTTCCGCAACCCTGAATTGTTGTCCAAAAGGCAAAAATCAGGGGGAACAAAAACGTTTTCTTGTTACATGTGCAATGTTTGTTTACTTGCTTGCTTGTGTTCTTGCGACTGATTGTGTATTAGATGCTATACTTCTTATCTCAACACTAGTTGACAAAAGATATTTTACAAAATAGATGTCTTGGCTCATCTGTCATATTCTCAAATGTTATGGCATTTAAAAACATGAGCCAATATGAATTTGACAAGACAAAAATATTTTACTGGTTCTATTAACAAAACTATGGAGAACTAAAATATAATCTCCTTATGTTTTCAAGAAAGAACTCTCAACTCCTCTTGCCCCTAGGTTTTCCACAACCTCTATTCAAAGCCTCTTCATCCCAATCTTGGTAGAAATACGAAGAGGTACTTATCTTACTTCAAAATAGAACCAATTCAAAATACCCATCCCTACCCCAAGCTAGTCTTGATGGTAACCCTAGTAGTAGTTGGATAAGTTTGATAAGATGAATTGCCTTGATCTGATGATTGCATTGTGTGCTTAGGAACTAGAGTGAGCTAACCTAGTAGCTCATCCCTTAGGACCCAATCTATGATTATGATCATCAATCTCATATCAAGCATCCAAGTCTGGATCTATCCTAAGCCACTTAGGTGATCATCTCATCTCCTAATCAGATCAATTAGAGAAAATCCCTTTTGATAGTTTCCAACTCAGTGGAGACCCAATCTAAGCATGGATCATATCTACATAGTTAACACTTCAACATCATCTCCTTGATCAGGAGTTTGGAACCTAGCCTCCTCTCAAAATCATCTACACTTGCACTCTAGTCTAAAACCCTAAATCTGCCAAAATGGTTGTCTGGAATTCTTACCTAGATTCAATCTTTGGAGCTTTACCTTTTCCAACCTATGGGCATTATTGAGAATGTATTGGAACCATCTTGTGGTCCATCATGAGTACCACCAAAGACCACTCTTGAACTGGGATAAACCCTTCTGGTTCCCACTCATCCATTGTGGTCTTCAAGTCAATATAATAATATTCTCTGCAAATCTTATCATCTTGCCTAGTTTGGCAGAAGCTCACATCTATATGCCACCTCCCCTTGAACAAATATTTGAATGGTTATGATATACTAACCATGGCCTATCAACCCCCAATTCCCTTGTTCCCATTGAAGCTTTGTACTTCTTAAACCCACATGGTTTAGGAGGCTACCTGATGTATCCGCTACGGCAGCCTTATTTTCAACAAAGTTTGCCATCTCTTTTATGTCACCTCAAATACATCTAAGCCCAACTATTCCTTCCATGATGATCTATATAACTTGGCCTATCCATCCATATACCCCTTTCATCAAGGTGAGCTCTGGGCTCCCAAATCCAACCATGTTTTAGTGACATGAAAATAACAAAGCCCTAGAACCCCAAAAATCTAGTTTCCTCCCATTTCCCCAAAAATCCTTCAATCCAAGTGGACAAGGATGTATTAGTCAAGTCTACATCATCTACTCTGGATATAATCTCTTGCTAAATAATTTCCATAATTATTTGGAGCCTAAGCTATTTAAATTCTTTTTCTGGGAAAATCCTAAAATATCTGTCTATAAAAGCAAGTTGGTTTTTCTCCAAACCACTTTGTCAAATCAATTCATATTTGAGTTCTCCACCCCATACCCTATCTTTGTAACATCCTAAAAATATGAAACAATGATCATCAAACTCTAATCACTAAAATTAGGGTTAACAAAAGCTTTGATTAATTTAAAATCATATGAATGCATGTGTGTATGTGATGATTTTATAAATGCATGAATGGACTTTTGTGATTCAACTAAATAGTAAGGAATGGTTCTAATATGAATATAACATCATCTAAAACATTTCCAGGCAGAAACAAATAAAGAGAAAATCAAAAACAAATCAATTAAAGCAAATGGTCATTTTTGCCAATCTTGCTTACTAGGTCACTTTGAGTGTTTCTAGTCCAAGATTTCAAACAGAAACTTTTACAATTATTTTCACCCCTTGCAAGACCAAGTAAAAGTGAAGCAAAGCCCACATTTCAAACTTGCAGAAACATTTGGCAATCTCATTCAAATCACAAGTAAAAATTGAATCTCCATCATATATGAAGATCACACATTTTCAAAACCCAACCAAACCAGTACCCTTGGACTAATCCAACTAACCAGAGACTCCCTAGTATGTGCCTAGAAAACCCACCATGTTTGAATCCAAAATTCAAATTTGAATTTCTTTCGGCCATTTTATCAAACACCTTGCTGGCATCAAACAAACAAACAACAAACACTATAGTGAGCAGTGATTTTGGCCAACCTTGTTCCCTCTCTAGATCACTCTATACTCTCAGTAGATGATCTAGACCAATTAACAAGCCTTAGCACTACTATGAGCTCGGCATAGCCATTAATGGTGACCATGCCGAGCCTAACTTCCCACCCTCATGTCGACAGCAATCTAGGAGAAGCACCAAGCCTAGCAAGCATGTCTGGAGCACTGACCACCGTCCACCGCCACCCCCTGTCTAAGCCTCGAGCACTGCCAACCCCTGGACCACACTGCCCAAGCATGCCAAGCCTCTCTGCGAGCGAGCCGAGAGCGTGCCAGTGCGCCAACCGCGACACACACCCACAGACTGTGCGCCGCCCTCGCCGCTTGAAGACGTGATCGCCATCACCCCAGCAACCCCACGGACATGCTCGTTCGCCGCCGCACGACCAGGAGAACATGTGCGCCATTAAAATTGCCGCCAGACCTGCCTAGAGCGTCGACGTGTTCCGACTATTCAGCATCGCCCCACGCCGCAAGACCACGCCGTTGAGCTTCGCCAGGGAGCACAGCACCGCCCCCTACCGTTGCCCATGCCATTAGCCCGCTGTACAATCGACCACGACGAGCTCAGCCCGCGCCCGTCGGTCCCCTTCAACCACTATAAATAGAGGCCTCCCCCGCTCGTTTTCTTCACACCAGTTCACTCCCCACCTCTCACTGATCACACCCACTCACTCCCGGGGCAAGGCGAGCACCAGGTGGCCGGAATTTCACTGGAGTTCGCCGCTATAGAGGAGGAGAGGCGCCGTCGATTGGAGCCGCCCTAGGAGAAGCTGCTGGTACCAGGAACCGCTGTCGTCGACTTCGTCATTCGCCCCCGTCGCCGACCATCGCCTAAGCCCCGGTAAGCCTCCCACGACCCCCACCTGCCGCACTAGGGTTCTGTCTCGCCGGCTCTTCCCGACGTGGATGATGAACCAGAGCCGTTCGATTAGAGTTAGATCATGCGGCCTAGATCACCCCGTACCGCTTCGCCACTCACTGTCTCACTGACGAGTGGGGACAGCCACTTAACCCGCCCGCGCGTGCGCTATGCGTAGTGGGCTGGCCCAGTTAAACCTCCCGCGTGACCCAACAATTCAAACTTTAGTTTATTCATTTAATTTCAAACACAGTTATGTACCTAGATTCAAAAATCAACCCAGCTCGATTCATTGAACCAAAATGCATGAAACCAATTTTGTTAGAAAGTTACTGGAATGCTTAATCCAA
Organism: Avena insularis; assembly: GCA_023614405.1. Classification (NCBI taxonomy): domain Eukaryota; kingdom Viridiplantae; phylum Streptophyta; class Magnoliopsida; order Poales; family Poaceae; genus Avena; species Avena insularis. The sequence goes on from CM042689.1 coordinate 170,283,666, forward strand.
GCCCGTTGGATTCAAACCATTTAGATTTGTAGATCACCCATGGTAAGAGCTTTTCTGTGTTCAAACATTTTTCAAAATTCAACCATAAGAGCTTTTGAGTTGATTCCAACTCTCAAAAATCAAATTTGACCATACCATTCAGAATATATAAAAATATATAGGTTTACTTTCAGAAATAATGATCAAGTAATAAAATAATGCCACATAGGCATTTCTAGTCACTTTAATTAAATAAAATAAAAAGGTTAAACCTTATTAAATTGTGACACCACTTTAAATCACATTCCCATGTACTGAAATATGTGGTGATGACATGTGTCAACATGACCCCATGTTTGAGTTGGAGAATATTAAATCTTAAGTAATTTTTTTTCAATGAGAAGAAATTAATTTTCTCAAAATAAAATAAATGGGACAAGTGCTTTAATCTTGTAATGTTAGTGATGATGCTAGATCACCTAGTGTGAACCTTTGTGTGATGATTAGAAATAGTTAAGCATTGTTTGGTGATTGTGTACCTTGTATTTATTTATAGACGCTAGTACCGACCAAGGATATGAGGAGGATACTACGACGAAGAAGCCGTGGAGAACTTCAACCACTACTCTACACAAGGCAAGCCTAATACTACTAGTTGAATTAGCAAGCTATTAACTGAGCAAGATAACACTTGCAACTTAGCAAGCTTATACTACTATCTTAGCAAGCTAAACCATGCAAGTTTTACTTGCAAGCTTACACAACTTGATACCCAATCCTAGTTTTACTTGCAAGCTTAATACTTTATTTTCTTTATCAAATCTTTCTCTTAGAGTTTACTTAGTGACTTGTAGATTCTAGAAAGATAACGGAAGGTAGCATAAAGAGCATAAAATTTGGCCTAAGTTAGATAATCTTGATGTCATCCTAAGGCATGAGATTGAACTGAGTAAATCCCCACTAGTTTATTACCCCTCATTAGTATTTACCCCCACTTGTAGATGCTAGTGCTAAGCATAAAACTTGATCAACTGTAGATGGGAATACTTGGTGAAAATGGTTATGAAAACCTTAGAATGATGAGTCATTCTACTAAAATGTTTTGATATGTGTTCTTGAACACTAGATGATTTTGATGATGAAAATGTTGAGGCATGAGCCTTATCCCTTTATAAAACTGATGGTTGTCTGGATGCGATACCATTCCAATTTTACCGTACAACCACATACCCGAAAATTGGGTAGGGCTTGACTGGAAATTTATATACCTTAGTATGGGTTCCCTTGCGGCCATGGTCTGAGCTGAGGCTACCTTGTGAAGATTGTCCACCTATGAAGTTCCCAATATGACAGTTGGTCATGGTTGGGAGGACAAACTCACGGGAGAGATGCCTATACTAGGGCGTGTAATTGAAAGGTTAGGATTGATTATCCCCATACTGAGTATGGTGAATTCGGGATTGTTCTTGACGGATGTATCGAATGTTGTGGTGAAAGTGTACAAGCTCTGCAGAGTGTCAAACTATTTGAATAGCCGCATCCGTGGTTATGGATAATTGAAGTGGCCATATTGTTCTATCGTTAGCTGTTTTCAAAATGACTTATGAAATGATTTGTGACTTTGACTTGACCACAACAGAGTTGTGATATGAAATTCAAATTCCCACTTAGGTGTTATAAAACTTTCAACTTGCTTTCTTTGCTTCTGAACTTAGTAGAGGTAAATCTGGATTTTTGCAAAACAACCCTAGAGCTTAGTATCCTACTACAAAACCCCCCTTCACTTATTAGTATTAGTTTGTGAGTTCTTAAAGATTACTCATGGCTTTGTCCCTAGCTATTCCCGTGGCCAGACTATGAAGAGGAGTATCAGGATGACGGACCGCATGAAGGTTACGACAACTAGGATCATCTCCCATCGTCAGCATTGCCTGTGACCCTAAAGATGGAGCTTCGCCTACGCTATCGTTACTATTATGTTATTATGCTGCTTGAGTTGTATTAAGAACTGGATCATGAGATCCTTATTTGTGTAAGACCTTATGTATGGTTTGTAATGGATGATGTATTGTGATATCTAATCTGTTATGTCTCGCAAAAATGGTAATCATGGGATTGTGATGTATGGCATAACAGGCATCTAGGATTAAAAATCCGGGTGTTGACAATCTTCCAAACTCAAAAATAATTTTTTTTGAGATCCTTTATTATTTCTTTTTGCCCTTTTTCTTAAATGGCAGAAACAAGAAATAATTCCTTAAAAATACTTCCCCACCTCAATAAATTCCAATAAAATTCTCCAATGTGTAACATGGTATTCAGAACCATTTCACATCAAAAACAAACCCTGGCCAATGTAAAAATATCAAATAATCTTCTAGAAACTTCTTCTGGATTATTTGAATATTTGAGTTTAAGTGCACCTTTAATCATTAGAAAAATCCCAGATAATTCATAGGGTTATGCAATGACTTTATAGACACACCAGTACCTTTTTCTCACCTTTCCTAATGCAAATTTTTTAATTTCCTTCACAAGCTTCTATTTGATCAATTTTGCTAAACCAAGCAAAACTTGATCCAAACCAACTCAAATCCCCATCAAACCTTGTCAAATACTCCACCATAGCACTCATACACCCACTCTGGTCGTATGGTATTGTAGCACTATGGTACTAGCCCTCCCTCTTTTGTCCCTTTCTTACTTGGAGTGGAGAGAAAGAGAGAGAGACACAATATCTTGAGAGATCTTGGGCAGCAGCAGCACCACCCTCCTCTCCACTCACTGCTCGACCGCAGTACCCCACACACCCTCTCCACCTCCCCTGGCAGCCAATGGAAAGGCCATGGACCAAGCCCTAGCCATGTATGAGCTTGGTGCACCATACACCATGTCCCTCTCGGATAAGAAGGCCCCTGGTCACCACAAGATCCTTCCTCACTCTCATTTCACTCCCTGACCATCCACCAACCTCTCCCCGAGCCCCAGATCCCCTTCCCTTGCTCCCAATAGCCATGGAGAAGGAGGAGAACTCCTCTCGGGTTCTTGCTTGCATGCAAGCTTGCCATGGATCTGTAGCTCCCAGCTCCCTCTACTCTCTCAAATCTACCTTCTACCTCTCTGCTACACTTTCCTCATCCTCTATTTTGTTTTAGGAATGTCGGAAGCATCACCACAAGTTCATGCTCGAGGGGAGCTCTTTTGGCTAGGCTCGATGTCTCCGAGCACCTGCTGCCTCTCTAAGGGCCTCCTCCTGGTCTGGTATCTCCTCTTGGCCCTCGAGGCCACCTCACCAGTGGCATGCTTGTACTCTTGGCTCCACATCACCGAGCCCTGACATTCCCTCCCCGGTCATCTTCGCGCGAGACGGCTCCCGGCGGCAAACCCCAGCGTACCGCCCCTCGCTGGCTCCCCCTAGAACACCGCGTCTCCTCCGCTAGACACAACGGCAACACGAACCCCCTAGTTGAGCTCCCTGGCCTCCCCGAACCTATCTAGGGTTTCTGCCTCGTCGTCTGGTCGTTGGGGAGACGATGTACACCTGTCGTCCGATCCAATCTAATCCAACGGAGGGAGTTTCCCCGTACCCCATTTGCTGGTAACAGTCGCTGACCGGCAGGCCCCGTAGGCCGGGGATTTGAATTCCCCTCCCGCGCGTGGTGCGCCCCCGTGGGATGGTTTCCTCTCTGCGCGGCCCACCTCCCTTTAGATCTAGCCCAGCTCTGCTCTTTCCCCTTTTTCTTTTCTTATACAACCCCAGGTCTGATATTTGGTAGTTTGGTTTAAATCCAAAATAAAATGTAAACAACCTAGTTTCTGCCAGATAATTTTTTTATTCATGTTCCCCAAGGTTTTCCTCAACATTCAGTACAAGAAGTGGACCAAAATAATATATGGTTTATTCAAAATAAATCATCTACCAAGATGGGTACTTTTCACTAATCAAATCTTCCAGAGAGTTTGATATTTCCAAATGGAATGAACCAATCGGTACTGAAAGGTATTAGCCATACCATGATTCTCCCACTGGACCCACATAAAATTGCTTCGTAGATAACATGTAGCAAAAATAATAAAAACAGGGCATTTCTAACTTTAGAAATTTCTCTAGGTCAAACAAAGTGAGGTTTTGATCTAATTCCAACTCCCAGTAAACCTTTATACCCATAAGTATAAAAACTCAGGAGCCCAAGATTTATTGATCTTTTATTGAATTATGGTGAATTAAACATTTATGTGCATGGTTTGTTCACCAATAAATTCACCATTTGAGTTATGTAAATCCAAAAAGGGTTATTCCAATTTCTAAAGAAAGGTAATCTAAATACCTAACATGGGTCCTTGGAATCACATCAAAATCTTCTGTATATTAAATATGATGAAAACGACATATAGCATCCAGTACTATCTTTGGGAATTTCCTGAGGGCATTCTGGTAACTTTTTTTGAGGGGAATCCAACTCTCAGTGAATCAGTCCATCAAATTATATCTAATCACCCAAGGAAATAATTTTTGGACCCCCAAAACAATTCTGGTGAATTATTTCCTAAAACTAGAGTTTTATTCACTATAAGAATCATTATAAATCAATGGTATTTGATAAATTAGTGAAACTACTTTCGTTGACTTAATTTTATCAATACCTATCTGAGGGTATCATCTTTATACAATGGTATCCTACAAATCAAGCCCTTGGTCAAAAACCCTCTCTTAGGCAGTTCCTAGACTACAAACACTACTCAGAAAACGGTCGTCTATGGCGCACCTGTAAACAACATCTGTGGCGCACTTGGGGTGCACCACGGGCCTCGCGCTACGGCTATCTCCTAGCTGTGGCGCACTGCCTGGTGCGCCACGGTTATGTCAAGATAGGCGTAGCACACCTGCTAGTGCGCCACGGCTATGTGGGTAGGTGCGCTACGCTTTGGATCTTCTGTGGCGCACGTTGCAGTGCGCCACTAAGCTGCGCAAGTGCGCTTTAGTTGTAGTCCGCCGGAAAAGCTAGTACGTGTGCGCCACGGGTGTCTTTTTTTTAATTTCAGGGCCATATGATATACATACAGATTATATACAATATTATAGGCAGATATACACACAGATATAAGATATACATTATATATATAAATACACAATTCACAAAACAAGATTGAAACAAATACATATAGATAAGTCTCATACATGAATACATAAGTTATACATTATTTCGATCAAGTTACAAAGTAGTTGGTGACATGCGAATACATGTGTCTTGAACAAGTTAGAGCTCGGAAGCTCGCCTAGAGATCTAAACTAGCTAGAAACAAACGCGGGATAAACAACCAAAGAAGATAAGCATGATCACCGCGACAAAGGTGTAGGTCTTCATCCGGTTCCTCGTCCTAACTCCCGCTAGATAGCGCGTGTATCTAGCTTCCGCTTCCGCCATAGTGTTGTACCCTTTGTAGCTATTGCCACTGAAACGGTCCACCTGTCTCCGGCAGTCTTCCCAATCATCGTACTCCGGGAACCCGTCCCTTGTACACGACGTACCACGTCATCTACAAGTTGACAATAATAATTAACTAGTGATTGAAAAAAACATGTATAATTAAAGTCGCATATGAAGATACACTTATAGAAAGTACTCCTAAATCAAAAAGACCAAACTCAAAAAGCATGCCTCATATATAAATAGGTTGTTCGACACAGAAATATGCTACGATGGAACTGTCCGCCAAGTAAGATGCACAACACTTGGACATGTGCATAGCACAAGGCGGACAATGCCATCGCAGCACATTCACATATAGTGTGCCACGACATTTCAATCATCGACATTTTCGAAAAAGACCAAAGTAACTCGAAAAGAATGCCTCATATATAACTAGCTAGGTCGTTGGACACAGGAATATGCTACGACGGAACAGTTAGCCAAGTAGAATGCACAAGACCTAGACTTGTGCATATCACAAGGCTAACTATCCCGTCGTAGCACATTCACATATATAGTGTGCCACGACATTTCAATCATTGGCATTATTCTCGAAAAAGACCAAAGTAAATAAAAAAGAATGCCTTATATATATACATAGGTCATTGGACACAGGAATATGCTACGATGGAACTGTAATCCAAGTAGGATGCATAACACCTGGACTTGTGCACATCACAAGGCTCACAATCCCGTTGTAGCACATTCACATATATAGTGTGCCACGACATTTCAATCATTGGCTTTATTCTAAAAAAGACCAATAAAGTAAGGGGAAAAAAGAAGGACCAAAGTGAGTAAAGGACCAAAGAGTAAGCAAAAAAACCAAGCATTGATTGATATATAATAATAATAAGAAGAAGAAAAAGAAGTAAGCAATGATTCATAAACCTAATAAGATAAGTAGTAGAATGTACACTTGTCCACACACACACAAAGGTCATCTATAGTTTGTAACTACAACAAGGCCAACATCAAGCCTTCTGGCTCGACTTAGGGAACGGGAAGATGCCTTGTCTCGTCATGAACTTCCTATAGTCACCCTGCATCTCTAGGCGATCTTCTATGTCACGGTTATTCTGTATATTTACTCCGTAGAAGATCCCCCCAAAGTCATGACATCATGAAAGATGATTGCCCCAAACTGCTCCTGGATGCGATACATATCTTGTCTAATATCTGAATCAATGATCTTGGCCTTTGCTTCGGCCCACTGTTTGAGATGATCTGGTAGCGTAGAATTCTGCTGGTCAAGTAGGAACGCCCTCATGTGATGGAGTGTGTAGTAGGCTTCCTTCTTACTGTTTTTTGGCTGCTTCACGCAGGGGAACTCCGTTACGTGGTTGAAGACGTGCCTGCCGAACTTGACCTTCGTACGCACGAAGGTGGTGCCTTCCGTCGAGGCATAGCCAGTGAGAGCATCATCCAGAACTTCCTTGATCTTGTCGTAGTTTTTCTTCTTTTCTAGACTCCCCGAGTCGAAATACATGGCGTGGGAATGCTTCGGCGATAAGGAGATGAGCGTGCAGTGTTCATCTCTGTGCAAAAAATTCAAATGGAATGTGTTGGAAAAAGAATGATGATAATCTAATAAAGCCAATCGACGGTGGCGAGTGAATAACGACTTACTCGGGAAAGTAAGGCATGAGAATGTATTCCTTTGTCTTGTTCGCCACGAGGATTTTTTTAGGTACGAGGCCATGATTCGTCGTTCAGCGGGGGAACCCAAGCAGCCATCATGCATGCAGTAGGGGTCCACTATAGCGATGCCCGGTGTGTTCTCTCTAATAATCTGCATGGCCAGGCTGAGAGAAAACAGGCGGACTATGGTATAGTCCAACGGGTATAGGTGGAACATATTGAAGATGTCGTCGAACCGCAGGAAGAACAGATCCGCAGGGGCATTGTCGACGAAGCCCAAGCCTGGTGGCACCTTAACCACGAATACCGGGTGCGAGGGATCTTTCTCCGCTGTATATGCGTCTCTCTATCGCCAGCACGCCGTCATGCACACTCTGCAGTTCCGAACTGGCGAGCCTCCGCAAATTCTTAGGTAGCATGGGCTCACCCGCCACATGAATGCTCCACATAATACCCTCAGGTCTTGGTGGCCCGTCCCGAAACCTGATCGGATTCGCATTTGACACCATCGGCTAGCTCGAGCTGCTAGATTTTCTTTTCCTGCCCTTTTTTCCTTTTGGAGAGCGGGCAGGCACCGCAATCTTAGCACCGGCCGCCCTATGTAGTGTGTTAGGGCTTAGAATAAAGGGCCGGTTGGTTCTATCAGCTGGCTCTGTAAAGGTGTAACACCCTCGCCTGATAAGGCTGAGTTCATGTGTATAGTGCCAATCCCTGGATCGGTTCACTGGCACACACAGTACAAAATGATACCAAATATAACTGTGCATCATAAATACAACGAATATGATCCAGAATTTACATTATTTATTCAAGTACACAGCGGAAAACGAATACAAGGTAGATCTCCATCCTTCAAATGTGCCACAGGCAAACAATTGTTGAGTGGAGTCTCGCGACCTATGAACGATCACTCAGATACGATATAACCTGCAACATGAAACGTTGCAGCCACGAATGGTCAATACATTTAATGTATGGCAACTAAGCTAAAGTGGTTATCAACAGATCTATCAACTACATGCTTATTTGGCCAAGTGGAGTTCAGGCTCATTTGCATAAAGCAACAGTTTTATCCTAACATTTGTAACAAAATATTTTTCCAATACGATAAATAGGACACTCTGGTTCACTCCCAGGTGCTCCTACCCAATTATGTTCACCCAACAAGTTTTAAGTAATTAAGAAATAAGGATGAGTGAGAAATATCATAGCATCAGTATCAGGTCGCTCAAATTGTCCATAACCGGGGACACGACTAAGCACTTAGTTTATACACCCTACAGGGGTTAGTACACTTTACCCATGTGACTTGGCCAGCCCAGATCGTACCACCACTCTCATATTGGGTGATGATAGGGAGAAGTCCAAGAAGGAACCGTTCGGGAAGTAGATCCCCAAACCCGACACGCACCGGTCCAAACTACACTATCTACATCTCTGGATACGTGGGTTCGAGTTACCACAACCTACTGAGTCCAATCAACCGCCCATTTCATTATTGGCACATGGTTGCACACGAAATCTTCCAAACAAAGAAACCAATCCTTTCTCAGTGTCCTGGGCGGCATTCCCCACCATAATCTACACTCGATGACCCAATCAATGCCATTCCGCCCAGGTGGTTCATTAAAACATGTTGGTTTGTCATTTAGCAAAACATAATCCTTTCAAAACATATAACTTTTCATGATGTGATTCCCTTCCTCGTCTAAATAGCATAGCTAAGCAATCTACCAATACGATGGCTCATAAACAAGGAATGCTAGGGAATAATATGGGATATAGCATAGCATATACACATCAATTCCTACAGATGCAATTCTACAAAAGCATCTACAATGCATAGGAAAACAATAGGACATTTATGACCAAGATAGCACCACTTGCCTTTGTTGTAGATGTAGTCGATTAGATAATCCTCACAATTCTCATAGATATAATGGTTGCTCTCGGCGTAACCACAATACTTGCAATCATAGTAGTTGCAATCACCCATGTTTCACTCCTCGCAATCTATCGATCAAACAATTGCATACAACATAAACAATAGCACATAGAGATCAAACAAATACAACAAATGCATGCATGACAATTTAATACGAATAGCACATAGAGATCAAACAAATAAACAATTCTGTTGTAATGCCTGTTCTACCTGTAGAATTAAATTTGTTTCTTGTGTTTATTGGATAGAGGACGTTAATACGAACCAGTAGGCGTTGGATTCACCCTAATCGGGGTTATAGATCTTTTTATATAATTTAAATAGTGTTTAATGGGTTTTAAATGATTCATATAGTTTCTGTTGTCTAAAAATCAAACTAAAACTATATCTGTAATCTCCACGGAATTGTGATTTCAGGGACATATTATTTGTAATTTTCTGAATAGTATTTATTTTCTTATAAATTTATTACTCTAAATAAGTCATTAAACCATTTAAATCTTCACGGCAAAACCTTACAGTCAAAGGCTGAACTAACTGCATATTGATGATCTACATAGAACCAGCTTTCCATCGGTATATCATTTATATTTTTGTGACAAGCAATTAATTTACTATGAATTTAATGATTTATAAAGCCATTAAAACTAATTAAATTTCTACGGGTTAAATAATCGGCAAAGGCTAGATCCAACCACATATTATTAATGTACATTACAGTAGCTTCAATTTGATATATTGTTCATATTTTTCAGAGTTACAGATAATTTCTTATGAATTTATTAACCTAAAAGACCATTAAAACTAATTAAATTACTGCAGTAACCACGTACAGTAAAAGTTGGATCTATTCTGATAAGATGATTCTACGTAAAATTATCTTCAATTTGATATATTATACGCAATTTTTGGAGATGGTATGAATTTCTAATGAATTTTACAAGTTAGATGTAATTTTAAATTCGAACGGAATATTCCAGAGAATATTCCGCTGACTGGACATGTTGACTTTGCATGCTGAGTGGGACTAGATACTGACCTGACGATGACGTGACGTTGATGAGGAAGCTGACCGGGATGACGACATGGCACGCACCGGTTTGATTGGATCTCGACCGTTTGGATAAGATCCGGTGGCTAGAAGAAGAGATTGACCCGATTTTGGCTCAGAATAGACAAGAAACAGATATGTGTTAGAGAGACAAATCCGTAGGTCAAATTTAAAAACTTAGAACATGAAAGTTGTGGGGAATCATTAGTCCTACCTTCTCACCAAAGGAATTTGGATTTGAAGAAACGAGCGCGAGTACATCTTGGATTTACACCGTCAGATCTGAAATACTGTGGTGCGAAATTCTCCGGCTGTGGTGGATGAAAAGAGGTGAGGTTTGTCGAGATTGAAAGATTTTTACGAGTTCTACAACTTTCTTTTTTTAATCGAAGGCAAACGACGAAGTCTAGATGGGTTAAAAAAGCGAAATAAGATTCGGGCATGTGTAGATTTAGGATTTCGAGAAGGAAAACTCATACCGTTGTGGCTCCACAAGTTTATATGGAGGTTTAGGATGGTGGGGAGATAGGTTTTGGAGTAGGGAACAAGTAAAAATAAACGGAAGTCGATTTGGAGTTATATATAAAAAGTTACGAGTGTTTGAATAGAGATAGGTCTAGAAAATAGGTTTTTGCACGAATTTTAAAGCAAACCTGGCACAGGATCGGTACGTGCCTGGCTGCCTGGTCCGGTTCGGTCCGGGTGGGCCGGCCCATTAGATTTTTTTCTTTTTCTTTTTCTATTTACTTGTTTCCCTCGTATCTTTTGCATACGAACTCCAAATGACATGATTCTTGTTTCTAAATTTTTCTCAAATCGAATAGATCATTGTAGGATCATATTTGTAATAATTTTACTAGTTTGCAAGTAGTGGGTTTATAAATCCTTGTATATTCCATTTTATTTATATCTTTATTTGTTTGTATTTATTCCATAACTTTTTCATACTAGCTTCAAATAAGCTCAATTTTGTTTCTAAAATTTTGTAGTATTAATTGGATCTCTTTAGGCTATAATTATCAATAATTTATGCCTTAGCAACAGTGGGTTTTAATAAGTCAATTTCTTTACCCTTAGGAACATTTGGGCAAATCAACTATAGGATTTAGATACCAGGATTTGGATTCAGTTTGTGAGAACTTTGCATGGATGTAATGAAATGCTTATGAATGCTTCATGATTTTCATTTCGAAATCTTGCACACCAATTCTACAATCCATAATCAATCCATGCCCTTTTGCCTATATGGCTACTTAGGTCATAACAAAAGAATATAAGATTTTGAATTCAAGGTTGAGAGGATTTTCTATTCAAAAAGTTTCTTCTCTTTGAGAATTTTCAACATAGTCAAACAATCAATCAAACTTATTTATTTATTTCACATTCCAAAATTAGGAGAATTTTGGGATGTGACAGACTACCACCCTTAAAATAAATCTCGTCCCGAGATTTGGGAAGGCTAGAAAGAAAGAAAGGTTCGGGATCCATTAGGGTGCTACCACCCTTAAAAGAAAATTGACTAGGTCGCTTCTTGAGGGTTCACTTGGCTAAGGTAAATTCCCCTCTAGAGATTTATTGACACAATGTCTCTTGCACATTCTAAACTTCATGATTGACAGATTCCAAGAAACACTACTCGAACTAGCAGAACTCTCATGGTGGTCAATTAGGGGATGTTTACTTCACGGTGCCCATTAACCATGGTTGAGATTCATTCTTACCGTATATTCCTACGCTAAGCACTGGGTGCTTTTATAAGGGTGTAACAATATACCATTCTAGGGTTTAGGCTCAACGTCGACTCTCTGCTAAGGTTTAAAAGGGCACTCAAGATTCGCAAAGCCAACAGTACAAGAGCGAATAATAAGAGTAGTAGGAATGGTGATCAATACATCCTGCACCCAAATCATTACCCTGTATGAGGATAGGTGAATCATGTTTTTTATCACTCGGGCATTCTCACTTGCCTTGAAGAATGTTTCCATGGGCACGAACTAATGCTCTATGTATACTCCCATGTATTCAATCAACAAAGATACTACTAAAACTAAACTATCGATACTTCAACTTTCAGGTGGTGTAATCTACTACATAACATCATTTCAACACTTCATACTCCCACATCTTTTTTTCCATTAGATAAAACATTCTCCTTCCTAAATGCATTGTGTTGTCAAACCTTCCGCTTAACACATCATTATATCTACCAGGGTTCAAGATAGGGAAGAATAGATTCTATAGGAAAGAAACGACTAAGAAAATAATCCTACCCATAACTATATGAAGCAATCAATGTCACAAACAAGGAAACAATCATAGGCGATCAACACACAATCAAACACTTGTATAATAACATTAAAGAGGTCTAAATATAGCAGTATATAACCACAAAATAGTTTGAAAGCATTGGGAACAATACTAGAGTAAAACATAGCAACATATAAGCAATAAACAAAATTTGTCAAAACGGTACAGCAGGTTTCACGCATTTTTCTGACTAACTTAAACTGGCCACAAATCTTCGCCAATTTTTGTGCGTGTACACTAGCTAATTACGCTCTAGATACTATTTTTTTAGATGTTTCTGAGTTACCAATAAAATATGAAAAATCGCGCGGTACAATAGGTCAGGCAGAAAACTGCAGCAGTAATCCCACGAATTTCAATCAATTCACACCATTAAGATAATTTTAAAACCACGCGAAAACTCCAGAAACTTTAGAGTTTAAAAACAACAGATCCTAAACAAGGCATCACACAATATGGTTCAGTACAAACAAGCAAGCAACCTATATTGTCATACCATATAAGTTGGTAAGAACAATATGCTAACACGATAACGATGATCTCCTAAAAGATGAAATATGGTGGTCCAGACCTATCCAAACTTGGTGAGATGTTCATTTATATCATGTTATTTGTTCTTTGCTTGTAGGCCAACTCTCATATAGTGATTTGCTTTATCGAAAACTACTAATAATATTTTCCAATTCTTGTAGTTTTTATGGTAGATCACTTCTTCTACTAATCAAATGAATGGACATCTACAAGTTTGAACAAGAAGAGGTGTTGGAAAATGATAGACAAGGAATATAAGAACTCTAATAAGTATAAAATATGATAGTTCTCCTAATAGAGGTCTTATATTGCTAATCCATTTCTAAGGTCACGATCCTACAGTCAACACACAGCTCTGATACCATCTTGTAACACCCTCGCATGATAAGGCTGAGTTCATGTGTATAGTGCCAATCCCTGGATCGGTTCACAGGCACACACAGTACAAAATGATACCAAATATAACTGTGCATCATAAATACAACGAATATGATCCAGAATTTACATTATTTATTCAAGTACATAGCGGAAAACGAATACAAGGTAGATCTCCATCCTTCAAATGTGCCACAGGCGAACAATTGTTGAGTGGAGTCTCGCGACCTATGAATGATCACTCAGATACGATATAACATGCAACATGAAACGTTGCAGCCACGAATGGTCAATACATTGAATGTATGGCAAGTAGGCTAAAGTGGTTATCAACAGATCTATCAACTACATGCTTATTTGGCCAAGTGGAGTTCAGGCTCATTTGCATAAAGCAACAGTTTTATCCTAACATTTGTAACAAAATAGATTTCCAATACGATAAATAGGACACTTTGGTTCACTCCTAGGTGCTCCTACCCAATTATGTTCACCCAACAAGTTTTAAGTAATTAAGAAATAAGGATGAGTGAGAAATATCATAGCATCAGTATCAGGTCGCTCAAATTGTCCATAACCGGGGACATGGCTAAGCACTTAGTTTATACACTCTACAGGGGTTAGTACACTTTACCCATGTGACTTGGCCAGCCCAGCTCGTACCACCAGTCTCATATTGGGTGATGATAGGGAGAAGTCCAAGAAGGAACCGTTCGGAGAAGTAGCTCCCCAAACCCGACACGCACCGGTCCAACCTACACTATCTACATCTCTGGATACGTGGGTTCGAGTTACCACAACCTACTGAGTCCAATCAACCGCCCATTTCATTATTGGCACATGGTTGCACACGAAAGCTTCCAAACAAAGAAACCAATCCTTTCTCAGTGTCCTGGGCGGCATTCCCCACCATAATCCACACTCGATGACCCAATCAATGCCATTCCGCCCAGGTGGTTCATTAAAACATGCTGGTTTGTCATTTAGCAAAACATAATCCTTTCAAAACATATAACTTTTCATGATGTGATTCCCTTCCTCGTCTAAATAGCATAGCTAAGCAATCTACCAATACGATGGCTCATAAACAAGGAATGCTAGGGAATAATATGGGATATAGCATAGCATATACACATCAATTCCTACAGATGCAATTCTACAAAAGCATCTACAATGCATAGGAAAACAATAGGACATTTATGACCAAGATAGCACCACTTGCCTTTGTTGTAGATGTAGTCGATTAGATAATCCTCACAATTCTCATAGATATAATGGTTGCTCTCGGCGTAACCACAATACTTGCAATCATAGTAGTTGCAATCACCCACGTTGCACTCCTCGCAATCTATCGATCAAACAATTGCATACAACATAAACAATAGCACATAGAGATCAAACAAATACAACAAATGCATGCATGACAATTTAATACGAATAGCACATAGAGATCAAACAAATAAACAATTCTGTTGTAACGCCTGTTCTACCTGTAGAATTAAATTTGTTTCTTGTGTTTATTGGATAGAGGACGTTAATACGAACCAGTAGGCGTTGGATTTACCCTAATCGGAGTTATAGATCTTTTTATATAATTTAAATAGTGTTTAATGGGTTTTAAATGATTCATATAGTTTCTGTTGTCTAAAAATCAAACTAAAACTATATCTGTAATCTCCACGGAATTGTGATTTCAGGGACATATTATTTGTAATTTTCTGAATAGTATTTATTTTCTTATGAATTTATTACTCTAAATAAGCAATTAAACCATTTAAATCTTCACGGCAAAACCTTACAGTCAAAGGCTGAACTAACTGCATATTGATGATCTACATAGAACCAGATTTCCATCGGTATATTATTTATATTTTTGTGACAAGCAATTAATTTACTATGAATTTAATGATTTATAAAGCCATTAAAACTAATTAAATTTCTACGGGTTAAATAATCGGCAAAGGCTAGATCCAACCATATATTATTAATGTACATTACAGTAGCTTCAATTTGATATATTGTTCATATTTTTCAGAGTTACAGATAATTTCTTATGAATTTATTAACCTAAAAGACCATTAAAACTAATTAAATTACTGCAGTATCCACGTACATTAAAAGTTGGATCTATTCTCATAAGATGATTCTACGTAAAATTATCTTCCATTTGATATATTATACGCAATTTTTGGACGTGGTATGAATTTCTAATGAATTTTACAAGTTAGATGCAATTTTAAATTCGAACGGAATATTCCAGAGAATATTCCGCTGACTGGACATGTTGACTTTGCATGCTGAGTGGGACTAGATGCTGACCTGACGATGACGTGACGTTGATGAGGAAGCTGACCGGGATGACGACATGGCGCGCACCGGTTTGATTGGATCTCGACCGTTTGGATAAGATCCGGTGGCTAGAAGAAGAGATTGACCCGATTTTGGCTCAGAATAGACAAGAAACAGATATGTGTTAGAGAGACAAATTCGTAGGTCAAATTGAAAAACTTAGAACATGAAAGTTGTGGGGAATCATTAGTCCTACCTTCTCACCAAAGGAATTTGGATTTGAAGAAACGAGCGCGAGTACATCTTGGATTTACACCGTCAGATCTGAAATACTGCGGTGCGAAATTCTCCGGCTGTGGTGGATGAAAAGAGGTGAGGTTTGTCGAGATTGAAAGATTTTGACGAGTTCTACAACTTTCCTTTTTTAATCGAAGGCAAACGACGAAGTCTAGATGGGTTAAAAAATCGAAATAAGATTCGGGCATGTGTAGATTTAGGATTTCGAGAAGGAAAACTCATACCGTTGTGGCTCCACAAGTTTATATGGAGGTTTAGGATGGTGGGGAGATAGGTTTTGGAGTAGGGAACAAGTAGAAACAATCAGAAGTCGATTTGGAGTTATATATAAAAAGTTACGAGTGTTTGAATAGAGATAGGTCTAGAAAATAGGTTTTTGCACGAATTTTAAAGCAAACCTGGCACAGGATCGGTACGTGCCTGGCTGCCTGGTCCGGTTCGGTCCGGGTGGGCCGGCCCATTAGATTTTTTTCTTTTTCTTTTTCTATTTACTTGTTTCCCTTGTATCTTTTGCATACGAACTCCAAATGACATGATTCTTGTTTCTAAATTTTTCTCAAATCGAATAGATCATTGTAGGATCATATTTGTAATAATTTTACTAGTTTGCAAGTAGTGGGTTTATAAATCCTTGTATATTCCATTTTATTTATATCTTTATTTGTTTGTATTTATTCTATAACTTTTTCATACTAGCTTCAAATGAGCTCAATTTTGTTTCTAAAATTTTGTAGTATTAATTGGATCTCTTTAGGCTATAATTATAAATAATTTATGCCTTAGCAACGGTGGGTTTTAATAAGTCAATTTCATTACCCTTAGGAACATTTGGGAAAATCAACTATAGGATTTAGATACCAGGATTTGGATTCAGTTTGTGAGAACTTTGCATGGATGTAATGAAATGCTTATGAATGCTTCATGATTTTCATTTTGAAATCTTGCACACCAATTCTACAATCCATAATCAATCCATGCCCTTTTGCCTATATGGCTACTTAGGTCATAACAAAATAATATAAGATTTTGAATTCAAGGTTGAGAGGATTTTCTATTCAAAAAGTTTCTTCTCTTTGAGAATTTTCAACATAGTCAAACAATCAATCAAACTTATTTATTTATTTCACATTCCAAAATTAGGAGAATTTTGGGATGTGACAGACTACCACCCTTAAAATAAATCTCGTCCCGAGATTTGGGAAGGCTAGAAAGAAAGAAAGGTTTGGGATCCATTAGGGTGCTACCACCCTTAAAAGAAAATTGACTAGGTCGCTTCTTGAGGGTTCACTTGGCTAAGGTAAATTCCCCTCTAGACATTTATTGACACAATGTCTCTTGCACATTCTAAACTTCATGATTGACAGATTCCAAGAAACACTACTCGAACTAGCAGAACTCTCATGGTGGTCAATTAGGGGATGTTTACTTCACGGTGCCCATTAACCATGGTTGAGATTCATTCTTACCGTATATTCCTACGCTAAGCACTGGGTGCTTTTATAAGGGTGTAACAATATACCATTCTAGGGTTTAGGCTCAACGTCGACTCTCTGCTAAGGTTTAAAAGGGCACTCAAGATTCACAAAGCCAACAGTACAAGAGCGAATAATAAGAGTAGTAGGAATGGTGATCAATCCATCCTGCACCCAAATCATTACCCTGTATGAGGATAGGTGAATCATGTTTTTTATCACTCGGGCATTCTCACTTGCCTTGAAGAATGTTTCCATGGGCACGAACTAATGCTCTATGTATACTCCCATGTATTCAATCAACAAAGATACTACTAAAACTAAACTATCGATACTTCAACTTTCAGGTGGTATAATCTACTACATAACATCATTTCAACACTTCATACTCCCACATCTTTTTTTTCCATTAGATAAAACATTCTCCTTCCTAAATGCATTGTGTTGTCAAACCTTCCGCTTAACACATCATTATATCTACCAGGGTTCAAGATAGGGAAGAATAGATTCTATAGGAAAGAAACGACTAAGAAAATAATCCTACCCATAACTATATGAAGCAATTAATGTCACAAACAAGGAAACAATCATAGGCGATCAACACACAATCAAACAGTTGTATAATAACATTAGAGAGGTCTAAATATAGCAGTATATAACCACAAAATAGTTTGAAAGCATTGGGAACAATACTAGAGTAAAACATAGCAACATATAAGCAATAAACAAAATTTGTCAAAACGGTACAGCAGGTTTCACGCATTTTTCTGACTAACTTAAACTGGCCACAAATTTTCGCCAATTTTTGTGCGTGTACACTAGCTAATTACGCTCTAGATACTATTTTTTTAGATGTTTCCGAGTTACCAATAAAATATGAAAAATCGCACGGTACAACAGGTCAGGCAGAAAACTGCAGCAGTAATCCCACGAATTTTAATCAATTCACACCATTAAGATAATTTTAAAACCACGCGAAAACTCCAGAAACTTTAGAGTTTAAAAACAACAGATCCTAAACAAGGAATCACACAATATGGTTCAGTACAAACAAGAAAGCAACCTATATTGTCATACCATATAAGTTGGTAAGAACAATATGCTAACACGATAACGATGATCTCCTAAAAGATGAAATATGGTGGTCCAGACCTATCCAAACTTGGTGAGATGTTCATTTATATCATGTTATTTGTTCTTTGCTTGTAGGCCAACTCTCATATAGTGATTTGCTTTATCGAAAACTACTAATAATATTTTCCAATTCTTGTAGTTTTTATGGTAGATCACTTCTTCTACTAATCAAATGAATGGACATCTACAAGTTTGAACAATAAGAGGTGTTGGAAAATGATAGACAAGGAATATAAGAACTCTAATAAGTATAAAATATGATAGTTCTCCTAATAGAGGTCTTCTATTGCTAATCCATTTCTAAGGTCACGATCCTACAGTCAACACATGTACCGATACCATCTTGTAACACCCTCGCCTGATAAGGCTGAGTTCATGTGTATAGTGCCAATCCCTGGATCGGTTCACAAGCACACACAGTACAAAATGATACCAAATATAACTGTGCATCATAAATACAACGAATATGATCCAGAATTTACATTATTTATTCAAGTACATAGCGGAAAACGAATACAAGGTAGATCTCCATCCTTCAAATGTGCCACAGGCGAACAATTGTTGAGTGGAGTCTCGCAACCTATGAACGATCACTCATATACGATATAACATGCAACATGAAACGTTGCAGCCACGAATGGTCAATACATTGAATGTATGGCAAGTAGGCTAAAGTGGTTATCAACAGATCTATCAACTACATGCTTATTTGGCCAAGTGGAGTTCAGGCTCATTTGCATAAAGCAACAGTATTATCCTAACATTTGTAACAAAATAGTTTTCCAATATGATAAATAGGACACTTTGGTTCACTCCCAGGTGCTCCTACCCAATTATGTTCACCCAAAAAGTTTTAAGTAATTAAGAAATAAGGATGAGAGAAATATCATAGCATCAGTATCAGGTCGCTCAAATTGTCCATAACCGGGGACACGGCTAAGCACTTAGTTTATACACCCTACAGGGGTTAGTACACTTTACCCATGTGACTTGGCCAGCCCAGCTCGTACCACCACTCTCATATTGGGTGATGATAGGGAGAAGTCCAAGAAGGAACCGTTCGGAGAAGTAGCTCCCCAAACCCGACACGCACCGGTCCAACCTACACTATCTACATCTCTGGATACGTGGGTTCGAGTTACCACAACCTACTGAGTCCAATCAACCGCCCATTTCATTATTGGCACATGGTTGCACACGAAAGCTTTCAAACAAAGAAACCAATCCTTTCTCAGTGTCCTGGGCGGCATTCCCCACCATAATCCACACTCGATGACCCAATCAATGCCATTCCGCCCAGGTGGTTCATTAAAACATGCTGGTTTGTCATTTAGCAAAACATAATCCTTTCAAAACATATAACTTTTCATGATGTGATTCCCTTCCTCGTCTAAATAGCATAGCTAAGCAATCTACCAATACGATGGCTCATAAACAAGGAATGCTAGGGAATAATATGGGATATAGCATAGCATATACACATCAATTCCTATAGATGCAATTCTACAAAAGCATCTACAATGCATAGGAAAACAATAGGACATTTATGACCAAGATAGCACCACTTGCCTTTGTTGTAGATGTAGTCGATTAGATAATCCTCACAATTCTCATAGATATAATGGTTGCTCTCGGCGTAACCACAATACTTGCAATCATAGTAATTGCAATCACCCACGTTGCACTCCTCGCAATCTATCGATCAAACAATTGCATACAACATAAACAATAGCACATAGAGATCAAACAAATACAACAAATGCATGCATGACAATTTAATAAGTCACAATGGTTGTTATTTTAGTTCTCTAAACAATACTGAAGTATATGATGCATGCAAGAGGCCAATTAATGCAATGGAGTACTAGTTATTAATAATTACTTGCCAATATAGGGTTTTTAATAGTTTTGTTGTAACGCCTGTTCTAACTGTCGAATTAAATTTGTTTCTTGTGTTTATTGGATAGAGGACGTTAATACGAACCAGTAGGCGTTGGATTCACCCTAATTGGAGTTATAGATCTTTTTATATAATTTAAATAGTGTTTAATGGGTTTTAAATGATTCATATAGTTTCGGTTGTCTAAAAATCAAACTAAAATTATATCTGTAATCTCCACGGAATTCTGATTCCAGGGACATATTATTTGTAATTTTCTGAATAGTATTTATTTTCTTATGAATTTATTACTCTAAATAAGCCATTAAACCATTTAAATCTTCATGGCAAAACCTTACAGTCAAAGGCTGAACTAATTGCATATTGATGATCTACATAGAACCAGCTTTCCATCGGTATATCATTTATATTTTTGTGACAAGCAATTAATTTACTATGAATTTAATGATTTATAAAGCCATTAAAACTAATTAAATTTATACGGGTTAAATAATCGGCAAAGGCTAGATCCAATCAGATATTATTAATGTACATTATAGTAGCTTCAATTTGATATATTGTTCATATTTTTTGGAGTTACAGATAATTTCTTATGAATTTATTAACCTAAAAGACCATTAAAACCAATTACATTACAGCAGTAACCACGTACAGTAAAAGTTGGATCTATTCTGATAAGATGATTATAAGTAAAATTATCTTAAATTTGATATATTATACGCAATTTTTGGACGTGGTATGAATTTCTAATGAATTTTACAAGTTAGATGCAATTTTAAATTCGAACGGAATATTCCAGAGAATATTCCGCTGACTGGACAGGTTGACTTTGCATGCTGACTGGGACTAGATGCTGACCTGACGATGACGTGACGTTGATGAGGAAGCTGACCGGGATGACGGCATGACACGCACCGGTTTGATGGGATCTCGACCGTTTGGATAAGATCCGGTGGCTAGAAGAAGATATTGACCCGATTTTAGCTTAGAATAGATAAGAAACAGATCTGTGTTAGAGAGACAAATCCGTAGGTCAAATTGAAAAACTTAGAACATGAAAGTTGTGGGGAATCATTAGTCCTACCTTCTCACCAAAGGAATTTGGATTTTAAGAAACGAGCGCGAGTACATCTTGGATTTATTCCATCAGATCTGAAATATTTGCGGTGCGAAATTCTCCGTCTGTGGTGGACGAAAAGAGGTGAGGTTTGTCGGGATTGAAATATTTCGACGAGTTCTACAACTTTCATTTTTCGACGAGTATTAATTGGATCTCTTTAGGCTATAATTATCAATAATTTATGCCTTAGCAACAGTGGGTTTTAATAAGTCAATTTAATTACCCTTAGGAACATTTGGGCGAATCAACTATAGGATTTAGATACCAGGATTTGGATTCAGTTTCTGAGAACTTTGCATGGATGTAATGAAATGCTTATGAATGCTTCATGATTTTCATTTTGAAATCTTGCACACCAATTCTACAATCCATAATCAATCCATGCCATTTGCCTATATGGCTACTTAGGTCATAACAAAAGAATATAAGATTTTGAATTCAAGGTTGAGAGGATTTTCTATTCAAAAAGTTTCTTCTCTTTGAGAATTTTCAACATAGTCAAACTATCAATCAAACTTATTTATTTATTTCACATTCCAAAATTAGGAGAATTTTGGGATGTGACAAAAGGCGCAAGCTGGAGGCGTCTCCTGAGAACCAAACAGATGCTTAGTGATAGTGGCTTTCTCTATGGGGCCACCAGCTAGTTCTTCGTTGCTAAACTGAGTGTTGAAGAAGTGATCATTCTAGTCTTCATCGTCCTCGGCCGGATCCTATGCCATGTGCATATCATCAACATGATCATCCGACCCACCACGTGGAGGTGACAGCGAGGGCAGTAAGGGGGCCTTGCCACCGCTTGTTGCTGGCACGACATGCGGTGCTGTTGTCTGTGGCGTGATGGCCCCCGCCATCCCCAAACAGATCATGCTCTTTGGCCATTGCAAGAATAAGCCGAAGCAACTTCTGAGGACAGCCGACTCTTCTTCATCCGCTCCTGGGGGTTGAATGGGAGGTTCCAAGTCGTCCCAGCCCCTTAGCACCCGACTAATTTTAACCCTGTGCACGCTATCTGGCATCGGCCTTGAGTGGAACGTGCGCTGCAAGGGTTGAACGATGGTACCCTTGGCAACATCCCTCAGCTCTTTGTTCACGTAGCATAAGAGAGTGCAAGGAACATCCGTCTGCGGAAAACATGTACGGCGCCGTCAGAGATGCCATAAGAGTAATAGATGGCGTGAAAGGCGGTAAAGCAATTTGTTTACCGTGATGGCATCGAGATCGGCTAATGTCGAGGCACCGCATACGGCGACGGGCATGCAAGAGACGGAAGGGCTGCTTGATGGAGCGGTGCTGGCCGCCGGTGTATTCTCCCTACCGGGTGCTTGGAGCTCCGGTGCCACCGCGATGATGGCAGGGGGGCCACCAACATGTCCGGTGCCGCGGTGATGGCAGGGGGAGTCACCAACACTTGCGGCGTAGCGGTGCTAGCGGGCGGAGTCACAAACATGTAGTTCGCCTGATTCGTCGATGCCACGTTGTTCGAGTGGCTGCTGACCATGCTTGGAATCGGGCACGGCCCTACTCAACCATCCGCACTCCAGTTCGCTATTGACTTCACCAAGGTAGGCAGGATGGACATGAGGGTGATTGCCAGGTTGTCTTGGACGATCTGAAGGATCCGTGCCACTTGTTCCTTAAGTTCTTGAACCTCGCGGTTTTCCTCCTCGCTCCTTCCTGACGATGCCACATGCGTCCTCAGCGGTGGACCAAAATGATCCACCCAATTCTTACCCCCGAGGCCGGCCAGACAGCCAGCTGACGACAGCTTCTTCGTAACCGGCTCTATTTTCTTGGCCCGGTTCATCGCCCTGTTAAAAGGGTTATCCCACCGGGTGGCCTCCGTCGACCCTTGGGATGAGGAACCCTGGGATCCATGACTAGCAACAATTTCCTCCTCCTGCAGAAGAAGTAATAGTGAATCGTTTAGATCATCGATTAGAATGCAATCGAGTTGATCTGCGGTAATTAGATTACTTACCACAATTTCCTCGAATTCCTTCACCGCATGATCCGCGGTGAGTTGTTTGGTTTTTAGGTCCACATCGTAACGGGCCCTGATGAAGTTTCGAACCTGTCCGGGTTCGAATTTCGCAAAGGGGTTTTCTATCCCCTTAGATCTATACTCTTCGTCCTCCTTATTCCATTTGGCCTCCGCGGTTCTGTATCCACCAGATCCGAGATGGTGATGACCTATATTCATCGCCTGCAGCACCTTTCCCCGATTACTATTGGCCAGGGCTATTTCGGATTCACACCTCTCCTTGAACTCCCAGAACTGATCTTCGGTGATCTGCGGGTCACTCTTCTGGATCTCCTCGAGACTTTTGCCTTCTTTATAGATCTTCTTCTTTATCCGGGTTCTCCAGCTGGCCAGGGCGGTGCTCATCTTTGTGAGGGCAGATTTGTTTACTTCTTTCCCATGATAATTTGTGTTCTGATACTTAGCGGGGAGCTTGTATCTTGCGTGCAGCTTCTCGAAGAGGAGTGTGCGCAAGTGGACATTATCTTTATGCCGGATATTCTCGGTGTTGATCGAGATGGTTGTCCGGGTGATCGCCGCCACTTGCCCACCGTACCCTTTGACGACAAGGTCGGGCTCCAAAGGAACCCCTGTTGGGCTCACTTCGGTAATTTCCTCCCTGACGGTGCCGACCGTGCTTGGGCGCCGTTCCTTCGGCTTCTTCTTCTTAGGAGGATTGCTACCACTCCCTATGCCCTCGCCACCATTAGTGGTTTCATCACCCGCCGTTCCTTCGGCTTCTTCCTCCGCGTCTTCCATCTAATCATCCTCGCTCTCCGAAGGATGCTATTCTTCATCGTCTTCTAGCCGTTGGGCCGCCTCCAAGAATGTCAATTGTTTATTCGGAGGTCTGAGTTCTCCTTCAGCGCTTATGCGCTTAGAACATCCAGCCTCGTCGTTGTCACACATCTTTGCACTAATAAAAAACAAATAATTGGTTAAGTGCACGGAAAAATCTGGCATGACCTTTGCTAATTTTCTTAAACTAGGAGTGACCGATTTCTGCCGAAACGGAAGTTAATCAACATTCCGGCAAAAATCAGGACTCATTTCATACAAGAACCTGCATACACGACATAAGAAAGTGCTTCATACAAGCACAAGCACAATTGGAAATAAGCAGGATCATTTCATCACCAGGAGCATCATTATATACACATATATATTCACTACCAGTACCAGGACCAGGATCAGGACCAGGATCAGTACAAGGATCAGTATATACACATATATATTCACTGCACAAAAAGTATAGCAAAGGTTGTACAAGATAACCTATATACACATATATATTCACTACCAGTACCAGGACCAGGATCAGTATATACACATATATATTAGCTGCCAGTACCAGGACCAGGATCAGTACCAGGATCAGTATATACACATATATATTCACTGCACAAAAAGTATAGCAAAGGTTGTACAATCTAACAAGACTACAATGGATCATCATTCTATAACTCTGAACCAGATGCAAATATAAAAATTATAGCAAAGGTTGTACAAGCTAACCTACTGCTCTGAACTTGTCATTTACCTGCTCTAATTTAGCTGAAATGAATTTATACTTGATTTCTTCTTGGATCAAAATATATCACCTAGATACATCACATTCAGACAACTATAAAAACCTGTTGCAACCATGGCAGTATGCAAAAAACCTATTGCAGAAGCTCCTATTTCAAATGTAGCTTATAAAATTATTTCAAATGTACTTTGTTAACATTGGCATATGAGGGGCTCATGGACTAAGAAAGCAGAACAATCTAGTCATAAGCTACTGCTCTGAACAAGCTACTACTCTGTCACTAACACTAGTATTGTTTCAAGTAATCATAAAACACAGTATAAAATAGGAAACCTTAGACGGTGGAGGCGGTGATACTGTGATGAATATGTATTCCTGTCGTTGCAGGTTCTTGAACATTGTATGGTTGGTAGCTGGAGATTACATTCGTAGCACTACTACTACTATTTTCTGTCAACCATTTTGCCTGTTGGTAGTTGGAAGAAATTCAGATTTTATTATGCCTGCGTTGGTCACCTCTATACAGTGACAAGGCAGTACAAAATTGTCTCTAAAATTAATGGAAACCCATTATTAATTACTAATTCCAAATACTAAGCGCAACACAAACATTTCCAAGTATTTGTTTTAGAGGTGCATGACTGCTCAACCTTTTGAATTCCCAAACAAATATTGTCAAATATGCTTTTTTCGTATCAGCAAACAAACTTGTGCAAAACAGCAAGTTCTGAACTTCACTGAACCCTAACCTGTAATCTCTAATCTGAACCCTAACCTCTAATGGCCTTCTCTAAACCCTAACCTCTAATCTGAACCCTAACCTCTAATCTGAGCAGATAGAGGGGAGAGAGGGAGAGAGAGGGAGAGAGGGGAGGGGCGACGCTCACCTCTAAGATGAGGACGACGATGGCGGGCGGATGACGATGGCGGGCTGGCGGGTGGACGACGATGGCTGGCACACGGGCCTCCTCCTCGAGCGGCGGTGGGCCTCCTCCTGCTCCTGCTCCACGGCCTCCTCCTGCTCCACGGCCTCCTCCTACTCCACGGCCTCCTCCTCGAGCGGCGGCGGCAGATCGAGAGCGTGGCGACGGATCAAGAGCGCGGCGGCACAGGGCTCGGGGTCGGGCTTGCGACTGAGATGGTGTCTGAGATATGGAGGCGGACGTGGCACCGTTGACCAGCCGTGCCCAGATAGGCGTAGCACACTTGGGCATAGTGTGCTACGGATATATGTAGCGCACTTGTGCATAGTGCATTACGCCTATCGGCTTTTATCGACTCTATAAGATGGTTGTAGCTCCACTATCTAACAACTACACTAGCCTATCCCACTGGTTCCGCCCTTAGCTCTATTCTCAATCTATGAGCACCCAGGTTTGAATCCTGGTGCCCACCTTTTTTAATTTTATTTCAAAAATACATTTAAATGTTCCAAAAAATGCCCAAAAGTGGTGATATATGCCATAGAAGATTTGTTTTGTTTTTAAAATACTTTTAAATATTCCAAAAATGCCCAAAAGTGATAATATATGTCATAAAAGTGGTACAAATATGATTTAAAGTATAACTAAATTTCATAATAATTTGTCCATGAATATTACAATCTTTTTCGACCACGCGTTTTACAATATTTTTTGAGCTAGCGTTTTACAATCTTTTTTCCCTTCTTTGTCGCAGTTGAATAATTTAGCCCTGACACTTTAATGTTTCTTCTTTCGAACAGGCTACCTTTTTTGGGTCGGGTTGTCCTTTTTCTTCTTGTGATGTATGTTGCTGCATCGTAGTCGTCGTCATCTTTAATCTTTGGATCGTCGTACTGGTCGAAGTCTTGCTCGTTGGCGACTACATCCATTCCGATGATGTTTCTTTTTCCTCTCCTCACGACAACACGGCTAGGCTTTGTCGGGTCGGTAATGAAAAAACATTGGTCCACTTTGGTATCCAGTACCCACGGTTCATTTTTCACGGCCACGTTCGCACCGGCGGCCTTGGATTTGGCTGCTTCGGGTATAACCATGGTTGTGAAATATCGGTCTTCTCTTTCGATGCTCTTTGCCCATATGACACGGAACATTGGCACCTTTTCTCCATAGTAGTCGAGCTCCCAGATCTCCTCGATTCTTCCGTAGAATCTTTCCTTCACGTTGTCATCGGTGTAGAATTCTGACGTTACGCCTGAGTTTTGATAATCACACTTGTTGTCCTTTTCCTCCGTGTAAAATGTGTAGCCGTTGATATCATACGCCTGATAGGTCACCAGGTTTTGCATCGGTCCGTGCGACAAGGTGAATATGATCTTTTCCGTGTCAGAAGAATGCGATTGCGAGGGATTATCAAGGAGCGTCTGCCTAAACCAACGCGTGAAATCTGAGTTGTGCTCTTTGATTATTTCTCCCTGCGTCCTCTGTATGCCCCGGTCACTGTACTTCTTCTCGATTAACCTTTTGTGCTTTTGTACTCAAGGATCGACAAGTTCTAAATGATGTAGCGTGACGAGGTTTGCTCGATCAAAGTCTGCGCGTCAAAAATCGAAGTCTGCATGCAGTATGCGACGACCCTCTCGGTGACCAGATCCGTCGAGCTTGCCAAGGTGCCTGTTGACGGGAAGACCGATAGGGTTCTCGATGTCTAGATAATTCGTGCAGAAAGAGATGCACTCTTCGGCCAGAAACCCCTTGGCTATGCTTCCATCTGGATGGGACCTGTTGCGAACGTATCCTTTGATGTGTTCGTTCATCCTTTCGAACGCCATCATGCTGCGTAGGAACATCGGCCCGAGTTGGACGATGTCCTCCACGACATGGACCTGAAGATGCACCATAAAGTCGAAGAATGCGGGCGGGAAGTAGACCTCAAGCTCGCATAGTATCACCATGATCTCCTCCTGTAGCCTCCCGAGATGATTCACGCCAATCGACTTCCTAGAGATGACGTCGAAAAACTTGCAGAGGCCAAATAACGTTTCACGGACAGGCTCGTCCATTATCCCTCTTAGTGCAACCGGAAGTACCTGCGTCATTAGCATGGCACAGTCGTGATACTTCATGCCACTGAACCTCTGCTTCGCCTCGTCTAGGTATCTGCTTATCTTGCCCGCGTAGCCGTAAGGAAATTTGACTCCTAGAAGGCACTTGAAAAACTGTTTGATCTCATCCTGACTTAGAGTGAAGCAAGAAGGAGGGCAGTAATATTCGTTCTTCTTGAACTTTTTACCCTTCCGACGACCTTGTGTCGTCTCCGACTCATGATCATCGTCATCTGTCAACACCAGGATTTTTAATCCCAGATGCCTGTTATGCCATACATCGCAATCCCAGGATTACCATTTTTGCGAGACATAACAGAATTGGATACCATAGTGCATCATCCATTACAAACGATACATAATTTCTTACACAAATAGGGATCTCATGATCTAGTTCTTAATACAACATCAAGCAGCGGAATACGTAATAATAACGGTAGCGTAGGCGCAGCTCCATCTTCGGGGTCACAGGCAATGCTGACGATGGGAGATGATCCTAGTTGTAGTAACCTTCCTGGGTCCATCCTCCAGGTACTCCTCTTCATAGTCTGGCCTTGGGAATAGCCAGGGACAAAGCCATGAGTACTCTTTAAGTACTCGCAAACTAATACTAACAGGTAAAGGGGTTTTTGGATAATAGGACACTAGGCTCTAGGTTTGTTTTGCAAAAGCCAGATTTATCTCTACTAAGTTTAGAAGCAACGAATGCTCGTCACAAATTTATAACTCCTAAGTGGGAACTTGTATTTCATATCACAACTCTGTTATGGTCAAGTCAAATTTTCAAATCATTTCACAAGTCATTTTGAAAAGTCTGACGGGGGAACAGATATTACTCCAATCATCCATAATCATGGACGCTTATTTGAATAGTTTGACACTCTGCAGAGATTGTACACTTTCACCACAACATTCGATACATTCGTTAGGAACAAATCCTGAATTCACCATACTCAGTATGCGGATAATCAATCCTAACCTTTCGATTACACGCCCTAGTATAAGCACCTCTCCTGTGAGTTTGGCCTCCCAACCATGACCAACTGTCATCTTCGGTACTGCACAGGTGGACAATCTTCACAAGGTAGCCTCAGCTCAGACCTTGGCCATGAGGGAACTATTACTAAGGTATATAAGTTTCCAGTCAAGCCCTACCCAATCTTCGGGTATTGTGGTTGTACGATAAAATTGGAATGGTATCGCATCCAGACAACCATCAGTTTTAGAAAGGGCTAAGGCTCATGCCTCATCGTTTTCATCACCAAAATCATCAGGTGTTTGGAAACACATGTCCAAAACATTTCAATAGAATGATCCATCATTCCAAGGTTTTCATAACCATTTTTCCACCAAGTATTCCCATCTAAAGTTGATCAAGTTTTATGCTTAGCACTAGCATCTACAGGTGGGGGTAAGCAATAATGAGGGGTGGTAAACTAGTGGAGTTCTATCTAAGTTCAATCTCATGCCTTAAGATGACATCAAGATTATCTAGCTTAGGACAAATTTTATGCTCTTTATGCAACTTTCAGATATCTTTCTAGTATCTATAATTCACTTAAGTAAACTCTAAGGAATAGCTTTGATAAAGAAATAAAGTATAAAGCTTGTAAGTAAAAACTAGGATTGGATGGTCAAGTGGGTTGGATCATATATGCTTAAGGCACATAGTGGGCAGAGTAACAAGTAGTGGTTTATGGCATCAGTAGGGTATCTTGCAAGGGTTAGCTTGCATTGGTCCACTTAGTTAATAAAGCTTGCACAATATCAGTATAAGCTTGCTAAATTGCAAGTGTAGCTTGCAAGGTTAATAGCTTGCAAGTATTGGCTTGCCTTGTGCAGGGTAGTGGTTGAAGTTCTCCTCGGCTTCTTCTTCGTAGTATCCTCCTTCCTCCTCGTATCCTTGGTCGGTACTAGCGTCTATAAATAAATACGAGGTACACAATCACCAAACAATACTTAACTACTTGCAATCATCACACACAAGGGTCCTATAGATGATCTAACATCATCTCTAACATTACAAGATTAAGGCTTGGTTTAATTCCTTTTATTTTTAGAAAAGTAATTTCTACTCATTGAAAAACTACTTAAGATTTAATATTCTCCAAACCAAACATGGGATCATGTTGACACATGTCATCACCACATATTTTAGTCCATGGGAATATGATTGAAAGTGGTGTCACAATTTAATAAGGTTTTACCCTTTTATTTTAATTATTTAAAGTGGCTAGAAATGCCTATGTAGCATTCTTTTATTACTTGAACATTATTTCTGAAGGTAAACCTATATATTTTTATATATTCTGAAAGGTATGCTTAAATGTGATTTTTGAGAGTTGGAATCAACTCAAAAGCTATTATGGTTTAAATTTGAAAAATGTTTGAATGCAGAAAAGCTTCTGCCTTGTTATTTTTACCATGGGTGATCTATAGATCCAAATGACTTGAATCCAACGGGCTTGGATTCAGCATTCTCAGGCCTTTCTAACAAAATTGGTTTCATTCAATTTGGTGCACTGAATCGATCTGGGTTGATTTTTGAAGTTGGGTACAGAAGTGAGTTTGAAACAAAATGAAAAGGGTTTAATTCAAATAACTGGGCTGCGCGGGAAAAGTTAACGGGCCGGCCTGCTAAGCGCAGTGCTCCTGTGGGCTGATTAAGTGGGTGTCCCCACTCGTCAGTGAGACAGGAGGCTAAGATGGGGCGATGTGGATCGTTCGATCTAGTTCTAATCCAACGGCTGAGAGTCATCGTCGACGTTGAGCAACGCCGGCGAGAAAGAAACCTAGCGCGGCCAGTGAGGGGTGCTGGGGGCTCACCGGGGTGCAGGCGAGGGTCGGCGAGGCGGGCGAACGACGAAGTCGACAACGGCGAACTCAGGGGTGGTCGCGGCAGCTCTTGGGTTAGACGAAATCGATGGCGCCCTTCTTCTCGAAAGGCGGCAGGCTCCGGTGAAATTCCGACGAGGTGGTGCTCACCTTGCTCTGGGAGCGGTGTGGCACGATCAGTGAGGAGAGAGGAGTGAGATGGTGTGAAGAAATCGAGCGGGGGTGGCCTCTATTTATAGTCGAGCGAGGGGACCGAAGGGGCGCACGGTGAGCTCATCGGGGGCGATGTTACAGGCGGCTATTGGCATGGGCGAAGGTAGGGGGTGGTGCGGTGTTCCCTGGCGATGCTCAACGACATGGTTTTGAGGCGTGGGGCGGTGCGGCTTGGTCTGGAACATGCGACGCTCTGCGTGGCAGAGGCGGCGTCTTTGACGGCGAGCGGTGGCTGTGCGCCACGGGGCGGCGAACGAGGATGTCTGGTGGTCTCCTGGGTCAGTGGGGATTGTGTATGTACGCGGTGAGGGCGGCGCGCGGTCTGTGGGCGCTGGTCGAGGGTGGCACTCTGGCGCACGCTCGGCATGGTTGCTGGCGAGGTTGTCATGGTTCGTGCGTGTGGTCCAGGGCTTGGCAGCGCTCGCAGCTGGGACAGTGAGTGGCGGTGGACCGTGGGCTGCCTCCCAGACATGCTGGCTAGGCTTGTTTTTCTTCCTAGCTTGCTGTCGACATGGGGGTGACATGGGTGTGCTCGGCTGTTCACCATTGATGGCAATGCCAAGCTTACAATGATGCTAAGGGTTTGTTTAGGTTGTTAGATGATCTACTAAGGCTAGTGATGTCCAGAGAGGGAAAAAGTTAGGCTTCAATCACTGCTCACTATAGTGTTTAGATTTTGTATGATTTGTTTCTGCAACCTGTTTGATGAAATGGCCGCATGAAATCAAGTTTTGAATTTTGAAAAGATTTTTGGTGGGTTTGCTAGATTAGTGCTAGTGAGTCTGTAGATGCTTGGGTTTCGAAAGTTGAGCTTGTTTGAGTTGTTTTTGAAAAAGTGGGATCTTCCCATATGATAAAGATTCTATTTTGAATTGTATTTTAAACTATGCATTTGAAAGTTTCTGGATGATCACAAAGTGGGCCTTGATACCTTGTTATGAGTACATTCAAGGGGTGCAAAGATCCAGAAAAGTTTCCATTAGGTTTTGAAAGTTTGAGACAGCCAAAGTAGGCATGGGAATTAAATTGGTCAAAATGACCATTCCTTTATTTTATTGGTTTTGATTTATTTGTCTTTAGGAAAAGTTTGGGAAATGTTTAGATGATGTTTATTTCACCTAAGAAACATTTTACAAGCAAGGAAACATACAAACAAGGTGGTTCAAAAGAATTTCAAATTAAATGCATACACATATGCATGCCTTCATAATTTTAATTAGAAAAGTTTTTGTTAACCCTAATTTTGATGATTAGAGATTGATGATTTAAGTTTAATATTTTTGGGATGTTAAAAACCTTCCCCCCTTAAACAAAATCTCGTCCCGAGATTTGAAAAAGGACGAAAAGAATACCTAGGATTTGAAGAGATCGGGAAACTCCGTCCTGATGTGATCTTCGCGTTCCCGGGTAGCTTCCTCTTCTATGTGGTTGCTCCACTGAATCTTGAGAAACTTTATGCGTCAGGTTCGGGTAGTTCGAAAAGCTTCTTCCAAAATACGGATGGGTACTTCGGGATAGGTCAGGTCATCGTTGATCTTTATGGTCCGATGATCGATATTCTTGAACACTTCGGTCTTCTCGGGGACTTCGAGACACTTGCGAAGTAACGAGATATGGAACACATTGTGCACGGCTGACATCTCTTCGGGTAGTTCCAATTGATACGACACTTCTCCTCGACGGTTCAGAATTTTGAAAGGTCCGATATATCTGGGGGCTAACTTTCCTTTGAGTTGGAAACGCTGCATTCCCTTCAATGGCGACACTTTCAGATAAACAAAAATCTCCTATGTTGAAGGCGAGGTCTCGACGTCTCTTGTCGGCGTAACTCTTCTGTCGGTATTGGGCTGTCTTGAGGTGCTCACGAATCTTGTGAACCTTCTCTTCTGCTTCACGTAGGATGTCGGGTCCGAAGATCTGACTCTCTCCTACTTTCGACCAGTTCAAAGGGGTGCGACACTTCCTTCCGTACATGAATTCAAATGGGGCCATTTACAAACTGGCTTGATAACTGTTGTTGTATGAAAATTCTGCAAATGGCAGACAGTCTTCCCACTTGGATCCATATTCTAACACACATGCTCTCAGCATATCTTCGAGTATTTGGTTTACTCGCTCTGTTTGTCCATCGGTCTGAGGGTGATACGCGGTGCTGAAATCTAGACGGGTTCCTAAACCTTCTTGGACTTTCTTCCAGAATCTCGAGGTAAACTGAGTTCCTCGATCCGATACTATGTTCTTGGGGACTCCGTGCAAACTGACGATTCTAGCGATGTATAACTCCGCTAGTTTCGAACTCTGATATGTGGTCTTGACGGGCAAGAAATAGGCGACTTTGGACAATCTGTCCACTATGACCCAGATAGAGTCATTTCCTCTACTAGAAGTAGGTAGTCAAGTGATAAAGTCCATTCCTACAGAATCCCATTTCCATTCCGGAATCTGCAATGGTTGCAACAATCCAGCGGGTCTTTGATGTCCTGCCTTGACTCGCTGACAAATATCACACTTGGCGATATAGCTTCCGATTTCTCTCTTCATCTTATGCCACCAAAATTGCTCTTTTAAATCTTGATACATCTTAGTTCCTCCGGGATGGATAGAATAAAGAGTGTCATGAGCCTCCTTCAAAATAACTCCTTTCAACTCGGAATCAGCTGGTACACAAAGGCGTCCTTTGTACCACAAAACTCCTTCTTCGTCCTCGGTGAATCCGGGTACTTTGACTATACCGATACGACGCTTGATTCCGTCAATACTGGCATTTCCCTTCTGCGCCTCTTTAATCTGACTAATCAAAGTGGGCTAGACTTCTATGCTAGCCAGAAATCCTTCACTTACTAACTCCATCCGAAAATCTTCCATCTCTTTGTGCAGACTTGGTTGCTCCTTCAAAATCATGAAGTTCAAGCGGCACGGCAATCTGCTAAGGGCATCGGCTACTACGTTGGCTTTACCAAGGTGATAGTGAATGTCCAGATCGTAATCCTTGATTAGCTCAATCCATCTTCTCTGCCTCATATTCAGCTCCTTCTGAGTGAATATATACTTTAGGCTCTTGTGATCCGAATAAATCTCACAACGGTTTCCCATCAGGTAATGTCTCCATGTCTTCAGGGCTAGAACTACGGCTGCTAGTTCGAGGTCATGGGTTGGGTAGTTTTGCTCATGTTGCTTCAATTGTCGAGATAGATAAGATATAACTTTGCCTTCTTGCATTAGCACACATCCGAGACCAATCTTGGATGCATCACAGTACACATCGAAGGGCTTCGTGATATCCGGCATGATCAAGATTGGGGCTGAAATCAATCTCCTCTTGAGTTCTTGAAAACTCGCTTCACACTTGTCGGTCCATTCAAACTTCTTGTCCTTCTTCAGCAATTGGGTCATGGGTCTGGCGATACTCTAGAATCCTTCTACGAATTTGCGGTAATATCCCGCCAATCCGAGAAATGCACGAACTTGGGTTTGAGTGGTTGGGGCTTGCCAATCTTCTACATCTTTCACTTTGGCAGGGTCAACGGCAATTCCTCCGGCTGATACAATGTGACCGAGGAATCCTACCTCCTGTAACCAGAATTCACATTTGCTAAACTTTGCATACAGCTGATGCTCTCTAAGGGTTCCAAGAATGGTCCTTAGGTGTAGCTCATGTTCTTCTTCTGATTTGGAATAAATCAGAATGTCATCAATGAAAACAACGACAAACTTATCCAGGAAGTCCATAAAAATCTTATTCATGAGATTCATGAAATAAGCGGGGGCATTGGTTAATCCAAAAGACATGACCGTATACTCATACAATCCATATCTGGTGGTAAAGGCAGTCTTTGGAATATCCTCTCGACGCAATTTTGAGTTGATGATAGCCAGTCCTAAGATCAATCTTAGAAAACACTTTGGCACCGGTCAACTGATCAAACAAATCTTCTATCTTGGGCAAGGGGTACTTTTTCTTGATGGTGACATCATTCAATTTCCGATAATCCATACACAAACGGTTACCTCTATCTTTCTTGTCCACAAACAAGACAGGTGATCTCCAAGGTGACGAACTTGGTTGAATCAATCCAATTTCCAGCATGGAATCCAGTTGCTTCTTCAGTTCTGCGAGCTCTGACGGGTTCATACTATATGGTCTCTAGGCTATGGGTCCGGTTCCAGGAATTAGTTCAATGATAAACTCGATATCCCGATCTGGGGGCATACCGGGCAAAAAATCTGGAAATACATCGGGGTATTCACAGACTATCCGGACTTGGTCAATGGTAGGTTGGGCTATACTCTTGTTGCATTTGAATTGGCGAGGTAAGGTTTTAGATATATGCTCGACTGATATTCCGGCGGTACTGGTCATGGTTATGGCTTTCTTGGCACAGTCAATTAATCCTTTATGTTTGGACATCCAATCCATTCCTAGTACTACTTCCAAACCTTTAGTTCCAAGTACTATCAGATTTGCATAAAAATCTATGCCATGGATTCGGATAGGGACGGCTTTGCAAATTTGCCTAGCCTTGGTGGTTAATCCAGGAATTTGAATAATCATAACATGCTTCAGTTTGGTTGGTTGAATTTTACTAGTGTAGGCAAATTCTTCGCTGACAAATGAGTGCGATGCACCAGAATCAAACAACACTCGTGCAAGTACTGAATTAACAGAAAACAAACCCAGCACGACGTCTGGCGCTTCCTGAGCTTCTTCAACATGCATGAGAAAAAGACGGCCGTTGCGGTTGAGCGAATTCCCTGGGGAAAATCTTCTTCCTGGCTGAACACGACGCTGCTGCTGAGCTGGGACATTGGTATTGGGGGCTGTAGCATTCTTCTTGTTGGGGCACTCGTTGGAATAGTGGCCTTTATTTCCACAGTCATAACAGGTCACTTGCGACTTGTCCTTGGCTGCTACAGGCACATCATTGCTTCCAGTCCTCGGGGCAGTGTTGGTGTTGGCGGTAACATTGTTGTTGTTGAACTTGGGTGGGGCACGATTGAAATTTCTAGAGTTGCCGGGGTTGTTGTGATTTCCTCCGGGTCTAGGGTTTCCACGGTTGGGATAGGTCGAATGGTTCATCGAGGGTCTGTTGGTCCTTGAGGCAAATCCTGGAGATGGGTTAGGGCGATACTTTCAGGTCTGATGGGTTCCTGGCTGATGCATCATACGACGCTTGCGGTTCTCATTGGCTTGGTTGATCTTTCCTTCCATCTGGATAGCAGAGTCGACAAGGGCTTCAATATCCGCAAAGGGGATATTGACTAACACCGTCTGCATCGCATCATGCAGACCATTCAGGAATCTTTCTTTCTTCTTGGCTTCAGTGTCTATTTCATCCAGGGCATACCTAGCTAATGACAAAAATTTGTCACGGTATTCCACTACAGTCATCCTTCCTTGCTTCATCTCTCTGAACTCGTCTCTCATTCTCTTGATCAAACCCGGTGGAACATGGGTTCTGCTAAACTTAACCTTGAATTCCTCCTGTGTCATCCGCCTCCGGTCATTGCGCGAACACTGTTCCACCATGCTCTGGCATCTCCGGCTAGATAGTGGGTGGCGAACAGGACTTTCTCATTGGCTTCCACTCCGGCTACTTCTAAGTTATTTTCCATGGTTTGCAGCCAATCATCGGCGTCTAGGGGCTCTTTGGACTTAGTGAAAACAGGTGGGTTGGTATTCTGGAAGTTCTTGAGCTTAGACCCGTGGTTGTCCTGATTTCCGTGGCCTTGGTTGTTGTGGGCTAGCTGGGCTATCTGCTGAAGGGTGGCTAGGTTGGCTTGACGTTTCGCTCTTTCAGCTTCACGGTGAGAAGTCAACATTTGCAGTATCTACAACATCGGGTCCGGGGTTGAACCACTTCCTCCACGTGGCATCTGAAGATTTAGATAGATCATGAGAAAAGAGGGAAATTTCTAAAGTTTTGGGTCTTTTAAAAAAATTTAAAGTTTGACTCAGATTTTCTAGCAACTTGCTGTTTCATTCATTCATTCATTCATAGCACCCGATACAACACACACCACAACAAAGAAAAGCAGATGGTTTTAAGAACCATTCTCAGAACTACGATACAGTGGGACCAAATACTATTCACTATGCTAGTGCTCATGTGCTACTACTCCTTGGAATCTGTGGCTTCGTCATCTTCATCATCATCGATGAAGGCGAAATCGTCCTCATCAGTGAAGAAATCCATAGCCTGATCTTCCAGAAAATCATCATCATCAATGAGATAGGAGTAGGGGTCTCCACGAAGATCCTCTCTGGCATTCTCCCTTTCCTCCAACTGCATGTCTCTCTCGTGGATGGTCTCCTCCAGAGATGAGATGCGGTGGCGAAGACGGGCAATAATGCGCTCCTTCTTGTCGAGATGACGGCGGGACTTGCGATCCTTTGCTAGCAGGGCGATGGTCTGGTCCTTCGTCTTGATGATGGCAGACTTGTGGTTGGAGTAGTCACGGCAGTTATCCAACTCCTGCTGTTGATCGTACATCATGAAGCTAAGGTGGTCCAATTGGGTCTTCAGCTCGGGGTGGTATGGGGCTTCCAGTGGTTGTCCATTAGCATCACGCCTTGGGAAAAACTCAAAGCGAGTACCCTTGATATGATTGATGCTCTGCCCACACAGACGAGAAAGAGCTTCCTGCATAGCTCTGGCAAGTCCATCGAGCCAGTTGTTTTCTCTCAAGGTAAACTGAATTCCCTCTGCAGTGGGAGGTTCAATCTTTCCTTGGAGACTTGCAACAATTAGCCACTACAGATCTGCTCCTCCTTGATCATTGAGCTGAGCTCCGAAGAACTCGGGGTGCGGATGCTCCAGAAGTTCCAAAAGCTGTTCCAAATCCCTCTCAAAGATCAGGTCTCCTCCATTCCCAAGTTTGTAAAACTTGCTGTACTTCACGTCCATCTATAAGAATATAGGATGAGTAAGTTAGTAGAGTGATTAAGTGTGTCAAAATTTTATGTATTTTGCAAGAGCTTTTGGAGGAACATGAATTTTCATGAAAGAATCAAAAGGATAAAAATAAGAATAAGTTTTTGTAAATATTTGTTTTCTTTGGTTTTGAAACTAAGTTTTTGGTTCAAACGTCCAGTCTAACTAGGGTCTCCTATGGTCAGGATGGCTCTGATACCAACTTGTCAACACCCGGATTTTTAATCCCAGATGCCTGTTATGCCATACATCGCAATCCCAGGATTACCATTTTTGCGAGACATAACAGAATTGGATACCATAGTACATCATCCATTACAAACGATACATAAGTTCTTACACAAATAGGGATCTCATGATCCAGTTCTTAATACAACATCAAGCAGCGGAATACGTAATAATAACGGTAGCGTAGGCGAAGCTCCATCTTCGGGGTCACAGGCAATGCTGACGATGGGAGATGATCCTAGTTGTCGTAACCTTCCTGGGGTCCATCGTCCAGGTACTCCTCTTCATAGTCTGGCCATGGGAATAGCCAGGGACAAAGCCATGAGTACTCTTTAAGTACTCGCAAACTAATACTAACAGGTAAAGGGGTTTTTGGATAATAGGACACTAGGCTCTAGGGTTGTTTTGCAAAAGCCAGATTTATCTCTACTAAGTTTAGAAGCAATGAATGCTCGTCACAAATTTATAACTCCTAAGTGGGAACTTGTATTTCATATCACAACCTTGTTGTGGTCAAGTCAAAGTTTCAAATCATTTCACAAGTCATTTTGAAAAGTCTGACGGGGGAACAGTATGGCCACTCCAACTGTCCATAACCGCGGATGCGACTATTCGAATAGTTTGACACTCTGCAGAGATTGTACACTTTCACCACAACATTCGATACATCCGTCATGAACAAATCCTGAATTCACCATACTCAGTATGCGGATAATCAATCCTAACCTTTCAATTACACGCCCTAGTATAAGCACCTCTCCTGTGAGTTTGGCCTCCCAACCATGACACTCTGTCATCTTGGTAATTGCACAGGTGGACAATCTTCACAAGGTAGCCTCAGCTCAGACCTTGGCCATGAGGGAACTACTACTAAGGTATATAAGTTTCCAGTCAAGCCCTACCCAATCTTCGGGTATTGTGGTTGTACGATAAAATTGGAATGATATCGCATCCAGACAACCATCAGTTTTAGAAAGGGCTAAGGCTCATGCCTCATCATTTTCATCACCAAAATCATCAGGTGTTTGGAAACACATGTCCAAAACATTTCAATAGAATGATCCATCATTCCAAGGTTTTCATAACCATTTTTCCACCAAGTATTCCCATCTAAAGTTGATCAAGTTTTATGCTTAGCACTAGCATCTATAGGTGGGGATAAGCAATAATGAGGGGTGGTAAACTAGTGGAGTTCTAACTAAGTTCAATCTCATGCCTTAAGATGACATCAAGATTAGCTAGCATAGGCCAAATTTTATGCTCTTTATGAAACTTTCAGATATCTTTCTAGTATCTATAATTCACTTAAGTAAACTCTAAGGAATAGCTTTGATAAAGAAATCTTGAATATCCATCAATCAATTGAATAGATAGTTACTATGGTTGTTTCTTCCTAAAGCAAATGGAGCCTTTTCTAGTTCCGTTGTAGCCAGTTTTGAATGCTTAGTAGCCTCAGCTTTAGCTTCCAGTTTTCTTGCAAGAGAAATTCTTTCTTCATTTTGCTCCCTTTCACTTGGCTGTATTGGGTGTTCTTATATTGATCCCTGAAACAGATCTGTCTTTCTTCTCAGCTGCTTTTCTTAAAGTATAAAGCTTGTAAGTAAAAACTAGGATTGGTTGGTCAAGTGGGTTGGATCATATATGCTTAAGGCATATAGTGGGCAGAGTAACAAGTAGTGGTTTGTGGCATCAGTAGGGTATCTTGCAAGGGTTAGCTTGCATTGGTCCACTTAGTTACTAAAGCTTGCACAATATCAGTATAAGCTTGCTAAATTGCTAGTGTTAGCTTGCAAGGTTAATAGCTTGCAAGTATTAGCTTGCCTTGTGCAGGGCAGTGGTTGAAGTTCTCCTCGGCTTCTTCTTCATAGTATCCTCCTTCCTCCTCGTATCCTTGGTCGGTACTAGCGTCTATAAATAAATACGAGGTACACAATCACCAAACAATACTTAACTACTTGCAATCATCACACACAAGGGTCCTATAGATGATCTAACATCATCTCTAACATTACAAGATTAAGGCTTGGTTTAATTCCTTTTATTTTTAGAAAAGTAATTTCTACTCATTGAAAAACTACTTAAGATTTAATATTCTCCAAACCAAACATGGGATCATGTTGACACATGTCATCACCACATATTTTAGTCCATGGGAATATGATTTAAAGTGGTGTCACAATTTAATAAGGTTTTACCCTTTTATTTTAATTATTTAAAGTGGCTAGAAATTCCTATGTAGCATTCTTTTATTACTTGAACATTATTTCTGAAGGTAAACCTATATATTTTTATATATTTTGAAAGGTATGGTTAAATGTGATTTTTGAGAGTTGGAATCAACTCAAAAGCTATTATGGTTTAAATTTGAAAAATGTTTGAATGTAGAAAATCTTCTGCCTTGTTATTTTTACCATGGGTGATCTATAGATCCAAATGCCTTGAATCCAATGGGCTTGGATTCAGCATTCTCAGAACTTTCTAACAAAATTGGTTTCATTCAATTTGGTGCACTGAATCGATCTGGGTTGATTTTTGAAGTTGGGTACAGAAGTGAGTTTGAAACAAAATGAAAAAGGTTTAATTCAAATAACTGGGTTGCGCGGGAAAAGTTAACGGGCCGGCCTGCTAAGTGCAGTGCTCCCGCGGGCTGCTTAAGTGGGTGTCCCCACTCGTCAGTGAGACAGGGAGGGGCGAAGCGGTACGGGGCGATGTGGATCGTTCGATCTAGTTCTAATCCAACGGCTGAGAGTCATCGTCGATGTTGAGCAACGTCGGCGAGAAAGAAACCTAGCGCCGGTGAGGGTGCGGGGCTCACCGGGTGCAAAGTAGGGTCGGCGAGGCGAACAACGAAGTCGACACGGCGAACTCAGGGTGGTTGCGGCAGCTCGGGTGGATTTAAATCGATGGCGCCCTTCTTCTCCAGAGGCGGCGGGCTCCGGTGAAATTCCGGCGAGGTGGTGCTCGCCTTGCTCTAGGAACGGTGTGGCACGATCAATGAGGAGAGGGGAATGAGATGGTGTGAAGAAATAGAGCGGGGTGGCCTCTATTTATAGTCGAGCGAGGGGACCGACGGGGCGCACGGTGAGCTCATCGAGGGCGATGTTACAGGCGGCTATTGGCATGGGAGAAGGTAGGGGCGGTGCGGTGTTCCCTGGCGATGCTCAACGACATGGTTTTGAGGCGTGGGGCGGTGCGGCTTGGTCTGGAACATGCGACGCTCTGCGCAGCAGAGGCGGCGTCTTTGACGGCGAGCGGTGGCTGTGCACCACGGGGCGGCAAACGAGGATGTCTGGTGGTCTCCTGGGTCGGTGGGGATTGTGTATGCACGCGGTAAGGGCGGCGCGCGGTCTGTGGGCGCTGGTCGAGGGTGGCGCTCTGGCACACGCTCGGCATGGTTGCTGGCGAGGTTGGCATGGTTCATGCATGTGGTCCAGGGTTTGGCAACGCTCACGGCTGGGACAATGAGTGGCGGTGGATGGTGGGCTGCCTCCCAGACATGCTGGCTAGGCTTGTTTTTCTTCCTAGCTTGCTGTCGACATGGGGGTGACATGGGTGTGCTCGGCTGTTCACCATTGATGGCAATGCCAAGCTTACAGTGATGCTAAGGGTTAGTTTAGGTTGTTAGATGATCTACTAAGGCTAGTGGTGTCCAGATAGGGAACAAGTTAGGCTTCAATCACTTCTCACTATAGTGTTTAGATTTTGTATGATTTGTGTCTGCAACCTCTTTGATGAAATGGCTGCATGAAATCAAGTTTTGAATTTTGAAAAGATTTTTGGTGGGTTTGCTAGATTGGTGCTAGTGAGTTTGCAGATGCTTGGGTTTTGAAAGTTGAGCTTGTTTGAGTGGTTTTTGAAAAAGTGGGATCTTCCCATATGATAAAGATTCAATTTTGAATTGTCATTTAAACTGTGCATTTGAAAGTTTCTGGATGATCACAAAGTGGGCCTTGATGCCTTCTTATGAGTACATTCAAGGGGTGCAAAGATCCAGAAAAGTTTCCATTAGGTTTTGAAAGTTTGAGACAGCCAAAGTAGGCATGGGAATTAAATTGGTCAAAATGACCATTCCTTTATTTTATTGGTTTTGATTTATTTGTCTTTAGGAAAAGTTTGGGAAATGTTTAGATGATGTTTATTTCACCTAAGAAACATTTTACAAGCAAGGAAACATACAAACAAGGTGGTTCAAAAGAATTTCATATTAAATGCATACACATATGCATGCCTTCATAATTTTAATTAGAAAAGTTTTTGTTAACTCTAATTTTGATGATTACAGTTTGATGATTTAAGTTTAATATTTTTGGGATGTTACATCATCTTCCTGATCATCAGGAGTAGTGCGTCCTCCGTGAAGCTCCTTCCGGATACCCATTAATATCAGGTCATGCCTTTCTTTCGGACCATCTTTTGTCCTATCTGGCATGTTGATTATGATGGTGTCCAGACTCTCACACATGTTTTTCGTGATATGCATGATGTCGAGGCTATGAGGCGTGCGGAGAAACTTCCAGTATGGCAACTCCTAGAAAACAGACCTTGTTTTCCATACCTTCATCAGTGGCTAGTCTTGCTGCCTCTTTCGCTTCCAGGCTTAGGACAATCTTTCCATTTTTTCAGCAACTCTTCCACTTCTTCACTGCTCCTACGCTCTGGGATTCCTCGGATCTCGGATTTTCCATCGAACAGGTCTCCACGTTTTCTCCATGGATCATTCTTGCCGAGCCACCTCCAGTGCGCCATGAACACAGATTTCGAAGACCCTGGATCTTTCTCTAGT
Source organism: Avena insularis (assembly GCA_023614405.1). Taxonomy (NCBI): domain Eukaryota; kingdom Viridiplantae; phylum Streptophyta; class Magnoliopsida; order Poales; family Poaceae; genus Avena; species Avena insularis. The sequence goes on from CM042689.1 coordinate 170,326,745, forward strand.
TGGAGATAGCTTGTGTTATCCATGCACCTAACGCATGCGCAGAATCCTTGGATAACCTGCCCCGAGATATACCCGCAACCTGGATAGTCTTGCACCGTAGTGACCAACGCGGCTCTCATAGTGAAATAATGTTTTGCGACGGCGTCGTAAGTATTGGCTCCAGATTCCCATAACGTGGCTAGCTCCTCTTTCAACAGCCTGAGATACATATTGATGTCGGTACCAGGTTGTTTCGGCCCTTGAATTAGCATACTCATTTGTATGTAATTCCTCTTCATGCACAACCATGGAGGGAGGTTGTACATCCATAAAACACGGGCCAAGTGGTCTGCGTGCTGCTCTGGCTACCGAACGGATTGAGTCCATCGGTGCTCGCACCAAGCCTGATGTTCCTCGAATCTCCACCGAATTCTGGGAATTCGAGGTCCAATGCTTTCCACTGGCTAGCATCTAAAGGGTGCGTCAGCAGCTCATCCTTTTCGGGGTCATCGTCATCTCCTGGCTTCTTCCTTTCCGCATGACATCGCATGAGCTTCGCTTCCTTAGGGTCCGCGAAATAGCGCTGCAGACGAGGAGTGATAGGAAAGTACCATACCACTTTTCGAGGTGCTTTCTTCCCTTTCTTGTATCGACTCACGCCGCACACCGGACATGTGGTTTTCTCCGTGGCCTCGCCCCGATAAATGATGCAATCGTTGATGCATACGTGATATCTAACGTGCGGTAGATCGAGAGGACAGATGATTTTCTTGGCGTCCTCGATACTAGTTGGACACGTGTTCCCCTCCGGGAGACGATCGTGCCAGAATGCCATCATATCGTCGAATCTTGCGTCGCTCAATTTCTGTTTTCCCTTCATCTCCATAGCCTTGAGCGTTACATTCAACCGGGTATCATCGGGCCTGCATCCTTCATACAATGGAGTAACCGCGTATTTCTCAAGTTGTGCAAGCTTGGCTTTCTCTCTAGCGGCAGCCCTGGCGTTACTCGTCTGCTTGAGAAGCAGATCTTGCACATAAGGGTCCCGCACCTAGCCTGACGTTGTTCCATCGTCGTCTGCTCCTCCGGCATCTAGATCATCATCATCCTGGTCTGCTTCCGCACCTTCACTAGGAGACTCTTCATCATCTCGCCCATCCTCGCCGTGATGATCATCGTCATGTTGCCCACCTTCACCGTCTCCATCGTCTTCGTCGTCGCTTATCCAACGAGTGTATCCATCCATGAAACCATGGAGGAGCAGGTGCGCCTGTAGATTCCCGGAATCTGGGTCGATCACCCAGTTGAGTTTGCATCTTCTGCACGGACATCTTATATCCGTTTTGTTATTTCGTATCATGTCGGCCGTCGCACATTTCAAAAATCTAGCCACAATGCCTTCGCTCATTATGCGGACCATTTTTGCCTGCACGGTGTACACGGTACAATTAGAAGTCTATTAGAACCACATAATGAATGCATGCATGCAATGGTCGATAAAAAATTTCGGCATGACCTATCCTAAAATTAGGACCTTTGCGAAATGCCAAAGTCTTGCCAAAATGGAAATGAATCAACATTTTGGCAAAACAAATGCAACTTGTTCACACACAAACACAAGAGAGAGAGACCGATCCATACACACATGAACATATCATTATCCTCTCCATACACACATGCATATGAGCATCGATACTCTCCATATATATACACACACATGACCATCGATCCTCTCCATACACACATCATGAGCATCAATCATCTACATACATATGAGCATATCATCCATATACACATGAACACATCCTTACATGGACAACTTACCGAGATGAGAGACCGAGATTGCGAGAAGATGGAAAGGAGAGGTGCGCGCGAGACCGGAGAAGGAGATGCGAGAGACCGAAGAGCTTCCTCTATTACGTATGTAACATCCAAGGCAAGTTCCACATGCTAAAAATGGTGAATGAGTGGAGAAATTGAGGTGGGAAGGAGAAGGATTCCGACTAGATCTAAGGAGGAAGAAGAAGGGGAAAGTGAAGTGTGGGGTGGTAGATGATCACACATGTGCATAAAGTGGAGCTACCAAAAAAATACTAGTCGACACAACCATGGCACACATGTCCCTAGTGCGCCACAGGAATAAAACACAACCGTGGCGCACATGGCCCTAGTGCGCCATGGATGTGTCTGGCCATTTACAGAACAGAGAGGCCTCCACTTAGGAGTAGCGCACCCCCTCCACGTGCGCCACGGTTAACCATTACATCCATAGCGCACCTTCCCCATGTGCGCTACAGATATGCGGCATGCGGCCAGCAGGGCCCTGTCCCACACACACATCTGTGGTGCACCATCACCATGTGCGCCACAGTTGTTGTAGTTACTAGTAGGGAACTGCCCACAGGTGAGCCACGCCTGTTTTACCCGTGGGGAACTTCAACCACGTGAGCCACGGAAGTTTGGATTACCTATAGCCGTTTTCCTAGTAGTGAAATCCGAAAGAATCGCCTTTCCCTATGCCTCCAAATCTTATCCCAATCCAATCAAATCATCATCCAGCACCCTACTGATGTATATCTTGTGTTGTATGATTTCTTGCTACATGTATTAATGCTTGTAAGCATATATTGATTGTGGTGTTGTTTGTTTGCATGTATTCTTGATAACGGTGATATTTGCGATTTGTGAGACACCGAGAAGAAGGAAGCATCGGGTTATCCCTTTATTATTATTATTATTATTGGCTTCCTGCTATTCTAAAGAAGTCACGGGACATCTCGCTGGTCACAGGCAAGCCACCTTCTTGCTCATACACCTTGTCCTACTATTTTACCTATGCATGTCTTATCTACTCATTTATGCAAATTGCATTTGTTTTACTATATGATATTTTATATGGGGAATGTTTGGCTCCTCCAAACCCTTATCCCTTAGTACCATTAGGTACAACCCACTTTTATAATACCTATGTGCCCCTAGTGTAATATATGGTGTATAACACCATGTCCCTTTTGAAACCCCGTTTTAGCTGATGCAAAAACTATGCGATGGGAAGTCCTCGGAAAAAGGCTTACAAAAATGTTTTATGAGAAAACCTTGGTGAGGCTTGGCCTACCAAGTGATGTTGAAAATGACAAAGGTTTTGGTTTTCAAAATGGATGGACAAAAGATGGAGGAAAAATGTTTACGAAAACACGCCCGTCTATACAGTTCCTAATGCTTGAGCAATTAACCCGTGCAACCACATTACTCTGGAATGGGACGGGGCTGGGCTGGAAGTTTGTCTAATCTGGTATAGGTGCCTCACAATACTACAGGGGCAAACAATCCCCGGAGGGTGGGCCTTCTCTGACCAACAACCCATGCGTAGCATCGACCGGGAGAAGGAATGAAGGGTCTACGGGCCTCCACGCGATACTATGAGCCCATCATTGAAAGTGCACACCAGATAAGGTGCAAAATGTGCTTCGATTGGCTGGTTACTATATACGGCGTCCCGGTGTTAAGGGGATTAACTTCATAGGGTAGGCACTTGTATCGGAGAGGGCATCCGGAAGGTCTTGATCGGTTATTCGACCCACGATCAGTGTAGATCAGGGACGGGTAATCGGATGGTGTGGGTACAGTGTACAACCTCTGCAAAGTGTAAATCTATTCGAATAGTCGAGTCCTCGATCATGGACGATTGTGATGGCTACTGTATGGGTGATGGTTTTGTTTTCAAAAAGGACTTCAGAAAAGAAATGGCTTGAATGTTATTTGACCATGAGATGGTCGGAAAATGGAGGAAGGAGTTTGGTAATGAGATGACCGAAAGGAAAAACAAATGGGTGACCCAATCCTAGTGTTTTCTTCAAACTTTTCAAAAAGGTTTCCAAAATGTTATACAAAAGTTTTCAACAACATATAGAGACATGCTATATCTACAAGAGAAACTAATTTACAAAAGAACCTTTTATGGAACCATCCTACCACAGCCATATTACATATCCTTTATTATTGTTATCTTAAGGTGGTTTGCGAGTACATTCAAAGTACTCACCGGCATTGTCCCTAGCTATTTACTTGGCTAGAATTTCAGATGATCGAAAGAAAAGATGGAGATGCTGACGTCTATGCAAGCTAGGTCGTCTTCCCAGTCAGTTGCCTGTAGGTTAAGGCATGACATGGGCTCTGCGCTTGAAGACTTCCGCTATTGATGTTGTACCGCCATAATGGCATAAATGTAAGTACTTGTATTCGTTAATTATGGATGTTGTAATGATACTTTTCGGTTATGCTCATGGCTCACTGATCATGGGAACGTGAATTGCAGGCATAACAGGTATTCTCGGACCGTAAATCCGGGGTGCCACACACTACTTTGCAAGCTTTGTTTGGGCCAACTGGCGCTTTTGTCAGGAATAAATTGCAGCACTAAGAGTCAACATGAGGCTGCACATTAAGAATACGTGGAGAAACTACAATGGTTAGCGCATGCTCAGGGAAAGTATCCATGCCTTCTTCACTTGCATACCCATTGTCTTTAGGACTATTAAGATCAACTTCGTCTCCACTGTCATACTCACCATGCTCATTGACAAACATAACCTTGTGGTTGGGACAATCTTTCTTGAAGTGCCCTCTACCTCCACAAGTATGACATTCCACATCTCGAGTACAGCCTGTTTTCATGTTGGAACCGGTGCTAGCAACAGGAGTAGCGGGGTCTCCTTGCTTGGGAACCATAGGATGCCAAAGGTGTAGGCCAGCAGTAGCGTCAGATGCAGGTGCAGGAGGGGGCAACGTCGTCCTTGCTGAAAAACGGTTGGTGGAAGGGTACCTTGTATGCACCTTGGCTTCTTCAGCTAATTGTGATTCAGCCTCTCTTGCATGATGCAACAACTCATTCATAATCTCATACTTGTGATGACGAACAATGATCTTTATGGGAAACTTCAAATTGTTAAGAAAACGTTGCATGGTCATCTCAAGTGATTCACGAACTCTAGCACGCTGCATTGGCATCTCCATATCCATGTAATACTCATCAACCAACATGGTTCCTTGCTGCAATTGTGTCAACTTGTCAAAAACGGAACACAAATATTTAGTGGGCAGGAAACGTTCCTTCATAATGCGCTTCATCTCTCTCCATGTGAGCATACAAAGTTCATTGTCATCTTTCCTATTCTGCATAATGGCATCCCACCAACTTAATGCATAGCCATCAAACTCTGACGCAAAAAGCTTTACTTTCTTATCGTGTGTATACTCATGCAAACTCCACAGCTTCTCAATTTTTAGCTCCCATGTGAGGTAATCTTCAGGATCAAGTGAACCATCTAACTTGGGAATTGAGAACTTTGGTTTGCCCAAGCCATCATCAGGTACTTGGTGCGGAACACGCTGAGCACGCCCAATAGGAGCCCAGCCGCGTGCATGACCAGGGGGTTGAGCATGTCCCCTGCCAATATTGTTATGATTCTGAGCATCACCAGCAACACTTCCTTCCACTTCTTCAATAGAATCATTGTTGCTTCCGTTGCTCAAGTGCAAATCTCAAGGCATCAATAGATTGTTGCAATGTGGCAACATTGGTGTTTAGTGCAGTTACTTGTGTCTGAATATTGGTGACTGCATTTTCATTTTCACCCAATGCGAGTTGTACATCATGTACAGATTTTTCAATCCCATCTGTGGTGCTAGTGACAACACGTGTCAAATGAGAACTCAATGCTTCATATTCTCGCCAAGTAACTTGACCATTATCATTCTTTTTCTACAAAACCACCTCATCACTAGTAGACATGATTAGTAGGTTATTGCAAAAATCAAAATCGGTTTGGTGGAACACTCACAACTCACTCAAAAACTGACAAGAAAGCAGATCTGACTGTTCCAAATCGAATAGTGATTCTTAACCAATTCGAAATCAACTACTTATGCATTGATGTGATGAAGTGAACATCGAGGGTATAGAGAATGATCACAAGGCACACAAGTTATTTATGGTGGAGCTATAGGTATGGTATCCTAACTACATCGCAAACAAGTCCTAGTATTGATCATGTGATAACCCAAGAAACACACACGATGGATATAAACGTGGCAATGCAACTATGACAGGTGTTGCAAAGCACTGGAGAGACACTAGCAAAGCTCAACGCAAAAAAGGCACAAGATGTCTCAATCTACGAGTGCACAAATATATCACAAGTCCTCTTATACAATTCTCCTTTTTTGTTTACTATTTTATTTTGCAATGTTTATTTCTCTCTTTGCTTCTGTTCTTTTGCTATCTCTATTTTTTTGAATATTAAGCTATGATCTCGGCCAACAAATTAAGTATAGCACCAAAATCTATGAGCGGCCTATAAGAGCGGAAACTAGTCTCAGTAGGATAGTTCCTAACACTTTTGCATCAAAAGGCTATAGTTAAGGTTTGGAAAAGCTTTCAGATCACAGCAGGGAAAACGTACCACGGCAGAAAAATAGGCCAAACTATGCCGCAGCAGAGGTAGCATGCTCGGCAGAAAAGACATACTGCGGTAGAGAAACGATGCAGAATCGTACCGCAGCAGATTCAAGTCATGTGATAAATTTTTTTTATCAGCCCAACTCAGACAACACACAACAGGGGCAACAAGGACTCCTTGATATTCCTGACTCGGATCAGACTTGGTTGCGGCGGAAAAAAATTGTGGTGAATACACCGGAAAACTATAAGATCAAAACAAACCTAGACCTAAACTCAAACGAAACCTAGACTCCTATGGAAACCCGTAGATCGGATGTACTAGAAAACACGACCAGCGACTAAAAACTTGAAACATGATGCATTCTAGGCTATGGCAATATTTTTGTATGGCTTTCTCTGTATAGGACGAAAAGTAATCTAATCTATGGTTGAATTGTGTATTCTCACCGAGTAAATGAGGAAATATGATACCAAGACGATATGGGATGGCCCGATCTTCCTTAGCAAGCGGGTGGCGATCATGATGATGGTTGATAGATAAATAGCTTGTAGCTATGAACTCTCCCGCTCAAACCCTGATGCCAATGCAACAGCTCTCGAACCCTATGAAATATTCATAACACCATGCTCTTGCGCATGTAGCCGTCAACCACGAATGGTAGTTCGCAATCTACTAATCCCCAATGGAACAACAGATCACACTCAATTGCAGTAGGTAATTCGATCACAGGTAATTCCAGAGGTTCTAATAAAAACAACTCCAAAATATTTTTAACGTGGTCTAACCCTAACTTATGCGGCGCCCCATCCATTTATGTACTAGGGGCGGAGGCCAGGATATATAGAATCCTTAATGAGTACGACTCAACCTAGATACAAACCGACCTAGAGGGTTCGGTCCAAAAGGCACACAGGCATGTTCCTGCTGTGGCAGAAAACAGAGTGTTTTTTGTGCCACGACAGAAGAACCATGAATTCCTATCGTGACAGAAAACAAGGTGTTTTCTGTGCTGCGGTAGAAATCCTCGACCATCTGCTTAAGTGTTGATCCTTTCTCCTTTAGCTCCTTGCGCTTCCTCCCTCTCCTCCCTCGCGCATTCTCCATTGATCAACACGACATGCTCCATATGCTTTAACTCCTCGCTCTATGCTATGTCTTCTTCTCACATGTACCTGCTCATACAATAGTACAATGATTTAGGCAGTATAAAGTTCTCATTAATTAAAATATCAGGTTCAATAAGAAACAAGTTCACCTGTTGTTCTAGTATCTTAGGACGAGCTCTTGTAATAGGTCCAATTCTAATCTCATTGGACTGAATCTTCTTATCAGCAACTGGAACATCTTTAGTAGTAGTTGGTGAAGGGATAAGTGTAGGGATTTCCTCATCACATGTGGAAAGTACCTCAAAGACAGTAAGTTCAATTACTGAGGTAAATAATAAAGAGCTTACATCTAAGGTAGACAAAATACTAAGCATAGTAGAAGGCAAAGATGATACCCAAGGTAATGCCATCGCTACCAATGTCAATGATGTTAATTTTATAGCTCCCACTCATTTTAATCCTGCATGGAAAAATCATTATGCTTCTAATACTCAAAAATATTATTCAAATCCTGCAGGAGCTCCTTATAATAGTTATGATAATAGTAATGGAGAAAATCATGGTAATCTTTTATTGGAACAAACTATTAGAACATTTATACAAGCTCAAACCAAGCAAAATAATATGCTTATTAAAATAACGGAGAACCATGAAAGTAGTATAGGAAAATTATCTAACCAGGCCGTTGCAATTAGAAATGTTGTGCAAGCTCTACATGAAAGGACAAAGACCGTGGAGGCTCAATTGGGTAAAGTTGGTGAGAGCCAAGATCTCTTACTAGCAAAGTTTGCTGGAAAACCCAAACCAAATCCAGTAGAAGACCTCAAGATGATGAGGGTTGCAACCAATGAAGAAAAACCTAAAGAGCTAGATTATAGCAATGTGCCAACACCGGAGTATACCGTGGAAGATCTATTGAAGATTATCACCGTAAAGAATCCCGGTATAGAACAAGGTAACGATCATTTGTATCAACAGTTTATATAACAAGTAGCATCAAAACTTCTTGATCTAGAGTTGGAGTACAAAAGACTAGATGATAAGCTTCCTGCTAAGCTAGATGGTATATTTGAGCCTACTATTAAAGTTAAGTTGGGAGTCAATGAGATATTTGCACTTTGTGTTCTTGGTGCAAGCGTCTCAACAATTTCCAAAAGCTTATTTGATAAATTAAACTTGGGGCCATTTATTACTACTGAATTAAGACTCCACCTAGCGGATTCAACCTATAAACAAGTTGTTTGGATAAAAGAAAATATAGTTGTTGAAATAAAAGGTACTCTTGCACTTATTGATCTTGTTATTGTGGACATGCCTGAAGATCCCATAGCACCTATAATTTTGGGTAGGCCATTCCTACGAACTATTAAAGCTTTGATTAATTTACATGAAGGGAATGTGAGAATTGGGTTACCATCTAGAGATCCTTTTATTGTCCACTTCCCTAGGAAAAAGAAGGCCAAGCCTAATGATGATGATAGTATAATTACTTTGAAGGCCAACTATTTTGGAGTGGATATTCCACTCCTCAAACCTAAATGATTACCATCAGGGTCAATTGACCTTAATTAGAAGCGCTTGATGGGAGGCAACCCATGTGAAATAAAATTTTACTTTTGTGTTAGTCTTATTGGTTTTTGTTTTTGTTTTGTTTTAAATAAAGAGTGTTCAATAAGACCTTTAGAGAGAGGATATGAAATAAGATAATCCTCGATCTTTTATTTTTACTAACACATGACCTAAAGTATTACTGATTTTGTATGTAGTATGTTTACTGTTATTTTACTTATGATAAGATGTGCAAAGGCACATGGAGCTACTAATCAATTTTTTGAAGTTTTTATAGATCACAGTCTACTTAACAACCTATGGTACGGTCTTAAGGGACCGTACCGTGCATCCGTACCACCTCAAGACGAAGAAAAATATAAAATTTGATTTTTTGCCGTAGTGAATAGTGTCGATAATGATCTATGGTACGGTCAGACACGCCTGTACGGTGCGCCCGTCCTGTACTCTCAAAAAACATCAGTTTTCAAGCAAATCATACCGCACCGATAATGACCAGCAGTATGGACACGCATGACCATACCGCGCGCATGTACCGAGTGCAACATCTGGGGGAAGTTGTCGCTCCCAAGGTAAGTCACCTGGTATGGGCAGGCTCCGGACATACCGCCCTCTTGTACCATGTACACGGCCAGCATAAACACCCTGAAGAAGATAAACTAAAATCCCCAAATATCAATCTCTCTTTCCTCTTCCTCTGAACTCCAAACCACCTCCATTGGATCTTCAAATTTACTCAATCTTTCTTCGATTCCTCGCACTCAATCAATCTAAGATGAACACGAGGAGCCGTACATGTGTGGTGGCTATGGCATCTTCCATACCACCTATTGATACTTGACCCCCGAGTCATTTGGTATCGAGTTCACCAAAGAGTTCCATCTCAACCGTTTCAACTGTCTCAAGCTTCGGGAAATCAAGTCCACCAAGTGGGCATGTACCTACATCCTGAACCAACTTGGCATTCTTGTTGATTTATATTTACTTTGCAACAATGTTGGTTTGTATGACTTTTTCTTTCAGGATGTCGCCATGTATCGTCGCTTGACACTTGAGTTTTTTAGTACTTTAACACATACGGTGGATCATTACTATTGTACTGAGGAACAAAGGCCTAGAGTTGATCGCGTCAAATTCTGCCTTATGAACCGTGAGTACATCCTAACACTCGACCAATGGGCTCAATGTTTTGGGTTTCCCAACAACGCCACCGATGTACGCATGACTACTTTTATTCTAGATCCTACACCTTGGCAATACTTCAAATTAATGAGAATTCGTGGAAACACACCTAAGGGAAACCAAATTGATCACCCTGTTATTCGCTATGTGATTGCTAACACCTTGCAGGAACGTGGTGAGTTTATTAGAGTTAATGAGGATGGCATGTTGATCCTCGCTAAAGTTCTTATTGTTAATTGTAACTTAATGCCAAATTTGGGCGCTTTGCTTGTGTTTTACCTTAAGCAACAGGCTCCTCAATCTCCTGGACCCATATGCGGAGGGGGAGTTGTGACTGTCCTTGCACATGCACTTCACATCAACTTAGGTAATATCCAACCGTTGGTAGGAAGTCACTGTCTCAGTCTCCCTACTTTAAGAGCATGTGGTATGGTATCTAAAACTCGTGGTAGATATTCGATATACCTACAGCGGATCACTTGATACTAGCTCCTTTGCCTAATGGTCTTTTCTCTATCGATGAGGGATGTTTTCTTTATAATGCGCAGGTTGAGGATAATCTACCCCAACAAGAGATACCCATGGGAGTAGGAGGAGAAGATGAAGAAGTAGAACAAGAAGAACCCGAACAAGATGAGCAGCCACCAAACTACTATACCACCTATGAAGACATCTACGCACTCAAAGGAAATATCCAAAATATGAACAATCTCTCCATCAACCTTCGAGATTCTACTGCAAGCCTCAACACCCAGTTCCAAAATTGACATGGCTAATGGAACATGGAAAATTATCCACCGCCACCACAATGAGCAACAAAGGGCTTGCAAAAGCCTGAGCTTGGGGATGTGTTTCCCTTGCAAATTCATTTGTGTAATATTAAATCCGAGTTGGTGGATCACTTTGGGATCAAACATTGGAAGCATCCGGACCATCTAATCCTCCTCAAACACGCGCACCAAACATTGGAAGAAGAACAACCGTCTGATTGTCGTACTGTGCGCATTAAAATTTTGGTAACCAACAATTACGGAACAAATTAATCTCCACTCGCCCAATATAGCTCCCTCCCCCCGAAACCCACACGCAGTACCTCTCTCCTCATTTGTGCCTCTCACCCGACCTGACGTCGCCATTGTACTCGGTCCTCTCCCCTCCTTTGTCATATCTCCCATTCTATAGGGCACATCCCTTGTAGGGGCCGATCACCATGCACGCGCACGTATTCGAGGTGTACTCGGAAACATCCCTCATGTCGCTACTCAACTTTGGTGCAGGGCGGTGTTGGGGCTATCGGCGCAACGTACCAGCGCCAAGACGTGGCGGCTCGGAAGTACCGTGGAGATCGTCGCCATCTTCTATTGCGTACGTGCGACACATGATCCTTTAGTTAATTGAATGGGATTTGGGTACTTTAATTTATTCGATTCCTCCCAATGGCCAGGATGTGAGATTTCGGCATCTTCTTTTGCTGCAAGTTTGCATGGGGTTCTCGCGTCAGTGATCTGATTCCTAATGTTGACCTACTGCATGGATAAGATTGATTTTTTAGTGGCTGGCACCGATCTCTTTGGCCTCCATGGATCCTCTACCTCTGAAGGTTGGTCAGCCATTAATCTGCCTGCCTGAACTTATGAAGTCTTGACATGTTATTATTTTGTGATAATGTAGTTTAAAATTTGTAGCAGGTAGAATTGGTCCCGCTCGGTGTTGATTTCATGATAACTTGATATTGTAGCTTGGTGGGTCAAGCACTTATGATCATGGAGTTGTACCTTGTACCGTGGAGCAAGAGAGAGGACGCAGAAGCTGTCGCCACCATGGAACTGCTTGTTGACATACGAATTACTCCATCTTCTACGAGGTGGCACGATGTCTCTCCATTGTTTTGATGCACTACCCCTTGCTACCTTCTTGTTTATTCACAACCTTGTTTAGTATTCAGCTGCTTTAGAGTGTTATCATGATTTAATTGCAGGACACTTGAAGAAGTCATCAAGATACATGGTGGGGTATTTCATTGGTAACATCACTAGCAACATTTGCAAGCAACTAATGTGGGGAGTTGTAAGTGATACCGCATCGACGATGTTTGTGATAATGTCTGAAAAGAAATTTCTATGTAAGCAACGACGGTAGCAACAAGGCACAATATTTGTTGAATGACTATTAGTTTAAACCTGAGATTAATCTTCCATTTTATTATCCTGGATGTTGAAGAGAACAATATGTAAAGTAATATGCAACCTTATTACTGAGAGGAGTTTATTTGGGCACATGAAGCAAGAACATAGCTAGAGGAATTTATTTATTATGTAGAAACAGTGAGCTGACTATGTTGCCAACCTACTGATGTAATCATTGTACAAAGCAAATGTGATCTGATATATTAAAGCTTCCAATTTTTCAATTGTAGATATATAAGTGAGATGGAAAAATGAAGAATACAAAATGCAGAGAAGAGGTCGTTTTATCCTCCTCTACATTTGGCTCTTCTCTTTTTGTGGTTGTAGCAGCAATTTGGCTCTTTTGGCATGCATACTCTTTTTTGTGCCTAGATTTTTGAAGTAATATCGAGAAGATTTATGTTAATCTATGAAATTGAAGAGAAGGTACCCCCAATTATTTCTTCAAGTTATACTTCAATACTGAACTCTAAAATACTATTTTCTATAATATGAAGTTATTCTTTTTAAAGGTGATTAAGAGTAGCATATTCTAATACCATTTTAGTAACTACTAAGCAAATGTAGCTATATTTAGTACTTTCTTTTGGAATATAATTGAACTATCCAGGTGCTATCAATCTCCTGAAGTATGATTATATCCATCGGTTGCTCTAACCGCCACAACTAGTGTCTTTTTGGCAGTAATTTTAGGTTGTTGCCACTGACGACACTAGAAGGTACATGTTGCTATGTGAGCCTCTTCAAATTTACCACATCTGATTTATGCAACTTTTCATATTTTAAATTTAGTTGTGCTTTGGTAAATGGTTTTGCATAGTAGTTCGAATAAATGTATCAGGTACCACGAAAGGAATAGTTACTCACTTAATATTTGTCCTACTAGACCTTCAAAGGGTTCTAAGTTAAGATCTTCAAAAAGAGTAGCTGTATAAAGATGAATAAAACATCAAAGTTGATACAATCTGGTTTTTAATGGTTCTTGATCCTTTAAAATAATCAGTGGATAAAGGATAATTTAAAACCATGGCAATATCTCATTTATGCAAATAGAAAGTGATATGGATTGTTAGTAGGACCTGGAAGTATTTATGGTTTACAGAGATATACCCATGACTTAATCTAGATAACTTTGTGTTCCGTAGGATGAGCCTTCCTTGCTTGTGCTTCTACTTAAAAATTGTTCTGATGGACATAATGATTTTTAGATCATAGTTGGGTTTTTTCTACTCTTTGGCTTCTAGCTACGGTGAAGGTATGATTTCATAGATGTGTCCTTAAGTTATTGCTAGATGGTGTATCTTGTATATGCGCATGCACTTCCTTTTTTGTACTTGGCACATCATATCAAACACTAAATGTTTAGCGATCAGAGATGGCTTTTTTAAGCCTAAGTAAACTATTTTGTTGATCCAAGACTATGGCAGTTTTCTTGGGAGTTATTTGTATTTTTATTTATTTATTCAGTCAATTTATTCTATATATGTTGCTCAAAAGGAAGATTCATGAGGTTGTTGGAGTGGGAAGACTACGAAGTATAGTACGACTATCACAAAGCACAATGAAAATGCATGATGAGTGTGGTGATCACAAGACACAGTGGTGACACATGGTGAAAGTGGTAAAGTTGATGGGCTGGTGAGGAAAAAGGGGTCATAAATGCATCATTGTCATGCCTTCGTGGTTATCTGTGTTTGTACATAGGGTATCAAGTGGGATTCCACAAAAATCCCACTTCTAGTTCATTTGCCAAAATTTAGTGTAAAATTTTTCTCAAAATTTAAACTAGATTTTGATAAATGAATTAGAACTGCGGTTTTGGTGGAATCCCACTTGACACTCTATTTGTACGTATGATGAGCCGCTAAGAGAGAAGTAACCCAATTTCTCTCGGCTCGATCTATTTTTATTAAAATATTAGAATATTACATGTGTGATGGATTAAATAACATGAGGACCGTGACAACACACGGGAATTCAACTAGTTTGTGTAATAATGAGGTTGTACTCCAGCTCCTTGAGATCTTTGAAACACTCTGTTGGCTAGTTCCAACACTTTGCTTTTTCCCTTTACTTTTTAGTTTGCTTTTCTTTTATTTTTTGTTTTTCTTTTCTTAGAACCCTTGCTTGGTCGCAAGATATTTTCTATTCTTTAATCTCTTTACTCAAAAATACAAAAAGAATTTTTTGTTTTTACTTTTTTCATAAATGTGAATTCGCACTTTGCCTCTTTGCTTTTATATTATTATGAGAGTAATCGTGTTTGATTTTCTAAAGGAACACATCCCTATAAGGAAGAGAATCATGAAGTCGCTTATGAGAGGTATGTCCTATGTCTCCCACTTTTGAAGTTTGAGTTGTTTATCTTAGTTGGTCGATTTGCTAAGATCCTATGCCTATGGGAGTAATATAATTTAGTTAAAGTAATGCTTTTTATTAGTATGATGGTTAGTTGTTGAAGCTCTTGCTCTAGTTCTTTTAGCTTAGCGAGTCTTGCCTTGTAAATAATAATGACAAACAAGTAAAATAAGAAAAGTCTGAAATTTACGACTTGTTTGATGAATGATTGTCTTGAGAGTTTACCCTTGAAGATACTTAACCCCATAGATATTTTTATAGTCTTGATGACACTCTTTAAAGGAGTTGTTTGATTGAAATAAAGTCTAGTGGTGATCATGATACATGCCAAATCTAACTTTGTGGATCAAACCGTGGTACTAGCTCATAAATAAAAAAGAGAGAGAAAGAAAAAAATCTGCTATTTATGTTCCTAGTGCACACCTTTGGGATACCAACAACTCCGCTAGCTTTTGAACGATCTATGGTATAACTCTGGATTTTGGCTATGAGTTGATGACATGATTGGCATCAGTGTCAATGTATTGGCAAACGTATTGATATTCTCAAAGGTTATGCAAGCACTTGCAAAAGAAACACCCAGCAATCCTTGAAAAGAATAAAAAGAAAAAGATATCTTTGAAGATCCACATAACAAGTCCTTGGCATGGTCTCATTACTACTCTATGAATTTTTCTTGAAAAACAATGATTGGATTAGAAGTGTTTTTGATAGATTTGATTTATTGATGTGGGTGTAAATAATACACTTCATTGTTATATTACTTAGGACATGAAACTGTCTTACTCAATTATGCTATTTAAACATCCTAGTGTTCCTTGGCAAGCTGAGAGTTAACTAGAAGAATTGGATTGATTGCCCTGGCGTACCCCCTCACGACCCTCACCGGCGAGCAGGTTAGCCTCGCCACGCCCTCGAAGCACCTACCCACCTCCCCCCCCCCAAAATAACCATCACCGACGCGACGGTGAATCCACCATGGCCGGAGCCGGTCTAGGCAACCCTATTCGTAGCTAGTCGAAGTTAGATGATGATTGATGGCTCTAAAATTTTCCATCTTTCTCTGCATTTAAACATTGTTTTTCATCAAGCAATTGACAAGAAACTCTTAATCCTTGACACTAATGGCTAATAATTGCAAAGATATGCAAAACCTTGCCTTGAATTATGTTGTGCAAGAAATCTCGGGTTTTAATGCAAAATCAGGATACATAATGAAGGAATTTGAGGAAGTCCACATGGCCAAGTAATTGGGAAGCAAATTCCAGGCATCATATGCCTAACAACCTACGGTACGGGCGGATCCCACCCGTACCGCCCGCCCGTACGGGGTGTCGACGGCTTCATCACGTCAAACCCTAGAACCTTTATGAAGACGCCTATATATTTTGAGGCTCCAGCCGCCACCTAGAGGGCCCCCATTCTCAGATTTCAACACAACACCACCAAAGGACATCCATGCTATTGTTCATCCACTCCACCATCTATCCCTCCACTAGCCATAGCAATTGCTTTGTACTTCAGATATCCTTGTGATTTGGCGACCATTGTAAGAATATTCAATTTCAATCTAAGTATTTTTCACAATGGTTTCTATCCTTGATCTATTTGTTATGAGTGAGTAGTCCTCATGGTCTACGGGTTGGGGAGAAACCTCGCAGCAACTATGTGCATCTAATCATGGGAGTATTGTATTTTGTTTGCAATTGAGATGTGTATCTTTTGTTTCTTTGTCTCTTGTATCGATCCGTGGACTTGTAGGTACCCAAGATCCCATATATTGATAAAGGCTTGAAGTGAGATACTTGGCTAGCGGCGATCTCATAGGAACCTTAGTGACAGAAAGGGTAGTACGGTCTTTGCTTAGCGACCCATTCAGGATCACATCAACATCACTATTTAATGCTTTAATCTGTGTTCTTCACTTAATAATCGTTTGTAACCCGTGGCTTTGGTGTGAACTCGGATGCATTAAAATACTATTCCTATGTCTACTGCATCACGGGGGCTCTAATATATTAGGATGTGTTTCCCACAAGAGATTATCTTCATTCAAATATTACACATGACTATGCTTATTATTATATTTTATCCCATATGATGTGCAGCTACAGGTGGTGATGGCTGTGAAATACCACCTCTTTTAGCCATATAAAATGTGCCATTTATCTCTCATATCATGTTTCTTCTAATCTATAGCTATGCCTTATATGCATGACTTCTAGTTCTCATTTACTTTCATATGAGCTTTGCACATTTAGTAGTTTAGGTAGAATTTGATCACTTTCCTTGTCTATGACATGTGTGTAGCTGTTGGTCAAGATTATGGATAAAAATGAACGAAGAGATGATAGTATGGAGGAGCTGCAGAGACCGGACTCAGCCATTTAAGGGGTTGGAAAAGTGAATTTTTCAAACTACTCAAAATAAATATCCAAGACCATGGGGTTGTATCCCTCGACGATACGAATCCAATGAGCCTAAGAACACCCAAAACAGAGTTCGTATGAAGAAATGGCTGCCAAAACACTACGGAGTACTGAAGGTTTGACGACCAACTATACGGCAGGAGGAATAATTCCGGCCGTATAGCTCCCGTCGTATAGTTGCCAAAAAGGTCGGAAACAACGGGATTTCACCTCAGAAAAGATCCAGAACATTCCCCAATTCATATGACGGTATTGTGGGTACCCTAGGGCACCCCCAAGGCCTATATAAAGAGGGTAAGAGCCAAGAGACAGCCACCAATCCATATTCTCACCCACGGCGGAGCCCTACCACCGTGCCACCGCCATAGCCTCCTCCAATCAGATCTACACCATCACCATCACACAATAGGAGAAGGGACTAGGATCTTGAAGGCCTCCCCATCGATCTACATCGTCATCTTCATCAACAACATCTCCATCACCGATCCCCTTTGGTTACTTGTTGTAGTTCTAGATTGAATCTTGGATTTGCACTTTTTATCAATTGTATAATCATACTTCATCTATATTCTATCCATGATGTTGATTGCCTTCATGTGTGAATAGTTTCCTTTGTTCTTGGGGAGATGGAGAAACCCTAGTATGTGATTGAATTGAGATAAAGATTATTATGTGATATTGTTCATTATGTGTCTAGGTTAATTGTCTTCATCTTGATGTTGGGAGTTGTGCACCTCCTTAATATTTGCCTCTTACGGGGACTTAATGAAGGGGATTACTTGTTGGTAGACAGAAGGATGATAGCACTTATTGTAACTATAAGGTAGTTTTCATTATTTATGTACTAACTTGGGGAATCAAGGATAACTCATCAAGCCACGTACATGCCACGGGAGAAATCCCTTAATAGCGCAGTAACACGATGGTTGTCGGTTATTGTCTGATGTGGTTATGACGGATGATGTGAGAAGTGGTTGCTACATGTTCGTCCATATATGGAGCTCCTCCCACACATATCATAAATGATCTTATTCATTATAATAACTTTGATCACTCTTTCTAATTACTAGCTGTGGATCCACTACTCCCTGAGAACTCTTTCCAACATCTTGCAAACCTTCGTAATCATAATCGCATGCTCTTGTTTACTTACAGCTTTAGTTTACTTATTGTTCCCCTATTTGAAAACCCCAAAAATATCTTTTACACAAAACTCACATTTTATATTGTTACTTAGAACGTTATTTAGCATTACTATTTTAATATTTAGTTCAAGAGTTATTTAGACTTCAGACTCCATCTCCCTATGGGATCGATATCTTTATTTCGAAACTGGCTACAAACGATCTGTACACTTGCACTCATCAAGCTATTTTCTGGCGCCGTTGCCGGGGAGCTAAGCGTTGTAGGTATTTTAGCTTTTTTATTTATTTTAGTTTTTCTAGATTTTGTTTTAAGCTTTCTTTATTTGCTGCATTTGTATTTTTGCTTTTGTTTACATACCAAAAACCCATAAAAATATTTGTTACTAATCATGTCATCCGAGATGACTACCTTTGAACAGGAAAAGCTCGTAAGGAAGCGAGAAATACTGAATCGATGGCTGATAAGGGTGAAACATTATTCATCCATACTATGTGCCTCATACAAGTTTGTTTGAAGATTCTATGGATCCAAAGTTTGTATCACTCACCAATGTAAGTATAACATTGATCCCGCATTATAATCTTACAATAGAGATGAGTTTAAAAGCTTAGTTGATATGAATTTTACTAGTTCTTCATAGTTGCTTTCTTCTATGAAAAATATTCGAAAAAGATGCCAAGAGCTTGATGACATCTGTGAAGATGTTCATCGCATGTATTCATTTTGTTGTAAATATATGGATAATGGTTTATTGATCAATGTTCATGAGCAGATTTCAGCCTGCATGGAAAATCCTAGCCTATTACAGGATCAAAAGGCTAAAGAGAAGGCAACAACATATGAAGAACCTCCACCGAAACCGCCTGAACATATTGTTAATGAAGAGGTAACGCTTGACGTTTCACCCTCTCAACTAGTGGAAGGTAAGCCCGGAGGTAAGACTATCGCTGATCTACTCGTGAATTATCTTAGTAATAATTAAGAGGAGCAACTTGATAAACCACTTGAATCTCCTACTTCTAAAAATAACTTTCCACACACAAAAGTATGCATGCCAATGATATCCCATTCTCTAGTAATGATTTCTATAAGTCCCAAACTTATGATGATTGTTATGAGGAGGGTTCATGCCTAGACAGTGATTTTGGGGACTTTGGTGATGAACTAGAAAATTAATCTTTCCATGAATATTGTGATGCTACTAACATGGTACAGGAAATCCCATTGGAGAAGGATGAAGTTCCTTCCCAAGAAGAGGATGAATACGAAGAAGAACTACTAATCTTTGAGGATATGCAACTATTGGACATGTGGCAGCAGGTGGATTATTGTTCTGGTATTTTGTTAAGTTTATTCGAAAACAAGCTTTATGATTATGAATACATTCCTCTCTTTAAAGAATTTTTATCAACCAATAATCACATAAATGGTAATAATGTAGAACTCTTGTAATACATAGTTTATGAAGGGTCTCATGAGCTGCTTATAAAAAAATTGGTATTATTATGAAAAGTAGCGATAATGAGGATTTAGCATGGTATCATAATATTATGTATATATTGTCAATTATTGTCAAGAACATTTTAGTGGGAATGAACTTGTGATAAAGCATAAGGAGCTATGTAAAACAATAGTTCCCGAAACTAACATTTTGCAGGAACCACTGGATAACAAGGAGGAACACCAAAAAGGTGAGGTTAAATACAAACATCATTCTACTAATAATAAGTTTGTTTATGATGCCTCGGTCTCTAGTAATGATTCTTATTGTGTTGAAACTAAAGATAATTTATCTGTGGAGGCTTTATGCCTAGATACTTATTTGGAGAACACTAATAATGATGAACTAGAGATAAATCCTTGTAGTATTAATGAGAAGGTTTCAGGAAAGCACATATTTGATGAAATATTTGTTGATGATGCTTCTTTTTGTAACTAGATTGATAACTCTAGAAATGATGAACTTGTTAGAAAGGGTGATGAACTACAGAATAGAGACACTTTTGAATTTTTTCGTGCTGCTAAAGATGAGTATTATGAAGTGTGCCCTCATGATAGTGTAGCCTAAGAAGATTACTATGAATTGTATCCAGATGATGCTATTAAAGGAAAAAATGTTTGATTTTACATGTAAATATCTAATCTATGCTCACCACACATGGCGCATCAATCATCACTAGTGAGCAATAACACATTTATTTACATGACTCCGGTGCACCGCAAGCGGGTGAGACTTTGACTAGGCTATAATAGTAAGTGCTCCAAACCTCTTTTGGATGTAAGAATAAATAATTCTTTGGCTCCTATCTATTGAAATAATAATGGAAAAAATCCTGGCTACTTGGTTATAAGAAAGCACTTCCCGGGAGACAACCCGGAAGTCATTATGTGCCTTTCTTAGTTTTATGTCTTGCGTCTAGATGCATTCATGTTGCATTGGCATTTTTATCTACATGATTTGATATTAGAGTTATCTTGTTCTAGTTTTCAAAAGGTAGACTTTATTGTTACTATGTGTTGCATAACTTGGTTTTATTTAAATCCCATCCTATACATGTTAATGTTGGTTGAAAATTTAAGCTATCATTTTCCTGTCAAAACATGGTGTTTCATTAAGTTTCAGGTTAAGAAAGAATTCTCGAAGAAATAGAAATTTGTTGGCGATTATAGAAGGTTTAACGACCAACTATACGGCGGGAATAAAAATTGCAGCCGTATAGTTGTGGCTGTATAGTTATCGATGCCATCGTCAAAATTTCTTTCCCGGGTACAGAAGGTTTAACGACTAAGTATACAGCGGGACCATTTTGGTACGGCTGTATAGTTGCAGCCGTATAGATATCGACACCTGCTTCGGATTTTTTATTTTAGTTTACTACACGTTTGATGACCAACTATACAGCGGGAAATATTTTTCCGGTCGTATAGTTCTGGACATATAGTTGCTACGAACACGATTCCAAGGTCTGGGTAAGGTAACTAAAGCTCCGAGTTTCTTCTATTTTTATTTCTTCTTCCTCTAAAACCTCGAAACACCACTTAGGAGCTTCTCCTATGTTTTAGAGAAGCCGAGCATATGTAAACAATAAAGTTCTACCTCAGAAACTTCCTAGACTGTAATTTTCTATAGAAGTTCATGTTTTCTTTCTTTACTTTCTTTTTGTTGGTTGGGTGAATGAACTTCATTCATATACCAAACCGATGTCTTTTATTTTGTGTGTTATTTTTGCAGGGACTTGAACCTTGTATGATGACGTGTACGGTAGTGCCAACCGTGCAAACACTCTCATGAGCTACTTGGTTGCTTCAATTCAATATGCCTACCTATTAATGTCTGGTAAAACTTTCCAACTCAAACATCTTTTAATAAGCACATAGGGGCTGCACACTCGTGTTCCATAATTTGTCTCACTTGCACTTCATCATAATCTGGGAGTATGTACAACTCTTGGACCTAGTTTGTTGACTTAAGCGTGGTGCTTAGGTTGATGAACCGACTCAGTGGGACTTGTATTTTTATCACTTGTGAGCTAATCCTCGTGCCTTCAAAAACAAAAACTTTTTAATTTTCTTCTTAGTTTCCAAGCAGGTTCTCAAGGAAGGCAGCCACTAGGCTATATCAAGAAATATACGTTAAAGCAAATATTCTTTGTCCATCAAAAGAGAGGTTACTTGTACCTCAATTGTAAAGTGTGTCACCCTTGTTTTCAACTAAGATTGGGGAGGTAACCACTTATTACACTCTCTTTTGGAAACTGTATTTTCTCTTTTCTTTTGGTGATATACTCAAGTTTGGTTCTTGCAAAGTTCTAAGCTTGGGGAGGTTACTTATGCATGTGTAGAGTCTTGTGCAATATTCATATTAGATGAAAGTTTAATGCAATCATGTATCCCGCTGTTTTTGAATGGTTGCTTAAGTGAGTCTAGTTTTGTATTCATATGGGGATACACTTTCTCATGATAGGCACCATAGGAGTTGACTTAGAGCTTGTATGCATCTTGCCAAATTGTTTATCAAGCTTGTGACACTATTTGTGATCCTCTAGAAAACATTTCCACAATCTCTACACTTGGAAAGAATGAATACTTGATCAAGATCTTTTGAAATTTGTTGGTTGTTACCAAATAGCTTTGTCTTAAATGAATAGGTTATGATCGACCCCATAATGTCAAAACAATAGACTTGATAGTTTGCTTACGAAAGGAGTTGTCAATTGGAAATGATATTTCGAAGTTTTGAGTTCTATGCTAAATAAGGTGTTGTTTAATTTTCTTAATAGTTTAGCCTTAAAGATACTTAACACCATAGATGTGATGATCGACTTTGTACTCTTTGAAAGGATTTGCTTGAACAAACTAATGTTTAGCGGTAATTGAGATGCATGCCAAATCTTGACCTGTTGATTAAATTATGATATTGTTTTACGCGTGTCTGCACTACTATCACACAACATGGGATGCTAACAACTCCGCTGGCCTTTGAACAATCCAAAAAGAGGAAACACTTGGAGTTTGGCTATGAGTTGCCCAACATATGTAGCAGAAATGCTATATTTGGGTATGCATCGGTATTCTCATCGGCCTATGTTCAAAGCAAAAGAGGGAATACTCCTCTAGCCGTTACGAGAAATCATTATCTCGAAAAGGGAAACCTTGGTAATGGTCACGAGTATCCATTATTAGCCTACACAGTCTGATTAAACACACTAACTTTTGGCATGATCTCATTACTGATGAACTGAAGTTTTAGAAAGACAAAGAATAGAAAATGAGTGTTTGATAGCCATGATTCATTGATGTGGATGACCAAATGAGACACTCTAATGCTATGCTTCTTTTGACATTTTATCGCATTTCCTTTTGGCATAAATCTCGTTACTAAGAGATAAACTTTCTGAAAGTTCAATAACTAATGTTTGCACTTGAGAGCCTTAACTAGATGACATGATTGGGTAGAATCGATAAAATTTGTTCCTATTTATGTTGGACATCTATTTGTGACTAAGTTTTTTCTCATAAAAATAATGATATGAAAAGTTATACAAAAGGTGCAATAAGAGGATCACAAGTTTGTTTGCAAGTTAGATTCACTGTTGACATGGAGCATATAAGTTTTGATGAATCTTTGATGGTCTTTATAACTGAGTTTGTGTTGCCTTGTATGAATACATGTTTTCTCTCTTCGAGCTTGTAGAAGAAATAAGGATACAAGGCATTGATTTCCAATGATAAGCTATTTCACAACCATTAATTTATTATCGACCCTTCCTACTCGAGGACGAGCAAGTTCTGGCTTGAAGTTTATGGCTGTGAAATACCACCTCTTTTATCCATATAAAATGTGCCATTTATCTCTCATATCATGTTTCTTGTAAGCTATAGCTATGCCTTATATGCATGACTTCTAGTTCCCATTTACTTCCATATGAGCTTTGCACATTTAGTAGTTTAGGTAGAATTTTATCACTTTCCTTGTCTATGACATGTGTGTAGGTGTTGGTGAAGATTATGGATAAAAAGGAACATATAGAGCATGGTATGGAGGAGCTGCAGGGACAAGACTTGGCCATTTGAGAGGTTGTGAAAGTGAAGTTTTTAAATTCTCAAAATAAATATCCAAGACAATGGGGTTGAATCCCTCGACGAGACGAATCCAACGAGCCCAAGAACACCCAAAACAGAGTTCGTATGAAGAAATGGCTGCCAAAACACTACGGAGTACCGAAGGTTTAACGACCAACTATATGGCGGGAGCAATAATTCCGGTTGTATAGATCCTGCCGTATAGTTGCCAAAAAGGTCAGAAACGACGGGATTTCACCTCAGAAAAGCTCCATAACCTTCCCCAAGTCATATGACGATATTGTGGGTACCCTAGGGGCCTATATAAAGAGGGGAGGAGCCAAGAGAGAGGCACCAATCCATATTCTCACCCACGGCGGAGCCGTGCCACCGCCATATCCTCCTCCAATCTGATCGACACCAGCACCATCACACAAGAGGAGAAGGGACTAGGATCTTGAAGAACTCCCCATCGATCTACATCAGCATCTTCATCAACAACGTCTACATCACTGATCCCCTTTGGTTACTTGTTGTAACTCTAGATTGAATCTTGGATTTGCACTTATTCTCAATTGTATCATCATACTTCATCCATATTATATCCATGATATTGATTGCCTTCATGTGTGAGTAGTTTCCTTTGTTCTCGGGGAGATGGAGAACCCCTAGTATGTGATTTAATTGAGATAAAGATTATTATATGATATTGTTCATTATGTGTGTCTATGTTAATTGTCTTCATCTTGATGTTGGGAGTTGTGCACCTCCTTAATATCTGCCTCTTGCGGGGACTTGATGAAGGGGGGTACTTGTTGGTAGATGGAAGGATGATAACACTTATTGTGACTATAAAGTAGTTGCCATTCTTTACGTACTAACTTGGGAAATTAAGGAGAACTCATCAAGCCATGTCCAAGTCACGGGAGAAATCCCTTAATAGCGCAGTAACACGATGGTTGTCGGTTATTGGCTGCTGTGGTTATGACGGATGATATGAGCAGTGCTTGCTGCCTATTCGTCCATATATGGAGCTCCTCCCACACATATAATAAATGGTCTTATTCATTATAATAATTTTGATCACTCTTTCTAATTACTAGCGATGGATCCACTACTCCCTGAGAACTCTTTCCATCATCTTGTAAACCTTCGTAATCATAATTGCAAGCTCTTGTTTACTTACAGCTTTAGTTTACTTATTGTTCCCCTATTTGAAAACCCAAAAATATCTTTTACACAAAACTCGCATTTTATCTTGTTACTTAGAACATTATTCAGCATTACTATTTCAGTATTTAGTTCAAGAGTTATTTAGACTTTAGACTCCTACTCCCGGGATCGATATCATTATTTCGAAACTAGCTACAAATCATCTGTGCACTTGTAGTCATCAGGTGGATCTTCAACCATGGACTATCTCTATCCATTGATTCAACCCACTATAAAAAGTAAACTATATTGGTCTAGTAAACTAAGTTAAAACAAAGAAACAAAGTCTTGTAGATGTGTCCTTATTTATTTCCTTTTAGCATTGCTTTCTAAGTTTCGATTAAACCTAGGTATTCTAGGGAAAAATCTATTATACTACATCCATGAATCCGGATCAAAAGTATCAATAATGCTCTCCATGTAATCGCTAGTCGATCTGCTCCTCTTAGCATGTCTCGTTTCTCTGAGGCCATTCTAGATCTATAACTTCCTCTCGAATGGGTTGCGCTTTAGAAGCCGCTCTTCTTCCCCTATGATTATCCTTGCCTTCTAAACTACTGTCCATCTTCTTCCTCATCTCCCGCTAGTACTGAAAAGGGAGTGATTGATGCCAACATGATACCAGTAGACGGCCCTTCTATGTCATCCCCCATCATCATCCCTAAATTAAGCTAGGATTATTGGGATAGTTACGGACACAACTGGGTAGCCATGATTGATCTCGCTAGTCGTCCTGGTCCCAGAAAATCATTAGTACGTCTTGTAAATTTGGATACTAGCAGCATCATTCAGGTCCCTTCACTCTAAACTATCAGGTTTAATGGTACACATGTAGGTTTCTTTTTGTATCGTAAGGCACTTACTAGGCTACTTAAGATACATATTGGTAGTGAACCTCAGATGTCCACCCGCTTCAACAAGTGGTTGTACAAGCTTATCACGGTGTTCGATTAGTTCATTGCCATCCTAGACATGGAGCAGTTTTTAGGGGACGATACATGGAGTGTACTTAGGCATAGTAATCTTTCCCTGAGAAGCTATGTGGACGCTGTGTGGGCGGACAACATTATCTTTGTTGTGTCAGATGATGGCTCTATTTTCACATGGCAACCATTCGAATACGGTGATTTCAGTACCAAACTGTAGTTACTGCTCTCTTTTTTTGACTTTCTTTTGTTAATGTGTTAGCAAGAGCTAATTACTAAAGTACATATTTGTTGTCTGTTGTGTGGATTGGATAGGTGTTGATGCATATCCTATGAAGGTGCAGGCCCCAATAATAGACGAGGATCAGCACGCTGTGCCAACCGACAATGTCGATGGCCTAGATTATGGCTGCATAGATTCTCGCTGGTTCCTAGCTTATTTCAGGCCAATATTGTTGTGGATAAACATCCGGGGCAAACAAACTCTTTCAAAGGAGACGATTAGTCACCAAGGTAGGACATTAAAATTGTATCCATTGCTTCGATGTCATATCTTCCAAAGGGTAGCGTCCCAACGCTAATGCAGCTGCCATGGCGACCTTCCTTAGTGGGAGTGGGTTCCGAGCCATCTCCGACATGTTTCCCTCTTCCTTGGTGTGAACCATCCCCTTATTGGGTTTGTGAATAATCATGTGATGCATGGCCCTCGCACCAATCACCTACCGTTCGGGAGGCTAGGCTTCGTGTACATTGCTTCTGATCTCCCAAGTTTTGGACAATATATGTTGGTGGACTAGATTCGTCTACCTATTACTAACTGGTCAGCACCAGAACCTGCAATAGGAGGGGCCGGCAAGTTTAGCCATCATGCGTCCATGTGGTTCATGGCTCGTCTTCTTGGCTCAAGATCGTGCTGACGATGGTTCTTGTTACTCAAGAAGAGATACATCGAGGCATTGGTTCTTGGTACTCATAACTTGTATGGTTGGGATGATACAATTTATTCTCCTCCTTGCACTCCTTTTGCAAATTGTTGGTTCCACCCGGTCTATGTAAAGCTCAATGCATCCAACATTTCTTCAAACCGAAACTTTGTAAAGTTTGAACATGAGCTACTTCTGCAAGTTAGAGGATCTGCATCACTTGTTTCTTGCCAAATATCGAGGTAAATACACTTTTAGTTAAACTTCTTGCAACCAGGGTGCAAATTAGTCCCATATCTGGCAAATTGGACAAAAACAGTCCCAAAACATGCATCACCGTGCAAATCAGTCCATTTCAAACAAGTTTGAGCCTATTTGACCAAATTCATACACGTTTAGCTATCAGGAACGTGCGCTCCTATGATTGAGACCGTAAAATAGTACTAGCATGTAACGTGTCCTTCCACGACTTCTAGTGCTTTTGAAAGTTCATGTAGAGTTTTGTGTAGATTGATGTTGCTTAGGTTGGGTGAACAATTTCCTATACAATGCTCAAGTTAACTAAAACTAGGCATATGCATTTCACTCAATATTGCATTGTCGGTTTTCAGTTAGCTGAAATCTTAACAAATTTGATTCTTTTCTTATACACTGCATAATCCCTAAGCATCAAAAGGTTTTTTATGTGTCACAATTCAACTTGAGAATTGCGAAGTACTCCTACATTGGATCAGCACATGGACATATGATATTCCAATATCATGTCAAATTCCCAAGATTTTAGCTCTAGCACATGGGCTTTTCTGTAAACAACGATGCTTTGTGTGGGCCCATAAATTACCCGGCATCACTTTTCTTATCGTATCTTACATATTACAACTATATAGTGTATGAAGAACTTTGAACACTGACCGTTGGATCAAATATTGGTAAATCCCAACATTGCTAGCCGTTGGATCTTCTTTTCCATTCTACGATCAAGAAGCTTCTACTGATAGTCTGGAGCACAATGAACTTTATGCACAAACCTCAAACACACTTCTCCATCATTCTAGAATCTTCTCTCATTTCTCTAGAGCATGTTCCCAAAATTTTCGAGTATTAAGGGCTCGTTTGATTTGCAAGAATATCAAAACACAGGAATAGGAAATCCATAGGATTGGAGTTGCATAACCTCTTCAATCCTATATGAATAGAAAAATACAGTAATTTGGATCAAGTATGTGTTTGAATCACAAGAAAACAAAGGAATTCAAATATGAGGTTCCATTGGAGTGAATGGAAAATACAGAGCTCGGATTTCTGAATTACTACCTGTACCCCATGCGTCTTGTACTACTCCCTCCATTTGGAATATAAGATGTTTTAGGATTGTGGAGTAAATGTATCTAGACACCTTTTAGCATGTTGATTCATTTGAACTAACACACTAAAAGGTGTCTAGATTCATTATCTCACTAATTTTAAACATCTTTATATTTTCAAACAGAGGGAGTATTAGGGAGTCAGGTCAGTCTCCTCTGAAGAGTGGAACCCATGTTCAAATTAACTACTTCGACCGTCTAGACGTCTACTACTATCTCCTCGAAATGCAACTGAGAGGAGCATACCCTAGTATTGATTAATCCAGCCTTTTCCCTCTTGCCTATTCCCTAACCCCCCTCCTGGGAGGTAAACCCCCTGTCCCCCTCTCTTCCTAGTGTTTTCTCCTTCCACACCACGCGCCGTTGTTGTCGCCATATGATGCTTTCAGATTCTCTTCCGTGTCTCACTCGGGGAGTTGCCGCCATTGATTCCACCTCTCTTCTGAAACCCCAATCAATAAAGTACAGAGAATGCCTTGCGATGGCGTCAGCGAGAAAGAACAGTGAGCATGATTCTGAGCTATTTTACGACGTGTTTACCGAAGGACCCTTTGAAGAACTCATAACTAGATGCGACATCATCATTGCCACCAGCCTAATTGGTTTGTCCAAACTTTTTCTTGAATCTACAAAAGCTAGTGCAACATTGGATGCTTCATTGCCATTTGGCCTCCCATGTGTTCTTCATTCCCCCTCGACAAAGGGACCGCCATATTTCTTGCATTACTTCAAAATTGATATCGTCCCGTGCAAGCTGTCGTCGCTGGACAGGTTCCCGTCTGATGCTATGGTACCAGGCTATAGTTCTTGGGCAGTGGGTAGGCACCAATGTAGATTGGATTGCAATGACTGGGTTCAGAGGCAAGCTGGAGCTTCACAACATGTACACTCATTGCAATATTCCTCTCCTAGCATTATCGTTCCAAGCAATCGACCAGCCAACAACATTCTTATTGGATAATAAACATGCAGTTGTAATGCAGAAGATTTCTATTTGCCAAGTTCCCACAACTGTTGGGAGATATAAAGATTTCTCGCTTGTAGAAGTCTTCGATGTTAGAATTGTTGTCCTTCGGGGTGGTGATGATGGATGGACAGTTCTTCCACTTCCTCTTAACCACACACTAAGCCCATACAGTTACAATGATGGAATTACCCATGACAGAATGGTATTCGCCACAACTCTGTATGGCAACGTTCATGTTTGGGATCCTCTGCATCCTGGTAATTATTCCTTCATATGTAGTGTAGTGGCTTCATGTGCCCAAGTTATTTTACCGAATTGACTTAGGGATGTTTAGTTTAAATGAAAATATGAGTAGTTATTTTAGACTATGAATTCTAAGAATTAGGATTTCTGTAGAATTTTTTCTTATAGTAGTCATTTGATTCATCCAATTGAATTATGTATATTTTTGCGGATGTCTTTTAATTCATTCGATATGAATTTAATATCTACTTGAAGCTCCTAAAAAGAATTTGTTCAATGGTTTTCTGCATTTTCACGGGTTTTCGGTAAGTTCCCTTGAAAATGAACCGGTCAATTCTCTTTGCCTTTTAAAATAAAACAAGGCAAAATTGACTGTCTTGATTCAAAAAAAGATGAGTCCGTTCTTTTGGGTGTTTCCCTATTATGTAATGCTTTCTTTGCTTTGTAGGATTATAGGCCGTAATTGTTTTTCCTATGTTCGAGCTACTTTGCATGTAGTTCAATTGGAAGGAAATTTTTTAGTAGGATTGACTAAATCATGCTGCTGGAATCTTAAGTTAACACGTTCTACCTTTTTCAAGGTCCTCCACTGGTTTTGGCGCGACCTGCTACCGTGGATGACTTGGTGGATGCATTTCTTAATACTACTGGATACGATCACAACTTGGTTTTTAGTGGTTAGCATATGGTTCTAGGCTTCTTCATATATTACGCTTGGCGCTTCTTATGATCCCAGTTGACGAGGTTTAATATCGTCAATGCCCATTGTTATGAGCTTGGGTTTTGGAGAAGATGGGGGTGCTGGAGATCGCGGAACGGTTAATAGACAAGAAACCAGGGGACACGAGATTTACCCAGGTTCAGGCCCCGGAGGGAAAACCCTACTCCTACTTGTCTGCTCTTGATTACGGCAAAACCGAAAGTTACAGGGGTGCGCAGATGCAATCTGGCGTGGAGGTGTGTATGCGGTGGTATGAGAGAAAGATCTAGATCATGTCCTCCTAGCCTTTATATAGAGATAGGCAGGTATCGGGCATAGATTGACTCGGTTACAGGTTTAGGGTTTGCCCCTTTGAATATTCTATATGTTATAGTCTTGCTCTCCAAGGATCCGAAAACGTCATGGGCTTGGGCCACCCAAAAATCTTCATGGGCCACGTATATTCTCGTGGGCCTTCCTTGGGCTGGACCAGGTATGCTAATGTCATGTACCCGTAGGGTATAACCATGTCAGTATCGCCCGAGTGTTCAGTCGAATCGTAGATTCGGCTGAGGACTTCAATCTTTCGGGTGCAGCTGTTTCTGTTCATCAGAGAATGATTTTAGTATGTAGGGATTGTTGATGCGTGTGCCTGACTCTCCCGATGGATCAGGGTCAGTTAACTGTCTTAGGACAAAACAACACGATCTTCTTCAGATTCGAGTCCCTAGACTCGAACCCGGAATAGATGTTGGCGCAATTCGACTCAGGCTGTTGAGGTCTTTTAGGAGTCAAACCCCACTAGTTTTCAAATGATGTACCCAACGCGTCCGTCGGGATTTTCATCGCACCTGTTGGCACGGATTTTTACTAGTAGAGCGTAGTCGGGTGCATTACCAGGCCATCAGACGATATCTGTAGGTCTTATATTTGTGTCGCAGACACAGCATCCAAAATTTTACCACCGCGGAGGTGTTTCAGGTGGCCAAGGAGAACGTTACTCACTTAGTGTTGGTTGGGGCAAAGTTGCCGAAAAGTTTTTGCATTCTGATCCAAAGGATCGCAGTCGAAAAATTCATAGGGTGTGCGACCAGCGCTCCCTATGGGAGTAGCCCCAGAGTGTCTGTTTGAGTCGTAGACTCGAGCAGAGACTTTAACTCAGCCATTGTTTGCTTCAGGTCCGTAGGACACAATTTTTTCGTATGGTTGAATCAATCCTCCCAATGGGAGTAGCCCCCGAGTCCGTAGTGGAGTCATAGATTCGACGTAGGACTTGAAGAATAGATCATTGGCGTAGTACCTTATTCATGCTTCGGGTGCGCGGCCAGCGCTCCTGATAGGAGTAGCCCTCGAGTAGTTGCTTGAATCATAGATTCGAGTGAGTACTTTAGCTATTTAACCGAAGACTTGTAACTGTTGCCAGTATGGATTTGATGACGTCAGTGCTGAAGATCGATGACCTCAATCGTCTACGGCGCCAAAGGTGACATGACTGGACGAACGTGGGTCCCACTTTCTGACTTGGAGTTGACTAGTCATGCGCGACGTGGCGAGAATTATGGCGTCTCCTCAGTTTCCGTGCGTAGTGGGTGACGTGCGAGCGATGGTTCGCTGCTGTGCTGACATGTGGATGGTTGGATTTGATGCTGGCGCTAGGGCTTCCAGATGATTGGTCCCTGTTCATCGTCTTCGTCCTTATAACTGTGGGGAAAATTGTGGTTTGTTTTCACCGTAGCCACTCGCTTTCTACTGCTTCCATTATCTTGAGATTTTCTCGCCGCGCGCTGGAAGTTCTCCGTGTTGGGCCACGTAGATATAAAAAAACTTTTTCCTCTAACGTGGTGATCCCAAGATCTAGCTGAGGTAGAAGGCCACGAGGTTTACCACTAGACACGCAGTTGCGGATTATTGATAAAGCGCGTCATTTGATGCAGTGCAGTCCTCATGATCGTACAGCACCTCTGCTGGTATCCACACGTACAAGGAGGAGCACCGGCGGCGAACTGCTAGGTTCGTTACGACGGTAGAACTGCTGTGGAGCTAGGGTTTCCAACACATGGAATGACCTAAATGAACAACGATTAACCCTTCTAGGTTACTGTCCTCCACTATATATAGGGAGTGAACGTGGGCTCCACTTTCATGGCCCATTCACTGAAGCCCATATAGTATTGGTCCTTGTGAGTCCGACTCACTGACTTAGTCCAAATCCGTCTCGGGTCCAACCCAACCAGATTTCTGGTTCAGATCCAATCCTAACTTCCTCCCGCTCTTAAGTGTGTGACCCCGCAGGCTCATGGCTACTTGGACACGATTAGAGTCCGACTCTCAATTGATCAGTCGGTAGCAGCTCCTAGCAGAACGTGCCGACTCCCAAGTACCAAAGAGTCATGATGACTTGCCTTTCCAATGCGACTTGCGTCTGAGTCCCTTTTGCCTCACGATATACCTTGTCAGACTATAGGCGAATATTTTTCATCCCTTAAATAGTCTAACTCTCTTCTTGATCCGAGATAAGTGATTCACCCGACTAACTCTTAGTCGATCACCTCGGTTAACACTTAACCGAGTCGTTCATGTCCATGCTTTCCGAATCATATCATCCGAGAGGGCCCAGAGAATATCTCTCCAAGTGGAGGGGCAAAATTTTGTCTTGGTTATTCACATCACGCAGCTTGATTCTCAGTCGACCCGAACTCTGCCTTTATGACTGCCCAGCTACGGATCAGCGTTTGATAGAACCTAAGTCGGTGATCCTCAACTCGGACTATGCAACAAACTCAGGTCTAAGGATTACATTGATTGAGATATACAGATGACAAATTGTTCGTTGTACCTCAATATGGGTCAATCCGACTCGCTAAACTCTTTAGCTGAATCTGTGTAAGTTGGAATAGCATCACCATGCCCATGACAAGTGGAACCGAGTCATCAAGCCGACTTTCACATTGGTCTAAGTTGTGTGTCCAGCACAACCTCAATGACCAAGGATATTTAGTACAAACAACATGAATGTATAGTTCCACAACCAAATCACATATTCAATGATACACATCAGATGTTTATACAAGGACAACTTAATAGCTTTATGAATACAATGGGAAATATCATCATACATGATTGCCTCTAGGGCATATTCCCAACAGTCTCCCACTTGCACTAGAGTCAATCTTCCGACATCACATGTCTAAGCATCTAATGCCCATGGCTCTCAGCTGTGCCTCATGCTTCGGCTGTGGTAATGGCTTTTTCAACGGATCCGCAATATTTACATCTGTGTGTACCTTGCATAACTTGATATCACCCTGATCCACGAACTGGCGAATCAGGTGGT
Source organism: Avena insularis (assembly GCA_023614405.1). NCBI lineage: Eukaryota > Viridiplantae > Streptophyta > Magnoliopsida > Poales > Poaceae > Avena > Avena insularis. Next base: position 170,360,392 of record CM042689.1, read on the forward strand.
ACCGCATGAGTATGTGCTTGTTCTTCTGGTGTTGTCTAGGTTCCTTGGCTTGTGCAATAGCACCATTGTTGTCACAATACACGTCCAACGGATTGGACGAGCCCTGAACCACACCAAGATCCATGAGGAAATTCCTCATCCAAACAGCTCCCTTTGCTGCCTCTGAGGCGGCAATATACTCAGCCTCTGTTGTAGATGCAGACACAGTCTCTTGCTTGGAACTCTTCCAGCTCACAGCACCTCCGTTTATAATAAACACGTATCCGGATTGCGAACGAGAATCATCGAGTCGAAGATAACTCGCATCCGTGTAACCCTTTACACCGAAGTTCATCTTCACCACCATAAACCAAAACATATCCTTAGTCCTTCTCAAGTACTTTAGGATATTTTTAGCCGTATCGATGGATTTCTCGAGATCGACTGGTATCTGCTCACAACACCTAGAGCATATGAAACATCTGTCCTAGTACAAATCATGGCATACATGATGGATCTGACTGCAGAAGCATACGGAATCACACACATCCGAATTCGCTCATCAGTTGTCGAAGGACACTGAGTCTTGCTAAGTTTTACACCATGGGACATCGTAAGAACCCCTTCTTAGATGATTCCATGTTGAACTTCTTCAACACTTTGTCCAAATAAGTACTCTGACTCAATCCAATGAGTCTCCTTGATCTATCTCTATAGATCCGGATTCCGAGGATGTATGTTGCCTGACCCAAGTCTTTCATTGAGAAACTCCTTTCCAATAATTCATTGGCTTCTTGCAACATCTGGACATCATTTCCAATCAATAATATGTCATGCACATATAATATTAGAAAGTTTACTTTGTTCCACTAAACTTCTTGTATAAACAAGAATCATGATCACTCTTGATGAAGCCAAATGATTTGACTACCTCGTCAAAGCGAATATTCCAACTCCGAGATGCTTGCTTCAACCCATAAATGGATTTCTGAAGTTTACATACTTTGTCAGCATTAGTCGGATCGACAAAACCCTCGGGCTATATCATATACACGTCCACGGTTAAATTTCCGTTAAGGAAAGCCGTTTTGACATCCATCTGCCATATCTCACAGTCGAAATAGGATGCTATTGCTAACATGATCCGAACTGATTTAAGCATCGCTACGGGTGAGAAAGTCTCGTCTTAATCAACTCCTTGAACTTGTCGGAACCCCTTCGCGACAAGACGTGCTTTATAGACAGAAACATTTCCATCCATATCAGTTTTCTTCTTAAAGACCCATTTGCACTCGACGGGTCTTGCACCGTCTGGCAGATCAACCAAGTTCCAAACTTGATTTTCATCCATGGACTTTAACTTGGATCTCATGGCTCCAAGCCATGACTTAGAATCAGATCCCACCATTGCTTCCAAATAATTTGCCGGCTCATCACAGTCTAATAGTAATACATCACGAACACTTCGCAATCTTGCCGATGTTCGTAGTACAGGTGTTGTTGCCGGCTCAGCTACCACGACCGGCTCGACCTCCAAGGTTTTTGCCGACTCACTACTAGCCGGTTCCTCTCGAATTTCTTCGAGATGCACCGTGCTCCCACTGACTCCCCGACTGAGAAACTCTTTCTCAAGGAAGACACCATTCCGAGCGACAAACACTTTGCCCTCTTCTCGGTTGTAGATGTAGTAACCCAAGGTTTCCCTCGGATACCCCATGAAAATACAGTTATCTGACTTAGCTATAAGCTTGTCGGACTGAAGTCGCTTGAAAAATGCTTCACAACCCCAAATCTTACGAAAGACAAACTCGGCTTTTTTCCTGTCCACATCTCATGCGGTGTCTTCTCTACCGATTTTGATGGTACTCTGTTTAGTGTGAACGCCGCTGTTTCTAGACATTAACCCCAAAATGATAAAGGCAGATCTATTCGACTCATCATTGACCGTACCATGTCCAACAAGGTCCGATTCCGCCTTTCCGAAACACCATTCCTTTGCGGTGTTCCTGACGGAGTAAGTTGGGGAACTATTCCACAACTTTTCAGATGGTCATAAAACTCATGGCTCATGTACTCGTCTCCTCGGTCCGACCGAAGCAACTTTATTTTCTTGCCGAGTTGATTCTATGCTTCATTCTAGAATTCTCTGAACTTTTCAAAGGCTTCCGACTTATGTTTCATCAAGTAGATATATCCATACCTACTCAAATCATCAGTGAAGGTAAAGAAGTACTCATAACCACCCCTGGCTGTCGTGCTCATTGGTCCACATACATCACTATGTACTAGTCCCAACAAGTCGGAAGCGCTCTCACAACTCTTTGCAAAAGGTGTCTTGGTCATTTTGCCGAGTTGGCAAGATTCGCATGTCTCGAACGACTCCAAGTCGAACAAAGTTAGGAGTCCATCACCATGGAGCTTGTTCATGCGTTTCCAACTTATATGACCAAGCCGACAGTGCTAAAAGTAAGTCATATTCAGATCATTTGGTTTCAACCTTTTAACATTTATGTTATAAACCGACTCACCATCAAGATTCAAAATAAATAACCCGTCCTGGACGGGTGCAAAGCCGTGAAACATATCATTCAAATACAAAGAACAACCATTATTCTTGATATTCGACTCATAGCCTTGCCTCATCAAACATGAAGCAGAAATAATGTTTCGACTGAGCACTGGAACATAATAACAATTATTCAGTTCCATAATGAATCCGGAAGGTAAATGAAGTTGCATCGTGCCGACTTCCAACGCAGCAACTCTTGCTTTGTTGCCAACTCGAATATCAACCTCGCCTCTTGCTATGCTCCTAGTTCTTACTAGTCCCTGCAATGAGTTGCATATGTGAATAACTGATCCGGTATCATATACCCAAGAACTATTAGGTGCATCAGCAAGATATATGTCTATAACATTGCAAACAAGTGTACCTGAGTTGAAAGTCATACCTCCACTCTTTGGCTTTGTCGGCCAAATACTTCCTGTAGTTCCTCTTCCAGTGGTCATCCGCCTTGCAGTAGAAGCAAGTGGATCCGGCTAAAGGAGATGGCATAGTCCCCGAGGAAGCGCTTGGGACTAGGTCCTGAGCCTGCTTACCTCCTGACTTAGCCTTCTTCTTAGTCCAAGAACTCTTCTTGAAATTAGCCTTATTCTGCACCATCAACACTTTACTAGCGCCCTTCTTGAGATCCGCCTCTGCCTGCTTAAGCATCCCAAGCAATTCAGTGAGCTTCTTGTCCATACCATGCATGTGGTAGTTCGAAATGAACTGCCCATATGCACTAGGAAGAGAGTTCAGAATTATATCCGTAGTGAACTCTTCGCTAATGGGGTAGCCAAGCCTCTCTAGAGACTGCATGTAACCAACCATTTTGATCACATGCGGACTCACTGGATCACCATCCTTAAGCTTGCAACTCAGCAAATCCTAAGAGACTTGATACCTCTCAGTCTTCGCCTAAGCCTGGAACATACTTTTGAGGCTTTCGATCATATCGTAGGCCTCAACATGATCGAACTTCTTTTGCAAGACCGGTTCCATGTGAGCAAACATAAGACAGCTAATATCCGTGGAATCATCCTTAGCCCGACGGTAGGCATTGGTGGCAGCGATAGTTGCATTCTCATTCGGCTCATCTGGAAGTGGGTTGTCTAGGACATGGTCCTTCTTCTCTTGTTTGAGAACAATTCTCAGATTTCGATACCAGTTGGTAAAATTAGTGTCGTTTAGTTTATCTTTCTCAAGGATAGTTCTCAACGTAAAACCATATATCTGAGAGTGACTGCTACTTGGTGCCATGATCTACAACAGAAAAATTCAAAACACTTAAGACATATATTCATAAAAGAGCAAGCATATTAAACACTTTAATATTTTATGCTCCCACTAGAACCAATACCCCTCTGATGGTTGCTTAGTGATTCAGGATCCTAAATAAGCAAGTCGGCTAGTGAGCTTTAGCATCATCGCTAGCTGCCAAGTGATCTAGGTAGACAACTCCTTGTCAATCGCATCTCATACGACTCATGTTGGACGGGTGGCATCACATGCCCCGGCTCCCGTCCGACTTTTCCCTAGCCCCACAATCGTTGTGATAGACCCGTCTAGCTTACCGAGTGTTTCCGCAGTAAGAGTCCGACTCGAACCCACCTAGTCGGAAAGAATTGGCAGCACCTCAATTTTATGAGCCTACTACCAAAAATGTCTGACTTGTGATGGTGCAAACACTAGCGGGAACACCGACTAGACCTTCTTTGAGGGATTAAATTATACCGACTATCTAATAGAGGTAAAACAGAGACATAACAATAACACAAAATAAAGATATTATAATGTGAAATGGTATGGCTCTCTTCATGGCGATCTCCATCCCCACAAAGCCTGTAATCCGACTCGTGCCAACTCTTGCCACTTGTCATCTTACTCCATGTCGCCGACATGTACAACGCCTTGCATGCCTTCCGGGTTCTCCAAACAGCTACACTAGCTTAGTAAAGTAAATTACAAGGATAATCCGATATGCAGGTCGTTATACAATAATATGACAGCACCTAGGCTCCAGCCGGCTGACAAAACCATGATTCGCAGATCACGTATGGATTACACACATACATCACATGCACATGAACCATACCATTCACAACTTCCTGCAAAGACAAGTTATGCATAGATACGCTATCTACAGGCAGGTGCGGGCAGCGCCCGACGATTTTTCCAAAAACGTAGATCTCATCTATAATCTGAACATGGATTCCGACCATTGTTCCGATTTGATCAAACTTTTTGATCTTCGATCACCGCATCTGGATTTACGTGTCACAGTCTACCTCGATGGCGGAAGCCGACCGGTAGGGGTATGTCGTTCCACGACCTCAGCAGTATGATCACGGAAATCAGATCTACCATTCCCCGAGTACAGTTGATCCAATCCACCTCGTACAAAACCGATCTATCTCATAGATCAACCACCAAGACAGCACATAGATCTCATCTATAGCCAACCGCATATCACATATGCGAGATCTCGAGCCTAAAACTAGAAGCTATCGCTCTGATACCACTGTTGGGCCACATAGAGATAAAACAAAACCTTTTCCTCTAACGTGGTGATCCCAAGATCTAGCTGAGGTAGAAGGCCACGAGGTTTACCACTAGACGCGCAGTTGCGGATTACTGATGAAGCGCGTCAGTTGATATAGTACAGACCTCACGATCCGATCGTCCTGGTGCTGATCGTACAGCACCTCTGCCGGTATCACCACGTACAAGGAGGAGCACCTGCGGCGAACTGCTAGGTTCGTTACGACGGCAGGACTGCTGTGGAGCTAGGATTTCCAACACATGGAATGACCTAACCGAACAACGATTAACCCTTCTAGGTTACTGTGCTCCACTATATATAGGGAGTGAACGTGGGCTCCACTTTCGTGGCCCATTCACTAAAGCCCATATAGTATTAGTCCTTGTGAGTCCGACTCACTGACTTAGTCCAAATCAGGCTTGGGTCCAACCCAACCAGATTTCCGGTTCAGATCCAATCCGAACTTGCTCCTGCTCTTAAGTGTGTGACCCCGCAGGCTTATGGCTACTTGGAGACGATTAGAGTTCGACTCTCAATCGATCAGTCGGTAGAAGCTCCTAGCAGAACGTGCCGACTCCCAAGTACCAAAGAGTCATGACGACTTGCCTTTCCAATGCGACTTGTGTCTGACTCCCTTTTGCCTCACGATATACCTTGTCAGACTATAGGCGAATATTTGTCATCCCTTAAATAGTCTGACTCTCCTCTTGATCCAAGATAAGTGATTCACCCGACTAACTCTTAGTCGATCACCTCGGTTAACACTTAACCGAGTTGTGAATGGCCATGCTTTCCGAATCATATCATCCGAGAGGGCCCAGAGAATATATCTCCAAGTGGAGGGGCAAAATTCCTTCTTGGTTATTCACATCACGCAGCTTGATTCTCAATCGACCCGGACTCTGCCTTTATGACTGCCCAGCTATGGATCAGCGTTTGATAGAACCTAAGTCGGTGATCCTCAACTCGGACTATGCAAAAACCTCAGGTCTAAGGATTACATTGATTGAGATATACAAATGAAAACTTGTTCATTGTACCTCAATATGGGTCAATCCGACTCGCTAAACTCTTTAGCCGAATCTGTGTAAGTCGGAATAGCATCACCATGCCCATGACAAGTGGAACCGAGTCATCAAGCCGACTTTCAGATTGGTCTAAGTTGTGTGTCCATCACAACCTCAATGACCACGGATATTCAATGATACACATCAGATGTTTATACAAGGACAACTTAATAGCTTTATGAATACAATGGGAAATATCATCATACATGATTGCCTCTAGGGCATATTTCCAACACTCTGATCCTTCCCTTCCTCTTTCCCACGCTCACACCGCCTCCGTCGTCGCGCTGTAATGGGGAAACCAAAGAAGACCTCCACCAGTGCTGCTGCCGGCGGCAAGAAAGGCACCGCCGCCACTCGTGTCACCGATGGTGGATGGCAGCATACGGAGACTCGTGAGGGTGACATGCGCAAGTTGCGTGAGCAGGGTTTAATCCCGAAGGACAAGGAGGCCGTCAAGATCCCCGGCAATGAGGTAATTCCCTGTCCACCCGCTGGGTTTCGGGTGATGTTCATAACTTTTGTTCTTCGCGGCCTGTTGCTCCCATTCCACGATTTTCTCCGTGGACTGTTATTTTTCTATGGCATCCAACTCCACCATCTCTCGCCCAATTCTCTTCTCCACATCGCCTGCTTCATCACTTTTTGTGAGTGCTGGATCGGTATCGAGCCGCACTTTGGCCTCTTTCGGACGCTCTATTCCGTGAAGAGGCAGTCCAGCTCCGACGGAGTTTATCCGATTGGTGGCTGCATCATTTCCCTTCGATTCAATTTTCTTTTCTTCTCTTTTTCTATGTATGAGTCCGTCCAATACTGGCAGAAGAGGTGGTTTTATATTCGCGATTCCATAGTGGACGGGCAAGACTTTTGCCTTGCCCCTTTCGACTCCACCCAGAAAATCCTGCCGAAGAGATCCTGGAAAAACCATATCCTAGAGGGTGAGGTGGAGGAGATAGAGGAGCTCTACCGTCGGGTGGAGGACCTCCAGGTGATTCCGGGGAAGGAGGTGAATGGTGTGGACATCATCCGCACCTTCCTCAAACGTCGGGTGCATCCACTCCAAGCTAGGGCACACCCGATGTTTCTTTATTCTGGCCGCCACGACCCAACGAGAGTTGGGGCTGAGGAGCTCTCCAAGGGGGACCTCGATAGAGTCCTTCGGCCGCTGCTGAAGTACAAATCCAACGAGGACCTTCTAGAGAAGTCGCGGACCCCTCCGTTCAGTGCTTCTCGACCAGTTCCATAGGTGTAGATCTGGGACATGCGCGTAGCTCTTTTTCCGAGTGTGTTTCCTTGTAATTATATTTTCTAAGAGTTTGTCTTCATTGTGCAGGAGTTCAAGGTACCTGGCATGGTGCCTCTACTACCCGAACGGTTTCCGGATGCGCTGGACAATGAGGTAGTGGACTCCGTGTCCGAGCTTCCACTGGCACAGTCACCGACTGAGGAAGCCCCCGAGGCGAGCGAGGGGCAAACCCGAAAGCGGGCACGGAGCTCGAGCAAATCTTCGGATGCCTCGACTCCGCCAACTCCTAGGGACCCGCTATGCCTTGTTAGTCGCAGTGGAGGTGATGGTGCTTCTTCCTCTCCCATCCCGGCCATTCCTGTGTGGGCTGTAGCGCCACAGCCGCCGGCGAAGAGGAAGAAGTAAGAGAAGAAAGGCAAGAGGGCCCTGCCAGTTTTTAACTTGAGTGACATGGACTCATAAGTGCCTTTGAATGCCTTTTGATACTTTTCTTGTATTCTTTCTTCTTGTCTTTGACTGGTGATTTCCTTTGCAGCCACTCCTCTAAGGGCTCTTTTAGCGATGCCACTCAAGAGATGGTAGGGAAGTCGAAGATGACGCCTCCTCCCTATCAGACGGTGGCCACCTCTAGGGGCGCTACTCCGAACCCCTCTCCGCAGGAGGCTTGGGTGATCGTCTCCCAAAAGAATGCACCAGGACCCTCGGAGTCTCCGTCTAAACATGTAAGTGCTATTTCCCTTGCTGTGGGGGGAGGTCCCGAGCCATGTTTTCGTATGATCTGCTGATCTTTGCTTCCTTTTTTGCGTGTCTCGGGGGAACCCCTGAGCGTTTTTCATGTATTTGATCTCTTGCTCGTTTCTTGGGCGCAGCCCCCGAGCCCTTGACTTGACAAGTTGTTTCTTCTTGTAGCCTTTTGTGCAAGGTGCAAACCAGCTGGTGAAGCAGCACCTGGCGTTGGAGGCCAGCCTGCGGCAGCTTCAAGGTACATCCTTAACTAATCCTCTACTTTTTCGTCTGCTTGCTAGCTTGTTGAGCTCACGTACGTTCTTTGTTGCTTTTTGCAGATGAGAATAATACTTCCCTTTGCGAGCTTGATACTCTCAGAAAGAGACTTGGGAGAGCGGAGAAAAAGGCCGAGGATGCCATTGGGGCGAAGGAGCGCCTCGAACAGGAGCTGGCTAAGGCATCCGCGACTAAGGAGCGCCTGCAGCAGGAAGCCACGGATCGCGAGGAGCATCTTGCCACCGCTGCGGCTTTGCGCGAGAAGTAGGTGGCCGAAAAACTAATGGCTGCTTCCAAGGCTGTCTCTGGTGAGTATTTTTGCCTTTCTTTGGTTTTTTCGGCTGCCGCGTCCTTGTGCCTTTGTTCGATTCTTACTGTACTATTCCATTTCCCTAGATGCCGCAGGCATTTGAGTTCAACTGCAGTGCCCTGGAGCACGGTAGTGCTTTGGATATGCTGCGGCGGTCGAAGACCGCTGCAGTACTGTGGTTGGCTCTTTTGCCAAAGCCAAGGAGGTCCTCGGGCACTTCTACAAGGAGCTCGTTCCCAAGGGCGTTGCCCTTGAGGATGTCGACTCTTTGGCGGATGCGCTGTCAGTGGATGCGCCTGCGGCCTACAAGCGCAAGCAGAAGGGCATCGGCGCGTCCATGGGGCTAGCAATGGCCATGGCGGCCGGAGCGGAGCTGGATCTTCATAAGGTCACCTCCCAGATGCCAACGGCCCCTGACGGTTCCGAGGTAGCCTTCACTCTCTTCGCCGCTTGCTGTAAGCGCTATGGGCTGAAGCTTATTGACCTCCTGGCAGAGTATGCGGCGAAGCAGCAGCAGGAGGTCAAGGGCAGGCGCTCTGGCTCCGAGGCCACTCAGGATGCAGCTGCTTAGGCTTTGTCTTTGTTGTTCTAGGATAGTTACCTTCTACCTTTGCTATAATTTCTTGATGAACACTTCATGTGCCATGCAGTGGCTTTTTGTTGTATATAATGATCTTTCGAGCTGTTGCCCAGTCGTGTGTTGTTTATATCCTTTCTGCTTTCCTTAGGGACCTTCGGGTGATGACCCCATCGATACTTCGTCTGCTCCGCAGCCGCGACCATCCTTGCATGATGCGTCGCAGCTTGTTTTTCTTTGTGACCACGTCCGCAGTCTTGAGAAGGAGTTGCTTGGCATCCGAGGCCATGCGGACGTTTGGAGTTTGAAGGCGGAGCGAGGTGCCACCAGAGAGGATGCGGTGACCCAGCATACCACTGCATGTGTAGTAAACTATAGTCATTGACATGACATCCACAGAACACCGTTCTGAAAATATCACATCCCTCGGAGTGGTACAACAGAAACATTGTGGGTCCATATTACAAACATTCACACATTATTATTATTACAATACCAAAAGTTCAATAGTTCAAAAGGTATCAACTTACAAACCAAAATATCAAGTGTTTCAGCAGAATTTAAAAGTAGCAACTCCAACTAGGAGTTGAGATCAGCAGCTTATTCTATAGAGTTCATGCTGCTCGGCTCCGTTGGTTACTACTAACTAGAATACTTAGTTGGACTCGTTATCATCAACACCAAATCGGATTTCATAATCCACTCCTTCAACACCTCCTGACAGGTCAGGCTCCTCGTAGAACACATCTTCTTGACATTCAGCTGCATACATTGGCACGTCTTCGGGATCCTCAGAGTCTAAGCAAGGGATCAAAGGAAAGGATGAGTAACAGCGTTACCCAACAAGTTCATTATATGCAAGGTAGGAAGTTTGATGCTCTAACTACCACCTCGGACTATAAGTCCTTGGTACTATGTAGTTTTTGTAAATCTTTCTTCAAAGATTGATTTTATTATGAAAATCTATGACCATCAGCCTTCATAGGTTGACCAGAACTTTCATGGAGTTCCTTTCCTGCCGCGTTCATAGATCCTTCCTGGAACAGGGAGTAACAAGTTATAATTCTTACACTCTACAGAGGTGCGTTACTTTACCCATGAGAGATCAACTCCTTGTTGCACAACCGGGCGTACTTTCCCATCCACAATTCCATGATGTGGGGACCAGTAGTTGGTCCAATCCAATCACTTCCCCCTTCACGACCTCGCATGCCTCCTTGGTGTACACCATGCCCACATATTGAATTACGACAATGGTTTGTACAAACCGTTAGATGCCAGAGCTATCGTGGGATGATGAGAGTTCCCACCCATATGTTGCATATTCTCTACGAATTACCAATTAATATGCACGCTATGAGGATAACAGCCATGACCTGCACATCTGGCTTCATGCGAGAGGAAGAAGATACAGCTGACTTCTCTGTCCCATTCCAAATCTCATGGCTAACGCGTAATATACGGCGCTAGAATCACTGATGTCAGGGGTTATTAAGTCCCTAATTGATCATTATTGTTGCAAATAGAACCCTAAGTTCTATTGCTCCATTATATCATCACTTAGGATGACATCTATGATTTCTTTATTTATGAACATAATATTTTCTTTCTTTGGAGTATATATGATAACACACAATTTGCAAATACTTTGGTAAAGACTCTTCAAAGGATATGAGCAAGTGATGAACTTGCCTTGTGATGGCAAGGTAGTGAAGTCTGATGCTTGCACTGGACCTTGAGCTTCTATGTCTACAAAAACATCATTATTGCCCGGTAAGGACAATATTTAAAGAAGCAAAATGATTATGCAAAGTAATGTAATGCATCATTTAGCTTTGTATATATTCTTCCCCATTTATTTAAATTATAAAAATTCTTTTAGTAAGAAAGAATTTATAAATATTAATTTTTAATATTTATTGAATATTGTATTCTTTTATTTTATTTTAATTTATTTTCTTTTTATTTAATTAATAATTCCTTTAAGAATTATCATTAATTGACATTAAATAGTTGTTTAGCATTTTTATAAAATACTACAATATTAATTTATAATGAAAGTGATTTTTGTTTTTTTTATCATCTTTCAATAATTTTGTAAAATTCCATAAGAAATATATAAATTACAAAATTCTTAATAAAATTTATATGTCCAAAATTTTATCTCTTAATTTATTTGGATAGTTTGGATTATTGTGAATCCATAAATATTTTATTTATAATTTTTGAACATTTATTTTATTTTCTAGAATTTATTTATGTTCAGGGGAATTTTGGTCTTTTTCCAATTATTAAAACAGGCTCTAAAGAATTTGGGCCGATTGTTTGGGTTTATTCTGCACTTGTGGCCCAATAGGGCAAAGTCAAAACAACACCCCGAAGGGGTATTGGCCCAACCCAGCCCAACACTCTATGTCTCTCTCTCGGGCTCACCTCTCTCCTTCTTCTCCCCCGACCCCATGGTCAGCGATGTTGTCGCCGGCGATTCGTGCCGCCGTGGACCTTCCTGGTCGTTGCTGTGGTGCAGGATGAGGTTGTCGGCCCCGCTCTACCTTCATGTCCAATTGGATTTGGACCTGGAGCCCTCCTGCGTCCAGATCGATGTCGTTCCGAACCCTAGGGTTTGGGGTTGGAGTTGGTGCTGACGCCGCCGCTGCTGTCGTGCACCATGGTGATGCTCCTTTCCCCCAGCCGTGGCTAGGGTCGCCGCTGTGGCATTGTGTGGGTCGCAGCTCCCCCTTGGGGGTGCTCCCCGTGCCATTGTGGTCATCGGCCTCCTCTGCTTCCAATTCTAATCTACAGCGAGGACCTTCGGTAAGTTATTCCTCTCCCCTAGTGCTCTCTGTGCTAGGCCATCTTATGATAGATGTTGGTAGTGACCTTTCTGGTTACTGTCCTGTCCTGATTAAGATGGTTTGTCCTGCTTAGGGTTCAAATCCCTCTGTGGATTAGATATTTGATGAATTGGATCATGTATTGATGATCCTTGAATCTATTGAGTGTGACTTGCTGTGGATTATTGCTGATGGTTAGCTGTGGTGATGCTAGTGGTTTATCAGATGATTCTATGGATTAAATTTTAGATGATTCAGAGGGTAAGGTTGCTCTAGAAGCGATACTTGGGAAATCTAGTGATTTAATAACTCACCACTGTCATTACTTGGTTGATGACAGTGAGTGTTGTGTGATGAAGTCACTGTATTAGTATTGTTGGCTTAAGAATTCATATCTAACTTGAGTTCAAATGGTTTCAAATAGTGAAGATATACATATGGATTTTCCTGATTATGATTCTTGTGATGTCAGGAAAATGATTTATAGTTGGTTGATTGTATCTGTGAAGATTGGATGCTTAACCTGCTGAGTTTAGAACTGTTTTTGTGACACCATCCTTGTATGGCACACAAGATTATATTCTATTACTTGGTTTGGTCTTGTTCAAGCTTAAAATGAGTTTGACATTAAAGATAAGTAGAAACTTCTTTTCTTAAATCCCTAAGACCCATGATGTTGGTCTGAGGTTTAGGGATTAAGACTTTAACTTGTTGATTCACATGGATGGGTTCTGGTAGTGATACCAGCTACTGTTTCTTGAATCAAAGTTTGGGAAAAATGATGGTAGGCTTGATCACTTATATAGATCCATAAGATTAAATTCTAAGGTGCTACTCTAATTGAAGAGATGTGCCTAGAAGTTTAAATCTTGGCTATATTTATTCTTGAATTAAAATATAGCTTGATAGCTAGGTCAATGATGTTGTTCTGACATCTAGTTGGATCTTTATACTTTTCTGATTGCTTTTAGTGTTTAAAGACTTCAGTGATGGATTCACCCCACTTGGGTGCTTTTTGAGAATAGACAGATCATGAATGCTTGTCTAATCTTAGACAGATAGATCATGTGATGGTCTATTTTACTCACCACACTTATTTTTTGTTGGGTTGCTAGTGGTTGATCTTGTCGTAGCTTGATCTGGTGCTCCCCTGGTATTTCTATCTCCTGGCTTGTCCTTGATCTATCCCTTCACCTCCTGGTCCTGGTGGCTTGATCTTGTCCTTGTTATCCACCTGATCTACCCCCTCCTTATGTCACCATTTTGGTGATGTGATTCAGGGTTTTTATTGGTGTGATCTTGCTTGGCTTTGGCTTAGCTTTGGCTTGGTTTAGCTGGTGGGTGCTGTGCTTGGTGTGTAAGAACAAGAAAGTGGTCTGGGGTTGTATTCCCACGGCTATGCTGATGGTTTTGTTTGACTGTGATGTTGTTGTGGTGCTGACAACACACACCATGCAGTTTAGTGTGTGTGTGTTGCCTGTGTGCCTGCTGCACAGGTTGTGGATATGTTCTGAATTTGAAAGTTACTTTTATCAGGTTACCATTTACTTGGCTGGTGAAACTTGCCCCTCCTTGCTTTTTATTTGACTTATGGCTTAAAATTATGAAAGATATATTCTTTCATATAGGCGAAACTTTCCCCTTAAATTACTCAATGATGAAAAAGTCAACAGTGCACTTTACTGTCAATTCTGAGAGTAAAATAATTCTAATCCTAACTTTCTTTCTTTTTTAAGTTTCAGTTCATTTTGCAGGTACCAGATTTGAGGATCAAGACTTTAGTTTAGGTTTTTCTTTTTCTTTATAGAATAGTCACTTGTAATATCTTTATTCTTTTTTAATTTTATTTTTATCCTTTTGTAATAAAGATTGTACTATTATTCAATAAATAAACATTATTCTTTTATTTAATTGCTATTGTAAAGATTGTTGCTTATTTCCATACGTTACATTTTGTAACTCATTATTGAATGAAGTTTTGGAATATTCATTTTATTGATTATCTTCTTTCATTTAAAGTTTGAGTTATTATTGATTAACTCTAAATTAAATCAAATACTCAAACATCATTCAAAATCCTTTTGAATTATAATTCAAACACTCAAGTTTTAAATTCAAATTTCATTTCCCAAAACACTCTAATCCAAAAGATCATATCAAAGTCTATAACAATCATCCTTCAAGACTATACCTAATCTCAAAGCATGAAAGAAACTTTGATCACTTTAGGGTTTTATTTGGCGAAAAATTTACCCACATTTTCACAGATGAATGCATGCAATATCTCAAATTCCTAAATCTACCCGTTGTTGGTTCCTAAATGCTGGGATGTTACAGACTTCCCCCCTTAAATTAAACATCGTCCCGAAGTTTGTTGAGATGTACCTGAATAATTCTGGATAAGCTTTTCTTAAGTCCTCTTGTTTCTCCCAAGTGGCTTCCCTTTCAGGGTGATGTTCCCACTATATCTTGCAGTACTTGATTGTCCTATTCCTCAACCTTTTCCAGTTTTCTTCCAAAAAAATTACAGGGCTTTTCAACATAGGTCAAGTATGCTTGTAGTTCTATCTCTTGATGTGTGATTGCATCATCCGGAACTTTCAAACATTTACGAAGTTGTGACACATGGAAAACATTATGCACATGAGCCAATCTTGATGGTAACTCTAAAGCATAAGCTATAGTTCTGTTCTGACTCAATATCTTGAATGGTCCGATGTATCTTGGACTCAATTTTCCTTTAACTCCGAACCTTTTCACCCCCTTCATTGGACTTACTTTCAAATATACCATGTCTCCCACTTCTGGATGCATGATCTTCGACTTTGATTAGCATAACTTTTCTGCCTACTTTGAGCTATTTTCAGTCTATCCCTGATCTTATCAATGGTATCTTATCTTTCCTTGATATAGTCTGGTGCAAACTACTTGCTACTTCTAGGCTCATACCAACATATTGGTGATCTACACTTCCTTCTATACAGAACCTGATATGGAGCTGCCTTTAGACTACTCTGATAGCTATTATTGTAGGAAAATTCTGCCAATGGTAGATGATCTTCCCATGTACCTCCAAAATCTAATGCACATGCTCTTAACATGTCTTCTAGTATCTGGTTTGTTCTTTCTGTTTGACCTCATGTCTCTGGATGATAGGTTGTGCTAAAATCTAACTTTGAACCAAGTGCTTCATGCAATTGCTTCCAAAATGCTGAAGTAAACACTGATCCCCTATCAGTTACGATCTTTTTGTGCACTCCATGCTTACTTACTATCTCTTTGATGTAAACTTCTACTAATATCTCAACATTATCTTTCTAATTTACCGGAATAAAATGTGCACTTTTAGTGAGTGTCCACAATTACCCATATCATATCCTTCCGTTTAGGTGTCACGGGCAATCCTGTGATGAAGTCCATACCTATTTCCTCCCACTTCCATTCGGGAATTTCCAAAGGTTGTAATGGTCCTGCTGGACTTTGATGTTCAGCTTTCACCCTTCGGCAAGTATGGCATTCTGATACATATTTAGCAATGTCCCTTTTCATGTTATTCCACCAGAATAGTTCTTTCAAATCCCTGTACATCTTAGTACTTCCTGGATGTATAGAATATGGTGTTTCATGTGCTTCTCTGAGTATGACATCACGAATCTCAGTCACATCTGGAACACAAAGATGGTCTTGAAACCATAAAGACTCATAATCTCCAAGGCAAAAAACTGATTTTTGCCCTTGAGATATCCTCCGAATTTCTTCAGCAATGAAAGGATCTTCTGCTTGATGTCTAAAAATTTCGTGCTTAAGATCATTGTCCTGCTCTGCAACTACCTGCATAGTAGCTAATCCTCCAAGAACCTCTGTTCTAATGAATTGCAGCTCTAATCTTTCCAAGTCCATTTGTAACTCTTTTGGTAGCTCCCGATTGCTAGGCTGATTATCTGCACTCTTTCTGCTTAAAGCATCAGCTACAACATTTGCTTTCCTTGGAGTATAGTTGATTTTTAAATCATAATCTTTGATTAGTTCCAACCAACGCTTCTGTCTCATATTCAACTCCTTTTGAGTGAAGAAATATTTGAGACTTTTATGGTCAGTGTATAACTCACATCTGGCTCCGTAAAGAAAATGCCTCCATCCTTTTAGCGCAAAGACTACTGCTGCTAACTCTAAATCATGAGTTGGATAATTTACTTCATGTGGTTTCAGTTTTCTTGAACCATAAGCAATGACTTTCCGATCTTGCATTAACACACAACCCAAACCTTCTTTAGATGCATCACAGTATACTGTGAAGTCCTTCCCTATTTCAGGAACTGCTAAGATTGGAGATGTGGTTAACCTGGTCTTCAACTCCTAAAAACTTGCTTCACACTTCTCATCCCAATTGAATGGTGTATTCTTTCTTAGCAATCTGGTCATTGGTCCAACTATTTTGGAGAAACCTTCAATGAATCTCCCATAATAACCAGCCATTCCTAAGAAACCTCGAATTTGCTTCACATTGGTTGGTGCAATCCACTCTAGTACTGACTGAACTTTACATGGATTTACAGCAATTCCATCTTTATTGATCACATGGCCGAGGAATTCTACCTCATCTAGCCAAAATTCACACTTACTGAACTTAGCATAAAGTTTATGTTCCCTTAAAGTCTGCAATGCTATTCTCAAATGATCAGCATGCTCTTCCTTATCGTTGGAATATATCAGAATATCATCAATATAGACTATGACGAACTTATCCAAATATGGCATGAAGATTTTGTTCATCAAATTCATGAATATTGCTAGTGCATTGGTCAAACCAAATGGTACAACCAAGTATTCATGGTGTCCATAACATGAGACAAATGCTGTCTTTGGAACATCTTCAGGTTTGATTTTGATTTGATGGTATCCAGATCTTAAGTCGATCTTTGAAAATACTCGGGCTCCTTTCACTTGATCAAACAAATCTTGAATGCTTTGTAAAGGATACTTATTCTTGATAGTAATGTTGTTCAGATTTCTATAATCTCCACACATCCTTCTTCCACCATCCCTCTTATCCACAAATATTACTGGTGTTCCCCATGGAGATACACTTTCCTGAATAAATCCTTTTCTGGCTAACTCATCAGTTTGCTATTTGAGTTCTTTTAATTCTTTGGGTCCCATCTTATATGGTGCTTGATCTATTGGTGTTGTACCAGGAATTAGATCAATAGTGAACTCTATCTCCCGATCTGGAGGCATTCCCGGTAGCTCTGCTAGAAAAACATCTTGAAATTAATTTACTATAGGAATATTTTCCAATTTGACCTCTTTCATCGAGTTCAATTGTAGATCCACCATGATATGAGTGTGCTTATCTTCTTGGTAAACTATCCTTGCTCCACTTGGAGTTTTAATTGAGACAGTTTTCTCCTCACAATTTATCGGAGCCCGTGTTCCATCATCCAGTCCATCCCCAGCACTACTGCAATTCCCTTCAAATGAATCACATAAAGGTCTGCAAAGTATGTACAACCACAAATCGAGATAACCTGGTCTTGTTTAATGTGGCATACAATCACATTCTCCCATGTCGTCACTACGGTCATAGGGTTTTCTAACGTTGCCCTTCTAATCCCGAACTTATCACAGAATTCTTCAGAGATGAATGAAGTAGTTGCACCAGTATCAAATAGAAGTTTGCCGGGATTGGTAAGGATATTGAGCGTACCTATCACTGCATGCTCCGAATTATCCACCTCCTCTAGGGTTGCGCAATTCAGCTTCCCGGTAGGTCTATTCCTCTTGCCATTTTTGGTCTTGACATTATTTCCTCCTCTATTGGGATGTCCATTTCCTCCACTGGCTTGTCCTCCTCCCTTGGTAGGCCAACCTCCTGGTGGTTTGCTCGGACAATCGGGCTTCATATGCCCCTTCTGACCACAACCATAACAGATCACTACAGGCTTCTTGCATTCCCTCTGGAAATGCCCGGGAATTCCACAATTGTTACAAATAACATTCCTTCTAGGATTGGATTGATTTCCACCACTGCCCTTGTTATTGTTATTGTTATTGTTATTGTTACCATAGTTCTTGTTCCCGGGTTTGAACTCCAGATTGGGTTTAGGTTTACTTGCCTGAATTCTCTTGGTTTCATTCTTGGATCTCTTCCTCCTATCCTCTTGGACATTCTTGTAGTCATCTTCGAAAGTAATAGCTGCATCCAGCAACTGCTGATAAGTTTGCTTATTAGCTAACCTTAGCTGCATTTTCACAAATGGATTTAACCCATGCAGGAAACGTTTCTTCTGCTTCTCTTCCGTGTTAACATCCTCCTCAGCATAACGAGACAGTTGACTAAACTCCCGGATATACTTCATGACACTAGTATATCCCTGCTGAAGCTCCTCAAATTCTCTCTACTTCAACTCCATAACACTCTCCGGAACAAGATATTCACGAAATCTCTACTTGAACTCCTCCCAGGTGAACTCCCTTCCTGGTTGTTGCATGGCCAACTGATTCTCCCACCATGATGCTGCAGGTCTAGTCAGAAGGTGAGTTGCATACCTCAATTTCTCCTCATCATTGCAACCTACAGTCTATAGCTTTCTTTCTGTATCTGCTAGCCAATCTGCTGCATCCATTGGTTCAGGAGCTGATGAAAAAGGTAATGGCCTTGCATTCTGGAAATCGGATAGATAGACTCACTCCTCCACCTTCAGGTGCCCTCTGATTTGCTCGTCCCAGCAACTCTTCCATGAACTTGTTCTAGGTCTCTTGCATAATTTGCATACACTGCATAAAGTTCTGCTCCATTAACGGTCTCATTGGTTGTGGTGGTGGCAATGCTCCCTGATTTGTTGTATCTGCATCGACCTTCTCTTTGGCCTCACGTTCCATCCGCTGCTGTTCAGCTTCGGTTTCTAAACCCGTATCCATGACCCTCTAGTCCTGCATCATAAAGAGAATACTCATAATTACATCATGCACATGTGTTCTGAGCTCGACTTTACGCACAGAACTAGTCACACAATGAAGATCCAAAGAAAATCCAAATATGCATTTCACATATTATACATAATATCATAATAATACAAAGTCATTACAGCATATACCATATAGGTATAATCACAACACTACCTTATTTATCTAACTATCTTATTTCTTAGAGTACAATACACGATACTTGATACCGCTAACTAGTTGCCTACTTCTAGTAGTAACTACGCTCATCATACATGCCTGATGTCCAACCGTGATGACGTGTTGTTCGTCGCACAGTTTGTGGAACAAATGGCCTTCCAGAAGGAACATACTCAGTATCTGAAGTGTCAGGACTTGAGTCATTACTCAACTTGAACGCATTGACTCCCTCCAGCTCAGCTGAAAAGTCTTCAAAAATATATTCAACATTATCTCCCGCTTGCATCTCCTGAGCTTCATTCCTTGAGTTGTTAATAGGATACGCAGATCCTGCTGATCCCCAGGTGCTCCTTTGGGTAAGATAATTAAACACTGGATAATGTATATTCCCTGGGTTTTGAGAAGATGTTGATGATTCAAACACTCTCTCCTCAGGATCTTCTTCTTCATCCTGATTGTCTATCGACATGGCATTTCTACTACTGTTACTGGGGTTAATTCTTGCATCCATCCAGCTAGATTGTCCAACATTTCTGTCAGAACCATCTGTGGACATCTGGTGTTCATGAGATCCTTCATATGATCCCCTTCTCCAACCATCAGAATTCTCAATAGGAAGTTCTGAGTCAGAACCATCCTCTGAACCCTGTGGTACTGCATACCTCATATCCATAGTAGGATCATGTATAGGTTCAGGACTTGGTGAATAAGGATATGGTATAAAAGATTCAGGATTTATAGGTATATCCTTAAAGATAGGTGGTGCACTACTTGTCGTGGTGGTGGCACGGCAGATGCCATGGGTAGGCTTAAGTTGGGGGCCGAATGGGTGCTTGTGGTCACCAGGGAGGGAGTGCACGGTTGAGCCGTGAACGAGGAACAGGAAGAACTCTCCACACTTGACAATTTGATTGATACCCCAAAGATTACAAGTGCTCCTTGAGCTGTATTGGCTTGAGTATGCAGCACATGTTCTCTACTTGGTCCAACCTCCTTCTACTACTGCTATGCCATCCCTTATATAGGTGGTGCTAGCTAATACCCCTTTGGGTTCTAGGGTTTACTGTGTGGATCTTGGTCCCTACAATATGGGCCAGGTTATGGGCTTGTTCTAAGCCCATAGGCCCGGTCCATAAAGCTTGACAGTTAGCGGTCTTCTGGTACGCTGCTTCTTGTTCTTTTTGGCGTCACGCTGTTACTTTGTACGTCGGTGCTTGCTTTGGGCGTCACCCGGCTCCTTTTGTGTCACCTGGCGTCGCCCTTCTCTTTTGACCATGCTTTACCATGGTCCTTCCTGAACCTTACTCGGAAAGGTGCCACGTGTCCTTCTTGACTCGGCCCTTCCTCGGTTGACTCGGCTCGTTGGTACATGCAAGGGTTACAACTTTGTCCTATATGAGCCGAGATAGTCTAAATCTCGGCTGTCACGCTTATCTTTCCCGGCCGTTCTTACCCGGCCTGGTTCATTTCTACTCGGAGCCAACCTAGCTGCGCTATGTTTCCCCTCTCGTGACCCTACCGGGGGTTATCCCCCCGACATTAGTCCCCGAAGAGGTCTAGCAGTTCAAGCTGTTAGGCATCTCCAGGTTCCTTTTATGTGAATGGAACTTAGTTTTTGTCTTTTATCTATCTTCGTTTCGCATCTTGCCGGGTTAGTCTGACAATTTCGGGTCAATTCTTTGACTTGTTGGCTCATTCTTGTCTCGAGCCGAGTTATTTTGGCCAATTCCGGGTCATTTTCAGCGCGCTTCAGTCACTGACAACTAGTAATCATGATTACTTGCCTCAATTTTTGTTCCAAGTTACGGCGGCGATTTGCTGTGATTATTCCCGTCCTTTGTGGCAGTCCCATCAGTCTGCGCCTCTTGTCCTTCCAGCCGTGACGTGGCACTGGATTTTTCGTGTATCTTTGGCTACGTGGCGCTCGATGACTGGCTCACCTGGCCTGGAAAAAAACTTCCTGATCTTGGTGCCCACAAGTCTGGCGCCGAGAAACCCACTGCCACCAGTTCCTCTAGCATCAGCCCTCAAGCTGATGTGAATGAACAACTTCCTGATCTTGGAGCCAGCAAACTGTTGAGCCCAGTTAGGGGGCTCCAAGATCTTCTCCAAATCCTCCTTCTCGCTCTCAAACTCTGTCGAAGGGCCAGACCCAGCCCAAGGCTTCTGGTTCTACTCGCCCCTCTTCTGCCAAATCCACCTCTTCCAAGCAAACAACTCTAGTTTGCGCTCCGGGTTCTGCTCCTCAGATCCGGCCTCCGACGTCGGCGACAAAGCTCGCTTCAACGGGTAGGGGGGATGAATCTGGTATGTCGGGTCGGTGATGACTCGAGGCTGTTACCCTCCATACTACATCATTGCAACCCGCGCGCCACTGTGGAACCGCCCTAAAACGGGTCGAGTTCTTACTCGGACGCTCGAGTAAGAGCCTTGGTTACTTGAACCTTATGTTGTGGCACGGAATGCAGCAGGCGAACAAGAGGTCAGCACTCGTGCCGGGAAGAAGCTGAAGCTGGGCCCCAAGGCCGTCTCCGACATGACCCAGCAGGCCCTTACTCTGATGGCCCGCGTCGACGAAGTCAACGAGGTAAATTAACTTCTTAATCTTTTGTGTTATTGAGTATTTCCTTTAAACATATCACCTAGTCCCCAAGGTTGCAGTCGAGTAAGAAACTTACTCGGCTGTAAGCTCCTCAAGAGTCACTTAGTCTTTAGATCCTTTACTTCAAGCTTGTATTCTAGAACTTGAATCCCTAGCCCTCGAGGTTACTGCCGAGTAAAGAACTTACTCGGCTGTAAGCTCTTAAGCTCTTTGATTCCTTTATGCCAGACTCATGTTAGAGCTTCGATCCCTAGCCCTCGAGTTTACTGGCGAGTAAGAAACTTACTCGGTTGTAAGCTCTTAAGCTTTTTTATCCGGCATGTTGCCTGACTCTACTTTTTCTTATTATCAGTCTTCTTTGATTAGCTTACGCATAACGAGCGCACCAAGGTGCACCAAGCTCTCGTCCTGGCGCATCGCAAGTTTGAACTTGCGTATGAGAAGCTACAGACTGACACCTTCGGCCAAAGTAATATTTTTTCTCTTCCTCTTTTCTATTTGGTGCAATTTTCCTTGGTTCATCTCCTTACCTTTCCTCTCGCTTTTGTTTCACAGCCACTGCTCAGTCCACCATTAATGAACTTCACTCACAAATCAGCGAGGCCGAGAATAAATTTCTTACCTTCCTAAGCCAATTGCTGAAATTTTTCTGTTGGTACTGACAAATATTTGTTCTGAATAAGCAGAGAAGCACCAAGCCAAACTCGGAAGGAAGCGTCTGAGGTGACTTCGGCTGAAGGAATTAATGGCGAGAGAGCGAAAACACTTGGCCGAGGTGAAAGGGCTGAAGGAGGAGCTTGCCAGCCGAGAAGACTAAGAAGTTGCTTGACGAGGCCAAGTCATTGGTCGAGTCGACCAATATGAACCTCAACGCCCTTCAAGCCAAGACCAAGACTTGGCATAGCAAGCTCGCTGCCATCAACTTCTTTCTCGGTAGTGAGTTCTTACTCTTTACGCATTGTCCAAGTCCTGCTGGATTTCTTCCATATGCCCTTGCTATTTGCTAACTTTCTCTTTTTGCTTGCAGAGAACTTTCCTGAGGCCAACATGTTTGCCATCCGAGCCATGAAGAAAGTGAGAGCTGAGGCTGGTGCTCCTGCTGACGGCGAGGTGTCCATGGAGGTGCTTCTCGCAGCGGTGTCTAAACGGGTCAAGACCCTCAGATCCTGTGGTGTGGACTTTCTCAAAGCGGCTAACCATGCGTTTCGCATGCTCTGGCCGGATGAAGACCCACCCGAACTCATCAAGCCATTAGCCGACAGATTGCTCCTTACTGAAGACCGTCTGGATCAATGGCGTGAGTCGGCCGGCCGGGCTGCAGCGGACAAGGCTCTCTCCTTCGTGCTTTCATGGTACGAGGACATCAACCTTGATGTTCTTGCTCTCATAAGGGGAGATGGCAAATGGTTGAACGACCCAGAGCTGATCAAGAAGCGCCAGGAGCGAGACGCCATGATCGAGTACACCATGGTGCACGCTTGGTGTGAAGGGCCCAGCTTCCTCGACCTTGGCGACCCGCTCGTCGAAGTTCCTGCTGAAGAAGGTAACGGCAGCGAGGCGACCGAGTCAGATGATCCAGATGACCCGGCCGCAGATGCCCCTCACCCGGCCGATGCTCCAAGCACTCCTGGCTCCGAGAATGCTCCTCCGAGTTCTCCTGCTCCTTAGGCCAACAAATACTCGAACTTTTATTAGATCCCCGGTATGCCGTGTACAGATGTAACGTACATTACACTTGAAGTTTGACTATGTGCCTTGTGATAGGCCATATATATTTTCATCATGCTTTGATTGCGAATCACTCAAGGACAAGTCCCCGAGTTTCATTTTGCCGTGTCACCTTTCCTTGCCCTTGGCCCTTATCTACCATTTTTCGGCGTTCGACATTAGGATCTCAAAGTGCGAAGGATTTAGTTAGCGGATATGAAACTTGGATAACTTGGCCAAGATTACTTGACACATAGCATAACACAACCTGCAAAAAGTTAGGCAAAAACTAAAGCCGACTCGCGTTTCTCCCTTATACTTATCCGGCGTTCGCGTTTACCCGTCTCAGATCTTTTCTCTTGGTTGCCATGAAGCCGTGTTTTCGGACAACAACATAGTCGAAGAGTTGATTTCTTCTGAGTAAACGCTACTTGTTCTGAGATAAATTTCGGGTATCACGCCAGCCGTCGTAAAAAATTTGAAATGGAAAGACTAAGGGGCAGTCCCCGAGTCAGTTTTTCGAATCATACCATTTTATTATTAGCACATAGCCGGCAAACACATCTGACATATGAGAGTTCGAGTCATACATGCATTGCTTCCCCTAAGTATAGAAGGGACGAAGCAGTGCCACATTCCATGGCCTTTTGGTTTCATCTCCTGACCTGTCCGCCTTGTTCTTTTGCGCTTCACGAGCGTCTATGAGATAGTAGGAATCATTGTGCAATGCTTTGCTTACAATGAATGGACCTTCCCATGGAGGTGATAACTTATGCATTCTAGTTGTGCGCTGCACCAGCCTTAGCACCATATCTCCTTCTCGAAAAACACGAGGCTGCACTTTCCGGCTATGGTAGCGTCGGAGATTTTGTTGATATATATAGCAGACCTGGAGAATGCCAGTTCCCTTGCTTCTTCGAGTAAGTCTACTCCATCTTCTCGGGCCTCTTTTACCTCGGCTTCCGAGTATTGCCTTATTCTTGGCGAGTCATATTCTATGTCGGCAGGCAAAACTGCTTCAGCCCCATATACAAGGAAAAATGGCGTATAACCAGTTGATCGATTCGGAGTCATTCTTAAGCTCCACAGTACTGAGGGTAGTTCCTCTATCCAACAACCAGGTGATCTCTAGAGTGGTTCCATTAAGCGGGGTTTTATCCCGGATAGAACTAAGCCATTAGCCCGTTCAACTTGTCCATTTGATTCTGAATGGGCGACTGATGCTACGTCGAGTCTTATTCGGTGTTTCCCACAAAAGCGAGCAAAAGCTCCTTTGGCAAAGTTTGTGCCATTGTCAGTGATCACACTGTGCGGGTAACCGTATCTGAGGATTATATCTCTTAGGAATGTGACAGTTGTTTTACCGTCCAATTTCTTGATTGGCTTCACTTCTATCCACTTGGTGAACTTATCGATCATGACCAAGATATGATTCATGCCTACCCTTGATGGTTTGAATGGTCCTACCATATCCAGGCACCACACTGCAAAAGGCCACGTGATTGGTATAGTCTTCAATTCTGACGCTGGTAAATGTGACTTGGACGCATAGTGTTGACAACCACTGCATTTTCCGACTAACTCTTGCGCTTGTGCCAATGCGCTCGGCCAGTAGAATCCATGTTGGAATGCCTTGGCTACCAACGCTCTTGATGACGCATGGTGCCTGCACTCTCCCTGATGGATATCCAATAAGATCTCCTGGCCTTGCTCTGAGCCGATGCAACGCTGCAGTACACTTGTCACACTTCGATTGTAGAGTTCCTTGTTGATTATTGTGTATGCTTTTGCCCTTCTTGTTGTTTGCCTTGACAATATTTCATCACTCGGCAAGGTTCCATCCTTCAAATAACTGAATATTGGTTGTGCCCACGTTGGTATTAGTGGTTCCGGGTCTGCTTCAACATCAATGTCCATTGGTTCCGCCGAGATATGTTCTGCCGACATAACCTGAGGAGTCCCCGAGTGTGATTCGGCAACCCCTGAGGTGAACAGATTAGTCCCCAAGTGACTCGAACCTACCCCTGAGTCGACGTCCATTGGCACTGCCTCTGATTCCTGACTTGCCGGGATGATCCTGATTGATTCGGACTCTGGTGATGGCTTGATCGATGGCTTCCTGAGATGCTCCAATGTGACCCCTGGTGGTATTGCTTGCCTAGATGACCCTAGTTTGGATAATACATCTGCTGCCCCATTTTCTGCTCTAGGAATGTGATGAAATTCACAGCCGTCAAAATATCCCGAAATTTGTTGTACGTGGAAGCGATATAATGCCATGTTTGCGTCCAGTGCATCCCAATGTCCAGATACTTGCTGAATCACCAAATCCGAATCGCCAAAACACGTGATCCTTTTGATACCAATTTCCTTGGCTACTTTAATGCCATGGACAAGTGCTTCATACTCGGCAACGTTGTTAGAAGCAGCAAAATGAATTTGCAACACATACCTCAGTTGATACCTCTTTGGAGATGTGAGCACTATCCCGGCGCCCAGACCCATTCTCGTCTTGGACCCGTCAAAATGCATTTTCCAGTAATTTGGATCTAGCAGTGGTGGTTCGTACTGCATCTCCATCCATTCTACAAAGAAAACTGCGACGGCTTGAGATTTTATTGCATCCCGTCTATCATATTGTAGAGTGTATGGTGCCAGTTCAATGGCCCATTTGGCTACTCGGCCGCTGGCATCTTTGCTGCCCAATATATCCGAGATAGGTGCCTCGCATATTACCCGGATTGGGTGTTCTTGAAAATAATGTTTCAGCTTCTTTGCTGCCATATATACCCCATATGTCATCTTCTGATAATGCAGATAATTCTGTTTTGAGACAGAGAGCACTTCTCTCAAGTAATATACTGGTCTTTGGACTGATTTGCCCCATTCTTCACGTTCAACCACTATTACTGCACTTACAACTCTGTTGGTTGCGGCGACATAGAGCAGCATTGGCTCCTTGAATAGTGGTGACGCTAATATTGGTGTTGTTTCCAACATTTTATTTAATTCATGGAAAGCGCTATCATCTTGCTGTGTCCATGTGAATTTGTCTGATTTTTTCATCAGCTGATATAGTGGTAGGGATTTTTCGCCTAGCCGACTAACAAACCTGCTCAATGAAGCCAGGCATCCAGTAAACCTCTGGACATCATTGAGGGTTTTTGGCAATTCCATTCTTTCGATGGCCTGATCTTTGTCGGGTTAGCTTCAATTCCTCGGCTGGATACAAGGAATCCGAGTAACTTGCCAACCGGGACACCAAATGTACATTTTTTCGGGTTAAGTTTCATCCAGAATCTTCTCAAGTTTGCGAATGTTTGACGCAAGTCCTCAATTAGACTATGACTTTGTTTGGTTTTTATTACCACGTCATCGACGTATACTTGAACATTTTTGTCCAATTGATCTTGTAAGCATTTTTGCATGCATCTTTGGTATGTTGTGCCTGCATTTCTCAATCCGAATGGCATGGTGCGATAGCAATAAGCCCTGTACGAGGTGATAAAAGCTGTCTTTATTTGAT
This sequence comes from Avena insularis, assembly GCA_023614405.1. Classification (NCBI taxonomy): domain Eukaryota; kingdom Viridiplantae; phylum Streptophyta; class Magnoliopsida; order Poales; family Poaceae; genus Avena; species Avena insularis. The sequence continues at coordinate 170,387,451 of CM042689.1, forward strand.
CATTTGGATGCAGCGGAATCTGATGAAACCCTGAATATGCATCCACAAATGACAACAACTCACACCCAACGGTAGAATCTATGACTTGATCGATCCGAGGCAGAGGAAATGGATCTTTCGGACACGCTTTATTGAGGTTCGTGTAATCAATACACATGCGTCATACCACTGCCACGTTCGGGTCATCTTTCTTCTTCTCGACCAGGACTGGTTGTGTCCGGGTGCAACACTTCCATGATGAATCCGGCAGCTAAAAATCTTGCAATCTCAACCGCTATTACTTTCCTCCTATCTTCGACGAAGCGGCGGAGGGGTTGCTTCACCGGCCTTGCATCTGGTCTTACATGAAGAGAGTGCTCAGCTAGCTCCCTCGGAACTCCTTGCAGATCTTGAGTGGACCATGCAAAGATGTCCCGATTCTCACGGAGGAAGCTGGTGAGCTCGCTTTCCTATTTATCTGTAAGGCCAGCCCCAATGGTCACTGTGCGTCTAGGAAAGTTTCATCCACCTGCACCTTCTTAGTTTCCTTGGTAGCTTGAAATGACACATTGCCATGCGGGTTGGTGAGTGTCGGCATGGACATTTGTGCTGCTTTGGCCAATGCTGCCACCTCTAACATCTCACTTTTCTCTTGTGCTATGACGAGTGACTCGGCCAGTGAAGACCCGGCTGAAGCACAAGCAATAGATCTCTTGTAATATCCTTCCACTGTGATCACCCCACATGGGCCTGGCAGCTTCATCTTTAAGTATGCCATATGGGTAGTAGCCATGAATCTTGCCATAGTCGGCCTGCCGAGTAAGGCGTGATATGAGCTGACCAGATCTACCACCTCGAACTCTATAGCTTCGGACAGCTTTTTCCTTTCTTAGAATAAGACGTCGACCGGATCTTGCCAATTGGCTCACGGACAATCCAAGACAATCCGTGGAAAGTGGTCTTAGTCGGCTCCAGCATGTTCATGGTAATGCCTAACTTGAGCATTGTATCCTTATACATGATGTTGATGCTACTGCCACCGTCAATCAATACTTTTGAAAACTTCACGTTGATATCTAGGCCCATGAATGTTGGATCCAACACCAGAGCGTATCCTCCATGGGTTGGCATGATCTTGGGGTGATCTTTTATACTCCAAGTTATCTCTTGCTCAGACCAATGCATGTACTTGGGAATTGCCGGCATCGTGGCATTCACTTCCATCATTCGTCGCTGCTGGCTCTTCTTGTCATTTGGCTCTGTGACAAAGACAACATAGCTCTGGTGATGTTCTCTGTACTCATGGTTCCGTGGCCGATATGAGCATCGCCACCTCTTGGATTGTGCACCTAGTGCACAGCTTCTCTTCTTTCCTGATTCTGATATCTCGGATGCCTGTTTTCATATCTGTTATCTGCTCCTACTGCTTGAGCATTTCCTCCTGTAAGTGGTGGAGGGGGAGGTGGTGGAAGCTGCTTATTCGGCGAGTCCACTCTGTCTCCCTTCTGAAACCAAGTGCATTGCCTTGTTGAGTGATTTGTCGGCTTACTCGTACTAGGCGTGTGGAACTTACATGGCTGATCCAGCATCATCTCATAGGTGTATTTTTTGTCGGTCCTGATACTGTTTCCTCTGATCGTATGGCCTTTTGCCGTCATTCTTTGGCACCCATTGTTGTTGACCATTTGTCCTTTAACGCTGACTGCTTCCTGCATCTGGATGATCCTGACTTACTGCCGCAACCTGAGCCGAACCATACCTGCAATCCGGGCTCTCATCTCTTCTCTTGCTTTTGTATTCAGATCTTTCCTGGCGCCTTTGCGACCCGGCAGCGTCATAGATCTGAGTCTCAGTCATCCCGTCTGCCGACATGAGCAGTGGATGAGTCGGATCTCCTAACGCATACGAGTCGGCGATTCTTATCGTCTCTGCCAGGCTTGCCGACATATCTCTTTGTAACCTTTGCCATAGCACACTCCCATGTCTACATCCTTGTGCAAACCATGTGATTGCTTGTGACTCGATTACTCATTCACAAGAGTTACGTATCGTACACCACCTTGTGAGGAACTCCCTGTCTGTCTCATTTGGTCTTTGCTTGCACATTGCTAGTTGTTGTGGGCGATTCGTACTCTTGTAAGTGCTCGTGAAATTTCTCACGAAAGCGTCGTGAAAATCAATCCAACTGTTGATGCTTCCGGGTGGCAAATTGTTCAACCATACCCGAGCTGGTCCTTCCAGCATCTGCGGTACGTAATGTACTGCCATCTCAAGTTTCCCTGCGTGATTTTCACAACGGTTCCATAATCTATGAGCCAATCCTCTGGCTTTGTGCTTCCATCATATGTTTTTGTCCCTCTAGCCAGCTGGAAGTTTGGCACCGGTGGCTCCTTCATGATCCTTGGGCCAAAGCATGGTGGACCCTGCGGACCTTGTGATTCGATTATCTCTGCCATTTTTATGTTGTCAAGCTTCAGCCTGGCATCATCCGGCTGAAGGTTCCTACCTCCGTATCTCGCTCCCATTGCTTGATATGCATGATCCGGCAGCTCGTACCCGTCATTTACCATGGCCGAGTAACCATCATTATACTTATTCGCGTTCGGGTTAGCTGGCTATTGAACTGCCTTTCCCGCGCTCTACTGTCTTCTTTCCGGCTGAGTTGGTGTGTTATTCGGAGCTGGATTTCCTCCTCCTGCCGAGTGAGTTCGCGCCGACTATGAGGCGCAAAATTTTGCCCTCCGTTGTCATTTCTCTGTCCAATTTTTCCCTGGTTTTCATTTTCTCGGGGATTATTTCTTTTTGCCACTTGCACATGCGTCGGGTTTCCTTGAACTACTGCCGGATCATAGGCAACCATTTGCTTGTTTCTTCCCAAATCCACACTTTTTTCTTTTCTCGGCCTGGGTGCCGCTCCGGGTGAGGATGCCGTGTGCCCTGCCGATCTTGCTGGGATAGGAGTCGCCGAGTGAACCAGCTCTGATCTCCCTGCTATACCCGGGTTTGCTCTGTAGTACGCCTCATTCAGCATGTTGGCTGCTTTTACTAACTCATTGACTCGATCTTGCTGCCTTTTCTTTGCTTCCCCCTCCAAGTGGGGTAATTTCGCCATTGCTGCTTCTGTCGCTTGCAGATTAGCTGTTGCTGTATTGTACGTTGGACGCATGGCCGTCTCATTGCTGTTCTCTGGAGTTATCTTTGATTTCGCATCTGATAGTTCTTCGTTGAGGTTCCTTCCTCTCAATCTCGTTGCATCAAGCCGGGTCTTTGCGCCCTTTACTCGATTTGTCGAGTTAAGCTCCCGGATAGTGATATCCACATCCTGCTATAACTATGCTAGCTCCTTTGCTTTCTCCGGGACTTTTATCCTGGCTTCTTCCAACTCGGCTTGCACGCCTTGTGGGGATTGCTTGTCCTTTGGCTCGCCAATTTGTCTATCGCTTCCTGCAGCTCCTTAGGTCTTTTGCTCCTAGCTATGTTCTCTGGTTTTTCCAGCGGCGCCTTTGCTGTTCTTGCAGCCCTTGGCGTTTCCTCGTGATTTCCTTCCTCTGGGTTCTCATTCTCTACTGGAACTACTGGGGGAGCTCTGGGGTTTAGCATTACCTCCATGGAGACGAGTTGGAGAGGTTTCCCAGCGACTGGAGCCGTTGGAGGATCCGGTGCCAGGACGATGTGCTCAGGATATGCGCGCTCCACGCGCACCACGATGTAGACCTGGTGCTCGCCGAACTTGATGAAGTGACCGCCCCTAGGGAACGGCTTAGTCCCGAAGCAGCCGTTGTCGCTGACGAAGTTGAGCGCTCCAAACATCTGGATGAGGCCGGAGTAGACGCGCTCGCCGGTATTGGCGATGATGTTGCCCGTTCGGATGAAGACTCCATCAAGAACCTGCTTCTGCCCCACGGTGGGCGCCAACTGTCGTGGTGGTGGCACGGAAGATGCCATGGGTAGGCTTAAGTTGGGGGTTGAATGGGTGCTTGTGCTCACCGGGGAGGGAGTGCACGGTTGAGCCATGAACGAGGAACAGGAAGAACTCTCCACACTTGACAATTTGATTGATACCCCAAAGATTACAAGTGCTCCTTGAGCTGTATTGGCTTGAGTATGCAGCACCTATTCTCTACTTGGTCCAACCTCCTTCTACTACTGCTATGCCCTCCCTTATATAGGCGGTTCTAGATAATACCCCTTTGGGTTCTAGGGTTTACTGTGTGGATCTTGTTCTCTACAATATGGGTCGGGTTATGGGCTTGTTCTAAGCCCATAAGCCCGGTCCATAAATCTTGACAGCTAACGGCCTTCTGGTATGCTGCTTCTTGTTCTTTTTGGCGTCACGCTGTTACTTTGTATGTCAGTGCTTGCTTTGGGCGTCACCCGGCTCCTTTTGTGTCGACCGGCGTAGCCCTTCTCTTTTGACCATGCTTTACCATGGTCCTTCCCGAACCTTACTCGGAAAGGTGCCACGTGTCCTTCTTGACTCGGCCCTTCCTCGGTTGACTCGGCTCGTTGGTACCTGCAAGGGTTACAACTTTGTCCTATACGGGCCGAGATAGTCTAAATCTCGGCTCTCACGCTTATCTTTCCCGGACGTTCTTATCCGGCCTGTTTCATTTCTACTCGGAGCCAACCCAGCTGCGCTATGTTCCCCCTCTCGTGACCCTACCGAGGGTTATCCAACTTGCTTCCTTTTCCAACTGGATTGCTAACTGCTTCCTCCTTTCCGGATCAGTTAGATCCTCTAACATGTCATTTTTATCTTCGACAATCACTTGATGTGTCTGATAAAAAGACGCAACGAGTGTTCGGTATCTATCCATAAACTTGGAAGCTAACTTAGGATGCTTCTTAACCAAAGTAAGTTGATCCAGTGTAGGCTCCGAGTCTATAGAATCATGAGGTATCACAGAAAATGTGCTACCTTCTAACTCCTTGGCTTTATGCTCCGGTATATTAGCTATCGTCTCCACAATAGCAACATGATAGGCTGCTAAATGACTTCTACCCTCACCTATAGATAGATCGTGATATAATCCAAGCTCCTCTAGAAGTTGGATACTCATACGATACTTGGATAACATCCGACCATCATGGTAAGTTATAGTGTTCACTAGAATTCTAGTTGGACAACTAAAAATCTTTAAAAGTTGACGAAGTTGGTCTGTGAATGATCCTTGATAATCATCAAGAGTCTCTACTTTCCTTACCAAAGTCTGTTTTGGAAACTTTGGTGCCATAGCTCTGTATATCAGAAAAATAATTTTGATTAGTAACCAATAATATATTGCATCATAACAAAGAATTATCGCACTAAAACATATAACGAAATATTCTCATTTTAATACCCATTATATTTCTTTTAGGGAATTCTTTATCGTTTCTACACTCTCCTACAGGTAATACCCTTTACTAGGTTTCCAACCTAAGGTCAAAGCAATTTGCTCTGATACCAACTGCGGTGACCCAGCATACCACTACATGTGTAGTACACTATAGTCGTTGACATGACATCCACAGAACACCGTTCTGCAAATATCACATCCCTCAGAGTGGTACAACAGAAACATTGCGGGTCCATATTACAAACATTCGCACATTATTAATATTACAATAACAGAAGTTTAAGACTTCAAAAGGTTTCAACTTACAAACCAAAATATAAAGTGTTTCAGTGGAATTTAAAAGTAGCAACTCCATCTAGGAGTTGAGCTCAGCAGCTTATTCTATAGAGTGCATGCTGCTCGGCTCTATTGGTTACTACTAACTAGGATACTTAGTTGGACTCGTTATCATCAACACCATAGCGGATTTCGGAATCCACTCCTTCAACACCTCCTGACAGGTCAGGCTCCTCGTAGAACACATCTTCTTGACATTCAGCTGCATACATTGGCACGTCTTCGGGATCCTCAGAGTCTAAGCAAGGGATCAAAGGAAAGGATGAGTAATAGCGTTACCCAACAAGTTCATTATATGCAAGATGGGAATTTTGATGCTCTAACTACCACCTAGGACTATAAGTCCTTGGTACTATGCAATTTTTTAAAATCTTTCTTCAAAGATTGATTTTATTATGAAAATATATGACCATCAGCCTTCACAGGTTGACTAGAACTTTCATGGAGTTCCTTTCCTGTCGCGTTCGTAGCTCCTTCCCGGAACAGGTAGTAACAAGTAACAATTTTACACTCTGTGGAGGTGCGTTACTTTACCCATGAGAGATCAACTCCTTGTTGCACAACCGGTCGTACTTTCCCGTCCACAATTCCATGATGTGGGGCCCAGTGGTTGGTCCAAGCCAATCACTGCCCCCTTCGCGACCTCGCATGCCTCCTTGGTGTACACCATGCCCACATATTGGATTACGGCAATGGTTTGTACAAACCGTTAGATGCCAGAACTATCGTGGGACGATGAGGGTTCCCACCCATATGCTGCATATCCTCTACGAATTACTAATTAATATGCATGCTACGAGGATAATAGCCATGACCTGCACATCGGGCTTCATGCGAGAGGAAGAAGATACAGCTGACTTCTCTGTCCCATTCCAAATCTCATGGCTAACGCGTAATATATGGCGCTAGAATCACTGATGTCAGGGGTTATTAAGTCCCTAATTGATCATTGCAAATAGAACCCTAAGTTCTATTGCTCCATTATATCATCACTTAAGATGGCATCTATGATTTCTTTATTTGTGAAAATAATATTTTATTTCTTTGGAGTATATATGATAACACACAATTTGCAAATACTTTGGTAAAGACTCTTCAAAGGATATGAGTAAGTGATGAACTCGCCTTGTGATGGCAAGGTAGTGAAGTCTTATGATTGCACTGGACCTTGAGCTTCTATGTCTACAAAAACATCATTATTGCCCGGTAAGGACAATATTTAAAGAAGCAAAATGATTATGCAAAGTAATGTAATGCATCATTTAGATTTATATGTATTCTTCCCCATTTATTTAAATTATAAAAATTCTTTTAATGAGAAAGAATTTATAAATATTAATTTTTAATATTTATTGAATATTGTATTCTTTTAATTTATTTGCTTTTTATTTAATTAATAATTCCTTTAAGAATTGTCATTAAATACCAAAAATTGACATTAAATATTTGTTTAGTATTTTTCTAAAATACTACAATATTAATATATAATGAAAGTGATTTTTATTTATTTTTATCATCTTTCAATAATTTTGTAAAATTCCATAAGGAATATATAAATTACAAAATTCTTAATAAAATTTATATGTCCAAAATTTTATCTCTTAATATATTTGGATAGTTTGGATTATTGTGAATCCATAAATATTTTATTTATAATTTTTGAACTTTTATTTTATTTTCTAGAATTTATTTAAGTTCAAGGGCATTTTGGTCTTTTTCCAATTATTAAAACAGGATCTAAAGAATTTGGGCTGATTGTTTGGGTTTATTGGGCCGTTGTGGCCCAATAGGGCAAAGTCAAAACAACACCCCTAAGGGGTATTGGCCCAACCCAGCCCAACACTCTATGTCTCTCTCTCGGGCTCACCTCTCTCCTTCTTCTCCCCCGACCCCATGGTCAGCGATGCTGTCGCCGGCGATTCGCGCCGCCGCGGACCTTCCTGGTCGCCGTTGTGGTGCAGGATGAGGTTGTCGGCCCCGCTCTACCTTCATGTCCAATTGGATTTGGACCTAGAGCCCTCCTGCGGCCAGATCGATGTCGTTCCAAACCCTAGGGTTTGGGGTTGGGGTTGGTGCTGACGTCGCCGCTGCTGTCGTGCGTCGTGGTGATGCTCCTCGCCCCCAGGCATGGATATAGTCGCCGTCGTGGTGTTGTGTGGGTCGCAGCTCCCCCTTGGGGGTGCTCCCCGTGCCGCTGTGGTCATCGGGCTCCTCTGCTTCCTCTTCTAATCTACAGCGAGGACCTTCGGTAAGTTATTCCTCTCCCCTAGTGCTCTCTATGCTAGACCATCTTATGCTAGATGTTGGTAGTGACCTTTCTGGTTACTGTCTTGTCCTGATTAAGATGGTTTGTTCTGCTTAGGGTTCAAATCCCTCTATGGATTAGATATTTGATGAATTGGATCATGTATTGATGATCCCTGAATCTGTTGAGTGTGACTTGCTGTGGATTATTGTTGATGGTTAGATGTGGTGATGCTAGTGGTTTATCAGATGATTCTATGGATTAAATTTTAGATGATTCAGAGGGTAAGGTTGCTTTAGAAGCAATACTTGGGAAATCTAGTGATTTAATAACTCACCGCTGTCATTACTTGGTTGATGACAGTGAGTGTTGTGTGATGAAGTCACTGTATTAGTACTGTTGGCTTAAGAATTCATATGTAACTTGAGATCAAATGGTTTCAAACAGTGAAGATATACATATGGATTTTCCTGATTATGATTCATGTGATGTCAGGAAAATGATTTATAGTTTGTTGATTGTATCTGTGAAGATTGGATGCTTCACCTGCTTAGTTTAGAACTGTTCTTGTGACACCATCCTTGTATGGCACACAAGATTACATTCTATTACTTGGTTTGGTCTTGTTCAAGCTTAAAATGAGTTTGGCATTAAAGATAAGTAGAAACTTCTTTTCTTAAATCCCTAAGACCCATGATGTTGGTCTGAGGTTTAGGAATTAAGCCTTTAACTTGTTGATTCGCATGGATGTGTTCTGGTAGTGATACCAGCTACTGTTTCTTGAATCAAAGTTTGGGAAAAATGATGGTAGGATTGATCACTTATATAGATCCATAAGATTAAATTCTAAGGTGCTACTCTAATTGAAGAGATGTGCCTAGAAGTTTAAATCTTGTCTATATTTATTCTTGAATTGAAATATAGCTTGATAGCTAGGTCAATGATGTTGTTCTGAGATCTAGTTGGATCCTTATACTTTTCTGATTGCTTTTAGTGTTTAAAAACTTCAGTGATGGATTCACCCCACTTGGGTGCTTTCTGAGAATTTGAGTAATTGATAGATCATGAATGCTTGTCTAATCTTAGACAGATAGATCATGTGATGGTCTATTTACTCACCACACTTACTTGATGTTGGGGTTGCTAGTGGTTGATCTTGTGGTAGCTTGATCTGGTGCTCCCCTGGTATTTCTAGCTCCTGGCTTGTCCTTGATCTAGCCCTTCACCTCCTGGTCCTGGTGGCTTGATCTTGTCCTTGCTATCCACCTGATCTACCCCCTCCTTATGTCACCATTTTGGTGATGTGATTCAGGGTTTTGATTAGTGTGATCTTGCTTGGCTTTGGCTTGGTTTAGCTGGTGGCTGCTGTGCTTGGTGTGTAAGAACAAGAAAGTGGTCTGGGGTTGTATTCCCACGGCTGTGCTGATGGTTTTGTTTGATTGTTCTGTTGTTGTGGTCTTGTGGCACACACCATGCGATTTGGTGTGTGTCTTTGCTGTATGCCTTTGAGGTTGTGGATATGTTCTGAATTTGAAAGTTACTTTTATCAGGTTACCATTTACTTGGTTGGTGAAACTTCCCCTCCTTGCTATTTATTTGACTTATGGCTTAAAATTATGAAAGATATATTCTTTCATATTGGTGAAACTTGCCCCTTAAATTACTCAATGATGAAAAAGTCAATAGTGCACTTTACTGTCAATTCTGAGAGTAAAATAATTCTAATCCTAACTTTCATTCTTTTTTAAGTTTCAGTTTATTTTGCAGGTACCAGATTTGAGGATCAAGACTTTAGTTTAGGTTTTTCTTTATAGAATAGTCACTTGTAATATCTTTATTCTTTTGTAATTTTATTTTTATCCTTTTGTAATAAAGATTGTACTATTATTCAATAAATAAACATTATTCTTTTATTTAATTACTATTGTAAATATTGTTGCTTATTTCCATAAGTTACATTTTGTAACTCATTATTGATTGAAGTTTTGGAATATTCATTTTATTGATTATCTTCTTTCATTTAAAGTTTGAGTTATTATTGGTTAACTCTAAATTAAATCAAATACTCAAACATCATTCAAAATCCTTTTGAATTATAATTCAAACACTCAAGTTTTAAATTCAAATTTCATTTCCCAAAACACTCTAATCCACAAGATCATATCAAAGTCTATAACAATCATCCTTCAAGACTATACCTAATCTCAAAGCATGAAAGAAACTTTGATCACTTTAGGTTTTTATTTGGCAAAAAAATTACCCACATTTTCACAGATGAATGCATGCAATATCTCAAATTCTTAAATCTACCCTTCGTTGGTTCCTAAATGCTGGGATGTTACAGAGGAATATCTGATGGGGGAGCTGCGGCAGTTGGCAGCATTGCATGTAAGTTCTTCGAGCTGCTCATTTTGAATCTTTGTTTTGCGGGACATCTTACTTTGTAGTTGTTGCAGGTGTCAACCTTGTTCCTAGGAAGGAGAAGGAGCGCGTTGCGGTTCGGATCAACTGCTTGACCCAGCAGGATATGGAAGCCGGTGGCTTTTTCTGGATGGATCGCGACCATGCCACGGTTCTTGCGACTGTGCAAGATCGTGCTCACCAGGTGTCGCGAGTGCTGCGGCAGATGAAGACTTCCCTAGCATCGATTCTGCACGTCATGTTTCCCCTTGATGAAGCGTCATCGACAGTCTGGGGCTTGCTGGCGAAGTTTCGGGACGTGCGTCATGTTAGGGAGTTGGTGCAGCACCAGTTGGTTGCGGGAGTGAAGGCCGCTCTTTCCCTCGTGCGACTGCATCGCCCTGATGTGGATCTTGCTGCTGATGCGGCTGCCCCCCCCCCCCCCTCGGCCAGATGGTGGCTTATGGGACATGCGCCCTCACTATGCGGCTGTTAGGCAGTATGCGGAAGAAGTTGTAGATCTCTTTGACCATCGTGCGCAGGTGATCCTTTAGAATAGGTAGCTCCTGTAAAAAAGATAGATGTAAACTTTGTATATATTTTGACTGGGCATGTTGTGCCCTTTATTTGTAAAGGTTCACTGTGTTAGCACGTGGTGCTTGGTTGTATGCATGCCCTTTTCATTAGCCTGACGTGGTCAGCTACTCAGGTGTACATGCGTTATCCTCAGTCCACGAGGTCGTGAGGTGAGGGGGAACCCCCGAGTGTGTTGTAGCATAAATAAATGCGAGTAAAAGATAAATTTTTGGGCGAGACACTTAGCTTTATTCATATCATAATGAGGAGGTACATTTTTCGGCTGAGTAGCCTTGGCTTAGTAGCCTTATTGAATGTAAAGGGGGATAGCTAGGGGTAGAAGCGTCGCAATTATGCGACGTTCCATGGGTTGGAGTATGCGACTCCAGACTCCACGTGCTTGAGGCAGTAGGCGCCACCTGGGATGACTTCGGTGACGACGTATGGTCCTTCTCAGGGTGACTCGAGCTTTTTTGGCCGCTCTTGCTTGAGTCGTAAGACGAGGTCTCCTTCGACGAAGGACCTTGGGCGTAGCCGACGGCTATGATAGTTGCGGAGGCTCTGCTGGTAGACCGCCAAGAGAGCCACGGCGATATCGCGTGCCTCGTCGAGTGTGTCGACGGCATCTTCGAGTGCGGCCGTCGATTCGTCTTTGCTATAGGCGACGACCCGTGGGGCCTTATGGCGCACTTCTGTAGGCAACACGGCTTCGGCTCCGTGCACCATGAAGAAAGGCGTGTAGCCAATTGAGCTGTTTGGCGTTGTGCCCAAGCTCTAGAGGACGGAGGGTAGCTCTTCTGCCCATGCTCCCGCAAGCCGCTTGAGTGGGCTCATTAGGCGCTTCTTGATGCCGCCGCCTACGAGGCCGTTGGCCTTTTTGACCTGCCCATTGGTTTGCGGGTGTGCCACGGAGGCATACGATATGTTGATCCCGATGCCTTCACAGAAGTCCTAGAATTCTTTGGAGATGAAGTTTGACCCGTTGTCGGTGATGATGCTGTGCGGCACGCCGAACCGGTATACTATAGATTGGAAGAACTTCATGGTCGTTTTACCCTTTTGGTTGGTAACAGGCATGGCCTCGATCCACTTGGTGAACTTGTCGACTGAGACCAGGGGGTAGACGTGGCCTCCTTTCGAGGACTTGGGCAGTTTGCCGATCATGTCGAGGCCCCATTGGGCGAAGGGCGAGGCCAAGGGTATGGGTCTGAGCTCCGATCCTGGTGCGTGTGGTTTGTCTGCGAACCTCTGGCACCTGTTGCACCTTCAGACGATGTCCTTGGCGTCGTTCATGGCCGTTGGCCAGTAGAACCCAGCTCGTAGAGTTTTGGCGACGAGGGCGCGGCTGCCCGCGTGATGGCTGCAGATGCCCTCGTGGATGTCTTGGAGGATGGTTTTGCCGTCACCGATGGTGACGCACCTTTGGAGCACACCCGAAATGTTGCGCTTGTACAACTCGCCATTGATGATGGTGAAGGCCTTGGACCGACGAGATATGCGTCGGGCATCTGTCGGATCATCAGGCAGTTCCTTGTTTATCAGGTACCGCAGGTATGGCTGCGTCCATGTTTCTTCGATTGCCATGACCTCCATCAGGTTGACCACTGTGACCTCTGTGTCGAGCTTTTCGGGTCCTTCCTATCCTTCGGGTAGCGTAGCCCCCGAGTGCTCTGCCTCTTCGAGTGATCCCTTGGGAAATTTCATTTTGATGGATGGCACACAGATCTGTTCAAGGAACACACCTAGTGGCACCCGTGCGCAGGTGGAGCCGATGTTGGCGAGTCTATCGGCTTCTTCGTTGATTTCTCTTCTAACGTGCCGAAGCTCGCAACCGTCAAAATCTTCTTCGAGTGAGTTGTAGAGCGCGCGGTACACGGTCATGTTGGCGGCATGTGCGTCGCACTCGTTCATCGTCTGCTAGACGACAAGGTTCGAGTCACCGTAGATGACCAGGCGTGTTGCGCCGCAGATCTTGGACATCCTCATGCCATGGATGAGGGCCTCGTATTCGGCTTCGTTGTTGGAAGCTCGAAATTTCATCCGGAGGACGTACTTCATCTTGTCGCCCTGCGGGGATGTCAGTATGACCCCAGCTCCTGCTCCAGCCTCGCGCTTGGAGCCATCGAAGTGCATCGTCCATGACTGTGTCATATCCAGGGTGTCCGGCAGCTGCAGCTCCATCCAGTGGATGAGGAAGTCCGGTAGGACCTGAGACTTGATCGCATGACGCTTCTCATAGACTATGTCTAGAGGGGATAGCTCGATGCCCCACAAGGCCACGCGTCATGTGGCTTCCAAGTTGTTCAGGATGCTGTTCAGGGGTGCCTCGTTGACGACCATCACCTGATGCTCCTGGAAGTAGTGGCTCAGCCGACGAGCCGTCATGCACACGTCGTAGGCGAGTTTGTGGTAGTGAAGGTACCTCTGTTTTGTTGGCGTCACTACCTCGCTGAGGTAGTAGATTGGGCGTTGGACCCCATGGGTCTTGCCATCTTCGGGTCGTTCGACCACGAGCACGGTGCTTACCACCTAATGTGTGGCTGCTATGTATAGCAGCAGAGGCTCGCGTTCCTTTGGCGTGACTAGGACGGGCGAGGTTGAGAGCAGCCGCTTCAGATCTTCGAATGCGTCGTCGGCTTCAGGTGTCCACTCGAATTTATCTGCTTTGCGTAGCAGCTGGTAGAAAGGAAGAGCTTTCTCACCCATACGGCTGATGAATCTTCTCAGCGCCGCGATGCGTCCAACTAGCTGCTGGACACTTTTGAGGTTCTTTGGTTTCTCCATGGCCAGTATGGCCCGGATTTTCTTCGTGTTCGCCTCAATTCCTCGCTGGGAGATGAAGTAGCCAAGCAGTTGGCCAGATGGGATGCAGAAGGCGCACTTTTCTGGGTTCAATTTGATCTTGTAGTGATCAAGGTTGTCGAACGTCTCGCGGAGATTATCGATCAATGTCTTGGCCTCCCTTGTTTTGACTACTATGTCGTCGACATAGACCCGTATGTTGCGGCCGATCTGGCTCTTCAGGCATGCCTGCATGCACCGCTGGTACGTGGCACCTGCGTTCTTCAGCCCGAAGGGCATTGTGTTGTAGCAGAACACTCCGAACGGCGTAATGAACGTTGCTTTCTCCTGGTCTTTGACCTTTAGTCGAATATGATTGTAGCTTGAGTAGGCGTCGAGGAAGGAGAGTTTCTCGCATCCTGCTGTTGAATCGATGATCTGATCGATCCGAGGGAGAGGGAAGTGATCCTTCGGGAAGTGCTTTTTCAACAATGTGAAGTCCACGCACATCCGCAGGATGTTCGTGTCCTTTTTAGGGACCATCGCGGTGTTGGCCAGCCACTCGCTTTCCTTGATCTCCCTGATGAAATCAGCATCGAGGAGTCTGTTGACTTCGACTCCGATGGCTTCGGCCCGTGGCTCGGACAATCGTCGGATGCACTATTTGACGGGCTTGGCATCTGGGAACACATTGAGTGCGTGCTCGGCGAATTCCCTGGGAACTCCTGGCATGTCCGCAGGACACCAGGCGAAGATTTCCCAGCGCTCACGGAGGAATTCGATGAGCGCGCTTTCCTATGCGGGGCTGAGGTCGTTGGCGATCAGCGCCGTCTTGGAGGCGTCTGTCGGGTGGACCTGCACCTTTTTCGTTTTGATTGTTGAGTTGAACAACATGTCGGGTGCGTTTTGCCTTGAGACTGGGGGTGCCCCATTGTCTGTCACCTCTCGGAGCCTTATGAGCTCCTCCTGCATGTCGAATGACTGGGAGATTCTGTTGAAGTCCCTGTCGCAGTTGTCCGACCGGGTGAAGCTCCCGTGGACCGTGATGACGCCCCTAGGTCCTGGCATCTTGAGTATCAGGTACACATAGTGCGGTACTGCCATGAACCTTGTGAATGCTACGCTCCCGAGGATGTCGTGGTATTGTGATGGCCAATCCACCACTTCGACTCGAGTCGCTCGCACTGAAAGTTGTCGGGTTTTCCGAAGATGACGTCGAGCCATATCTTTCCTAGGGGGAATATGCCCTTCCCTGGGACGATGTCGTGGAACATTGTGTCTGATTGTTCCAGGCTGCACAGCAGGATCTGCAGTGCTGCTAAGGTGCTAGCAAACATCAGATTGATGCCGCTGCCGCCGTCCATGAAGACACGGCTCATCTCGAACCCTCCGATCTGTGCCTCGAGCACCAGGGAAGCATGACCTGGGCGAGGGATATGGCGGGGGTGATCCAAACGGCTGAATGTAATGCAGGACTCCGAACCGCTGAGGTACTCAGGGATGGCGGGTGGAGCGGTCACAGCCAGGCTGACCTGGCGGGTGATCTTCTTTTGCACCATATTTGTTGGGCACCCCTTTTGGATCATCAATGACCCTTTCGGCGCGGGGTACCCATTTACACCGTTGTTCTACGCGGGTGCGATCGGGAGATTCGAAGGTCCCACGGGTGGTGGCGGAGGAGCTCCGTGGGCGATGTCACCTGGTGCGGGTGCGTGTCCGTACCTAGGGTTCAGGGCATGCTGTCTCATCTGGGACAGGCTCTCGCTGAGTTTCTGAAACTCGCGACAATCCTTGAGCATATGGCTAGCCTTCTTTTTGCCATCCTGCTTATCAATGTAGAAGTGGATGGTGCATGGTCCCAACAATTTGTCATATGCCGAGGGCTCGTCGTCGCGGCCGCGGCGTTGCCATGTTTGCGTTGGGCGTCCTCCATCACGGAAGTTGTTTTCACGGTATCCGTCGTTGTTGCGGTTGCTTTTGTTGTGGCGGTCGGCGTAGCCAGCCGCGACCATGTCGGGTCCGTCGCGATCGTCTTAGACGCGAGACCTTTGCTTGCTACGGCACTCACGTCGGAGGCCGTAGTTATCTTCCTCCTCTGAATGTGCTTAGTGGACGGAGTCCTCGCCATCTGCCCACCTGTTGGCAATATCCATGAGGTGGTCGAGTGTCTTGGGCTTGACGCGCCCAAGTTCTTCCTTGAAGTCCTGGCGTTTGACGCCATCTTTGAAGGCGTCGACTGTTCTCTCCTCAGAGATGTGTGTCGTGGAGTTCTTGATGTTGGACCAGCGTCGTATGTACGAGCGAATGGATTCACCCGTTCATTGGTTGCAGGCCCGTAGCTCTTCGATCGAGGCTGGCCTCTCACTGGTACCCTTGAAGTTTCGAATGAAACTGTACGTCAGTTCCTCCCAGCTTCGGATGGATCCAGAAGAGAGGCTGCTGAGCCAGATCTGGGTTGTGCCTGTTAGATGCAGCTGAAGGCATTGCAGGGCGGTATTTTTGTTTCCGCCGTGCAGCTTGACGGACGACAAGTGGTCGCTGATCCACGCCTTAGGGTCCTGCGTGCCGTCGAACTTCGGAGTGTCCGAAGGAAGCTTGAAGTTCCTCGGCATCCGTGTCCGCCGAACAGATCTGCTGAAGCATCGAGCCCCGCAGAGTTCTCCTTCGTCGTCATCCTCTTCGGATTCGGATGAGCACACGCTCTTGGCGCGTGCCATGTCAATCTTGCGCTGAGCGAGTTTGCTTCGAGCGTCGTAGTCGCGGCTGCGACGTCGTGAACTCTTGTGTCGTCGAGGTAGGTCGTATTCCTCCTCATCGGACGAGGGTGTGGGATTGCGGTTGAATCTGACCGCAGCCTTCTTTTTCGGCTCTGTAGGAGCTTCTTCGTGGAGCGCAGCTACAACGAGTCCGAGTCCGGCTAGTGCGGAATTGTGCATGGCCCTCTTCGGGTCCCCCACCGGAGGTGGATGGGATGCAAGGTATGTGGTGGCTGCCATGATCGCAGCTTGCGGTGTCTTCGGGATAACGTTGCCGTTGGCGTCCATCTCCATGAAAGACGTGTTAAGGGTTCGGGTCACCTCACGGCGTGCAGCGGGGTCCATGTTCTCTACGCGAGAACGATGCTTGTTGGCGTTGTTGCCGTGCGATCTGGAGCCGCCAACGATGGACAGCGCAGCTCGCCGCGAGCTAGACTCCGAGGCCGCTTGCTTGCGTTTGTCAAGTACCTCTTGCATCTTCACCTGCTTTTTGTGCTCTTCAATGAGGAGCAGGTGGTATGCCATCAGCAGGTCCCGTGAGGCACCCACGGGCAGGATCTTGTTGCCCGCCACGGCTTCGCGTGCTTGGTTCCATCCTTCCTCGCTGAGGTGGATTACTCTATTGGCGTCAGGATCGTCCTTGTTGGGCGGGGGGGATGGTTGCCTCCTGTTTTCGCCGTTTATACCCTACGGGTTGGGTGGCGGTATGTGAGCACCCAAACCTGGTGGTTGTTGCTCCATGTCGTTTTGGATGACCACGGCGCGTTGGTAGCGTCCGTAGGTCGGATCGTTGCTGCCGCAGCTTTCTGATCCGGAACCGTAGGTCCCTTCATCCGACGGGGGATCGCACAGATCTGAGTTGCAGTTGCTGCTGTCGTATGACTCATCTGTCGATGTTGTTGTGCGTAGCACGTTGGGATGCGGGGCCCATGAGGCGGGCCTGATCGATGGCAGAGGCACCCGCTCTGGGAGGCGGAGCGTCCTGGTCTGACCCACCTGGAAGCAGAAGCTTCCGAACAGTATCTCGAGCCCGTCGCCTACGGGCTCGAAGTCCTTCAGGGTGGCTGGCGAGTGGGCGGTGAAGTCGAAAGCGCCGAAGAGGAGATGGCTCTCTGTCGCTGAGGAGTTGTAGATCGCTTTGGTCGGGACCATCACGATCGCACAATCAGAGCCCCCAGTTCCCACAGACGGCGCTAATTGACGAGGTTTAATCTCGTCAATGCCCATTGTTATGAGCTTGGGTTTTGGAGAAGATGGGGTGCTGGAGATCGCGGAACAGTTAATAGATAAGCAACTAGGGGACACGAGATTTACCCAGGTTCAGGCCCCCAGAGGGAAAACCCTACTCCTGCTTGTCTACTCTTGATTACGGCGGAACCGAAAGTTACAGGGGTGCGCAGATGCAATCTGGCATGGAGGTGTGTATGCGGTGGTATGAGAGAGATCTAGATCGCGCCCTCCTAGCCTTTATATAGAGATAGGCAGGTCCCGGGCATAGATCGAGTCAGTTATAGGTTTAGGATTTGCCCCTTTGAATATTCTGTCTGTTCTAGTCTTGCTCTCCAAGGATCAAAAGACGTCATGGGCTTGGGCCACCCGAAAATCTTCATGGGCCACATATATTCTCGTGGGCCTTCCTTGGGCTGGACTAGGTATGCTAATGTCGTGTACCCGTAGGGTATAACCATGTCACCAGTTCTCTTACTTGTCATTGATGCCATTGTACCGGTGCTTCTCGTCCTCGTGTTGTACACTACTGTCGCACTATCTCCACTTATACTTTTGGGTTTGGCTGCTTGGTGTTCTCATTGAACAATGGTCAGGTTGATCAAGCTAATCCATGGGAAAGGATTGCTGACGTTGGATCATATTCTCTTTTCCTTAGAGTGAACTATCCGATTATCATGCCTGTGTGCGGTGCGGATCTTGCCTTAGGTTATCTGACGAGAAGCAACTGTGTCTACATCTTAACAACTGCAACATGGCTTTCCAAAGAGTGGCAGCCTAAATTATTCCGCTTTAGTCTGAGTGGTAAAGACTGCGGTGTTACTTCTAAAGTCAATGTCTTGGAGGGAATTAGTAACCCTCTCTTCTGGGCAGGAACGGTGAAGCATCCGCTTTGGTTCATCCAAACCTTCGTGAACGCCCTCGATTGGAACCGGCCTCATGTTTAACTAAGAAACAAGACCTATTGTCATAGTATGTACTGATGCAATCCGTATGTAATACTTGGTACTACAATTAGAGAAATAGTTCTCGACCCTGTTGAATGGTTTATTTTGTTTGGTTGTCTGAAGTCATAAGCTTTCAACTTCTTGGTATCTATCCTTAGAAACATGTCCTTGTATCGGTACTATGTCTTATCGTAATCATTTTGGTTACTCGTATGTACTTGACTATATTTTCTTTGGAAATTATGAAAAATTTAGCATCAACAGGATATTACAAACCACATGCCATACACTTTAAGAAATAATCACCTCAATGCTTGTGTAATAAGGGTCGTACTCTATGTAAACAACCTTGCCTTCAACGATTCTAGGCTAATACACTACTGTTTGGTTAAGCTGATATGATAAGACCATATTTTGTTAGAGATTTATCTTAACATTATATAGTGTACGGATAACTTTCAACATTATCAGCTGTATCAATACTAGCAAATCCCAATATTGCTAACCATCAAATCCACTTTCCTATTCTAGCATCTAGGAGATTCTATTGATAGAAGCATGATCAACGCTACGCACAAGGACCAAATATACACCTGATACTTTATGGATGTGGCTCAAAATTAAAATTATTTTTGGTGCTTTACATATTACCGTATAATTTTATATTGTGATGATATGTCATTCTACTAGTACTACTATGTAGTAGTACAATAGTAGTATTATCTGATTTGCAAGGCACATGCAATCCAATACTAGTATTGAGGAGTACACTATAGAACATATTGGCGTGCTAGACTACCTAGCTAATTAAAGTCTCCTCGATGCAGTTGTGCCCTGCAGCAAAAGACCGATAAAGGAACACGCAAAAAAAACCTTGTTCAAAGAGCCATCCAATCTTCCCCATCTCCAGCAGAATTTGGTATCATATCCAGCGCACGCTTCACTCATTTTCCTCACCATCTCGCTCATAGCATCGGTCCTTCCAATAGTCATAGGTTGATCAGCCCTCGCCTCCAATCCATCGAGACGTGATGGCGGATTTAGGGCCCAATAGGCGGCACAACATATGGAGCAAGGTCGGTGCCGACGTCTTCGATGAGATCTCTATGCGTATGGACACTATCAGCACTGCCCAGCTGACTGCATGCTCCAAGGAGTTGAACATGTAAGTCGCCAACGGAAAAGGTAGCAGATGCCCCAACGATGATTGCGAGACATTGGTCGCCTATCCTCAGGTCCACAACCACAAGATCGCGTGCTCGCACGGCCCATGCAATTGAATGGAGGATGGCTACGTGTTCGTTGATGGCTGTGAAATATAGCCATCCACGTAAGCATTTAAACTAGATATTATTCATATATTTGATAAAATATCTCTCTACAACCTGCCACTAATGCCTAATGATCAAAGGGGTATGCAATCCTTTCTTTCTATTTTTGCCTACGTAGATAATGACATATTATGATGTGAATCATTACATAAATACCAAAGATACGAGATTTCCAACACGTCAAAGAAACCAGGAGCCGTGAAGAGGTTACTGCAAGATTAACGACCAACTATACGGCCCGTGAAGAGACCCCTCATTAGGTCAAACAGAACAACTTTCGTGAAGGGACCCCTATATAAAGAGGCTTCAGACGACGAGAAACAATCCCCCGACTCCACAATCTCGCTTCTTTCACCCTAAACTCTCCCTGCCACCATGTCGGAGGAATAGATCAAGATCTAAACCTCTAAACCCTTCTCCACCACCATAGCCATCTTCCACCACTTGTAATAGTAGATCTCATCTCCAATTGGCGATATTGTAAGACTATTTGCTCTATTATCTCTATTACAATGTTTATGATTGTCGATTTCATCTCTATGTGTGAGTAATTCTCCTTGGTCTAAGGGCTTCGTCCTAGCCATGTAGCTTTTGTGCATGTTATTTATCATAGATGGGATCATGTATTAGTTTGTATGACATGATGATTGTAGTACCCTCTCTTGCCTCAATCTAAGGACTTTTCAAGTACCGAAGACCCGGAGGATTGATCCAGGTAAAGGGAGTGCGAGTAACAACTGATCTGCAGGATAGGAACCACAGTGACAGAAAGGGTAGTACGACTGTATGTGAGGAACTTGCTTGGTATCAACAGTGACATCACTATGCATATCATTAGTTTTCTTTCTTCTATGGATGAGACTAGTAGGTTATTTCCATAAGCGGTTGCGGAGGCGACAACAATTATGGATGCACTGCCCATATATAATTATCTTGCTCTAACAATTACATGAGTACTTTATTATTATCTATTATTCCCATTGGATGTTTTGCACAGCTACTGGTGAAAACCAAAGACCCTAGGCTCTCTCTCTCTCAATCGTCAAGAACAAGAACAAGAACAACAACAACAACAACAACAACAACAACAACAACAACAAACAACAAACAACAACAACAACAACAACAACAATAACAACAACAACAACAACAACAACAACAACAACAACAACAACAACAACAACAACAACAACAACAACGACAACAACGACGACAACAACGACAACGACGACAACAATGACAACGACGACAACGACGACGACAATGAAAACAACGACGACAACGACAAAAACGACAACAACAACAACAACGCAAACTCTTGGTCCGATGAAAACGCAATAGGAATTATAAAACTCTCGAAGGTCCGTTTAAGTAATCTCACTTTGCTTTCTACTTCTCGAGGATTTGATAAACCTAGGTCTACTAGGGAAAATGTGCTACAACATCTGTAATCTGGATCAAAGGTATCAACCCTTTTTCTGACGCCGTTGCGAGGGAAGCAATAGCTACCCTGGTGAGGTTAGTATGAACCTTGCTAGTTTTAGTTCACATTTTTAATTTTGTTAGTTTGCTTTCAATTTTTATTTGAAAAACCAAAAAATAGTTAGTTTTTTTTAATTCTTGCTTTATCATCATTATTACTTGTTTAAGAAAATCCAAAAACATAGGAAGTATGGCTGAAAAGAAACTTGGGGAGTTTGCAACTCCTAACAATGAACATTTACATACTCCTATTACCCAGCCAGCAATTGCTACTGAAGATTATGAAATTAAGTCTCACTATTTAAGTTTGGTTCAACGGAATCAATTTGGAGGCTCTGATGTAGAAGATGCAGGTATGCACTTAAATACTTTCACTGAATTATGTGATATGATGCGCATTAAAGATGTTGACCCCGATGCGGTCAAGTTGCGCTTATTTCCTTTCTCTCTTAGAGGAAGAGCAAAAGAATGGTTGCTATCTTTGCCTTGAAATACTATTGCATCATGGTTGGAATGTACTTCTTTATTTATGACTAAATTCTTTCCACCTGCAAAGACTATGCAACTCAGATCTAATATTACTGGTTTTAGATAGGAAGAGCGTGAGACACTAGCGCTAGCATGGGAGAGAATGAAAGAATGCATGAGAAACTGTCCCAGCCATGGGATGGAAGATTGGTTAATTCTCCATTTATTTTATAATGCTTTTAACCCTGTTTCTAAGTCTATGCTAGATACTGCAGCTAGAGGAACATTTATGGGTAAGCAAATTACCGAAGCAAAGCAGCTGCTAGACAACATGCAAGACAACCATGCCCAATGGCATGTGGAAAGATCAAACACAAAGAAGGTGAACTCCGTCATACCTCAAGAGAATGAAGACCTCAATGCTAAGTTGGACGAGCTCATATAAGCCATTAAAGGTAAGGAAACCCCGGTAATATCTACTCCTGAACCAACTATTGAAGAAGTAGACTTCATAGCTCGTAATGATTATAACCCTGCTTGGAAGAAGAATTATAATCCAAACTTTTAGAAACATTATTCTAGTCCTGCAAGTAGCTCTAATAATAATATGGCATCAAGTAATACTAGTCTCTAAGAAACTCTTAAAGCTTTTATGGACTCACAAAATGAGAAAAACAATATTTTAGTTAAAATAATGAAGAATCATGATGCTATGCTTGGTAAATTATCTAACCAAGTTGTTAGTTTGAGAAATGATTTGCAGACCCTCCAAGAAAGAACAAGGATCGTTGAGGCACAGCTAGGTAAGATAACCGAGAGTCAAACCCTCCTTCTAGCTAAATTTGCAGGTAAAGCTAAGCCCAATCCGGTAGAAAACCTCAAGATGATAAGAATACAAAGGGGGGAGCCCGAAGAACTTGATTATAGCAATTTGTAGGGTTCGCAGCATAGAAAACAAAAAATTTCCTACGATGGGAACAACTATGTACCAAGATCTATCTACTAGATACAAACAACGGGCAGATGTATATCCGTAGAGAACATACCCTTGAAGACCGACAAAGCTTAACGAGTCCAAACTCGTGGTTGATGTAGATGATCTCTTGCCGATCTCAAGATCGAGAGGAAGTCCTAGCCAAGAACAGCAGCAAGATCCGGTGATCGCACACACGTTCGAGGCACCGAGAAACCTCTGCCTCCTCGCTCCAGCGATGCAGCGGAAGCACAACTCTTTCTAGCCGAATAGCCACTGGGAACATGTATCTCGCTAGTCCGAGACCATGGGGAATAAATACTAGAGGGGAGAGAGATCCTTCACGAGGAGGTGTGAGTGACAGAGAGAGAGGGAGGGGGCTCCTTTTATAGGGAGAGGGGGGCACCCAAGGGGCCATGCGCCCAGCCATGGGGCTGCCCCCACCTCTTCCACATTCATGTGGGTAGACACTCCACTCACTCAAGTGCCTTTCAATTCCCTCCACTCAAAAACCCAATCAAATTCCCATTAAATTTCCACCAAATTTAATGCAAACTCTCATTAAATAAAACTCCTTTTATTTATTCAGAATTTTGTCAATTACTTTAATGACAAACATTCACATATAACCCCTTGCTAGTATTTCATTTCACATGCAGAAACACTTTCTGCAATTTCACCCGAAAACCCGTTTCGGTATCTAATGAAATAAATTCCTGCGCTTGTTATTCTTTTCGGCATGAAAATTTTGCTCCAAATGGATGTCGGTGTCTCTTAAGTGTGTCACCCTACGGTTCGCGAATAATGCGGACATGATCAAGACCCCTCTCGGATCAATAATCAGAAGCGGGATCTGGAGACCCATACTGACTCCCACACATTTAACGATGACTTTCTTGTGATCGTCGGAACCTTTTTATGCTAGTATCTTAATCCCTTTGTTTCGCGATATATTACATGTCCGAGATTCGATCATCAGTATCTCCATACCTAGTTTGATCTCGTTACTGACATGCACTCTTTTCTCGTTCCCGTGATATAACATTCTAGTGATCAAATCACTTGCTTGCAAGCTAATCAATGTGATATCACCGAGAGGGCCCAAAGCATATCTATCCGTCATCGGTATGAACAAATTCCACTCTCGATCCATGGGCCTCAACATAACACTTTATTAGTTCTGAATCCATCTTTATAATCACCCAGTTACGGTGTGACGTTTGATGTTATCAAGAAACTCTTCCGGTGTTAGTGATTGACATGATCTCATGGTTTAAGGATTAGGATCACTTCGTAAGTTGTTATAGCAATATAAACTCAATGAATTTGATCGTAATGCTATACTTTGGATGAATGTTCATCACATCATTACACTAATGTTGTGACCTCGTTATTAACAACATCCAATGTCCATGATCAGGAAACCTATGATCATCTTGTTAATCAACGAGCTAGTTTATAAGAGAGGTATAACTAGGAACTTCCTTTTTGTTTATTAAACACACATGTATTAACGTTTCCGTATTAACACAATTATAGCATGCAAAATAAACATTTATCATAAATAAGGAATACGATAATAACCACTTTATTAATGCCTCTCGGGCATATTCCCTTCAGTCTCCCACTTGCACTAGAGACAATAATCTAGTTTGAAAACTTTGCGTATTAAACACATATGGCTTTCTGGTGTTCCATATATGCAACTGCAAGTGGTTAACATAATCTACGGATCTGACGCTTTCAGGTCCTTGTGTATTTGCATGTCTTTGCGTCTTCACGCATCACTCATTCTCCAATGAGATGGCATTGTATAAATTTGGTCTTTCGGTGAGACCTTTAGTTCCTTGGGGTTAAAACACATTGATACTATTGTCATACAATATATCTTTAGTGTTAGCCCGTTGCAAACCACACCTTAGTTTGATAACAAACTACTTGACACAAATTCCCTCCTTTGCTGCTACTATAGCAGTCATATACTTAGCCTTTTTGTTGTAGTATTCGTCACAATGTCTTAACTATGGATTTCATCCAAATCCATCATGGAATCTCCTTTCCATTACATTGTACCACCCATAGTTTAAATTGAGATAAACTTAATTTGTATCTTGTGACAAAACTAGTATCAATGTAACGCTTTACAATGAACTATTTGTAATTGTTTGTCACCTCTACACAAATATATTCTTAGTTCTTTCAAAAAGATCATAAGAATATCCTCACTATCGTCCAATGATCATTTTATGATTCATTCTGGTATATGCTCATAACACTTAGAGCATAGGACGTATCTGGATGTGTGCATATCATGGTATGATTGATCAAAACATTCTCGTGATTTCACTCATCAAGTGTCAAAGCACTTGAATCTTGTTTCACTTATCAAGTGTCGATACACTTGAATCTTGATTCAATTACTTTCCATGCAATAAGAACTGTTTCTTGTCGTTTCTAGATTGAACTCCTTCAATATCTCATATATGTATGTTTGGCACAACCATATTGGCGTCACAGTCTATCCACTATAGACATTTACGCTAAATATTTGGTTTTTGCCTAAGTATTTCATCGAAATGAAATTATTAACCTTTGTCAATAAAAGATACATCATTTCTAATCAACAAGATTTCCTCCACATAATGTATTAGAAATATGTCTCAGCGCTCCCACTTAATTTCTTGCAAATGCAAGCATCTTCATCGTCTCCTGATGAAAACTCCTTTTCATTAAGGTGAAGATTCCAACCCCGCGATGCTTACTTCAACCATTGAAGTTTGCATGCCCTTTTAGCATCCTTTGAATTTTAACAAAACCCTTCCGACCGTGTCATGTACACGTCCTAGGTAACCATTCTATTAGAAGAACTTTTTTTGTTTATTCATCTACCATATAACAAATTATATGTAGTGGTTGCTACTTTAATCCGTCCAGACTAAATATCGCTATGAAAGATCAAATCTTGTCATAGTCAACTCCTTGAACATTGTCGTAAAATACTTTACGACATGTCGACTATTTCATAGATGTGAAACATCCATGTCTGTTTTTTTATAGATCCAAATACGACCGATAGGTTTTTACACCTTTCCGGAGGGTCTTCCAAGTTCAAAACTTGATTTCTCGTGTATGGAACTATCACGGATTTTATGGCTTCAAGCCATTTGACGGAGTCAGGGCCCATCATCACTTCTTTGCATGTAGTCGGTTCATCATTCTCAAACAATAATGATTTACTCTCAAATCTTAGCATTTGATTGTTTATCCGACCGACTTGGTTCAATAAGAACTTAGATCTCCGTGACCACAACCTTTGAGGCACATAAGCTATGAGCATTATGGCAGACTCCGGAACGATTTCCGGTGCTACGCAACTCAGCACATTTAGCTAAGGTTCGTTAACCTTGTCAAAGTTCTATTGTCCTCCCACTTAACTTTTATGAAAAAATCCTTCTTCAAGAAACTTCACATTTCAAGCGACAAACCCTTTTGTCCTCGGTGTTATGGAGGAATAACCAATTGTTATTCAAAATAACCTACAAATACATGCTCATCCGACTTTGGTTGTAAACATCTTACTTATGTTTAGCATACCAAAATTTAAGAAATGACAACTTGGGTTTTACCCCAAACCATAACTTCCATGGTGTCATTTCAACGGATCTAGATGGAGCTCTTTTCAGTGTAAAAGCGGTAGTCTCTAAAGCTTTTAGTCTTTTAAAACATAATGGCAGTTTTATAAATGACACCTTTGATCAAACCATGTCACACAAGGTTTCATTACAAATCTCAAACACTCCATACTCCTATGGTGTTTCGGGAGATGCAAATCTAGGTGTTTTTGCTAAACTTGTAACTCAAATAAATCCCTTTATGATAAAATCATAATTCATTTATTTTTCTTGTTACACTTGTAACTCAAATAAATCCCTTATGATAAAATCATAAACTATTTATTTTCTTGTCACAATGATTTTCACTTCATCTTGAAAGTCTTTGAACATTTTCAAATATTTCACACTTCTTTCTCATTAAGTGAATATTCACTCAAATTTCCGGAGAAAGTATATGAAGTTGAAACCCATCGCTTACGACTACACATAGTGGACTACATACATCGATATGTATAAATTCCAATATTTTAATCGTTTGTTCTTCTTTGGCCTTTGAACGAAGTTTTAATTATCCCGAGGAAAGTCTCACAAGCGTCAGTTGATCAAATCAAAGACTCCAAAAATCCATGAAAATGGAGTTTCTTCATGTTTTATTTCCAATATAATTTAAACAGCGATGTCACTTTATAAGTGATTTTTCAATAATTTGTCTTGCGACATTTTAGCATTAGGCTTTATGGATGTGATTTCTCCAACTAGATTTGTAAATCATCCATCTTATATGGAATATGGTAATTATTTGAACAACCTTTGTTCTCATAATACTTGATTTAAATAACAATTATTAAAACAAATCTTGAAGTCAAGCTTTGATGTCAACGAGAAATACAAACAACGGTTTGTTTGTTTTCGATGAAAATCATCACATATTCTCTTGCTAGTTACTTAGGCCATTGTAGTTCATGAATTGCGTCGTTCTGTATGAAATTTCGTACCAACCAATTCGGTATCCAATACCCAAGAACCACATTGTTTAGCAAGCAAAGAATACAACCATAACATGTATATCATCTATATACCTAAATTGGATATTTCCAATCTTTTCTTTTCTGCCAAATATATTTTATAGATTCTCTTTCAGCATTTCCTCTTTCTTTTTAAAAGAATTTACCAACATCAACAGTGGTGCCATATACATGACACATAGTCCAAAGCGTGTATATTCAAATAATAATACCTTTGGACTTGCACTTTGAAGTAGATTACCATCATAAAAATAATCTGTATTCTTTCAAAATCCATTCTTTAGTAATCTTTTAGTGTAGTAAACATTTTACATACATATTCTATTCACCCTTATCATGATGACTCTCATGATCAAGCTACTTTAGCTTATAAAGGCGAATCTTGAGTATAACATTACTTTCCAAAACCCCTTTGGATGATTAGGATGTCTAGCATCTCCAACCTTCGTAAATTATCATCCAATATGAGAACATATATTATACTCTATCATATTGCAACCAAAACATTGTTTTAGATATCGTTATATCTGCCACACATGATGGTTTCTGAAACAATTCTTTCAGCTCCTAGATAAACTTGATATTAAAACAATCAAGAATCATGGAGGCAAACATGATACTTAAGATACTAACACTCGAATTGTTACTCTCGATTTAATACCAACTATTAAATTTCACGGAGTAAATAGAGTTTGCTGAAAGTTTGCAATAGGACTTTAAACTTTAGATTGACACTCAACACAATACAATACCAGTTCGTAAATTATATATCCAGAATTCTATAGTTCCATTATCTCAATTACAACTATGCATAAGGTGGTGAACGAATGCCAATGACTACAACAAATTATGCAAATTCACTTTGATTTAATTTATGATAAATTGAGTTCTACTAATCCAAATTAGAAATGAACTCCCACTCAAAAACGACATCCCTCGTGTCTTTTTGGTGATTACATGAACCAAATCCACTACACCAAGTCCGATCATCACGTGAGTCAGTGTAGCTTCAAAGGCGAGCATCCATATGGTCATCATATCAAAACATATGACTCATGCTTAACCTTTCGGTCCGTGTTCCGAGGCCATGTCTGTACATGCTAGGCTCGCCAAGTAAGAACCTTAGTATTGACGTGTGTAACTGTCTTACACCCGAGATATGCTCGTGGATTCAAGTACACCCGATCATCACATGATGTCTTGAAGCGACGAAACATTGTTGGTGCATACTTAAGGAAGAACACATTCTTATCTTGATATCTAAATGAGGGATCATCTTATTATGCTAATAAAACGCCAAACAAGCAATATAAGATCCAATCAAAACATCACATGTTTATAAGTGAAATGATATGGTTCCCGCATATGATCTCCATCATGTGCACCGTGGTATGATCTCTATCAAACCTTTATGTGTAAGGCCAAGGTATATGGAACTTACACGCTATGTGTGTTGTCAGAGTATCATCTCATACTTCTACTTACAACATCACCATATCATAACACTATCCCAGCAACAATCTAAACTAGACGCCTCTAATTTATCCATTGCAAGTTTTACGTGGCTTAGGGCTTTCGAAGATAGAACCGTTCTTACCTACGAACATGAACCACAACGAGGATAACCAAATGTTGACAACTCGTTGCAAATTAGATATTGACTATAGTAGGAGAGACAGACACCCGCTAGCCACTTATGCAAAACTAGTTGCATGTCAAGCGTGGAACAGGTCTCATGTGCGAGGACATGTAAAGTTTGTCCGGGACGCTTCATCCCACTATGCCACCAATATCCAAAGTACAACTAAGAAGCAATAAAATGATCATCATCGCCCACATACTCATATGTGTACTACCCGTGCAAAGTATCTACGCATAGATCCCAAGATCGATACCACTGTAGGGTTCGCAGCATAGAAAACAAAAAAATTCCTACGATGGGAACAACTATGTACCAAGATCTATCTACTAGATACAAACAACGGGCGGATGTATATCCGTAGAGAACATACCCTTGAAGACCGACAAATCTTAACGAGTCCAAACTCGTGGTTGATGTAGACGATCTCTTGCCGATCTCAAGATCGAGAGGAAGTCCTAGCGCCGCAAAACAGCAGCGCATCCGTGCTCGCACACACGTTCGAGGCACCGAGAAACCTCCGCCTCCTCGCTCCAGTGATGCAGGGGAAGCATAACTCTTTCTTGCCGAATAGCCACCGGGTGTAAGGTTCCCAACCTTTAATAAGGTAGAGATCCCTGTGTTTACAATGCTAGTCCCTGGATCAATAGCTAGCATCCACAGTTAAGATGTAATATCAAGAAACAAAGGTCATAATACAACTTTATAACCAGGAATAAAATAATTTATCACATCTTACATAGCTCATTTGGATATCTCATTACAATGCAGCAGAATATAACAATAGCATGGGATCCTTCATCTTCAAAGTGCCACGGGCAGACATGTTGGTTGTAGACTTGTAATCCTAATCATTAAACTTCACTAATATCAAACAAACCTGCAACATAACAAGTTACAGCCACAAGGGTCAATACATTTGAATTGTATTGGCAAGTGATACTATGGTAGTATAGTGGAGTCTATCATATATATGCATTTGGCTAAGTGGAGCTTAGGCTTGCATTGCTCAAAATAGATTTTCCTTATCATTTGAAAAAAACACTAAGTTTTTGCTTGACAAAAATCACCCAAGGCATCTCCCAATAGAAATTGGTGATCCTTCAACCCTTGTTCAACCACAAGTTTTTTACTTAGAAATTTGGATGATGAGATTCTTGATAGCTTCCATGTCTTGATGCTCAAATTGTCCTTTGCCAGGGACATGGCTAAGTACTTAGATTTTTACACTCTGCAGAGGTGGTGCACTTTCCCCACAAGACTTGGTTTCACCAAGACAAGATCTTTCAGAAGCCTTCCCTTAGACCAGAATGGACGCGTTCCAACCTATCAAACCCCTACCACCAACTGTCCATTTGGCTAAGTTATTGCAACCTATATGATCCAGGCAGAGCCCATAATGCCAAGTGGCTGCACTTGAAGCTTCTCAACATTTGACATCTCAAATCTCTTTGTTCCTGGGTGGCCATCCACAAGTGAGACACCAAGTTTTCCCCAGTATACTGGACTTGGTGATTCCCAAGTTTTCCCCGGCATACTGGACTTGCATGACCACTCAACACAAACCATTCCTTCCATTCCACCCAGGTGATTCATTCACTTAGTTGTTTTATTAAACAAAACACAAGTCCTTAACTTGGAAATATTCCTTAGTATGAATATATATTCCACCCTTGTTTTATATTAGCTAAGCTAAGAATGATAGTAGTAGGAATCTTAACTTAGGAAATTTCTACTAAGGTTTCATCTACTAGGATTTCCCATGGCATAGTTTACACTTAGCAAAATTCCATGCAAGTCCTACATAGAAATATCACTAATGCATAGTGAAAATAATGGGACAAAATTATGAAGCATCACTTGCCTTTTTGGTAGAGAGTATAAGTTCACTCCTTGATCTTTGCAATGTTCACTCACTTAAAATCACTACAATTCAATCAAGCAAACAA
Source organism: Avena insularis (assembly GCA_023614405.1). NCBI lineage: Eukaryota > Viridiplantae > Streptophyta > Magnoliopsida > Poales > Poaceae > Avena > Avena insularis. The sequence goes on from CM042689.1 coordinate 170,418,518, forward strand.
TATTTCAATCTACCATTCAAGCAATTCATCACATAAAATAATAGAAACAAAACAATGCATGCAAGCATGCCAAAGATTGTTTTATTTGAAAAAGTGGTTTCTAATGGTTCATAAACATTTGAAAACACCTAATGGTCATTTTATAAAGTGGAAAAATCATTTGCATAAGATTTTACTTCATAAACCATTTTTAAACCAAGTCATTATTTTATGTGGTGAAGAAATGCTTTTAATAAGGCAACATTCTATAGAGTTCACAAAATATGTTTTCAAACCATAAAACCTTGTGTTTAGGGTCAGAGAGTTTATTTCCAAAACATTTCCCAAAGGTTTTCCTCCAAAATCATTTTTAACAACTAAACCATTTTTTTATTTGACTAGAAATGTTTTAAATCAAAGATTTATTCTTTTTGCTTCACCAAATACATTTTTGAAACCACAATTTGTTTCCTATGGTCAGTAGGTTCAAAACACACCATTTGCCACAGGTTTTATTTCAAAAAAATCATTTTAGAACAATTTTTATATTCTAAACATGCATACATAAGTTTCTGCAAAAAAAATCAATTTAACAAAAGGTTTTTACTAAACAAAGTGCATGGTTGGATAGGGCTTGTCTTTCTGAATCCATTGATATAAAATTTGCAAATTTGGACGTGTGGTTTGAAAGTTATGAATTTTTCAAATTGGAACATCTAATAGATCATTTCTGGTTTTTAAAACAGACTCTGGCCATGTGGCTGTTTCTGATTGGACAAAAACGGTTCGCACGGATCGGTCGGCGTGGAGCGTTAGATCTAACTGAAAACGTGCAGCACAGATTGCATACCCTTTTGCTTTAAGTGATTCTATCTACGCCTTATGATCTAAATCCGACGGCGCACAGCAGCTGGTCAAGAACTGGCGGCGCGTATGACGGTGGTCATGGGCGGCTGTCGCGGGCGTGAGCTGGAGAAATAGGAAGAAAGGGTACAAGGGGAATGGCTCACCAGAATCGCCTTGATGCACTGATGCTCAACGTGTTCTTCTTTAGTCGAGGGGCGCATGGGTGTAGTCGAGATTCCTCGCCGGAGATGCTCCTGGCGTCGGGCACGCGCTGTCGACGTCGAAGTCGAGCCTACGGGTCCTGTGCGAGTGAATGGCAAGCACCTGGATGTTCACAAGGCACAGGCGAACAAGTTGTCATGAAACTCTGGTCGAGGCGCGCACGGGTTCAAGCGATGAAGCTCACCGCAGTTATTTGCAGACGGCGGCGCTGTTGGTTGACATCGTTGCCGGCGCTGTGGGTCAAGCGCGGGCAAGTCCAAGCCACTGGGAGATGCGTCTGGAAGAGGGGAGCAGGATCGAGTGGTTGAGGAGGCAAGGGGCGACGTCTACTGATCGGAATCGGAGAAAATAGCTCGCCGGAGCCAGAGAGTTTTGAGACGAATTCAAGGTGGCCTGGGGAAGAGAGGAGATGGTGTCTGGGGGAAGGTAGAGGGGAGCGTGGCGAGTTAACGGGAGTAATTGCAGGGTGTAATCTCTGCATCATTAAGACGAATTCAAGCGAGGAATTAAACGGCAGGAACGGCGAGGTTTGGAGGAAGAAATAGTCTCGCGGGGTTGACGATGATGACGTGGCAGTGGGGCTGCGTTGTCAGCGAGAGAGAGAAAAAGAATGTGGGGTCCATCAGTCAGTGTCCTCGCGGGTGTGTGTCTGAGTGAGAAAACGTTTCGGGGAGAGAGGGGTGAGGTGGGCTGCGAGTTGGGCTTAGTGGGCTAGCTGGCTGGGCTGCTCCTTTTCACATTTTTTTTGTTCAGATTGTTTTTCTTTTTCCTTTTCTAATATTCTGTTTTGATTTTGTTTAAACAATTTAAACACTCATTTGAATTCAAACCTCAACCAAAATTTGTGTAGGTTTAAATACTGATTAATAGTATATTCTAAAGTCAATTTTGGAACAAAATTTTATTATTTTTGGGGTCTTTTAATTATTCAAAAAGGCCCTTGTTTTAAATCAAATGAGATTTAGTAAAATTTCAAACACCATTTAAACTTTCTAAATCCTTCCAAATCTTTTCAGTAGGTTTTTATTTGATTAATAAGGTGTCAAAATAATTCATCTTGAATTATTTGGAGAATATTTAATATGATTCATAAATCATTTGAATTGGGTATTTGTTTTAATTCCAATGGAATTAAAAATAGTTTTAATTCCCTAAAGTTTATTTGGAAGATTTCTTTAATCTTAATTAAGTTGAATTAAACAACTTTTATTTCACTTGGGTAAATTCCAAAATACTATTTTCTCATGAATTATATAATTATTCTTATTAGAGATTTGTCTTTATTAAAATAGGGATAGAATGGTTATTGCCATTTTATTTTATTTTGGAAATTCTTTATCCTTTTATTTTATTTGGATTTGGATTATAAATCATTCCATTTGCTTATGGATTTGGCCAAGATTTGATTTGGTCTTTAAATATTCTTTATTTAATATTTCTTTCTTCATCTTATAAAATCCATATCTTTTTATTTAGAGATCCAAAGTTGGTGATTCCAATTTGTAAAATCTTATTTGATATTTAATTATACTTTTAAATATCTTTTAGGATTATTTTCTCACCATTTGGTATGGATTTTTAGATAGGTTCTTTATTAACTTTGGAAATTTAATTTCCTTATCTTATTATATTCATAAGATTGTATCTATGGTTCCAAATTAAGTGAAACCAATTTATATGGTCTTATAATATTTCCATTTGTCTTTCTTGATCATTTGTAAATGTTTGTTGCCAAATTTTTATATGGATCAAATCCATAGACTTGGAGATAACTTGGAAATGATTTTTGTTCCATTAGGGTTTAGGGTTTTGGATTTATTTTCCAAGTGTTTAAATTTCCAGATGCATTTTATGAGGAATGCATTTCTCTTGATTTGTATTTTGTTGAATTCAAACCTTAATTAAAGTTTGTTCAAGATGGGATTTTAAGTTTCCATTTAGAAACAAAGTTTCTTTTCACCCTGATTTGAAACAATAATTTATTTTATTTATTTATTTTTCACAATACAAGATTTGGAAAATCTTGGGATGTGACACCGGGAACATGTATCTCGCTAGTCCGAGACCATGGGGAATAAATACTAGAGGGGGAGAGAGATCCTTCACGAGGAGGTGTGAGTGAGAGAGAGGGAGGGGGCTCCTTTTATAGGGAGAGGGAGGCACCCAAGGGGCCATGCGCCCAGCCATGGGGCTGCCCCCACCTCTTCCACATTCATGTGGGTGGACACTCCACTCACTCAAATGCCTTTCAATTCCCTCCACTCAAAAACCCACTCAAATTCCCATTAAATTTCCACCAAATTTAATGCAAACTCTCATTAAATAAAACTCCTTTTATTTATTCAGAATTTTGTCAATTACTTTAATGACAAACATTCACATATAACCCCTTGCTAGTATTTCATTTCACATGTAGAAACACTTTCTGCAATTTCACCCGAAAACCCGTTTCGGTATCTAGTGAAATAAATTCCTGCGCTTGTTATTCTTTTCGGCAAGAAACTTTTGCTCCAAATGGATGTCAGTGTCTCTTAAGTGTGTCACCCTACGGTTCGCGAATAATGCGGACATGATCGAGACCCCTCTCGGATCAATAATCAGAAGCATGATCTAGAGACCCTACTGACTCCCACACATTCAACGATGACTTTCTTGTGATCGTCGGAACCTTTTTACGCTAGTATCTTAATCCCTTTGTTTCGCGATATATTACATGTCCGAGATTCGATCATCGGTATCTCCATACCTAGTTTGATCTCACATCGACATGCACTCTTTTCTCGTTCCCATGATATAACATTCTAGTGATCAAATCACTTGCTTGCAAGCTAATCAATGTGATATCACCGAGAGGGCCCAGAGCATATCTATCCGTCATCGGGATGAACAAATTCCACTCTCGATCCATGGGCCTCAACATAACACTTTATTAGTTCTGAATCCATCTTTATAATCACCTAGTTATGGTGTGACTTTTGATGTTATCAAGAAACTCTTCCGGTGTTAGTGATTGACATGATCTCATGGTCTAATGATTAGGATCACTTCGTAAGTTGTTATAGCAATATAAACTCAATGACTTTGATCGTAATGCTATACTTTGGATGAATGTTCATCACATCATTACACTAATGTTGTGACCTCATTATTAACAACATCCAATGTCCATGATCAGGAAACCTATGATCATCTTGTTAATCAACGAGCTAGTTTATAAGAGAGGCATAACTAGGAACTTCCTTTTTGTTTATTAAACACACATGTATTAACGTTTCCGTATTAATACAATTATAGCATGCAAAATAAACATTTATCATAAATAAGGAATACGATAATAACCACTTTATTATTGCCTCTCGGGCATATTCCCTTCACAATGCCCCTTCACCAAACTACACAATTGAAGATCTTGTAAAAAGGATCAATATCAAGATGCCGATAAGTGAAGGAAATGAGGAAGCCATGTATCAACACTTCGTTAATCAGGTAGCAATAAAGGTATGTGATCTTGAAGAAGAATATAAGAAAATTGCTAAAAAAAATTGCCTGTTAAGATAGATGATATATTTTAGCCTACCATTAAGATTAAAATTGGGACTAATAAATAGCTTCACTCTGTGATCTAGGTGCAAGTGTTTCAACAATTCCAAAGAGTCTTTTTAACAAGTTAAATCTTGGCTCTTTTGAAATCACCGAACTAAAATTACATCTAGCAGATTCAACAAGCAGCAGGCATTAAGGAAAATACTTTAGTATACATTAAAGGTTATCCTGCTCTTATTGTTTTTTTATTGTTGACATGTCTGAAGATGCTACTACCCCTATTATATTAAGCCGTCCTTTCTTAAAAGCTATTAAGGCTTTAATCATTTTGCATGAAGGGAACGTGAAGATTCAGTTTCCTTCATGGGATCCTTTTGTTATTCATTTTCCCAGAAAAAATAAAGCCAAGCAAGATGATAAGGAGGCCATCACTTTGAAGGCCAATTACTTTGGAGTGGGTGTTCCACTCATATGGCCTAAGTGAGCAATATCAAGGTCACGCTATTGACCATAAAATAGCGCTGCATGGGAGACAACCCATGTAAAATAAAGGTTTGAGTTAAATTTTTAAGTTTTAGTTTAAGTTTCATATAGAATAAAGAGTGCTAGAAAACTCCGGTGAGAAGAAGAGATTCAGCGTACCAAAAATTCCTATTTTATATATGCCATAGTTGGTCGAAATTTTAGTCTATCTTTTTTCTATCAAAACAAGGTGTTTCGCTAAGTTTCAGTCTAAAAAGTAATCCTCGAAGAAATAGAATTTTTTTGATGTGTACAGAAAAGTTAACGACCAACTATACGGCGGGAATAAAAATTCCCACCGTATAGTTGCGGGTGTATAGTTGTGTTACCCATCGACAATTTTTCATCCCAGGATACAGAAGGTTTGACGACCAACTATAAGGTGGAAACAAAATTTTCGGCCGTATAGTTGTCGTCGTATAGTTACAGCCGCCAGGAAGAAACCCTAAAAAATTTGCCGTTAGACCAACTATATGGCCGGAACACTTTGTTCCCGCTGTATAGTTCCCACCGTATAGTTGCCGCCATATAGTTGCATCCGACCACTTAAACACTCGGAGAGGTACCCAAAACATCAAAAACACAATCCTATTTCTCTTTTCTACCTCCAAGCTCTCTCAAAACAGAAGCCATTGATTGGAGCCACCCTAGGGGCCGCCGCGACCACCATTCGAACCGCCGTCGTCGACAACGTCATTCGCCCCCATCGCCGACCCTAGCTGAAGCCCTGGTAAGCCACCGTGTACCCCCATCGTCGTCGTTAGGGTTCGGTCTCGTCGGAGCTGTTCGACGGAGACGACGAACCACAACCGTAGATCCTAGTCTAATCGCATGACCCAGATTAAAACTTACCGCTTCGTTTAGATTGAGCCGCTAACTAGCGGAACCCACAACTGTCTTGCAGCTGGGCGGCCCATTCCCTTTCCACATTTCAAAGGATTAAAATAACCTTTTTCCATTTTAGCTAAACCCTAGTTCTGTTAGTGACTTCGAAATTCAATTCAAAATGATTCACTAAACCAAATTGCATGATTCCAATTTTGCTAGAAAGGTATTGAAAATATCTATCCAATCCCGTTGGATTTAAACCATTTGAAATTATAGAACACATATAGTAAAAATAACAAGACAGAGACTTTTCCATATTCAAACATTTTTCAAAAATCAACCATAAATGCTTTTGAGTTGATTCCAACTCTCAAAAATCACATTTGATAAGATCTTTCTGAATATGTAAAAATATTTAGGTTTACATGTAGTGATCTTGGACTAGTACTAAAAGAATGCCCTACAGGCATTTCTAGTCACTTTAATTATATAAAATAGTAATTTTTAAACTTTATAAAATATGACCACCACTTTAAATCACATTCCCAAGTATTAGAATATGTGGTGATGACATGTGTCAACATGATACCATATTTTAATTGGAGAATATTAAATCTTAAGTAGTTTTCAATGAGTAGAAATTACTTTTCCAAAATAAAATAAATAAGACTAGGTCTTTAATTCATGTGATGAGTGTGATGATGCAAGATCATCTAGTGTGAAACTTTGTGTGCCAAATAGAGGTAGTTAAGTATTGTTTGGTGATTGTGTACCTCGTATTCATTTATAGACGCTAGTACCGACCAAGGCTACGAGGAGGAGGAGTACTGTAAAGAAGAAGAATAAGAGAACTTCAACCACTACATCAATCAAGGCAAGCCATCCATGCAAGCTAACACTTGCAAGATTCTTAACTATGCAAGCCATCCTAGCAAGCTAACACTTGCAAGTTTCTTAACCATGCAAGCCATCCTAGCAAGTTAACACTTGCAAGTTTCTTAACCATGCAAGCCATCCTAGCAAGCTAACACTTGCAAGTTTCTTAACCATGCAAGCCTAACACTACAAGTTAACCTATGAAAGATGCATTAGGCATGCTTTGGTTATGCAACTTTGATTATACCAATCCTAGTTTTACTTGCAAGCTTTATTCTTTTATTCTTTACCAAAGTTCTTTATTACTTTTAGTTAGTGCTTTGTGAGTTTTGGAAAGATAGTATAGATAGCATAAAGAGCATAAAACTAGGCCTAAGTAGTTAGAACTAGATGTCATACTAAGGCATGAGACTAGATTTGGATAGTCACACTTGATTATCACCCCTCATTAGTGAATACCCTCAATTTTAGTGGCTAGTGCTAAGCATAAAAGTGGATCACTTTAGATGGGAATACTTGGTGAAAATGATTATGAAAACCATGGAATGAAGATTCATTCTATTGAAATGTTTTGACATGTGTTATGAGAACAAGATGATTTGATGATGAAAATGTTGAGGCATGAGCCTTAGCCCTTTTATAAAAACTGATGGTCGGGTTCGGATGCGATACCATTCCAATTTTATCGTACAACCACAATACCGGAATTTGATTAGGGCTTGATTGGAAGTTTATATGTCTTAGTATGGGTTCCCTTGTAGAAAGAGGTTTGAGCTGAGGCTACCTCGTGATGAATGTCCACCTGTGCAGTTCCCAAGATGACAAATGGTCATGGTTGGGAGGCTAAACTCATAGGGGAGGTGCCTATACTAGGGTGTGTAATTGAAAGGTTAGGATTGATTATCCGCATACTAAGTATGATGTTTCAGGATTGTTCCTGACGGATGTATCGAATGTTGTGGTGAAAGTGTACTACCTCTATAGAGTGTCAAACTATTCGAATAGCCGCGTCCACGGTTATGGACAGTTGGATTGGTCATATTGTTCAGTCGTTAGATGTTTTAAAAATGACTTGTGAAATGAACTATGACTTTGACTTGACCACAATAGGGTTGTGAACAAGAAAACTAAGTTCCCACTTAGGTGTTGTAAAACATTAAACTAGTTTTCTTTACTTCTAAACTCAGTTAGAGATAAACCTGGCTTTTTGCAAATAAACCTAGAGCTTAGGATTCCCACTCAAACTACTTTACTTGTTAGTGATAGTTTGCTTTCTCCCTGACTATTCATATGGCTAGACTATGAGGACAACTACCAGGATGATGGACATCAGGAAGTCTATGACAACTAGGATCATCTCCCATCGTCAACAATGCCTGTGACCCTGAAGATGGAGCCTCGACCATGCTACCCTTATTATTATTCCGCTGCATTGATTGTATTAAGACTGGATCATGAGATCCTTTCTTTGTAAGACGTTTATTATTGTTTGTAATGGATGATGAACTATGGTACCAATCTGTTATGTCTCACAAAAATGGTAATCCTGGGATTGCGATGTATGGCATAACAGGCATTTGGGATTAAAAATCAGGGTGTTGACAGTAAGGGGAAGAATATTCAACATCCCACTATTCGCTATTTGTTCTATGTTATTTCTAACACCTTGCAGGCGCGCAAATGAGTTTACAAGACTGAATGAGGAGGACATATTAGTCCTCGCAAAAGCTGCTTTCAACAATGACAACTTGTCAGTTCACTTGGGCACAATTCTTATGCACTACTTGGAGTACCAATCCCACCAAAGCCATGAACCAATCACTTGTGGAGGCGTCATATCACCGTGCTTGCCAATGCATTGGGTATAAACCTAGGTGAGTTACAACCAGTGCTAGGTGAGCGACATGTTGGTTTCTCTACTTTGAGGGCTTGTGGAATGCTCACTAGGAGAGGTGGTGTTTATTATCTGCATATTGTTGGAGCTAGGCGTCTCTACCCCGCTCCTTTGCCTAATGGTATTTTCTCTATCAAGGAAGGATGTGTGCTTTATGACTTGCAGGTTGAGCAAAACCAACCCGAGGAGGAGATTTCGGAGGAGGATGAGAACCAAGAGGAGGAGGAGCAAGAAGTCCCTCATCAGGAGCAGCAGCCACCAAACCGGTTTGCTACATATCAAGGTTTCCAAGAACTTGGATGAACTGTGGAGGGAATGCATAATCTCGCCCTGAACCTCTGAGAAACAACAAGTAACCTTTCAACTCAATTTGCAAACTGGAGTTACAACTCCCCCCCCACCACCACCACCACCACAGTAATTTTATGGGCTTGCAAAAGCCTAAGCTTGGAGAGGTTTTCTATCTGTTTCATATTTTAGTTTTCATTTGCTTTATCTTATTTTCGAGGTTATGCTTTTATTTGAGTTTATAAGCACTCGTGTTGGTTTCCCCAACACTTTATCTTAGTTATTTTATTTTGTTTGAGATTTTCAAGTCGAGTTTTGTCGCCAATTTTCTATTCTTTAATAACCCTTCTCAAAAACCACAAAAATATTTCTTCGTTTATCTTTATTTTCCCTCTCTCTTTTTCATTTTGCCTCGAAGTTCTCATTGATTTGCAGGAGAGTGATTGACTTCGAGTTTCCAAGAAACAAATAAAAAGGGAAGAGAGTAGTGGAACCAAACATGAGAGGTATGCCTTAAGACTCGCCACTTATGAAGTTTGAGAAACCCATGCTAGTTAGTAGTAATGTTGAGATGTTATATCGGTGGAGTGAGTCCCTATATTGTAGTAAAATTTTGTTTGCATCGGTATTTAATTGGGTACGTTTTGTTCCAGCTCTTGTAGTTAACCAAGTATTGCCGAAAAATTTGCTAAACAATTGAAATAAGAAAAAGTCTCACAAATTGAAGACTTGGGTGTTGTAGTGTTTAGTCTTGAAGTTTATTCCTAGAGACACTCAACACCACAAAAAATAATTATTGACTTGATAGCTCTCTTTGAAAAGATTTGTTCAATTGAATTACTGTTTAGCGGTTTTTGTGAGCATGCCAAACTTTGATTTGTAAATCATAAGAATGATATAGGTTTATGTGTGTCAAACTTCATGGGATGCCAACAACTCCGCTAGCCTACGAACGATCTTCATGGAGGAAACTCCTAGATTTCGGCTATGACTTGATTAAACATATGCAGCAGCAATGTTATAATGGCTAAGATTCTTGGCACTCCTGGGTAGCTGTAACATGATGGAATCACTCCTCTGGCTGATATGAGTAATCATTATGCAAAAGGAACAAAAACCTTAGTGATGCCACGAGTGTCCATCTCAGCCTGATAAACTAATGAATTTTTTTGGCATGCTCTCAATTACTTAAGAACTGGAATTCTTGAAGGAAAATGAATAGGAAGGTAGTGCTTGAAAAGTCTTTATTTATTGATGTGGGATAATTTAGATACTTTAGTATATATGCTTTTCATGACAAACTCTCACACCCTTAATTTTACATGATTACATTTTATTGTTTAAAGGCAAGCCTATGAGTTAATTACATGACATGGGATAAAGTTTACTCTTTTAAATCATCTTACAATAATTTTGCTGCGCTATAAGGATTCATGAACCCGTATGATATCCTTGCCATTACTCTATCTATGCTAAAGTTTTTCAGATTAATAAAGTGGAGGAATCATGAGACTACCAATCATGAGTAAGATCATCATCTCGTTATTTTAGTTTAAATGCCGAGTTCCCTTTTGATTTTGGTTTTCTTGCTCGGGACAATCAAGTTTAAGCTTCGGGAGGTTGATGGCTATAAAATATAGTCATTCATGTCCGCATTTAAACTAGATATTATTCATATATTTGATAAAATATCTCTCTAAACCTACCACTAATGCCTAATGATCAAAGGGGTATGCAATCCTTTCTTGCTATTTTTGCTTGCACAGATAATGACGTATTATGATGGGAATCACTACATAAATGCCAAAGATACGGTATTTTCAACACGTCAAAAAAACCAGGAGCCGTGAAGAGGTTAATGCAAACTTACGCCATATAGTTTCCGCCGTATAGTTTGCACCGACCTCATTAGGTCAAACATAACAACTTTCATGAAGGGGCCCCTATATAAAGAGGCTTCAGGCGACGAGAAACAAGCCCCCAACTCCACAATCTCGTTTCTTTCACCCTAAACTCTTCCTACTGCCACGCCGGAGGAATAGATCTAGATCTAAACCACTAAACCTTCTCCACCACCATAGCCATCTTCCACCACTTGTAATAGTAGATCTCATCTCCAATTGGCGATATTATAAGACTATTTGCTCTATTATCTCTATTACAATGTTTATGATTGTCGATTTCATCTCTATGTGAGTAATTCTCCTTGGGCTAAGGGCTTCGGCCTAGCCATGTAGCTTTTATGCATGTTATTTATCATAGATGAGATCATGTATTAGTTTGTATGACATGATGATTGTAGTACCCTCTCTTGCCTCAATCCAAGGACTTGTCAGGTACCCAAGACCCCGAGGATTGATCTAGGTAAAGGGAATGTGAGTAATAACTAATCTACAGGATAGGAACCCCAGTGACAGAAAGGGTAGTATGGCTGTATGTGAGGAACTTTCTTGGGATCAACGGTGACATCACTATGCATATCATTAGTTCTCTTTATTCCATGGATGATACTAGTAGGTTATTGCCATAAGCGGTTGCGGAGGCGATAACAATTATCGATGCACTGCCCACATATAATTATCTTGCTCTAAAAATTACATGATTACTTTATTATTATTATCTATTATTTCCATCAGATGTTTTGCACAGCTACTGGTGAAAACCGAAGACCCTAGGCCCTCTCTCTCCATCGTCAACAACAACAACAAGATCACAAACTCTTGGTCCGGTGAAAATGCAATAGGAATTCTAAAACTCTCGAAGGTCCATTTAAGTAATCTCACTTTGCTTTCTGCTTCCCGAGGATTCGATAAACCTAGATCTACTAGGAAAAAGAGCTACACTACATCCATAATCCGGATCGAAGGTATCATTCGCCGCCTCGCCGGCAGTGCTCCTCGCCCACCTCTGTGAAGCTCACTCGATCAGGGTGCGCAGTTTCCGCTATGTCAAAACAGGCAGGGACACCTCTAAGCCTCTGCCGGCAACAGGCCTACAGAAAGTAGATATCATCAGATCCGAGGACGATGGTATGGTGTTCGCGGTGCGATTTGACACATGACATTCGCTACATGTTGTATCCGTCGTATGCGTAAGGTCGGTGGCGTGCTTGTTGCCGCAATACCGGTGAAGTTTTGGTCGTTGACCATGATTGAGGGTAGAAGGTTCAAAAATTCCGGGCTATGCATGCCGAAGAGCACCGCGTCTCCGAACGGCGTCCCATTCGATGAGCTGCAATGGCTCCTGCCGGTGCCGATATCGCACCTGGTTGCTCTTCGACCGTCAGTGTTCACCCTGGAATACCGTATTTGCATTGACAAGATTCAAGAGTAAGATAAACACATCTTAATGTTTGCTGGAGTATTTGCACAGCTAGAAAGACTTACTACATGTTTTTAGTAGTTGTACTTAGGAGTATTTTTATGAAGTTCACCTACTGCTAATGTATTTTGTAGTAATATCTAATGTACTATATCATATGTACTAGTACTTATCATTTTGGGAGATGTGGTTCCTAGCTTAAGGTAGTTCTGAGTATTTTGTATAGAGTTCTTCCACTTCTAATCTATTTTGCAGTAATAACCATGTACTGGTACTTGTTCAGATCGACCTATTGAGTGCAGAATATGGTCTCACTTTTCTTTTGAACCAGTCATTGCTACATCTATTGAATTTCAATGTGTGCATTGCTGAATCTGTCAATTCTTTTGGTCATTGTGTATACTGCTAATCGGTCAGTTTGTGATGCTGCTGAATCTGTCAAGTGCTGCTGAATATGAACTCGGAATTTGTCGATATTTTTTCAAACTTATTCTGTACTACTGAATCTGTTAAATGTTCTGTCGTTACTATTACATAATTTTTATACAACTAAATGTGATGTAATTGGGGTCTTGTTTAGATCAAGTGCAGCAGATTATCTTGCTTTTCTTTTGAAACTTAGCATTGTCATAATTATCTAGATGCGTCTTGGGTATTTTGGGCTGCATATAGGGGTCACACAGGCATTGACGTAAGTAGGACGTATTCACACAGAAGCAGACTTGATCGTCAATTTTCCTTGCTCCAATCATCGAGTCTATTCGGAGAATAGGGCAAACTGATCATGCACCAAGGTTTTTTGAGCTATAGTAAGAAATTCGTCATGGAAGATGCGCTTACGATGACCGACGGGCCAAATCGTAGCGAAAGGAAATATTTCTTATAGTGTTAACCATGTAACTTAATTTATATAGTAGCCACTTTCAAGAAATAAATGAATATTAAAAAGCAACATGATAATAAAGCAATTTAAGAATGGTGACAGAACCAAATTAGTTAATTTTAGAAGCCAACTTAGCCATGTTGACAAAGACAATTTAATTTATTTAGTAGCCAACTTCAAAAAAAGAAAAAACATAACTAAAAGCAACATGATAAAAAGGGAATTTGACCATGACTGCAGAACCAACTTATTTAATTTTAGAAGCCAACTTAGACATGTTGACCAAGGCAACTTAATATATTCATTCATTAACTTTAAAAATGAAAAATGCATAATTAAAAAGCAACATGACAATGAAGCAATTTGAGCATGGAGGTAGAACCAACTTAGTTACTTTCAGAAGCCAACTTGAGGAAATTAAGAAACAACTTAATTCCACCGTGTACCATCTGTACTTTTGTTTAGGTTATGTTTAAGGAAGGTAGAAAAAAAGAGTACGCACCACCTGAATGTTCCGTCCTATACGAACATGTTATAGTACTGAATATGCATTTGGAGCAACCATTGTATTCCTGAGTGTAGTATTCTCGGGGGTTGTCCATTTGTCTAAAGATTCTTTAGATTGCCATGTTTCTTGCCAAGTGATATGAAGGTGCATGCATTACATATAGTTGTTTGTTTAACGGTCCAAGGTGCTGGCGCACAACTATTAAGTTGTCAGCAGTCGCTGTAAATTCACGTACGCTAAAAACTGATTTTCCCTATCTTCCCGCTTTTTCCGGTCCACGTTGTTGCATGTGCTTATTGTGACACACCGCTCAACGTGCTCGTTAAATGACGTGCTGCGCGTGAAACCAAACCCCCAACACTTCAGCGCACGCGCAAACACTTACGCTCCTTTCCAACGTGTCGTGCCCGTGCCACCGCCGCCATGCTAGCGCGCCCGACCGGCAACTTCTACGCCAAGATCCGGTCCGGTGACAACCATATCGTCCTCGGCACCTTCGACACTGCACACGAGGCTGCACGCACCTACGACGCCGTCGCGTGGCGGCTCGGGCACCCGCGCTTGTCGATGAACTTCCACGATGTGTGGACGCGCGAGCAGGCCGAGGAGCTCGCGCTGCCGATCGCCTCGTGACGGATGAGGAGCTCCATCGCATGCGTGACACAGAGTGCTGCAAGCGTGATGCAGAGCGTCGTCTGCTCATCTTTGAGCGCGATGCGCGCCTGCGACAGGAGTGGCACGCACGTTTCCCCGAAGACGTCGCAGCGTAGAGCAAGCACGACGCCGAGCGGGCCGCGACCAAGGCGGCAGAGAGGTCGGTGAAGCATTAAAACTGCCTCGATTGCCGGGTGGACAAGGCGTAGAGGTGCGCCTTTATCGACGCGCAGATGGATGGGCCGACAACCATACCGATGACGATTCACGTTGGTTGGATGTGTTTTCGTCTACGCAGGTGTCCGACATGACACCGGTCTCGTCTGTGGATGACTACATCTTCATATCCTCGTCGGATTATATTCTAATAGTTCCTAATAATTTCTCGTAGTAGTAGATTTTAATAGTAGAACTAATTACTAGTATTTTTCTTGCACCAAGATCTATGTAAAAAATTTCATGTTCTATATGTAATATATTTTCGCTTTAATTTTAGATCTATTTTCTGTTATATGTAGTTGCAAAATCTTGTTTGCCCGTGCTCCAATTTCGCGTGCCTGTTGGAGGTGCTTGTGCTGCAAATTTAGCGCGCATGTTTAGTACCTCTGTCGAAGGAGATTCGCGCCCGACACGCTATACCCAGATCATGGGCGCTGTGTATGCCTTTTCACGCGCCAAAATATACAACGATTATTGGAGTTGCTCTTAAAATTATCAAGCATGCTCCTTACTGAGCATGAAAAGGCATAATGTGCAGAAGAGCTGATTTCCCATGGCCATCGATAAGATTCAACATGACATGCGTGATGATAAGACTAAGGGAAATAATACATGAAGTCAAAACTTCAGATGAAAACACATCAAACATATTGACTGCACATGTTTTATAGAGTTGTTTGCATCAACATATAGGAAACCAAAAAAAATCGCTTCTTTCTGAAGCACTTTAGTAAAGGAGTATCACTTGATTTCTATTGATTGAAAACAAATATCAAAGGAAAATAAAACAGTTACAAGTATCTGCACCTTATAAAACTTTTGCTCCAAGATAGTAGTTTGACTGAGATTATTCCATATCAAATCCGAATTAGTCCCCTTAGGAATGTTTATTTGTCTACATCGGTCCTAGTTTAACAATCATCTTGTCATACAAGTTGGCCAAAACATAACAACACCAAAGCGTATGAAGTATCAATGAATTATCTAAACCAAGTATGTGGTTTTCATAGATTAAAAAGGACACTAGGAAAACTAAACAAGGTGCAGATGTTAGGCATCTAGACTACCTGGGCTTTGAAGGAAATTCAACAAACACCTAGTGCACTCCAGGATAAATTGCAATACACGACCAACTTACTCTCAGGAGACATGGCACAAGGTCTACTGGCCGGTGCAAACGCGCTTGACACGCCATCCCGGATGGAGGTTGTTGGTAACGAAGGTGTTGATGCGGCAACCCGTAGTATTTTCTCGCCCTCTGGTCTGCGCCGCGGATGGTGGCCATTGCATCGACGATGGCCGAACCAAGTGGCATGGTGGACCTTTCGTGGCGCTGTATCATAGCATGGTACAGGTACCAACCCGTGGGTCACAAGTCAGCCTCCATGAACCGCCATAGAAACCAACTATAGTACAACTCTGATGAAAATTCAGTTTCACACATGTAGTTTGCTGGTAGTAGTAGAACAGTTCTGCAAGCGATCCGTGCACATCAGGTAGTTTAGATTCACAATCGATGATGTATGTTAGTGTAGTGGATGGAGCTGCTCCATGATGCACACATGGAGGACGGGGTGCAGCATCAACAACATCACCTTAGCTAGTGATGCGGGACGAGCGGGAGGTCGAGGTTGCCGTCCGAAGCTGCTTGAGGATGTCGGGCACTGGCGCCTAGAGTAGGCTGGGGACGCCGACGGCGAAAACCTGCTAGAGGAGGCGAGCGCGGGGAGGGCCAGCAGCTAGGGTAGCTGCTAGGATTACGGCGGCTAGGGTAACTGGTAGGATTATAGTGGTGAGGAGTCGAGGCAGCTGCAGCCGGGTAGAGAAATGGAAGCGGTTTCGAGTGGCGGGAGGATGGACGGTGGCTAGAGCCATGGGGAGTCCCTATGTGGATCGACTGGATCAGAAGAGCCGCCATGGGAGGGGAGATGGCGAGACGACGGCGATGCGGGAGAGAGTGGCGTTGACCAGTTTCTGTCTTAGGGGAGAGTCTGATGAAAACATGTCCATGTGTTGCTACGGGAAAAATTTAAACGAAAAACATCAACGCAGCCTAAATTTTGCCCAAAGTCGATCAAACAACTTTTTCCTAGCCTAAGTTACCCATTTCCTCTTAACCATTAAATTTTTTGTTCCATCTACTCTTTTGTAGTACTATATCATCAAAGATGGTAATCCCTCTGATCCGTAATATCATGGTTTTAGTTTAAATTTTAACTAAAACCACGATTCTTATGTAGGATCGGAGGTACTAGTAGTATAAAAATATTTAATAAACTTGGTTGACTATAATTATTAATTGGCTCAAAAAAACGTGTTAGCACATACCAAAATGTGCACTGACGTGCCAGTCAAGGATGGAAAATGTCCACCCGCACGAAAGTGCCTGGTGGACACCTTTGAATCGTTTCTATGCGGATTTAGCGGGAATCGCTAAAACTTGCATAGGGCTTATCTGAAGGTGTTACAGTCCCATTCGGCCGGAACCCTTGATTCACCATCATGCTACAAATCCCCACGTCCTCCACAAACAATCCATTATGCGTGCAACCAACGATCAATGCAGTTCCACGCAGCCACATCCCTCTCGGGCATCTGGTCAAACAACACCATCGCATTTCCGACCTTCCTAGCCCTCGCATAGCCAGACACTAACGCGGTCCAGGAGACCACATTCCTCTCGGTCAAACCATCGAACAGCTTTCGTGCATCCTGCATCATTCTATACCTCGAGTACCCATCGAGCAGCGAAGTCCTTATACAATCATTTCGCATGGAACCCGCTCTTGCAGGCATGAGAATGGATTGACCTAACCAGCTGGACGCTGATGGCGCAGAGAGACCACATTCCTCTTGATCAAACCATTGAACAACTTTCGTTCTTCCTCCATCGTTCTGTACCTCAAGTACCCATCGAGCAATGAAGTCCTTATACCATCATACGCATGGAACCCTCGCTCTTGCAGGCGTGATAATGGATTGACCTAACTAGCTAGACGCCGGTGGCGCAGAGGGAGAGCGGATAGACGAACTGGTTGGGCGCGGGCGGCCACCATGGAGCATGCAGAGAATGAAGGCGAAGGCGTGGCGGAGAGCATGGCGGAGTAGAGGAAGACATTGGGGGTGAGGGGTCTAGTCGAAGAGCCGACTGGCGTAGGAGGGGCAGGAGAGGCGAAGGGATACAAAATGGAGGAGGTGGAAGGTGGTGGTCTGCGCGACGGAGCGGGAGGTGACGACAGAGTGGGCATGCAGCTGCTTGAGGTGCGCGAGGGTAGTGCAGCGGAAGAGGACAACGACAAAGTCACCGTGGGAGAACTGAGGTGGTGGAAGCATCATCGCGGTGGCGGGGCGGCCAGAGACGTTCGGTTTGGGAGAAAGGAGGGGAACAAACCGGTATGATGGTAGGGTGCTGTAATATGTAATTTGGTGGGGCAAAATCATCTAAAAATAGCTGGTTGACAAAAGCGTTCCGTCTTATATTATTAGGTACTAGACGTTAAACACATAGGTACGTTTGAAAGTGTCGGGTCAAGTAAGCTAAGGAGGAGAATTGAAAAAAGATATTATTTTTTGAATATAATATTTTTAACTTCAAATATTGATATGTAAAAGGAGAAACAAGAGTAAGGCAACAACACTAAATCTGCGCTCATTTTTTTTGTTTTTAACATCAGCCAAAGAAAGTTTTTTCTCCTAAAAACAGTTAACGGCTCTTTTACATGATATGCATTTTTATTCTATACGAGGCTTTAGTTGTGACACTAGGACAACAATATATGTACTCTCTTCGTTTTAAAATAAGTGATTTCACTTTGTCTAAATATGTATGTATTTAGATATATTTTAGTGATAGATACATCTATATTTAGTCAAAAGTGAAGTCATATTTTGGGACTGAGAAAGCAAAAAGTTAAAACATGTTCATATAGCTAAGTAGAATTAAGAGTGTCTGGGTAAATAGGACTTGGAAAATGTTCCAATCATGCGAAATGTCAGCTTCAAAAGTGCTTTTTTTTTCTAGAACTCCCATGTCTATATGTTATCACTCTAAAATTATAGGAAAGATTTAGCCATACATGTGTATGGAATAGTGGGAGGGTAAGATAAGCAGCCTAATTTTCTAGATTAGGCTCACACAATTCTTAGAATTGCAAAGAAAAAAAAGCTGCAAGTGAAAGAGCTAGATGATATGCATGTGAACTTTGCTCCAGCGGCTAACACAACATTGTCGACATTTAAATTTCCTCAAGACATAGTACACCATGACATCTTCAGGAATTAATCTATACATGCAAATGCTATTTTAGCGACAAAGTAACTATTGTTACATCAAAAATTACTTGTGTTTGTGATGAAACAAATTGAGTGGAAAATAGGTAGGAAATATGATATCAGGAAATATGTTAACACAAATGAACTAAGAAGAATAAAAAATCTCAACCCTAGCCACATCTTCTAGTCTTCTACTTATCCTTGTGTTCACCAGCTAATCATGAACGCGTCCTTGTCGTCCTCATACTCATGCAAAAAATGTGCGCGCTCGTTGATCTGCTTGGCCAGCTCGGCCTCGCTCTAGCCCTTCGCGATGGCCAGAATTGCAGGACGCTGCTGGGCGGTGTTGGGCGGGGCAACACGAGGAGGTGGCAGGCGCGGCCATCGTCCTCCGCGCGACGGACGAGCTCCGGGATGAACACGGAGACGAACATGCCGCACACGGGTACTCCCAAACATGATTCATCTGCCGGAGCCAGATGGGTTACGCGAGTACGCCGCCCACCGGCCAGGCTGCTCGGGCTGCTAAACTATGTGCTTAAGCTACGACACAGGCCGTTGAAAACAACCTTGCATCCGCGTTCAAGCAACACATGCTCCAACACTTTGGGACGGACAAAATTCCTCACCATAATAAAGTTCTAAATATTTGAATACAACCCTAAAAAAAGCATTGATATATTGAACATGAGAACTCGTCTCTCCAGCTCAGTAGGGAAAATAAATTTTGTCTTAGAATCAATGATTCCTGTCTGGATTCATACACTGTTGCAAGCATGAACTGCAGTTAAATAAGCTAATGGCTTAATTAGGCGACATGGGGCTATGATTAGAAAAAAGTGCGACAACGGCGGCAGTTGTGCTTGTGCAAAACTATCGTGCGTCCCGTTGGTAGGTCAGCTCGAGAAGTTATGCCAGAATAGAGATGGAAAAGGAGAGCGAGAGGCGAGATGTGTGCCGACCTGCCAAGAAGGGATCGCTGGAGCGGTGTCGCAAGCCGCCGGTCGCCTCGGTCCCTCCTAGGTTTAGGGCTAGGAATAGTCGTCGCCACCGCACATTTGACGAATTGGGGATGGAGCCTTCGGAATTTCGATAGAAGGAGACTTGGAGTCTAGACATGGCCAGTAGATGGAGGGAAAGGGATCTACAGCGCCAATGGCCGGTCGTGCATTTGCTCTTTCGCCACCACCTCGCCCCTACATCTCTTCCTCCCTGCACTTTGATGTTGCTCCTCCCCTCTCTCCCTACGCAGCGTTGGCCCGCCCTCCCCGTCCCTACAACCTACCAACACGACCGCTCCTCCTCCCTTCCCCACCTCTCCTTACTTCTCCCCTCTCTCCCAGGTGAGGACACGGGAGGGTGGCGGTGGAAGGAGCACCGGGGCGGCCGGCGGTGTCAATTTGTGTCTCCCCTCACGGTCAAGGCTGTGGAGTAAAGGCCTCGTGGTCAAAGCTGTGGAGTAAAGTGTTAGATGTATATATCAGTATATTGTATTTCCCACATATGTTAGGGGGCTTCCTGCATATTTGCTCTGTACCTGTACTATATATTGTGGCTTTTGGCCCCCAGAGGAATATAACTTGTCTATTTCTAACATGGTATCAGAGCCCTAGGTTTCGCTCCTCTCCTCTCGTTGCCGCCGCCACCGCCCGCCCCGGCTCTCCGCCGCCGCGTCCGGCCGTTGTCGCCACCTCTTCCTCGAGCTCCTGCTCCTGCTCCGATCCTGTTTCGTCGCCCCGTCCCGAATCGATCCTGCTCCGGCTGTCGTCCTGCTCCGATCGGATCGGATCCGACCCGTCCCGCTCATCGGATCCCACTTCTGCTTGTTTACGGCTCTACCACGTGCAGTGACCTGGCCGTCCTCCGTCCTCACACGCGGTCACCTATCCTGACACACATACACTCCTGCCGTCCTTGATCTGGCATACATACACTCCCTGCCGCCGCCCGTTCTCACCGGTCAATTGACCCGCCATCGCTCGCTGGACCTCGCCACGCTGGGGCCGCCTCGCCTGCCACGCCGCAGCGGGCGCCTCTGGCCCGAGCCGACACGCGGTTCCCAAGCCCGTCTTCATCGGTTCCTGGCGCCCTCCTGCCCGCCTGGCCACGTCGCGACTCCAGCTCGCTGCGATCGGATCTGGGCCCTTGTTCCTGATTGGGTCTGAGTGTTGATCTCAAAAAAAAGAGAGATGTCTTCTGCATCGGGCTACGTTGCGATTCCTCGCTACCCGGTGATCTTCGATGGCGCGAATTATCCTGATTTCGCTGCCTTTATGCGCGTTCACATGCGCGGTCTCCGTCTTTGGGGTGTGCTCTCTAGCGAGGTCCCCTGTTCGCCAGGCCTCGCTCTGTGGCTCTCGCCTCCGACGCCGATTGTGCTTGCTGCTGATGTTTCTCAGGAGGCCAAGGATGCTGCTCAGAGCGCTGATGATAGTGCTGTTGCTGCCTATGACCTGAAGTTCAAGCAGTATTCTGCTGATCTCGAGTCCTATCGCTACGCTTTGACTGCCTACACTCAGTGGGTCGATGAGGATGCTCGTCCGCCGTTCTCACCTCCGTGTTCTCGCCTCAAAGATGTCGCCGAGTTCATGAGTCTCCCTCTTGCTGCTCGGTGGGCCCATCTTTGTCCGCTTATCACCGTCTGGGATGCTCTTTACTGTCATGGTTTGCCAGAGCATGCTCTTCAGCAGGTGATTCCACTATTGATGAGTTTATACTCAGAGTGTCGCTATCTGGCGCCGCCTTGATTCTCCATATCTGCTGTTTGTGGCACATGCTCGTTGCCGTTGACAGCGCTTCGGACTTGGAGTTTCACCGCATCTATGAGTTTACATCTCGGCCGCCAGAGTTTGAGCCCAGTGCCCACCTGAATGCTCGTGGTCGTGTTCCGCCTTCCGAGGTGTTGTCCGAGCTGGGCCGAGGAGACCCGTCTCCGTGGTCTGGTCTTCTTGCGTTCCATCTGGCTTGCTACTCATGGTGCTCCTTTGCCGTCGCTTCCTCGACTCAGCGCGTCCCCTATGTCGCCGCCGATAATACCCACTCCTCCGTGTCGTGGTCCAGGTCAAAGACCAGCAGGCTCGTGGTCGTGGTCGCCGTGGTTCTCTTCACATCGCTTCATCGCAATGGATGGTCACACTTGGGACACTGTTATACACGGACCCCGCTTTACGCCGCCAGCACCAGGCTCGTGGGCCGGGCTCCTTCCGGATCTTCAGCAGCTTGCTCTCCGATCAGGACATTATCAGAGTCTTCGCGTCCGCTTGTCGCTGTGCTCTTCTTCGACGGCATCGCTGGTTCTGTGGATCGACTCTTCAGTAATCGTGCGACCACCACCTTCTACAGTCGAGATCGCCTGGTATCCGGATTCGAGCTTCTTTTCATATGACCTTTGAGTCTTCTTCTCTGTCCGCTCTTCGTTCTTCCCTTCTCATGTCCGTTTTTACACGATGGTACCTCTCTCCTGTTTCTAGTCGGGCACCCTTTCTACTTCTTCTTTTTTGTTCTGATATTTCTCATGTCCCTCTTCTTAAGATGAATCTGTTCTCTGCTAGCCACTTACGGACTCGATTGTCGCGTCATTCTTGATCTTGATTCTTGTGTTGTCCAGACCGCCGCACCCAGTTCTGGTTGAGCCGGCCTCGCAGCCGTGATTCTTCGTGACTTTGGGAGTTAGGCGGCTTCGTTCCTTCCGCTGCCACTTCATCTGCCAGTTCTTCTCCGGTTGTCGCCTCTACTACCAGCTCCTTTCAGCAGTGGCATCATCGTCTTGGTCACCTCTATGACTCTCGCCTGTCGTCATTAGTTCATCATGGTCTTATGGGGTCTGTCTCAGGAGATGGGTCTTTGCATTGTCAGGGTTGTAGGTTGGGTAAACAGATTCAGCTTCCCTATCCTACTAGCGCGTCTGTATCTCAGCGACCTTTTGATTTAGTTCATTCCGATGTTTAGGGTCCGGCTCCTTTCGCTTCGAAAGGGGGCCATCGCTACTATATTTTATTCATCGATGATTTTTCTCGATACACTTGGTTGTATTTTATGCGCTCTCGTAGTGAGGTGCTCTCCATATATCAGCGTTTTGCGGCCATGGTTCGTACTCAATATTCTACCCCCATCCGTGTGTTTCGTGCTGATTCTGCTGGTGAGTATATCTCCCAGATGTTGCGAGGTGTTCTTGCCGGTGGCACTCTTGCTCGCTTCTCCGTCTGGCAAGACATGCCCGTAATGGCGCTACGAGCGTAAGCATCGCCATCTTCTTAAGACCACTCGCGCTATAATGATTGCTTCTTCTCTCCCGCCACATTTATGGGCTGAGGCTGTCGCTACGTCGGCTTACCTCATCAATATTCAGCCTTCTGCTGCCTTGCATGGTGGTATCCCTCTTGAGCGCCTCTCTAGACAGTCTCCAGATTACTCCATGCTTCGCTTGTTTGGTTGTGTTTGCTATGTTCTCCTTGCTCCTCGCGAACGCACCAAACTGACCGCTCAGTCTGTTAAGTGTGTCTTCCTCGGATACAGTGATGAGCATAAGGGCTATCGCTGTTGGGACCCTGTTGGTCGTCGGATGCGTATATCTCGTGATGTTACTTTTGATGAGACGCGTCCTTTCTATCCTCGTCCCACCGCTGGTACTTACCCGGTGGAAGATATCTCTTTTCTTCTCTTTCCTGACACACCTCCTTCTATCCCTATTGTGTCTTCTTCAGGATCTCCTCCCCCTAATGTCTCTTCCTCAACACCGTCCTCTTCTGCTCCGTCTAGTTCTCCTAGTTCTCCGTAGTCTTCCTCTACTATTCCCTCTTCTTCATCTTCGTCTCCTGCATCGTCTTCCTCTGATGATCTTCCTCTACTGCTCGCTTACCGCGTCGTGCCCCCAACCGTTACTCTCCTAGTCAGTATGGTCTTTCTGTTGCCTCCGAGCCAACCTCTTATCGGGATGCTGAGCATCATCCTGAATGGCAGCTGGTCATGGCCGAGGAGATTGCTGCACTTGAGCGCACTGGCACCTGGGATCTTGTTTCTCCTCCTCCCGGTGTTCGTCCTATCACGTGTAAGTGGGTCTATAAGATTAAGACTCGCTCTGATGGATCTCTTGAGCGCTATAAAGCGCGTCTTGTGGCTCGTGGTTTTCAGCAGGAGCATGGTCGTGACTATGATGAGACCTTTGCTCTTGTCGCTCATATGACCACCGTATGCATTCTTCTTGTTGTTGCTTCGTCACACCGATGCATGTCCCAGCTTGATGTTTAGAATGCCTTTCTCAATGGTGAGTTGAGTGAGGAGGTTTATATGCGCCTCCTCCGGGTACTGCTTCTGAGGGGATGGTTTGTCGTCTTCGACGTTCTCTTTATGGCCTCAAACAGGCCCCTCGTGCCTGGTTTGAGCGCTTTGCTTCTGTAGTGACAGCTGCTGGTTTCTCCCCTAGTGCTCATGATCTAGCGTTGTTTGTTCACACTTCTCCTCATGGACGCACTCTTCTTCTTCTCTATATTGATGATATGATCATTACCGGTGATGATCCTGAGTATATAGCCTTTGTTAAGGCTCGTCTTCGTGATCAGTTTCTTATGACTGATCTTGGTCCTCTTCGATACTTTCTTGGGATTGAGGTTTCCTCCACTTCTGATGGCTTTTACATCTCTCAGGAAAAGTATATTCAGGATCTTCTTGCTCGTGCTGCTCTTGGGGATGAGCGCACTGTTGAGACCCATATGGAGCTTAATGTTAAGCTTCAACTTACTGATGGTGATCCTCTTTCTGATCCGACGCGTTATCGTCATCTTGTTGGGAGCCTTGTTTATCTTGCTGTCACTCGTCCTGACATCTCTTATCCTGTTCATATTCTGAGTCAGTTTGTTTCTGCTCCTACCACTGTTCACTATAGTCATCTTCTCCGTGTTCTTCGTTATCTTTGTGGTACGATCACTCGTCGCCTTTTCTTTCCTCGTTCCAGCTCCCTCCAGCTTCAGTGCTATTCGGACGCTTGCATGAAGTGATCCTTCGATCGCTGTTCACTTTCTCGCCATCGTGTTTCTTGGTGGTTCGCTCATTGCTTGGAAGACGAAGAAACATACAACGATTTCCCGTTCGAGTGTTGAGGCTGAGTTGCGTGCTATGGCCTTGTTGACTGCTGAGGTGACCTGGTTACGGTGGTTACTTGCGGATTTTGGGGTCTCTATTAACACACCCAGTCTGGTTTTGTCGACAAGACAAAGTGCTATTAGTGTTGCACGTGATCCGGTCAAGCATGAGCTTACCAAGCATATTGGTGTTGATGCTTTCTATACACGTGCTCAGGTGCAGACTCAGGTTGTTGCGCTTCAGTATGTGCCTTTAGATTTATAGTTGGCGGATTTCTTCATGAAGGCACAGACCAGAGCGCAGCATGATTTCTTACTCTCCAAACTCAGTGTTGTGGATCCACCATGAGTTTGAGGGGGGTGTTAGATGTATATATCTGTATAGTGTATTTTCCCTATATGTTAGGGGGCTTCCTGCATATTTGTCATGTACCTGTACTATATATTATGGCCTTTGGCCCCCAGAGGAATATAATTTGTCTATTCCTAACATAAAGGATAGACAACGAATAGTTCGACTAAGCAGCAGTGCTATAATACAGCTGAATTTTAGAGGCAAAACCGTTTAAAAAGCGACGGACGAAAAATTCTAGAGGTAACGAACTAACATGAATAATAATAACTAGCTGAGTACCCGTGCGTTGCCACGGCTTATTTATCTTCCTCGCGATGACATGTACGAGTCAAGAGTCTTGCTACACAAACTTAGTTCCGTCAACCAACACCGCTCTTCATAGATGAAAGGCTCCGAGAGTGCCGCCTTAAGGTAGACCTGGTGTCTCAGCCTTATCAAGTATGTCCACGTGCCCTTTTTTCAGGAAGATTTGTGTTATTGTTTCGCGGAGACATCCCTCCCTAGAACCATTCATTGTTGATGTCTTCCCACTTCATCTCTGTGCAGGTGTGGCCATGTCAGCATGGAATCACTCAACCTGATGATAGTTAGAAAACAGTTGTAGGGTAATTCCAATCACTGAGGGATTCGGTTCAGAGAACTAAGTAAAACCAAACAATATATATTCAGACAATGGAAAGAAATATGTATGTCTCACACGAGCCTTTAGCCAAAACACGAAGAAAGAAATTAAATGTATGTCTCACACGAGCCTTTATCCGAAATACCATTGTCCATCACGAGGCTACAATCTCAGTTCCGGCAAGTCTAAACTTTGAGGATGATATCTAAATTGTCCTCATACATCTTTCTTAACATTTTTTATCCATAAATAGCAACAAACCGATATAAATATTTTGCGTCCGCAAACCTTGTAGCAATAAAAATCCTATTTACTATGATCCTCTCTGTATTTGCCATTCCATAGCATTCATATTAGAGTGTTGTTTCATGATGCAGAGCTCAGCAATACTAATCAGCCTAGGACGTCACCATAAAGCTAAATTCTCTGCTACTAAATTGCAAGTATCAGAAACTAATGAGTCGCATGCTGCATGAACAAACTACGAAATTCAGACCATCAACAACAAAATCTCAAATACACAGAACTGTAAAAGCAGTACCGAATCTCAACTACAAGAGCAAACAATAATAAGTACTCCCTCCGATCCATATTAGTTGACTTAGATTTATCTAGATACGAATGTATCTATTAAGTTTTAGTGATAGATATATCTGTATCTAGATAAATTTGAGTTAACGATTCATAACAAAATTGGTCAATTAAAGAATCACAATGTCGACAAAAAACTGCATAGAAGAATAGACAGGATAAATTTAATAAAATTGATGCAGAAAATGCCAGTAATCAGATTGTGGATAATGGAGTTGTCTATGCTCGTGAAAAGTCAGGACATCCGTAGCAACCTTGCCGATGAGATTTCTTGGTAGCCCTTGTATTAGCTTGAGGAAGCAGCCATGAGGTGGATCTCAGAGTGGACTCGCCGCAGTGCCTCCAACTGCTCCACCACGAGGTTGTGGTCCTGGCTCTCCCAACACCGCCGGCCGGCGCATGTCCTCCTCCATCACGCCCACCTCCATGATGTCCCCGAGCTTGGAAATTGTCACGGGACTTTCTCTGGTTTTTGGACGGGACGACGTACGCATGGAGCGAGAGGTAGACATTTCGATGTCTACCCTAGCCAGGCTATGGCCAGTCTCGTCCTCTCCTCTTGTCCTTACGTATCCGCGATTGAAATTTCGGCCGCGCCGTGAACCGTTCTGATCGAGAACCGTAGCTCTCGATTTGGTAGTTATCGAATCGGTGAAATTCGAGGTCACCGATCTTGTAGGCGATTTACGAACCATGGCCGGGTATGGACTCTATACTCGTGTGTCACTTGGGGTTGTAGTCGGACGTGAACGGAAAGATACGAACAACGGACGAAACCAAAGGACGACGAAAATCAGTGGTGAGGCTGAGGTCACCTGATCTTGTAGGCGACGACGAACCATGGCCGGGTATGGACTCTATACTCGTGTGTCACTTGGGATTGTAGTCGGACGTGAACGGAAAGATACGAACAACGGACGAAACCAAAGGACGACGAAAACCACCGTAAGCAAAATTATATAGTAAATAATAGTATAGATAGAAATGCCAGCGATCTCTTGAATTTTTTTTGAAAGAAAGAAAACCAAATACGTGCCCTTTGTCGAGTTCGTTATCTTTCTTCTCCAACCTCGCTCCATTATCCACAGCCACAGCTGCCTATCTCCCAGAGCACGCGGCGGCCTATGGCCGTGCATGCCTCACTGCACTAGACCACACACGAAGCGGAGGAGCTGAGGCCAACAGCAGAGACCGCGCGGCGCGATGGCGACGGCTCCTCCGTCCACCGCCACCTGCGCCACTGCCCTCCATTTTTCCCATCCGTCTCTTCCCTGGAGTAACGCCGGTGGCGTAGGCCATGTCCATTTCTTCCGCCGGCCCTTCCGCGAGCCGCAGAGGCGGAGCGGAGGCGAGGTAGCGCGCGCAGCGCTGGGGGGATTGCTGGGCGGCATGTTCGGCGGCGGGGGCGGTGACGACGGGGAGGCGGCGAGGAGGAAGTACAACGACACCGTCGCGCTCGTCAACAGGCTGGAGACCGAGGTCTCAGCGCTCTCCGACGCTGATCTCCGCTCCCGCACCTCCGAGCTGCAGGAGCGCGCGCGGGCCGGGGAATCCCTCGACTCCCTCCTCTCCGTACGTACACAACAACATCCAGAATCACTAACAATATCTTGTATACGCGTCCACTCCAGATTTCAGTCCGATTGGAGGCAGTAGGAATACCTTCTTTTTTAAGTAATAATAAAGCGCCCTTTATCGAAAAAAGTAGGAATGTATACGGAGTTGGTAAGTAGATCGTGCCCTGCCGATGGATGTAGGACTAGGAGTAGTTAGCTGACACTGCTTACTTACTGCGTTAAATCATGCCGCAACTTGGGTTGTAAATTGTGACTATGGTGACTTCTATTTCATTTCACTTACTTCCTAGTGCACAAGAACTTGGTTAGATTGTAACACCTAAACATAGCAAAGTGTGAAAGGAAGGTAGTTCAAGAGGTATGACTAGTGATTTTAGTGCTATTGCATTTCAGGTTGTATAATGTTTCGGATTAGCCTAGTGATGAGGGACAGTAGTGAGAACAAAGCAGTAATAAAATCCAGTACTAGTTTCTACATACTTCTATATTTTAGGTAATTTGGTCCTTTAGTCATATGTGTTGTAGTAGTTTCTAGAGTGTTCTAGTGTGAGTTGTAACCATGTCGTTTGCGTTTACTTCCTAGTTTTAAGTAGTATTTTCTAGAGCCTTCTAGCTATAAGTAGAACTAAGAAGTGGAGGCTCATGAGGCCTATAGATAGAGGTCCTCACCTATATCTATGGAACTCGGACTATATACCCACTACCTATCGAATAAATGGAACCTTGTGTTCTTGTTTTAGATCTTGGATTAGATCTAGTATGTTGAGATTTTTGGATTAAACTCTTGATAGTCCCGCCCCTAGAGCGATATCTAGCCCAACATGTTGGAGTGGTTCCTTCAACTTTTTTGCCGTCTATATTGTAGCAGCAAGGTGGAGTTGTTCCTCCACAACCCTTGTGCTGCATCAGGTGGTATCAAAGCCCTGTTGATCCGTTCTAGCTGCTGGTTCTCTTATTGAGATCAAGATGCAGCAAGCAATAGAGGAGTTGGGAAAGAGAGTTGATGTTGTAGAACAACAAATCCAAGAGCTACGTGAAGATCTTAACCGAAGGTTCAATCAACTTGTTGAGATGATAAAAAGGGGTGTTCCTCCTACTGCCGATGAAGAAGATTCATCAAAGGAGAGAAGAGATGCTCAACAACAAAGAAGAGGAGGTCATCTTCAATCCCAAATACCCCAACGACACACATATCAGCATACCTCGAGAAGGCCCAACATATACGGAAGCTTCTGAAGAGGAAGAATATGACGATGCCCTTGAGGAACCTGATCTCTATACATACCCGAGAGTACCCAACTCTATATATGCAAGAGATACATACAAGGTGAAAGCTGAAATCCCTACTTTCAATGGAAATGTTGATATTGAAGGGTGCCTTGATTGGTTTTATGAGGTCGAGACTTTCTTTGAGGTCATGAATATTCTGGAAGACCGAAGAGTTTCTTTGGTTGCATACAAGCTGAAAGGAGGAGCTGGTGTATGGTGGCATCGCCTTCAAGAAGACCACCAACTAAGAGGAGAACCGCGTGTCAGATCTTGGCGATAAATGAAGAATCTTTTGAATGGGAGGTTTTTGCCTGCAGATTATGATCAGATCCTATTCATTCAAGGAAATAGGACTGTTTCAGAGTACACGAAAGAGTTTCTAAGGCTACAAGTGAGGTGCAACCTCACTTAAACTAAAGATCAACAAGTTGCAAGATACATCAATGGTCTCAATGACATTATTCAAGATCGTTTGGGGATGCAACAGATTTGGTCCATTGACCAAGCACAAGCTCTTTAAAGGCCGAGAGGTTGGTGAAGACAAGGAAAGCAAGTAAGGCCCCATATTCTCATACGGAAGGTTCAGCTAGGAGTCACTCCCACAGGGTGGAAGAGAAGATCACCCAACCCAAGGCTAAGCAACCTGCCCCAAAGCAAAATGGAGGCAAGGGTAAGGCAAAGTCAGGGATAAAATGCTATAAATGCGGTGAAGATGGACATGTATCTAGCAACTGTCCATTGAGGAAATTTGTCAACACAACAATCCATGATGGCGAAGATGACGAAGAATATGAATCTGAGAAAATAGAAGGACAAGATGTTTGTGAAGAAGAGGGTGAAGAAGTGGTGTGCCTGATTCAGCGTCTCTTGTGCTTAACACCATAGCCCAACAACACACAACGAAATAACATATTTGAGAGCAAATGCTCGGTGAAGGGCAAGGTATGTAAATTAGTGATTAACAATTGTAGCTGTGAGAACCTTATCTATCAGAATTTGGTGAACCATTTAAAACTTGAGACACATGACCATCCAAATCCCTACACTATTGGGTGGATCAAGAAAGGGGTGAATATGAGGGTCACCAAACAATGCAACCTGCCACTCTCTTTGGGTAAGTACTACCGCTCAAATGTGATGTGTGATGTTGATATGTATGCAAAGCCATGTTCTTCATGGAAGACCTTGGCAATTTGATGTGGATACGACACACAGAGGAAAAGAAAATTCTTACTCCTTCACATGGAACAAGAGAAAGATCATCATCCTACCAAACCAATCAAATGGTGATGCCTCTAAGGAGGGGAAAAACATGTTAACTATCTCCCACACCAAGGAGTTTATGAAAGACTTGAAGGAGGCAGTTATGTGTGTTGGGCTCATTGTTAAAGGTGAAGAGGAACCGACAGTTGAAATTCCAGCAAAGGTACATGGCCTACTAGCTGAATTTCAAGGCATTTTTGGAGAACCACAAGGCCTACCGCCAATGAGAGGAATACAACATCAAATTGACTTGATCCCAGGAGCAAGTCTTCCTAATCTTCCACACTACCGAATAATCCCAAAAGAGTATGATATACTAAAGGAAAAGGTGGAGGAGTTATTGCAGAAAGGATACATACGAGAAAGTATTAGTCCATGTGCTGTTCCAGCTTTGATCATGCCAAAGAAAGATGGATCTTGGCGCATGTGTACGGATAGTAGAGCTATCAACACGATCACCATAAAGTACAAATTCCCTATTCCCCGTCTAGAGATATGTTAGATCAGCTTAGTGGTGCCAGGGTGTTCACAAAGCTAGATTTAAAAAGCAGATATCATCAAATTCACATCAGACCTGGGGATGAATGGCAAACAGCTTTCAAGACAAAGGAAGGGTTCTTTGAATCGTTGGTCATGCCATTTGGACTCTCAAATGCGCCAAGTACCTTGCACTTGATGAACCAGGTACTTAGACCCTTCTTATCCCACTTCGTTGTGGTTTATTTTGATGACATCCTGATATATAGAAAGGATGAAGATGAACACATAGGTCACATTCGTGAGGTGTACGAGTACTAAGGGAAAATGAACTCTATGTCAACTTGAAGAAATGTGTTTTCCTTCAAACACGACTTCTTTTCTTGGGGTTTGTCATCACAAGTAAGGGCATCCATGTTGATGACTCTAAAGTTGAAGCAAAAAGGAAATGGCTAACTCCAAAAACTATTTCAGAGGTGAGAAGTTTTCACGGTCTTGCAACTTTCTATAGGCGGTTTGTGAAAAAATTCAGTACCATTATGGCACCAACCACTGAATGCTTGAAGAAAGGAAAGTTTCAATGGAATGAATCCGCTGAAGCTAGTTTCAAGGATATAAAGGAAAGGCTCTCACAAGCTCACGTCTTGGTACCACCTGATTTTACTAAGACATTTGAGCTGGAATGCGATGCAAGTGGAGTAGGCGTCAGGGCTGTTCTATCACAAGAACGAAAACCCATTGCTTTCTTCAGTGAGAAGGTAAGCGAAGCAAGACAAAAGTGGAGTACCTATCAACAAGAATTATATGCTGTTTTCAGGGTTTTGAAGACTTGGGAAGTCTATTTGCTTCCTAAGGAATTCATTGTTTACACTGACCATCAATCCTTAAAGCATTTTAGAAATCAAAAGCATGTGGATCACATGTTAGCAAGATGGGCAGGGTACCTAGAGAGGTTTAACTACCTTATGGTGTACAACTTCCAGGTATGGATCAAATAAAGGAGTTGTACGAAGAGGATGAAGACTTTGGCCATGTTTGGATGAAACACTTGAGAGATCAACCATTAGATAACGACTATTTGGTGCAAGATGGCTATTCTTCAAGAATGATCGTTTATGAATCCCAAAAAGTTCTCTACGTGACAAGTTGATTAGAGCTTCATTCAAGCGATCTTAGTGGCCATGTTGGACGTGACAAGACTATCACAAACTTGGAGGCTCGTTACTTTTGGCCGCAACTAAAGAGGGATGCGGGAAAGATTGTTCAGCGGCGCCCTGTATGTCAAACATGCAAAGGTCAAGTCCAGAACACAGGGTTATACATGCCTTTGCCTATTCCTGATGCTCCATGGGAGGATATCTCTATGGATTTCGTCTTGGGTTTGCCAAGAACAAGACGTGGGAATGATGTAGTATTTGTGGTTGTGGACAGATTCTCTAAAATGGCGCATTTCATTCCGTGCCACAAGACAACGAATGCTCATCATGTGGCAAATCGGCCAGACTTCACGGGTCCCAAGGTCCATCGTCTCAGACCGTGATAGCATGTTTCTTGCTGCATTTTGGCTAACTTTGTGGAAAACAATCAACACCGAATTAAAATTTTCGAGTACTGCTCACCCACAAACCAATGGCCAAACGGAAGTGGTGAACAAGTTTTTGGGCAGTCTGGTCCGTTGCATTTGTGGAGACAAAAAGGGACAATGGGATTTGGCCTTATCCCTTGCTGAATTCTCCTTTAACAACTCCAAGCATAGATCAATAGGAAGGAGTCCTTTTTCTATTGTCTACCCTAAAGTTCCAACACATGTGGTGGATCTGGTGAAACTACCATCAAAGGGGAGCTCAAAATCAGCATTATCCTTTGCTGATAACTACACTAAATTATTTGAAGAAATTCACAATGTGCTGGAGGCACAAAACAAAAGTACAAACAACTAGCTGACTGCAAACGTAGGCCGAAATCATTCCAAGTTGGAGATAAGGTGATGGTATACCCCAGAAAAAGAAAGACCACCATTAGACATTAAAGGGAAACTTAGCGGAAATATGGACCCTTCTCTATTCTAAGAAGAATAAACGATAATGCTTATATGATAGATCTTCCAGCTGAGATGGGAATATCCAACACATTCAATGTGGTAGACTTAGCTCTTCATCATCCAGAACAAGCACCCTATGAAGATAACTTGAGGTCGAGTTCTAAATAACCAGGGGAGGATGATGAGGGATAGTAGTGAGAATAAAACAGTAATAAAATCCAGTACTAGTATCTACACACTTCTATATTCTAGGTAATTTGGTCCTTTAGTCATATGTGTTGTAGTAGTTTCTAGAGTGTTCTAGTGTGAGTTGTAACCATGTTGTTTGTGTTTACTTCCTAGTTTTAAGTAGTATTCTCTAGAGCCTTCTAGCTATAAGTAGAACTAAGAAGTGGAGGCTCATGAGGCCTATAAATAGAGGTCCTCACCTCTATCTATGGAACTCGGACTATGTACCCACTACCTATCGAATAAATGGAACCTTGTGTTCTTGTTTTAGATCTTGGATTAGATCTAGTATGTTGAGAGTTTTGGATTAAACTCTTGCCAGCCCGGCCCCTAGAGCGATATCTAGCTCACGCCCCTAGAGCGATATCTAGCCCAGCATGTTAGAGTGGTTCCTTCGACTTTTGTGCTGTCTATATTGTAGCAGCAAGGTGGAGTTGTTCCTCCACAACCCTTGTGCTGCATCGCCTAGAAAAAATGCATGTTTCATGTTAATTACATCACCTAATTACTTTCAACTTAAGCAGTTAAGTTCAATTGTTACTCATCTTTAAAGTTCTTATAACCTACATGCCTAATTGTGTTACTTCTTTTATTGTTCTTTTGTCAACAGCTTTGATATTTTCCCTTTGTAGTAACTACAGTATAATATTATTCACAAAAAACAGTCTGTCTATTCTTGATTATTAGATTATGCCATAACATGATCAAGCAAATTGAACATAAACTGCAATAAACTTGATCTTAAAGTTCGTCTTGGAATGCGTGTGCACCTTATTCATAGGAATGGAGGTAGTAGCTACTAGCCTACTGAAATGTTTTGTCAGAAACCTGTACAATAGTTTGTTCTCTGATATATGCAACATATCAACTATTCAACTCCTGAAAAAAAAGATATTTCAAGGTGGAAGTATCTTTATGGCTCGTCGGCTTTTGCAGGAAGCATTTGCTGTTGTAAGGGAGGCTTCCAAGAGAGTACTTGGTCTTCGCCCCTTTGATGTACAATTGGTTGGTGGCATGGTTCTGCATAAGGGGGAGATTGCAGAAATGAAGACTGGAGAGGGGAAGACACTCGTGGCTATTCTGCCAGCGTACTTAAATGCATTAAGTGGGAAAGGAGTCCATGTTGTCACTGTAAATGATTATCTCGCTAGACGTGACTGTGAGTGGGTTGGTCAAGTTCCCCGATTTCTAGGACTTCAGGTTGGCCTAATTCAACGTAGGTCATCGCTTCACATTGTTCATTATTTCTCTTTGTGCCATCTCAAAATTGCACTGTTTGTTCAGTATCCACCTTAATACTTCAAACTTTTTTTTGCAACTCCACCGTAATACCTTAAACAAAGTTAACCATACTTCCATACCAACTGAATCGTTACGAATGCTATGAGGTGCTTATGGAAGTACTGATATGCATGAAAGAGCAATAGTAGCCTAATAATTTTACTTATCTGATCCAGAAAAAAAGCATGACAACCGAGATGGATGTTTGTCTGATCGCACTATTATCCTGAGTTTGTTAGCCCGTCACCGCTGCTACGCA
The DNA here is from genome assembly GCA_023614405.1 of Avena insularis. Taxonomy (NCBI): domain Eukaryota; kingdom Viridiplantae; phylum Streptophyta; class Magnoliopsida; order Poales; family Poaceae; genus Avena; species Avena insularis. The sequence continues at coordinate 170,453,413 of CM042689.1, forward strand.
ACAGTTTCATGTGCCCGTCGGGCCTGTTTGATTCTTACGATAGGAAAAACGTAGGAACAAGAAAAATGTAGGATTGCAATGTCATGCCCACTCCAATCCTACATGAATTCCTATGAACGAAAGTTTGTTTGACTCCACGATAGGAAAAACAAAGGATTCTTAAAAAGAGGTAAGAGTGGATGTTTGATTTCCTGTGAAATCTAGTGCAAAGGAATCCTTAGGATAAAATCCTTTGAATCAAATTTCCTATAGGATTTAATCCTACAAATTTCCTATGCAAATCATTTGAATCAAATAGGCCCCTAGCACTTGTTTTAAGTTTTCGTATTTTACTTGCACCATGCATTGATTTTCAGTATTTTTTTGCTCCTCATTTTGGCAGAGAACATGACACCTGAGCAAAGGAGGGAAAATTACTTGTGTGATATTACTTATGTCACCAATAGTGAGCTTGGATTTGATTATCTAAGAGATAACCTTGCGATGGTATGCTTCTTCCACTGTGGACAATGTTTATCAATGTTTGATTGTGTGTGCTTGCCTTTTAAGTTTAAGGGCTACTGTTTCATTTCTTCCTGTTCTCCCAATAGGCGAAGGGACACAGATTCACAGCTTCTGCACTTAACCTAATCTTCGTTTGCAGACTGTAGATGAGCTTGTGTTGAGGAACTTCAATTACTGTGTGATAGATGAAGTTGATTCAATCCTAATTGATGAAGCGCGGACACCTCTTATAATATCGGGCCTTGCTGAAAAGCCAAGTGACCGGTATTACAAAGCAGCAAAAATAGCTGAAGTTTTTGAACAAGATATTCATTACACTGTGAGTGCAACTAACTCTTATCCCTGTTTTCTTATGTGAATATTTCTTATCCCTATAGAATCTCAGAATGATATTCTGTTCTAGATAGATCATGCAACAAACATTTTTAATGAACCATGTAAAATATTTCCATAATACACTTTCACTTGTTGTCATATTTAAGATGGCATTATCCAAATATTGTGCTAATAATATTTTACAAAATACTTACCATTGTGTGCTGTTATGAGTGGGCACTTGCTGCCTTGGCTCTAACTGTTGTAACTATTGTGCATCTCCTCTTAGTGAAAAGATGCACAATCATTTTCTGTACGTTCTCTACAGAAGTATTCTGTTGCTATTCTCTTTGAAATAGTGGTACCGTATGAAAATATATTGCTCATACATACATTATATCTTTCACCTAGCCTTTAATCTGTTCTTGTATTCATACTTTTATTACCTCATTAGCTACAATTTTAGATTGTAGCTCCCGCAGCCACGCAGCGGGAGACAGAGGTGCCGTGGCCGTGGCCGAAAGAGACGCTGCTCTGGTTCAGCGCAAGCAGGCTGCTCCGGCAGTGCGGCCGTTGATGCTGCTCCCGGTTCCCTCGCCGCCCACCCGCTACGCGCTGACGGAGTCACTGTCAACGACACCTGGGGCCAACGGCATGGCCGCTATGCCCGACATGGCTGGGACACGTTGAGAACATTGGACCCGTGGCCTGGTCAGCGTGGGCCCCGCCATCGTCGCCGAGCCAAAAAGGGAAAAAGACAACCTGTGCAAAGTGAGGGCCAAGACAAAGATGGTCCAGACAAAGGAGACACTTTGGGATCTGCACCGACAAGGTTTGCATCCGCCCCACCAGCTGGGGTTTGATCGACACCTGGCGTGTCCCCGTTGGCCACCCCTGCATCCACCACCTCGGTGGGGCCTCGGGATCTGGGCACACAAACATCCGCCACGCCCTTCGACAGCGAAGTGGCTGATTCCATGGTGGGTGAGGACGGCGCGCCCTCCGAAGCGGATCGCCTGTCGGTCCCCGCCGATGCCTCGCCAGCTGTGTCGCCTGCCACCTCCTTGTCCGCTGGTGGTGACCAGTCTCCGCTGACGCAGGCAGCTGAAACGGTTCAAACTGGCGGCCAGTCTCCCGCCCCCATGTCGCTGAGCTTGAGCCCCGGGCCAGAGTAATCCTGCGCCAGCCCACGCCAGCTAGCGAGGCCAGCTCACTCCAAAGGGACCCTGGCCCATCTTTTGCGCAAACCCAGCCCACTGCTGCCAATGAAGCGACACCCACGCCGTCCCGCAATCCTGCTCGGTTTGCCTCGCCGCCCATTACGCTACGCCGATCGGGCCGTGTTGTGCCGCACACCTGGACTTTGGGTGAGTTTCTTGCTGAGGCGACTAAGGGCCTATGCACGGCGGAGGGCTGCGCTGAATTTCTCACCTCGGCGTGGTCGACCGGCCTCCACTAGCTGTGCAAAGGTAGCGGCGCCGCCCACTGCCAGGCGTCGTGCTTAGATGCACATCTTGCGCACACTCGGGCTGATCGGGCGAGCCAGAAGATTACGCCTGCGGAGATGAAGGCATACGACGGGCTCTTTGCCATGCCAATCCCTCACTCGGTGCTCGCTTCAATCGCGGCGCTGGTGGATCGTGAGCTGCCGCAGACCGTCGACGTGCCCACTCTCGACGTGGCGATGCAGGCCAGCCCAGTGGCGGCCTAGTCTGCCTGCCGTGCCCCTTCCGTCGACCATGTATCTATGGATCACGTCCTAAAAATCATATGCTGGAACATGCAAGGGAATAAGCTCGCGCCCATAGATTGGCTATTCGCACGCTGGTAGATTCTTCAGGTGCCACGATTGTTTGCTTCCAAGAAACTAAGATGGAGTTGATCTGCTCGTCGGTTGTCCTCGAGATGCTTGGACCTGCATTTGATGAGTACGTGTTACCGGCGCTTGGCACCAGTGGTGGTATCCTCCTCGCTTGGAAGAGCCAAAGCGTGACGATCACCGACCCCGAGTTCTCCACGAACACTCTCTCTGCGAAGGTTTCCGCGAGCACCGGTGCCCCATGGTGGCTAACGTGGTGTATGGGCCACAAGGCGACACTGAGAAAATCGCGTTCCTGCAGGAGCTGCGCCACGTGCATGCTGATTGCCCAGGCCCATGGCTTCTATGCGGTGATTTCAACATCATCTATCACGACGAGGACAAGAATAATAGCAACCTGAATAGAAGAATGATGAGACGGTTTCGGCGCCTCCTGAACGATCTTGCGCTTAAGGAGGTTTACCTCAACGGCCGCAGGTACACATGGTCGAATGGCCAATCGCCTCCCATGCTGGTGCTCCTAGACCGATTCTTCTGCACATCTGACTGGGAGGATAACCACGCCGATTGCCATTTGCGCTGCCTCGCCTCGGTGGTCTCGAATCACTGCCTGCTGCTTGACTGTGCTCCGCTGCCGCAAGCACGCTGTCGCTTCAGGTTTGAGGAATTTTGGCTACGGCTTGATGGATTCCACGACGTCGTTGCCGAACGTGGCAATCTGTCCACGACCTGGCCCCGTTCCACAGGCTCGCGCTACGCCTACAGGCCACAACGCGCAAGCTCACAAGCTGGAGCGTGAAATCCGTGGGCAGTATCAAGCATAAGCTCGCGATCGCACGGGAGCTCATCCTCAAGTTTGACGCGGCGCAGGACAACCGGCAACTTACGCTGCATGAGGCCTGGCTCCACAAGCAGCTCAAGGTCTCATACCTTGGGCTCGCGTCGCTCGAGCGCACCATTGTGCGTCAGTGATTGAGGATTAGCTGGCTCAAGAATGGGGACGTGAACACTGCATTTTTTCATCAGCAGTGTAGTTATAGACGCCACAAGAACAGGATTCACGTGCAGCATGGTCAGGCGACACTTTCTGACCATGCCGATATGGCGGAGGCTACATTCGATCACTTCGATGGCTTGCTGGGCACGACGGCGGAACGTACTGTCATGCTCAACCTGGAGCATCTGATTGTGCCGGACGACGGTTTGCAGGACCTGGATGCTCCTTTCTCACCTGATGAGATATGGGACACGGTCAAGCAGCTCCCGGCGCATAAGGTGCCCAGCCTCGATGGGTTCACGGCGGAGTTCCTGCGTGCCTGCTGGAGTACCATCAAGCAGGACATGATCGACGCTTTCCAGCAACTGTATGGGCTCCGTGGTGGAGGCTTCTATCGCCTCAACCAGGCCTTGCTCATCTTGCTGCCAAAGCGCACGGACGCGAGCACGCTGAGCGACTACCGGCCCATTAGCCTCGTCCATCTGATCGCCAAGGTGTTCACGAAGATGCTCTCCCTACGCCTGCCCCCCAAGCTCGATCGCGTAGTGAGCACCAACCAAAATGTGTTCATCCCAGGACGGTGCCTGCACGATAACTTCATGCTAGTGAAGCAATCAGCACGTTTACTGCACAAGCTCCGCGAGCCATGCCTCCTCCTCAAGATCGACCTCGCCCGCGCCTTTGAAACGGTGTCCTGGGCGTTCCTGCACGATAACTCATCTGGATGTGGACGCTGACCGGCATCTACTCGGCTCAATCTTGCTGCAGAGCCCTGTTCCACGGGTCGATGCTTTCCCAGAGCTGTAAGCTCATCTGGGGCACATGGGAACTACCGTGTGTCAAATTCTTCTTCTGGCTCGCTTCCCAAGACCGCTGAGCGCCTCACGCGACACGGGCTGCAGCATCATGACAAGTTTGTACTTGCAACCAGGAGCTCGAGACTATGCTGCATCTCACCGTCAGCTGCCCCTTCTCCCGGCAAGTGTGGAACGATGTCTTGGCATGGTTGAGGCTGCCATGCCAGCCACCGAGTGACGAGGCCTCGCTGACGGACTGGTGGATCGACGCACACTCGAGCCTGCCGAAGCCCATGCGCAAAGGGCTGGCCACCACCATGCTGCTTACTGCCTGGATGATCTGGAAGCATCGGAATGACTGCGTGTTCGACAGAGCCCAGCCTTCCACGAGATCCCTCCTGTCCAAGATCAAGGCAAAAGCTCAGCTGTGGATCGCTGCTGAAGCCAAGGGGTTGAGGGACATCACACCAACGACGTGGGACGTGCACTGAGATTGTAATTTTTCAGTTTCGCGTTGCCTCCTAGGAGGGTTGTATATCTGAACTCTACCTTTTCAATGAAATGAAACGCAATAGTCTACTGCGTTTTCTCGAAAAACAATCTAAATTGTTCTTATATTTTTTTTCAGGTCGATGAAAAACAGAGAAATGTTCTGCTAACAGAACAAGGCTATGCTGACGCTGAAGAAATACTGGACATAAATGATCTATATGATCCTCGTGAACAGTGGGCTTCATATGTTTTAAATGCAATCAAAGCCAAGGAGCTCTTCCTTAGAGATGTGAATTATATCGTTCGTAACAAGGAAGTGCTTATTGTGGATGAGTTCACAGGTCGAGTTATGGCAGTAAGTATTGCATCATTATTCTCAGTGCTGTAAGACAATTCTATGTTACATTTGTATATGATTGATGCAGTTCACATACACTTTCTCAAACATCCGTGGATCATCCTAACGTGGTGCTTAGTAGCAAAAATGTTAGTAGAGGGATTTCTGTTTTGTAATAAAAAATTGCATTTATCATACAATCCCCAAAATTGATTCTTTCCATTGACCCCTCATTAGTGCATTTATGCTACTCCCTCTGTCCAAGAATTGATGTCTTAGATTTTTTAAATTTTAGATGAATCTATATACTATATAGTGTCTAGATTCATCTAAATTTTGATAAATTTGAGACATCTATTTGAGGACGGAGGGAGTATATCAAACCATACTCAGCTCATGTCTTGAGCAAAACCTAACAGATATATAGTTTGGGTTGTTTTTTGTATCCTTGGTGGCAAACCTTGGTATTCTGAATCCCTGTGCAATTGTGTTACTAGAAAATCTTCTGCTGCTAGCATTGCCCTATGCATGTGGCATGTGCACACTCCTGAGGACATAATCACGAATAATCGTCCACACAATGGCTGAAGGAAAGTAAGAGGGCAAAAGGCACAAGCCTCAAGTGATCACTTATTCATAAATATAATCTGATTAGATGATTTGGATGGTTTGGCTTCTGAGTCCACACCAGTTTTGCAGATCATTCTATTTTGAAACAATTATTGTATCTCATGTAAAATCCAAACCTTAAGTGATGATATAAATATAAAGAGTTTGTACATTAGTTTTCATGTTTTAGATATTGTTATTTTTGGCAGGGCAGAAGATGGAGTGACGGACTCCACCAAGCAATTGAGGCAAAAGAAGGTGTACAGATACAGAACGAAACAATAACTCTTGCATCTATAAGTTACCAGAACTTCTTTCTTCAGGCAAGTGAGAATCCTTTTGTTCGAGTGTTAGAGGTTACTGATACATACTTGTGTGAAATGGTAAGATTATATTATCATTGATTGACCAGATAATCTTGAATACTAACTGAGTTTTAACAGCCACTAACTTATGTTGAGCATTATCCTTGATAGTGGTAAATCTTAAATGTGATGAAGAATGTATGGCTCATTGTGCTGGATGATCAGTTTGTTCCTTTTACTTTTGGAGATGTTCAGGCGATTATTTGACAGGTTGATACTTTTCATGGCAGTTTCCGAAACTCTGTGGCATGACTGGAACTGCAGCTACAGAAAAACAGGAGTTCGAGAGCATATATAAGCTAAAAGTTACCGTTGTTCCAACAAATAAGCCAATGATACGGAAGGTGCTCGCCGTCTTGTTTGATTTTGCATGTTTAATTTTAGTATTGTGAAAGATTTGTCCTTTCAATTCAACTTAACATGTCCCCTTTCTGAGAATGTTCGACTATGCTTCTTCCTTTGCAGGATGATTCAGATGTTGTTTTCAGAGCAACAAATGGAAAATGGCGTGCTGCTGTTGTGGAGATATCAAGAATGAATAAAGTTGGACGTCCTGTGCTTGTTGGTACAACTAGTGTTGAGCAAAGTGAAGCTTTGTCAGAACAGCTAAGTGAAGCAGGAATTCCTCACGAGGTATGCCTGTACTGAATCCTCCGTTTTCCATTTAGCGCAACAGCATCACTGTTCTGGTAATGGGAATCTGCAAAATAGTACAAAACGAAGTTTCTGCCTTCTCACACTCCATATAGTCAACTAGTTCGCACGGCTATCAGCCTGAGGACCCGTTGGCTTCGGAGGATGCATACCAACCCCTTGCGACCTTGGCGTGGGCTCGACATGCAGTTCGCCAGAGATGAGCATTAGGTGTTCTTCACGTCCACCGAAATGGTGTTCGATCATGGATCCTTGGCTCTCCTCTGGGAGGACAGATGGCTGGACAGAAGTGTATTGGGGAGATAGTGCCGGATCTCTTCGCGCTCATCCCAAGACGACCTAGAAAGCGCCGTACGATGCGGCAGGCGCTGATCGAGCACAGCTGGATAGCCAACATTTCAGGGGCACTAAACCCACTTGCCCTCTGGAAATATGTCCAGCTGTGGATCCAGCTGTGGGATGTGCATCTTGCGGGTGTGCCAGACAAGCTTGTCTGGCGGTGGGCAGCCAACAATCTGTACTCCCCCCGATCCTCTGCCACAACGCCCTCTTTCAGGGGTCGTGGAAGTTGAACTGGAGGTCATGGGCGCCACCTAGGGTGAAGTTCTTCATCTGGCTAGCTTGCAAGGACAGATGTTGGACGGGTGGGAGGCTCGCGCGTTGCCGTCTTCTTCACCGGCCAAGATGTGCGCTGCATGACCAGTCGGGGGAGACTATGTCGAACATCCTTACCGGTTGCCCTTTCTTGAGGACAATCTGATACGAGGTACTGTCATGGATCCGATCCACTGCGAGACCTCCCATTGTTGAGGGTGACTTTGCTGAGTGGTGGTCACTGGCGGTGCGATCTAACCGTTGCCAGATGTGCAAAGGAACCTCGTCGCTGATCATGCTCACGGCGTGGTGGATTTGGAAGCATCAGAACGTGGTCGTCTTCAACAACGAGCGCCCCTCGCTGGCCTCCCTCACGGACACGATTAAAGCTGAAGCGAGATCGTGGGCGGATGTGGGAGCATGGGGGCTACGCCAGCTACTCCCTTAGACTAGGCTTCTTGGGTTGAGTTGTATGGCGAGGATGTTAGTCCTTTGGGCTTGTACATATTATTTCTTATCTATCAATGCATCGAAACACAATGCTTTTTGCGTTTTCGTGAAAATAAATGGACTTGAAAGTTTAAATGCGCTCCAGTTTAGATCATCTCACCCTCCAGTTAAATGCCTGTTAAATTTCCTAAGATCTAGAAAGTCTTCTCAAGTTATATTTTTAACTTTCTGCTGAAGGTTCTGAATGCTAAACCAGAGAATGTGGAGAGGGAGGCAGAGATTGTAGCTCAGAGTGGACGCCTTGGTGCAGTGACAATTGCCACCAATATGGCAGGACGTGGCACTGATATTATCCTTGGAGGAAATGCAGAATTCATGGCCAGGCTGAAGTTGCGTGAGATGCTTATGCCAAGGTATTTAAAATCTTTGCTAGGAAAATTCCCAAATAGTATCATAGATGCTACATCTGATTATTTTCCTCTAGATATGTCCAAAATTGCTTATATTTTTCTTTTGCTTCTGAAATAATGTTGCAGAATTGTCAATCCAATTGATGGTGTCATTGTATCCAAAAAGCAGCTTCCACCAAGAAAGACATGGAAGGTAGATAATGAACTATATATTCAGTAGCTATATATATGCCTCCTCCTCCCGACCCCTCCTCCTCCCGCACCCGCGCGGCGGCCTCCCCTTCCCACCGAGCCCTCCTCCCGTGGTCTCTCCTCTCCGCCGTCACCGTCTGGATCGTCGCCAGGCAAAGACCTGGGGACGTGGCGGCGGCGGCGGCCCTGATCGCGATCTGGCGGGAAGGCGGCGGCGTCCATCCTGGCTGGTTTGGCGGTGGTGCTGCGGCGAGCGGCGGCCGGTGGTCCTCGGTCCAGATGGCGGCAGGCGGCGGCGGGGATCTAGGTCTAGCCGCGATTTGTCCCGTACGTTGGCCTCGACGTCGGCGCCCAGGCGACCCGGGCCTTGTCCGTGACACTAGGGCGCTTGGGGCATCTGCCCCCGACATGGTGGTGGTGGCCTCCTTCTCCGTCGGAATGGTCGGCCGGGTGGTCTTGCCGTCTTGCGGCGGATCCTGCTAGTTTCCGGCGGGTGGCGTGGGGGCTGCTGGCTCGGTTTCAATAAAGGAGGTGGTCCTGGATCCCTCTCAAGCCAAGACGATGATCTACCGGATGTTGGTCTCCATTGATCTGGTTTCTGTGTTGTGTTCTGGAAGGCTCCACCGGCGAACTCCATAAGTGCTATCATGCCGTGAGTTTGCTGGAAGGATTGAATTCGGTCATACGCACCCATGTTTTACCCTGACCATTTGGTTTCAGAGGGTGTGCTTCGAAGCTTTGTTGGCTATTATTATCATGGGGCATGTTCTCGTTCCATGGTGCTGACGGAGAAAGTCATGGAGACCGAGATCTGAGGACAGACAATGGTGGTTCGAGTCTGGGTGGTGATGAGGAATTGGCTAGGTGACTTGTGAATTGGAGCAGTGGCATACAAGTGAGGCATGAGAGCTTCATGGTTCTACTTCTCAGGGTGAAAACCCAGGGCTGGCCTTAATTGGTTGTGCCTGGCAATGGCCTTGTTGAAGGTATTGTTTTGAAAGCGCGGACTTTCTTCAGGGTGAAAACCTAGATCTTTGATCGGGCGATGATGGTGTTTGTGCACTGTTCCCTTCTTGGAGGCGTTGTTTTTGGAGAAGCTGGACTTCTGGTGCTGTCTTGGTGGTGGTAGTACTGCTGTTTCAATGAATGAGTCACTGTAGCGGGACTTTTCTTTTTTGTAATTCTTCTTTTTTTTTGGCTGTGTGCATCCGTGTGGCCGCTAGGGCAATGCGTTGTTGCAGAGGCTGGGTGTAATTGGTATCATCTGATATTATTATATGCTCCTTTCCAAAAAAATAAATTAGTAGCTATATGAATTAACATGTGCTGACTAGTGGTCTTCAAGATTCTGTGGGCTATTCTTCAAATTATTGGTTTATGATTTAATTTAGTGGGAAAATTTGCTATAGGGCACCGTTATTTTCTGACTTTTGCGGAAACCCGCCATCTGATTGTGTCTTTGACAGGTACCATTACAATTCGTGAGGCACCTTTGCCAGAACACACCGCATGACAAAAAATGGAAAGTTTGGCACTTTTGCCTGGGATGACCATGCTATGGCCGGTTTTGAAGAAAATGTACCAAACTTCCCGTTTTTGGTTATGCAGTGTGTTCTGGCAAACGTGCCATAAAATTGTAATGGTCCTGTAGCAAAATTTCCCTTTAATTTATGATGAAGTTGAGGTCCCAATGTCTTATTGCACTTATCTCCTTTTTCAGACAAATGAAAGCTTGTTCCCATGTGAACTTTCAGAAGACACACTTTCATGTGTTAAAGATGCAGTTGAAGTGGCTGTCAAAGAATGGGGAGAAAAATCATTACCTGAACTAGAAGCTGAAGAGCGTCTCTCCTACTCGTGTGAGAAGGTAGGCATTTTGAAGTTATCACACAGAATTGAAATGTTATAAGAAATGTTTGGGTTTATTCTCAAGTCGCTATCTCCAAATAATTTTTTGATGCATATTTATAATAATAATTTGAAGTATGAGTAGAAAACAGCCAACCATCTGTACATATGGCTTGGATGTCTGACTTTGTATTGTTAATTACTCCCTCTGTCCCTAAATAGGTGGCGTATAAACTTAGTAAAAAGTCAATGTTTTCTAACTTTGACCACATACATTAATGAAAATATCAACCATTATAATATTAAATAAGTATATTATGAAAGTATATCTTATGATAAGTCTATTGATATTGATTTGGTATTATAGATCTTCATAGTTTTAAGATCTTCATAGTTTTAAATATATTCTTGGTCAAACTTTAAAACTTTGACTTTATGCGCCATCTCCTTTGGGACGGAGGAAGCAGTTGATAATAACATATTGAAACTATTCATTCAAATTTATAACCACTTATCCAAAATAATGTTATGACTTATTTTAAATAATTCTGTCTGGACTGTCTTGTGCTTTTTACTTATTAGTACCGTTGTAACAAAGCAGTTTGATTCCTAAGTTGCTGCAGAGTTGAGTACCACATGTTTTCTTGAATCCTCGCTGGGGAATCGGGATTTGGGATTCAGATAATCAACCAATTATTGTCATCAAACTGACTTGATTACTTCAAGCTATTCTTGCGGTTGATTTAAACTGTTCGTTGGTCAATATTTCATAATTGGTGACAACTCAATTTTTACTTGTAAGAACTAACTGAAAGCTAGTTACCCCCTCCGATCCAAATTAATTGTCGCAGATTTAGGCAAAATGTTTTGGCCTAAATCTGTCTTTTTTAACCATGAAAACCGTAGAGGAGGCCTCTACGGTATATTTTATATTAATATAAAGGTAAAGTTACAAGTCAAATTCATACACAGGAGAACAATAAGTTAAGAGAAAGGGGTTAGCAGGTCTAAACTACAAGAAAGTCTAAATCTGTCTAGGTTCAGTGAACCTGCGACAACTAATTTTGATCAGAGGTACTCCCTCCGTCTAGAAATATAAGACGTTTTAGCTTGGTGAAACGAATGTATCTAGATGACTTTTGTGTATAGATTCGGAGTGAACCTATACACTAAAAGACATCTAGATACATTTGTTTCACAAAGCTAAAATGTCTTATATTTCTGAACGGAGGGAGTAGTAGCTCTTTTTGTCTGTTTTTTGTTTTGTTTTTGTTCCTTGAGTTTGTATACTGACCAGTTACCACTTGGAACCACCACTTAAGAGCAGCCTAGAGGAAATCTACAATTCCACATTGAAATCAGTTTCAGGACCATTGTAATGACTTCGTGTTTCAAATTACTGGTGAACTTATATGCATATTGTGAAAAAGTACTGGCAATTCATTTTGAATGTTGGATAATTTCAGGAATTCGTATAATGATTATTTTACCAAGCTGGACTTCTGTTGGAGCCACACAGTTGCATTGTTTGAGCCTGTCAAATTGTACATGGCCAACTACTTTTTGAAGCCATATTATAACTATTAGATATCCTCTATTTCCGAAGGGCCTTAGGCCGAACTTCATTAAGGAAGAAAAGAAAGTTTTTTACAAGAGCGCCACCGCGTGGCAAGAGACGGCCGAGGTGGCCGAGCAAAGGAAAACACTACCAAGATCTGAACACAACTCTGGGTGAACCTCTAGGAGAAGGCCTAGGTGCGCCAGATGCGACCGCCCAAAGCAAGCAGGAGTCTAAAACGCAATAATACATCCGACAGCCTTCCAGGAGTGAATGTCTTCGATGATTAGCTCAAAGACACGGTCAGCCGTGCTACACTCCTGCTAGCACATGAGGTGGTGTGCTAGACAGCCCAAGTTCAAATCTCACCTTCTCCTATATGAGTAGTGTCTAGTTCCTCCTAGACACTCTTTCATCTTTGAGAACTCTCTCGTAGCAAGTTGGTTGCAGCCGTGCGCAGAGGTCGTACGGGCACTATCGGCGCGAGTTCGAGTCCTCATCCCCTATAAGAATTAGGTAGCCGTGGAGTCCCCCCAGTTACTCTCATTTTTAGGCACTTCTCCAGTTCGCAAGCCAGACCTAGCAAGAACCAACCAAGCAGCAATGGCGACCCCGCCGTTCGCCGCCGTCGTCCTCCTCCTCATCGCCGTCTCCGGCGCCTCGCATCCACTTGCCCTGGGCCTGGACTCACGGGCCGCGGAATCTGATGCGCTCGCCTCCTCCCTGTTCGACGCCTGCGCTAGCCTCCCTCCAGAAGCAGATCGGCTACGCGTTCTGGTCCTCGGACCTGCTCCGCCGGGCCATGACGCACGCCTCCTACTCCCGAACGCGCAGGCCGCGCTTCTCGCCGTCTGCCAGCCTCGCTGCGACTGCGCGCCCTCACGCCGACCGCCTCGGTCTCCGCCGTCTCCAGCGCTGGCATTACATGAGGAGGCCGCCTGCGCCGCGGCAGGGGCCCGCGCCGGCATCCCGTCGATCGTGCGCGTCGCCGGCGGGACCAAGGCGTCCGCGGCGCCCGTGGTCTGCGGCGCTTTAAGGGCGCTGGTCGGTGCGGTGGCCATGGATAACGGGACCGCCGACGCTGCCGGGGAGGTGTTCTGGAGGCTCCAGGTGCTCACCACCGCCATGTGATGCGACCACGAGTGTTCATCCAAGATGGTTTACAGTTGCGGATCAGTGTTAATCCCCCTAGTAGTAGTATGAAGCTTGTGGCTGTAATCAAATTAGATATCCTCTATTTGCATAATATGTGTTGAAGTAATCGCAACCCCGAGAAATGCGTTCATGAAGATGTCAAATGAATTTAAGATTTATGCAGGAGACCTAATTATGTTTTTTACATGGCAGGGACCAACAAGTGATGAAGTAATTGCAACTCTGAGAAATGCTTTCATGAAGATAGCAGATGAATTTAAGGTTTACACAGAGGAGGAAAAGAAGAAGGTTTGGACACACGAACAACATTTATTGTTTGTTTATGCGATTGAAGACCATATTGATAAACTTATCATGTCATCATTGTAATTTATTCAGGTAATCGCGACAGGTGGGCTTCATGTAGTAGGAACTGAACGGCACGAGTCACGCAGAATTGACAATCAGGTAATATACTCCCTCAGTTTCGGAATACATGTCTATTTTAGCCTCTCCAACTTTTGCTCGAAATACTTTTCCGTCTACACTTCCAAGGCAGTTTTAGTTATTTACTCCTAGTTTTGCATAAAAATAACGAAAAAAGAGCTAATTACTCATATGCCGGCTTGCACTTACTATTTTTTAAGTCCTCTGGCTGCTTGTACACTTCCAATTTTTTTAATGCATGGCTACACGCTCTTTCATGGAACATGAATCTTTACTTTAGCAATAAATTTTGCATACTCCGAAATTGCGAGAACTTTAATTGCCTTCGGAGGAAAATGAGATGGGGCAATATTGTCATTTTTGTGAGGAAATATGCAACTTGTATTTTCATGAGGCCATAGGCATATATGTACACATATATAGGTGTGGTAAATATGCAGAAAAATCCTCATACAATGGGGATAATACAGGGCTAATATATGGAAAGTATATACAACTCTACCCCCCGCCTCTAGGCTCTAACTCATGGTGGATCAACAAAGAGGTAGAAGCTGTGCTGTGCTCTAGTCTAGACCTGCATGAAGGAACACACCAATTGTAACTCAAAAGGCACATACAGTAGAGCAATCACCTGGTCCTGCACACCGGAGCATGTGAAGGAAGCATCGCCGCTGATATGCTTGGTAAGCTCATGCTTCGCAGGGTCATGCATAATATTGATAGCACCTATACTGTTTGATAAAATAGGTGTAATGCCCGAAACACCAAAATCCTCAAGCAACCACCATAAGCAAGTCACCTCTACTGATAGCACCTATACTGTCCAGGTGAACATAGTCCTGGCCAGGCGGAGGTGCTGTTGTGAGTGTGGGTGAGGCAGTGCGGAGACCGCGACCGGCAGCGCGCGTGAGTACAACGATCTGCAGATTCTATGGCGCTGGGCCGTCTAGGTGAAGGGAGACAGCTGCTGAGAGGCGTGGTTGCTCGTAGCTTGCAGGAAGAAACACGGCAGAAGAAGCAAGGGAGGTTCAGTTGTTTGCTGTGTACAAGAAGATGAGAGCTGCTTCGCGCTTGGTGTGGGTGCAGCTAGGGGAAGAAGCACCAGGGCTTACCTGGGGAGGAGGAGAAGACTGTATGCTGAGCTGCCGTCTTTTGGATTGGAAATAAAGGGAGAAGAGTGGGCTGGTGGTGGTTTAGTGGCTTGCAGCGGAGAGAAGACGGCGCTGTAGCTATTGCTGGCCTGGAGCTGGGAGAAGAAGAAAGAGGGGAAAGGAGAGCAGAGAAGTGGTGTGGCTTTCTGTGAGCTGAGGGACTACTGCAGTAACCTAATCTTCAGTAAAAATGGAGAACTAAGGTACTGGGCATTTGCTCATGAAATTAGCTCATCTGATTCAAGGTGAAAAAGAAGAACGGTCTGGTTTTAACAGCAAAAGCATCAAGTGAGATATACACGTACACGTGTGGTAAATATGCAGGAAACCCTTATAACGGGGAAAATACTCGGCAATACATGGGAAATATACACACATCTATGTGATGTCCCCGGGTGGAGCAGGTGGGATCAACACAAGTCGGGGGAGGAAACGCGAACTGGAACGAGAAGGAGGTGAGGAAGAGCAGGTAGGTGAGGAACAAAGGAGTTGGGAATTCAGATTCTATTCATTTTGTAATTGGTTCAGTACACGGCAATGTCCTTATAATAGCGGACGCGACACACACACTTACAGGTGGCCCCAGGACTCTCTGTGTCCAACTCATTCGGTATCATCGTCACTCGCCAGGTCAGCTGTGGCTGGATCAGGTGACTCGTTGTCCACCTCTATGGTAGAGGGTGTGACCATGGTTTTTAAGGTGTCAAGGCGTCTTAAGGCGACATAGGGGTGCTCTGACGCCTAGGCGACGCCTAGGCGGGCGCTTTGGACGCCTAGGCGCCTAAAGCGCCCATTTTTGCAAGGCCGAGGAGGGGCACCTGGACGCCTAGGCGGCGCGGTGTGACACTTTCCCCCTCTTGTGCAGCAACCCCTTCTGCTTCATCGTTCCAGAGGCTTGCATCAGGATATTTGTTCTTCAACACGTAATAATCTTCCCATGTGGCAGCATCCGAAGGTAAATGTGCCCACTGAACCAGAATCTGAGGTACATCCGCATTACCCTTACGGACGAGTCAGTGTTGCAGAATAGCCGCTGGAACAGGAGATACTGCTGCCAAATCTGCCGCAGCTGGAAGCTCAGTGAACACTGACGAGTAGTTGGCTGTGAAGGGTTTCAGCTGCGAAACGTGGAACACAGGATGCACTTGCGCTGCTGATGGTAGCTCCAGCTTGTAAGCGTCAGGGCCAATGCGCTCCAGGATTTTGTAAGGACCAAAGAACTTGTAGGAGAGCTTGGGATAGGGATGATTGACTACCGACTGCTGGGCATAGGGCTGTAATTTCAGTAGTACTTGCTCTCCCACTGCAAATTCCCTCTCAGAGCGATGCTTGTCAGTGTAGGATTTCATCCTCTGTTGAGCACGTAGTAGTTGTGTTCGCAGCAACTCCGTCTGTGCTTGATATTCCAGAGACGTGTCATGAATCGGAGAGTCAGTTGACGCTGACAAATTAGGCATTGAACCAAAATTTGGGTTAATCTTGTACAGGGCTTTGAAAGGAGAGCAACCCAATGTTGTATGATAGCTTGAGTTATACAAGAACTCTGCCATAGGAAGGCCAACGACGCCAGCGCTTGGGATTGTCTTGGACTGCACAGAACCAAAATTTGGGTTAATCTTGTACAGGGCTTTGAAAGGAGAGCAACCCAATGTTGTATGATAGCTTGAGTTATACAAGAACTCTGCCATAGGAAGGCCAACGACGCCAGCGCTTGGGATTGTCTTGGACTGCACATCTCAGATACTGCTCAAGGCACTGGTTCACCCTTTCACTCTGTCCATCCGCTTGAGGATGATAAGCTGTACTGTAATGCAAAATAGTGCCTATAGCTTTGAACAGCTCGCGCCAAAAGATGCTTGTGAAAATCTTATCGCGGTCAGAAATAATTGTCAAGGGCACCCCATGGAGTCTGACGATCTGATCCACAAATAGCTTGGAAACAGAGCTAGCAGTGTAAGGGTGATGAAGGGGTAGGAAATGTGCATACTTTGTGAGACGATCAACAACCACTAGAATAGAATTGGCTCCCTCAGAATTAGGCAACCCCTCAATGAAATCCAATGTGATATCTGCCCAAGGTTTGTCAGGTGGCTTCAATGGCCGCAGTAGGCCAGCTGGCTTGGTGCGCATAAATTTTGCCTGCTGACACACTTGGCATTGCTTCACAAAAGTTTCGACATCCAATATGATGCCTGGCCAGTAATAAAGCTGCTTGATCCTTTGATAAGTAGCCTGAATACCAGAGTGACCCCCCACTGCACTGTCATGAAGAGAAGATATCAATTTGGTTTGGAGAGCTGAGTTGTCTCCAATGTAGATTCTTCCTTTATGCTTGATAATGCCTTGTTCCAGAGAGAACCCCTTGTCATTTGGTGACTGAATTGCTAATGCTTGTAATGATAGGATCTCTAGATTTACTCTCATTGAAGGGAGGGGATGACACTAGGAGTTGGGGCAATTTTCTGGTTTTATTTCCCGCACAAACTCACACACAAATGCCATGCCAACCACAGGGGTTGGGGATACATATTTATAGGCTGCTAGCCAGCCAAGAATATGCTAAATGCTAGTCCAAGATGCTAGTCTAAGATGCTGCCTAAAAGCAGTCAAGGATGCTTGGTCCTTGCTGCTCCTAACTGCCCGTCCTTGCTGCTAAAGCAGTCAAGGATGCTTGGTCCTTGCTGCTCCTAACTGCCCGTCCTTGCTGCTCCTAACTGCCCGTCCTTGCTACAAGGACCATGTGTGTTACAGCCCCACAAAGACCAATAGTACAGAGACTTATTCATCATTCTCCCCCTAAGTCTTGTGCGTTGTCTTGTGGGAAGGCTGGACCATCCCAATCCTGGGAGCGAGTCAAGGAACGTGATCCGCCTAAGAGGCTTGGTGAGCAGGTGCAAGCTGATCCTTGGTGTTGATGTAGCTTCGCCGTGATGCTCCTTCATCCAAACAGCGTCGGATGAAATGGTACCTCACTCGGATGTGCTTGCTCCGTTCGTGGAATCTGGGGTTCTTCGCTAGGGCAGGCGGACTTGCTGTCCACCATGAGCTGCTGCCGGGTGTCTCGACCGAGGAGATCACTGTCGAGCAAGCAGGAAGGGCTGAGTGCGGCGGTGGAGGCCGCTATGTACTCGGCCTCGCAATTTGGACATGGCCACTACCTGCCGCTGATTGCCGACTCACGAGGCACTTGGGAAGAAGAGGATCCGCTTGTGCTCTTGCTGGTGTCGATGTCGCGGCGTGGTCATTTGTCATTGTGACGAAGTGTCTTGCCCGGCACCTAGGGTAGTAGAGGCCGTGGTCGAGAGTCCCCGCAACGTAGCAGACGATCCTCTTCACACTGTTGGTGTTCCGTTGTCGGTCTGCATGAACCGACTAACGTGGCCGACGGAGAATGCCAAGTCCGGCCGTGTGTGGGCGAGGTATAAGGCTCCCCACAAGACGCCGGTCTTGTAGCGTCCACCTCCTCCAGCCGTCTTTGTCGCGGCTCAGCTTGACCTCTCCTCCATCGGAGTGAGAGATGGGTTGCAATCGGTGAGCCCGGCTAGCTCAACGACGCTTGGCGTGAGGCGGCCGAAGCGTGATCCCGGAGTAGTCTGGTGCACCTCGATCCCGTGTAGAAGGAGAGAGCCCCGGATCACTCATCGAAGGCGGCCTTCATTTCTTCCTTGACGCCGCCACCTCTGCATCCTGGTCTTGGTGATGACCAAGTCATTGGCGTAGACCTACCAACAGGCATTTCCTCCATTGCCCGTCGGTGAGCGGCCGCCTCGTCGGGCTTTGCGAAGCCCATCGTCTTGGCGTGGAGTCCATGGCGTTCCATGCCCTTGGTGCTGCCGCAAACCATAGAGAGCCTTGCGTGAGCGAAGTACCTTGCCTCTCCGGCGAGAATCGCAAATCCGGCGGTTGTTGCCGTAGACCTCCTCCTTCAAGTCGCCGTTGAGGAAGGCGGACTTGACATCCATGTGATGGGCCGCCAGCCCTCTGGCGGCTAAGCGCAAGGAGTCGCGACGGACTCCATCCGTGCCCGCAGGCGAAAGGCGTCGTCGGTCGACCCCTCTGCCGCAAGAAACCTCGTGCCACCAAGCGAGCCTTGTGGCAGCGATGGCGCCGGCTTCATCCTCTTCACTTGAACACCACAAGGGTGATCGCCCGGTGACCTCGAGGAGGTCGGCGAGCTCCAGTCGCGGTTCTTCTCGACCACATCCATCTCCAAGCGCATCGCGGCTCGCCATGCCGCGTCTTGCTCGCTTCGCAAAGACCGAGGCTCGCGTTGTCACATGCAAGTTGCGATTCGCCTCCAGTTGCGTGGCTTGGTCCGGCACCGGCTGGTCGCAGAAGACCCTCCATCGTCTGGTGCCATAGCGGCTCGCCGTCGTGTCTGTGTCGATCACGCTCCTCGTCGTGGAGCGGCGAAGCGAACTCCAGCTGCGCTCGGCCGGTAGTCTTTGGTGTAAACGTGCGGAGGTGTATTGCTTTGGTCCGGAGTGGGCGTGCTGGAGGTGTATTCTGGTCTTTGGAGCACGTGGCGTTAATGGCGTCGGCGGTGGTGCCGTCGGTGTAACGACCGGGACAGATGGAGACTTAGGAGGCGAGGTAGAGCGCTCGGCGGAGGCTACTGCTCACTGGCTCCCTCGAAGTGGGCGTACTCGACAATGAAGTTGTCATACGTCGGTCGAGTCGTCCGCCGCCCCGCCGCTTGTCCCACGCCCACCGCCTTCGCTGAACACATCTCGTGCCGCGCGCACGCCGTGTCTTCGGTCGAGGATGCGGTTTCGAGCCTCTCGCAGCCGGCGAACACTCCCGGATTGCTCGCCGTGCCGAGCTTGCCGATGTGGCGAGCTCCTTGGCGAGCGAGGCAGCCAAGACCCGTAAGTGGGAGACCGCCGGCTTGGCGCCATGCCAAGCCTCGTCGCGTCTTGCCGTCAAAGTGCCTTCGTGGGTGGCGGTTGAGGATCTAGACGGCTGTCGGCGCCTCCCCCGGAAGACAGCCGACATCCCTCTGCAGCAGGAGGCCGGGCCATCCCATAACCGTCGTTGCGCGCCGCTCGACGACGTCGTTCTGCTGCCGCTGTAAGGGCGGAGTAGTGGCGCTGAATGCCCACATCGGTAGCATGACGCGAATTCAGTTCGATTTGTGAATTGCCGCCCGTTGTCGGTCTGGCACGCGCAGCCTTGCGACCGCGCTCTCTCGCAACTGCGTCGCGTCGCTGATGGCGTCCGCCGCTTCTCCCTTGCTAGAAGCACCACCCGCATGTAGCGGGAGAAGTCATCGACGAGCAGCGGAAGTAGTGTCGTCCTCCGGTGTGGCCGAGTCACGGTCCACACAAGTCCCGTCTGCGAGCTCGAGCTTCTCCTTAGCTCTGAAGCTTCTTTCTTTGAGGAAGAATCGCCTGCTTACCACGTCCGACGTCGCAGAACTGCTCACGTGTTCGAGGCGGCGGGCCTCGCACCATCTCTTGCTTCTTGAGCCTTCAGGCCTCGAAGTGAAGGTGCCCGGCGCTCGTGCCGCTGCCACGCCTCGTCGTCCCGACGGCGGCGAAGGGTTGTGCCGCACATCAAGGACATAGAGCCGATTTGCGCCTCTAGGTACCTTGGCAAGAAGGCGACGATGGCGATCCCAGATCGCGGGATCCGTGCTCGATCGACCGCGAGCGGCTCATCTCATCCTGTCCCAGCTGATGATGGAGTTCCTCGGTGAGGATGTAGTAGACACCGGTGAGCATCCGGTGCTCTCCGGTCTTGGCGGCGAAGATGACGGAGCCGACACCTGAATCTCCACGGCGAGCGTCTCCAAACTTGAGCGGAGCCTCGCGCGTCGGTCGAGCTCGGCGAAGAACTCCGTCGACCAGTCATGTGGGTGGCGCGGTGTCAAGGCACCACCCGCCGGTCTTGTCGGTGCGGAGCCGCCGAAGCGTGTGCCTTTGGCTCGTCGAGGTGGAGGGAGCTGCGGTCGGTGCCGCGCGTAGCTCGATGCTCGCATGAGCCATGAACAAAGCCGCTCCTCCCGCACATGCGGCGTGGGCTGGCCGTGTCGTGGCTGTCGACACTCCTTGGCCCGATGGCCAAGCCGCCTGATTGTGGCGGCGTCATCTTGGGCCAACTTGGGCTGCCGGCGGCGCCTCGGGCGCCACCTTTGCACTGACCTGGCCGTCTTTTGCGCCGCTTGCACGGTTTGCGCGCTGCGGCGATCGCGGAAGAGGACTCCCCTTCTTCTGTCACCGTGGCGGCGTCCACCGCTCCAGTGAGGAGCAGCTTCCCAGCGATGGTGATGGACCCGAGGAAGTGGCTCGTCAAGTCGGCGACCTTGAGGCGACCGATTGCCTCCTCGATCGACATCGTCTGAGGTCCAGCGAGGATTCGATCGGCGAGCTATCTGCTGCCGATGGGGCGCGGCGAAGAGCTTCTCGGCAGCTCTTTCCTCGTTGTAGATGGCGTCGCCGAACCGCTCCATCTTACGCAGCAAAGTGTTGAGACGGAGAGCAAAGTCATCGGCGTCCTCACCGGCTTGAAGGCAGGTCATCCCACTCCTTGCGGAGTGCTGCGGAAAGCGGCCTTGCGAGCACGGTCGCTGCCGATCTGTGACGCAGCGATGGCCTCGTGCCAGTCCGCTTGTTGAAGCGAAGCGCATCTCGGCGGGACTGCGGCGAGGCGTCCAGCGCCCGTCGATCATCATGGTGGTCGACGTTGGCATCCTGGACTGCCTCCCATGTGTCGCTGGGCGGACCTTCATGACCGCGGCCCACTCGGCGTAGTTGGTTTTGGTGAGGTAGGCCACCAGCACGGGACCGCGTCCTGACCACAGCCCGGACCTCGTAGAAACCACGGTCTTGGTCGTTGCCGCGCCACCGCCGTGCGCGCCTCCTCCTGGAGCGCCACCGCCGTGCGCGCCTCCTCCTGGAGCGCCACCGCAGTGCTCACCTCCTCCTGGAGCGCCACCGCCGTGCGCGCCTCCTCCTGGAGCGCCACCGCCGTGCGCGCCTCCTCCGGGAGCGTCACCGCAGTGCTCACCTCCTCCTGGAGCGACACCGCCGTGTGCTTGGGCATGCTCGGCTGCCCACCGCGCCGTCCGCTCGTGGGCTGCGTCGACGCTGCTGTCGCCTGAAATGGAGCCGCTGATGCTGCCGCGCAGAGCCTGGGCCTCTGCCGCTGCTGTACGTGATGCCTCCACCGCTGCTGCTGCTTCTGCCTCCGCTCTGGCTGCTGCCAGTTCCGCCGCTGCCAGCCTTGAAGCCCTGGCTGTCGCCACAACGGCTGCTGCTGCCGCCCGCTCACGCTCCTCTGCCGCGGCGAGCTCGGCCTCCTGCCGACGCCGCACGCTCGAGGTAGCCGAGTGCTGAGAGCGACCTTGGGACATGGCTGGCCGCTGGGGGGCTGTTGCGTGGAGGGAGAGCTGCTGCTAACGAGCTGCTGCTCGACTGCGCGGAAGGAGAGGCCACCAGGGACAGCTTGAGCTGCTGCACTTGCCCGCTGGGGCTGCTGCACACCCGGTGAAGGGGATGAGCAGGAAACACTCAGCCTACAAGACAACCTCGCTCTGATACCACTTGATAGGATCTCTAGATTTACTCTCATTGAAGGGAGGGGATGACACTAGGAGTTGGGGCAATTTTCTGGTTTTATTTCCCGCACAAACTCACACACAAATGCCATGCCAACCACAGGGGTTGGGGATACATATTTATAGGCTGCTAGCCAGTCAAGAATATGCTAAATGCTAGTCTAAGATGCTGCCTAAAAGCAGTCAAGGATGCTTGGTCCTTGCTGCTCCTAAGTGCCCGTCCTTGCTGCTAAAGCAGTCAAGGATGCTTGGTCCTTGCTGCTCCTAACTGCCCGTCCTTGCTAGACCAACAGTACAGAGACTTATTCATCATGTAATAGGTCTGTAGCCATGATTACTGCCAAGAATTCCTTTTCATATATGGACAGTTTTCTGCTGAGTACTCCTAAAGCTTTACTCATGTATGCAATACGATGTCCTCTCTGTGTAAGCACTGCACCCACACCTGAGTCACAGGCATCAGTTTCCATAGTAAAGGGCAACTCAAAATTAGGCAGAGCCAACACCGAGATATCTGTCATTGCTCTTTTGAGTTTGAGAAAAGCTGCAGTTGCCTCTTCAGTCCAGAGAAAACCTTCCTTTGTCAATAATTGAGCGAGAGGCTTGGTGATGATACTATAATTCTGCACAAACTTTCTATAGTATCCAATTAAGCCAAGAAATCCTCTTAATTCAGTGACATTAGCAGGTAGAGGCCATTGTTCCATTACTTCTGTCTTCTCAGGATCAGTTGCAACTCCCAGATCAGAAATAATATGCCACAGGTACTGGATGCTGTTTTGCCCGAAACTGCATTTGGACAGCTTAGCAAAGAACTGCACCTTTCGAAGCTGATCGAGTACCAACTGCAGATGTTTGAGATGCTCCTCCCAAGTGGAACTGTAGATCAAAATATCGTCTAGAAACACAATAACAAACTTGCAAAGGAATGGTGCAAACACGGAGTTAATAATGTACTGAAATGTCGCAGGCGCGTTGGTCAATCCAAACGGCATCACCCGAAATTGTAAGTGGCCGTGATGCGTCTTGAAAGCTGTCTTTTCCTCATCTTCAGGACGCATGTGGATCTGATGGTAACCGGCCCTTAAATCCAGTTTAGAAAAGAATTTTGTTCCTGCCAGTTCGTCAAGCAGTTCATCCACGATGGGCAGCGGAAACTTGTTTTTAATTGTGAGGTCATTCAGACGGCGATAATCGATACAGAATCTCCAAGAGCCATCCTTCTTCTTCACTAGCAAGACGGGTGAAGCAAAAGGGCTCATACTTTCTGTGATAATTCCAGCTGCAAGCATTTCGGCCACTTGTCGCTCTATTTCATCCTTCTTGAGCGGAGAGTAACGATAAGGGCGAGCATTCATAGGTCTGGCCTCACCTTCCATAGTAATTGCATGATCCAATTGTCTTCTTGGTGGCAGGGAAGTTGGTTCCTGGAAAACATCCTCATACTCAGCAAGAATGGCTTGTAAGTCAGGAGCAACAGTGACTGAAGACAAGGGAACAACTGGTGAAGAAGTGTACAGAATGACCATTTCCCAAACACCATTGCCAGCTAGCAATTTCTGAAGCTGTAACGAAGACAATTCCTGAAGCTTGTCTTGTTGCTTGGTGACCATGCCTTGTAATAGTACTGGCTGACCATTATGCAGAAATTCCATGGACTTGAGCTCCCGATCTACTGTCATACGACCACATTGTGCTAACCAATCCATACCCAGTACTGCATCATATGCTCCTAGCTCCAATATATGCATATCTGTCAAAAAGGTATGACCCTGAGTCCACTGCAATCCAGTCACCTGAGAATCTGATGTCATGAAATTGCCATCTGCAATCTTGACAGTAACAGGTGAAACAGGGGAGATAAGACAGCCAGCCTTGTCAGCAAAAGCTTTTGTCACAAAAGTGTTTGTGCTACCCGAGTCAATGAGGAGCACCATGACCTGATTCCCCACCAGAGCCCTCAAGCGAATGGTAGCTCCCTTATCAGTTCCTGCCACTGCATTCAAGGATAACTGACAAGTAGCTGCCACAGGTGTTTCCTCAAGCAATTCCAAAGCTACCACTGCATCATCTGATAGAACTTCCCCAAACTCACCCACTTCAATTATTAGAAGTTGACCTGTACACTTGCATTGGTGCTCTTTGGAGTATTTGTCGCCACATTAAACAGAGACCATTGGCTCTGCGAAAATCTCTCAGCTGTCGTTCTCTGTTGAAACCATCATTCCCTTGTTTCCTTGGCCATTCAGTTCGGGCTGGTGTCGAGGAATGAGCTGGTACTGAATTTGGAGGATGCTTCGTTGGTGCTGCTGGCCGGGAGCGTGGCCTATGGTGTTCAATTTCTTCTTCCTGAATCCTAGCCAGAGATGCTGCGCGAGTAATGCTGGTCGGCCCCTGCAACCGAACTGGCAACCGAATGTCCTCCCGAAGGCCAAAAGCAAACTGAGTGACAAACCAGCGACTGCTAAGTGTCTCATCCAAGGATATAAGGTGATACATGCATTCCTCGAATGCCAATCTGTATTCAGTGACAGAACCAGTCTGTTTGAGTTGTAGTAACTTGGTCATTTGTCCGTCAAATTCATCCTGACCAAATTCGGCAACCACTGGTTACATAAAATCATCCCAACTGAGTAAACGATGGGTGCGTTTGAATGCCTGAAACCATAAGGCAGCATGCCCATCCAAATGCAGCAACGCCGAACTGACCCAATGATGTTCGGGAACCTTGTACATGTCAAAATAAGTGAGGCAGAGGTCAACCCAGAGCAGCGGTTTGTCACCTGCGAAACCGAGGGAAATCTTGGCGGCGCGTGCGCACGATGTAGTCACCCACTGGTGCCGAACCATCCGCGTCCTTGGGGGAAGAAGGAGCGGTGACGAATCCTTGCGGGCCAGGTGGGAGATCCATCAGCGGTGCTCTGTTGTTGGCGAGTCGCGCCGTGGTGGCGGTCACACCTTGTTCGCCTACGGAAACGCCACCCGTGGCTCCACGCGCGGCGGCGCTGGCTGCTTATCGGCAGCAATGATGTTGCACTTGACGCCGTCGAGGTCCTCCCTGAAATCATCCAGTTGCTGGTGAAACCCTTGCACATCCCCGGTCACCGTCTTCAGATCGGCGGCCATGGCACCCACCGTCTTCGTCAACTCCTCAATTGATTTTGCCAGTCCATCCATCCTTCCCAGCACAAAGGTCGTCTGCACCGACGGCTGACTCGATCTCGCTGGCGCTGTCACGACTCTCCTCTGAATCCAACCTAACCCCGATCAGGACTTTGCGCGGCGTCGCCAGAGCAACACCACACCTTTCTCGGTGGAATTTTACAGGTCAGATCTCGAGCATACGGAGCGCGAGCGGAGCGGAGATTGGTCTCTGATACCAAGTTGTGATGTCCCCAGGTGGAGCAGATGGGATCAACACAAGTTGGGGGAGGAAACGTGAACTGGAATGAGAAGGAGGTAGGGAAGAGCAGGTAGGTGAGGAACATAGAAGGAGTTGGGAATTCAGATTCTATTCATTTCGTAGTTGGTTCAGTACACGGCAATGTCCTTATAACAGCGGACGCGACACACACTTACAGGTGGCCCCCAGGACTCTCTGCGCTCAACTCATTCGGTATCATCGTGACTCGCCATGTCAGCTGTGGCTGGATAGCGACTCATTGTCCACCTCTATGGTAGAGGGTGTGACAATTTAACACCATTATCAACATGAATCTTGTTAGGGCTTTTTGTTTCAGAATAAACTTAAAACAATTGGTAGGTAGTTGGGCAAGTAGTATGCCACTACCAGCTATTTTCTCGGTTGCATAATATAAATCCATACGTCAATTTGGGTGTTAGGGAGGGAGTAATAACTATAATAATGAGCCAATTATGGCAAGACAACTCTCTTTAGTCCATCGAATGGAGGATAGATGGTCAACATGGGATCACGGCTTTGACTGTAGTATGAGCCCTTATAATCAGCAGCTAATCGAACAGAGATAAATCATTTGGGGTCACAATGAGGTTAGCTTACCAAAGAACAACACTATGATCCGTTGTACACCAAAACACTTTTCCATGGGCTTATGTTTATTTCAAAACTTGGTTGGGTTCATACCATCATTCCATTTGATTGGTTTTATTTTATCTGGTGTAGCTTCGTGGTAGAAGTGGCAGGCAAGGGGATCCTGGGAGCTCTCGCTTCTTTCTTAGTCTTGAGGATAATATCTTCCGGATCTTTGGAGGTGACCGGATACAGGTATGTGTTATTTCTCCCTTCATTTATATTTTTACCCTTAGCATAATGTGACAGCAATATCAAAGGCTGCACAAAGTACGGTTGTATTGCATCAAAACTATTTCCTCCTAAAGCTTCTGATGAATAAAATATCGGTCAACTTGAGGTTTCTACTATCCGATAACGCAACAGATTAGAGTCCATCCATTGCTAAATAAAGCACCCTGTGGCTTTGTAAATTGGAACTAGTGCACCTACCTCTCTAGTAACCATTAGGTGCCATAAAATGTTCAGAATAGAACATCAGAACATTATTGAAGATAGTGGGTTCATTTGCAGTTCAAACAGTTGTTTCTACTTGCAATAAACTGGATGCTTTTCTTAGACAAAAAAGAAAACCTCACATAACTCTTATGCTATGAACACCCAAGCTTCTAATCCAAACCTGTTTCAACACATATGGATTATCCATACTATATTTACGATGTTCCATGAGAGTAAAAAATGGCGTACATACAATTTTCTGATAACATTGCCAACTGTGTCATGTAGGGTCTGATGCAAGCCTTCAGAGTTGAAGATCTTCCTATTGAATCAAAGATGCTAACAAGGGCCCTAGATGAAGCTCAACGGAAAGTTGAGAACTACTTTTTTGATATCAGGAAGCAGTTATTTGAGTATGATGAGGTATTAAATAGCCAGAGAGATCGGGTATACGCAGAAAGAAGACGTGCTCTTGCATCTGGTAGTCTGGAATCACTTATTGTGGAATATGCTGAATTAACGATGGACGACATACTAGAGGTTAGTTACCAGGCACCACATCTTCATAGCAGATTTAGTTTGGTAATTTCTCCTAAACATTTATGCCAAAGTTTACAACTTCATTTGAAAATTCGCAACTACTCCCCTGTTTTAGCTTGCCAAAATGTCTTATGTTTTTTTTGAGAAACACAGTACAGACATAGATGCCCACAAATACTCACATACACTCACCTCTATGGACGCACACACGCACAACCTAACCCTATGAGCACCTCTGAGAGACTGAGCTGGCGGGGCAGGTCTTGAGATTGATGAAGTCACCATAGTCGCCTCGCTATTGAGGGGAATGTTGCCTCCCACTGAAAGAAAATTCCTCCTTTATGAGACACCAAAGCGTCAAATCTGGGGTTTGATCCCTGGTGGACTGGGGGTACCACTGACCTCCTAACCATCCAAGTGCGGGTTGGTTTTCGGAGGGAGTATTATGTTATCCTGAGCTGATGCACGTTTTTTGTCATATTGCAGGCAAACATAGGTCCTGGTACCCCAAGGGATAGTTGGGACCTTGGCAAGCTGATAGCTAAAGTTCAACAGTGAGTTTTCTGATATTATGTATATCAGACGATCTATTCTTTGATTCTTTCTAATTTTTCTGTTTTCTTCTTCTAGGTACTGTTACCTACTAAATGACTTGACACCAGAGGTGTTGGAGAGTAAATGCTCAGGCTATGAGGATTTACAGGAGTACCTACGTACCCGAGGGCGTGAAGCATACTTCCAAAAAGCTGTTAGTTGCTCTTTTTGGTTTCATGAGTAGAGTTTTCTTGCATGATACATGCTGAGATATTATAGAATGCTTCGAGTAATGCAGAATAGTTTTACAGCTTTATTTATGTTATTCTACCAGTTCAGGTCACTGTATCTTACAATTAAAAGGCGCCAACCAGATCTCAACAGAAAAATATTTTTAACCTGTATCAGGAACTTTGGCAAAAAGAGAGATTGCGATTCCTTATTTTCATGTATCCTAAGTTAGCTGTTTATATCCAGGAAATTGTGGAGAAGCAAGCTCCAGGCTTGATGAAGGAAGCCGAGCGATTCCTAATTCTAAGCAATATCGATAAGCTTTGGAAAGAGCACCTGCAAGCTTTAAAGTTTGTGCAACAAGCTGTTGGATTGAGGGGTTATGCTCAACGAGATCCCCTTATTGAATATAAACTTGAGGGATATAATCTTTTCTTGGATATGATGGCTCAAATTCGGAGAAATGTTATTTATTCTTTGTATCAGGTTTGTCCACTGCTAACGTCTAAAAGTTCTCCGTCTTTTCTCTTTTTCCCCATACGTTTCAAAGAATAATTTCATAGTGCTGGGATTGCTAATGATATGGCATGCTACATTATTTTATCATTTTTGTTACCTTTAACAAACATTTCAAAGAATTTTTTCATAGTACTAGGATTGCTAACTGATTAATTTTTTCTTGGTTTAATCAACACACAAGTCCCCTGTGCTGGGATTGTGCAATTTGGAATAAAAACCTAGCTTGTTACTAGTGGCACTGCGAAACCAACTATATTTCTATGATAATTAAGGTTGTAGGCGTGTAGCTAATGTGTTTTTTGCACTGCATAACTGCATCCCTTGCCTCCTAGCTTGTTACTAGTGGCACTGCGAAACCAACTATATTTCTATGATAATTAAGGTTGTAGGCGTGTAGCTAATGTGTTTCTTGCACTCATAACTGCATCCCTTGCCTTAGATTCTAGGTCGTTATCCTCTCCTTTTTTCTACAAATGAGCAATGGTCATATCTCATATAGCTTTCACATGTATGTATTTGGACTTGTATCATCATTTGTGACTGTTGAATGCGCTTCAGACCAGTTCTCTAGTGACATTATCCTTTGTTTTGGAACAGTTCAAACCAGTGATGAAAAAGCAAGAAGAGGAAAATTCCGAAAAGAAAGATCCAAAAAAGAAAGTAGAGAAGGCTGCTAAGAAACTTGGTGCAGCCCAAGCTGCATCTTAAGTTTGATGTGAGACTTTTTTGCTTGCTCTTGTAGCTACGGTTTGGTGGTGTTATGAATCCTCGGGTGTATAGGTCTATTTACAGTATACGACGGTTGACAGAGTAGGGGAACAACAGTGCAAACGTGACTCGATAGCTTCATGCTGGGATTTTAATGCTTACTTTTGCTTGCCGGGAGACAAGGGGTGGTATTATAGTAGCTTGAAAAGCAGGGTGGTGCTGCTCGACAGCGAACATGTGGACCTAAACAATGTTACAGCTAGGCAGATAAGATCGTCTTCCTCGCTGAGCTCCACGATACCAGGAGGACTCACGTTGGGCCTTGGGACTTCAACATGATCTACCGTAACGAGGATAAGAATAGTGGCAACCTTCACAGACGCGTGATTGGTCGTTTTAGAATATTTCTGAATGACTGCGCTAAAGGAGAGCTACCTGCATGGGAGGAGATACACTTGGTCGATCGAACGAGGCCCCCAACTCTCGTGTGGCTAGACCGGATGTTTTGCACGACTGATTGGGATGAGATGCATGATAGCTGCTCATTGTGTTGTCTAATGTCCATTGCAGTCGTTTCTGACCATTGTCCGCTGCTCCTGGACGACACGCCTGTCACGCTAGGACCGTGATGGAAGCGCTTCCAATTTGAGCGCAGTTTTGGATGAAGCTGGACGACTTCCATGATGTCATGGAATCCGCATGGATGGCCAGCCTAGACACCACCATGGAGACTATCGTGGATGAACGCGTGCTCCACGCCAAGCTGAAGCAACACATACAAAGGGCTGGCCTCCCTAGAATGCACTATGGTGCGTCAACGCGCTAAGATGGCCTGTCTGAAGGAAGGGGATGCCAAGACGGCCTTCTTCCACTAGCATGCTTCCTACCGGAGACAGAAGAACGTCATCCATAGCCTTTGGGATCAACGACAAGTTGAACACACGACCATGGAAGGAGCTACGTTTGACCATTTCCAAGCTTTACAGGGAAAGTGAGTTCTCGTTGGACATGAACTTTCTAGGCACCCACGCTGAAGAGCTTTTGGAGCTAGATGCACCCTTCACGGAGGAGGTTGTAACACCCTCTGATCGGCCCTATGTAAGTTTTAGCGATTTCTGCTAAACCCGTATAGAAACGATTCAAAGGTGCCCACCAGGCACTTATGTATGGGTGAAAAACAAAATAATACCATTACACAATAGTTCACGATGGAACCCACACAACAGATATACACAACAACGACTTCATAAGTCAAGAATACATATGTACAATACAAAGATCCAATTCACTTTCAAAACTATACAACATCCGAGTACGGATAAGATGCAAATGCTAAGAGCCATGAAGAATAACCAATGGCGTCCAAAACCCTGCTCAAGCCAAGCCAGAAGGGTAATCCTGCTAACAACGTCGATCTCAAACTTGCTAAAACAAAAGGGGTGTTGGCAAAGGGCAAAGGAAAAAGAGAGCGGTCAGTACTGAGGCTGGTACACGACGAGACTTAGAATTCGGCGGCTCTCGCCTACATAGTTATGGTGGATTTATGCGGCGCGTAACATGCACTAAACAACTTATAGAGACTCAATACAACTGTCGGCTATCAGCGTGAGGTAAGAAAGGCCTATGCGGA
This sequence comes from Avena insularis, assembly GCA_023614405.1. NCBI lineage: Eukaryota > Viridiplantae > Streptophyta > Magnoliopsida > Poales > Poaceae > Avena > Avena insularis. Next base: position 170,484,295 of record CM042689.1, read on the forward strand.
ACCAACCTAATACTACCACCAAACATACCCTTCCTGGTATTTCCCCTTTGAGACCAAACGAGAAAGTCATGCCGAGGAAACCCATACGGTTGGCACTTTTATTCATTCTTTCCATGATGGTTATCCAACTTATTAGTCATATCAGATACAAGTCAAATTTATAGCAGTAAACTTTAGTTATAGTTGTCTATGATCGAGATAATGTGCTCCAAGTCGTCCATAACCACGAACATGGCTTTTCGAAAAGATTTAACCCTGCAGGAGTGCACCAAAGTTTCCACACACACTTCAACGCTTGTTGCTAGATCAATTAATATACACCCATTGGTATGCCGATGGTGTTGGAGATATGCCCTAGAGGCAATAATAAATATAGTTATTATTATGTCTTTGTGTTTATGATAAATGTTTATATTCATGCTATAATAGTATTAACAAGGAAACATTAATACTTGTGTGATTTGTAAACTAAAATAGAGTCCCTAGGCCTCTTTATAATACTAGCTTGTTGGTTAATAAATGATTATGGTTTCCCTATCATGAACATTGAGATGTTATTAACAACAAGATCATATCGTTAGGAGAATGATATGGTGGACATACTCCTATAGATAAACGTAGCATAAAGATCAAGTCATTTTAAATAGTTCAATTGCTATATGCTTTCTGATACATAGTAACCTAATTCCTTCGACCATGAGATCATGCATATCACCTTCACCGGAAGGATGCTTTGATGACATCAAACACCACACCGTGGCGGGTGGCTATAAAGGTGGCATTGAGTGTTCGGAAAGTATTGGTTGAGACACATGGATCAAGAGTGGGATTTGTCCATCCATATGACGGTTAGATATACTCTGGGCCCTCTCGGTGGAATGTCATCCAATTAGCTTGCAAGCATGTGACTGGCTCACAAGGGATCACATATCACGGGAACGAGAAAAGAGTACTTATCGATGCGAGGTTGAACTAGGTATGCAGAGATACAAGCGATCATAACCTCGGATAAGTAAACTATCGTGAGGCAAAGGGAAATTGGTATCGTATGTAAGTGGTTCATTCGATCGCAAAGTAATCGTAGAAATATGTGGGAGCCATATGAATTTCCAGATTCCTCTATTGGTTATTGTTCGGAGAAGTGTCTCGATCATGTCCGCATAATTCACGAACCATAGGGAGACACACTTAAGGATTCGACGTTGTTTGAGTAGTTATGGAATGATGAGTAAGAGACCGAATGTTGTTCGGAGTCTCGAATAGGATCCGGGATATCACGAGGAGATCCGGAATGGTCCAGAGAATAAGATTCATATAAGGAAAGTCCTGCTTCGGGGTTGGAGAATGGTTAGGTGTTTTCATCGGAATGCTCTAGAAGGTTACGGAATGTCAAGACTCGAAGGAAGGGTACATGAATGTGTCGTACCAAGTTGGAATGATTGCATCATGTACTAGGTGTCATCGCTGAACAAAATAAAGGGTTTAATCAAATCCTAGTTTGAAAAGTCAAACGCCAATTTGAAAAGTCAAACGACTATTTTGGGAAGTGGAGGGGAAGGTGGAAACCGAGTTGGGGAGGAGTTCCTCCTCCACCGACCCCCTTGGGAAATCGAGTTGCAGGACTCCTCACTGGCGCCCTCCACCTATATAAGGAGGCGGTGCTCCCAGCACCCAACACCTCCACCCTAAAGCCCTAGCCCGGCCTCACTGCGCCACGCCCTAGGCAAGCCCGCCGCCTAGCTAACCCTAGCCGCCAAGCCTCCTCCTTCGTGTGTCTAAAACCTAGACTGTCGAGGAGCTCTCTCATAGTCCACCATACTCGCTCCGGCTTAAGGCGAAGCCCTGCGAGATCTCCCCTCTACTTCCGGTACCACGCCGTTGTCTCGGAATCGCGAGAGTGCTACAACCTCCGCCTCTTTGGAACAAGGGAGAGGAAGGTCTTCGTCGAAACCGAACGTGTGACCATTGGGGCGCTTAGGAGCCTTGGGAAGGATCGTCTACGCGATCTTGAGATCGGGAAGAGTACGACTACATCACCCACGAGAATCCGCTCTCGTTAAACACTTTGGAATCTTCGAGGGTGAGTTATTCCATCGACTCGATCTTGGCTTGTTTGTTTGTATGCGGTAGAATTTTTTTGTTTTCCATGCTACGAAACCCTACAGTGGTATCAGAGTCGTGTCTATATGTGGATCTGTTGCACGAGTAGAACACAATGGTCATTGTGGGCGTTGATGCTTTTATTGTCGATTGCTTCTTGTGTACTTTGCATCTTGCGGGATGTTGGGATGAAGCGGCCCGGGCTAACCTTACATGACATCGTTCATGAGACTTGCTCCACGCTTGACATGCAACTTGTATTGCATAAGTGGCTTTGCGGGTGCCTATTTCTCCCACCATAGTTAAGATTCAATTTACAACGGGTGATTGTCAATACTAGTATCAATGTTGTGGTTCTTGTTCGTAAGTTAGAACGACACTTATTGAAAGCCCCGAACCACGTAAAACATGCAAAGAAAGTAGAGGCGTCTAACTTTGTTTTGAAGGGGTGTGCTGTGATGTGATATGGCCATGATTGTGATTATATTTGATGTATGCAATGTTCCTTATTGTAAGTTGGCAACCAGTAGGAGCCATATGGTTGTCTTTAATTTTGTTAAGACCCGCGAGTCTATTCAAAGTAGTTGTAATAGTTGAAGCCGGTGGACGACAACCATGGAGAAGCGTCATTGACCTTGATGCAATGCCGGTGATGATGGAGATCATGTTCGTGCTTGAAGATGGAGATCGGAAGCACAAAGAAGAAAGGCCATATCATATCACATATTATGAATTGCATGTGATGTTAATCCTTTATGCATCTTGTATTGCTTAGTTAACAACGGTAGCATTATAAGATGATCCCTCATGCACATGAATTTCAAGTCATAAAGTGTTCACCCTTAGTTAGCACCGTTGCTAAAGCTTGTTGTTTCGAAGCACCACGTGATGATCGGGTGTGTTAGATTCCGCAAGTGTATACAACGTGAGCAAGCCAGATTTTCTCATGCGGAAACTAAGGTTTGATCTTGACGAGCCTAGCATGTACATACATGGTCTCGGAACACGGATCACCGAAAGGTAAAGCATGAATCATATAGTAGATATGATGAACATGTCGATTGTTTGACATTGAAACTATATCAACTCTCGTGATGATCGGTGTTGATGTAGTGGATTTGGTTCGTGTGATCACTAAAACAATGTGAGGGATATTGTTTTGAGTGGGAGTTCACCTAGATTAATTTAACTATTAATTAGAACTCAATTTGTCATAAACTTAGTCTAAACTATTGCAAATATGTCGTAGATCAATGGCGGCCCCTACCATCAATTTTAATGCGTTCCTAGAGAAAGAAAAGTTGAAAAACAATGGAAGCAACTTCGCGGATTGGTTCCGCAATTTGAGGATTGTCCTCACAGCTGGTAATTTGACCTATGTCTGGATGCACATTGGGTGACCCACTGCGACTCACGCTACCGATGAAGTAAAGAATGTTTACCTCGCTCGAAAGACTCAGTACTCCACAGTTCAGTGTGCTATCTTGTATGGTTTAGAATCGGAGCTTCAAAAAAGGTTTGAGAATTCAGACCCACATGATATTGCCCGTGATCTCAAATTGATCTTTGAGACTCACCCGGCGATTGAGAGCTATGAGGCTTCTGAAAAGTTCTTTAACTGCAAGATGGAAGAGGGCAGCTCCGTCAGTGAGAATGTGCTTAAGATGTCTGGGCACGCAAACAAACTTCAAAGCTTGGGTATAGTGATTCCTAATGCTTTGGGGATTTACCGTGTCCTCCAATCACTACCACCAAGTTACAAGAACTTTGTGATGAACTACAATATGCAAAACATGAACAAGCAGTTGCCAGAACTCTTTGCCATGTTGAAATCTGCAGAAGTGGAGATCAAGAAAGAGCACCAAGTGTTGATGGTCAATAAGACCACCAAATTCAAGAAAGGCAAGTCTAAGCAAAAGGGACACTTCAAGAAGGGTGGTAAGAAAGTTACTGCGCCGACGAAGAAGACCAAGGCTGGACCTAAGCGATCTTGAGTGCTTTCTTTGCAAGGAGAAGGTCCTTTGGGCGGAATTGCCCAAAGTACTTGGAGGATTTGAAGAACGGCAACATCAAGAAGAAAGGTATATCCGATATACATGTTATTGATGTGTATCTCACTAGTACTCGTAGTAGTGCACGGTATTTGATCTTGGTTCGGTTGCTCATATTTGTAACTCAAAGCAGTCTTTGCAGAATAAACGGAAGCTAGCGAAGAACGAGGTGACGATGCGCGTTGGAAACGGATCAAAGGTTGATGTGATCGTGCTCGGCATGCTACCTCTTCATCTACCATCGGGATTAGTTTTATACTTAAATAATTGTTATTTGGTGCCTGCGTTAAGCATGAACATTATATCGGGATCTTGTTTATTGCGAGACAGTTACTTGTTTAAGTCCGAGAATAATGGTTGTTCGATTTATATGAGTAATATGTTTTATACACATGCACCTTTGATAGATGGTCTATTCTTATTGAATCTCGATAGTGGAAATACACATATTAATAACATTGAAGCTAAACGTTTGAAATTGAGCGATAACTCGACCTATATGTGGCACTGTCGTCTTGGTCATATCGGAGTGAAGCATATGAAGAAACTCCATTCCGATGGACTTCTTGAATCACTTGATTTCGAATCACTTGAAAGATGCAAAGCATGTTTGATGGGTAAAATGACTAAGACTCCATTTTCTGGTATGATGGAGCGAGCTACTGACTTATTGGAAATCATACATACCGATGTGTGTGGTCCAATGAGTGTAGCATCGTGCGGTGGTTATCATTATGTTCTTACCTTCACGGATGACTTGAGTAGATATGGGTATATCTATTTCATGAAACATAAGTCCGAAACTTTCGAGAAGTTTAAGGAATTTCAAAGTGAGGTAGAGAATCAACGTAACAAGAAGATTAAATTTCTACGTTCTGATCGTGGAGGTGAATATCTAAGTTACGAGTTTGGCGAGCATTTGAAGAAATACGGAATACTTTCACAATTGACACCGTCGGGAACACCACAGCGTAATGGTGTGTCTGAACGTCATAATCGAACTCTCTTAGATATGGTTCGTTCTATGATGTCACTTACAGATTTACCGCTATCATTTTGGGGTTATGCATTAGAAACAGCCGCATTCACTTTAAATAGGGCACCATCTAAATCCGTTGAAACGACATCGTATGAATTATGGTTTGGGAAGAAACCTAAATTGTCATTCCTTAAAGTTTGGGGTTGCGAAGCCTATGTAAAGAAGTTACAGCCGGACAAGCTAGAACCCAAAGCGGAAAAATGCGTCTTCATAGGATACCCGAAGGAAACTATTGGGTATACCTTCTATCATAGATCCGAAGGCAAAATCTTCGTTGCCAAGAATGGATCCTTTCTAGAGAAGGAATTTCTCTCGAAAGAAGTGACTGGAATAAAAGTAGAACTCGACGAGGTTGTCGAACCTTCTCTCGAACTTGCGAGTAGCGCAGCACCGGAAGAAGTTCCTGTGGTGCCTGCACCAATAAGAGAGGAAGCTAATGATGATGATCATGAAACTTCGGTTGTAGTTGCTACAGAGCCTCATGAGTCAGCGAGAACTGGTACCACTCTGATTGGTATGATCCGTTATGAATGTCATGTTGGTGGACAACGATGACCTGCGACATATGAGGAAGCGATGATGAGCCCAGATTCCAATAAATGGCAGAAGCCATGAAATCGAGATTGGATCTATGTACGAAAACCAAGTATGGACTTTGGTGGACTTACGGATGGCGGAAGGTCGAGAACAAATGGATTTTCAAGAAGAAAACAGATGCTGATGGTAATGTTACTGTCTATAAAGCTCGACTTGTCACAAAAGGGTTTCGACAAATTCAAGGAGTTGACTACGATGAGACTTTCTCACCTGTAGCGAAGCTAAAGTCTGTGAGGATTATGTTAGCAATCGCTGCATATTATGATTATGAGATATGGCAGATGGATGTCAAAACAGCATTCCTCAATGGAGACATTGATGAAGAGTTGTATATGATGCAACCCAAAGGTTTTGTCGATCCTAAAGATGCTAACAAGGTATGCAAACTTCAACGGTCCATCTATGGATTGAAGCAAGCATCCCGAAGTTGGAATCAACGTTTTGATAAGGTGATCAAAAGTTTTGGTTTTATACAAACTTATGGAGAAGCTTGTATTTACAAGAAAGTGAGTGGGATCTCTGTAGCATTCTTAATACTATATGTAGATGACATATTATTGATTGGGAATGATGTAGACCTTCTTAATAGTGTCAAGGAATATTTGAATAATAGTTTTTCAATGAAGGATCTTTGCGAAGCATCTTACATATTAGGCATAAAGATTTATAGAGATAGATCGAGACGCCTAATATCATTGTCACAAAGTACATATTTGGACAAAGTTCTAAAGAGGTTTGGAATGGAAGATAGCAAGAAAGGGTTCTTGCCCATGTTTATATCGACCTTGAGTAAAACTCAAAGTCCACGACGGCGAGAAGATAGAGAAAGGATGAGTAAGACTCCTATGCCTCAGCCATAGGATCTCTAATGTATGCCATGCTATGTACTAGACCCGACATTGCATATCTTTGTTAGTTTAACTAGCAGATATCAAAGTGATCCAGAGTGGATCATTGGACGTGATCAAAAACATCCTTAAGTACTTGAGAAGAACTAAGGATATGGTTCTTTCTTATGGAGGTGATGAATAGCTCGTTGTTAATGGTTACACCGATGCTAGTTGGAACACCGATCCGGATGATTCTAAATCACAATCCGGATACGTATTTACTTTGAATGGTGCAGCAGTTAGCTGGAGGAGTGCAAAGCAAAGCGTTGTGGCGAGATCTTCAACTGAATCGGAATACATGGCTGCTTCGGAGGCTTCACAAGAAGCGATATGGATGAAAGAGTTCATTACAGAGCTGGGTGTGGTTCCAAGTCTGGACCCAATGTCTATATCTTTGTGATAACATGGGCGCCATAGCCAATGCGCAAGAACCAAGGTCACACAAGAAGCTGAAGCATATCAAGCTACGTTTTCACGCTATTCGAGAACATGTCCAAGATGGGGACATAAATATTTGCAAAGTACACACAGATCTGAATCTGGCGGATCCGTTGACTAAACCTCTCCCGAGGGCAAAACATGACCAACACCAAACTGCCATGGGTGTTCGGTATATTACCATGTAATCTAGATTAGATGACTCTAGTGCAAGTGGGAGACTGTTGGAGATATGCCCTAGAGGCAATAATAAATATAGTTATTATTATGTCTTTGTGTTTATGATAAATGTTTACATTCATGCTATAATAGTATTAACAAGGAAACATTAATACTTGTGTGATTTGTAAACTAAAATAGAGTCCCTAGTAAAGCCTCTTTATAATACTAGCTTGTTGGTTAATAAATGATTGTGGTTTCCCTATCATGAACATTGAGATGTTATTAACAACAAGATCATATCATTAGGAGAATGATATGGTGGACATACTCCTATAGATAAGCGTAGCATAAAGATCAAGTCATTTTAAATAGTTCAATTGCTATATGCTTTCTGATACATAGTAACCTAATTCCTTCGACCATGAGATCATGCATATCACCTTCACCGGAAGGATGCTTTGATGACATCAAACACCACACCGTGGCGGGTGGCTATAAAGGTTGCATTGAGTGTTCGGAAAGTATTGGTTGAGACACATGGATCAAGAGTGGGATTTGTCCATCCATATGACGGATAGATATACTGGGCCTCTCGGTGGAATGTCATCCAATTAGCTTGCAAGCATGTGGTAGCTCACAAGGGATCACATATCAGGAACGAGAAAAGAGTACTTATCGATGTGAGGTTGAACTAGGTATGCAGAGATACCGACGATCATAACCTCGGATAAGTAAACTATCGTGAGGCAAAGGGAAATTGGTATCGTATGTAAGTGGTTCATTCGATCGCAAAGTAATCGTAGAAATATGTGGGAGCCATATGAATTTCCAGATTCCTCTATTGGTTATTGTTCGGAGAAGTGTCTCGATCATGTCCGCATAATTCACGAACCATAGGGAGACACACTTAAGGATTCGACGTTGTTTGAGTAGTTATGGAATGATGAGTAAGAGACCGAATGTTGTTCGGAGTCTCGAATAGGATCCGGGATATCACGAGGAGATCCGGAATGGTCCGGAGAATAAGATTCATATAAGGAAAGTCCTGCTTCGGGGTTGGAGAATGGTTCCGGTGTTTTCATCGGGAATGTTCTAGAAGGTTCTGGAATGTCCGGCACTCCGAAGGGGAAGGGTACATGAATGTGTCGTACCAAGTTGGAATGATTGCATCATGTACTAGGTGTCATCGCTGAACAAAATAAAGGGTTTAATCAAATCCTAGTTTGAAAAGTCAAACGGCTATTTTGGGAAGTGGAGGGGAAGGTGGAAACCGAGTTGGGGAGGAGTTCCTCCCCTCCACCGCCGGCCCCCTTGGGAAACCGAGTTGGGAGGGACTCCCCTCCCCTGGTGCGGCCCCTCCACCTATATAAGGAGGGGCAGGGCTGCCCCTCCTAGCACCCAACACCTCCACCCAAAACCCTAGCCCTAAGTGCCGGCCCTCCTGCACTGGCCCGCCGCCTAGGCAAGCCGCCACGCCTAGCTAACCCTAGCCACGGCCAAGCCTCCTCCTTGGTGTGTCTAAACCCTAGATCGCCGAGAGGCTCTCTCATAGTCCACCATACTCGCTCCGGCTTGGCGAAGCCTCGCGAGATCTCCCTCTACTTAGGTACCATGCCGTTGTCGCCAGTAATCGAGGAGAGTGCTACAACCTCCGATGCCTGCTGGAACAAGGGAGAGGAAGGTCTTCGTCGAAAATTTAACGTGTGACCGATTATGGGAGCGCTGCTTAACGCATGGCCGGAAGGATCGTCTACGCGATCTTGAGATCGGGAAGAGTACGACTACATTACCCACGAGAATCCACTCTCGTTAAACACTTTGGAATCTTCGAGGGTGAGTTATTCCATCGACTCGTTGCTACAATCTAGTAGATAGATCTTGGCTTGTTTGTTTGTATGCGGTAGAATTTTTTTGTTTTCCATGCTACGAAACCCTACAGACGGAGCCTCGGACACGACGATTTTCCAGACCCAAAGCAAGTACATGGGGGCCACCCCACTAAGCTGCCCATAACGAAGTCCGCCGGCTCCAAAGACGGACCCAGAGGTTGCAAGATCGGCTAAGAGATCAGAGGCCATAGGTATAATCCTCAACATAATGACCCACATCCTAAACAGTATAGTAGTAAACGCTCATCAAGCAATATATAATAAACATGGCATAACATGGCATACATGGCATTAAAACCTCAAACTAGTTTGTGGCCCCCAGAACAGTACTTTGAAATCAGGTACTAAGTCGATAGGGGTGTCCATACACCCCACATGTGGTTAGCGCGCTGAGTCTTAGAAAAGGTGTCAAGAACTCGGGTCCTAGGTGGACACAGGGGGACGGGATAATAACCAGATCTCAACTATTACCCCTCTGTGCCTCTACATTAGTTATCTACTTTCAACATTTAATTATTCAACTGTAATTAATGCCATGCTCATCTCCACCATTAAGTATGTGCCAACCCCAACAACGGTGGAACACCAACGACGCGAAGCAACACCTGAGCAAGCAAATACGACTCGCAAGGCCGACTATCTACCAAACAACATATAATAGGAGGTGCCCAAGGAAATATAGACTGCAGGGGATATCAATGATATGGAAACTAAAGCATCGCAACACATATAGCAATAGATCAACAAGAAGAAGTAAAGACAATAAATGTAAAATAGGTAGAAAGAGGGAGAATGCTCGCCTGGACAACACTGTCGAAGGTTCATCTGAAGAACGAGTCGACACTCGCATCGACTCATCGGCCTAATCCGTGAAGAAGCAAAGCTCTAGAAGAAACATCAGATGTACTACTTAATAGTATGGTAGAAGATCAGGCATGATGCATGTATGATGCATGACATGACAAAAATGCGATACGATTAGGCAATATTGTAAGATAGGGGAAACCACATGTAGTGGTGCCTTGTATTGCTCATTTATATAGGAGGATTACAAGGGGTTTCCTAGTCTCATACAAAACGGACACATACAAAAGGAATACACAATATGATCGTATACCTATACAAACGCGATACGATCACATATTCTAACACCCTCCCTCAGTGAAAAATGGGCGTCCAACGAATATTAAGACTGTCCCAAAAATCTAAGAAGAGAGGCGATGGTAATCCTTTGGTGAAGATGTTCGCGAACTGAGATGAACTAAGAACATGTAGAACCCTGACCTTGTCAGTTGTCACGCGATCTCTGACGAAGTGTAGATCAATCTCCACATGTTTGGTGCGCTGATGATGCACTACATTATGTGTCATGTAAACTGAACTCTCATTGTCACAGAAGATTACGGAAGCATTAGGCACCGGTCGATGAAGCTCCTAAAGTAGTTGTTGTAGCCAATACAGTTTGGCCACCACATTTGCTACTGCCTGATACTCAGCCTCCGCACTCGAGCGTGAAACAGTGTGTTGTCGCTTGGCCGACGAAGACACCAGATTTGCGCTCGAGGAACACACAATAGACAGAAGTAGACCATCGAGTGTCTGTACAACCCGCCCTGTCAGCGTTAGAGTAGGCCATCAGTTTGCTCGAGGTGCGTCGATACAAAGTGAGACCATAGTCAGATGTAGCGTAGAACACGCTTCACAAGGAACAAGTGATTAGCCCGTGGATCATGCATATGAAGACATATCTGTTGTACTGCATAGGAGATATCAGTCCGAGTAAAAGTGAGGTACTAGAGACCTCCTGCAATACTCTGTAGAATCAGCCACAGGACCACTAGACTAAGCTTCAAGCTTATAAGATGTATCAACTGGTGTGGAGATAGTCTTCTCCTGCAAGATAAAGAGACAGTCCTTGCTGCGCTTGACGGAGATGCCCAGAAAGTAATGTAAATCACCCATGTCTGTCATGGTGAACTCAGAACAAATTGAAGCAATCAAACTGTGTAAGAGTGTCGAGAAAGACGCAGTCAAAATTATGTCATCCACATAGAGCAGGAGATAAGCCATATCAGATCCATGATGATAGATGAACAATGAGCTATCAGTCTTGGCACTTAGAAACCCAAGAGATGCAATATTGGAGGCAAACCGCTGAAACCATACCCGTGGAGCCTGCTTCAACCCGTACAAGGATTTGTTTAGGCGGCACACCTTCTCAGGATAATTGGGATCAATGAAACCTCAGGGCTGTCGAGCATAAACAGTCTCATCAAATTTGCCGTTGAGGAAAGCATTCTTGACATCCAGCTGATGAATAGGCCAATCACTAGAAAGAGCAAGTGACATAACTGTCTATATCGTGGCGGGTTTAAGAACTGGACTGAAAGTTTTATCAAAATCAATACCTTCATGTTGCATGAATCCTCGCAAGACCCACCATGCCTTGTACCGATCAAGAGAACCATCTGACTTTAACTTGTGACGAAAGATCCACTTGCATGTGACAATATTTGCATTGCGAGGTGGAACAACTAGGTCCCAAGTGTTGTTGGAGAGAAGAGCATTATACTCATCAACCATCGCTTCATGCCAATTAGGGTCCTTGAGCGCTCCACGGTACGTCTTTGGGAGAAGAGATAACCCCTCAACATGAAGATCGAAGATGGTCTTTGTCTGCACCACGCCTATCTTCGCACACGTAAGCATGCGGTGTGACGGTGGCGGAGGCGAAGGGCTCGGTCGACAGACCGGAGGCGGTGGCGGTGGCGGTGGCGGAGTCGGTGAAGCAGCTGCACGTGATGAGGAATCGTCCTCAGCAGACATGGCGGGTGACGAGGCGGGCGACGGGGCAGTCGCAGGCGACAAGAGGGACACGACAGGAGAGGCGGCCAAACTCGTGGTAGAGAGGACGTACGCGGCAGGGGAGGCAGCCACGGCAGACTGCCGCACGCCCGCGGCAGAGCCTATGGCAGAGCTTCCCGTGGATGGCACGGTGAACGGTGTCGACGACATCGGGTGCTCAACCTGTAGAAAATCATAAGTGTGCAGGGAAGGAGTAGGAGACGTGGCGGACGCGATAGTGGCAAAGGGAAAGATAGACTCGTCGAATACAACATGGCGAGAAATGATGTTCTTTTGGGTGGAACGATTAAGACATCGATAGCCGTGATGTTGGGATGGATACCCTAAAAACATGCAGGGCACAGAGCAAGGCGCAAGGTTGTGCGATGCAATGATAGTGGTGTTGGGGTAGCAAAGACATCCAAAGACCCTAAGACTAGCATACGCAGGGTCGACGCCATGAAGAGCTCGAAAAGGCACACGATCCGAGATTGCCTTGGAAGGTAGACGATTATGCAATAATACAGTTGTATGAAGAGCCTCGGCCCAAAAGCGTGGCGACATACTTGCTTGAATTAGAAGCGCGTGAGTAATGTCATTGAGGGTGCGAATTATCCTCTTGGCTTTACTGTTCTGTTGCGAGGTATATGTACATGAAAAGCGGAGTGCTATTCCATGGCGTTAGGAAAAAGAGTGGAGGAAGAATTATCGAACTCACCATTGTCATACTGAATAGCTTGCAAGTTTGCACGGAACTAAGTACGGGCTAAGGTGTGAAGGGACAATAAGTGCGAGAAAACTTCCGACTTAGCACGTAGAGGATAAATCCAGGCATACTGAGTGAAATCATCGAGGAAAACAAGATAATACTTAAAGCCAGAAATACTCTTAACCAGTGATGTCCACAAATCATAGTCAATAATTTTAAACGGAGAATGTGCTACACGATTGGTAAAAGAAAAAGGAAGATGAACATGACGACCTAATTGACAAGCATGACACAAACTAGATTTATTCTTATCCCTAGGAATAACCAAAGAGCGGGCTAAAGACTCCATGACGGGTCGTGTAGGGTGTCCAAGCCGCTGGTGCCATAGAGCGGGATCGACAATGAGGAAGGCGTGTGGGTGACTGGTGGAGGAGGTGCAGACAGTATAGAGAGCTCCAAGGCTATTGCATCTGAGAATCTTGTTCCTGGTTTGAAGATCCTTCACAGAAAAACCAACATGGTCAAATTCGACAGAAACACGATTATCAATGGTGAACTAACGAATCGACAAAAGATTTTTATCTATGTTAGGAGCAACTAAAACATTACGAAGATGAAGGGGACGCTCGGAGGTGGAAATAGGAAAACATGCATGTCCGGTAGCAGTGATTGGAAGAGTGGAGCCGTTACTAGCAACAACATCACGAGGATAAGAGGTAGGGCAAGACATGGAGGTGAGAATACCTGGGTTGGCCGCGAATTGGGAGGAGGCGCCAGTGTCCACTACCCATTCAGTGTATGCTTGTAAGCCCATCATCTGGAAGTGGTGCATGAGCACAAACTGATCCGGCGGTTGACGGAGCCGGTGATGACGGTGCCGGTGACGAGGGAGCGGCGTTGTAGCCGTAAGAAGGGGTGGGGGCGTGTAGCCGTATCCATAGGAGGAGTGCGGCATGCTATAGGGCCCCTGTGCATAGAAGGCGTGCCGCGAGGGAGCAGGGCGTGGCATGTAGCTATGTGCACGACCATAGGGACACATCTAGATCACGCCATTACATGGGAGTTGCGGCGTGGGCTAGGTTGGCGAAGCGACGGCCGGTGGTGCAGCAGGGCCCTGGTGCTGGACGATATCACCCTCTTTGGCAGCCTCAGTTGCAGCCTTCTTCTTATTGCGACAGTTGCCATTTCCTTTGCCAGGGTTGGCGCCGTCAACGACAAGATCCGTGTTGGAGTTACGGGCTCGACGATTTTTGAGCTTCATATCTTGGAGCGCGAGGAGAGAATGACACTTCTCGAAGGTGATCTCTGGCATGAGGGAGATCAAGTCGGCGGCATTCTCGTACTGATCGAAGAGGTCGTTGAGGTAGTGGATCTACAACTTGTCATCTTCTTCCGTTGCTCCGAGATCTGCTAGACCATCGGTGAGGGCCTTGATCTTATTTAGGTACCCGGTCATGGAAAGTTCGCCCATCTTGATCTCGCCGAGATCGGTGGAGATGTGGAGCTGGCGGTTGATCTTGTGGTCGTTGAAGAGGCCGTTGATGCTTGTCCATAGATTGACGGCAAGAGTATCTTCACCCGGCGTGATGATGGCGTCGAGGAGGCCGAGGGAGACGGATCCGTAGAGCCACGAGACCACCATGGCATCGAACAAGGACCACTCTGGAGTTGGATCGATCGGAGCGGGTGCGTCGACATGGTCGAGAAGCGCGTACTTGCGGAGGGCGGCAGAGAAGAAGGTGCGCCATTAGCGATGAACGCCGGTGTCGAGGTCCTGTGATGAGTGAAATTTATGTACACATATAGAAGTATTTTATGCATATCAACGACCTATCTCATGCTTTATCTAGTTGCAGTTATGCCAAATATGCATGGTTTCTGTTTTCATTCATTTTCATATGAGCTTTGCACATTTAGTAGTTTAGGTAGAATTTTACCCCTCTTCCTTGTCTTTGGCATGTGTGTAGGTGTTGATGATGATTATGGATAAAACAAAGGCAAAAGGAACAAAGAGAGCATAGTGTTGAGGAGTTGTAGAGACCAGACTTAGCCATTTAAGGTGTTGGAAAAAGTGAATTTTTTCAACTTCTCAAAATAACGATCCAAGACCACTGGGTTGTATCCCTCATCGATACGAATCCAATGAGTCAAAAAAACACCCAAATTGGAGTTCGTATAAAGAAACGGCGGCCAAAACACTGCGACACCCAAAAGTTTTACGACCACCTATACGACCAGAGCCATTTTTCCGGCCGTATAGTTGGTAAAAAGGTCATAAACAACTTGTTTTCGACCTTCTCCAGAACCTTCCCTAAGACATATGACGGTATTGGGGGCGATCTAGGGCACTTTAAGGCCTATATAAAGGAGGGAGGAGTCAAAAAACAAGGGGGGAAGACCATAGACCTTCAGGGGCGGAGCCCTGCCGCCGCCACCACCACCCATCCGATCTCCACGGTGGTGGAGCTTTGCCTCAACCACACCTCCGAGATCTAGTTCTCCATCAACACCATCACCATAAAGGCATCCAAGCAAGAACAAGAGGAGGAGAAGGAAGATATCACCACCACCACACATCAATCTCCATAATCATCTCCATATCCATATCCATCTCCCTCTCTCTCTCGTGTTTAGTAATGGTAAGATTGAACACGGTTGTGACATAATTATATATTTATATATGTGTAGGGTTCGCAGCATAGAAAACAAAAAATTCCTACGATGGGAACAACTAAGTACCAAGATCTATCTACTAGATACAAGCAACGGCTAGATATACATCCATAGAATACATACCCTCGAAGACCGAAAAACGTTAACAAGGTTGTACTCGTTTATGATGTAGTCGAACACTTGCCGATCTCAATATCGAGAAGAAGTCCATCCGGTCCAGCATTGCAAAGCAGTGGTGCATCTGTGATCGCACACACGTTCGTGTACCCTGACAACCTCCACGCCCTCGCTCGAGCGAAGCAGCGGAAGCAACAAATCCTTCCATAAAAAGCCACCAGGAACATGTATCTCGCTGATCCGAGACCATGGGGAAATTCTAAAGGGGGGGAGATAGATCCTTCATAAGGAGGTGTGAGAGTGGAGGAGGAGGAGGTGCTCCTTATATAGGGGAGGGGGTAGCCCAAGGGGGCATGGCCGCCGGCCATAGAGAGTGCCCCCACCTCTCCCTCATTCATGTGGTGGAAGCTCCACTCACATAAAGATGACCCTCCATTTTCTCCACTCAAATCCCATTAAATTCCCACCAAATTTAATGTAATCTCTCTGTAAATAAAACTCCTTTTATTTATTTATTAAGAATTTTGTTAATTACTTTAATTAAAAAACATTCACATAAAACCCCTTGCTAGTATTCAATTTCACATGTAGAACCAGTTTCAGCAATTTCAACCGAACCAATTCCGGTGTCTAGTGAAATAAATTTCTGCGCTTTCTTTTTCTTTCTCTGGCATCTTATTTGCTCCAAATGGTGTCGGTATCCCTTAAGTGTGTCACCCTACGGTTCGCGAATAATGCAGACATGATAGAGACCCCTCTCCGATCAATAATCAGCAGCGAGACCTGGAGATCCGTACTGACTCCCACACATTCAATGATGACTTCTGTAATTGTGTGAACCTTATACGCATGTAACTCAATCCCTTTGTCTCGTGATATATTACATGTACGAGATTCGATCATCGGTATCTTCATACATAGTTTGATCTCGTTATTGACATGTACTCTTTTCTCGTTCCCGTGATATGACATTCTAGTGATCAAATCACTTGCTTGCAAGCTAACTAATGTGATATCATCGAGAGGGCCCAGAGTATATATATATCCGTCATCGGGATGGACAAATTCTACTCTTGATCCATGAGCCTCAACATAACACCTTCGTAGCACTGAACCCATATTTATAGTCACCCTGTTATGGTATGACGTTTGATGTTATCAAGATACTCTTCTAGTGTTAGTGATTGACATGATCTCATGGTCTAAGGATTAGGATTACTTCGTATGATGTTATAGAAATATAAACACAATGACTTTTATCGTAATGCTATACTTCGGATGAATGTTCATCACATCATTCCAACAATGTTGTGACCTTGTTATTAACAACATCCAATGTCCATGATCAGGAAACCTTTGATCATCTTGTTAATCAACGAGCTAGTTTATAAGAGAGGCATAACTAGGAACTTTATATTTGTTTATTAAACACACATATATTAATGTTTCCGTGTTAATACAATTATAGCATGAAAAATAATCATTTATCATAAACAAGGAATAAGATAATAACCACTTTATTATTGCCTCTCGGGCATATTCCCTTCAGTCTCCCACTTGCACTAGAGACAATAATATATTTTGAAAACTTTGCGTATTGAATACCTATGGATTTCTGATGTTGCATATACGTGATTGCTAGTGGCCAACATAATCTCCGGATCTGACGCTTTCAGGTCCGCGTGTATTTACATGTCTTTGCGTCTTAACGCATCACTCATTCTCTAATGAGATGGTTTGTATAAATTTGGTATTGTGATGAGACTTTTAGTTCCTTGGGGTTAAATCATGTCGATACTATTGTTGTACAATATATCTTTAGTGTTATCCCATTTTGAAATCAACTTAGTTTGATAAAAAACTACTTGACACAAATGCCCTCTTTTGCTGCTACTATAGCAGACATATTCTTAGCCTTTTATTGTAGTATCCGTCAAAATGTATTAACTTTAGAATTCATCCAAATCCGTCATGGAAACTTATTTCCATTACATTGTGCTACCCGTAGTTTAAATTGAGATAAATTTAATTTGTATCTTGTGACAAAACTAGTATCAATGTAACGCTTTACAATGAACTATTTGTAATTGTTTGTCACCTCTACACAAATATATTCTTAGTTCTTCCAAAAGATCATAAGAATATCCTTACTATATTCCTATGATCATTTCTGATTCATTCTGGTATATGCTTATAATATTTAGATCATAGGACATATCTGGATGTGTACATATCACGGTACGATTGATCAAAACATTCTTGTGATTGCACTCATCAAGTGTCAAAGCACTTGAGTCTTGTTTCACTTATCAAGCGTCGATACACTTGAATCTTGATTCAATTCTTTTCCATGCGACAAGAACCTTTTCTCGTTGTTTCCATATTGAACTGATTCAATATCTCATATATGTACGTTTGGCACAACCATATCAGCGTCACAGTCTATCCATATAGACATTCATGCCTAATATTCGGGTTTTGTCTAAGTCTTTCATCAAAATGAAATTCTTAACCTTTGTCAATAAAAGATACATCATTTCCAATCAACAAGATGTCCTCCACATAATGTATTAGAAATATGTCTCAGCGCTTCCACTTAATTTCTTGCAAATGCAAGCATCTCCATCATCTCCTGATGAAATTAAACTCCTTTAACAGTTTCACCATGGTGAAGATTCTAACTCCGCGATGCTTACTTCAACCATTGAAGTCTGCATGCCCTTTTTAGCATCCTTTGAAGTAACAAAACCCTTTGGACCGTTGATACGTCGTAAAACTAACTATAATTTTTGACGCTCCATGTTTGTTTTGTATCAACTATCTTATGTTTTGTCTACACTTTGAGGCATTTTTATACATTTTTTGGAACTAACCTATTGAAAAGATGCCGTAGTGCCAGTTGCCTGTTTTCTGCTGTTTTTGGTTTTAGAAAGTTAGTAAAGAAATATTTTCGGAATTGGACGGAACAAAAGCCGAAGTCAATATTTTACCGGAGCGAAGGAGTCAAGAGGGGATATGAACTAGAGCCACGAGGCGACCACACATAGGGTTTGCGCGGGTCCCCCTAGGGCGCGCTGCCCCTCGGGCGTCCACCGACCTTGCCCCTTTGCCTATATAAACACCACGAGGCAGAAACCCTAGGCACCCGATCAGAAATCCACGAAACAGTCCGTAGCCGCCGCCACCATCGTCCCTAGATGATGGGGGATCTGAAGCTCTTCCCGACACCTTTCCAGAGGGGAGAGATGGGTGTTTCTCCTCTTTTGTGCTATCATGTTTAGATCTTGTGATCTCCGTTCATGATCAAGATCATATATTTGTAATGCTACATGTTCTGTTTGCGGGGATCCGATGGATATTGAGTACTATGTCAGATTGCTTATTGATTCTATCATGTCTATGTTATTTGTGATCTTGCATGCTCTCGGTTTCTAGTAGATACTTTGGCCAAGTAAATGCTTGTAACTCCGAGAGGGATTATTTATGCTCGATAGTAGGTTCATGCCTCTAGTAATCTAGGGAAGTGACAGAAATCTCTAAGGTTGTAGATGTGCTATTGCTACTAGGGAGAAAACAACAATCCTTTGTCCAAGGGCAATTGTATTGTTTACTTACACACTTTGTTTAATGCAATTATCTGTTTATTGCAACTCAATATTGGAAGGGGTTCGGATGATAACCTGAAGGTGGATTATTAGTCATATATGTAGTTGGATTATGGTCTATGCATCAAGTTGTAATGCCCAAAAAAATCTTGTAGAGATCAAGATGTCTAGTATATGCATTGTTATGCATTCTCAATCTATCAATTGCCCTGTTATAATTTGTTCACCCAGCATGTTATTTGTCTTATGGAGAACACCTCTAGTGAAATGTGGACCCCGGTCCATTCCTTACCATTGATATACCATCTACTGTTTATCATTTACTATTTACCTTCTATAATTACTACAATCAATTACTATCTTCCACACTATACGTTTAATCCTTTGTTTTCAGCAAATCGGTGAGATTAACAACATCACTGTAAGTTGGGGCAAAGTATTGGGTTTGTGTTGTGCAAGTTCCAAGTTGCTAGAACCACCTCGGAGTTGTTTCCTTACTCCTACTAGTTCGATAACCTTGGTTTCATAACTGAGGGAAACTTGCTGCTGTGCTCATCATACCTTCCTCTTGGGGTTCCCAACAAGCTCTACATATCTGAGCCATCAAGCACTTTTCTGGCACCGTTGCCAAGGAGTTAAGGACAACTTCAATCTCTTCCTCCCCGTCAATCACTTTTCTAGGAGAACGAAGATTCTTGCAAGGGGAGTCTCTCAGAACCAATCTTGTTACTTTGTTTTTGTTTTGCTTAGTTTGTTTTTCTTGTTTCTTTTTATAAAAAATACAAAAAATATTTGTGATGCTTTGCTTATTTTTATCAAAAACACAAAAAATTAGTTCCTACTTCAGTTTCTATTTCTATTGGCTTGTTTTAATCCTGCAAAAATTAATACTCCTAAAAACACCAAGTTGAGTGACTTCACTAGCACAAACAATAATGATTTTATGTGTACACCTATTTCTCCACATGTTCCTAAAGCTACTTTCTTTGAAATTAAACCTGCTTTGCTTAATCTTGTTATGAAAGAGCAATTTTTTGGTGCTAGTTCTGATGCTGCTGCTGCTCACCTTAATAATTTTGTTGAACTTTGTGAGATGCAAAAATATAAGGATGTATATGGAGATATTATTAATGTTAAATTGTTTCCTTTCTCTTTGAGAGGAAGAGCTAAAGAATGGTTGCTATCTTTGCCTAGAAATAGTATTGATTCTTGGATTAAATGCAAAGATGCTTTTATTGGAAAATATTACCCTCCTGCTAAAATTATATCTATGAGAAGTGAAATAATGAAATTTAAACAATTTGATAATGAACATGTTGCTCAAACTTGGGAAAGAATGAAATCTTTGGTAAAGAATTGCCCCACTAATGGACTGACTGCTTGAATGATTATCCAAACTTTTTATGCAGGACTGAATTTTTCTTCAAGAAATCTGTTGGATTCTGCTGCTGGAGGTACCTTTATGACCATTACTTTGGGTGCTGCAACAAAGCTCCTTGATAATATGATGGTTAATTATTCTGACTGGCACACTGAGAGAGCTCCACAAGGTAAGAAGGTAAACTCTGTTGAATAAACCTCCTCCTTGAGTGATAAAATTGATGTTATTATGTCTATGCTTGTTAATGGAAAACCTCATATTGATCCAAATAATGTTCCTTTAGCCTCTTTGGTTGCTCAAGAAGAGCAAGTTGATGTGAACTTCATTAGAAATAACAATTTTAGCAACAGTGCCTATAGGAATAATTTTGGTAATAATAATTATAGGCCATATCCTCCCAATAATGGTAATGCTTATGGAAATTCCTACAACAACAATAGAAGTGCACCCTCTAAACTTGAGTTCATGCTTAAGGATTTTATTAGTAAACAAATTGCCTTCAAAAAACTATTGAGGAAAATCTTTCGAATGCTAAAAAAAATATTTCATCTTTGTCTGAAGCACAATATTCTTTGATTAATAAAATGGCAGCTAAACCAGAAATTATGGCAAATCCCTTTGCTGCTACTAATGCCATACAAGTTAGAATTGATGAAAATGTTAGAATGTTAGCTGAATTGCATGCTAGGTGGGAAAGAGAAGAAATTGCTAGAAATATTAGTATTTGTACTATTACCACCACTAGTAATGTTGATGCTAGCAAACCACCTAAAGTATCCATTCCTTTTTCCAATAAAAATGCTGAAATTCTTCGAAATATGGGAAACAATAATTCTACTACCTTGGATGCTAATTTTGATTTTGATCTTGATGGCTGCAATATTTTTGAAGTAATTATGTTCTTACGAAAGCTTGCTAGAAGTCCTAATGCTAGTTCTATGAATATGGCTTTTACAAAACATATTACAAATACTCTCATGAAAATTAAAGAAGAAAAATTGAAACATAAAGCTTCTATTCCTAGGAAATTAGAAGATGGTTGGGAACCCATCATTAATATGAAAGTGAATGATTTTGATCTCAAATCTTTATGTGACCTTGGTGCTAGTGTCTCTATTATGCCTAGAAAAATTTATGAAATGCCCGATTTGCCACCATTGGAAGATTGTTATTTGGATGTCCATCTTGATGATAATACTAAAAGGAAACTTATGGGGAGTATTAATGATATTCTTATTATGGTTAACAATGCCTTTGTCCCTGTTGATTTCTATGTTTTGGATGTTGAATGCAATGCTTCTTGTCCTATTATTTTTGGATGACCTTTTCTTAGAACTGTTGGTGCCATTATTGATATGAAGGAAGGCACCATTAAATATCAATTCCCACTCAAGAAAGGTATAGCCTAGAAAGAGAGAAAAGATACCTTTTTCTTATCCTATTAAAACAAAATTTGATGTTAATGCTTCTTTATTCGAAAATACTTGATTCTTTCTTTCTATGTCTAGCTGAAAGGCGTTAAAGAAAAGCACTATTGGGAGATAACCCAAATTATTTTTATTTTCAGTAAGTTTTACTTTGTTGAGTCTTGGAAGTTATTGCCTCTGTAATAACCTATCCTTATACTTTTTGTGTGGTTTTTGTGCCAAGAATAATCTCTAATGAGAGAGAAGTAAGATTTGGGGAAGTTGCTGTCCCAAAACAGATTTTTATGATTCACTGTAAAAAATCGTGAAAAATCCCAGTACGTCGAATTGACATGTAATTTTCTGTGCATATGACCCAGATTATTATCTAACTTTATTTAGTTTAGCACTTTTCGATTTGAGCAACAGAAGGTCTTCGAAATAATCGGTCTTTACCTGCTGGTCTGTTTTGACAGATTTCTGCCATTATTTGCATTTGCCTCTTAATCGGTTTCTTTTTGAGTTCTCTTTGATCACTTGAGATATTAAAAGGACTTGCTGCAGTAGCTTGTGTTTTAATTAAAGTTTTACTTGTGTTGAAACTAAACCCAAAGGCTTATTATCTTGAATACACTAATGTTGCTAATAAAGAATTGTGTGAAGTTTTGTATGAAGAAAATTTTCAAGTGTAGGGGAAGAATGATGTGATGAGATGAAGAATGGACAAAATCTCAAGCTTGGGATGCCACCCATGTCACCCCAAGAAATATTGAACAAGTACAAGCGTCAAAGCTTGGGGATGCCCAAGGCATCCCCTTCTTCATTAATAAAAATCTCAGGTCTTCTTTTTAGACACTTCATTTTTATTGCTTCATGCACTATTGTGTTGTTCTTGGAGCATCTTTGTTTTTGTTTTATTTTCTTTTGTTTGGTTTGCTGCAATAAATTAGTTGTACCCCCGCTTTCTTATTTTGTTTCAAATAAGTCGATTGGTGTTGGAAAAGGGTAGAAAGTTTCATGCTTATAGTGGTACAAAAGGAAGCTTGTTTTGACTGTGGCCTAGACTTTATCATGTCATGTTAGATGTTGCCTTGACCATATGCTTAGTGATTATTGCTGTAGCATGACTTGTTCCAAACAATTGAGATTTCTTAATGTTCCTTGAAAGAATCATGCGTTGTTTTAGCATATAAAAGCATAATATTGTGGTATTCTCCTTTGATGCTTTATTTGGGTTGACTTGGCACATGCTTACACCATGTTAAGACTATGAACCAGTAACCTTAGCCTCTATGATCATTTAGTTTTTGACTTGTGATATCACTTTATGCTTTAATTAATAATGTTTTGTCGCTTTGCATGATTATGGCCATTATTGCTCTCTTAGTTGGTCGCTCCTAGTCTTTTGATAGCCTCCACTTGTGCTGAGTATGAGCTCTACTCGTGCATCCAACTTCCAAGAAACCATGTTATTCCAAAGAGTCCATTATAAATTCCTATGCATGGTGTGCTACACAATTCCAAGTATATTCATGTGTTTATTTATCTTCCAAATTAAACTTGTTATGTGAAAATTAGTGATTAAAGCTCTCACAAACTTGATGGCACACTTTACTTTATTGCACTTAATAAACTTGAACCATTGTGACCATCTATGTTGCTTATATGCTTGCAAATTATAAGTTGGGAGTTAGTAGAACCATGCTGTCATGGGGAATGCTTTCAACACTTGTACATATCTATCCGGTTGATATCATGATCTTTTGTTTATGGATGTCGGCGGTGTGAAATAAAAGGGAATCTTGTAAGTCCATGGAGTATTGTATATGTGTTAGAGAAACGCCTGGGCGGCTAGCCTATGCTATGCCTAATCATGGTGGAAACTTGCAGCATAACCATAGTGAGCAATCTATGAAGCATCTTCAGAAAAAAATATAGAAAAAAAGAGAAAAGAAAAGAGAAAAGAAAAGAAAAAAAGCACCATGCTCATGGTAAATAAAAATATCGCTGACATGCTCATTGTCTGTTGCCTTGTCAGTTTGATATGGGATAGCTCCTGTGTCATGGGGCAAGGTGTTGGGGATATGCTATATGGGTATCCTCATAGCATGTCTCTTATCCGACTAACCCGGGTGGCCCATAGTCGGTAGCATGGCCTGTGGTCACTGGGCGCCAGATTAGGTGGATCCAAGGAGGCCCATGCCGGATAAAGGAAGGCTATGGTGAAGTCACCAGCGTGCATTTGAGCCTTGGAGTGCAAGATACACAAGACTAGTAATAGACGGTGTAGAACTCTGTAACCTGTCCGGCTAGGACTTTTCCCTGTAACCCTAGGACCTGGCGACTATATAAGTCGGGCCTATGGGAGCCTTTAGGGCACAACCTAGTATCGTTTTACACACACCTCGCACAACGAACCTATCTCTGTAACTCGGCGTATTGCCATTATAGTGATTTATAGCAGGAGTAGGATTCCGCCACCGTTGTGGGATCTGAACCTGGGTAAGCTGTGTTACCTTGTACCCGTAAACCGTCCGCCTTACCCCACGTCTCTAAACACGCACTATGAGGACCCCTCCATGGCGTACTCGTCGGCAATACCACGACAGTTGGCGCCCACCGTGGGGCAAGAGGCGCTTCAGGCTCTTCAGCGGGCGAGGACCAAGATCTTCGTGAGAATCGGCAAAACCGTAGCCATCGGTCACGTTCTCTTCTCCGGCAACGTTCTGATCGTCCCCCCGACGAGTTCTGGATTCCGGCGAAGACGAACCCTACGCGGTGTTCAATCGTTCCCATCGGAGACATCCACCTCTTCATCGGCGAAACCGACTCGGGCACTAGTTCCATGGGAGTCGGAGGAGCGTCAAGACCCGCACGGACCGCCTACGGGCAGGATACGTTCGCGGAAGGATCAATGTCGGATCTCTCCTTGGAGTTTGCCGGCAAAGATTGGAAAAATTCAAGACCCACCCAAACCGCCCCTGTGCAAGATATAAAGGTGGAAGATCACTGCAAATCCACCGGCTTTGTCCGTGCGTCTGGATAGCAGAGATCCAAGTTCATCAGCGTGGTTACCATCTTCGATCTGGCGCGCTGCGTTCAGAGAGAGGGCGAAAACCCCCGCGATTACCTGGCCAGGTGGCTCCGTATACGAGCCGATCTGGCCCACTACCCCAATGATGATGCTATCTATCACTTTGTGGAAGGACTGGACCATGGCACGCTCCTCCGACATTCTCTAAGACGGCAACAGGCATCAGGACGCCTTACCTTCGAAGGCATGGTGAACACCATCAACAACTACGCGGAGGCTGAAGAGGCAGCTCAGACAGTGCTTGCGCTCATTAACGGAGCCCCTCCGATTTAGCCACCACCACCACCGCCTCCGGCCGCCATCGTCGTAGCAGCACCACCACCTCCAGTCATCGTCGAGGCCGTTGCACCTCCACCGCCCGTCATCGAGGAAGTCCTGGTACCCCATTGTCGGTTCTCTATGATACACATATACTTAGAATGACAAGAACTTGCTTGTGACTAAAGTTGAGTAGCATGAGGAACGATCCTCGTACTCAAGGGACATGAAATTTTCAACTTATGATCTATCAAGCATATACTTCATATTTGTCTCACTTTAACCTTAATCACTTCAAGATGCTTATGATAGGGGCAATGAGAGCTCAAAGCTAATCAGTACCATAATTTTTGGAAGCTCTTTATGAAACTTGAAATCCCTGCTTCCCTCTGTGAAGGGCCTTTATTTTTTACTTTTATGTTAAGTCTCCACTTTCTATCTTTATGCACCAATTAAGAGAGCATAGTTGTCATTCTTAATTCAATGTGCATTGTTCCAAAACTTATTAATTGATTCATAATCATGGTATTGGTTGTTCTTAAATTATTTGTATTTAGTAACCCTTATGATATTTGAAGGTGTCCTATGCATTTATGTTTTGCTATTCCATGAAGGACAAGCTGAATACCACTCATGCTATGGTTTCTATATGTGAAAGAAACAAATGTCTTTCAATGCATTGTTATTCTTGATCTTTTGTTTGTACCTTTTTCATGTTACAACTTAGTTGCTATGTCTTATTGTTAGAACTACATCTTTCACGCTCATGATTAGAGTACTATGATCCCAACTATCAATGCTTTACAATATTTTGATCAAGATTGTGATGGTGCATGTCACCTCAAAAATTATTCTTTTTATCACTTACCTACTCGAGGACGGGCAGGAATTAAGCTCAGGGATGCTTGATATGTCGTAAACGTATCTATAATTTTTTATGCTCCATGCTTGTTTTGTATCAACTATCTTATGTTTTGTCTACACTTTGAGGCATTTTTATACATCTTCTGGAACTAACCTATTGAAAAGATGCCACGGTGCCAGTTGCCTGTTTTCTGCTATTTTTGGTTTCAAAAAATTTAGTAAAGAAATATTCTCAGAATTGGACGGAACAAAAGCTGAAGTCAATATTTTACCGGAGCGAAGACGGAGTCAAGAGGGGAGACGAAGTGGAGCCACGAGGCGGCCACACCTAGGGCTAGCGCGGGTCCCCCTAGGGCACTCCGCCCCATGGTGTGGGCCCCTCGGGCGTCCATCGACCTTGATCCATCGCCTATATAAACACCCCGAGGCAGAAACCCTAGGAACCCGATCAGAAATCCACGAAACAGTCCCGCCGCCACCATCATCCCTAGATCGGGGGGCGGGGATCCGATGGATATTGAGTACTATGTCAGATTGATTATTGATTCTATCATGTCTATGTTATTTGTGATCTTTCATGCTCTCCGTTGCTAGTAGATACTTTGGCCAAGAAAATGCGTGTAACTCTAAGAGGGAGTATTTATGCTCGATAGTAGGTTCATGCCTCTAGTAATCTAGGGAAGTGATAGAAATATCTAAGGTTGTAGATGTGTTTTTGCTACTAGGGAGAAAACAACAATCCTTTGTCAAAGGGCAATTGTATTGTTTACTTTACACACTTTGTTTAATGCAATTATCTGTTTCTTGCAACTTAATACTGGAAGGAGTTCGGATGATAACCTGAAGGTGGATTATTGGTCATAGATGCAGTTGGATTACGGTCTATGTATCATGTTGTAATGGCCAAACATATCTCATAGAGATCAATATGTAATGCCCAAACAAATCTCGTATATGATGATACACGGTGGAGCATAATATAGTTTTTAGACTAAATAGTTGAACTCCCTAAACCCTAACTCGGCCAGCTCCTTATATGAGGGCTGGGATGCCCCACTAATAGGCAGCGACTTGACTTGGTTGGACATGCCCAAACCAAGCCCACACACATAATAAAACCTAATTGTCCCAAAACATGACCAAGAATAATAAAACCTATTTATTAAATTACAAAGACACGCCTAGCTTGGTGGAGTCCTGAAATTGGGCTGCACCTCCTCCGTCGTGCCCATATCATCCTCCCCCTTCAATAAGCGTTGTTCCCAACGCGTGAGGGTTGGGTCAGAAGGGTGACGTGATATGAACAATATCTTCACGCGTCTTCGCCATCTTCAAGTCTTTCTTGCCTTCCACTCCACATCCTCCCTCTCGGCCTGCTTGACTTGATACAACCCTGGGTGGCTGCACCTCCTTGCGTCTCCATACGAGCTTGGACCTTGGCGCCACCGTCTTCTTCTTCTTCTTCTTCTTCTTCTCAACTCTTGTTGGAATATTGCGGTGTTGAACATGAACCTGCTTTGCATGACCCCGCAAAATATGAGTAATGCCCATGCCACACAATTGACAAACACGTCCATCGTTGCATGTATGCATCCGCACTGCTGCTCAAACAAAACGCCTCATAGGTGTGCTGATATAAGGGCGATGATCATCAATCCATGGAACCACATGCACTGGAACTGGACCAACACAATCTACTGATATACCATCTACTGTACTGGAACTGGACCAAAGGATCATTGATATGCATTCTCAATCTGCCAATTTCCCTGCTGTAATTTGTTCACCCAATATGTTATTTATCTTATGGAGAACACGTCTAGTAAACTGTGGATCCCGGTCCATTCCTTACCATTGATATACCATCTACTGTTTACCTTCTGCAATTACTACAAGCAATTACTATCTTCCGCACTATACGTTTAATCCTTTGTTTTCAGCAAACCGGTGAGATTGACAACCTCACTGTAAGTTGGGGCAAAGTATTGGGTTTGTGTTGTGCAGGTTCCAAGTTGCTAGCAACACCTTGAAGTTGTTTCCTTACTCCTACTGGTTCGATAACCTTAGTTTCGTAACTGAGGAAACTTGTTGCTGTGCTCATCATACCTTCCTCTTGGGGTTCCCAACGAGCTCTACATATCTAAGCCATCAACCATGTCGTGTACACGTCCTAGGTAACCATTCTATTAGAAGAACTTTGTTTTGTTTGCTCAACTACCATATACCAAATTATATGTAGTGGTTGCTACATTAATCCGTCCATACTAAATATCGCTATGAAAGATCAAATCTTGTCATAGTCAACTCCTTGAACATTGTCATAAAAATTTTACCGACATGTCTACTATTTCATAGATGTGAAACATCCATGTATGTTTCTTTATAGATCCAAATACGACCGATAGGTTTTTACACCTTTCCGGAGGGTCTTCCAAGTTCAAAGAACTTGATTTCTCGTGTATGGAACTATCATGGATTTTATGGCTTCAAGCCATTTGATGGAGTCAGGGCCCATCATCGCTTCTTTGCATGTAGTAAGTTCATCATTATCAAACAATAATGATTTACTCTCAAATCTCAGCATTTGATTGTTTATCCGACCTACTTGGTTCAATATAAACTTAGACCTCCGTGACCGCAACCTTTGAGGCACGTGAGCCATCAACATTGTGGCTGCCTCCAGAATGTTTTCCGGCACTGCGCAACTCAGCACATATAGCTAAGGTTCGTTAACCTTATTAAAGTTCTATTGTCCTCCCACTTAACTTTTGCGAAAAATTCCTTCTTCAAGAAACTTCATGTTTCAAGCGACAAACTCTTTTATCCTTGGTGTTATGGAGGAATACCCAATGGTTATTCTAAATAACCTACAAAGACATGCTCATCCGACTTTGGTTGTAAACATCTTACTTATGCTTAACATACCAAAATTTAAGAAAGGACATCTTGGGTTTTACCCCAAAACATAACTTACACGGTGTCATTTCAACTGATCAAGATGGAGCTCTTTTCAGTGTAAAAGCGATAGTCTCTAAAGCTTTAATCTTTTAAAACATAATGCCAGCTTTATAAATAACACCTTTGATCGAACGATGTCAAACAAGGTTTCATTACAAATCTCGAACACTCCATATTCCTATGGTGTTTCAGGAGATGCAAATCTAGGTGTTTTGCTAAACTTGCAACTCAAATAAATCCCTTTATGATCAAATCATAAATTATTTATTTTCTTGTTACAATGATTTTCCACTTCATCTTGAAAGTCTTTGAATATCTTCAAATATTTCATACTTCTTTCTCATTAAGTGAATATTCACTCAAATTTCCGGAGAAAGCATATGAAGTTGAAATCCATCGCTTACGACTACACATAATGGACTACATACATCGATATGTATAAATTCCAATAGTTTAGTCGATCGTTCTTCTTTGGCCTTTGAACGAAGTTTTAATTATCCCGAGGAAAGTCTCACAAGCGTCATTTGATCAAATCAAAGACTCCAAAAATCCATTAATATGGAGTTTCTTCATGGTTTTTCTTTGTAATATAATTTAAATGGCGATGTCACTTCGTAAGTGATCTTTCAATCATTTTTGTTGCGAAATTTTAGCATTAGGATTTATGGATGTGATTTCTCCAACTAGATGTGTAAATCATCCATCTTATGTGGAATACGGTAATTATTTGAACAATATTTGTTCTGATAATACCTGGTTTAAATAACAATTATTAAAACAAATCTCGAAGGCAAGCTTTGATGTCAACGAGAAATACAAACAACTGTTTGTTTGTTTTTGATGAACATCATCACATATACTCTTGCTAGTTACTTAGGCCATTGTAGTTCATGAATTGTGTTGTTCTGTATGATATTTCATACCAACCAATTCGGTATCCAATACCCAAGAACCACATTGTTTAACAAGCAAAGAATACAACCATATCATGTATATCATCTATATAACTTAGTTGGGCATTTCCAGTCTTTTCTGCCAAATATATTTTATAGATTCTCTTTCAGCATTTCCTTTTCCTTTTAAAAGAATCTATGAACATCAATAGTGGCACCATATACATGACACATAGTCCAAAGTGTGTATAGTAAAATACTAATACCTTTGGACTTGCACTTTGAAGTAGATCACCATCATCAAATGTTTGGCGTTCTTTCAAAAAACCATTATTTAGTAATCTTTTAGTGTAGTAAACACTTTACCTACATCTTCTATTCATCCTTATCATGACAAATTTCATGATCAAGCTAATGTAGCCTATAAAGGCGAATCACGAGTATAATGTTACTTTCCAAAACCTTTTTGGATGATTAGGATGGCTAGAATCTCCAACCTTTGCAAATTCTCATCCAATATGAGAACATATATTATACTCTAACATATTGCAACCAAAAACATTATTTCAGATATCATTATATCTGCCAGACATGATGGTTTCTGAAACAATTCTTTCAGCTCCTAGATAACCTTGATATTTAAAAACAATCAAGAATCATGAAGGAAAGCATGATACTTTAGATACTAACACTGGAATTTTTACTCTCGATTTAATACTAATTATTAAATTTCATGGAGTAAACATAGTTTGCTGAAAATTTGCAATATGACTTTTAAGTTTAGATTGACACTCAACACAATATGATACCAGTTCGTAAAGTAAATATCCAGAATTCTATAGTTCTATTATCTCAATTACAACTAAGCATAAGGTGGTGAACAAATGCTAATGACTACAAAAAATTATGCAAATTCACTTTGATTTAATTTATGATAAATTGAGGTCTACTAATCCAAATTAGAAATGAACTCCCACTCAAAAATGACATCACTCGTGTCTTTTTGGTGATTACATGAACCAAATCCACTACACCAAGTCCGATCATCACGCGAGTCGGTGTAGCTTCAAAGGCGAGCATCTATATGGGCATCATATCAAACATATGACTCATGCTTAACCTTTCGGTCTGTGTTCCGAGGCCATGTTTGTACATGCTAGGCTCTCCAAATGAGAATCTTAGTATTCACGTGTGTAAAACTATCTTACACCCGAGATATGATCGTGGATTCAAGTACACCCGATCATCACGTGATGTCTTGAAGCAGCAAAACATAGTCGGTGCATACTTAAGTAAGAACACAATTTTACCTTGATATCTAAATGACGGATCATCTTATAATGCTAATAAAACGCCAAACAAGCAATATAAGATGCAAACAAATATCATATGCTATAGTGATATGATATGGTTCTTGCACTTGATCTCTATCTTATGCATCGTGGAATGATCTTTATCATTCCTATATGTGTAAGGCCAAGGTCTATGGAATTTACACTTTGTCATATTATAATTTTCAATAGTATCAATCCATACTACAAATTGTAACACTACCATATCATAGTACTTCCCTGGCAAAACCAAAAACTAGACGCCTCTAATTTCTCTTTTGTATGTTTTACGTGGCTGATGGCTTTCGGAGATAGAACCGTTCTTACCTACGAACATGGAACCACAACGATGATAATCAAATTATGGGCAACTTGTTGTAAATTAGATATTGACTATAGTAGGAGAGACAGACACCCGCAAGCCACTTATGCAAAACTAGTTGCATGTCAAGCGTGGAACAGGTCTCATGTGCGAGGACATGTAAAGTTTTTTCGGGCCTCTTCATCCCACTATGCCATAGGGAACATGTATCTCGATGATCCGAGACCATGGGAAAATTCTAAAGGGGGGAGAGAGATCCTTCACGAGGAGGTGTGAGGGTGGAGGAGGAGGTGCTCCTTATATATAGGGGGGCAGCCCAAGGGGGCATGGCTGCCGGCCATAGTGGGTGCCCCCCTCTCCCTCATTCATGTGGTGGAAGATCCACTCACATAAAATTGACCCTCCATTTTCTCCACTCAAATTTCCATTAAATTTCCACCAAATTTAATGTAATCTCTCTTTAAATAAAAATCTTTTTATTTATTTATTCAGAATTTTGTGAATTACTTTAATTAACAAACATTCACATAAAACCCCTTACTAGTATTCAATTTCACATGCAGAACCAATTTCAGCAATTTCAACCAAAACAATTCTGGTGTCTAGTGAAATAAATTCCTGCGCTTTCTTTTTCTTTATCTGGCATCTTATTTGCTCCAAATGGTGTCGGTATACCTTAAGTGTGTCACCCTATGGCTCGTGAATAATACAGACATGATCAAGACCCCTCTCCGATCAATAATCAGCAACGGGACTTGGAGATCCGTACTAACTCCCACACATTTAACGATGACTTCTGTAATCGTGTGAACCTTATACGCATGTAACTCAATCCCTTTGTCTCGCGATATATTACATGTTCGAGATTCGATCATCGGTATCTTCATACGTAGTTTGATCTCGTTACCGACATGTACTCTTTTCTTGTTCCCATGATATAACATTCTAGTGATCAAATCACTTGCTTGTAATCTAACTAATGTGATACCACCGAGAGGGCCTAGAGTATATCTCTCCGTCATCGAGATGGACAAATTCCACTCTTGATCCATGAGCCTCAACATAACACCTTCGTAGCACTAAACCCATCTTTATAGTCACCTTGTTATGGTGTGACATTTGATATTATCAAGATACTCCTCCAGTGTTAGTGATTGACATGATCTCATGGTCTAAGGATTAGGATCACTTCGTATAATGTTATAGCAATATAACACAATGACTTTGATTGTAATGCTATACTTCGGATGAGTGTTCATCACATCATTCCAACAATGTTGTGACCTTGTTATTAACAACATCCAATGTCCATGATCAGGAAACCTTTGATCATCTTGTTAATCAACGAGCTAGTTTATAAGAGAGGCATAACTAGGAACTTTCTATTTGTTTATTAAACACACATGTATTAATGTTTCTGTATTAATACAATTATAGCATGCAAAATAAACATTTATCATAAACAAGGTATAAGATAATAACCACCTTATTATTGCCTCTCGGGCATATTCCCTTCAATATGTTTTGCTGTTCATCCTTGTGTGAATTATTGATTCAATTCTAGCTTGAGGTATGATCTAGTGTGCTAAGTTAGAATTTATTGTGATCTAAGATGAGCTTATGTGATCCTTTGGTCTGGAAGTGCCTTTTGCCTTGCGGTGACTGATGATTGGATTCCTGCACCAACAACAGGGTTACTGTAGTACTTGTAGCAGCAAATATTTAATAGTTTGTCCTGATGGGAGATCGACGAATGGAAACAACACGACCCCGCAGCCAGGTTGTCAACACGGCCATGTTTCGCACCAAAATCGTGGTTTGAAAATAGTCTATTCTATAAGTTGCTAGGATAAATGAATTCAAGATGATTTGTAACAAATACTACTACTAGGGCTGGAAGAAAACTAGAACAAAAATAAAACTAGAAAGAGGTGAATGCAATGAGATTAAATATTAATGTACATAAGCAATGACGTATAATATTAATGCTACGATTCCTCAAGTAATGTTGTTCAAGAGTGATAGAAATTCATGGTAGAGCAACGTGCGACATCGGCGGCACGGCCAACTACACCAAGAAGGTGCACCGTCATGTCCTAGAGGTAGGAAACATCAAGAATAGTCTTCTGGTAGAAGGAATCGACGAGGGACTCACCGAGGGCGACAAGATCTGACAATGAAATCTGGTTTTATTCTAATTTTGGCATGGTTCGTGTGTGTTCTACAGAGCTCCTCTTGAGAAAGTTTAGGAACGAAAATGAAGGACGAGGACTAGAGGTACGCGCTGATTCTCTCGGTTCGTCTTGATATTCTCCAGAAAGGGAGATCGAGAGATGTATGCCGACTGGTGGCACTCGAAGAACCATTTTGGTTTGAGAAATTAACATAATAAAACAGGGAACTAATACTCTGAACGGAAGCCCCACGAAATTCTAAGCATATTTCATATTAAAGTCGAGAGGAAACGGTCACTATAATTGATAGGGGAAAGAGAGGAAGAGGTTACAATGGCCATGGAAGTAATGCCCAGGTCGAACGTGAACACGAGGAAGAAGATCGATCGATCCTGGGTCGATCGGCTTGATGGGTCAGGAAGTGCGGCCCAAGGAGAAAATTGATGGAAAAATTAGAGAGGGGAGAGATGGTGTGGGCTGAGCTGCTTAGCGGGTTGGGCTGGATAGGATTTAGGCATGCGTGGCTTCTTTTTTTGAACGTTTTGTTTTTTTGTTTTATTTTCTTTTATGGAATTCGTCTCACCAAATTTATTCGAATTTCTACTGGACTTTCTCGGAATATTTATAAAACATATCTTTGGGTAGGTTATTCAAAATAGAGCACACTGGCACTATTTTAAGAATATAATTTTAACGTGGCATATAAGTCTATATGGTTTTATTTCATTTTCTTAATTCTTTTTATGTATCTTGTATATTACATATCTTTTGCTTTAAATCTCCAAAAATGGTCAAACCAATTTGTAAAGTTTTATAAAATAATTATTTACCATTATATATCATTTAAGTATACTTTTTTGTCCAATTATGGATTTCATCCATGGCTTAAATTATCGTTGCAATATTTCTTATTTCTTTTTCGGTCTTAGGTAATTCATATGTTTTTATTTATAGTTCCAAAAAGGGTGATTAAAATTTGTATAATTATATTTAATAATTATTTATATTTATATATCCTTTAGAATTACTTTGTTCGCAATTAAGTATTGATTTTAGCTATGAGCTTTATTAGCTATGGAATACTTTCGTTTATCTTATATAAATCGTAAGTTTTTATCCATGGTTCCAAATAGAGTGAAAACAATTCTCATAGTTTTTTAATATTGGTGTTTACCATTATAGATTATTTAGGTATTATGTTCCCAAATTTTCATATGGAACATAGCCATATACATGTATTGAACTTGATGGTTATTTCTCTTATTAGTGTTGGTTTTAGGTTTATCATTTTTTTCTAGAGGTTTTAAATGCAAGTGATTAATGATGATGCATGACATGCATTGGAATTTTTGAAAACCTGTTTGTCACTTTCTAGTTCAACATTATTATTTTTTGTTTAAGTAAGGTTTTGATATTTCCATTAGAGGAATCAAAAAGTTTCTTTTCCCACTAAATTTCATCCTTTATTTCTTTTGTTTGTTTGATTTTTCAGATTTCAAAATTTGTAAAATTTTTGGGATGTGACAAAGAGGTTCAAGTTGGAAAGTTTTACCAGACATTAATAGGTAGGCATGTTGATTTGAAGCAACCAAGTGGCTCGTGCGAGTGCTTGCACGATTGGCACTACCATACACGTAGTCACACAAGGTTCAAGTCGTTGCGAAAATAACATACAAAATAAAATGCATCAGTTTGGTATACGAACATAGTTTCTTTATCCCACCGATAAAAGGAAAGTAAAAGGAAAACATGAACTTCTATAGATAATTACAGTCTAGGAAGTTTCTGAGGTAGAACTTTTATTTTTTACATATTCTCATCTTCTCTAGAACATGGGAGAAGCTCCCAAGTGGTGTTTCGAGATTTTTAGAAGAAGAAGGACAAAGAAAGAACAAAGTTTTAAGAAATGTTACCTTCCAATTGGCGTTTAAGGGGGTTTTCCCAGCTATACGGGCGCAACTATACGGCCGGACCAAAAAGGCTCCACCATATAGTTGGTCGTTAAACTTACTGTACCTTGAACATCGAAGAATCGATGGCGTCGATATCTATACGGTTGCAACTATATAGCCGGACCAAAAAGGTCCCGCCGTATAGTTGGTTGTTAAACTTACTGTACCTTGAACATCGAAGGGTAGATGGCATCGATATCTATACGGCCGGACCAAAAAGGTCCTGCCGTATAGTTGGTCGTTAAACTTACTGTTAATGCCAATCTTTAATTTTCGACCAACAAATACATATAATTGAAGGATTCACCTGAAACTGATTTCCTCTTTCTTTTTACCGAGTTTATGAAACATATAATATAGTGATAATATATTTTAACTTTTGAAAACTACCACAAGATTACTCTAATAGCAAGACATGCGAAGAATAAAAGTGCCAATGCAACATGAATACAACTAGACTCAAGACACAAAACTAAGAAAGACACGTAGTAACTTCCGGGTTGCCTTCCGGGAAGCACTCTTTTTAAAGCCATAAAGCCAGGATAGGATGCTCCATACATTACCCACCTGGATCCCAAGGGATATCGACTCGAGGTGAGGTTGTACATACCAGCTTGGATCATCTTAGAGTAGAGTTTGGTCGGATTCGTACCCACTTATGGTGCATCGGCATCATGTAGATGAACAAGTTTTGCTTTCAAGCGAGTGTTGATGCACCAAGCTTGGTGAAAATGACTCCGTGTATAGCTGCAATGTTAGGATTGAAGATTCATCTATAATTCTTAAATCTTTACTTTGGTACCTTTATAGGGGAACACTTCATAGTACTCTTCCTTCATAGCAGGAAGTTCAGGACCCTGCATGTTAGTATAGTAAGATTCTATCTGTAGTTCATTATTATTAGTGCTCTCCATATGAGTGTCTAGGCACAAGGCCTTCTCAGAACAATTATCAAAGTTTTAGCATAAAAAATCACTACTAGAGTGAGAGGCATCATAAACAAAAGTTGTAGTGTGACTCTCTTTGTCAACCTTACCTTTTTGTTCCTCCTTTTCATCGAATAGTGTATTAATAGCAATGATAGAATCAAAAGTAGGAGTTGAAGGTGTGAGCGGGTGATCAATCTGTTCTTCCTTCTCTTCATTGTGCTCGTTTTCCTCTCCGCTCTTTAGTGAGTCCTGCAAAAGTTTATCTTTCTCCATGGGGGTTTTAGACAGCTTCAAATAATATAATACCAATGCATTATTACTTTAATTATTTTCGCAAAAGAGGAATATGAGGTATACTAAATTAAAAACTCAATCAAGTACTTCATATTCAACATCAATACTTCCTAGTCTAAATACCATTTCAGATGCACCTTTGAAAAGAACGTATTCTAATACTTCCAAACTAGCATAGGGTTTATCTCTATTATAATTTGCTAGAGTAGGATTGTTGGAACACTTACATTGAAAATTAAGGTGGTTATCTGTTTTACAATTTGTGCAATAAGATCCATCACTAACACCCTACCATAATGAATGCCCTTCCAAAAGGTTCAACATTTTCTCTACCAGATCATATCTAGCAACCGGGTTTGATGAATTTGAATCCTTTATCTCTTCCAATTCTTGTATTATCAGTTTAAAATAATTTATCTCAAAAGACATGATTAGTAGCAACAATTTTTATAAATTTTTGATTTTGTAAATTTTTATTGTTTTTAATATAAAAGAAAGAAGTAATATAATAGCAAAAAATGGAAATAAACTATGTGCGAGTAGATATGTAATAACCGAACGCTTTGCTCCCCGGCAATAGCGCCAATTTGATGACTGGATTCCTGGTCCAACAACATGGTTATTGTAGTACTTGGAGCAGCAAATATTTAAGAGTTTTTATCGATGGGAGATTGACAAATGGAAACAACACGACCCCGCATCCACGTTGTCAATGCGGCCATGTTTCGCACCCAAACCGTGGTTTGGAAATAGTCTATTCTATAAGTTGCTAGGATAAATGAATTTAAGATGATTTGTAATAACTATTACTAGGACTGTAATAAAACTATAACAAAAGTAAAACTAGAAAGAGGTGAATGCAATGAGATGAAATATTAATGTTGATAAGCAATGAAGTAAAATATCAATGCTACGATTACTCAAGTAATGTTGTCTATACCGGTGTGCATGATATGTGCTTATGGAATAGGTATAAACTGTACTTGTGGCGGTCCCTCAAATACTGTTGTTTCCCATCGTTGGTAAGTGGCAACCAGACAACTCAATTGTCCACACCCTCTTCGGACATGGGTCATCTCACAAGAGAATAGTGTATTAAGGTAAAAAGACCAATTAAGGTAATAAGACTAGAGCAAAGGCATTAAGTTCTATGGACAATCGTACTCTAGTCACAACATATCTCGTCTGTCACTTTGGGGTCAAAAAATTCGCAACACTATACCTATCTATATCACGAGTGATCTTGGGGGAACTCTGGGCGGTGCATCCTAAAGTTCTATTGCCTCCGCAAATCACTTATAGCAAATAACCTATTAGTTCTACCCATGGAAGAGCATAGACTAATGATAAGTTTTGTGACACACCGTGAATCCCTAGTAAATTACTCAACAATGGATTGGACGTCTCCAATCACTAGAATAATATCATGAATATAACAGTGTAAAGAGAAAGCACAAACATATTAATTAACAAGAACACACCACACTTCAATTACTCAAATCATCATAACATTAATAAAAGGGGGTTCAAGCCATGTTACAACCCATCACGGAGATCATGATGGGGAAAGATGAAGGAGTAGCAGTGATGGATATGGTGATGACGGCGCAGTGATGGTGGCGTCGGCGTGGTGATGGCTGCGTTCTCCTTATCCTCCTCTTCTTGCTTGGATGGCTTGATGGTGTTGATAGAGATTTGGATCTTGGTGGAGCTGTAGAGCCTATGGAGGCGGCACGACGGCAGGGCGCTGCCGTGCAGGCAGTAGATGAGATCTAGATCTTGTATATTGTGTCTTATGGATTCCTCCTCTCTCCCTTGACTCCTTCCTCCTTTATATAGGCCTTGGGGTGCCCTAGGGTTCCCCCAATACCGTCATATGACTTAGGGAAGGTTCTGGAGCTTCTGGGGGGCAAAATCCCGTTGTTTCCTACCCTTTTTGCAACTATACGGCCGCAACTATACGGCCGGAATTTTTGCTCAGGTAACAACTATAGAATAGGCTATTTCCAAACCACGGTCTGGGTGCAAAACTTGGCCGCATTGACAACATGGTTGCGGGGTCGCGTTGTTTCTGTTCGTCGATCTCCCATCGGGACAAACTCTTAAATATTTGCTGCTACAAGTACTGCAATAACCCTATTGTTGGTGCAGGAATCGAATCATCAAATTGGCGCAGTTTCCGGGGATCTAAGCATCCGGTTATTACCTTCCTACTCGCACATTGTTTATTTTAATTTTTTGCTATTTATCTTACTGCTTTTGATTATTTGAAAAGAACAAAAAAATTAGTTTACCTTTTGTTAGTAGTCTTGTTATTTATTTTATTTATAGGAAATTCAAAAACATAGGAACTATGGAAAGTAAAAGTCTTGCTGAGTATGGTGCTCTGAGTGTTGACCATTTACATGCTCCTACTGTTCAGCCCTCTATTGATGTGGATGGATAGGATATTAATCCTATATGGATAAATATGATCATGGAAATAGCTTTTGCAGGAGATTCGGATAATGATCCATATGAGCATATTGACAAATTTACTTCATTATGTTCTACGGTGAAGGAAAATGGATGGACAAATGATAAGATGAAGTTATATCTATTTCGGTTCTCGCTGAAAGGAAAAGCTAAAGATTGGCTAAAATCGTATCTTGCGGGACACTTGAATTCATGGAAAGGTATCTCCGAAGCTTTTCTCGGTAAGTATTTCTCACGAAAGAAAACTGATGAGTGTAGGCTTCATTACCTGAATTTCAAGAAAATCAGCAATGAGGATTTAATACAAGCTTATAGTAGGTTCTCAAAATTGATGCATAGTTGTACACATCATAATTTACCTGATTGGTTATTGTTGAATCACTTTTATGGAGGCTTAAATCACTCTTCTAAGGATAAACTTAGGAATGAAAATGGAGATAAAACAGACATAACTGAGTGGTGCCATATTTGTTTTCATATTTTTTTACAGAAGTGAAAACAAAGACAGAAACTCTGGAAACAAAAACATAAGCAGATATTGTCGGAAAAAGATATGGACCGAATACGATGCAGTCGTGAAACAATACAGATTTTACCTGGAACCAAGACAACTCTCAAATCATGCAACTAATCTTAAGCATTTAAGAAAACCAACAAAGTTGTTTCCTGATTATAGTATGGTGCTAGGTTTACAAGGGAATAATGAAAAGATCAAATCATGTAAGCTTACTTGAATGCATGAAGGGATTACATGGTCATCGATTCTATGATCAGCAGCTTTGCAAATTTCGTTTGACAAGGTCATGTAGTGGGTCTATTAGATTTGTCCATGCTCATCAATCCTAAAACAGAAATTCCGTATTAGATAGAAACTGAAATTCCATTTCTGTGTCTGTTCCGCCTAAAAACGTTGTTTTGTTTTTGTTTTCGTTTCTACCAAACCAATTCCATTTCCATTTTTGTTTTGCAAAATTCCGTTTCCATTTCCGTATTTTCACTCCATTTCCGTTTTTCCACGAAAAAGTTGGAAACTTTCCGCTCCACTTTCATCCCTAGATAAGCTAGACATGATGCGTAATGGTGCATTCCTTGGAAAAACTTTGAAATAAGCTTGGCAACTCTTAAGAGATATACATAATAATTTTCATCAATGGCAATGTGAAATTTTGCATGAAGAAAAACCTCTCCCTATTGATCTAGAGAACTTGGTCAATGAGTTTCTTAAAGATGAAAATAGAAGAGGAAAAATTCCTTATGATGATACCTTAGTTAGAGATGTTCTTTCTAAAGCATTGCCTTTCATAGCTGATTATTTTAATCATATTAGAACTGCTACTACTAACGATGGAGAACAACCCTCTACTATTACTCCCATATCTTCCACTTGTTGCATCATTGAAGCAGGAAAGAAGGGTAAATCCATGAAGCCTAAAACCAGGAAAAATAAAAATAAGAAGCCTCGTGTTGAATATCCCACACATATGACATCTGTAGATGAAGTGAAACAACTTTATGAATAGTATCAAAGAAATGAAAGACGCATCAAGAAGAAAGAATAAAGAAGAAAGAAGAAAAAGAAATCAAGGAATGGAATAAATTGAAAGGCGCTCTAAAACCTTATCCCCCACCTATTCCTGATTTTATTATTCTTCTAACTCTAGTGATGACGAGGACTTAAATTATTCTAGAATCCCTGATAATTGCCCTGAATAAGTTTTTGATGATTCTAGTAGTGTTTGTTTAAATACTCTTTTCGGGGAAATCAATTATGATGAGCCAAATACATAACCCTGTGTGCCTCCCATATCTGTTTGCTATGACTTTTGTTTTACTAATGAGGTGCAGGAAAGTCTGGTGGCAAAGACCAAGCTACTGGATCCAAAAG
Source organism: Avena insularis (assembly GCA_023614405.1). Classification (NCBI taxonomy): domain Eukaryota; kingdom Viridiplantae; phylum Streptophyta; class Magnoliopsida; order Poales; family Poaceae; genus Avena; species Avena insularis. The sequence continues at coordinate 170,525,625 of CM042689.1, forward strand.
GACATTATGAGCTGTATCCTTAAAATAGTAATCAAGGTAAAGACACAAAGTTTGATAATAACTATTTAACACCCTCTATGCAGGAAGAAAAGAATACATATTTACCGCGCTTGGTACATCCATCCTCGCGTGGCAACGAGAACACTTACAAGATACCGATGCACCGCAAGCGGGTACGTCTTAGAGCAAACTATGATATAAATCCTGCAAACACTCGCTAGAGGTAAGAAAAACTACTCCTATAGCTGCCTCCATTGCTGAATAAATGTGGAGTATAAAAGCTTGGCTGCTTGGTTATAAGAAAGCGCTTCCCGGGAGGCAACCCGGAAGTCATTAGGTGTCTTTCTTAGTTTTGTGTCTTGAGTCTAGTTGCATTCATGTTGCATTGGCACTTTTATTTTTTACATGTCTTGCTATTAGAGTTATCTTGTTGTAGTTTTCAAAGGGTAGAATTTATTGTTACTATGTGTTGCATAACTCGGTTGTACTCAAACCCCATTTTATACATGATCTAACATTAAAGTTGTTATTTTACTGTCAAAACATGGTGTTTTATTAAGTTTTAGGCTGATAAAGAATTATCGAAGAAACAGGTGAAGTCTGGCGATTCCAGAAGGTTTAACGACCAACTATATGGCGAGAATGGAAATTCTGGCCATATAGTTCCGGTCGTATAGTTGTTTCGTCATCTCCCCTTCGGTTTGAAACACTACTGTAAGTTTAACGACCAACTATATGATATGACCCATTTGGTACGGTCGTATAGTTGCAGTCGTATAGATATCGTTGCCTTTGTCAAATTTCTTTTTCAGGTTACTGCACGTTTAACGACCAACTATACGGCGGGAATAAAAATCTCGGCCGTATAGTTCTAGTCATATATAGCTACTTCAAACACGATTCCAAGGTCGAGGTAAGGTAAAAAAAGGGTCAGAAATTCTTCTTTTTTTATTTCTTCTTCCTCTAAAATCTCGAAACACAACTAAGTAGCTTATCCCATGTTCTAGAGAAGTCGAGCATATGTAAGCAATAAAGTTCTACCTCAGAAATTTCCTAGACTGTAATTCTCTATAGAAGTTCATGTTTTATTTTTACTTTGTTTTTGTTGGTTGGGTGAACGAACATCGTGTGTACACCAAACCGATGTCTTTTATTTTGTGACGACGTGTACAGTAGTGCCAACCATGCAAATACTCGCATGAGCCACTTGGTTGCTTCAATTCAACGCTTCAACAATCAGTCTCTGGTAAAACCTTCCAACTCGAACCTCTTTTAAATAAGCAGATAGGGGCTGCACACTCGTGTCCCGAATCCTGTTTCACTTGCACCTAATTACTAGGAGAGGCCACTTCTAGAACTAGTTTGTTGACTTAGGCGTGGTGCTTAGGTTGATGAACCGACTCAGTGGGACTTGTATTTTCTCACTTGTGAGCTAAACCCGTGTCTTCAGAAATATAAAAATATCTCATTTTGTTTTTAGTTTCCAAGCAGGTTCTCAAGGAAGGCAACCACCAGGCTATATCAAGAAATATACATTAAAGAAAAGGTTCTCTGTCCATCTAAAGAGAGGTTACTTGTACCTCAATGATAAAGTGTGTCACCCTTGCTTTCACTAAGCTTGAGAAGGTAACCACTTATCACACTCTCTTTTGAAAACTATATTTTCTCTTTTCTTTTGGTGATATACTCAATTTTTGGTTCTTGCAAAGTTCCAAGCTTGGGGAGGTTATTTCTGCATGTGTAGAGTCTTGTGCAATGTTCATATTCGATGAAGGTTTAATATAATCATATATCCCGCTGTTTTTGAATGCTTGCTTAAATGAGTCTAGTTTTGTATTTATATGGGGATACAGTTGCTCATGATAGGCACCATAGGAGTTGACTTAGAGCTTGTATGCATCTTACCAAATTGTTTATCAAGCTTGTGACAATATTTGTGATCCTCTAGAAAACATTGCCACAATCTCTACACTTGGAAAGAATGAATATTTGATTAAGATATTTTAAAATTTGTAGGTCGTCACCTAATAGCTTTGTCTTAAATAAATAGTTATGCTCGACCCCATAGTTCAAAACGATAGACTTGATAGTTTGCTTATAGAAGGAGTTGTCAATTGGAAATGATATTTCAAAGTTTTGGGTTATATGCCAAATAAGGTGTTGGTTAATTGTCTTAAGAGTTTAGCCTTAAAAATACTCAACACCATAGATGTGATGATCGACTTGATAGTACTATTTGAAAGGATTTGTTTGAAGAAACTAATGTTTAGCGGTAATTGAGATGCATGCCAAATCTTGACCTGTTGATTAAAGTATGATATTGATTTATGCGTGTCTGCACCACTGTCGTACAACATGGGATGCTAACTACTCCGCTGGCCTTTGAACAATCCAAAAAGAGGAAACTCTTGGAGTTTGGCTATGAGTTTTCCAACATATGTAGCAGAAATGCTATATTTGGTATGCATTGGTATTCTCATGGGCCTGCATTCAAAGCAAAAGAGAGAATACTCCTCTGACCATTATGATAAATCATTATACCAAAAGGGAAACCTTGATAATGGTCATGAGTATCTATTCTTAGCCTGTACAATTTGATTAAACACACTAAGTTTTGCATGATCTCATTACTAATGAGCTGAAGTTTTAGAAAGACAAAGAATAAAAAATGAGTGTTTGATAGCCATGACTCATTGATGTGGATGACCAAATGAGACACTCTAATGCTATGTTTCTTTTGACATGTTCTCGCCTTTCCTTTTGGCACAAATCTCATTACTAAGAGATAAACTTTCAGAAAGCTCAATAATTTATGTTTGCACTTGAGAGCCTTAACTAGATGACATGATTGGGCAGAATCGATAAACATTTTATTCCTATTTATGCTTGACATCTATTTATAGCTAAGTTTTGCCTCATAAAAATAATTATATGAAAGTTATACAAAAGGTGCAATAAGAGGATCACAAGTTTTCTTGCAAGTTAGATTCACTGTTGACATGGAGCATATAAGTTTTGATGAATATTTGGTGGTATTTATAACTGAGCTTGTATTGCCTTGTATGAGTACATGTTTACTCTCTTTGAGATTGCAAGAAAAATAAGGATGTAAGGCATACCGATTTTCAATGGCAAGCAAAATTCCTCTCATATTATTTATCGACAGTTACTGCTCGGGACGAGCAGAGTCTAATCTTGGGGAGATTGATGAGTGTAATTTATGTACATTTTTATAGAAGTATTTTATGCATATCAACCACCCATCTCATGCTTTATCTAGTTGCAGTTATGCCAAATATGCATGGTTTCTGTCTTCATTCATTTTCATATGAGCTTTGCATATTTAATAGTTTAGGTATAATTTTATCCCTCTTCCTTGTCTTTGACATGTGTGTAGGTGTTGATGATGATTATGGATAAAACAAAAGGCAAAAGGAACAAAGAGAGTATAGTATTAAGGAGCTGTAGGGACCAAACTTAGCCATTTGAGGAGTTGGAAAAAGTGAAATTTTCCAACTTCTCAAAATAAAGATCCAAGACCACTGGATTGTATCTCTCGTCGATACGAATCCAACGAGTTGAAAAACACCCAAATTGGAGTTCATATGAAGAAACTGCTGCCAAAACACTACGACACCCAAAAGTTTAACGACCAACAATACGACCAGAACCATTTTTCTGGTCGTATAGTTTTGGCCGTATAGTTTGGAAACGACTTGTTTTCGACCCTGGACTGCTGTAGAACATTCCCTAATCCATATGCCGGTATTGGGGGTTATCTAGGGCACTTCTAAGGTCTATATAAAGGTGGGAGGTGTCAAGAAACAAGGGGAGAAGACCAAAGCCCTTCAGGGGAGGAGCCCTGCTGCCGCCACCCATCCGATCTTCACGGCGGCGAGCTCTGCCTCAACCACACCTCCAAAATTTGTATCTCCATCAACACCATCACCATCAAGGCATCCAATCAAGAAGAAGAGGAGGATAAGGAAGATATCACCACCACCACACATCGATCTCCAGTCATCAGCCAGCTCGACTTGTATGTGCCCTTTGATGGAGTGGAGGCCGACGACTTGGGCATGCAGGGAGGTGAGCGAGAAGGCACCCGCAAGCCTCATGATCTTACTTCTCCCTGGCGGCCTGCGTGGCCCGTTTAGCGTTGTCTCCCATGGCTCCAAGAGAGGCGATATGGCGAGAATGGGGGAGGTAGGTGGTTTGCAGATCGGTGGCGGCGGTGGAAGCAGCAGGCGATGAAGTCCGACTAGGGTTTTGCGTCTGATACCATGTAAGATAGGGGAAACCACACGTAGTGGTGCCTTGTATTTCTCATTATATATGAGGATTACAAAGAGAGTCCTAGTCTCATACAACACTGAATCATACAAAAGGAATACACAATACGACACAGTCACATATTTTAACAAATATTAAACGAAACCGGGTCTCGACATATAATTAGAAGGTTCATGTTGTCTAGGTACCCCCACAATTTAAATTTTGTATTAACAAGGCAAACAGAGCATCAGTTCGCTATACAAATTTAAATGGGGCCAATATAAGACTAGATTTGCCTACATATGGTCACCATATTAAATTTTGAGGTGAATCAGCATAATGCCTCCAAACCACATTGTAACACCCCAGTTTAGCTAAATACTATTAGGGGTTGATTGTGCATCATTAGCATCATCTCTTAAAAATGAATGCAAAGAAATTAAAGTGAAAACCCTAAACCCTATCCTCTCTCTCCATTTGAAAGTAATTCAAAAAATGGTTTTAATATTTTAAAAAGTATCAAAATGTGTGGAGCCCAATCTGAATATAAGGGCCCCTAAATATTTTTTACACTTATATAAACCCCTCTGGTATTTTCAAACTACTCAAAACAGTTTGGAATTGGAAAATACAAACAAAAAATAGAAAACAAAAATGGTAAAACGTTTCTGCTAAAAAAATATAGTCAGCCAAGCTAACAGGCCAGCCCAGCTAGCAGCCTCCGTCTCCTCTCTTCCTTTCCTGCAGCCCACCTCGGCCCAACACGGCCCAGCGCCGGCCCGATAATACCCCTTCGCCTCTTTTTCCTTTCTTCTTCCTCCGCCAGAAGGACGCGACGAAGTCCGACGCACCGCCGTCGATCTCCTCTGCGCCACGATGCCCGCTGCCGCCCGCTGAGTAGAGGATAAGAACACCGATGCTCCCCTCTCTCTCCCAGTACCCATCTCACCCTCTCCCGTGCTCCCTCGCGTTTTCCCCTCTTTGGCTCGAACCCTAGCCTCACGGCCGCCGCATCGCCCCGTCGTTCCTGGCCTCCCCTTTCCCGTTCGAGGCCACCATCGTGACTGCCGTCGTTGACTAGGTCGATTGCCCCAATCAGCGCCAGCCGAAGGTGCCCCCTTCGCTCCAATCGAGAGATCCTTCTCGGTCTGCCACCATTGTCCGATCGGCGTCCACCCCTGCAACCATGGTGAGAGGATGGTCCTTCTAGACCCCTCCTCCCTCGTCCTCTTGCGTTGCTTCTATCCCGCGTCGAGCACCACCACCCGCCGCCACAGTAGTGCTCGCCACCGGCGATTTCCGTGGCCATTTTTCCCAGCTCCGCCAGTTTCTGGCTCCTCGCACTCACCCGCATCCGACGCGCTCGCTCACGTTGTCCCGGGATCCCCCTGACGCTGTCGCCGTCCTCCACCTCGGAGCCAGCCAGGCTGACGTCGTGCTGGCATCATCATGACGTCAGCAGCGCGCGATCAGCTCTGGTCAAACCCAGGTTGGGCCCTTCCCTGCCCACATGGACGCTGAGGTGGCCACGTGCCCCTCTGTTAGCAACTGTGGCTAGCAGTGGCCTCGGTGTAAGAAGTGTTTTCTCGGTTTTGTAATAATTTCATTATTGATTAAATCTTATAAATTCAATAAGTAATTCATTTGAAATCAGAAAAATACAAATAATATATCAAAATGTTCAGAAAAATAAGCTCTACCTCTTTAAGCTATAATCATGCATTACTAACCAACTTACATGACAAGTATAATTAGAACAACATAGTAACCCCTCTCATATACTCCAGAGTTTCCCTGAGTTAGGGTTTTCACCCCTCGGAACCCCGATTAAATTGTCGAGCATGCTTTAGGGTTTTAGTTAAATACAATTTAACTTGTCATATCATCATTCTTGCTTGAGCATTGCATCGATGCCAATGTTGATTGTTTCCCTCTCTTTCCGGTGTTTGGTTCTTCCCGGTAGAATACGGTATCGAGATCGAGATCGAAGCCCGAGGACAACACCATCGAAGATCGATGAACAATACTTGATCAACTATAACCAAGTCAAGTACAAGGCTCCCGAAGATCTGCTCATTGGTTATCAACAGGCAAAGGCAAGCATAGCCCCACCATGATATAATCCTATGATTTCGAAAGCATTTCAATTCCTGCCATGATTGCGTATGATTCTACTATGGTCTTTTATCAACAGATAGAGTATCCTATCTATTGCGTTACTCGCTTTGAGCTTATATTACCTGATCCACTTCTCCTAGCATAACTAGGTTTGGCTTGTGTGCATTGCTAGAGCTTATATCTGTGTCCTGCTTAGCCATGCATAGCTATTGAGTCTGGTCCATCCAGATGATGTATAATATGCAGAGAATCTAGTATGACAGGAGAACGTGACGAGATAATATCAGAGGTGATATGAGATTAAACATGCTAAGGCTTGTATGGGAGGCCACGGTGGGATGTGGTTTTTCTAGTCCCATGCTCGCCACCACTAGGACCTGAGTTCTTGCCTTTGGAACCGAGATGAGCGTACAGCCACACGGGGCTTGGGAACCCCTCTCCTGATTAACTTGCCTAGTAGATTCCATGAGTCACATAGTTCGGCATTCCATTCGACATATGCATAGAAAACCTTTTGAAAGATTTGTCGGGTGAAGGTGCATTCATAACAAGTAGAGAAGCGTGGCCGCGGTTGCTTGGGGTTGATAGCGCCCCTTGTAAACCAACTTTGCCTCACATCTTTAAGTACCGGCTTCGGGATTTGACCCGTTACGGCGGAACCATACTTATTGCGTGACTCATGGTCTCGGCGAAAGCAAGGTAAAGGTCGTGGCCAACCACCCTCTGCCGGCCTTCCAAGGAAGAGGGCTAAAACGTTGGCATTAAGAGTCGGTTGGTACGTGTGGGTAAAGTTGTACACCCTTGCAGGGTTAAATCTTTTTGAAAAGCCGTGTTCACGGTTATGAACGCTTGGTGACTAGATTCTAAGATCATAGAGAACTATAACCTAATCGTAAAACTTGGCACATCAATGTGTGCTTAAGGATGCTTCCTCATGGGTGGCAGCGGCCTAAATCAATCGAACCAAAATCCAGCGGTGCTGCGATGGTGGCTGGCAGCGGCGCGGTCAGATGGTGATGCTGCCGGCGATACAGGAAGCGAGAAGGGTAGTGGGGTACCTCACCGAGTTCGCGTGGCGACGCTTATGCTCAAGGTGGTCTTCGTTGGCAGAGGGGCGCTCGAAAACGTCAGGATTCCTCGCCGGAGTTCGCGAAGGCGTCGGGCACGGCTGCTCGTCGTCGTTGGCGAGGGTACATATCATGCCAAGACAAGAGAAGATGTGCGTCAGATGCGCAAGGCGATGCTGGTCATGCGAGTATCAACCAGAGGGCAAGGCGCGGTCAGTACTAACCAGGAAAGCTCGCCGAAGTTGATGGTTTCGTCGGACACACGCAGTCGTCGACGTTGACGAGGCTCTGGATGGTCCTAGTATGCACCAAAGGTGTTAGAAGATGCGCAATGTTGCAGTGACCATACTGGCAAGATTAGGAGGCAAGGGGCGGGGAGTGCTCACCGGAATTCACCGCCGGAGGTCGTCGGTTCTACGGCGGGGTTTTGCGAAATATGGGCAGCCTGGTGGCGGAGCGACCGAGTGGAGTGAGGGGAAATGTGCGGGGTAGGGAGGGGGTTTTATAGCCGGAGCAGGGGCGACATTCACGCGGTGGATCAATGGGAATTAAGCCGAGTTAATTTGCAGCGTCACTATGGCGAGGTAACGGCGGAGCGGGTCAGACACGCGGTGATTAGGGACGATGATGACGGGGCAGGTGGGTCCCAGTGGTCAGTGAGGGGTGTGCGTGGCCGCGGTGAGAAACAGAGAGAGAGGGGAAACCTGGGTGGGCTGGCTAATGGGATGCCTCTGCTGTTGGGCTCAATTGCTGGCGCCAGCCTGTTTCCATTTCTTTTATCCTTTTCTTTTTCTGTTTTGATTTTCTGGATTCATTTTCAAATGTTTTTCAAATGAATTTGAATTCAAATTTTCTCTGAATCTTTATAGGATGAATCATGCACTTATTTGAGTATTAAACTTTGTTGTTCACTCAAATTTATATTGGCCCATTGGAATTTAAAATAAACATTGCCTTTATCATTTATTTAATATAGACATATGAATGATTTTAAATTCATATTTTGTTTTGAAAAACTTTGTCCAAGCTTTGGAAATATCAATCAATCCTATGCTCAATTCTTTTCTAGTCAAAAACAAATGTTATCATATTAGAGAGTAACATTAAGGCCATTGCCTTGCTTACATAAAATAATAGATCACAAAGTTTCTGTTTTTGAAGAAATGATCCTAAAATGATGATGAATGCATGAATGATATGCAAACTTTGAAATCATGATTTTTGGGATGTTACAAATCTAATCCCCTTAAGGTGAATCTCGCCCTCGAGATTCGTATTGGCTAGCAAATAGGTGAGGGTGGTCCTTCCGAAGGTCATCTTCTCTTTCCCATGTTGCTTCTTCTTCGGAATGATGGTTCCACTGAACTTTGTAGAATTTGATAGTCTTTGTCCGAGTAACCATTTCTGCAGTCTCAAGAATCTTGATAGGTTTTTCCTCATAAGTGAGATCACTTTCCAATTGGACCTCCTCCAAAGGTATAGTATCCTTCAAAGAAGTCTCCTCCATCTCTGGGTGGCATTTCTTTATCTGACTCACATGAAACACATTGTGAACGGCACACAATGATTCAGGAAATTCAATCTCATATGCCACTTCTCCTTTACGGCTCAGAATCTTGAATGGTCCAACATATCTTGGGGCCAATTTTCCTTTGACTCCAAATCTCTTCACTCCATGAAGTGGTGATACTCTAAGATAAGCTCTATCACCCACCTCATAGGTGACTTCCCTACGCTTGGGATCTGCGTAACTCTTCTGTCGGGACTGTGCTATCTTCAATCTGTCCTTTACTAACTTGACTTTATCTTTAGCTTCTTCGATTAGTTCTGGCCCGAACAAGTTTCTTTCTCCAACACCATTCCATAGGAATGGTGTAGTACACTTTCTTCCATAGAGAAACTCAAACGGTGCCATCTCAATACTGGCTTGATAGCTGTAGTTGTAAGAGAATTCTGCGTAAGGCAGACTTTCATCCCAACTAGCTCCATAGTCTAGGGCACATGCAATCAACATATCCTCTAGAATCTGGTTGGTCCTTTACGTCATCCATCGGTGCAGGGATGAAAAGCGATCTGAATTCCAATCTCGTTCCCAATGACTCATGCAGTTGCCTCCAAAAATGAGAACTGAATTGAGTTCCCCTATCAGACACAATACTCTTGGGTACTCCATGCAGACACACAATCCTATTCATATAGATCTTGGCAAACTTAGCGCTTGTATAGGTTGTCTTCATGGGTATGAAATGAGCCACTTTAGTTAGGCAATCCACAAAACCCAAATGGAATCATACCCTGACCTAGTCCTTGGTAATCCGGTGATGAAATCCATGCCAATCTTGTCCCACTTCCAATCAGGAATAGGTAGTGGTTGTAACAATCATGCTGGTTTCTGATGTTCCGCTTTCACTCTACTACATACATCACACAAAGCAATATGTTCGGCGATGTCCTTCTTGAGATTATTCCACCAAAATCTTTCCTTCATATCCATGTAGATTTTGGTGTTACCCGGATGAATGGAATATGGTGAGTTGTGTGCTTCTTGCAAAATCAGTTTCTGAAGCTCCGGATCTTACGGAACGCAGATACGTTTTCCATACCATAAAGTACCCTATTCCTCTTCATGGAATCCTTTGGCTTTTCCCTTAGCAATATTTTCCTTAATCTCTTCAATTTCTTTGTCCGTCTTTTGGGCTTCCTTGATTTTGTCCAACAAGGTGGGTTGAACATCCAATGACATGAGATGTCCTTCAGGCACAATCTCCAATCTGAGATCTTTAAATTAGGCACACAGATCATCTGGCAACTCTCCCTTAGTAAGTCCATTCACATAAACCTTACGGCTTAATGCATCCTCTACAACATTAGCTTTACTGGGGTTGTATTGCAAACTCAAGTCATAGTGCTTGATGAGTTCTAGCCATCTTCTTTGTCTCATGTTGATTTCTTTCTGAGTGAAAATATACTTCAAACTTTTGTGATCTATGAACACTTCACATCGCTTTCGCAAAATATAATGTCTCCATGTTTTGATTGCATGGACAATAGAGGCTAACTCTAAATCATGAGTAGGATAATTTACTTCATGAGTTTTGAGTTGTCTTGAGGCGTAAGCCACAACTTTCCCTTCTTGCATCAGAACTGCACCTAATCCTTGATGAGATGCATCACAATACACTTGGAAATCCCTCTCCAAATCTAGCAGACATATGACTGGTGCTGTCACTAGTCTCTTCTTCAATTCTTGAAAACTGAGTTCACACCCTTCAGTCCAAGAAAATTTCTTGTCTTTCTTTAGTAACTCCGTCATGGCTTAGCTACCTTGGAGAAATTCTCAATGAATCTTCTATAGTATCCTGCCAAGCCAAGGAAACTACGGACTTCTTTCACTGACTTAGGAGATTCCCATTCAGTTACAGCTGACACTTTTGCGGGATCAACTGCTACACCATCTCCTGACATGATGTGTCCAAGAAATCCAACTTCATTCAACCAGAATTCAGACTTGCTGAATTTGGCATACAACTTATGCTCTCTAAGCTTCTCAAGTATCAAACGCAAATGTCCCTCATGCTCTTCTTTGCTCTTGGAGTAGATCAAAATGTCATCAATGAAAACGACAACAAACTTGTCAATAAACTCCATGAACACCTTGTTCATCATATTCATGAAGTAAGCTGGTGCATTGGTTAAACCAAATGGCATCACGGTGTACTCATACAATCCATACCTAGTGGTGAAAGTTGTCTTACGTATGTCTTGTTCCCTTATCTTAAGCTGAAAATAACCTGACCGAAGATCAATCTTTGAGAACACACGGGCTCCTTCTAGCCGATCAAACAAATCATTGATTCTGGGCAAAGGGTATTTGTTCTTGATAGTCACCTCATTGAGTGAATGATAATCGATGCATAACCTTTGACTTCTATCTTTATTTTCCGCAAACAAGACTGGTGCTCCCCAATATGAAGAACTTAGTTGAATAAATACTTTCTGCAACTATTCTCCAAGTTGTTTCTTGAGTTCTTTCAACTCATCAACTCACATTTTGTAAGGTCTCTTTGCTATTGGTCCTGATCCTGGCAGCAAGTCAATCAGAATTTCCACATCTCTATCTGGTGGCATTCCCGGTAATTCTTCCGGAAACACATCTGGATATTCTCTCACAATTAGCACACTGTCTATGCTAACCCCCTTAAGAGAATTTAGCTTACTCCCTTTTGATTCAAAGTTAGACTTGAATCTTATTCGTTTCTTTTCTGGGGTTGTGAGTGCGACAGTACGATTGGCACAATCTAGTACTCCTTCATACTTGGTCATCCAGTCCATTCCCAAAATTACATCCAGTCCTTGGGAATCTAAGATTATCAGACTAACTAGAAACTTATGCTTTCCAAATTCTATCACTAGATCACGACATCCAAGACTTACTATCATATCTCCATCGGGAGAACTTACTTTTATTGGACACCCAATATTTTTAGTTGGAAACCCATTTCTATCAACAAATGCTTTTGATATGAATGAATGTGATGCACCAGTATAAAAAAGAACAAGTGCTGGAATAGGCAACAGATAACTGCAGATTGGTAGGTTGGGACATAGGCAACAGATAACTGCAGATTCAGTTCATCATTCAGTCCTTCGAGGAATTTCTCCTTCCCCTTGGCATCAGTATCAACTTCATCCGGTGCATAACGCGCCAGATTGTTGAATTCCTCAATGTATTCAGCGACACTGCAGTGACGCTATTTCAGGTTATGGAACTCCTTCTTCAAATTCATCACCCCGGATGAGATGTGAGCTGTGCGGAATCCATCCTCAAAGATAGCCCAAGTCACATCCTCAATGGGAGTGGTGATCTGAAAGTTATCCCACCAAGTTACTGCTGGTCCTTCCAACAGATGTGCTGCAAACCTAACCTTCTCCTCGTCGGTGTAGCCGACAGTTACCAAATCCTTATTCACTGAACATAGCCAATCATTGGCCACCATTGGATCAGTGGTTCCTGAGAACTTTGCAGGCCTCAGTCTTAGGAATCTGGTGAGCATGTCAAATCCTGGTGGATTGTTTGGGTTGTTGTTGTTGTTATTATTCTGATTCTGGTTCTGCATAAAAGTGGTCATCATCTGCATCAGTTGTGCCTGTGCTGTCATCAACTGCTGCATCTCGGGAGTGACATTGTTGTTGTTTGGGTTGGAGTTGGCACATCGAGGAGGCATCTATGGTTTTCATAAGGATAAGAATGTGATACCCATAGATGCTTATCATGCACAATACATCACATAGACAATCACAATAACCAAGCATCAAAATAACATAAAGTTCGAATGACATAAACAACAAGTTTGGGAATGCAAAACACGCCATAGCAAGCCACCCACATGTTGGATGGTCATTGCGACTCAATAATCAAAATTACGGTATATGAAAGATAAATGAGTAGCCAACACTACTCCTCCGCATCAATCTCCACATCAACAAGGGTAAGACCTGCATTCTCCATAGCGGTCTTGTACTCCTCAACATTAGTAGTCAAGGCCTCTATCTTGGCCCTAAGATCCCTCTTCTGTGAGCGAAGCCTCTCGATCACTCCCTGCTGATGCTCGAGCTCGAAGTCCTTGGCCTCTAGCTCTTCCTTCATCTCCCGTATTTTCTTGTTCCTGTCTTGGACTCTCTTCTCCTGGCTCTTGAACTTCTTGTCCTGGCTTTCAAACTTGGCCTCCATTTCCTTCACTATTTCATCTTGCTCTGTGAAGATCTTGTCCTTCTCACGAAGCTGAACCTAGAGCTCATCATTGCTAAGCATGACGTTGGTCCTATCAGTATCTAGGTGCCTAATAAGACCCTCTAGGTCCTGGAGGTATAGACGAATCGGCTCCATCGTCTCTCTAGCAGCATCCTCGTACTCTATAGCCTCACCCTCCTCGTTGCGTCTCCCGAAGGGATGAAAGTAAAGACCTCTAAGCTCCGTGGAGTGTCTCCCTACCAGGCGCCCAAGTAACTCCTGCATGACTACATCTAGGCCTTTCTCCTTGTTGTCATGCATCAACTTGAAAGTGATGGTCTCCGTGGTTGGCTCTGTCTGGCGTCTAGGCTGGGTGACTCTGAAACCCCAAAGGTCCTTCCTCTCAAACTTGGTGAGGGGAAGCGTCATGATGCTAGGAAGTGGAAGGTTGAGCACAGTAGTGAGCTCAATGAGACGAGTACCAAAACGAGTTCCCTTGAACTCCTCGGCCGTGTTGATAATAACATTAGGCATCTATTTTTATAAGATAGAGAAAAGTTAGAATCAACATCAATAGAGAAAAATCACAAGACAAAATATCACAAGCATATCTTTTGCAACAATCACACAAGTAATGGCATACACAAATCCATTACAAGAATCAAAGGTTCATCATAACTTAGACAATTTTTTTGGAAGTAAAACGATAAATGTGGTGGTCCAACTAACGGAGTACATTAGAATCCCCACTCACTTGCCAAGTTGGCTATCAGGGCATCCCTAGAGGAAATCTGTCGATCTTGGTCACATGACTCCATTGCTAAGTCTATGATGTCTTCTCTTAAACGTTGGTTAGTAGCCTCTAACTCATGGGTATGCTTCTTTTCTTCCCTAAGGTCATTTTGGGTGTTGAGCATTTTGCACTTGAGTCTATCACCAAGCTCCTTGATAGTATTCCATGCTGCATTTCTTGCAGAGTCAAAGAATGTTGTGTGCATTCTTGAGTTGGTGACCATGTAGAATCCTGACTCCTTGTGGTTGTCTTCCTTGTTTTTGTACAAGTTAAGTTGCACCCACCAATACTCTTCTCCTTCATCCATCACAGGGAATCCTTTGTACACAACTGCACCATGTATCCCCATGGTAACCATAAGGTTCTTGAGGGCCTTGGGAAATTCAGTCTCACATTCCAAATTCATGGTTATGAGTGGTCCCTTCCTTACGGCTTCGTTGATGGAGTTCATCTACAAATAGAGATGAGAAGTAAGATTAGAAAAGTTTACGAGAAGAAAAAGACAAGTGTGGAAATTGTTGAAAAAATTTCCTTAGTGGTTTCTAATCCAATCCTAGGGTTATAATCCTACAGGCAACACAGTGCTCTGATACCATCTGTAAGATTCCACCTTTATAAAGGTAAGATCCATGTGATTGCAATGCTAGTCCCTGTATCAATTGCTAGCATCCACAGTTTAAGATGAAGTACACAGAAGCAAAGGTCATTATTACATCGTCATTCCAGAGATAACATAGTCTTTTACAACTCCATAGTCATAGGCTAATACAAGATTTTAACTTAGCAATAAAAATAGAAGTCTTCATCTTCATGTGCCACAGGCAAGCATGTTGAGTGTAGACTCATAACCCCTAATCATCATCAGAGTAACCTGCAACATCACAAGTTACAGCCACAGTGGGTCAATACATTGGAATAGTATTGGCAAGTGATACCTTAGTAGAATATTAGCATCTAGTTACTACATGAATTTGGCTAAGTGTAGCTTGGGCTTGCTTTGCTCAAAATAGATTTTACCTATCAGTTGAAAAAACTAAGTTTTTGTTCGACAAAAACTCCCAAGGAACCACCAATAGAAATTGGTGAACCTTCACCCTTGTTCAACCACAAGTTTTAACTTAGAAAATTGGGATGAGGAGATTGCTGATAGCTTCCACGTCTTGATGCTCAATTTGTCCATTACCGGGGACATGGCTAAGTACTTAGTTTCTTCCTTCTGCAGAGGTGGTGCACTTTCCCCACAACACTTGATTTTCACCAAGACAAGACCTTTCAAAATCCTTCCCTTAGACCAAAATGGACGCGCTCCAAACCTATCAATCCCCTACCACCAACTGTCCATTTGGCTAAGTTATTGCAACCTATATGATCCAGGCAGAGCCCATAATGCCATGTGGATGCACTAGAAGCTTCTTAACATTTGGCATCTCAAATCCCTTTGTTCCTGGGTGGCAATCCACAAGTGAGATACACAAGGTAAACGATAGAAAATGGCCTTGTGTAACCACTCAACCAAAAACCACCAAGCAATTACCATTCCACCCATGTGTTTCATTCACTTAGTTGTTTTATTAAGCAAAAACATAAGTCAAAGACTTAGCAAATATTTTCCATAGCATGTATATATTTCCCCCTTGGTTTCTACTAGCTAGGCTAAGCATGGCAATAGCAGGTATCTTAACTTAGAGAAAATTGTAACAATTCTAATTCTACAACTACTAGGATTTCCCAAGCATAGCATATAGATACTTAGCAAAATATTCATGCAAGCCCTATACAAAATATTTCTAATGCATAGTCAAAATATTGGGACAAAAATATGAAGCACCAGTTGCCTTGGTAGTTGGGAGAGTAGCAACAATCCTCACAATCACAATCACCACTAGCACCAAAATCTACACATAAAATGATAGCACCAAATTCACATACCAAAATAAACAAGCAAAAATATATGAATGCATGCAAATGCCATGTGATGATTTTTCTAAATCAAGCAAGACAAGTGGAACAGTACTTAACCATAAACTAAACAACTATACACTAAATAAAATTAATTTTTCCTTTAAAACATTTTCTGTATAATTTTTATACACAAAATAAGCTTACAAATGTCTCTACAAAAACAACTAAGTTTACAGAATCAATTCATTAAACAAAGTGCATGGTTGGATAGAATTATTTCTCCTGATTCCAATGATATAAAATTTTCAAAATTTGAACGTGTGGATCAAAAGTTATGAATTTTGTAAGTTTGAACATCTAATAGATCTAATTTCAGATTTTAAATCTAAACCCTAGACACGTGGGCGTGTCTGATTGACCCGTACCGGTTCGTCCGGATCGATCAACGTGGGACGTTGGATTTAAGTGCCAGCACACGGCCAGATCTGCGTGTACCGCTTCGCTTAATGGATCTATGCCTACGCATCAGATCTAGATCTAACGGCCTAAATCAATCGAACCAAAAACCAGCGGCGCTGCGATGGTGGCTGGCGGCGGCGCGATCAGACGGTGATGCTGCCGGCGATGCGAGAAGCGAGAAGGGTAGTGGGGTAGCTCACCGAGTTCGCGTGACGATGCTGATGCTCAAGGTGGTCTTCGTTGGCGGAGGGGCACTCGGAAACGTCAGGGATTCCTCGCCTGAGTTCGCGAAGGCATCGGGCACGACTGCTCGTCGTCGTTGGCAAGGGTACAGATCATGCCAAGGCAAGAGAAGATGTGCGTCAGATGCGCAAGGCGATGCTGGTCATGTGAGTATCAACGAGAGGGCAAGGCGTGGTCAGTGCTAACCAGGAAAGCTCGCCGGAGTTGATGGTTTCGTCGGACATGTGCAGTCGTCGACGTTGACGAGGCTCTGGATGGTCCTAGTATGCACCAGAGGTGTTAGAAGATGCGCAATGTTGCAGTGACCATACTGGCAAGATTAAAAGGCAAGGGGCGGGGAGTGCTCACCGTAATTCACCGCCGGAGGTCGTCGGTTCTGCGGCGGGGTTCTGCGAAATATGGGCAGCCTGGTGGTGGAGCGAGCGAGTGGAGTGAGGGTAAATGTGCGGGGTGGGGAGGGGGTTTTGTAGCCGGAGTAGGGGCGGCATTCACGCGGCGGATCAATGGGAATTAAGCCGAGTTAATTTGCGGTGTCACTGCGGCGAGGTAACGGCGGAGCGTGTCAGACGTGCGGTGATTGTGGACGATGATGATGGGGAAGGTGGGTCCCAGTGGTCAGCGAGGGGGTGTGCGCGGCCACGGTGAGAAACAGAGAGAGAGAGGGGAAACCCGGGTGGGCTGGCTAATGGGATGCCTCTGCTGTTGGGCTCAATTGCTGGCGCCGGCCTGTTTCCATTTCTTTTATCCTTTTCTTTTTCTGTTTTGATTTTCTGGATTCATTTTCAAATGTTTTTCAAATGAATTTGAATTCAAATTTTCTCTGAATCTTTATAGGATGAATCATGCACTTATTTGAGTATTAAACTTTGTTGTTCACTCAAATTTATATTGGCCCATTGGAATTTTAAAAAACATTCCCTTTATCATTTATTTAATATAGCCATATGAATGATTTTAAATTCATATTTTGTTTTGAAAAACTTTGTACAAGCTTTGGAAATATCAATCAATCCTATGCTCAATTCTTTTCTGGTCAAAAACAAATGTTCTCATATTAGAGAGTAACATTAAGGCCATTGAATTGCTTACATAAAATAATAGATCACAAAGTTTCTGTTTTTTGAAGAAATGATCCTAAAATGATTATGAATGCATGAATGATATGCATACTTTGAAATCATGATTTTTGGGATGTTACAGTCGGTCCGCTTGGTAAAGGGGATGAGGCAAAACTAGAGATTCCACAATAGGGCTTGTCTTTAGTCTATCATCTATGCCTAAGGGATACATGAGGGGTGGGGGCTCTATTTATAGGCTAGGCACTAAACAAGGGGTAGTTTGGGGATAAACTTGGCGATTAGGTAAGTAAAGGTAATACATGGGCGATGGCCCAACTGGTGCGTGCAGGCACTGTCACGACCGGTAGTACCGGTCCATGGGTCCGGTAGTACCGGGCACAAGTGGTAGTACAGTGCCTGCGACCGGTAGTACCGCTTGGGTCTGGCGGCTGTTGGGCGCCCCCTTCTGGCTCGTGCGGTAGTAGCTCGTAGGTAGTACCGCTTGACCGGTAGTACCGCTTGCGGTACTCGAGTGTCACATCCCAAAATTATCCTATTTTGGAATGTGAAATAAATAAAATAAGTTGGTTGAATTGTCTGACTTTGTTGAAAATTCTCAAAGAACAGAAACTTTTTGAATTGAAAATCATCTCAACCTTGAATTCAAAACCTTATATTCTTTTATTATGACCTAAGTAGTCATATAGGCAAAAGGGCATGGATTGATTCTAGATTGTAGAATTGGTGTGCTAGATTTCAAAATTCAAAATCATGTTGCATGCATAAGCACCATTGCAATTAAAACATAAGAAAGAATTCTATCATCCAAAAAGGATTATCCAATACCCTAAATGAGATTTCCCAATTCCTAAGTACAACATGTCCTATAGGCCAAAATAAATATCTATTAGATGATCTCATAGTATGGACAATAAATATGACAATTAATATCCTGCAATGTTCAAGGTTAATTTACAAAATTTTAGAAACAAATTTGAGTGAATTTGGAGTTATAAAGCAAAAGCTATAAAAGAAATACTAAACATAAATATTCATAAAAGGAAAAGAAAATGAAAAAAAACTAACCTACACAGACGGGCAGCCCAACCCGAGCCAGCCCAGCCCACCTAGTTCCTCTCTACCTTCTCTGTCGCTCGCCACAGAGCAGCAACTAAGCGGCCCAAGCAGAAGCAGCCCAGGCCGCGTCCCTCCCCCCTCTCTCTGACCGGTGGGACCCACCCGGTCGTCACCTTCCTCCGTCCAGAGCCCAACCCCGACCCGGCCACGCCTCCCTGGCCGATTCAATCCATTTTCCCCGCAAAATCCGGCGATTTATGTTGATCTCCTTGCCCCTCTCTCACGAAATCCGCCCCATATAATCCCCCACCTATCTACCATGCGTTTTTTTTGCAAATCCGCGAACCCTAGACGCTCAAGCTCGAAACCCAATCTCACTGCCGCCGCAGTTCCTAGTTCGATCCTGAACTCGAGGTTAGAGTCCTCCCTCGCCTCTCTTCTCTCCTCCATCAGCCTCCCCTTGAGGTCCTGCTCCGCCTCATACCGGTTTCCCTCCCTTCAGCGCACCAGGGCGCCCAGGATCTCCCGCTGAAGACCAAGGACGGCCGCGCTCCTCTAGCCGCGCGCTATCGCTGCTCTAGTGAAGGGGAGACGACGCCACGGACACCCCTGAGCTATCCGACATCGCCTGATTTGTGTCAACCACCTCTCCCACTCCGAAGACCACTGGAAGGCTCGCCACCGACAACTCCCGAGCGCCAACGCTGTGCCTGACTGCCGCCCGCTGACTTCTTCCGGTGATCCCCAAGATGTCCTCCACGACCATTCGATCTTCAAGCAACGACCCAGATTCGACTGTCCATTGAACCAGTATCGGCGAATCTGATAGAGCCGCGTGACATCCAGTTAGTAGTCAACACCAGTCAGCAGGTCCAGTCATCTGTTTTTATTTAAATAGGCAGAAAAGCATGCAAACTTGTAAAATGAATATAAAAAGATTTATAAGTCGAAAATTTACAAATAATATATGTATGGATTTAGAAAAATGTGAAGAATATTAATATTCTATTATATCAGACTTTTATAGTATATATTTACTGCAGTGATTTTAATGATTTAATGTCCTATTTGACGTAAATAAACCATAGTAAATTATTTATAGAATATAAAAATACAAATAAGATGTCTATGAAATCCCTGTTTCATGCGGAACATTAATCTGGCATTGGATCCAATTTTTGTCAATGCATACTTATAACTAGTTTTTAAATCACAGAAAATTAACCAGAACACCAAAATTAGGAAAACCAATTGCTACTGTTTTGTATTGAGAATATTTATCCAGATAAATTATGTGCCAAATTATTTGGTACTGTTAAAATGGAAATACATGCAGAAATATATAAACCCATTGCAATAGTATTTTAATCATAAGAAAAGATCTATAACTCCTTTTTAGGTGATTCAAATTGGTACTGTCTCTAAATTGAATTACCTATCCAGTAGCATTTAGTTCACAAATTAATACAATAGAAACATCAGTAGTTGAATTAAAGTGAGATAAACCATATTAAATCGATATAACTTTAATAATAAATGCTTTAATGCATTAAATGACTTTACACATGCATCATTTAATCTAATAATGTTTAGAACACTAAATGCAACAAGAGTGACCTTTTAAATCATCATGCATGCATTTTTCATCATTTTTTATTGTATTGTTGCATTGTTACATGTTTGCAATGTTTTGAATGATATGTTGTTGTGCCTTGTTTCAAACATTAGATTGCGATGAGTTCAACTGTTGTGATTGCGACTACTATGATTACAAGTATTGTGGCTATGACGAGTGCAATCACTATATCTATAAGGATTGTGAGGATTATCTAATTGACTACATCTAAAACAAAGGCAAGTGGTGCTATCTTGGTCATAAATGTTCTACTGTTTTTCTATGCATTGTAGATGTTTTGTGGAATTGCATCCATAGGAATTGATGTGTATATGCTATGCTATGTCCCATATTATTCCCTAGTACTCCTTGTTTATGAGCCATCATATTGGTAGATTGCTTAACTATGCTATTTAGACGAGGAAGGGAATCACATCATGGAAAGTTATATGTTTTGAAAGGCTTATGTTTTGCTAAATGACAAACCAATATGTTTTTAATGAACCACCTGGGCGGAATGGCATTGATTGGGTCATCAAGTGTGGATTTATGGTGGGGAATGCCGCCCAGGGTACTAAGAAAGGATTGTCTTCTTTATTTGGTAGCTTCCAGTACAACCACATGCTAATATGGGCTCTAGCTTGGTTAATTACATAGAGGAAGACCCTTTGCATTGGTATAGCTTCATGTTAACTAGAATTGTGTATTAAAGGTTATATCCTTGCATTGGTTCCTATTAGACGTGCTAGTATTGTGTATTTGGAGGACCTCTATGGAAAGACTTCATCACATTCTCGATCTACCGGTATACCAATTGGTGTGTACTAAACCAGCAGCCACTGGTGGCGTCAAGGCGAGATTGTGTCGTGTGGGTAAAGTGTACAACTTCTGCAGAAGATATAAATCTAATCGATTAGCTGTGTTCCCGGTTATGGACAATTTGAGCGACCTGATACTGATGCTATGACATATTTCTCACTCATCCTTATTTCTCAATTACCTAAAACTTGTTGGATGAACATAATTGGGTAGGAGCACCTGGGAGTGAACATGAGTGTCCTATTTATCGTATTGGAAAACTACTTTGTTACAAATGTTAGGATAAAACTATTGCTTTACGCAAATGAGCCTGAACTCCACTTGGCCAAATAAGCATATAGTTGATAGATCTGTTGTTAACCACTTTAGCCTGCTTTCCATACATTTAATGTATTGACCATTCGTGGCTGCAACGTTTTATGTTGCAGGTTATCGTATCTGAGTGATCGATATCTCGCGAGACTCCACTCAGCAATTGTTCGCCTATGGCACATTCGAAGGATGAAGATCTACCTTGTAATTGCTTTCCGCTGTAATATAATGTAAATTCTGTATCATATTCGTTGTATTTATAATGCACAGTTATATTTGGTATCATTTTGTACTGTGTGCGCCAGTGAACCGATCCAGGGATTGGCACTATACAATGAACTTAGCCTTATCAGGCGAGGGTGTTACAAGATGGTATCAGAGCTTTGTGTTGACTGTAGGATCATGACCTTAGAAATGGATTAGCAATAGAAGATCTCTATTAGGAGAACTATCATATTTTCTACTTATTAGAGTTCTTATATTCCTTGTCTATCTTTTCTAGAACATTTTCTTGTTCAAATTTGTAGTTTTTCATTCTTTTCATACCTATATGAGAGTTGAACTGCAAGTAAAAGAACAAATATTACGACATAAATAAATTTCTCACCAAATTTGAGTAGGTCTGGACCACCATATTTTATCTCTTTAGAAGATCAACGCTATCGTGTTAGCATATTGTTCTTACCAACTTATGTGGTATGACAATATAGGTTGCTTGCTTGTTTGTACTAAACCATATTATGTGATGGCTTGTTTAGGATCTGTTATTTTGAAACTCTAAAGTTGCTGGATTTTTCGTGTGGGTTTAAAATTATTTTAATGTTTTGATATGATTGAAATTCGTGAGATTACTGCTGTAGTTTTCTGCCAGACCTGTAGTACCGCACAATTTTTCATATTTTATTGGTAACTCAGAAAAATCTGAAATAATAGGATCTGGAGCGTAATTACCTATACTACGTGCACAAAAATTGGCTAAAATTCCTGACGAGCCTAAGTCGGTCATAAAAAATCGTGAAACCTGCTATATCGTTTTGAAAGATTTTGTTTGTTGCATATATGTTGCTCTATTTTACTCTAGTATTGTTCCCAATGCTTTCAAACTATTTTGTGGTTATATACTGCTAAGGTTAGACATTTGTATCATTGTTATGAAAGTGTTTTCTTATGTGTTGATTGCTTATGATTGTTTGTTTGTTTGTTTGTGACACTGATTGCATCATATAGTTATGGGTAGGATTACTTCCTTAGTAGTTTCTTCTCCCTACAATCAATTCTTCCCTATCTCAAACCCATGGTGCTATAATGATGTGTTGAATACACGGAGAAGGATTAAGTGGAAAGTTTTACAACATAATGCATCGAAAAAGGAGAACAGTTCATCTAATGCAACAGAAGGATGTGGAAGTACGAAGTGTTGAAATGATGTTATGTAGTAGATTACCCAACCTGAAAGTAAGCATCGATAGTTTAGTTTTTGTTGTACCTTGTAGATTGGATACATGGGAGTCTACATCGAGCATTGGCTCGTTCCCATGGAAACCTTCTTCAAGGCAAGTGAGTAAGCCCGAGTGATAAGTTACATGATTCACCTATCCCCATACAGGGTAATGATTTGGGTGCAGGATGGATTGATCACCATTCATATTACTCTTATCATTCGCTCTTGTACTGATGGCTTTGCAAATCTTGAGTGTCTTTTAAGCCTTAGCAGAGAGCCGGCGTTGAGCCTAGACCTCAGCATGGTATGTTGTCCCACCTTTATAGAAGCATTCATTGCTAAGCATAGAAATGTACGGTAAGGATGAATCTCAATTAATGGGTATCGTGAAGAAAACCTTCTCTATTTGCCCACCATGAGTTTTCACTGGTTCAAGAAGTGCTTTCTTAGAAACCACCAATCATGAAGTTTAGAAGATGCTAGAGACACTGTGATACTATAAGTCTAAAGGAGAACCAATCTGATCCAAGTGAACCCTCAAGAAGTGACCTAGTCAGTTTTCTTTTAAGGGTGGTAGCGTCCTAGTGAATCCTTAGCCCATATTTCTTTCTAGCCTTCGCAAATCTCGGGACGAGATTTCTTTTAAGAGTGATAGTCTGTCACATCCCAAACTTATCCTATTTTGGAATGTGAAATAAATAAAATAAGTTGGTTGAATTGTCTGACTTTGTTGAAAATTATCAAAGAACAGAAACTTTTTGAATTGAAAATCATCTCAACCTTGAATTCAAAACCTTATATTATTTTGTTATGACATAAGTAGCCATATAGGAAAAAGGGCATGGATTGATTCTAGATTGTATAATTGGTGTGCTAGATTTCAAAATTCAAAATCATGTTGCATGCAAAAGCACCATTGCACTTAAACCCTAAGAAAGAATTCTATCATCCAAAAAGGATTAGCCAATACCCTAAATGAGATTTCCCAATTCCTAAGTACAACATGTCCTATAGGCCAAAATAAATATCTATTAGATGATCTCATAGTATGGACAATAAATATGACAATTAATATCCTGCAATGTTTACGATGAATTTACAAAAATTTAGAAACAAATTTGAGTGAATTTGGAGCTGTAAAACAAAAGCTAGAAAAGAAATACTAAACATAAATATTCATAAAAGGAAAAGAAAATAAAAAAACCCTGACCTACACGGATGGGCAGCCCAACCCAAGCCAGCCCAGCCCACCTAGTTCCTCACTATCTTCTCTGCCGCTTGCTCGCGCCCGCGCGCAGCAGCAAACTAACAGGCCGGCCCAAGCAGCAGCAGAAGCAGCCCAGGCCACGTCCCTCCCCCTCTCTCTCAGACCGATGGGACCCACCCGGTCATCACCTTCCTCCGGCCAGAGCCTGACCCAGCCACGCCTTCCTGGCCGATTCGATCCGTTTTCCGTGCAAAATCCGGCGATTTCTGTTGATCTCCTTGCCCCTCTCTCACGAAATCCGCCCCATATAATCCCCCTCCTATCTACCATGTGATTTGTTTTTGCAAATCCGCGAACCCTAGCCGCTCGAGCTCGAAACCCGATCTCACCGCCGCCGCAGTTCCCAGTTCGATCCTGAACTCGAGGTTAGAGTCCTCCCTCGCCTCTCTTTTCTCCTCCATCGGCCTCCCCTTGAAGGTTCTGCTCCGCCTCATGCCGGTTTTCCTTCCCTTTAGCGCACCAGGGCACCCAGGATCTCCCGCCGGAGACCAAGGACAGACGAGCTCCTCCAGCTGTGCGCTGCCGCTGCTCTATTGAAGGGAAGACGACGCCACAGACACCGCTGAGCTATCCAACATCGCCTGATTCGCATCAACCACCTCTCCGTCTCCGAAGACCACCAGAAGGCTCGCCACCGACAACTCCCGAGCGCCAACGCCGTGCCTGACCGTCGCCCGCTGACGTCATCCGGTGAGCCCCAGGATGTCCTCCACGGCGTTCGATCTTCAAGAAACGACCTAGATTTGACTGTCCATTGAACCGATATCGGCGAAACTGATAGAGCCGCGTGGCATCCAGTCAGTAGTCAACGCCAGTCAGCAGGTCCAGTCATCTGCTTTTATTTAAATTGGCAGAAAAGCATGTAAACTTGTAAAATGAATATAAAAAGATTTGTAAGTCGAAAATTTACAAATAATATATGTATGGATTCACAAAAATGTGAAGAATATTAATATTCTATTATATCATACTTTTACAGTATATATTTACTGAAGTAATTTAAATGATTTAATGTCCTATTTGGAGTAAATAACCCATAGTAAATTATTTATAGATCATAAAAATACAAATAAGATGTCTATGGAATCCCTGTTTCATGTGGAACATTAATCTGACATTGGATCTAATTTTTGTCAATGTAAATATTTTAGATGAATCAAACCCTTATAACTAGTATTTAAATCACAGAAAATTAACCAGAATACCAAAATTAGTGAAACCAATTGCTACTATTTTGTATTGAGAATATCTATCCAGATAAATTACATGCCAAATTATTTGGTACTATTAAAATAGAAATGCATGCAGAAATCTATAAACCCATTTCAATAGTATTTTAATCATAAGAAAAGATCTATAACTCCTTTTTAGGTGATTCAAATTGGTACTGTCTCTAAATTAAATTACCTATCCAGTAGCATTTAATTCACAATTTAATACAATAGAAACATCAGTAGTTGAATTAAAGTGAGATAAACCATATTAAATCGATATAACTTTAATAATAAATGCTTTAATGCATTAAATGACTTTACACATGCATCATTTAATCTAATAATGTCTAGAACACTAAATGCAACAAGAGTGACCTATTTAAATCATCATGCATGCATTTGTTCATCATTGTTTTATTGTATTGTTGCATTGTTACATGTTTGCAATGTTTTGAATGGTATGTTGTTGTGCCTTATTTCAAACATTAGATTGCGATGAGTGCAACTATTGTGATTGCGAGTACTATAATTGCAAGTATTGTGGCTATGACGAGTGCAATCACTATATCTATAAGGATTGTGAGGATTATCTAATCGACTACATCTACATCAAAGGCAAGTGGTGCTATCTTGGTCATAAATGTCCTACTGTTTTCCTATGCATTATAGATGTTTTGTGGAATTGCATCTGTAGGAATTGATGTGTATATGCTATGCTATGTCCCATATTATTCCCTAGTACTCCTTGTTTATGAGCCATCGTATTGGTAGGGTGCTTAGCTATGCTATTTAGACAAGGAAGGGAATCACATCATGGAAAGTTATATGTTTTGAAAGGCTTATGTTTTGGTAAATGACAAACCAATATGTTTTTAATGAACCACCTGGGCGGAATGGAATTGATTGGGTCATCGAGTGTGGATTTATGGTGGAGAATGCCGCCCAGGGTACTGAGAAAGGATTGGCTTCTTTATTTGGTAGCTTCCAATACAACCACATGCTAATATGGGCTCTGGCTTGGTTAATTACATAGCAGAAGACCCTTTGCATTGGAATATCTTCAGGTTAACTAGAATTGTGTATTGATGGTTATATCCTTGCAGTGGTGCTTGTTAGACGTGCTAGTATTGTGTATTGGCAGGACTTCTATGGAAAGACTTCGTCACATTCTCAATCTGCCGGTATACCAATTGGTGTGTACTAAACCAGCGGCCACTGGTGGCGTCAAGGAGAGATTGTGTCATGTGGGTGAAGTGTACAACTTCTGTAGAAGATATAAATCTAATCGATTAGCCGTGTCCCCGGTTATGGACAATTTGAGCGACCTGATACTGATGCTATGACATATTTCTCACTCATCCTTATTTCTGAATTACCTAAAACTTGTTGGATGAACATAATTGCGTAGGAGCACCTGGGAGTGAACCAGATTGTGCTATTTATCATATTGGAAAACTTCTTTGTTACAAATTTTAGGATAAAACTATTGCTTTACGCAAATGAGCCTGAACTCCACTTGGCCAAATAAGCATGTAGTTGATAGATTTGTTGTTAACCACTTTAGCCTACTTTCCATACATTCAATGTATTGACCATTCGTGGCT
The DNA here is from genome assembly GCA_023614405.1 of Avena insularis. Classification (NCBI taxonomy): domain Eukaryota; kingdom Viridiplantae; phylum Streptophyta; class Magnoliopsida; order Poales; family Poaceae; genus Avena; species Avena insularis. The sequence continues at coordinate 170,552,620 of CM042689.1, forward strand.
CCAATGTTTCATGTTGCCGGTTCTATCGTATCTGAGTGATCGTTCATAGGTCGCGGGACTCCACTCAACAATTGTTCGACATTTGAAGGATGGAGATCTACCTTGTAATTGATTTCCGTTGTAATATAATGTAAATTCTAGATCATATTCGTTTTATTTATGATGCACAGTTATATTTGGTATCATTTTGTACTATGTGTGCTAGTGAATCGATCTAGGGATTGGAGCTATGCACATGAACTCAGCCTTATCAGGCGAGGGTGTTACATCGAACTTCAGTTGGATCCTTCAGTAGTGAGCGGTAGTAGAGGGCGGTAGTACCGCTGACCGGTAGTACCGGTTCCGACGACCGGTAGTACCGCTTGGACCTGGCAGCTGCCGATCTGTCTTCTTCTGTCTCCTCTTCCAAGACTCTGTCTTGTCGGGCTTGATGTTCTGGGCTTCCTCCCTTTCCTCCGTACTGGTCGGTGTGAACCTATCATGCATATGTGATGGAGTACGAAGTAGGATACCATTCATGTAGGGTTCGCAGCATAGAAAACAAAAAATTTCCTACGATGTGAACAACTATGTACCAAGATCTATCTAATAGATACAAACAACGGGAGGATGTACATCCGTAGAGAACATACCCTTGAAGACCGACAAAGCTTAACGAGTCCAAACTCGTGGTTGATGTAGACGATCTCTTGCCGATCTCAAGATCGAGAGGAAGTCCTAGCGTCGCAAAAACAGAACAGATCCATGCTCGCACACACGCTCGAGGCACCAAGCAACCTCCGCCTCGCTCCAAATGCAGCGGAAGGAAGCACAAATCTTTCTTGCCGAATAGCCACCGGGAACATGTATCTCGCTAGTCCGAGACCATGGGGAATAAATTCTAGAGGGAGAGAGAGATCCTTCACGAGGAGGTGTGAGTGAGAAGTGAGAGGAGGGGCTCCTTATATAGGGGAGGGGGGGCAGACCAAGGGGGCATGGCCGCCGGCCATGGAGGGTTATGTGAAACATCCAGGTCTGTTTCTTTATAGATCCAAATATGACCGATAGGTTTTTACACCTTTCCGGAGGGTCTTCCAAGTTCAAAACTTGATTTCTCGTGTATGGAACTATCACGGATTTTATGGCTTCAAGCCATTTGACAGAGTCAGGGCCCATCATCGCTTCTTTGCATATAGTCGGTTCATCATTGTCAAACAATAATGATTTACTCTCAAATCTTAGTATTTGATTGTTTATTCGACCGACTTGGTTCAGTAAGAACTTAGATCTCCGTGACCACAACCTTTGAGGCACATAAGCTATGAGCATTATGGCAGCCTCCAGAACCATTTCCGGCGCTGCGCAACTCAGCACATTTAGCTAAGGTTCGTTAACCTTATCAAAGTTCTATTGTCCTCCCACTTAACTTTTGCGAAAAAATCCTTTTTCAAGAAACTTCACATTTCAAGCGACAAACCCTTTTGTCCTTAGTGTTATGGAGGAATACCCAATTGTTATTCAAAATAACCTACAAAGACATGCTTATTCGACTTCGGTTGTAAACATCTTACTTATGTTTAGCATACCAAAATTAAAGAAATGACAACTTGGGTTTTACCCCAAATGTAAGATCCCTCCTTCATAAAGGAAAAGGATCCCTGTGATTGCAATGCTAGTCCCTGGATCAATGCTAGCATCCACAGTTTAAGATGAAGTACATAGATACAAAGGTCTTTATTACAACCATTCCAGAGATAAACATAGTCTTTACAACTCCAAGGCCATAGGCCTAGTACAAGAGTTTGAATAAGTAAATAAATAAAAGTCTTCATCTTCATGTGCCACAGGCAAACATGTTGAGTGTAGACTCATGACACCTAATCCTCATCAGAGTAACCTGCAACATCACAAGTTATAGCCACAGTGGGTCAATACTTTGGAATAGTATTGGCAAGTGATACCTTAGTATAATTTTAAGTGGATTAGATACTATATGCAATTTGGCTAAGTGTAGCTTGGCTTTCTTTGCTCAAAATAGGTTTTTCCTATTAGTTGAAATCACTAAGTTTTTCTTTGTCAAAGCTTTTACCAAGGAACCACCAATAGACATTGAGGTCCTTCACCCTTGTTCACCCACAAGTTTTTACTTAGAAATTGGGATGAGGAGATTCTTGATAGCTTCCATGTCTTGATGCTCAAGTTGTCCATTAACATGGACTTGGCTAAGTACTTAGATTTTTCCATCTGCAGAGGTTGTGCACTTTCCCCACCAGACTTGGTTTCACCAAGACATGACCTTTCAGAAGCCTTCCCTTAGACCAAATGGACGCGCTCCAACCTATCATTCCCACTACCACCAACTGTCCAAATGGCTAAGTTCTAGCAACCTATGTGGTCCAGGCAGAGCCCATATTGCCAAGTGGCTGCACTAGAAGCTTCTTAACACTTGGCCTCTAAAATCTCTTTGTTCCTGGGTGGCTTACCACAAGTGAGATACACAAGGTAAACCATAGAAATGGGCCTTGTGTAACCACTCAACATAAACCTTTCCTTCCATTCCACCCAGGTGTTTCATTAACTTAGTTGTTTTATTAGGCAAAACACAAGTCCAAAGACTTAGAAATATTTTTATCATAGCATGTATATTTCACCAACCCTTGTTTGCTACTAGCTAGGCTAAGCATGGCATAGATAGTAACTTAACTTAGAGATTCCCTAGCAATTCTACAACTACTAGGATTTCCCAACATGGCATATAAGCAAAATATAGCATGCAAGTCTAACAAAATATTTCTAATGCTTAGTAGAAAACATAGGAATGATAATATTCATGAAGTACCACTTGCCTTGGTAGTTTGGAGAGTAGCTACACTCCTCACAATCACAATCACTAGCACCAAAATCTACACAAAGAATCATAGCCACAATCACATACAAAACATATAAAATCAAAAATATATGCATGCATGCAAAATGATATGTGATGATTTTAAAAACTCAACAAAGCAAGTATATAGTACTGATTCATAAACAAGTCAAAAACTTGCCAAACAACAATTATTTAAACCCTAAATCATTTCCTAAACATTTCATATGCTCAAATTAGCCCTACACAAGTTTCTGCAAATAAAAACTTTTTAGCAGAAGCAAAACATTAAACACATTGCATATTTAGAAAGATCTTGCTCTCCTGATTCCAACGGTATAAAATTTGTCAAATTCTAACGTGGGGATCAAAAGTTATAGCCAAATCAAATTCAAACATCAATCAGATTCAAATCCTGTTTTAAATCTAAACTCCAGCCACGCGTCTTGTTCTAATTGGCCCGTACCGGTTCGGGCGGATCGATCAACGAGAGCCACACGATTTAAGTGAAGATGCACGGCCAGATCTGACGCGTACCTCTTTGACACAGATCTAATCTTACTCGTTAGATCTAAATCCTATGGCCCTAATCTAATTGACCACAGACGGGCGGCACTAGCGGCGGCGACTGGCGGCGGCGTGCTTTCGCGCACGGCGCCATGTGGTCCTAGGGTCGTCGAGGGCTTACCAGAATCGTGGAGACGCGCTGATGCTCAACTGGGCGGCGGCAGCAAGGCGACGGAGTGGGCTGGAGCTCGTCGGTTGCGGCGTCGGGTTCGAGTGGACGACGACGTTGGCGACGCTCCTGGTCTCCCTAGCACAAACAAGTGGCACCAGATGATGCACAAGACAGTGGCGAACAACTTCGTGTGAGTCAGAGGCGAAGGGGCGCAAAGGTCTTACGGAATTTGGTCGCGGGAGTCGAGGTTGTCGTCGGGAGGTTGCGGTGTTGAACGGAACCGACGACCTGGGGCAGTAAAGAAGGAACCAGCGGTGTCAGTAGATGCGCAAGAAAGTGGCAAGGCTGACTGCAAGAACCAGAGGGAGAGGGGCGCACAGGGCTCACCGGGATTGGTCGCCGGAGTGAGCTCTGTCTGCGGCGGTGCAGGGGCGATCAGGGCGTACTGGGGCGCTTTGTGCTCGGAGTTTGGGGGAAAATGGAGAGGGGTCAGAGGGGGTTTAAGTAGCATGGTCGCGAGCAAGATTTACTCCAGCATTCAACGTGAATTGATGCCGTGAATCAATACAGGGAACGCCCGCGTGATTTGGGGATGAACCAGTCGCTGGGTGGAGACGACGATGGTCGTGTGGGTCATGGCTGTCAGCGAGAGGAAAGGAGAGGGAGTGGGTCCTGCCTGTCAGCGAGCTAGTGGGTGCGGGGGCGAGTGAAGAAAAACGGTTCGCGGGGTGGGGTGTTGGGCTTAGCTGGGCTGGTTGGGCTAGATTCGGCTGAGTGTTATTTTTTTCCTCTTTTAAGCTTTTTCTTTTTCTGTTTGCTTTTCTAAAATGGTTTTCAAACTTCAAATCAAATCTGTTTGATTCCAAAACTTTTCAGGATTTTTGTACAATAAATCTTGTACTTAAATAAGTGTCAAACACATCTGTTCACTCAAGCACACTTGGGTTTTTTGAAAATAAAATAAAACCATGCCTTTATGATATATATTCAATAGGCATAATATTGGTTTTATTATTCACTTTGTTTTTGAAATTTTGTTCAAACTTTTGGTGGTGCCTAAGTTTGAATAAACAAACTTTACTGAATCAAAACAAGTATTTCTTCACATTGGAAGATAGCACTAAGTCTTAGAACAAGCTTACATAAAATAATAAGCACAAATGCTTCTGTTTTGAATTGATTTGTTTGAAATGAAAATCATATGCTCATGGATGCATGGATGATATGCATAAGTTTGAAACATGATTTTGAGGATGTTACAAATCTAACCCCCTTAAGGTGAATCTCGCCCTCGAGATTCGGATTGGCTAGCAAATAGGTGAGGGTGGTCTTTCCGAAGATCATCTTCTCTTTCCCAAGTTGCTTCTTCTTCGGTATGATGATTCCACTGCACTTTGCAAAATTTGATAGTCTTAGTCCGTGTGACTCTTTCTGCAGTCTCAAGAATCCTGATAGGCTTGTCCTCATAAGTGAGGTCACTCTCCAACTGAACCTCTTCCAAAGGTATAGTATCCTTCAAAGAAGTTTCTTCCATTTCTGGATGACATTTCTTAAGTTGACTCACATGAAACACATTATGGATACGATGAGATTACGGCGGTTCAATTTCATAGGCAACTTCTCCTTTACGACTCAGAATCTTGAATGGTCCAACATATCTTGGGGCCAATTTTCGTTTGACTCCGAACCTCTTCACTCCACGAAGTGGTGACACTCTAAGATAAGCTCTATCACCGGCTTCGTAGGTGACTTCTCTATGCTTAGGATCTGCGTAGCTTTTCTGTCGGGACTGTTCTATCTTCAATCTGTCCTTAACCAACCTGACCTTCTCTTCGGCTTCTTTGATAAGTTTTGGTCCGAACAAACTTCTTTCTCCCACACCATTCCATAACAATGGGGTGGTACACTTTCTTCCGTAGAGAAACTCAAATGGTGCCATCTCAATGCTGGCTTGATAGCTGTTGTTATAAGAAAATTCTCATGTAAGCGACTTTCATCCCAACTGGCTCCATAGTCTAGGGCACATGCCCTCAACATGTCTTCAAGAATCTGATTAGTTCTTTCGGTTTGTCCATCAGTTTGAGGATGAAAAGCAGTACTGAATTCCAACCTCGTTCCCAATGACTCATGTAGCTGTCTCCAAAAATGAGAAGTGAATTGAGTTCCCCTATCAGACACAATACTTTTAGGTACTCCATGTAGACACACAATTCGACTCATATAGATTTTGGCCAGCTTAGCACTTGTATAGGTTGTCTTCACGGGTATGAAATGAGCCACTTTAGTTAGGCGATCCACTACTACCCAAATAGAATCGTATCCTGACCGGGTCCTTGGTAATCCGGTAATGAAATCCATACCAATCTTGTCCCACTTCCAATCAGGAATAGGTAGTGGTTGAAGCAAACCTGCTGGTTTCTGATGTTCTGCTTTCACTCCACTACACACATTACACAAAGCAATATGTTCGGCGATGTCCTTCTTGAGATTATTCCACCAAAATCTTTCCTTCATGTCCATGTACATTTTGGTGTTACCCGGATGAATGGAATACGGTGAGTTGTGTGCTTCTTGCAAAATCAGTTTCCGAAGCTCCGGATCTTGTGGAACACAGATACGTTTCCCATGCCATAAAGTACCCTGTTCGTCTTCACGGAACCCTTTGTCTTTTCCTTTGCCAATATTTTCTTTAATCTCTTCGATTTCTTTATCAATCTTCTGAGCTTCTTTGATCTTGTCCAACAAAGTGGGTTGAACATCCAAAGACATGAGATGTCCTTCAGGCACAATCTCCAATCTGAGTTCTCTAAATTGGGCACACAAATCATCTGGCATTTCTCCTTTGGTAAGGCCATTCACAAAAACCTTACGACTTAGGGCATCTGCTACAACATTTGCTTTACCGGGGTGGTATTGCAAACTTAAGTCATAGTCCTTGATGAGTTCTAGCCATCTTCTTTGTCTCATATTAATTTCCTTCTGGGTGAAGATTTACTTCAAACTCTTGGGATCTGTGAACACTTCACAACGCTTTCCCAAAAGAGAGTGCCTCCATGTTTTGAGTGCATGGACGACAGAGGATAACTCTAAATCATGAGTAGGATAGTTCACTTCATGAGTTTTGAGTTGTCTCGAGGCATACGCCACAACTTTTCCTTCTTGCATAAGTACTGCACCCAAACCATGATGAGATGCATCACAATATACTTGGAAATCTTTTTCCAAGTCTGCAAACACAAGACTGGTGCTGTCACAAGTCTCTTCTTCAATTCCTGAAAGCTGAGTTCACAACCTTCCGTCCAAGCAAATTTCTTGTCTTTCTTTAGCAATTCAGTCATAGGCTTATCTACCTTGGAGAAATTTTCAATGAACCTTCTGTAGTAACCTGCTAAGCCAAGGAAACTACGAACTTCCTTTACTGACTTGGGAGATTCCCATTCCGTTACAGCTGAAACTTTAGCAGGATCAACTGCTACACCATCCTTTGTCATAACATGTCCAAGAAATCCAACTTCATTCAACCAGAATTCACACTTGCTGAATTTGGCATAAAGTTTATGCTCTCTTAACTTCTCAAGTATTAAACGTAAATGTCCTTCATGCTCTTCTTTCCTCTTGGAGTAGACTAAAATGTCATCAATGAAAACGACAACAAACTTGTCAAGGAATTCCATGAACACCTTGTTCATCATATTCATGAAGTATGCTGGAGCATTGGTCAAACCAAATGGCATCACAGTATACTCATATAATCCATACCTTGTGGTGAAAGCTATCTTAGGTATGTCTTGTTCTCTTATCTTGAGTTGAAAATAACCTGACCGGAGATCAATCTTTGAGAACACACAAGCTCCTTCTAGCTGATCAAACAAGTCATTGATTCTAGGCAAAGGATATTTGTTCTTAATAGTCACCTCATTAAGTGAACGGTAATCTATGCATAACCTTTGACTTCTATCTTTCTTTTCCACGAACAAAACTGGGGCTCCCCAAGATGAAGAACTTGGTTGAATAAATCCTTTCTGCAACTGTTCTCCAAGTTGTTTCTTGAGTTCTTTCAGTTCATCCACTGACATCTTGTATGGTCTCTTTGCTATTGGTCCAGATCCTGGTACCAAATCTATAAGAAACTCCACATCTCTATCTGGTGGCATTCCCGGTAATTCTTCCGGAAACACATCCGGATATTCACTCACAATTGGCACACTGTCTATGCTAACCCCCTTAAGAGAATTTAGCTTACTCCCTTTTGGCTCAAAGTTAGACTTGAATTTAATCCGTTTTCTTTCCGGGGTTGTGAGTGCAACAGTACGATTAGCACAATCTAGTACTCCTTCATACTTAGCCATCCAATCCATTCCCAATATTACGTCCAGTCCTTGGGAATCTAGGATTATCAGACTCACTGGAAATTTATGCTTTCCAAACTCTATTACTAGATCCCGGCATCCAAGACTTACTATCATATCTCCACCCGGAGAACTAACTTTTATTGGACACCCAATGTTTTCAGTTGGAAACCCATTTCTATCAACAAATGCTTTTGATATGAATGAATGCGATGCTTCAGTATCAAAAAGAACAAATGCTGGAATAGAATTGAGTCTGAACTTACCAGCAACAGCATCAGGCTCCTCATAGACTTCCTCCACATTGATGTGGTTAACCTGTCCCTTCTGAAAAGGGTTGGGCTTGTTGGGTCCTTCAACTTTCTTTTCTAGGCATTCATTTGCATAATGCCCCATCTTCTTGCACTTTAAGCATTCAACCTGACTAATGTCCTTCTTGACAGGCTGACTTCCACTTCCACTTCCATTACCACTGTGGTGGCTCTTGTATCCACCCTTGTGGTTCTTGTACTTGTCATTGTCATGACTACGGTGATGCTTGTTGTCATGACGGTTGTGGTTGTGGTGCTTGTTGAATTTCCCATGCTTGTGGGATCCTGAGCTTCCACTGTCATCATAATGGGAACGTTTGTGTGACGATCCCGAGCTGTGCTTGTCTGAGTGCTTCCTCTTCCTGCTTTCAACTTGCTTTATTTTGTTCTCCAAAATAGCAGCCTTGTCACAGAGAGACTGATAAGTGGGAACATAGGCCACAGCCAACTGCAGATTCAGCTCATCATTCAACCCTTCTAGGAACTTTTCTTTCCTCTTAGCATCAGTGTCAACTTCATCTGGTGCATATTGCGCCAGATTGTTGAACTCCTCAATATATTCAGCCACGCTACGGTGGCGCTGCTTCAGGTTATGGAACTCCTTCTTTTTCAGACTCATCACTCCAGATGAGATATGAGCAGTACGAAAGCCATCCTCAAAGATAGCCCATGTCATATCTTCTATGGGAGTGGTGATCTGGAAGTTTTCCCACCAAGTGGCGGCTGGTCCTTCCAGCAAATGTGCTGCAAATCTGACCTTATCAGCATCAGTACAGCCCACGGTTACCAAGTCCTTGTTCACAGAGCGTAGCCAATCATTGGCCACCATGGGATCAGTCGTTCCTGAGAACTTTGCTGGCCTCAATCTCAAGAACCCGATAAGCATGTCAAAACCCGATGGGTTGTTGTTATTGTTGTTATTGTTGTTATTGTTGTTGTTGTTGTTGTTGTTGTTGTTGTTGTTGTTATTGTTGTTGTTTTGGTTCTGGATGAACATCGTCATCATCTGCATCAGCTGAGTTTGAGCGGTCATCATTTGCTGCATTTCTGGAGTGATGTTGTTGTTGTTGTTGGGGTTGGGGTTTGCACGACGGGGAGGCATCTGTGGTTTGTTCAATAGAGATAAGAATGAGATACCCATAGATGCTATCATGCACAATACATCACATAACCAACACAAAGCATGCAACAAAAAGGATAAAGGTTCAACAACAAGATAACAAGTTCGCAAAGTAAAACACACACAAATAACAAGCCATCCACATGTCAGATGGTCAAATAACAAGTTCTCAATCAACAAGTACGATAATATATGATAAATGAGTAGTCAAATCTACTCCTCGGCATCAACCTCCTCCTCAACAAAGGTAAGACCTGCATTCTCCATCGCGGTCTTGTATTCCTCGACATTGGTGGTCAAGGTCTCTATCTTGGCCTTGAGAGCCCTCTTCTGGGAACGAAGTCTCTCAATCACCGTCTGCTGATGCTCGAGCTCGAAGTCCTTGGCCTGCAGTTCTTCAGTCATGTCCCGGATCTTCTTGTTCCTATCCTGGACTCGCTTCTCCTGACTCTTGAACTTCCTGTCCTGGCTCTCGAACTTCACCTCCATCTCCTTGACTATCTCGTCTTGCTCCGCGAAGAGATTGTCCTTCTCGCGAAGCTGCACCTGGAGTTCGTCATTGTTGAGCATGACGTTGGTCCTATCAGTGTCCACGTGCCTAATGAGAGACTCTAAGTCCTGGAGGTATAGACGAATCGGCTCTGCTGTGTCCCTCGAATCGTCCTCGAAGTCGATGGACTCTCCATCCTCATCATGTCTACCGAAGACGTGGAAGTGAGTACCTCTAACCTGTCAGGAGTGTCTCCCTAGCAGACGTCCTATCAGATCCTGCATAACTACCTCAAGGCCTCTCTCCTTGTCATCATGCATGAGCTTGAAGATGATGGCCTCCGTGGTAGGATCTGTCTGGCGTCCGGGCTGGTTGACCTTGAAGCCCCAAAGGTCTTTCCTCTCAAACTTGGTGAGGGGAAGCACCATGATGGTAGGAAGAGGGAGGTTGAGCAAGGTAGTAAGCTCAACAATACGAGGACCAAAGCGAGTTCCCTGGAACTCCTCAACAGTGCTGAAGGTAACAGTAGGCATCTATTTATAAAATAGAAAAAGTTAGAACTACACAATTCAAGATAAAATACAAGGCAAAACATCACATACAAATCCTTGGAATTCAAAACACACAAGTCATGGCACACATGGATCCATTACAATAACCCAGATTCAACTTATTTTAAAGCAACATTTGGAAAATAAGGTGATAAGTGGTGGTCCAACTAACAAAGTACGTTTACAATCCTATCTCACTGGATCTGTTGGCTAACACAATGTTTCTAGAAGCAATCAATCTATCTTGCTCACATGACTCCATCACTAAGTCTATAATGTCTCCTCTTAAGGTTTGGTTGGTAGCTTCCAACTCTTGGGTATGTTTCTTCTCTTCCTTTAGGTCATTTTGGAGGTTGAGCATTCTACACTTGACTCTATCACCAAGTTCTTTGATGGTCTTCCAAGTTGCATCCCTTGCTGATTCAAAGAATGTAGTGTGCACCACTGAATTGGTGAACATGCAGAATCCTTTTTCCTGGTGGTTGTCTTCCTTGTTTTTATACAAGTGAAGTTGCACCCACCAGTATTCCACTCCTTCATCCATCACAGGAAAACCTTTGTACACAGCTGCACCTTGTATCTCTAATGCAACCATGAGGTCCTTGAGAGCCTTGGGGAATTCTGTCTCACACTCCAAGGTCATTGTCATGAGTGGTCCTTTCCTTACGGCTTCGTTGATGGAGTTCATCTACAAATAGAGATGAGAAAGAAGATTAGAAAAGTTTACAAGAAGAATAGACAAGTGTATAAGTTGCTGAAAACTTTTTTTTAGTGGTTTCCAATCCTAGGGTCATAATCCTACAAGCAACACAGTGCTCTGATACCATCTGTAAGATCCCTCCTTTATAAAGGAAAAGGATCCCTGTGATTGTAATGCTAGTCCCTGGATCAATGCTAGCTTCCACAGTTTAAGATGAAGTACACAGATACAAAGGTCTTTATTACAGCCATTCCAGAGATAAACATAGTCTTTACAACTCCAAGGCCACAGGCCTAGTACAAGATTTTGAATAAGTAAATAAATAAAAGTCTTCATCTTCATGTGCCACAGGCAAACATGTTGAGTGTAGACTCATGACACCTAATCCTCATCAGAGTAACCTGCAAGATCACAAGTTACAGCCACAGTGGGTCAATACTTTGGAATAGTATTGGCAAGTGATACCTTAGTATAATTTTAAGTGGACTAGATACTATATGCAATTTGGCTAAGTGTAGCTTGGCTTGCTTTGCTCAAAATGGGTTTTTCCTATTAGTTGAAATCACTAAGTTTTTCTTTGTCAAAGCTTTTCCCAAGGAACCACCAATAGACATTGAGGTCCTTCACCCTTGTTCACCCACAAGTTTTTACTTAGAAATTGGGATGAGGAGATTCTTGATAGCTTCCATGTCTTGATGCTCAAGTTGTCCATTATCATGGACTTGGCTAAGTACTTAGATTTTTCCATCTGCAGAGGTTGTGCACTTTCCCCACCAGACTTGGTTTCACCAAGACATGACCTTTCAGAAGCCTTCCCTTAGACCAAATGGACGCGCTCCAACCTATCATTCCCACTACCACCAACTGTCCAAATGGCTAAGTTCTAGCAACCTATGTGGTCCAGGCAGAGCCCATATTGCCAAGTGGCTGCACTAGAAGCTTCTTAACACTTGGCCTCTAAAATCTCTTTGTTCCTGGGTGGCTTACCACAAGTGAGATACACAAGGTAAACCATAGAAATGGGCCTTGTGTAACCACTCAACATAAACCTTTCCTTCCATTCCACCCAGGTGTTTCATTAACTTAGTTGTTTTATTAGGCAAAACACAAGTCCAAAGACTTAGAAATATTTTTATCATAGCATGTATATTTCACCAACCCTTGTTTGCTACTAGCTAGGCTAAGCATGGCATAGATGGTAACTTAACTTAGAGATTCCCTAGCAATTCTACAACTACTAGGATCTCCCAACATGGCATATAAGCAAAATATAGCATGCAAGTCTAACAAAATATTTCTAATGCTTAGTATAAAACATAGGAATGATAATATTCATGAAGTACCACTTGCCTTGGTAGTTTGGAGAGTAGCTACACTCCTCACAATCACAATCACTAGCACCAAAATCTACACAAAGAATCATAGCCACAATCACATACAAAACATACACAATCAAAAATATATGCATGCATGCAAAATGATATGTGATGATTTTGAAAACTCAACAAAGCAAGTATACAGTACTGATTCATAAACAAGTCAAAAACTTGCCAAACAACAATTATTTAAACCCTAAATTATTTCCTAAACATTTCATATGCTCAAATTAGCCCTACACAAGTTTCTGCAAATAAAAACTTTTTAACAGAAGCAAAACATTAAACACATTGCATATTTATAAAGAGCTTGCTCTCCTAATTCCAACGGTATAAATTTTTTCAAATTCTAACGTGGGGATCAAAAGTTATAGCCAAATCAAATTCAAACATCAATCAGATTCAAATCCTGTTTTAAATCTAAACTCCAGCCACACGTCTTGTTCTAATTGGCCCGTACCGGTTCGGGCGGATCGATCAACGAGAGCCACACGATTTAAGTGAAGATGCACGGCCAGATTTGACGCGTACCTCTTCGACACAGATCTAATCTTACTCGTTAGATCTAAATCCTACGACCCTAATCTAATTGACCACAGACGGGCGGCGCAAGCGGCGGCGACTGGCGGCGGCGTGCTCGCCTCTGGCGGCTCTGGTGGTCCTAGGGTCGTCGGAGGCTTACAGAACCGTGGCGGCCTTGATGCTCAACCTGGCGGCGGCTTGGCAAGGGGCGCACAGAGTGGGCTGCTGGAGTTCGTCGAAGTTGCGGTCGGCGTCGGGTTCGAGTGGACGGCGATGTTGGCGACGCTCCTGGTCTCCCTAGCATAAACAAGTGGCACCAGATGATGCACAAGATAGTGGCGTACAACTTCGTGTGAGTCAGAGGCGAAGGGGCGCAAAGGTCTTACGGAATTTGGTCGCGGGAGTCGAGGTTGTCGTCGGGAGCTTGCGGTGTTGAACGGAACCGACGACCTAGGGCAGTAAAGAAGGAACCAGCGGTGTCAGTAGATGCGCAAGAAAGTGGCGAGGCTGTCTGCAAGAACCAGAGGGAGATGGGCACACAGGGCTCACCGGGATTGGTCGCCGGAGTGAGCTCTGTCTGCGGCGGTGCAGGGGCGATTGTGGGCAGCCTGGGGACGCTTTGTGCTTGGAGTTTGGGGGAAAATGGAGAGGGGGCAGAGGGGGTTTAAGTAGCATGGTCGCGAGCGAGATTTACTCCAGCATTCAACATGAATTGACGCCGCGAATCAATACAGGGAACGCCCGCGTGACTTGGGGATGAACCACTCGCTGGGTGGAGACGACGATGGTCGTGTGGGCCGTGGCTGTCAGCGAGTGGAAAGGAGAGGGAGTGGGTCCTGCCTGTCAGCGAGCTAGTGGGTGCGGGGGCGAGTGAAGAAAAACGGTTCACGGGGTGGGGTGTTGGGCATAGCTGGGCTGGTTGGGCCAGATTCGGCTGAGTGTTATTTTTTTCCTCTTTTAAGCTTTTTCTTTTTCTGTTTGCTTTTCTAAAATGGTTTTCAAACTTCAAATCAAATCTGTTTGATTCCAAAAGTTTTCAGGATTTTTGTACAATAAATCTTGTACTTAAATAAGTGTCAAACACATCTGTTCACTCAAGCACACTTGGGTTTTTTTGAAAATAAAATAAAACCATGCCTTTATGATATATATTCAATAGGCATAATATTGGTTTTATTATTCACTTTGTTTTTGAAATTTTGTTCAAACTTTTGGTGGTGCCTAAGTTTGAATAAACAAACTTTACTGAATCAAAACAAGTATTTCTTCTCATTGGAAGATAGCACTAAGGCTTAGAACAAGCTTACATAAAATAATAAGCACAAATGCTTCTGTTTTGAATTGATTTGTTTGAAATGAAAATCATATTCTCATGGATGCATGGATGATATGCATAAGTTTGAAACATGATTTTGAGGATGTTACACCAAACCATAACTTCCATGGTGTCATTTCAACGGGTCAAGATGGAGCTCTTTTCAGTGTAAAAGCGGAAGTCTCTAAAGCTTTAATCTTTTAAAACATAATGGCAGTTTTATCAATAACTCCTTTGATCCAACCATGTCAAACAAGGTTTCATTACAAATCTCAAACACTCCATATTCCTATGGTGTTTTGGGATATGTAAATCTAGGTGTTTTGCTAAACTTACAACTCAAATAAATCCCTTTATGATAAAACCATAATTCATTTATTTTCTTGTTACACTTGTAACTCAAACAAATCCCATATGATAAAATCATAAACCATTTATTTTATTGTTACAATGATTTTCCACTTCATCTTGAAAGTCTTTGAAACATTTTCAAATATTTCACACATCTTTCTCATTAAGTGAACATTCACTCAAATTTCCGGAGAAAGCATATGAAGATGAAATCCATCGCTTATGACTATACATAATGGACTACATAGATCGATATGTATAAATTCCAATATTTTAGGCGTTCGTTCTTCTTTGGCCTTGGAACGAAGTTTTAATTATCCCGAGGAAAGTCTCACAAGCGTCACTTGATCAAATCAAAGACTCCAAAAATCCATGAATATGGAGATTCTTCAT
This sequence comes from Avena insularis, assembly GCA_023614405.1. Lineage (NCBI taxonomy): Eukaryota > Viridiplantae > Streptophyta > Magnoliopsida > Poales > Poaceae > Avena > Avena insularis. The sequence continues at coordinate 170,567,622 of CM042689.1, forward strand.
GTTTTCTTTCCAATATAATTTAAACGGCGATGTCACTTCGTAAGTGATCTTCCAATCATTTGTCTTGCGACATTTTAGCATTAGGTTTTATGGATGTGATTTCTCCAACTAGATTTGTAAATCATCCATCTTATATGGAATATGGTAATTATTTGAACAACCTTTGTTATCATAATACCTGATTCAAATAATAATTACTAAAACAAATCTTGAAGTCAAGCTTTGATGTCAACGAGAAATACAAACAACGGTTTGTTTGTTTTCGATGAACATCATCACATATTCTATTGCTAGTTACTTAGGCCATTGTGGTTCATGAATAGCGTCGTTCTGTATGAAATTTCATACCAACCAATTCGGTATCCAATACCCAAGAACCACATTGTTTAACAAGCAAAGAATACAACCATAACATGTATATCATCCATATACCTAAATTGGATATTTCCAATCTTTTCTTTTCTGCCAAATATATTTTATAGATTCTCTTTCTGAAGGGAATATGCCCGAGAGGCAATAATAAAGTGGTTATTATCGTATTCCTTATTTATGATAAATGTTTATTTTGCATGCTATAATTGTATTAATACGGAAACGTTAATACATGTGTGTTTAATAAACAAAAGGTAGTTCCTAGTTATGCCTCTCTTATAAACTAGCTCGTTGATTAACAAGATGATCATAGGTTTCCTGATCATGGACATTGGATGTTGTTAATAACGAGGTCACAACATTAGTGTAATGGTGTGATGAACATTCATCCGAAGTATAGCATTACGATCAAAGTCATTGAGTTTATATTGCTATAACAACTTACGAAGTGACCCTAATCCTTAGACCATGAGATCATGTCAATCACTAACACCGGAAGAGTTTCTTGATAACATCAAACGTCACACCATAACAGGGTGATTATAAAGATCGGTTCAGAACTACTAAAGTGTTATGTTGAGGCCCATGGATCGAGAGTGGAATTTGTTCATCCCGATGACGGATAGATATGCTCTGGGCCCTCTCGGTAATATCACATTGATTAGCTTGCAAGCAAGTGATTTGATCACTAGAATGTTATATCACGGGAACGAGAAAAGAGTGCATGTCGATGCGAGATCAAACTAGGTATGGAGATACCGATGATCGAATCTCGGACATGTAATATATCGCGAAACAAAGGGATTAAGATACTAGCGTAAAAGGTTTCGACGATCACAAGAAAGTCATCGTTGAATGTGTGGGAGTCAGTATGGGTCTCCAGATCCCGCTTCTGATTATTGATCCGAGAGGGGTCTCGATCATGTCCGCATTATTCACGAACCGTAGGGTGACACACTTAAGAGACACCGACATCCAATTGGAGCAAAAGTTTCATGCCGAAAAGAATAACAAGCGCATGAATTTATTTCACTAGATACCGAAACGGGTTTTCGGGTGAAATTGCAGAAAGTGTTTCTGCATGTGAAATGAAATACTAGCAAGGGGTTATATGTGAATGTTTGTCATTAAAGTAAATTGAAAAAATTCTGAATAAATAAAAGGAGTTTTATTTAATGAGAGTTTGCATTAAATTTGGTGGAAATTTAATGGGAATTTGAGTGGGTTTTTGAGTGGAGGGAATTGAAAGGCATTTGAGTGAGTGGAGTGTCCACCCACATGAATGTGGAAGAGGTGGGGGCAGCCCCATGGCTGGGCGCATGGCCCCTTGGGTGCCCCCGTCTCCCTATAAAAGGAGCCCCCCTCCCTCTCACTCACTCACACCTCCTCGTGAAGGATCTCTCTCCCCCTCTAGAATTTATTCCCCATGGTCTCGGACTAGCGAGATACATGTTCCCGGTGGCTATTCGGCAAGAAATAGTTGTGCTTCCGCTGCATCGCTGGAGAGAGGAGGCGGAGGTTGCTCGGTGCCTCGAACGTGTGTGCGAGCACGGATGCGCTTGTTTTTATGACGCTTAGGACTTCCTCTCGATCTTGAGATCGGCAAGAGATCGTCTACATCAACCACGAGTTTGGACTCATTAAGCTTTGTTGGTATTCAAGGGTATGTTCTCTACGGATATACATCCGCCCGTTGGTTGTATCTAGTAGATAGATCTTGGTACATAGTTCTTCCCATCGTAGGAAATTTTTGTTTTCTATGCTGCGAACCCTACACTTTCAGCATTTCCTTTTCCTTTTTAAAAGAATCTATCAACATAAAAAGTGGCGCCATATACATGACACATAGTCCAAAGCGTGTATATTCAAATAATAATACCTTTGTACTTGCACTTTGAAGTAGATCACCATCATCAAAATGATCGGTATTCTTTCAAAATCCATTCTTTAGTAATTTTTTAGTGTAGTAAACACTTTACATACATCTTCTATTCATCCTTATCATGACGACTTTCATGATCAAGCTACTGTAGCTTATAAAGGCGAATCATGAGTATAACATTACTTTCCAAAACCCTTTTGGATGATTAAGATGTCTAGCATATCCAACCTTCATAAATTCTCATCCAATATGAGAACATATATTATACTCTATCATATTGCAACCAAAACATTGTTTCAGATATCGTTATATCTGCCACACATGATGGTTTCTGAAACAATTCTTTCAGCTCCTAGATAATCTCGATATTTAAATCAAGAATCATGGAGGCAAACATGATACTTAAGATACTAACACTGGAATTGTTACTCTCGATTTAATACCAATTATTAAATTTCACGGAGTAAATAGAGTTTGCTGAAAGTTTGCAATAGGACTTTAAACTTTAGATTGACACTCAACACAATACGATACCAGTTTGTAAAGTATATATCCATAATTCTATAGTTCTATTACCTCAATTACAACTATGCATAAGGTGGTGAACGAATGCGAATGACTACAACAAATTATGCAAATTCACTTTGATTTAATTTATGATAAATTGAGTTCTACTAATCCAAATTAGAAATGAACTCCCACTCAAAAAACGACATCCCTCGTGTCTTTTTGGTGATTACATGAACCAAATCCACTACACCAAGTCCGATCATCACGTGAGTCGGTGTAGCTTCAAAGGCGAGCATCCATATGGTCATCATATCAAAACATATGACTCATGCTTAACCTGTTGGACGAGTGCAAATGGTAGACTGGCTAATATTTTACTGTTGTATCCATAATCATTCATACAAATTTATTCATGGTCATTACACCCAGATTTTTGGATATGTTTAACAAGCTCTATTTTGCAAGTGTATCCTCAATTGATTCACACCAATAGAAATATGCTATATTTAGAAAGGAATCGAATTGTTCAACACATAAATTTTATAAATATAAGTTGTATCTACGTCATATGACCTTCTGCTGTCAGATTGGTACTGACTGGCAGTAAGTCTTCTGTTCTATGTCCAACTTCACTGTCCTTAACTTTAATATTCTATATATCTTTATCTTCTGTCTGATGTCCCTCTTGTTTATCCTGGTCTTTCCTGGTAGTTGTGTCAGAGATACCTATGCTTGTTTCTGCTGCTGCTGCTTCATCAGAGGGAGTCTGGTTGTTTGTATCTCCTCCTGCGGCCTCCTACAATTAGAAGTTTATATTAGTTCTTTGTTGAATTGTTATGAATGTTATAACCAGCATTAGATTTATCTTTTTTGTTTCATATTATAGTAAATTTATTTCCTTTATGCTAAATGAGCATCTACCTTTAGATATTTGTCTTTTGTTATTGGTGAGGTTGCGTGCTCCTGTCCTTTTGCTGCAGTTTCATTATTGGTATCATCTGCCTGATTGTCCAATTCATGAAAAAAAATACAACACTGTTAAACTTGCAACAATTCATTCTTATTATATCGTGCAATAACTTGTAATAAGTATATAAATTACCTTGATCGCTTCAATCGTTGTGTCTTCTGTTTTTTAGACGTATCAACACTGTTAGAGTTGTTTTTCTCAGTTTCCTTCTGCGATAATGAAAATGATGCATGATCTTCCATTCTGACATGTCCTCTTTTTGCTGTTAATCTAACTGATCTATCTTTCGGCGACTCCATGTACAACTTAAGCTTATCCATTGAGTCTAGAATCTCAAGTCCTACTCTGTTGACGTATTCTCTGTAGTTACTGTTGAGGCCTTGTTTGGTGTCATTTTCTAATTTTTGACATATGTTATCTGGGTTGTCTGCAGTCTGTCTTAGGAGATCCATTGCTTGCTGGATCTTCTCAACATCTGTTATGAGACCTCCGATTGAATTTGGCTGGACAGAAGGTTCTTCAGTTGGAATGTTTGAGTTGTCACCGACAATAACTATTGCATACTTGTTCTTCCCGTTCTCCTGGTCATTATCCACCACTGTAGTTGAGGAACTGTTTTTCTTTGTATGAAACCTTTTGTTGTAGTGCTGCAGCTCGGAGCTAGTCTTAACCTGTTTCAGGTGAGGAGGACAATTTAGATATTTTGATGCTCAACCTTCTTATGCTATGGAATGAAATCAAATATGCAATAAGGAAATACAAAGATATATATTATCAGTATGTGTACTTACATATTTCAATGCTCTGAATTCCTCAATGTTATGTTTCTGTCTGTCCTTGTTCACAATGGACAACAATAATTTATTGTCAAGAAGATGCAGCCTTGGCGTTTCAATCGTGTTGATTGAATTCTCACACCTTTTAGTGTCCAGATAGACAATTAAAGGCAGTATTGGGCATCCCTCAGTTCCCTTGGTATTTTTTTTACAGTACCCTTACCCTTTGTCTTATTTCTGTTTTCTTCTTCTCTACAAAAAGAATCCCGAACTCCTCTCTTCAGTTCATCCACTACTACGTGGCAGATATCCATTTGATGAATTTTCGTGTAGTCTACATTGTGTATCATCCCAGCCTTTCGGCCTATCCTTGCGTGTAGAGTGGGGCAGACAATACACTTGAAAATCACCAGAAATATGCATTGCATTGTGAAAGTATGTGTGTCACCTTTCTTTATTTTCTTATACAGATCATTAAGTTGAACTGTTTTTTTCCCTATTATTCCAAGTTCTTTCCTTAGCCATTGGAGAACTTTTGTGTTACCATCCACTATTGGTAATGGAGCTGCGTTAGGTCCGTTAGGGAAGCCGAACACAGATCTCACAACTTCTGGTGTTATTCAATGTCCACGCTGGCTCCAAGTTCCATTTTCATTGTAACTCTATCAATTTTCTCGTATCACCACAAGATCATTGGCCATGACAGGTTGGATGTTACTCTGTAATTAAATAGGAATCCCCTCCCAACATCTGATAGCCTCTTTCTTTGATCATTGTTAAGGATACATTTAAGCAAATTGCTGAGCTCTTTGAGTGAACACCTTACTGTGTAGTTTGTGCCTATGTCCTTGTGGAGCTTTTTGTCACCTATTGTCAAGGTTCTAGGAATCCCATATTTCTCCGATCCTCGCGTTTGTGTTTTTTCCCAGTTTGCTGCATGTAAGATTTTATGCTGTCAGTTCATGCTATGGATTTTCCAAAGTGAATGTCATATGGTTAATTTATTTATGTTAATCTTCACTAACCTGATTATCTAATTCTCCTCCATATTTTTCTGTATCACCTGCATCATCATCATCTTATCTTTCAAATTCTATTTCTTCTGAAAGAATGTTGTAGTCTTCATCATCGTCGTCTCTGCTCTAATCCTCATATGTGTTGTTCTCTTGCTCTTTTAGATGTCCTTTTTCTTCCTTTGATATACTAGATGCTCTCCTCTTATTTTCCCGAGGGTTATCTTTCTCTTCTAGAACTATTGCTTTCCGCCTCTTCAATCTTCTTGTATTGGACTATAAATGTATTGTGGTACTACTGTCTAGAAGTTGAACACTCAATGGGATTGGGTCATCCTGCGCTATGTTTTGTTCTTTTTTTTCATTGTCCACAATTTCTTCTAAGGTTGATGCAAGAGGTAGTTTCTTATTAACTTTATCCAGGTTCAATTTTTTTACTGCTTTCTTCTTGTTTTTCTTCTCTTCCTCTTCTGTGAGTTGATCTTCCACTTGCCATTCCTATGTTGGTGTTTCTGTGCAGTCTACACTCTGTGATGGTGTTATTGATAGCTGACTGGTGTGGACCTGACTGTTGTTCTGGTTATCTGTTTCAAATAGTTCAGCATTGACAACATCCTCTGTTTTCTCTTTCTCTGTGTTCTTAATGTCATCTGTAGTGTCATGTTGTGCGCTATCATTTACTTTAGTGAGGATGTTCATGTTGTCAGTAGTATCATCACCAACAAGGTCTTCCAAATAAACAATATGTAATGGTTATATGCTAAGGTTCTGTGTATTTCAATGGAAGTACAGATTTGTTTGAAGAGTAGTCTGTGCCTTTTCTTGTCTAGCATTGTAGTTCGGTTCCATTGTACCTATAGAAAAATATATACTTAGATATAAGTGTTAACCTATTGTATGGCTGCTGGATCTTAGTATTCTAGCCTCCTGTGTTTAACTTGTTTTTTATTTTTATTATTGTTACTTTGGTGAAATATTTTTCCTTACTAAATGAAGAACAAATAGTGGGTTGGCGGGGGCGGGACGGTTTGGGGTGGTGGCTGTTGGCAAAGCGTGGTGTGTGATGTTGGTGTTGGGGGTGTGGGAAGGTGGGTGTTTTGACGGTTGCCGGCGGTGGGCGGTTTGTTTCTGGATGTTGTTTCTCCTGGTCGACGGCGACGACGGTAGCAGAATGACTCTGTTTCCGTATTTTTTTCCGGACTACCTTTCCGGGGGTTGGAGACAAGAGGGAACATGAAATCGTGTATGGGGTGGTAGTTTTAGTGGATCTGCCATGTTTAGATGGAATGAACTGTCATGCGTCTATTTAATTTGAAGCCTCAGGTAATTGTGAGTGATCTGCCGTAATTATATTTGACGAACTGCCTTATTAGATTTTATTGATGCACTGCACAAGATCTACCTAGTTCTATGGAGTGCACTGCCTAAGTTCTAACGCGTGCATTGCCTTCTTATTGACCAGTATATCTTTACTTGTCTTTATTGCACACAGTTTATTTCTGAGGTATGCTCTATTTAGTTTTGTGTTGGGGGAGTGACATTGGATTCTCTTGGTTGACATTTTATGTTAATCTAGGTTGTCTTATGCACTGCCATAGCCGGTATGATCAGTACGTCTGTATAAATAAGTTTTGCGCCGCCGATCATACAGTTTATGCACAACCCTGATTAGTTATTTGTTTTTGTCCACTATGTTTTTGGCTTCCGAGTTCCGAGTTTTGATGTACTGCATAAGTTCTTCCGTGTGCACTGCCTAGGTTCTACAGGGTGCACTGCCTAACTTCTATCGAGTGCACTGCCTTCTTATTCACCAGTATATCTTTACTTGGCTTTGCTTGCATAAAGTTAATTTGTGTCGCATGTTCTAATTACTTTTGTGTTGGTGGAGTCATATTGGATTCTCTTATAATTTGTTTTAGGTCGACGTTTTATGTTATCTGCTTCCAGCTCGGCTTATGCATTGCAATAGCCGGAAAGATCAGTATGTGTGTTGACACAAGTTTTATACTGCCAGTTATACTTTTTATGCACTACACTGAGTAGTTATTTTTTTGTCCACTATGTTTTTGGCTTCCGAGTTCCGAGTTTTGATGCACTGCACAAGTTCTAACGTCTGTACTGCCTAAGTATAAGGGATTGCACTGCCTGTTTTCTACCGAGTGCACTGCCTTGGCATTCACCATTATATCTTTCCATGTGTTTGTTTGCACAAAGTTTATTTCTGCGGTATGTTCTATTTACTTTTGTCTTGGGGGTGTCGTATTGGATTCTATTATAATTTGGTTTAGCCCGGAGGTTCGTGTTAACTGCTTGTAGGTCGGCGTATGCATTACCATAGCCGGTAAGATCAGTATGTGTGTTGACACAAGTTTTGCACTGCCGGTCATACGGTTTATGCACTGCCTGAATAGTTATTTGTTTTTGTACATTATGTTTTTGGCTTCCAAGTTCTTACTGGTGGAGCGATACTGACTGATCTGCCTTAACTAGGTAAGATGGACTACCATTTAGTGTTCGTGTATGCACTGCATTTTTACTTGGTTTTGCATCTTTATTTATCTTTATAATCCATACAATTATTTAATGAGAATATCCATCAACACTAGAAGAATGTACTTACAATGGACACATGATTTGTTTGTCTAGAAGAAAACATTCAGAATGCACAGATTATATAGAATTACACATTCAAATGCTACAGTTAAACACTTTATAAAATTATGAGAATAACCATCATAATATTACACACACTAAGAAGTATTTCAAGATGGTTAAAATGACATTCTTCAGAAAATATAAAACACTAAATCAAAACCACATTTTATATATGGTTATCAACTAAAATCACCACACTGAGATAATATCGTAGCCACACTATGAAAGTCTTTACTGAATTCACACTTTCTTCTAGTCGTCTTCTTGCTCTCCGATCTGTCGACATCTTCTTCTGGACTGATGTCGTATTGCTCCTTCTGCCATATCTTATTGGTATCCTCTGATGGACCTGCTTGTTTATGTCGTTTGTGCGGTTTATAACCTCCTTGGCATCTGATGCACAACTTGTTATCCAAGATTGGTTTATCTAAACCGAGGAGATTCATGATGAATGCTATCCTCTTGTATAACTCGTATGTGACATATCCATCTATTGATGAGTAATGCAGATTCTCCGTCGGTATTGGCTTCCACTCCCATTTGTCATGCATGTTTGAGGCACGGGCTAGTGTCTTCATCTTAATGTATGACCTATCAATGAGTGCTGCTTCAAGATTGGACATGCCATCCCTGTGATTATCGCATGGGATCATCTTGAATATATCCTGTATGTCGACGTGGTACTCGTCATGGATGTCAAATTTCTCTTTCTTCATCATCTTTATGTCTGTCCTATTGTCCACACTAATGAATGTGATTTATATTTTGTTGAGAAAATGTCGTAGCCCCTGGCATTCCTTCGTGCTCCTAGCGTAATGATACACTAGGACGTGCTCCCTCATGGCGAGTTGTACTAGGGCGATGGTTTGTTGACGACCGCAAGGAGTGTATTCGAGTCGAGTCCTATGTACCTGCTGCTGTCGTCCTGTCAAGTAAAATGTGATCATTTAGTAAGTAGCAGAATCTAGTGAAACTGTGTTCAGAATAATACAGTTTAGGCTCTGCATTTTGGATTCTTACGGCATGAAGAACGTAAGAGTAGGGAAAAATGCAGGATTGCATTTTCCATGCCCACTCTAATGCTACAGTAGTTCATATTACAAATAGTTTGTTTGACCATAGGAAAAACAATGGATTCTAAAAAAGGATGTATATAGGGTTCATGTTTCATTCGAATGAAAATAGTTCAAAGTACTGGTTAGGAAAAAGTACTATGAATTTTCTGCATAATTCTTATGCAAACCTTTTGAAACAAAGAGACGGTAAGTTGGATCATTACTAACCTCGTCAAGCCAACCTTCATACATTGCGAGTATTTTGTCGACCGTGGATTCCTCGTTGGTGTACACCAAAGTAAGAACTGTCGTTCCATGAGCAGGAATGTGATGAATCTCCGTTGTCTGAAGCCCGTCGTCCATGGGACAAAGACATCTGGGAACACGCCTTGAATCTGTTTATTTCCGCAGTAGGAAATAAGGATGAATCTAATAAGAACAAGTATGTGATGGACTACAAAATAATATATAATTCAGCGCTAGAGAGGCATCTTGGTTTTTCTGAGTTTTGGCGCTGCAAATGATGAACTGATGCGCTCATGTTGCAACTTATTCCTTTACCGCTTCCACGATTCATCCTATGAGTATAACTAACTAATCATGCAAATCGTACTACTAATTATAAAAAAAAGACCCACTACAAAATTGTTCATACGAGACCTCAAAACTTCGCAACCATAAAACTAGTCCTTTTATACAAGAAAGGCCCACTAATACAATTCACATGCCCATTGTTATATGAAGCATAACACTGCTTCTCTACACGATTATGCACTACCTCATAATACATTAAATAAAGAAAACTAATAAAAAAACTTACATTTGAGACCTTAAAAATACGTAACCATAGATCTGCTTATACGATGCAAGAAAGGCCCACCAATACATTACACATGCCCATTTGATTTGGTAACAAACCACTGCATTTTAAACCTGTTATGCACTGCCTTGGTTTGTAAGATCCGTATGTATATTAATGCAGGTCATGCACTGCCTAGTATGATGATTATGCACCGGATTGCTCCGTTGGTAGGAATAGCTGAATTATTTTTGTTAGGAATAGCTAATTTATTTTTAGAGCATAGTATTTGTCTGGAATAGCTAAATATATATAATAATAAATAGTATTTGTCAGGAATAGCTGAATTATATACATAATAATAAATAGTATTTGTCAGGAATAGCTGAATTATATACATAATAATAAATAGTATTTGTCAGGAATAGCTGAATTATTTTTAGAGCATAGTTTTATTGTACACCGACTGAACTTCTCATTGTATTGTATAATCTCTTCCTATTAAGTACACAAAGTAATACGTTACTTTGATAGAAATGAACAAATTGGTGTAGCCTACAATTGATGTGATCCGTTATTACAGATAGTGCTATCTGCTGCTCAAATTACTTTCATAGTGTAGTGGCCTCGGATCAAGTAAGATTCGAAGTCCCTGTGATTAACATGCTAGTCCCTGGATCAATAGCTAGCACTCACAGCCGATGAAATATCATGTAAAACACAAAGTCTTTATTACACGGAGAATCCAGAGTATGAATTTATTACAAATTTGCTTAGCGTTAAGCTAGCTCAAATAACAGCGGAAACATAAAAGCAACTTGAGTCCATCAACGCACCAGGCTTGTCGAGTGTAGACTCGCGATCCCTACGCACCTTTCAATCTTCGGATTCTGCACATAAGACGTGCAACCAACAAGTTGGGTCAATACTTTGAATGTATTGGCAAATTACATCAAGGAAAGAAAAGACTATCTCTACATGCAAGGCTAGTTTAGGCTGTAGAGTTCATTTGCTCAAAGGTAGTTTTTCTTAAGTGGAGAGAAGAAGAGGAGATTTTCCCTACTTTGCAAACATTTGCTTAGATAAAATAGGGTCGAATGATACACGAGGATATTACACACCAAGTGTCCAAACAACCAAACACTTGGATATTACGCACCAAGTGACACTTGGATATTACACACCAAGTTCCCCAAATCCCACTCATTGGCGATATTACGCACGCCATGGGGTTTTAAAAACCTTGTTTAGGAAAGAGAGAGGAAGATCTTTCAGAGGCTCCATCCTTCATATGCTCAATGTTGTTCTGTTTCCGTGAACACGGCTGGTCGATCAGATTGTAATACTCTCGAGAGTTTGTGCACTTTACCCACAATCCACGATCAAGTCCTTTTACAGACAAGACCATGGCGAGGCTTTCCCTTAGTAGCCCCTCTACCTTCCAGATCCAACCATGCCAAGAACCTCCAAATGTTGGTACCCAGGTGAGGTTTCCCACTAAGTACTAGGCCAAGACAGAGCCCATAATGTATTATGGTTGCACTGGAAGCTTCTGAATTATGAAACATGGCAGACTTCTTTGATTCCTGGGTGGCCGTCCTACACCAAAATCCCACTCCTTGACCCGACAACCATTTCTCCCAAAAGAAAACTTAGTTTTATTTTGAAGTGGATTTGAGAAAGAAAGTTTGCTCTAGAGAGCCTTTATACTTAGAAAATTCATTGTCTTTCAAACCCCCCAACGGTGCTTTGTATATATAGCATAGCAAGCAAGCAAAATCAGGGGTAACCTATTAGGAGGGAAAATCCTAAGTATAGAGCTACTCATGGCATACTACAAAATCATCGCACTTGCAAAATAATACTAAGGGGAAAATCTACTAGAACATCCTACACATGCATACTACAGAATTTTGAAGATCACATGCATAGAATCAAATCTGGGACAAAAATTATGAACAAGTGGTGTAACTTTCCTTGATCCGAGCAGCACTCTACACAATAGCACTCCTTAGCGCACTCTGAACAATCTAATGAATCACAAACATAGATCTGATCACAACTTGCTCAAAACATGTCATAGAGATAATCATGCATGCATGCAACATGGTATTTTATGCAAGATTGGTTTTCTTAACTGACCAAGGTAGCATAATTGGGTTGCAATAGTGTTAAGGTGTTACTAGGATTAATTTCCCATAGGTTCAAATCAACTTGGGTCACTAATATAGTTCATAGGATAAATAGGAGATCCAACCATATAATTAGCCCCAAATTATATATAATGATCTTAAGCAAAGTTTTATAATTTTGTTCAGTAGGTATTGTGGAAACAAAGTCAACGCAACAGGAATCAACTAAAACGGACTTCTAACTATTTTTTTATGAATTAAATACTCCAATCTAATGATTAAATTCTACACCTAAAACCCTACGGTAAACTTGGAATTTTATTGCAGATCTGGGTTCTACATAAAAGTATGAATCCAACGGTATATTATAAGCTAAATTTGGCTAAATAATTAATTTTATACGAATTTCGCAAGTTTTAAACTAAATCTGCAAACAGATCTAACCCTAACTTAAAAAATCTTGCCAAGTGGCAGCCTCCGATTGGTCCAGCTGGCAAGGTGGGGGTGGCCTTGGTAGCAGTGCGGACGCTTGCCACAGCGCCACAGCGATTAGCGTCTAGCCCGCTCGCCCCTTCTAATCTGGGCCGTACCTAGCAGATCCAACAGACGGAAGCGATGGCGACGACTTACCAGCGGCGTCGATGGCAAGACGGCGGCGGCGCTTTCGGACGTGGTCGTCGGCGGTGCTGCGGTGGCTCCTCGGGGAAGCGCAGAGTATGACAGTGCTCTGCTCCTCCTTGCGGTCCTGCGTGCAAGATCGGCTTCGGCCCTTTCTTCGTCGTCTAGCCGCACGACTCTGCTGGTTCCCGCGAGCTCCGGCGGCACGTCGGCGAGAAATCCCCGACGCTGTGCTGCACAAGGGGAGGAAAGAAGAGGTCGGGGTGAGGCGGTGTTGCAAGGGGAAGGCGGTCAATAGAGAGAGAGGGTTCGGGGCGGCGCGAATCGTCGGATCTTCAACCTTCCTGAGCGCGACGCCGACGAGGAAGAACGGCAGCGATTCGGCGAAGCTTGAGCTAGGGTTTTTTTCGAGGGGAAAGCAACGGGAGGGGACGGGATTTTAAGGGTCAGATGCTTGGGGAAGGGGTAGCCGAATCCATTGGGATTTGGGGTCCGACACGGCAAAGGGGAATGTGTTCGTCACGGTCTCCGCGAGGACGACGATGGGGTGGGACCCCCGCGTCAGCGGCTGCCTTGCTGGCGCCTCGCCTCTCTCTTGGGATCTTGGACGCTGGCAAGCTAGGCGACGCGCGCATGTTAGTGGGCTGGCACAGCCGGCCCAGTTAGGTTAGGCCGTTGCCCCTTTTTTTAACAATTTTTCAATTTCTGTTTTAATAAAACTTAAATAACTTTTGCATATAAAGTCAAAAGATGATGAAACCAACTTCTAAATTCTTGTAAAAAGAAGGTGGTCATCTTAGGACCATAGTTTAATGTTTTACAAAGTTTTTAGAAGGATCAAGCTTGACTACAACAATAATGCTTACATAAAGAAATCTTTATTAAGGTTTTGATAGGTTTAGGTGTTAGGATTTTGTTGCAAATTTTTATTTGTAGGAAGCAATGATGCAAGGATGATGCATGCCACTAATAACATCCTATTATAAAATCTGGGATGTTACAAACCTACCCCCCTTAATAAGAATCTCGTCCCCGAGATTCGGGTTGGCTAGCAAATAGGTGTGGGTGTTCTGCCTTCAAGTCTTCTTCACGCTCCCACGTAGCTTCTTCCTCAGAGTGGTGGTTCCATTGTACTTTGCAGAATCTTATAGTCTTGGTGCGGGTAATCCTTTCGGCCGTTTCCAGTATTTTGATGGGTTTTTCCTCATAGGTAAGGTCATTTTCCAAGTGAACCTCATCTAGGGGAACGGTGTCTCTTAGCGGTGTTTCGGCCATCTCCGGGTGACACTTCTTTAGTTGTGACACATGAAACACATCATGAACAGTCAGTCCCTCCGGTAACTCCAACTGATAGGCAACTTCTCCTCTACGGGCCAGAACCTTATATGGTCCTATGAATCGTGGGGCAAATTTACCCTTGATTCCAAACCTCTTAACTCCTCGCAAGGGTGATACTCGGAGATATGCACGATCCCCTATTTTATACGCCACATCTCTGCGCTTGGAATCAGCATAACTCTTCTGTCGGGATTGGGCTACCTTTAGCCTATCCTGAATCTGTCGTACCTTTTCTTCGGCATCCTTGATCAATTCAGGTCCGAATAGACTACGCTCACCAACTCCACTCCATAGCAGCGGAGTCCTACACTTCCTGCCATATAGAACTTCAAACAGAGCCATCTTGATACTTGTCTGGTAGCTGTTGTTGTATGAGAACTCAGCATACGGCAGGTTATCGTCCCAACTAGACCCATAGTCTAGTGCGCAAGCTCTCAACATGTCTTCTAGAATTTGGTTCACCCTTTCCGTTTGGCCATCTGTCTGAGGGTGGAAGGTAGTACTGAATTCTAATCGGGTCCCAAGAGACTCATGTAGTTGTCACCAAAACTTTGAAGTAAACTGGGTGCCTCTATCTGACACAATTCCCTTGGGAACACCATGCAGACTTACTATTCTTGTCATGTATATCTTAGCAAGCTTAGCACTTGTATACGTGGTCTTTACGGGGATGAAGTGAGCCACCTTGGTAAAGTGGTCCACCACAACCCAGATAGAATCAAATCCTGAACGAGTCCGGGGCAATCCCGTGATGAAATCCATGCCTACCTTATCCCACTTCCAGTCGGGTATAGGTAGTGGTTGAAGTAATCGGGCCGGTTTCTGATGCTCGACCTTAACTCTATTGCACACATCACACAGAGAAATATGTTCGGCAATTTCTCTTTTTAGGTTATTCCACCAAAATCTATCCTTCACATCCATGTACATCTTCGTGTTACCTGGATGAATTGAGTATGGCGAATCATGAGCTTCTTGCAAAATCATCTTCCTGATATCAGGGTCATTGGGAACGCACAAACGCTTCCCGTACCAAAGGATTCCTTGTTCATCCAGACGGAAATCTTTTGTCTTTCCTTCACTTATCCTGACTCTTATTTCTTCCAACTCTTTATCTCCCTTTTGTGCTTCCTTGATTCTCTCTTGGAAGGTGGAAACTATTTCCATAGTCGCTACGTGTCCTTTCGGAACTATCTCTAGCTTGAGATCCTTGAATTGCTTGCATAAATCCTCTGGAAGTTCCCCTGCGGTAAGTCCATTCACATAAACCTTATGACTTAAGGCATCGGCCACCACGTTTGCCTTTCCAGGATGGTACTGTAAATCCAAGTCACAATCCTTAATTAGTTCAAGCCATCTTCTTTGTCTCATATTCAACTCTTTTTGGGTGAAGATGTACTTCAAACTCTTGTGATCTGTGAACACATCACAATGTTTTCCCATGAGGCAGTGTCTCCATACCTTGAGTGCATGAACCACAGACGCAAGTTCCAGATCATGTGTGGGGTAGTTGTGTTCATGGTTCTTAAGTTGCCGGGAGGCATAGGATACCACTTTCCCATCCTGCATCAATACACTTCCAAGTCCTTGTCGATAAGCGTCACAATAGACTTGAAAATCCTTTTGGATATCAGGCAGACACAGAACTGGCCCCGTTACAAGGCGTTTCTTCAACTCTTGAAAACTTGCTTCACATGCCTCGGTCCATAGGAATTTCTTTTCCTTCCTCAATAGTTCCGTCATGGTTTTGCTATTTTGGAAAAGTTTTCAATGAACCTCCGTTAATATCCTGCGAGGCCCAAGAAACTCCTAATATCTCCCACATTCTTGGGTGACTCCCATTCCGTCACGGAAGCTACCTTACTAGGATCTACGACAACTCCTTTTGCCGACACAACATGACCAAGGAATCCCACTTCCTTCAACCAGAATTCGCATTTGCTGAATTTGGCATACAACTTGTGTTCTCTTAGTTTTTCCATAATTAGGCGCAGATGTTTCTCATGTTCCTTCTCATCCTTAGAGTATATGAGTATATCATCTATGAAGACCACGATAAACTTGTCCAAATATTCCATGAACACCTAGTTCATCATGGTCATGAAGTATGCTGGGGCATTGGTTAGACCAAAGGACATCATGGTGTACTCATACAATCCGTATCTTGTGGTGAAAGCTGTTTTGGGTACATCCTATTCTCGAATCTTTAGCTGAAAGTAGCCTGATCGTAGATCGATCTTTGAGAACACACTTTCTCCCTTTAACTGGTCAAACAAGTCATTGATGTTGGGCAGAGGATACTTATTCTTAATCGTCACTTCGTTCAACGAGCGGTAGTCCACAACCAGCCTCTTGGTTTTATCCTTCTTTTCCACAAATAGGACGGGTGCTCCCCAAGATGACGAGCTAGGTTGGATGAATCCCTTGTCCAGTTGTTCCCTAAGCTGTTTCTTGAGTTCCTTTAACTCGTCCACATCCATCTTGTATGGTCTTTTAGCTATCGGCCCCGTGCCTGGCATCAAGTCAATGAGGAACTCGATATCACGGTCGGGAGGCATTCCTGGTAGTTCCTCCGGAAAGACATCTGGGTATTCCCTTACAATAGGTACCTCCTCCAAGCTAACCCCCTTAAAAGATTTCACCATGGCTTCCTTAAGTGCAAAATTTGACTTGATACGAATTCTCTTCCCTTCCGGTGTTGTGAGCATGACAGTTCTTTTCGCGCAATCTATGACTCCTTCAAATTCGGTCATCCAATTCATGCCCAAGATGATGTCTAATCCTTGTGATTCTAGAACTACTAGACTTGTGGGAAAGATGTGTGTCCCAATCCTTAGTTCTAGTCCCCGGCAACCGGAGTTTGCCACTATTTCTCCCCCAGTAGAACTTACCCTTAGAGGAAAGTTTATAGTCTCCGTAGGTATCTTGCCTCTATCCACAAATACCCTTGATATGAATGAATGCGATGCACCAGTATCAAAAAGAACAATTGCGGGAATAGAATTGAGCTTGAACTTACCAATCACAGAGTCTGGTGCATCACAAGCATCCTCCATGGAGACATGATTCACCGTGGCTTTGACAAACGAATTTGGCTTCTTCTCGTTTTCATTGCCATGGTTGTGTCCATTTCCATTCCCATTGCCATTGCCATTCTTCTTCTCGGGGCAAGAGGTTGCATAGTGCCCTGTCCTGTTGCACTTAAAGCATGTCACCTCACTGAGATCCTTTCCATTGCTGCCACTCCCATTGCGGTTTTTATGCCCATTGTGTTTGTGGCCGCCATGGTGATGACCGTTATGGTTGTGGCCATTATTGTTATAAGGTGGTGGTGAGTAATTGCGCTGCTTCTGGTATGGAACAGAGTGCTTGTGAGGGTTAGACTTCCTCTTGCGGTTTTCTATGCTCTTCCTTTTGGATTCAACCACAATGGCTCTGTCCAGGAGTTCCTGAAAGTTGTCAAATTTCTAAGCCACAAGCTGAATGGATATCTCTTCATTGAGCCCTCTTAAGAACTCCTCCTGTCTCTTGGCATCAGTGGAAACATCATCGGGTGCATAACGGGCCAGCTTGTTGAAAAGCTCACCATACTCGGTGACAGAACGGTGCAGCTGGTGTAGGTCGCGAAATTCACGCCTTTTCAGAGTCATAATACCGGGTAGCCACATGATGAGTGCGAAAAGCTAACTCAAACTGATCCCAAGTGATAGCATCAATATCCGGGTGGGTGACTTGGTAGTTATCCCACCATTCTGCAGCAGGTCCTTCAAGATGGTGTGCGGCATAGCGTACTCTGTCGGCTCCGACAGCTTGCACGGTGTCTAGCTTCTTGTTGATTGTATGTAGCCAGTCATCCGCGATGATTGGTTCAGCGCTGCTTGTGAAGGTAGGTGGGTTCAACCTCAAAAACCGAGTCAAGCGATCTTGTTGCGGTGGTGGCGGGTTGTTGTTGTTGTTGTTTTGCATGTTTTGAGTGAGCAGTTGGATCAGCTGGTTCTGAGTGGCCAAAAGTTGTGCTATTTCCGGAGGGATTTCAGAGTTCACACGTCTTGGCGGCATCTGTGGGGTTTGAGAGAAAAGTTAAGAAATAGACAGAAAGACTAGGTAGTAAACTCCTACCCTTATGAAAACATACCAAGCACACAAGACACATTAACACAACTTAACACAGAAAACAACCAAGTTTAGCTAAACCAGAAATGTCTTGGTATTTATTACAACCGCGAATAACGTTTTACTATAGAATTAAAGGTGGTCCAACTATTACACATCTTCCACGCCTTCCTCTTCCTCGTCCTCGAACGAGTAGCCT
Source organism: Avena insularis (assembly GCA_023614405.1). NCBI lineage: Eukaryota > Viridiplantae > Streptophyta > Magnoliopsida > Poales > Poaceae > Avena > Avena insularis. The sequence goes on from CM042689.1 coordinate 170,586,054, forward strand.
TCATGCTCTAGGGTTGTCTTGTACAACTCCATCTCCTTCGTGGTGGCTTCAAGCTTCTCTTGGAGGTTCTTTATCTCGTCCTGCAGCTTCTTGGTAGTGTCTTCTAGCTGCTCCTGAAGTCCCTCCTTCTCGCTTTGTAGCTCCTCCACCAGAATTAACTTCTTCGCGGCTTCAAGTTGCTTTGCCAAGTCCCTCTTGGAAGCTCGCACATCATTGATTATCTTGCAAAGGCCTTCGGTTTGCACTTCAGTTCCATCGATCTCCTGCTTGAGTTCCCTAATCCTCTTATTTTTATTTATCACCCTCTTCTCTTGGTTAGCGAACTTCTTCTCTTGGTCCTGGAACTTTATCTCTTGGAGTTTCATTGCCTCCTCCTGCTGCTTGATCATTTCTTCCTTCTCCTTGATGAGGGCGCATAGCTCGTCGTTCTTCAACATCTCGAGGAAGGTACCCTTTTCAAGGTCATGGATGTGGCACTCCAAATCTTGGTATTGGGTCCTTCGGCGCTTGGTAGAGGTCCTTTCCTCAAAGGTTAACTCCATGGGAATTCCTTCCTATCTCGTCTTCCAAAGAGGCCGCCACAGTGTCCTTGGAGAGCCTCATGATGACGTCCACATAGGCGACCAATGAGTTGCTGCAAGCTAATGCTAAGGGCCTTCTCCTTGGAATCGCTAACAATGTTGATTGCTATGTCTTCCTCCAGGTTCTTGCCTCGCTCTTGTCCAGCCTGGATGACTTTGACTCCCCAACAGCCGTCCTTGTGGAGTTTCTTCATTGTGCTCCCCTGGATTGTTGGGAGGGGAAGGTCCAAACGTGTGAGTAGGTCCATGAGGCATCCACCAAAGCGAAGGGGCTCGATGTCCGCGGCGGTGTCGTATAGGAATCTTGTCATCTTTAAGTTAGAAGAATGAAAGTTAGATACTTAATCAAGTAGAGGAGAATAGATACTAGAAGTGCGGAAAATAACTTTGTAGAAAAGCAAGTAAGGTACATAAGTTAGAGGTGGTTCCAATCCTAGGGTCACGTCCTACAGGAAACGATGTGCTCTGATACCATCTGTAGTGGCCTCGGATCAAGTAAGATCCTAAGTCCCTTTGATTAACATGCTAGTCCCTGGATCAATAGCTAGCTCTCACAGTCGATGAAATATCATGTAAAACACAAAGTCTTTATTACACGGAGAATCCAGAGTATGAATTTATTACAAATTTGCTTAGCGTTAAGCTAGCTCAAATAACAACGAAAACATAAAAGCAGCTTGAGTCCATCAACGCCCTAGGCTTGTCGAGTGTAGACTCGCGATCCCTACGCACCTTTCAATCTTCGGATTCTACACATAAGACGTGCAGCCAACAAGTTGGGTCAATACTTTGAATGTATTGGCAAATTACACCAAGGAAAGAAAGGACTATCTCTACATGCAAGGCTAGTTTAGGCTGTAGAGTTCATTTGATCAAAGCTAGTTTTTATTAAGTGGAGAGAAGAAGAGGAGATTTCCCTACTTTGCAAACATTTGCTTAGATAAAATAGGGTCGAATGGCACACGAGGATATTACACACCAAGTGTCCAAACAACCAAACATATTACGCACCAAGTGACACTTGGATATTACACACCAAGTTCCCCAAATCCCACCCATTGGCGATATTACGCACGCCATGGGGTTTTAAAAACTTTGTTTAGGAAAGAGAGAGGAAGATCCTTCAGAGGCTCCATCCTTCAGATGCTCAATGTTGTTCTGTTTCCGTGAACACGGCTGATCGATCAGATTGCAATACTCTCGAGAGTTTGTGCACTTTACCCACAATCCACGATCAAGTCCTTTTATAGACAAGACCATGGCGAGGCTTTCCCTTAGTAGCCCCTCTACCTTCCGGATCCAACCATGCCAAGAACCTCCAAATGTTGGTACCTAGGTGAGGTTTCCCACTAAGTACTAGGCCAAGACAGAGCCCATAATGTATTATGGTTACACTGGAAGCTTCTGAATTCTGAAACATGGCAGACTTCTTTGATTCCTGGGCGACCGTCCTCCACCAAAATCCCACTCGTTGACCCGACAACCATTCCGCCCAGAAGAAAACTTAGTTTTATTTTGAAGTGGATTTGAGAAAGAAAGTTTGCTCTAGAGAGCCTTTATACTTAGAAAATTCTTTGTCTTTCGAACCCCCCAACGGTGCTTTGTATATATAGCATAGCAAGCAAGCAAAATCAGGGGTAACCTATTAGGAGGGAAAATCCTAAGTATAGAGCTACTCATGGCATATTACAAAATCATCGCACTTGCAAAATAATACTAAGGGGAAAATCTACTAGAACATCCTACACATGCATACTACAGAATTTTGAAGATCACATGCATAGAATCAAATCTGGGACAAAAATTATGAACAAGTGGTGTAACTTTCCTTGATCCGAGCAGCACTCTACACAATAGCACTCCTTAGCGCACTCCGAACAATCTAACGAATCACAAACATAGATCTGATCACAGCTTGCTCAAAACATGTCACAGAGATAATCATGCATGCATGCAACATGGTATTTTATGCAAGATTGGTTTTCTTAACTGACCAAGGTAGCATAATTGGGTTGCAATAGTGTTAAGGTGTTACTAGGATTGATTTACCATAGGTTTAAATCAACTTGGATCACTAATATAGTTCATAGGGTAAATAGGAGATCCAACCATATAATTAGCCCCAAATTATATATAATGATCTTAAGCAAAGTTTTATAATTTTGTTTAGTAGGTATTGCGGAAACAAAGTCAACGCAACAGGAATCAACTAAAACGGAGTTCTAACTTTTGTATGAATTAAATACTCCAATCTAATGATTAAATTCTACACCTAAAACCCTACTATAAACTTGGAATTTTATTGCAGATCTGGGTTCTACATAAAATTATGAATCCAACGGTATGTTATAAGCTAAATTTGGCCAAATAATTAATTTTATACGAATTTTGCAAGTTTTAAACTAAATCTGCAAACAGATCTAACCCTAACTTAAAAATCTTGCCAAGTGGCAGCCTCCGATTGATCCAGCTGGCAAGGTGGGGGGGTGACGCGGCGCTAAGTGCTTGCTCGCCATTGTTGGCGCGAATATGTGACCGCCTTCGCTTCTAATCTAGGGCATCCTAGCAGATCCAATGGACAGAAGCGATGGCGACGCGATGGCGTCGATGGCGGCGGCGCTATGGCTTGGGACGTGGTCATCGATGGTGCTGTGGTGGCTCCTCGGGGCAGCGGAGAGTACGACGGTGCTCTGCTCCTCTGCGGTCCCTGCGGCGAGAGATCGGCTTCGGCCCTTACGGCGGCCGCACAAGGGGAGGAAAGAAGAGGTCGTGGTGAGGCGGTGTTGCAAGGGGAAGACTGTCAACAGCGAGAGAGGGTTCGGGGTGGCGCGAATCGTCGGATCTTCAACCTTCCCGAGCGCGACGCCGACGAGGAAGAACGGCAGCGATTCGGCGAAGCTTGAGCTAGGGTTTTTTTCGAGGGGAAAGCAACGGGAGGGGTCGGGCTTTTAAGGGTCAGATGCTTGGGGAAGGGGTAGCCGAATCCGTTGGGATTTGGGGTCTGACGCGGCAGAGGGGAACGTGTTCGTCGCGGTCTCCGCGAGGACGACGACGGGGTGGGACCCCCGTGTCAGCGGCTGGCAAGCTAGGCAATGCACGCGCGTTAGTGGGCTGGCACAGCCGGCCCAGTTAGGTTAGGCCGTTGCCCCTTTTTTTATTTTAACAATTTTTCAATTTCTGTTTTAATAAAACTTAAATAACTTTTGCATATAAAGTCAAAAGATGATGAAACCAACTTCTAAATTCTTGTAAAAAGAAGGTGGTCATGTTAGGACCATAGTTTAATGTTTTACAAAGTTTTTATAAGGATCAAGCTTGACTACAAAAATAATGCTTACATAAAGAAATCTTTATTAAGGTTTTGATAGGTTTAGGTGTTAGGATTTTGTTGCAAATTTTTATTTGTATGATGCAATGATGCAAGGATGATGCATGCCACTAATAACATCCTATTAGAAAATCTGGGATGTTACACATAGGAAATGTTCATGTAGCTTCGTATATAACTATTTCCGCTATATCAATTGTACTATACTATTATGGCTATTAGACGGTTCCCATAACTATAGTAATTATGCTCCCTGCTTTAAATCTTGGAAGTTATATCTCCGTTGAATCTCAAGATAAAAATCAGCTATGTTGTTTGCAAAAAAAAATCAAATTGTTGCATTGTCGCTACAATGTAGCTGCTGGTCATGTCTAACATCTTGAACTTAAATCTTTAGAGACGAAGTACAAGCTGAATTGGATCATCACATATATCCCTAGAATTTAAATCATTTGAGCAGGTTCGATCTCTGGTTACCTGATTTGTGGCGCCAGTGATGCCGACATCTCTCTCCATTGCCTTGCCTTGCTGAGATGGCAATATATTACTACTTGTTTTGAAGCGTGGTTCAAATTTTCCCTAGATCGACATGCGGGTGGCGGCGGCTGCAGCCCTAAATCGATATGAGAAAGTTAAGGGTTGTTCCAGGATTAGCTGGTTATAATAGTTTGAAGAAGATACGCCTACCTTCCCTTCCTTCTTTAAACACCAACGACGGATGGAAAGGTTTTATCTCCAGAAAATAAGTTTTCTGATAGGTGGGTCATATTTCAGTACGAAAATGCATTACCCCTTTTCTAAGAAGAACACTTCAATATTGATAGTGACATATATGTGGGGTTGACGATCGTACCAGTTCTTCCCCAAGGGAGAGTCAGTACATTTTAACTGGGTTTCATGGCTTTGTTTATCTATTTTGCACTACTCATATACAACCAACAATGTGCACCAAGATACACTGCTCGTATACAACGGATGCACTGACCATGAGTGCTTTGTGATACTGCTTTTATAATGCCATGCACAACGAGATGCAGTGCCCGTGAACTATATATGAAGTCCCTTACAAGTGATTTATAATGCACTAACCATAAAAATAATATTAACTGCCTTCTAAACGCTTCATAATGTGCTATATGCATGGCGCAAGATAACAATCTTTGGCAGTGCACTGACCGTGCAATGCACCCCACCTGCTATGCACAGTGATGTGCACTGCCCGTGTACATAGCATGCATTGCCAAAAGTTATCTGTACCCAAGTAGAGTTATGACATGTGGGGTCTTGGTTCAATAATGAGGAACTTATTGTTTCTCACCTACTGTGCACTGCTCGGTGAAAGATAATAAGAAATGACAGTGTACTAGCCGTGTAGTGCAATCCCACCTGCTATGCACATAGAGATGCACTGCTGGTATACCAACCATGCACTGCTCGTTGAGTGCTTCGTGATACTGTCATTATAATGCCATGCACACGAGATGCACTGCACTAAAGCTCTAGATGAAGTGCCTTAGAAATGCTTTGTAAATTGATGTGCGTAAAGGTCCAGGATAACATGCAATGGGAGTGCACTTACCGTACATGCACCCCGCATGCTACGCACACTTCTATGCATTGCAGGTAAACAAAGTATGCACTGCCTATGGAGTGCTTCAGGATACTACTATTATAATGCGGTTAAAAATATGTATGCACTACCCATGAATTACATATGAACTGCCTTCTAAATGCTTCATAATGTGCTATATGCATGGCGCAAGATAACAATCTTTGGCAGTGCACTGACCGTGCAATGCACCCCACCTGCTATGCACAGTGATGTGCACTGCCCGTGTACATAGCATGCATTGCCGAAAGTTATCCGTACCCAAGTAGAGTTATGACATGTGGGGTCTTGGTTCAGTAATGAGGAACTTATTGTTTCTCACCTACTATGCACTGCTCGGTGAAAGATAATATGAAATGGCACTATACTAGCCATGCAATGCAATCCCACCTGCTATGTACAATGAGATGCACAACTTGGATACCAATCATGCACTGCTCATTGAGTGCTTCATGATACTGTCATTATAATGCCATGCACACCGAGATGCACTGACCGTGAATTGCAGATGAACTGCCTTTGAAATGTTTCGTAAATTGATGTGCGCAAAGGTGCAAGATAACATGCAATGGCAGTGCACTTATTGTACAATGCACCACTCATTCTATGCACACTTGTATGCACTGCAGGTAAACAAAGTATGCACTACCTACAGAGTGCTTCAGGATACTACTATTATAATATGGTTAAAAACAGGTATGCACTGCCCATGAAGTATACATGAACTGCCTTCTAAATGCTTCTTAAGGTGCTGTACGCACGATTCAAGTCAACATTCTATGGCAGTGCAATGACCGTGCTATCCACCCACCTGCTATGCACGAGGTGCACTGCTCGTGCACATAGTATGCACTACTGAAGGTTATCTATATAGATGTGGACTTCTGACATGTGTGGTCTTGGTTCATTAATGATAACCTTTTTGTTTCTCACCTACTGTGCATTGCTCGGTGAAAGATAATATGAAATGGCAGTGTACTAGCCATATAATGCAATCTCACCTGCTAATCACACTAAGATGCATTGCTCGAATACCAATCATGTATTGCTCGTTGAGTGCTTCATGATTCTGGCATTATAATGCCATGCACACCGAGATGCACTGCCCGTGAGCTCTAGATGAACTACCTTAGAAATGCTTTGTAAACTACTATGCGCAAATGTCCAAGATAACATGTGATGGCAGTGACTTTACCAAACAATGCACCGCACATGCTATTGATGTCTACGCACTTCTATTCTTGTAGACAGTTGTTGGACCTCCAAGTGCAGAGGTTTGTAGAACAACAGCAAGTTTCCCTTAAGTGGATTACCCAAGGTTTATCGAACTCAGGGAGGAAGTGGTCAAAGGTATTCCCTCTCAAGAAACCCTGCAATCAAGATACAAGAAGTCTCTTGTGTCCCCAACACACCCAATATAGGTGCACTAGTTCGGCAAAGAGAGAGTGAGATAACGGTGCTAGAAAATAGCTTCTGACTTGTTGACGTGGGGTAACGGTGCCAGAAAATAGCTGATGTCGTGGAGGAACAGACTAAAGGCAAACTGATGGAAGCAAGCAAACATGCAACAAATCTAGATGCAAACGGTGTTTCAATGTTTAGAAACAAGGCCTAGGGATCATACTTTCACTATTGAACACTCTCTCATATAAATATCCTCCCTTCATGATACTACTCTTAACTAATCTCCGGTTGAACACTCTAATCCAAGGTAGGGCTATAACAGCAAACCTCAAAGTCCGCCTTCCCCAATCTAGATAACCCCACACTGTTACCTTGAGCACTAGATGGTTCCAACAAACACCACAATTTCATAGAGACATCCAACTCCAAATATAACTCATAACAAATATTCAATCTAGGCAAAGTGCCACACATGGTATGCACGTTGTCACTTTCACACACATGGGGAAAAGCATAGATCTATTAAAGCACAAAGAGTATTTATGTATACTCAAACTTAAGTGCCACCATGGCGTGCACGCTGTCACTTTCACAGACATGGGGAGAGCAGAGATCTATTGAAGCACTTGAGTAGCAAGGTAGATCTACTTGATTACAAAGCTCATGACCACAAGATCATGCATAGAGAGAGAGATGAACACATAGCTACCGGTAGAGCCCTTAGCCCTAAGGAAGAACTACTCCATCCTCATCATGGGAATTAGCAATGGTGATGAAGATGGCAATGGAGATCGATGGAGATGGATCCGGGGGCACTTCTCCGTCCCGGCAAGGTGCCGGAACAGAGACTTTCTGTCCCCCGAATCTCCCCTTCAGTGGCAGCGGCGCCACGGAGGTTTTCGTGGCTTTCTGATGGATTCCTAGTGTTTTTGGGTCGGAGGCTTCTTATAGGCGCAGGAATCAAGGTCGGTGGGGGTCCAGGGGGCCCACACCCCCTGTAGGCTCCTCCAGGGCTTGCCCGCGCCTGGGGGTGCGGCCACCCTGTGGCCCCCCTTCGGCTCTGCTTCGTGGTTCCGTGTTGCTCCCGGAAAAATAATGACTTTGGCTTTTGTCCCGTCCAATTCCGAGAATATTGATTTTCTGCCTTTCTGGAACCAAAAACAGAAGAAAACAGGCAACTGGCACTATGGCATCTTGTCAATTGGTTAGTTCTAGAAAAGATATAAAAACACCTCAAAGTGTAGATAAAGTAAAGCAAAGTAGATACTAAACAAGCATGGAGCATCAAAAATTATAGATACGTTTCCAACGTATCAAGCATCCCCAAGCTTAACTCCTCCTCGTCATCGAGTAGGTAAGTGATAAAAAGAATAATTTTTGAGGTGACATGCACTATCAAAACCAAGATGAAACCATTTGCAATCATCGAAAGCTGGGATCAAAGAACTGTAAACATGTGCATGAAAGATGGAGTTCTATCAATAGGACAAAGTAACTATGCATGGAACATGAAAGTCTACAAACAAAGATCATGAATAACATGCATTGAAAAATGTTTGTTTGTTTCACATACAAAAACATGGCATAGTGGCATTCAGCTTGTCCCTCATAGAGTAGCAAATAGATGCATAGGACACCTTCAAAGTTCACAAGGGTGACTAGAAACAAATAACACAAGAACAAGTAATATCACAATATGCATCAATCAATAAGCTTTGGAACACTTCACAGAGAATTACAACTATGCTCTCTTAATGGTGCCTAAAGGTAGAAGGTGGATACTCAACATAATAGTGAAAGAAAGGCCCTTCACAAAGGGAAGCAGGGATTTCAAGTTTCAAAAAGAGCTTCCAAAAATTATGGTACTTGTTAGCTTTCAGCCCTCATTGCCCCTATCATAAGCATCTTGAAGTGATTAAGGTTAAAGTGAACAAAGATGGAGTATATGCTTGACTAAGCATAAGTTAGCAATCTCAAGTCCCTTGAATACGAGGGCCACACCTCATGCTACTCAACTTTAGTCACCTGTAAGTTCTTGTCATTGTAAGTATTTGCATATCATTGAGAACCTCCAACGGGGTACACCTTGCACATGGTACAGGAGCTATCCCATAACCAAAATGACAAGGCAAGCAGACAATGAGCATCTTAGCAATCTTCTTATTTACCATGGGAATATGGTGCTTTTTTATCTCTTTACTCTTTTCTCAATGTGTCTCCTTTTTTATAAGAATAATGCTTCATAGATGTCACTGTGGTGATGCTGCAAGTTTCCACCATGATTAGGCATGGCTTAGGCTAGCGGCCCAGGCGTTTCTCTAACATAGGATACAAACTCCATGGACTTACAAGTTCCCTCTTTATTTCACACCGGTGACATCCATAGACAAAAGAGCATGATATCAACTGAGTACAAAGTACAAGTGCAATGTTGAAAACGTTCCCCGTGACAGCACGGTTCTGCTAATTCCAACGTATAAGTGCAATCATATACAACATAGATGACACAATGATTCAAGTTTATTAGGGGCAAAGAATATAAAGTGTGCCATCAAGTTTGTGAGGGATTTAATCACTAAGTTTTCACATAACAAAATAGTTTTTAATTGGAAGATAGCTAAAAACAAGAATATACTTGGAATGGTGTGACACACCATGCATATGAGTTTATAGTGGACACTTTGGAATAACTTGGTTTTTTGGGAGTTGGAAGCATGAGTAGAGCTTACTCATACAAGTGGAGGCTAGCAAAAGACTGGGAGCAACCAACTAAGAGAGCAATAATGGCCATAATCATGCAGAGCAACAAAACATTACTAATCAAAGCATAGAGTGGTACTACCAGTCAAGGATTAAATGATCATAGAGGCTAAGGTGACTGGTTCATAGTCATAACATGGTGTAAGCATGTGCCAAGTCAACCCAAACAAATCATCAAAGGAGAATACCACAATACTATGCTTTTGTATGTTAAAACAACGCATGGTTCCTTCAAGGCACATTAAGCAATCCTAATTGTTTGGAACAAGTCATGCTACAACAATAATCACTAAGCATAAGGTCAAACAACACCTAGCATGACATGATAAAGTCTATGTCACAGTCAAAACAAGCTCCCTTTTGTACCACTAAACCATGAAGCTTCCTACTCTTTTCCAACACCAATCAACTTATTTGAAACAACTCACAAAGATAAAAATCAATAAATATCAGTGAGCTTGTCTCACAAATCCACAAAGAAGAACTAAAAATTTCTAAGCTAAAAGAACAAGAAAACTAAGGCTAAACACAGTGCTAGCAAAAGTGAACACTCACATAACAATAAGAGTGAAAACTAGAGTGTTCTAGGCAATAAAAACAGAGTGTGTCTCCAAAATAAGTGTGTTGTGATCAAACCAACTTTATTCAAGCAAACTAAGCAAACAAAACCAAAAGTTAAAACTAATACGCTCCAAGAACAACACAACAGTGCATGAAACAATAAAAACGAAGTGTCTAGAAAGACCTGAGCTTTTTATTGATGAAGAAGGGGATGCCTTGGGCATCCCCAAGCATTGACACTTGTACCTCTTGAATATTTCTTGGGGTGACATGGGGTGCCATCCCCAATCTTGAGATTTTGTCCATTCTTCATCTCATTACATCTTCCTTCCTCTACACCTACAAATATTCCTTCATATAAAACTTCACACAATCTTCATTACCAACATTAGTGCATTCAAAAGATAATAAACCTTTGAGTTTAGCTTTAGAACAGCAAAACTTTAACTAAAAACACAAGCTACTGTAGCAGTTCCCTCAAAAAGCTCAATTTCCCAAAAAGAACCCAAAAGGAATCAATAAGAAGCAGATGCAAATAATGGCAGAAATCTGTCAAAACAGACCAGCAAGTAAAAACCGATTTTTTTCGAAGACCTTCTGTTGCTCAAATCAAAAAGTGTTGAACTAAAGAAAGTTAGCTAACATACTAGGGGATTTATTCGTAAATTTTCAGCTCAATACAAGTTAAAGGGACTCCTCACGAATTTTTATGATGGAGGACAGAAATCTGTTTCAGAACAACAACTCCCCAAATCTTACTTCCCTCTCATTAGAGGTCATTCTTGGCACAAAAAGCAAACAAAAAAGGATAAGTAGAGGTCATTACTGAAGTAATAACTTCTAAGACTCAAGAAAACTCTTGGGTTATCTCCCAACAAGTACTTTTCTTTAACGCCTTTAAGTTAGGCATGATAGTTTGAGAAGATGCTCACATAAGAAATATAAATTGAAGTAAAAGAGAGCATCAAGAAGCAAATTCAAAACACATTTAAGTCTAACCCACTTCCTATACATAGGAATCTTGTAACGAAACAAGTCATGAAAGCACAAAACAACAAGCATAGGAAAGCAAAACAAGTGCAACTTCAAGATTTTCAACATAAAGAGGGGAAACTTAATATTTTTGAGATGCATAAGACCATGTTTCCCTCTCTCATAATAACTTTCAGTATCAACATGAATAAAATTAACAATATAACTATCACATAAAACATTCTTATCATGAGCCACATGCATATAATAATTATTACTCTCCACATAAGCATAGTCATTCTTATTAATTGTAGTGGGAGCAAATTCAACAAAATAGCTATCATTATTATTCACATCACCATAATCATCAAATATAGGAGGCAGATTGCAATCACAATTAATTTTCTCCTCAATAGTAGGTGGGCTGAAAATATCATATTCATCATTGTAATCATCATAAATTGGAGGTTTGGTATCATCATAAGTAATAGAATAGCTATCTTCCAAAGTTGGGGAACTAAAAATATCATTTTCATAAAAAACTAGCTTCCCCAAGCTAAGACTCTTCCATAGCATTAGCAATAATGGTGTCCAAAGAATTCATACTAATAACATTGCTATTAGCATGCAAAAGTTCCTTAGTTTTTTTAATTTTCTCTTCAAACACTTCATATCCTAGCTCAAGATAAACACTATAAAGCTCTCTAATTTTGTTGTTGTTTTCCATTAAGCCTAACTAGTGAAAACAAGAAACAAAAAGACAAAATTACAGAATCTATAGGAAATAACTTTGAGCACTCACACCGGAGGATGTGAGTACCTTTTACCTTAACTCCCCGGCAACGACGCTAGAAAATAGCTTGATGTCTACACACTTCTATTCTTGTAGACAGTTGTTGGGCCTCCAAGTGCAGAGGTTTGTAGAATAGCAGCAAGTTTCCCTTAAGTGGATTACCCAAGGTTTATCGAACTCAGGGAGGAAGTGGTCAAAGGTATTCCCTCTCAAGCAACCATGCAATCAAGATACAAGAAGTCTCTTGTGTTCCCAACACACCCAATATAGGTGCACTAGTTCGGCAAAGAGATAGTGAAATACAAGTGATAATAGTGCCAGAAAATAGCTTCTGACTTGTTGTTGACGTGGGGTAATGGTGCCAAAAAATAGTTGATAGTGTGGAGGAACAGGCTAAAGGCAAACTGATGGAAGCAAGCAAACATCCAATAGATCTAGATGCAAACGGTGTTTCAATGTTTAGAAACAAGGCCCAGGGATCATACTTTCACTAGTGAACACTCTCTCATATAAATATCCTCCCTTCATGATACTAATCTTAACTACTATCCGGTTGGACACTCTAATCCAAGGTAGGGCTATAACAGCACACCTCAAAGTCCGCCTTCCCCAATCCAGATAACCCCACACTGTCATCTTGAGCACTAGATGGTTCCAACAAACACCACAATTTCATAGAGACATCCAACTCCAAATATAACTCATAACAAATATTCAATCTAGTCAAAGTGCCACACACGGTATGCACGCTGTCACTTTCACACACGTGGGGAAAAGCATAGATCTATTAAAGCACAAAGAGTATTTATGTAGACTCAAACCTAAGTGCCACCATGGCGTGCACGCTGTCACTTTCACACACATGGGGAGAGAAGAGATTTATTGAAGCACTTGAGTAGCAAGGTAGATCTACTTGATTACAAAGCTCATGACCACAATATCATGCATAGAGAGAGATGAACACATAGCTACCGGTAGAGCCCTTAGCCCTGGAAGAACTACTCCCTCCTCATCATGGGAATCAGCAATGGTGATGAAGATGGCGATGGAGATCGATGGTGATGGCTCCTGGGGCACTTCCCCGTCCCGGCAGGGTGCCGGAACAGAGACATTTTGTCCCCCGAATGTCCCCTTCGGTGGCGGCGGCACTACAGAGGTTTTCATGGCTTTCTGATGGATTCCTAGGGTTTTTGGGTCGGAGGCTTCTTAAAGGCGCAGGAATCAAGGTCGGTGGGGGTCCAGGGGGCCCACATCCCCTATAGGCGCCTCCAGGGCTTGCCCGCGCCTAGGAGGGTGCAACCACCATGTGGCCCCCCTCGTATTTGCTTCGTGGTTCCGTGTTGCTCCGAAAAAATAATGACTTTGGCTTTTGTCCCGTCGAATTTCGAGAATATTGATCTTCTGCCTTTCTAGAACGAAAAACAGAAGAAAACAGGCAACTGGCACTGTGGCATCTTGTCAATAGGTTAGTTCCAGAAAAGATATAAAAACACCTCAAAGTGTAGACAAAGCAAAGCAAAGTAGATACTAAACAAGCATGGAGCATCAAAAATTATAGATACGTTTCCGACGTATCAGCTATGCACACCTGTATGGACTGCTTGTAAACAGAATATGCACGGCCTACAAAGTGCTTCAGGATACTACTATTATAATGCTGGTAAACAAAGTAGAGCTCTGACATGTGGGTCTTGGTTCATTAATAAGGACCTTCTTGTTTCTCAAGAATCACGGGTTGCGGCAGGCGGATATAGCGTTAAACGAACACTGCTCTCTCGTTCTTCTTTCAGGGTTGTTCTTCCACATTTTAAAATCTATTTCAACTAGAAAAGTTCATCTATTCATCTCGCATCCCTCCACGTCTATGTGATTCGTCGTATCCCAGAAGGTTTATTTCCGTCTAGCTCATGTGTAGATCTCTGTATTATGTATATGTTTAGCTAATTCATATAAATCTTTCCGCGCTCACGACGAATGAGTTTGTTGCTAGCGATATAGTACTTGCACATCCCTAATTATGAACGCTATAGGACGAGTGTTGGTTAAGCATGCTTCAATTTATGTTTATTTTTTCATTTATGCTCAATGTATCATGTTCGCGAGGTGAATATTTTTTAATTTGCATTTTTGTACTTATTGTATCTTGTGTGTTGCGTCGAATGTATAATTTTGAAATATGACATATATGACTCACTAAAAAAATTCATACCTTGTTAACTGATAACTTGTTTTTTTCCCTGTCGACAGAAAAAAATATTCTCATATAGAAATGACTGATCATGTTTTCATCACTCAGTTATCTCTTCCAAAGTTTATAAAACTGGTGAGAAGGATAACGGATGATCATGTTTTGCTAAGAAACATATAAATTGATGGTATGCTTGGTATGTGCTGTGAAGAGTTGCCAAGGTCACTAGTTTTGTGGCTTGTTGCTCACTTTAATATTACTACAAGAAGTTTTGAATTTCCCAACGAATGCGGCTTTGAACTGAAGCCCTTTCATTTCAACAAGATACATCAGATCCCCTTTGAGGGTAGAACCATAAAGAAGGCGTGTCTGCAATGGATACGCGATATGGTCAGAGAATTAACTGATTGTGCAGGGCCAACACCAACTATCAATGAGCTGGAAAGGACGATTACTCCTAACCTGGTAGGATCTCAATTCAAAACAACTTTTGTTCTATTTGCCAATACTATTATGCTGTGTCCGAGCACATATGATGGAGCTAGCCCAAACTACTTCTCTGCAATTGGAATGTATTATGTGATTGAATCCTATGACCGGTGTCTTGCTGCGTTCAACAAGCTCATTAGCTGTATTGACACTTTCTAGAAAAGTGGTTTGAAAGGTTCATTTGGTGGTTTCATTCCAATTATCCCGGTTAGTTACCCACCGTGATACTTATTTTCTTTAATATTAGTTGTCAGTAGTTTCTATGTTATTTTAATATGGTTGTAACAATTTTAATGCATGTAATGTACTTTGAACTATTGGACACGAATGCTCTGCTTCTAGGCCATGCACTGCCTAGAATCTCTTTCTGGACAACTAAAAATATGGCGTTATATGAGAGTCTTGACCAGATGCCTGATCAACAAAACGTTTATGGTGTTCACAAGGCAAGACTCCCATAGTTATTCATATTATGTGTAATTATTACTACGGTGCTTGTTGCTTCTTACTCATATTATTCTATTGTATTTTCTATTTTGTCCATGTTGAAAAATGCAGCTGAAGGATATAAATGAAACTGTGTTTTCTAATGTGGAGCTGAACGAAGAGATAGTTCATAACATTACAACTTTCATCGAAAAGTTTGTAACAGACCCACTTATACATGCGGAGGTAAGAATTTTTATAATCTTCACAATTCTTTCGTTCATGATCATGACGAATCTTCTTGTGTTTGTGTTCTAGATGTACATTTCCTACTTGACCTTAAACATCCATGTTTTTAATTTCTCGACCTTGTTCTAGTAGAGTATTAAATTCTCTCATTGTTGCATTGTACGATTTTTCTGCCTGCTTTAGCTACTTCCTACCTGAATGAACATTCTTTCTAGAGTTGCATGTTCTACTAGGTTTAATTAGGTAACCATACTACTGGTGTTTGATCATAGTGTTACTTATTCAGTTATCTCAGTAGTGTAGTGCTAGATTTATGATATTACAAATAGACGATAGCGATAATGTTTTATACTATCAAAACATCCAGGCTGCCAGAGAAATACAGGAGATAGTGACGGACATGTATGCTGACACATTGTCTGCGATGAATCTCAATATGAAGAGCAACATAAGAAAGATTTCTAGAATATCTATGATCAATAATGAGAACATGGGTATGTACTCTACACCTCAAGGGCCCCTATATGTAAGAGAAGATAATGAGTGGGATGCTGAGGACAAAGACAATGTGTTGGATAAATCGACAGATAGGCTAACATCTATATGTAGAAGGCTAGCATAAGACTGTGAGGTGCTTGTCAAGTTAACTTCTGCAGACCAAAGTTATGGATCTCCCGATAATATGAAATATATGCAGGAGTTGGAATCTTGCTGTGAGGCCCTAGTACATATGTTACCGACATGTGATAATTTGTTCAGAAGACAAAAATTACCCAAGATGAACTGTGAACCAATTGATTGTAGTGCTACTAACGATGTCTTACAGTCAGATAATATGAAAATTCATGTCGCAGGTTCAACGGAATCCCTGTAATCTTTCACAGAATATGCAGGTCAGGGTTCTGGTAACATGACGGTTGCTAAGCCTATTACAGCTAAAAATTGTATACCAACAACTGCAACTTCAGTTGAAAGGCAGCAAGTAGACATAGTTATTATTCAGGGCAACACTAATACAGTATGTGTAGCGACTTCCATTATATGTACTAAAAATGAATCCCGGGCACAGCTTTCATTAGGAACAAGCTGTATAGAGCATGTAATGAACGAGATGGACACTGCAGATACAATTCATGTGTCAGAAGCATCATCTCAAAGGAACATAACTACTGTACAAATTTCCGTGTCGGATGTATCCAATGGCGTGTCAAATACATTTGACAATGAAGACAGACCAATAATTCAGGTGCAAACACGTGGTTTCGATCATAGCCATTCTGTACATTCTGAGTTAGCAACTCATTACGTACAAGATACTTTTGATGAGAGACTGTCTGGTTCTGAAAATACATTACGTGATGCTCAAATGATGGGCTTTAATCGCCTTAAGGTATAGGTTGGTGCAGAAGCTGCTGGTTCGGTGCATGTTGCATGGTCTGACATTCCTAATCTAGTTACAGTTCCCCTGCCAAAACTGGATATTGGAAATTACAAATGAAAGCTACAAGTGTTTGTAAAATTCAATACTATAGCCCCCAAGCCTCTAGTTGAAACAAAATTAGTTCCAACTAGATGCTTAAAGAAAGACTAAGCATACTTGCTGAATTAAAAGCTCATACTATAGCCCCCAACCTTCTAGTTGAAAACTGAATTAGTTCCGACTAGATGCTTAAAGAAAGACTAAGCAATTTGCCGAGTTTAAAACTCTCACTGTAGCCCCCAAGCCTCTAGGTGGATATTTATCTGGCTAGATTCTCTAAGAAACTAAGTGATTTTGATCTTCTTTCCACAGAATCATAATGCTCGGAGAGGCGTTGCCAAAGAGAAGTTCCACAAGATGCGCATAGAGCTAGAAGCCAAAAAGGGTAAAACTGCCTTCTTGAAGGAACAAATTACCAAGAGCAAGAGTCTATTTTTCCTTTCGTTTTCGTACTCCGACTTGGTCTTGTGCCTTCACTCTCCGACTACTCACTGTGTACTTTTCTTTCTCCGACTTGTAGAAACTATCGCCAAGGCCATGGACATTGTTGAGCAGTCCAAGCAAATTGAGTTGCTAGATAGCGAAAACAAGATCCTTAAGCAAGATAGGACTGATACCTTGAAGATGCACGAGGATTCCATGGCGGCGTTGTAGGAATCTTCCAACACTGAGATCAACCGCTTGAAGGAGGAGATTGTGATGCCGAAAGAGCAGAAGAAAGCTGCCAATGAGCAAAATCAACGCAATCTTGAAGTATACAAGATCCTTCGACAGGAACGGGATTCCATGGCGGAGACGCTCCAGCAAGCTGAGGCGAGCATGTTTGGTAAGTGATTCTCCGTTTTGTACATCTGTAAGTTAGGTACTTTGAACTTTTGTGTGTTATTGAACTCATGTGCTCCCTTGTCGGAAATGCAGCTCCTATTGGTTTGACCAAGTCGCCTCCTCCGCCAAAGGAATGCAATGTCCTCGCCGACAACTTTATAAGCACCACCATCAAGCAAGCCAAGGAGATCTCCAAACCCATCAACATTAATATCAAGGCGGTGGATTCCATGATGAAGTTCTCGGAGATCTTGCGTCAAGACCCCGATCGCATCGTAAGCTAGAAAGCTTGATGTACCTGGGCTGACACAAGGATGTCTCTGGCAATGGTCAAGGCACACTATGAAAATGCCGACCTCGACACGGTAACCTTGGGTCTTCCCGATGTAGACGATGAAGGCCAGAAGATTGACCATAAGGCTATCTGGGCATCGCTCACGGGTCTTGACACCAGGGTTGCCGAGCTAGTCGATCCCAACGTCTTTGTGCCGCTGGAGATCATGGACGGCGACCGCCAAAGCTCCTCCGAGTCCCTTAAGACCACTGACTTCGAAGATGATGGCTCTCCTACTGCCAACGATGCTGCATCCAAGTCTCCTGCGCTAGAGGAATGAAAAAACACTTTGTAATCTTTGTTCCCTCTGGTTTGGTATATGCGGAAAAACTACTAAGTTAACTTAAGGCAGAAAAAACAATAGTTGTAATTTCCTGCTACTTAAGTACTGGTTCCAGCATGTAATTATTTTTTAAGAAAGTGCTGGCTTACCCATTACTCTGGTTTTTATGCTTGATCTTTCGTGAGTCGGAAGACTCATAGTCGGAACCATGCGCTCAGGTGATGAATCCCAATGGCACCGTCAAAAACCTAAGCACAAAATCGCTGACAACAAGTGCCAAAAGTCACTAATCTAGAATCCACATAAAAACAACAAAGAACATGTAGACCAGAAAACTTAAGCTAATGCCCGTAGGCGGAATTTTCACAAGTGCAAATGCAAATCTTGCGCATAAAGGTTTTATACGATCCAAAAATGAACACTAAAGGAGGTAAAAGACTCAGAAATATGAGTGAACCAAAGAGCTTTATTTCATTGATCATATAAGAGGTACACAATAGATAAAAAATATGCTAAGTGTAAAAAGTACGTAGTTGTGCTATGTTCCATGGCCGATCAAGCTCCGGGTAGTCATCATCCGGGTCACGTCTCTTACGCTTATGATCTTCGCTGGGTATATCCTCAAGTTCACGATTGTCAACGAGGTAGTAAGACCCATTGAGCAGCGCTTTGCTTATGATGAACGGTCCTTCCCATGGCGGGGATAATTTGTGTGACTTCTTCTGCTTAAGTCAGAGCACCAGATCCCCTCTTTAAACGAGCGATGCCGAACACGGCGACTATGGTAGCTACATAGCTTATTATGGTAGATGGTGGATCTTTGGCATGCCAATACGCGCTGTTCCTCGAGAAGGTACACATCTAGGCGTCTGGGTTATTTAGCGTCATCTTCGTCATAGGCGGCAACTCTTGGTGAATCGTGAAGGATGTCGGAAGGCAGGATGGCTTCTGCTCCATATACCATGAAGTAAGGGGTGTAGCCGGTGGATCTGTTGGGTGTAGTTCGTAAACTCCACATCACAGATTGTAGTTCCTCCGCCTAGGCTCCAGCTGCTCTATGTAGCGGTGCTTCAAGGCGTGGCTTGATTCCCTGCAGAAGTAATTCATTGGCTCGCTGAACTTGCCCATTGGACAATGGATGTGCCACAGACGCTAGGTCAAGTCGAATGCCCTTGTCCCAACAATAAGCTTCCACTTCTCCGAGTGACAAGTTGCTACCGTTGTCGGTGATGATGCTATGTGGGAGACAAAATATCACCACTAGATCCCGGACAAACCTAAGGGCAGTTTCCCCATCAAGCTTTCTAATGGGTTTAGCTTCTATCCATTTGGTGAATTTGTCAACTACTACTAGCAGATGCGTAAACCCACATGGTGTTGTCTGCAATGGACCAACCATGTCTAGCCCCCAGAATGCAAACGGCCAAGTTATTGGTATTGTTCGCAATTCTTCAGCTAGAACATGTGGTTGTCGGGCATAATACTGGCATCCCATGCACGTCTCAACCAGCTTGTCAGCGTCCGCCTTCGCGGTCAGCCAGTAGAATCCTTGCCGGAAGGCTTTGGAGACCAATGATCGAGGAGCGGCGTGATGCCCGCAATCTCCGAGATGGATCTCACGTAGGATTTCAATACCTTCTTATTGGGAAACACACTTAAGGTATACACCAGTGGTGCTTCTTTTGTAGAGCTGTCCATTAATTATGGTATAGCCCTTTGCTCGACGTACAATTTGCCGTCTTTCGACCATGTTGTCGGGCAATGTTCCGTGTATGAGATATTCCATGAATGGTTGTGTCCAAGCCAGAGGGACCTTTGTCACTGTGTGAACAAAAGATTCAACTGTATCCGGATTGTCGATGTCCGCTCTCTTCACGGATGGTGTCTGTAGATGCTCCAGAAAAACGCCAGGCGGAATTCATTTGCGCCCTGATCCCAGCTTAGACAGTGGATCAGTCGCCTAGTTTTGCTCCCTAGGTACATACTTGACTTCGTAGCCCAAGAAGCTCTTGGCTATCTCGTCCACTTTGTCGCGATATGCTGGCATCATAGGGTTCCGCGCATTCCAGGTGCCAGCCACATGCTGGGCAACCAAGTCGGAATCTCCATAACAAACTATGTGCTTGATGCCAATATCCTTGGCTACGCGTAGTCCGTTAATGAGTGCTTCATATTCTGCCATGTTGTTTGTAGCCTCGAATTAGATCTATAAAACATAGTGTAGCTTTTCCCCGGTTGGTGACTGTAACAGTACACCAGCCCCCGAGCCATTGAGTATCTTTGATCCGTCAAAGTGCATCACATATTATTCTGGCTCCGGCATAGGGTAGCATCTGGCATCTCCGTCCAATCTGCAATAAAATCCGCCAAGGCTTGTGACTTGATAGCGTCGCGTATTTTTTAGGTGATCTCGAAGGCAGCAAGATCTATGCCCCACTTCGCAACCCTTCCTATGGCGTCGCTATTGTTGATGATGTCAGATAGTGGAGCCTTGCTCACAACTGTGATAGGGTGATCCTGGAAGTAGTGCCTTAGCTTCCAAGAAGCAAGGAACACTCCGTAAGCTATCTTCTGGTAGTGCGGGTAACGCTGCTTGGACTCCGTCAAGACCTTGCTTACATAGTAAACTGGTCGTTGAACTTTGTACTCATAGCCTGGTTCTTTCCCCTCTACCACGACGACGATGCTGATTACCTGGTTGGTGTCCGCCATGTAAATTTACATAGGCTCCATAGGCTCGGGTGCTGCAAGGATAGGCGCCGGGGATAGTATCTCCTTTAGCTGCTTCAATGATGTGTCTGCCTTGTCTGTCCATGTAAATTTTTCTGCCTTCTTCAGCAACTTGTACCGCGGCAAAGCCTTCTCTCCAAGTCGGCTGACGAAACGACTAACCGCTGCAACGCAGCCTGTTAGCCGTTGTATGTCCTTCAGGCATGTCGGATGATTTATGTTTAGGAGGGACATGATCTTCTCCGGGTTCACCTTGATTCCACGTTGGGAAAAGTTGAAGCCCAACAATTTGCCGGCTGGGACCCCGAAGATGCACTTCTTAGGGTTAAGCATCATGTTGTATTTCCGGAGATTATCAAAGGTTTATTTTAAGTTGGAGATTAAGTCATTTGACTTTTTAGACACCACCGCAATATCGTCCACGTAGGCGTGAACGTTCCGACCAATTTGATCGTGTAGGCAATGCTGCATTGTCCGATGGTACGTAGCACCTGTGTTTTTCAGCCCAAAGGGCATCGTGACATAGCAAAACGTGCCATAAGATGTGGTGAACGAAGTGGCCAATTGGTCCGACTTCCTCATCTTAATCTGGTGGTATCCTAAGTATGCATCGATAAAACACAAAATCCCCGAGCCAGCCATGGAGTCAATGACTTGGTCAATGCGAGGCAAAGCAAACAGATCTTTGGGACACGCTTTGTTCAAGCCAGTGTAATAAACACACATTATTAATTCTTTGGTTCCCTTTTTGGGGACAAGTACAGGATTGGCCACCCATCGGGTGTGAAGGACTTCTCGGATAAAACTAGCCTTAAGTAACCTAGCTATTTCTTTGCCTATGGCGCGTCTCTTCTCGTCTCCGAAGCGTTGTAGAGGTTGTTTCACAGGTTTGCATTTTGGATCAATATTCAAGATGTGCTCGGCGAGTTACCTAGGTACACCTTTCATGTCGGCGGGTTGCCAGGAAAGATGTCCCTATTCTCACGGAGGAACTCGACGAGCGCGCTTTCCTATTTGGGATCCAGGTTCGTCCCAATGGCGGTGGTCTTGCAGGCATCGCCTACCACAAGTTCCACCGGCTTGGTTTCGATGGTGGTCTTGAATGCTGGGGCAGAGTCAGAGATCTTCTTCTTTGATGCCGGCATCTCTGAGGCATCGACCTTGCTCTGGATCTCCTTGAATTCTTCGCTGTAGAGGATAGCTTCTGCAAAGGCTGCTTCTCGTAGTCCCTTGCCTTGGTAAAGCTTCCGGATATGGTGATGACACCGTTTGGTCTGGGCATCTTGAGCTTGTTGTAGACGAAGCATGGCTTGGCCATGAAGGCGTGGAAGATGTCACGTACGAATATGACGTGGTACACGCTTTTGAAGGGGACCACCTCAAAGGTCATGCGTTCTTGGCGGTAATTATTAACATCGCCAAAAGCGACCTAAAGTGTGATGCACCCAAGGGACCGAGCCTCCCGACCAGGAACTATGCCATGGAAGATGGTGCTGGTCCACCTTAGGTTAGCCTCCGTCAAGTCCATCTTGTGCAGCGTATCCAAGTACATGATGTTGATGCTGCTTCCACTGTCCACCATACATTTGGTGAACTCATTGCCATCAATCAGGGGGTTGATGACCATGGCGTACTAGTTCTCCGTAGGGATGAGGTCTGTGTGATCCTTCTTGTCTCAAGTAATTGGAATCTCCGACTAGCATAGGTACTGGGGAACTAGGAGTAGAGTGGCGATCAGTATCCTCATAGAGGTCTTCTGTTGTCGGATAGTGGGGGTTCCAAGGAAAGTGTGGAAAATGGCCTCCTTGTTCTCGAAATGGTTCTTGCCCTTGCCATCGCTCTTGAAGGTGTACTTGGGGTCAACATCCTCATCTATATCCTTGAATCCTTGGACTACTCTTCCTTCTTCTTCCCCTTGCCCTTGCCTCGCGGTCTGTTCTTCCGACTTCGTTTGTTGCCGGACTCTAGGTCCTCCTTGAGATCGTTGACGAACTTGCAATGGCAATTGGTGTAAGTGTCCTTTACTTTGACGTAGAGGTGTACGAGGCACGGAATATCGCGGTATTCCTCGTAGGTTTGGGGAACGCGGAGCGCTGCCGAGGTAGTTTCGCTGCCTCGCTGCTGCCCACGACCAGCTCCCCGTCCTCGGCCACGCTGTCCGCCATCACCTCGTCCTGCGAATGTCATGGCGACCATGTCGGAGGTTTGATTTTCTTCTGGCGGGATCTTCCTCTTGGTGCTGTTGTTCCTCCTAGCTTGAGTTGGAACGGCCGTTGCCGGCAGGTAGCCGCGAGCATCGTCGTCGGCAGCTGCGAACTCACTGGCCAGCTGGATCATCTGGTTGAGATCTAACCGGTGATTGTCCTACAAGCGCTTCAACTTATGTCGGAGCAACGTACCTTTCTCCAACCCATCGATGAAGGCGGCCATGGCGGTATGAGCATGCACTCATGCGCAGGAATTCTTCATATCCAGCCAGCGAGAGAGGTAGGCGCGAGATGACTCGTCTTTCTCCTACACGCACCGCTGTAGATCACCAATAGTACAGGGACACTTATACATACCCTTGAAGTTCTTGGTGAATGCTTCATGCATGTCCAACTAGTTGCAGATGGATTTATCCGGCAAGTCATCAATCCATCGCTGGGCCGTGCCCGCTAACATCAATGGGAGGTACTTGACGGTGATGTTGGGGTTACCCCCGGCGATCTCCACTGCGTTGACGTAATCCTACAGCCATGTAGCTGGCTTGGCGGTGCCGTCATAGGGCTTGATAGTCTTGTCAATTAGGAAACCCTTGGGATAAGTGGAGGTCTGTTTTCCAGGTCCAAAGCAACGTGGTCCCAAGTATTTTCCTTCCCAGGCCTCGTGAATCTTGTCCAAACATGAACGTGCGCCGTATGGCTCCGGGCTTCTTTTCTTCTTCTTGCCATCAAGGGATGGGCTGCATGAACGACGCGGGCCTCCTCTGCCATGGTGCCTGCTAGGGGGCGACGGAGGCGAAGGTGGCGGTGGGTTAGCCTTCTTGCTGTTACCTTCCTGTGACGCCTCACGCTTGTCGCGGTTGCTTGTCGGACATGGAGGTTCATGACGCGACCTACTGTTGTATCCTTGGTTACGCTCTCCGTCATAACGGGTCTGTTCCATGTTGTCGCGGATGACAATGTCGCTCTGCCATGGAGGAGGAATATCCGTGCGACGGTGAGCCTTGGGGTCTTCGCGATGTCGGGGAGACCGGGACGATGGAGATGTGCGACAAGGATGAGCCTTACCTCCGTGGACAGAGGATGTGGGATAGCATCCTTCCTGTTGTGCGCATCCCTCCTTCGTTCTAACAAACCCGTCTGGGACCCGACATCATGAGGGGATCGGTCCCTTGGCATCTTAGGTTGGCTACACTGGAAAAACGATGGGTCAGACTCAAGCCTCTGAGAGGTGGCCTTTTCCTGCTGTTTCACCGCCTTGGCCACAAGGTCATAGACCTGTTCTACAGCTGCGGGTGATCTATCCTGCTCCAGAAGTGTCTTGGCGACGATGAGGTTGAGCAGAGGGGTGGGCATCACCTGTCTGCCTTCGCTGTGAATGTATGGCTTGGCTTGTGCCGGCTTCGAGGGAGCCCATCCTAGATTTCGCCGTACACCAGGATCGTTGATGACGCGAGCCGGAGATATATTAGCCTTCTGCTGCTGTAGCAGAGTCTTGTACTCGGCCTCCATTTGTAACATACCACCTTTCTGTGTAACATAAATAAAGACATGTTTGAGCATTGCATGCATGCATAACACTTGCACTTTGGTTTAACCAAGTAAGAACAAATAAAACCCTAATAGCCTTCCCTCTCTCTTTGAATCAATTCAAATGGTTTCTATATTTTGAAAATTCTCAAAACAAATGGAGCCCAAATGGTGTTGAGGGCCCCTTAGTGTTTTCTGATATTATATAAAAGTTTCTGTGATTTTAAATTATTCAAAATAGATTTGAATTCAAAATATAAAAGGAAATCAGAAAAACAGAAATAGAAAAGGTTTATGAAATAAAAATCTAACTAACCTAGCTACTGGGCCGAGCCCATTTTCTCCCCTCTCTCTCTGCCGCCAACACAGCCAGCAGCCAGCCCACCAAGGGCCCAAGCGCAGCCCACCAGGCCCGTACCCCTTCGCTTGTCTTTTCCCCGTCTTCTTCCTCGCCGGTAGATAGAGTTAAGCAGCTCGCTGTCGCCTCGCCGCCGGCCGCCATGCGCCAAGATCCGTGCCGGGGCCCCCGAGTGCCTACAAGATCCTGCAGGACACGACGACGAACCCTAGCGCCCTCCCACTTCTCCTCTTCCTCTCCCTCACTCGCTGCAGCGCCATGGCCGAAGAACCCTAGCTGCCAGTCACCGTCGGCCTAACCATTTCCGACCACCCCAGCTCAAGCCGATGACACCGCTAGACGCGCCTCGCCGCCCTCGTCCTCCTACTCGAAGCACGCGAGCCGGGACAACCTCCTATGGCCGGAATCGAGCAAGAAGCGCCGTCGGCCATCGTCGTCGTCACCGATGATTACTCCTCCGTTCGTGCGTGCCTTGCCTCGCCACCACCACCATCATGCTCCTGGTGAGCTTGTGGTGCTCAAGCACCCCTCTGTTCTCTCCCTCTTCCTCTGGATCTTCACCCCCGCGAGAGCCCGACGCCGCCATCGCTCGCCGTCAAGGCCGCCGCCTCGATGACACTCGCACGCCAGCGCCGCGCCACTTTCTCGGTTCAGCGATGCGCTGCTTTCCAAGACCTAGTCTTGCGTCCTCGCGCACGCTCGATCAACATATCAAGATTCGATCTGAGAGCAAGTTCTTCGATGATGTCAGCCTGACATCATCATGATGTCATATTTCCTTTTTAGTTTATTTTAATCATTTCTATAATAGAAAATGTATGACAGGTGGGCCCTGCCTGTCAGGGTTTCAATATTTTCTGTGAATATTTTCTAAAATTAATAAAAGTCTGACATGTGGGCCCAAGTTTGGAAATTATTTTAAATATTCCAAAAATGATTTAAAATGAATTAAAATTTGGAAAATTCATAACTAATTCATTTTAAATCAGAAAAATACAAATAATATACCAAAATGATCAGAAAAATGAAACCTATCTAACTAAGCTATAATCATACATTGTTAATCAACTATGATTTCAAGTTTAATTAGAAGAACCAATTGAACCCCACAAGTGATTCCGATGATCCTCCTGTTTTAGGGTTTGGACATCTCAGACCCCCTTTAAAGTGACCAAGCATGTTCTAGGGTTCATTTCAACACTATTCAACTTGTCATATCATTCATATTGTATGAGAAATGCACATGTAATGCGTTGAATTATGCTTTCTCTATTCCGGTGATTGGTTCTTGCGAATAGGAACCAAACCCGAGGCTGAAGTAAACGCCACCGAAGAGCAGTATCAGTCCAACAACGGACAAGGCAAGCGCAACCCCACTCATATGTATGAATCCTATGTTCACAATGTCACATCCCAAATTTTAGATTTGGTACTACATATCATTCATGTCATTGCATCATGATCATCCATGCAAAATTTCAGTTTGAAATGATTCTGGCAAAACAATATTTTCAAAGCCCTATTTTGAATTACTAAAACACTCCTACGAGGGATTATACGAGGGCTTGTATAATCCACTATTTGAAAACTAGTGGGAAGGAGTACAAAAGGATCCTAGGTTGATCTTCTGAATTTTAGAAAAATTTAAAAAGAAATTTCACTCAATTTGGAGTTCGTAGGAAAAAGTTACAATAGAAATACTAAAACAGTAAATAGAAAAGAAAAAAGAGCAGCGCATTGCTGCTGCAAGCAGGCACAGAGAATGGCACCTGCCCACGCAGTCACTGCCACCGCTAGCTAGGGCCCACCCGTCAGGGCGAGCCGGCCAGGACACGGACGCCGAGGCCGACCCGTCCAGGAACATCACCCCCGCGCGCCACCGCGACCCCCTTCTCTTATACTCTAGCCTCTCCTCTACCCGACCCCCTAAACCCTCGCCTCTCTCTCGCCCTCAAACTCCGGCGATTTCTCGCCAGAGCTAGCCGCCGCCGCCGCCTTCCCCGCTCGCGGTAAGCGCCTCCGCCGTTGAGCCGTCGCCCTCCCTTGCCTGCGAGCCTCCCCCGCGACCTCGACCACCGCCGCTGACCCCCTTCTCCCTCTTCTCTTCCCGCAGGGATCCCCGACGTCGCCGCCGCCGAGCTTCGGCCGCTCACCACCGTCGCCCCCGTGCACGCCCGTGGCCGCCTCCACGCCGACGACCTCTGCCCCGTCGCCCCCGACACTGTGCGCCACTTCACCGCCGCCGAGGACCGCCGCCGCCGTCGCCCCCGACCCCGCCGCCGCCATTGTCGGTGAGATACCTCGCCGCCTTCCCCCTGTCCTCCGATCTGCAGCGGACGGCCCAGATGGGCCGTTGACTGGTCACGCTGACCGCTGACTAGTCAGCGTGCCACGTCAGCGAGGTCAACCCAGTCAAACGCTGACTGGGTATTTTCTAAATTGATTTAATTGGCAGAATTGACCAAAACTTGCAAATTTCATATTTTTAAATCTACTGGGCCAAAAATTACAAATAAAATATGTGTAGATTCAGTAACTCATGTAGAATCTTGCTGTAGCATTGTTTTACACTTTTACTTTAAGATTTTATCCAGAATAATTAAATGAATTAATGCTCTTTTTAGAGAAATTAATTCGTAGAATAAGTTCTGTAACTCCAAAAATTGCAAATAATATGTCCCTGGATTCAGTAGAACAAGGAGAATCTCAAAGTGAGTTAAAAAGTTAGGCTTACAGTAATAAATTTTGCAGAATCTATTTAAAGGCTTACTGCAGTATTTTAATTACTCAGGGAGTTATATAAATCCTTTTTGAGAAATTCCAATTGGTACTGTTCCTATTTAGTATTGCCTATACAGTAGAAATTTTCCAATATTTTACAAATAGTATGTTAACAGTAGTGAATTATTTAGCTTCTAGCTCTATTATTGAGAATTATAAATTGCATACTTGTTTTCCTTGCGCTAAAAATAATTTCCATGCATGCATACAATAGCTTTACTGAATAAGATTATGTGATGCTGCTGTAGCATCAATCCACTTGTCATGCATGCATCTTGCATCATCTTTGTTTGCATATGATTGTGGATGGTTTGTTTATGATTGCAATTGTATCGTGTAGATTGTGACGAGTGCAACGCTTGCTCTATGTGGATTGTTCTTCCGACCGCTACAACCAAGGCAAGTAGATGCTACTTTGTTCATGATGTTATCCTACTATTTTCTATGCATTGTCGTGTATTTTGTAGATGCATGTGTAGGATAATACTATCGCTATGCTATATCCTATTATGTGGTAGGGCTTTCCTTGTAGATGAACCACCGTTGGTAGATGTGCTTAGCCATGCTATGATGAACGAGGGCTGGGTTACATCACTGAAAGTTGTTTCTAAATATGTTGGTTTGTGAAAACTAAAACAACTTAATCAATGAATCTCCTAGGTGTGATGGGATTGATAATTTTTGGTGGTATCATTGCGGAAAGGCACCCAGGTATCAAGAGAAAATAATTGGCTTCTTTATTTTGTAGCTTACGTGCACAACCATGTGCCAATAATGAAATGGGCAGTTGGTTGGACTCGGTAGGTTGTGGTAACTCGAACCCGCATATCCAGAGATGTAGAATTTTGGTAGGTTGGACCGGTGCGCGTCGGGATTGGGGAGCTACTTCCCGAACGGTCTCTTCTTGGACTTCTCCCTATCATCACCCAGAATGCGAGTGATGGTACGAGCTGGGCTGGCCAAGTCACATGGGTAAAGTGTACTAACCCCCTGCAGGGTGTATAATCTAATCGATTAGCCATGTCCCCGGTTATGGACGTCTGAGTTGCTTGATATTGATTCCATGACATGTTTCTCGCTCATTCTAATTTCGTAATTGCTTTAATGTTGTTGGGTTAACTTAATTGGGATCTTTTCAAAGAAAATCAAAAACTGTTTATGAAAGTAGGATAAAGGTATTTGCAAATGCAAGATAGCCACAACTCCACTTGCCAAATATGCATGTAGATGATAGCACTATTGTCTCCTTTAATAGCTCTGCTTTCCATACATTCTATGTATTGACCCTTCGGGGCTGCTACGTTTCATGTTGCAGGATATTCCGATTCTGAGTAATCGATTTAGGCCAAGGTACTCCACTCGACACTTGTTCACTTGTGGGCAATTTGAAGAATGGAGGATTTGCTTTATTTATGTTTCTACCTGAATAATTTGAGCTAGCCTTGAGATAAGCTTTTATTGTAATAATGGTACTCTGGATCTTTGTTATTCATGATACACGGATATTTTGCTATGTTATTCATCTTATTCTATTGTGGGCCAATGAACCGATCCAGGGATTGGCATGTCACATAGAAGCTACGGTCTTTTCAGAACTGTGGTGTTACAAGATGGTATCAGAGCCCGTGTGTCGACTGTAGGATCGTGACCTAGGTTTGGGATAGGAAGCCATAGATTTATTAAAGCCTATATTAACTTTGTCTTTCGTCTTATGCCTTTCACTCTCGTAAATTCTTACCATTTGCTATTCTCACACTTTCCTCTTTTAATTGATAGATGGGAGAAGTCAGGACTGAGTATGCAACCATGGAGTCACCAAGGCCCTTTGCAAGACAGTTAGCACAACTCTCGTAGTCCTTGGGATTGCCACTGCCCATGTTCAAGGGAAGAAGGCTGTACACCTATGGATATGGCGAGGATGCATGGGAGATCACCACTTTCATCTTCAGGGATGCCGCCTTGCCAAACCCTGTGCATCTGATCTACACCAAGATATACTGCAACTGGGGACTTGGAATAAACTTGGCCCTGCATGAAGCCCTGTCTCGCCAGTGCCATCTTGTCCGACACCTACTGCCAGCAAACTCACCCTACCGTGACTATGGGAGGCGTGATGAAGATGGGAACATTGTGGTTACCCCAGGCGACAGGAACAACATGCCGCCCCGTCGAAGGCACATAGAGGACATGGAAAGGGAGAATGGAGCTCTAGGTGAGAAAGTGATGATGGTAAAGGAGATTGCAGACTTTGCCAGCAATGGTATGGTGGTCCAAGGACAGGAGATAGACACCTTGCATGAAGCTGTGGGAGTTCTGGAAAATGCCCTAGTAGGCAGGGATGCAACCATAGCTCAGCCTAATGGAACTGTGCAGGAAAACAACCAGACCATACAACAGTTGCAAGGGACCGCCCAGGAAAGGGATCAAACTATTGAGGGTATGGCAGCCCAGATTGCCGCTCTCCAAGCACAGCTGAATCCGCCCTCTGATGATGACAATGGAGATGATGGCAACAATGATGATGATGATGACAGTGGGAATGATGATGATGATGAGGATGAGGATGATGATGATGGAGACGATGATGGTGGAGGAGATGAAGTTGTTGCAGCTGTAGCAGAGAATGAAGAAGAAGAGGAGGATCCAGAAGAGGTGGAGTTTGAGATTTCAACTGATGACACAGGAGAGGTTTATACTCCACCGCCATGGTTGGATCGTGGACAGAAGCGCCAACGCATGAGTCCAAGGACCTACCGCAACCTCTTCAAGAAGTAGATAGAAGTCCACCAATTAGTCTTCGTTAGGTAAAAATCGTTGGGATTAGTCTTGATCTATGTAAAATTTAGTTACTGTTAGTTTAAGAGTGTTTAGTTGCTTATTTGTGTACTCCAATATCCCAGGATTATTTGTGTGAATTTTATGGAAGAGTTATGGCAAGTTTGGTTAATATCTGAGTTATTCCTGTTGCAGTTTTCTGCTGATACAGCAGTACTGTATGATTTTTCATATTTTACTGGTATCTGGGAAAAATCTGAACAAAATAGAGATGGTTCGAAACTCTCTGTACTCTATACACAAAAATCAGCAAAAATTCCTGATGAGTTTAAGTCAGGTAGAAAAATTCGTGAACACTGCTGGACTATTCTGGCAGATTGCTGTTTTTAATGCTTTGTTGATCTATTGTGTAGATAACCATTGCCAACTCTTCTAAAAAAACTATTTCAGTTGATATATACTGCTAGGGTAACCCCTGGGATGTTGCTGGATCACTTGTTTGTTGATGTGTTGCTTGCTTGAGATTGTCTGCAATTGTTTTGTTGTTGTTTGGTCATAATGCATGGGTAGAATCCTGTTTCGTTATCGATTATTTTTAAACTTACCTGTGCTGAACCGCAGATGCCTCCCCGCCGTCAACCCACTGAGTTGGAGCAGCTCATGGCAGCTCAGGCACAGCTAACCCAAGTTATGACCCAATTCATGGAAGCTCAGAACAACAACAACAACAACGGGAACAACCAGCCTCAGGGAGATGCTCTCACCAGGTTTCTGAGGCTAAGGCCAGCTAAATTCTCCACTACAACGGAGCCGATGGTTGCTCTCGACTGGTTGTGTTCAGTCAACAAGGATCTGGTAACTGTTGGGTGCACTGATGCTGAGAAGGTGAGGTTTGCCGCTCACCTGCTGGAGGGACCCGCCGCTTCTTGGTGGGACACTTTTCAGATCACCCACCCGCTGGACACCATGACTTGGGCAATGTTTGAGGAAGGTTTCAGGACCAACCACGTGTCTTCAGGAGTTCTGAGCCTGAAGAGGAAGGAGTTTTGCAACTTGTGCCAAACCAACCGCATGGTGGCTGAGTATATTGAGGAGTTCAACAACCTGTCTCGTTATGCACCTGAGGATGTTGACACTGATGCAAAAAGGAGGGAGAGATTCCTAGATGGCCTCAGTGATGAGATTTCAGTGCAGCTGCTGGTGGTTTATTGTCCCACTTTCCAGGAGCTTATGGACAAGGCCAGGATCTTGGAAGGGAAGCACAAGCAGGTGGAAAACCGCAAGAGAAAGAGCAGCAATCACCACTTTGGTTCTCACCACATGTCTCGCACTCCTTATGATGGATACTCCAAGCTTGGAGGGAGTGACCATGGAAGCCATGACCGCCACAACCATGGAGGCGAGGGACATCGCCATGATAGCCACAAGAGCAACCGCCACAACCACAAGGGAGGACACACTCACCATTCTGGAGGACACAGTGGACATGACCGCAACCGTGATCGCAGCTTTGTGAAGAAGGATCTGAGTGAGGTGACATGCTTCAAGTGTGGTCAGAAGGGACATTATGCGGACAACTGTCTGGAGAAGAAGGTACTGAAGCCAACCAACAACCAGAAGGCTACAGTGAACCACATGAATGTGGAGGAGATCCCAGATGAGCCTGACCTTGTGATTGGTAAGTTTCCAATCAACACTCACCCTGCACTTATACTTTTCGATACTGGTGCATCGCATTCATTCATATCAAGGGCATTTGTGGATAAGTATAAGTTACCTATGGAGTCTATGAAAGAGTCTATTAGAGTAAGCTCACCGGGAGGAGATATGATAGCTAGCGCGGGATGCCGCGACTTAACAGTGAGGATTGAAGCACACAATTTTATTGCACATCTGGTAGTATTGGAATCACAAGGTTTAGATGTAATTCTGGGTATGGATTGGATGTCTATGCATGGGGGACACATAGATTGTGCACAGCGAGCTGTTTCGCTCAAAACCCCGGATGGTAAGAGAATTAGTTTCAAGTCGGCTGTGCGACCGGGAAGGTGTAAGCTGAATTCTCTTAAGGGGGTTAGCATGGATACTGTGCCTGTGATCAAGGAGTACCCCGATGTGTTCCTGGAAGAGCTGCCAGGGATGCCACCTGACAGGGAAGTGCAGTTTCTCATCGATCTGATGCCGGGAATATGACAATAGCCAAGAGACCATATAAGATGGATGTGGATGAGCTGAAAGAATTCAAGAAACAACTAAAGGAGCAGTTGGACAAGGGATTCATTCAGCCTAGTTCGTCGTCATGGGGTGCACTTGTACTATTTGTGGAGAAGAAAGACAGCAGCAAGAGATTAGTGGTGGACTATCGCTCGCTGAATGAAGTGACCATCAAGAACAAATACCCCCTGCCAAACATAAATGATTTGTTTGATCAACTGGAAGGAGCAAAGGTGTTTAGCAAAATTGATCTGCGATCGGGCTACTTCCAATTGAAGATCCGGGAGGAGGACATACCAAAAACCGCTTTCACTACTAGGTATGGTTTATATGAGTATACAGTTATGTATTTTGGACTAACGAATGCCCCGGCATATTTCATGACCATGATGAACAAGGTATTCATGGAGTATTTGGACAAGTTCGTGGTGGTGTTTATTGATGACATACTGATATATTCCAAGGATGATGCTGAGCATGAGAAACATCTGCGACTGATTATGGAGAAGCCGAGGGAACACAAGTTGTATGCCAAATTCAGCAAGTGTGAATTCTGGCTTAACACTGTGGGATTTCTTGGACACGTGGTGTCAGGAGAAGGAGTAGCTATTGATCCAAGCAAAGTGACTGCAGTAACTGAGTGGGAAGCGCCCAAGAATGTGGGTGACATTCGTAGCTTTTTGGGACTTGCTGGATATTACAGGAGGTTCATTGAAAATTTCTCCAAGATTGCTAAGCCGATGACCGAACTTCTGAAGAAGGAGAGGAAGTTTGAATGGACGGATGCATGTGAAGCCAACTTTCAGGAACTGAATCGTCGACTAGTGACCGCACCTGTTCTGTGTTTACCAGATCTTCATAAGGATTTCCAAGTGTACTATGATGCTTCTCGACAGGGACTTGGGAGTGTGCTGATGCAGGATGGGAAAGTGGTGTCATATGCCTCGCGACAACTTAAACACCATGAGAGGAATTATCCCACACATGACTTGGAATTAGCATCGATTGTGCATGCGCTCAAAGTATGGAGGCACTACTTAATGGGAAAACACTGCGATTGTACACCGACCACAAGAGCCTGAAGTACATATTTACACAGAAAGAACTGAACATGAGACAAAGGAGATGGTTGGAACTTATCAAGGATTATGATATGAATCTGTAATACCACCCAGGAAAGGCCAATATAGTAGCAGATGCTCTGAGCCGGAAGGTCTATGCCAATGGATTGACCGTTGGGGAGTTGCCCGAGGATTTGTGCAAGCAATTCAAGGACTTTAGACTAGAGGTAGTGTCTGAAGGATACTTGGCAGCAATGGAATTCCAACCAACGCTACAGGACAGGATCAGGAAGGCTCAAGTTGGAGACAAAGAGATTGATGAAGTAAAGGAAAAGATGAAGGAGGATCGAGCAAAAGAATTCCGAGAGGATGAGCAAGGAACTTTGTGGTATGGAGATCGTTTGTGCGTTCCCAACGATCCGGAGATAAGGAAATTGATTCTGCAGGAAGCTCATGACTCGCCGTATTCCATACATCCGGGCAATACGAAGATGTATATGGACCTAAAGGACAGATTTTGGTGGAACAACATGAAGGTAGACATCGCTGAGCATATTTCCCTATGTGATGTATGTAGCCGAGTAAAGGCGGAACACCAGAAGCCAACAGGACTACTACAGCCATTGCCAGTGCCGGATTGGAAGTGGGATAGAGTGGGAATGGATTTTATCACAGGATTGCCCAGGACTAGGTCAGGATATGACTCCATTTGGGTAGTGGTCGACCATTTGACCAAGGTAGCCCACTTTATACCGGTGAAGACGACTTATACGAGTGCAAAGCTGGCCAAGATTTATATGGACATGATTGTGTGCCTACATGGAGTTCCTAAGAGTATTGTATCTGATAGAGGCACCCAATTTACCTCACACTTTTGGTGCCAGCTGCACGAGTCATTGGGGACTAGATTGGAGTTTAGCACAACGTTTCACCCCCAGACTGATGGACAGACCGAGAGGGTAAATTAGATTTTGGAAGATATGCTGAGAGCTTGCGCTTTGGCTCATGGTTCTAGTTGGGATGAGAATTTGCCGTATGCTGAGTTTTCCTACAACAACAACTATCAAACCAGCATCAAGATGTCACCGTTCGATGTGCTATACGGGAAACGGTGCCGGACACCATTGTTATGGG
The DNA here is from genome assembly GCA_023614405.1 of Avena insularis. Classification (NCBI taxonomy): domain Eukaryota; kingdom Viridiplantae; phylum Streptophyta; class Magnoliopsida; order Poales; family Poaceae; genus Avena; species Avena insularis. Next base: position 170,621,123 of record CM042689.1, read on the forward strand.
ATGGAGTAGGAGAACGTCAGCTGTTTGGACCTGATTTGATCAAGGACGCTGAGGAGAAGGTCGCCTTGATTAGGGACAGGCTGAAGGTAGCACAATCAAGGCAGAAGAGCTACTGGCGGCGCCAAAGCGCAAGGAAGTTGTGTACGAGGTAGGTGATAGAGCATACCTCCGAGTGTCGCCACTTCGTGGAATCAAGAGATTTGGAATCAAGGGTAAGCTGGCACCTCGGTTTATTGGACCATATCGGGTCTTAGCACGCAAGGGAGAAGTTGCTTATCAGTTGGAGTTGCCAGAGGCTCTGTCCAGTGTCCACAATGTGTTCCACGTGTCCCAGCTGAAGAAGTGTCACCCGGAGATGGTGGATACACTGTTGAGAGACACTGTGCCACTAGAGGAGGTTCAGCTTGAGAATGACTTGACCTATGAGGAAAAGCCAGTCAAGATTCTGGAGACAGCGGAGAGGATTACCCGTACCAAGACGATCAGGTTCTGCAAGGTGCAATGGAGCCACCACACCGAAGAGGAAGCCACTTGGGAGTGTGAGGATAACATCCGAGAGGACTACCCACACCTATTTGCTAGCCGCGCCGAATCTTGGGGACGAGATTCATCTTAAGGGGGTTAGTCTTGTCACATCCGAAATTTTAGATTTGGTACTGCATATCATTCATGTCATTGCATCATGATCATCCATGCAAAAATTTAGTTTGAAATGATTTTGGCAAAACAATATTTTCAAAGCCCTATTTTGAATTACTAAAACGCTCCTACGAGGGATTATACTAGGGCTTGTATAATCCACTATTTGAAAACTAGTGGGAAGGAGTACAAAAGGATCCTAGGTTGATCTTCTGAATTTTAGAAAAATTTAGAAAGAAATTTCACTCAATTTGGAGTTCGTAGGAAAAAATTACAATAGAAATACTAAAACAGTAAATAGAAAAGAAAAAGAACAAAAAAAGAGAAGTTGCAGCATACCTTGCCCAGCAAGAATGTATAAGACGCTACAAGAGCAGCCGCCACAGTGGCAGATAGCGCGCACCGCCCACGCAGCCACCGCCACCGCCAGCTGAGCCGGCCAGTCACGATGCCGACCACGAATAGCAGCCCGCGCGCGACCCTCTCTTATACCGTAGCCTCTCCTCTACCCGACCCCCTAAACCCTCGCCTCTCTCTCGCCCTAAAACTCCGGCGATTTCTCGCCGGAGGTAGCCGCCGCCTCCGCCTTCCCCGCTCGTGGTAAGCGCCTCCACCGCCGCGCCGTCCCTCCCTCGCCCGCGAGCCTCCCCCGTGACCTCGCCCACCGCCGCTGACCCCCTTCTCACTCTTCTCTTCCCGTAGGGATCCCCGACGCCGTCGCCCGAGGCCGAGCCGCCGCCGCCGAGCTTCGGCCGCTCGCCACCGTCGCCCCCGTGCACGCCCGAGGCCGCCTCCACGCCGACGACCTCCGCCCCATCGCCCGACGCAGGCGCCCATACGCCGTCGCCGACCCGCCCGCCAGCACCCCAGCGCCGGTGAGCTCCCTCGTCGCCTTCCCCCTGCCCTCCGATCTGCAGTGGATGGCCCAGATGGGCCGTTGACTGGTTACGCTGACCGCTGACTGGTCAGCGTGCCAAGTCAGCGCAGTCAACCCAGTCAAACGCTGACTGGGTATTTTCTAAATTGATTTAATTGGCAGAATTGACCAAAACTTGCAAATTTCATATCTTTAAATCTACTGGGCCAAAAATTACAAATAAAATATGTGTAGATTTAGTAACTCATGTAGAATCTTGCTGTACCATTGTTTTACACTTTTACAGCAAGATTTTGTCCAGAATAATTAAATGAGTTAATGCTCTTTTTAGAGTAATTAATTCGTAAAATAAGTTCTGTAACTCCAAAAATTGCAAATAATATGTCCCTGGATTAAGTAGAACAAGGGGAATCTCAAAGTGAATTAAAAAGTTAGGCTTACGGTAATAAATTTTGCAGAATATATTTAAAGGCTTACTGCAGTATTTTAATTACTCAAGGAGTTATATAAATCCTTTTTGAGAAATTCCAATTGGTACTGTTACTATTTAGTATTGCCTACACAGTAGAATTTTTCCAAGATTTTACAAATAGTATGTTAATAGTAGTGAATTATTTAGCTTCTAGCTCTATTATTGAGCATTATAAATTGCATACTTGTTTTCCTTGCGCTAAAAATAATTTCCATGCATGCATACAGTAGCTTTACTGAATAAGATTATGTGATGCTGGTGTAGCATCAATCCACTTGTCATGCATGCATCTTGCATCATCTTTGTTTGCATATGATTGTGGATGGTTTGTTTATGATTGCAATTGTATCGTGTAGATTGTGACGAGTGCAACGCTTGCTCGTGTGTGGATTGTTCTTCCGACCGCTACAACCAAGGCAAGTAGATGCTACTTTGTTCATGATGTTATCCTACTATTTTCTATGCATTGTCGTGTATTTTGTAGATGCATGTGTAGGATAATACTATCGCTATGCTATGTCCTATTATGTGGTAGGGCTTTCCTTGTAGATGAACCACCATTGGTAGATGTGCTTAGCCATGCTATGATGAACGAGGGCTGGCTTACATCACTGAAAGTTGTTTCTAAATGTGTTGGTTTGCGAAAACTAAAACAACTTAATCAATGAATCTCCTGGGTGTGATGGGATTGATAATTTTTGGTGGTATCATTGCGGAAAGGCACCCAGGTATCAAGAGAAAATGATTGGCTTCTTTATTTTGTAGCTTACGTGTATAACCATGTGCCAATAATGAAATGGGCGGTTGGTTGGACTCAGTAGGTTGTGGTAACTCGAACCCGCGTAACCAGAGATATAGAATTTTGGTAGGTTGGACCGGTGCGCGTCGGGATTGGGGAGCTACTTCCTGAACGGTCTCTTCTTAGACTTCTCCCTATCATCACCCAGAATGCGAGTGATGGTACAAGCTGGGTTAGCCAAGTCACATGGGTAAAGTGTACTAACCCCCTGCAGGGTGTATAATCTAATCGATTAGCCGTGTCCCCGGTTATGGACGTCTGAGTTGCTTGATATTGATTCCATGACATGTTTCTCGCTCACTCTAATTTCGTAATTGCTTTAATGTTGTTGGGTTAACTTAACTGGGATCTTTTCAAACAAAATCAAAAACTGTTTATGAAAGTAGGATAAAGGTATTTGCAAATGCAAGCTAGCCACAGCTCCACTTGCCAAATATGCATGTAGATGATAGCACTATTATCTCCTTTAATAGCTCTGCTTGCCATACATTCCATGTATTGACCCTTCGGGGCTGCTACGTTTCATGTTGCAGGATATTCCGATTCTGAGTAATCGATTTAGGCCACGGTACTCCACTCGGCACTTGTTCACTTGTGGGCAATTTGCAGAATGGAGGATTTGCTTTATTTATGTTGCTACCTGAATAATTTGAGCTAGCCTTGAGCTAAGCTTTTATTGTAATAATGGTACTCTGGATCTTCGTTATTCATGATATACGGATATTTTGCTATATTATTCATCTTATTCTATTGTGGGCCAATGAACCGATACAGGGATTGGCATGTCACATAGAAGCTACGGTCTTTTCAGAACCATGGTGTTACACACAAAGTGTTTCATTCTCGTCATATGCATTCGGTTCAACAGTATTATATCAGTAGATAGAGTAACCCTATCTGATGCATGTTTCCCTTTGTGAACTATATTACTTGATCCACTGCTCCTAGCATAACTAGGGTTTGGCTCTTAAGCATCGCTAGTGCCATAGCTCAGTCAAGCTTAGCCAAGCTTAGTGGTCCGATGCTGATCATTCAGATGGTGCACTGGAGATGCGAATGAATCTAGTATGGTAGGATGTGGTGATGTGATCAGAGATGAATACTAAACATGCTAAGGCTTGTATGGGAGGCCACATGGGTTGTGATTTTTGTAGTCCCATACTTGCCACCATTAGGACCTGATGTTCTCGCCTCTTGAACCAAGATGAGCGTACAACCACACGGGGGCCTGGAAACCCCCTCGACCAACTAACTTTCCTAGTAGATTTCATGAGTCACATAGTTCGGGATTTCCATTCGACATACACATCTTGGTTGTTCCTGAATGGAGGTGAAGGAGGTGCATTCATAACAGGTAGGTAAGCGTGGCCGAGAACAAGAGATGCCCGGCATCCGTAATCTTGAACCCCGCACACATCATTAGTGACCAGCCTCGGGACTTGACCCATTACGGCGGCATCTCCCTAGTGCGTGACTCATGGTCTTGGCGAAATCAAGATAAAGGTCGTGGTCAACCACTCTCTGTCGGCCTTCCAAGGAAGAGGGCTAAAAATTAGCCATTAAGAATCTGTTGGTACGTGTGGGTAAAGTTGTGCACCCCTGCAGGGTTATTAATCTTTTCGAAAAGCCGTGTCCACAGTTATGGACGACTTGGGAATGGATTATGTGATCATATAGAACTATAACCGAATGATAAAACTTGCCAACTAAAGTGAGATCCAGAATACTTTCTCGGGGTTGTTGAGGGGGTAGTCCGGGAAGAGAGGTTCAGTTGATGATAGTTCTTGGTGGATATCAAATATGACTCCGAAGAGCTAGAGTTTTAGTCTTCTTATCCCCTTTTGAAAATGATCTGACTAGACGAGTTTCTTCTTCCTCTTGTTTTGAAAACGGAAGATGGCTTTATGCAAAATAACTCCACTAGCCATAATACTTGCAGAGTACACCCTGTACTCAGCCTTGCTTTGTTGATGTTTTCTACAGATGAAGCTACTCCAATTGAAGGTTGTTTCTACGTTGAAGTCGACGAGTAGTCGGGTTTCCCGGGCAGTAGCCTAGGATCTATGGAAGGGCCGCTACTTCTGTTTATGGCCTCTTAGGCCATTTGCTAAGTTTGTTGTTGAGAACAACTTGTTTGCTTCTGTGGTTTGTTGTAATGATGGGTCTGTGACCCCTGGCTTGTATGACTGGTTTGTAACTCTCCTAAGAGTTTACCTTATTAATGTATGGTTTGTATGTTCTGTAATGTTACCGATCTTTCCCTGTGCGCTTTAGAATTTAGGTTAGGCTTATATCAGATGAGGATTTGGTATTTGTCTAGCCCTGATCCCGGGTCATGACAGATTTTGGTATCAGAGCCGGACTGCCTGTAGGAAACCCTTCTAGCTGGTCAATGTTGAGTCTAGAGTTTGAGAAAACTACTTGAAAGCTAAAAACTATTTGCAAAACTCTGAATAGGACTCTTTTTACTCCTTATCCAAGGTTGTTCTATTGCTGAGTTATCTTACCTTGTTTGCTTTGCAAAGTTTTTTTACTTCTCTTCTATCATTTCAAACTTTTAGGATATACGAGTTTAGGTTGTTTTTCCTATTACTCCGTACTTGGTTGCAAGGCTCAGAGTTTCCAAGATAAACCTGTGCACCTGAGCATTGTTTTTCAGCTTTGCTAAGGATGCCTCTAATCCCGCTCTCTATTCTTTTGTGACTTGTTGGTATCATATTATGCTTGCATTCCATTGTTATGGTCTGTATCTAAGTTGTTAGCGTATACGTTTTGTATGCTTGTTCTACTGCCATACTTAATGCATTGATATAATCTTCATCCACATGTTCACCTCTACCATGATCTTTTGACATGGTTTCCGTCATCCTCTGTTGTAGCCTTTTTTGTGAATCCATTCTCATGGTTTTTGTTTTCTCCTCAGGATGTCGTCTGGTACTCGTGGTTCTATTGGCCGTCGAGCAAACAACAATGCTGATTAGGAACTTCCGCCACCTCCCACAATGGCCTAGGTTCTCAACAACATCGAGACCAACCGTCTGAGGAATGAACGCCTTCTGGAGCGTGTGGGGCAGAACAGTGAACGTCGTCCTGACAACTATGTCACACATGGAGATTTCATCCGCTCTTTTCCTCTAATCTTCACCCACTCCAAGGAACCCCTTGAAGCTGATGATTGGCTCCGCACCATAGAGCGCAAGTTTAGTTCTCTTCGTGTTCATTCCGCTGACCGCATCAACTTTGCCACCTATCAACTGGAAGGTGAGGCTGGTGTTTGGTGGGAAGGTTTTCTGAATCTGCAAGCTCAAGGACATTTTGTTACTTGGGAAGAGTTTATTGCAGCATTCCGTGCCTCTTATATCCCTAAGCCCGTGATGGATCTCCAAAGGAGGGAGTGAAGGGATACGGGTAGGCTACACTAGCGCAAATCAAAATTTTCTACCGCGTAAACCAGGAACACTGTTGTCATAGATCACAGGATTACCACTAGACGCGCAGTTGTGGAATTGATGAAGCGCGTCGAGGCAGTGCAGACGTTCCACGTCTCCTCCTTGTACTTGTCCCACGAGCAGCTCCCCTTGGGCATCTCGTCCAAGTGCCACAGATGCAGCACCTCCGAGGTATCCACACGTGTAGGGTGGAAGCGTCAGACGCCGGACTGCTAGGTCCGTGCGTGCAACACAGGCGTGAGGTGTGGCGGCTGGGTGGAATGGTCTAAGGGCTAACCCTGGTCAGCTCGCCCCACCCTCTCTTATATAGGCGTCCCTAGTGGGCTTCTACATTAGCAGCTCATTAGTAGCCTAAGCCTAGTCTAATTCAGATCCAATTCTCATTAGGCTTCCAGCCCCTTAAGTGTGTGACCCTATAGGTTCATAAACGTATAGACATGACACGAATACACTTATTCTGTCAATAGTTGGTAGCGGCCTCTAGCAAGACGTGCCAAATCCTAAACGCATACAAAGATCATATCAGTCGAACCATCACAAGGTTTAGTACATGTCTTTCCCTTTGCCTCACGATATTTGGTCTAGCTCCAAGCTGACCTCTCTTTCTCGATACCGTAACTCGGAATCCCTTTACTAGGTTAACTCTTAACCTTATGTAGCACGGCCATGCATTTCTGGATCCGATCACTCGAGGGGCCCAGAGATATCTCTCTCAAGTAGAGAGGGGCAAATCCCATCTTGATTGACCATGCCTTGCAGCATGTTTCAGGACAAACCCGAAAGCTACCTTTATAACTACCTAGTTAGGGTGCAGCGTTTGATAGCCCCAAAGTAGGTCGATCCACATCTCAAGTACATGCGACAATCTCAAGTCTAAGGACAAAACGTACATGATTTGTAGAGAGAGAGAGCTGCAAGTAATTGCCAGTCTCAAGTTGGGTCAGTCCAACCCCATGTTCATAACATGTGTCCACATCATTGGTTTGACATCTCCATGTCTATGACTTGCGAAACATAGTCATCAACCAATCGATGTGCTAGTCTAATATTCACGTGTGTCCTCACATGAACTCCGACTAGGGACAAGAAATAAATAACCATACAAGTAAAGAGTTTCACAAACAATTCACATAATTGCCAATCAATACAAGTTGCCTGATATGGATATTCAAGGAACATTACAATAACTCATGGATACATATGAAATATAATCATCTCTATGATTGCCTCTAGGGCATATTTCCTTCAGTCTCCCACTTGCACTAGAGTCAATCTAAAATGTATCTAATACCAATTGCTCTTGTGTGCGCTTCATGCGCGAGCTGCGGGAGAGGCTTAGTCAAGGGATTAGCAACATTTGAGTCCATATGTATTTTGCATATCATGACACTACCATCCTCAACGAACTCTCGAATCTAATGGTAACGCATGCGAATATGTTTGTTCTTCTGGTGCTGTCTAGGTTCCTTGGCTTGTGCAATAGCACCATTGTTGTCACAATAAACGTCCAAGGGATTGGACGCGCCCTGAACCACACCGAGAGCAATCAGGAAATTCCTAATCCAAACAGCTTCCTTTACAGCCTCCGAGGCAGCAATATATTCAGCTTCTGTTGAAGAGGAGGTCATTGTATCTTGCTTCGAACTTTTCCAGCTCACAACACCACCATTCATGACAAACACATAACCTGATTGCGATTTCGAATCATCTGAGTCATTAAGGTAACTCGCATCTGTATAACCCTTTACACTGAGTTCATCCTCACCTTCATAAACTAGAACACATCCTTAGTCCTTTTCAAGTACTTAAGGATGTTCTTTACCACTGTCCAGTGACCTTCACCTAGATCAGCCTGGTATCTGCTCGTAACACTTAGAGCATAGGAAACATCTGGCGAGTACATATCATTGCATACATGATGGATCCAATAGCCGAAGCATATGGAACCCTACTCATGCGCTCACGCTCATCAGTAGTCGAAGGACACTGAGTCTTGCTGAGTTTTATGCCATGAGACATGGGCAAGAACCCCTTCTTAGCCTCTTCCATGCTGAACCGTTTCAACACTTTGTCAATGTATATACTCTGGCTTAATCCAATTAGCCTCCTTGATCTATCTATATAGATCTTGATGCCTAGAATATATGCTGCTTCTCCCAAGTCCTTCATCGAAAAACTATTTTTCAATGAGGTCTTAACAGACTCGAGCATAGGAATGTCATTTCCAATCAGCAATATGTCATCTACATATAAGATTAGAAATACCAGCGCTCTCCCACTTTCCTTCTTATAAACACAAGGTTCTTGTTCATTTTTGATGATGGCAAACTCCTTTACAACTTCATCAAATCGAATGTTCCAACTCCGAGATGCTTGCTTCAGCCCATAAATGGACTTCAGAAGTTTGCATACCTTTCTAGCATTGTTTGGATCAACAAAACCTTTGGGCTGCATCATATACACGTCCTCAGTTAGGATTCCATTTAGGAAAGCCGTCTTGACATCCATCTGCCATATTTCATAGTCGAAATGTGCAGCAATGGCTAGAATTATCCGTATCGATTTAAGCATCGCTACGGGCGAGAAAGTCTCGTCGTAGTAAACTCCTCGAACTTGTCGAAAACCTTTTGCAACATGTCGAGCTTTATGGATGTGAACATTTCCATCCATATCAATCTTCTTCTTATAGATCCATTTGCACTCGATGGCTTTAAAACCATCAGGTAGGTCAACCAAGCTCCAAACTTGATTGTCTCCCATGGACTCTATCTCGGATCTCATGGCGATCAGCCATTTCTCAGAGTCTGGGTCCACCATCGCTTCTGCATAGGTCGCAGGATCATCATTGTCTAACAATAATAATTCTCGCGCTTCGCGGAGCCTCGCCGACCTTCATGGTTGTGGTGCTTCTGTTGCCACGGGTTCCTCAACTTGTTCTTCTACAATAGCATCAATCGTAGAAGCATCCCCAATTGGCTCATCTTGAACTTCTTCAAGTTGCACCGACCTTCCACTTGTTCCCTTTGTGAGAAACTCTTTCTCTAGGAAAACACCGCTACGAGCGACAAACACTTTGCCCTCCTCTCGGTTGTAGAAGTAATACCCTAAGGTTTCCCTTGGATACCCCACGAAAATACACTTATCCGATTTGGGTGTTAGCTTGTCCGACTGAAGTCACTTGACCAATGCATCACAACCCCAAATCTTTAGAAAAGAAAAACTGGGATTCTTTCCAGTCCACATCTCATATGGTGTCTTAACTATAGATTTAGATGGTACCCTATTAAGTGTGAAAGCTGCCGTTTCTAGAGCGTAACCCCAAAAAGACAATGGCAAATCCGACTGGCTCATCATCGATCCAACCATGTCCAACAAAGTTCGATTGTGCCGTTTAGAGACCCCGTTTCTTTGAGGAGTTCCGGGCGGCGTGAGTTGTGGAACAATTCCGTAACTCTTAAGATGATCGCTAAATTCATGACTCAAATATTCACCTCCACGATCAGATCGCAAGGCCTTTATTTTCTTGCCACGTTGATTCTCTACTTCACTCTAAAACTCCTTGAACTTTTCAAAAGTTTCAGACTTATGCCTCATCAAGTAGACATAACCATATCTACTGAAATCATCAGTAAAAGTAATGAAGTAGTGATATCCTCCTCTGGCTGTCGTGCTCATTGGTCCACATACATCAGTATGTATGAGTTCCAACAAGTCTGTCGCTCTCTCGGGTAAACCTGAAAAAGGCGACTTGGTCATATTTCCAAGTAAACAAGCTTGATATGTCTCGTATGATTCAAAATCAAACGAAGTTAGAAGACCATCACCATGGAGCTTCTTCATGCGCTTTTCACTTATATGCCCCAAACGACAATGCCATAAATAGGTAGGACTCAAATCATTAGGCCGAAGCCTTTTAGAACTAACATTGTAAACAGATGCATCATCAAGATTTAAAATAAATAACCCATTCACAATGGGAGAATTAGCCATAAACATATCATTCTTAGAGATTACACAACCATTGTTTTCACTCGCGAATGAATAACCATCCCTCATCAAACATGAAGGTGATAAAAAGTTTAGACCCATACTAGGAATGTAATAACAATTATTCAACTCCATAATAAATCCTGACGGAAGGTGAAGTTGCATGACGCCGACGAACAATGCAGCAACCCTTGCTTTATTTGCGATGCAAAATCCACTTCACCTTTCTGCACTTCTCTAGTCCGTATTAGCCCCTGCATCGAATTGCAAATATGAGCAACCGATCCGGTATCAAATACCCAAGAGTTAACATAGGAATCAACGAGAAGAATGTCCACAACATTTATAGCAAGCGTACCTGAGTGGGAAGTACTCTTACTTCCACTCTTCTTCAAAGAAGCCTGGTACTTGCTGCAGTTTCTCTTCCAATGGCCATGTTCATGACAAAAGAAGCACTCGGTGTCATCTGTAGGTCCAGCCTTTTGCTTGGGTGCAGACTTAGGGATCGTATCCTTAGCCTTTCCCTTCTTCTTCCAAGAAGTACCCTTTTTCTTGAAGCTAGGCTTGTTCTGCACAGCCATCACATGGCTATGCCCTGCAAACTTCTTCATGTCACTTTCTATTGTTTTAAGCATCCCACATAATTCATTAAGGCCCTTCTCCACCCCATGCATATGGTATTTCGAAATGAAATGCCCATAGCTGGATGGAAGAGACGACAAAATGAAGTTAGTGGCCAACTCGTGGCCTAGTGGAAAACCAAGCTTTTCCAAAGTCTGACTGTAACCAACCATTTTGATCACATGGGGGCCTACAGTTGCTTCCTCTGCCAGCTTGCATTCGACAAAGGACTTGGCAACATTGTACCTCTCAGTCCTTGCCTGATCTTGGAACATGTCCTTAAGCGCGATGATCATATCATACGCTTCCTGATCCTCAAACTTCTTTTGGAGTTCAGGTTCCATGCATGCAAGCATAAGACAGCTAACCTCAAGAGATCATCACATGCCCTCTTGTAGTCATTCTTGAGGGAAGCAGATGCATTATCAGCAGGTTCATCGGGGATTGGGGTATCCAGAACCGTTTCTTTTTTATCAGACCTGAGAACAATTCTCAGGTTACGGACATAGTCCGAATAGTTTGTTCCATTTAGTTTATCTTTGTCAAGAATCGAACGCAAAGAGAAAGGTGATGTAGTGTTCGGTGCCATTGATCTACAACGGAAAACATGCAAAATACTAAGCCATGTAACCATGAAAGAGTAAAACATATTAAACAATTTAATAGCATATACTCCCACTTAAATCAATATCCCTCTATTGATACTAAGTGATTCAAGATCCACAATTAACAAGTCAACTAGTGAGCTTTAGCATCACTACTAGAAGACAAGGTAAATCGGTAAGCAACACTTTCTAATCATATCACATATGACTCTTGTTGTTGGGTGACATCTGTATGTCAAAACTAAGCGCCCAACCTTTATGCCCCAAGGTCCTTAACTGTTAATATGACCTTGTCAAGCTCACCAACCCTTATGCGTGTAGGTATCCGATACAAACCCATCCAGCCAAGGAAAACCGCGGCACCCTAATTTCATAGGCCCACCAACGATTGTACAGGGCATAGGATGGTGCAAGGTTTGGTTGGGAGGGCATGGTTTAACTTAAACTTTCTTAGGGATCGTTCTACTTCTATCATCTAAGCATGCATAGTAGTAAAACACATAAGAATAGCATTCACATAGATGTGACACAGTATGGCCCATTTTCTCATGGTGATCTCCATCGCCATAGAACCTGTCCACCATGATGATCTCCATCTTTATGTTCCATGTGAGCCATCTTCCAAGTGATGAGTCCTCCAAGAACTAATACAAGATATTACTCCTAACAGCTAGTAATCAAAATGACATAGTATTGGGATCATCACAAGTTGGCACGCAGGCCATTACAATAAACGACAACACATATGGCTCCAGCCGTGTTGCCCTACTCACGACACGAAGGTCATCCAAAATTTCATACAAGCATCACATACATATATGGGCCATACTGATCACATACATCCAGCAAAAAAAAGTTATGCATAGAATCGCATTCTACCGGATCATGTGACATCGCAGCACCTAGTTACCTTAACGAGATACAAAAGGGGCTACGATTAAGGGGGTCTAGAGGGTCTCCCCCTGCGAGGTTCGAAGGGGCAGCGCCCCTTGCGGTATCTTTAAGGATTTTGATCGGACTGCTAGGTCCGCGCGTGCAACACAGGTGTGAGGTGTGGTGGCTGGGTGGAATGGTCTAAGGGCTAACCCTGGTCAGCTCGCCCCACCCTCTCTTATATAGGCGTCCCTAGTGGTCTTCTACATTAGCAGCCCATTAGTAGCCTAAGCCTGGTCTAATCCGGATCCAATCCTCATTAGGCTTCCAGCCCCTTATGTGTGTGACGCTATATGTTCATATACATATAGACATGACACGAATACACTTATTCTGTCAATAGTTGGTAGCGGCATCTAGCAAGATGTGCTAACTCCTAAACGCATTCAAAGATCATATCGGACGAACCATCACAAGGTTTAGTACATTTCTTTCCCTTTGCCTCACGATATTTTGTCTAGCACCAAGCTGACCTCTCTTTCTCGATACCGTAACTCGGAATCCATTTACTAGGTTAACTCTTAACCTTATGTAGCACGGCCATGCATTTCTGGATCCGATCACTCGAGGGGCCCAGAGATATCTCTCTCAAGTAGAGAGGGGCAAATCCCATCTTGATTGACCATGACTTGCAGCATGTTTCAGGACAAACCTGAAAGCTACCTTTATAACTACCCAGTTACAGTGCAGCGTTTGATAGCCTCAAAGTAGGTCGATCCACATCTCAAGTACATGCGACAATCTCAGGTCTAAGGACAAAACGTACACGATGTGTAGAGAGAGAGCTGCAACTAATTGCAAGTCTCAAGTTGGGTCAGTCCAACCCCATGTTCATAACATGTGTCCACATCATTGGTTTGACATCTCCATGTCTATGACTTGCGAAACATAGTCATCAACCAATGGATGTGCTAGTCTAATATTCATGTGTGTCCTCACATGAACTCCGACTAGGGACAACTATTAAATAACCATACAAGTAAAGAGTTTCACAAACAATTCACATAATTGCCAATCAATACAAGTTGCCTGATATGGATATTCAAGGAACATTACAATAACTCGTGGATACATATGAAATATAATCATCTCTATGATTGCCTCTAGGGCATATTTCCTTCAGGGAGTTTCTGGATCTGACTCAGGGGCGCAAGGATATTGAAACCTATGGGCATGAGTTTACTCGCCTGGATCGCTATACAACCAGGGATGTGACCAATGATGAAGATAAGCAAGAGTTGTTCCGTAAGGGACTTAACCCTGCACTTCGCTACGACTTGCTGCCTTTCAAGTTCCAGTCTTTCCAGGACTTGCACAATCAGGCTCTTACTCTGGAGCATGGAAGGAAGGATATGGAAGTCTCCCAGAAGCATGAAGAAGGAAATTCTCGTGCTTCTTCTTCTGGTAACAAGAAGCTTCGTGTTTTTGTTCCATACAGTGTTGTGCCTCGTGCTCCTTATGCACCCAAGTCTTTTGGCAATAATTCTCGTCAGCCACAGTCAAATACTGGTGGAGCAAACTATAATCCTCCTACTGGTGCTCACACTGGAGTTACCTGTTACTCCTGTGGCCAGCCTGGTCACTACTCAAGGGAGTGTTCCCAAAGGGCTGTCGAACGCAATGATCAGCAGGCAAAGAAAATGATAAATCTCAAGGTGCTGGACGTGGTCGTCTGACCCATGTCACTATTGAGGAAGCTCAGGAAGATCCACGCGTCATTCTAGGTACGCTCCGTGTCAATTCAATTCTCGCAACAGTCTTATTTGATTCTGGAGCATCGCATACATTCATATCACAAGATTTTGCGCAAATGCATGATATCACCTTTCAAGCTATGGACTCTCCTCTAGAGATTATAACTCCTGGGTCTCGTTGGCAGACCATCTGGGTTACTCATGGGGTTGAGATAGATATAGCATATCAGAAGTTTCCCACTTCCCTCATTGCACTCAAGTCAACTGACATAGATGTTATTCTGGGCATGGACTGGTTAACCAAGTATCAAGCCGTCATTGACTGTGCACTTAGAACAGTTGTTGTGACCTCTCCTACTGGCATAACAGTCAAGTATTGGAATGATGGTTCAAAGTCTCCGGCAGTCCTTAAACCTTTCTCGGAGTTGTATGCCATGGATGTCCTACCTACTCCCAGGTCCAAGATGTCCTTGTAGTCTGTGTTTCCTGGATGTCTTTACTGAAGAGTTTCCTGGCATGCCACCTGATCGAAGTGTGGAGTTTGTCATAAAGCTAGTTCCTAGAACTGCCCCTATCTCCAAAAGACCTTACCGCATGCCTCCTCATGAGTTGGTTGAGTTGAAGAAGCAACTTGAAGAGTTAGAGGGTCTGGGATACATTCAACCTAGCACATCCTCTTGGGGTTGCCCTACCATCTTTGTTAAGAAGCCGGATAAAAACATTCCAAGATTGGTGGTTGATTACCGTCCACTCAACACGGTGACAATCAAGAATAAGTACCCACTTCCCCGGATAAATGACCTCTTTGATCAATTAAGTGGTGCCACCGTCTTCTCCAAAATGGACTTAAGATCAGGGTATCATCAAATCAAGTTTAGAAAGGAGGATATCCCAAAGACAACATTCACAACTCGTTATGGTCTTTATGAGTATACAGTAATGTCCTTCGGGTTGACCAATGCCCCTGCCACATTTATGAGGCTCATGAACTCTGTCTTCATGGAGTATCTCGACAAGTTTGTCATGTTATACATTGATGACATTCTAATCTACTCCAAGACCAAAGAAGAACATGCTGAACATCTACTTTTGGTGTTGACTAAACTTCGTGAACATCGTCTCTATGCCAAGTTTTCCAAATGTGAGTTCTGGTTACAAGAGCTCATCTTCCTTGGTCATGTTGTGTCTACAAGTGATGTTGCTGTCATACCGGATAAGGTTCAGACCATTCTAGAATGGATGTCACCTACTTCAGTCAAGGAAGTCCGGAGTTTTCTTGGAATGGCTGGATATTACCGCCGATTCATCGAGAAATTCTCCAAGATAGCTAAGCCTATGAATAATATTCGTAAGAAAGATAAGAAGTTTGAATGGTCAGAAAAGGCAGAAGAAAGCTTCCAAGCCGTGAAACCTAAGCTAACCACCACTCCTGTGCTTGTCCTTCCGGATACAAGCAAGGACTTCGTCATCTATTGTGATGCTTCTCTTCAAGGGCTAGGCTGTGTGTTGATGCAAGATGGTCATGTAATGGCCTATGCTCTCGGCAGTTGAAGCCACATGAGAACAATTATCCAACCCATGATCTTGATCTCACTGCTATTGTTCATGCTCTTAAGCAACGGCGACATTACCTCATCGGTAACCGTTGCAAACTTAACTTGGATCATCAAAGTTTGAAGTATCTCTTTACCCAGCCAGATCTGAATCTGAGGCAAAGACGATGGTTGGAACTCATCAAATATTATGATTTGGGTCTCAACTATCAACCCGGCAAAGCCAATGTCGTTGCTGATGCGCTAAGTGGGAAGTCTTATTGCAATAATCTGATGATTTCACAAGCCCAACCTGCTCTTTACGAGGAAATCAAGCGTCTTAACCTCGAAGTAGTTTCTTGTGGATTCCTTGCTAACCTTGAAATAAAATCTTCTCTAGAGGACCAAATCGAGGAAGCTCAAAAGCAAGATGATGAAGTTACCAAGATCAAAGAACGTGTTGCAAGCGATGAAGCTAAATGTTTCTCCGTCAATGATCAAGGTATCCTATACTTCAGTAACCGGCTAGTGGTTCCAAACGGTCGGAAAATTAAAGATCTAATCCTACTAGAAGCTCATGAATCCCCTCTGTCTATCCATCTCGATGGTACCAAGATGTACATAGATCTCCGTCAAAGATTCTGGTGGAGTGGAATGAAACCAGAAATCGCTCGCTTGGTTGTAGAGTGCGACGTTTGCCTTCGTGTGAAGGCTGAACACCAAAGGCCTGCTGGACTTTTGCAGCCATTGAAAATTCCTGAGTGGAAATGGGATGAAATTGGTATGGATTTCATTCTGGACTCCCAAAGACACAATCTGGACATGATGCCATATGGGTAGTTATTGATCGACTATCCAAAGTTGCTCAATTCCTTGTTGTTCGGGAAAGCATTACTGCAATCCAGCTGGCAGAGCTATATGTATCCCGGATAGTCGTTCTTCATGGTGTTCCCAAGAAGATCATATCTGATTGTGGAAGCTTGTTCACCTCCAAATTCTAGGCTAGTATCCAACAAGCAATGGGAACTCAAGTCTCCTTCAGCACAGCTTTTCATCCTAAAACCGGTGGTCAAACTGAAAGAGTGAATCAAATTCTTGAAGACATGCTCAGAGAGTGTGTCATATCCTTTGGAAAGAACTGGGAGAAATTTCTTACTTTCGCACAGTTCTCTTACAACAACAGTTTTCAATCTAGTTTGGGCATGGCACCTTTCCAATTCCTATATGGCAGAACATGTCGAACACCACTGAACTGGACAGAAACCGGCAAAAGACAATTCTTTGGTCCGGACATGATCCAAGAAGCAGAAGATCAAGTTCACATAATTCAAGAGCGTCTAAAGGCCGTTCAATCCTGTCAAAAGACCAACAACGATCGTCATCATCTTGATGTTCATTATGAAGTTGGTGATCAAGTTTACCTCCGGGTCACTCCTCTGAAGGGTGTCCATCGATTCGGTATCAAAGGCAAATTGGCTACTTGCTATGTTGGTCCCTTTCGCATTCTCTACAAGAGGGGTGATCTTGCCTACAAATTGAACCTACCTTCATATTTTCCAGAGGTTCATGATGCTTTTCATGTGTCTCAACTCAAGTGTTGCATCAAAGATCCCATTCGTGGTGTGGACCATGAAACTTTGGATCTCCAAGATGATCTAACCTACCGAGAATACCCCGTTCGTATCCTTGATTAAACCGGGCGCAAGACTCGTCGTCAAACCATCAAGTTCCTGAAAGTTCAATGGTCTCATCACTCTGAATCAGAAGCAACCTGGGAACACGAAGATCTTCTTCGATCTGAGTACCCTGCCTTCTTTTCTAAAACCTAGGAATCTCGGGTCGAGATTATTGTAAGTGGGGTAGAGCTGTAACATACCACCTTTCTGTGTAATATAAATAAAGACATGTTTGAGCATTGCATGCATGCATAACACTTGCACTTTGGTTTAACCAAGTAAGAACAAATAAACCCTAATAGCTTTCCCTCTCTCTTTGAATCAATTCCAATGGTTTCTATATTTTGAAAATTCTCAAAACAAATGGAGCCCAAATGGTGTTGAGGGCCCCATAGTGTTTTCTGATATTATATAAAAGTTTTTGTGATTTGAAATTATTCAAAACAGATTTGAATTCAAAATATAAAAGTAAATCAAAAAAACAGAAATAGAAAAGGTTTCTGAAATAAAAATCTAACTAACCTAGCTACTGGGCCGAGCCCATTTTCTCCCCTCTCTCTCTGCCGCCAGCGCAGCCAGCAGCCAGCCCACCCGGGGCCCAAGCGTAGCCCACCAGGCCCGTATCCCTTCGCTTGTCTTTTCCCCGTCTTCTTCCTCGCTGGTAGATCGAGATAAGCAGCTCGCTATAGCCTTGCCGCAGGCCGCTGTGCGCCAAGATCCGTGCCGCCGCCCCCGAGCGCCTACAAGACCCTGCCGGACACGCCGACGAACCCTAGAGCCCTCCCACTTCTCCTCTTCCTCTCCCTCACTCGCTGCAGCGCCATGGCCAAAGAACACTAGCTGCCAGTCACCGTCGGACTTGCCGTTTCCGACCACCCCAGCTCATGCCAACGCCACCGCTGGACGCGCCTCGCCGCCCTCGTCCTCCTACTCGAAGCACGCGAGCCGGGACGACCTCCTCTGGCCGGAATCGAGCAAGAAGCACCATCAGCCGTCGCCGTTGTCACCGACGATTACTCCTCCGTCCGTCCGTGCGCGCCTCGCCTCGCCACCACCACCATCGTGCTCCTGGTGAGCTTGTGGTTCTCAAGCATCCCTCCGTTCTATCCCTCTCTCTCTAGATCTTCACCCCCGCGAGAGCCCGACGCTGCCGCCGCTATTCGTCATCGCGCCGCTGTCTCCGATGACCCCCTGCACGCCGTGCTGCCACTTTCTAGCTTAGAGCGATGTGCTGAGTCCAGCGCACCTAGTCTCGCGTCCCCCCGCGCGCTCGATCAACAGATCAAGATTCGATCTGAGAGCAAGTTCTTCGATGATGTCAGCATGACATCATCATGATGTCATATTTCCTTTTTAGTTTATTTTAATTATTTCTGTAATAGAAAATGTATGACAGGTGGGCCCTTCCTGTCAGGGTTTTAATATTTTCTGTAAATATTTTTTGAAATTAATAAAAGTCTGACATGTGGGCCCAAGTTTGCAAATTATTTTAAATATTCCAAATATGATTTAAAATGAATTAAAATTTGGGAAATTCATAACTAATTCATTTTAAGTCAGAAAAATACAAATAATATACCAAAATGATCAGAAAAATGAAACCTATCTAACTAAGCTATAATCATACATTGTTAATCAACTTTGATGGCAAGTTTAATTAGAAGAACCAATTGAACCCCACATGTGATTTCGATGATCCCCCTGTTTTAGGGTTTGGACATCTCGGACCCCCTTTAAAGTGACCAAGCATGTTCTTCATTTCAACACTATTCAACTTGTCATATCATTAATATTGTATGAGCATTACACATGTCATGTGTTGAATGTTGCTTTCTATTTTCCGGTGATTGGTTCTTGCAAATAGGAACCGAACCTGAGGCTGTAGTCAATGCCACCGAAGAGCAGTATTAGTCCAACAACGGACAAGGCAAACGCAGCCCCACTCATACATATGAATCCTATGTTTACAAAGTGTTTCATTCTCGTCATATGCATTCGGTTCAACAGTCTTATATCAATAGATAGAGTAACCCTATCTGATGCATGTTTCCCTTTGTGAACTATATTACCTGATCCACTGCTCCTAGCATAACTAGGGTTTGGCTTTTAAGCATCGCTAGTGCCACAGCTCCGTCAAGATTATCCATGCTTAGTGGTCCGATGCTGATCATTTAGATGGTGCACCGGAGATGCGAATGAATCTAGTATGGTAGGATGTGGTGATGTGATCAGAGATGAATACTAGACATGCTAAGGCTTGTATGGGAGGCCACATGGGTTGTGGTTTTTGTAGTCCCATACTTGCCACCATTAGGACCTGATGTTCTTGCCTCTTGAACCAAGACGAGCGTACAACCACACGGGGGCCTGGAAACACCCTCGACCAACTAACTTTCCTAGTAGATTTAATGAGTCACATAGTTCGGGCTCTCCATTCGACATACGCATCTTGGTTGTTCTTGAATGGAGGTGAAGGAGGTGCATTCATAACAGGTAGGTAAGCGTGGCCGGGAACAAGAGATGCCCGGCATCCATAATCTTGAACCCCGCACACATCATTAGGGACCGGCTTCGGGACTTGACCCGTTACGGTGGAATATCCCTAGTGCGTGACTCATGGTCTCGGCGAAAGCAAGGTAAAGGTTGTGGTCAACCACTCTCTACCGGCCTTCCAAGGAAGAGGGCTAAAAATTAGGCATTAAGAATCGGTTGGTACGTGGGGGTAAAGTTGTGCACCCCTGCAGGGATATTAATCTTTTCGAAAAGCCGTGTCCACGGTTATGGACGACTTGGGAACGGATTCTGTGATCATAGAGAACTATAACCGAATGATCAAACTAGCCAACTAAAGTGAGATCCCGAATACTTCCTCTGGGTTGTTGAGGGGGTAGTCCGGGAAGAGAGGTTCAGTTGATGATAGTTCTTGGTGGATATCAAAGATGACTCCGAAGATCTAGAGTTGTAGTCTTCTTATCCCCTTTTGAAAATGATCTAACTAGACGAGTTTCTTCTTCCTCTTGTTTTGAAAACGAAAGATGGCTTTATGCAAAATAGCTCCACTAGCCATAATTCTTGTGGAGTACACCCTGTACTCAAAATTGCTTCGTTGATGTTTCCTACAGAGGAAGCTACTCCAACTGAAGGTGGTTTCTACGTCAAAGTAGACGAGTAGTCGGGGTTCCCGTGCAGCATCCTGGGATCTATGGAAGGGTCGCTACTTCTATTTATGCCCTCTTAGGACCTTTGCTAAGTTTTTTGTTGAGAACAACTTGTTTGCTTCCGTTGTTTGTTGTAATGATGGGTCTGTGACCCCTGGCTTGTATGACTGGTTTGTAACTCTCCTAAGAGTTTACCTTATTAATGTATCATTTGTATGTTTTGTAATGTTACCGATCTTTCCCTGCGCGCTTCATAATTTAGGTTAGGCTTATATCAGATGAGGATCTGGTATTTGTCTAGCCCTGATCCCGGGTCGTGACACCATTGCTCTAGCTTTCTCTATTGACTTCTGTGCATTGGCCAGATCTCGATCTTGCTTAGCGCCTTGCTCTGCGATGGCCTACGCTTCCTGTAGCAGCTGCTGGTGCTTCTCATCAAGCTGGACTACATTGCAAATATGAGCCACGATCATGGGCTCGATGAGGAGATTGTCGTACATCACTCTATCAGCTGGAGTGACTTAGGCAGCAGCAGACATTGATGCTGGAGGCGGCGGGTTTGCGGTGTTGTTGTTACTCGGACCGGTGCCGAGTTCCTGCGACTGCTGCACTGGGTCAGGCGGAGGGGGCATGCCCTTTGCACGAACATTGTCGGCAGCAACATGTGGTCCCTTCCCCTTGTCTAGCGCTATAGGCGGAGCTCGTCCGGGTTGATCTTCATCCATCACCGTCCCAATGGTGACGAACACCTCTCGGGACGTGACGGTGTTGTTAGCCTGCTCGTCGCGTTTGTAATCCTCCTCCATCTCCTGCATAGTAGAGTCTAGCTCCTCCGGGCTGAAGTTTATCTCCTACGATTCAGCGCTGATGTCGGCGTAGAGCGCGTCAAGCACGGAGTCGGAGGGTGTCGGGGCTTCCTCGATGATGGGCGGTGGTGGTGCGGCAGCAACGACGATGACTAAGGTGGTGGTGCAGCTACTACGAAGATGACCAGAGGCGGTGGCTTAGGCAGAGGGCGCTGTCAAGGAGCACAAGGGTTGTCTGAGCTGCCTCCTCGGCCTCCGCGTAGTTGTTGACGATCTTCACCATGCTTTCGAAAGTGAGGCGTCCTGAAGCCTGCTGCCTCCAGCGTATTTTGGAGAAGCGTACCTTGGTCCAGTACTTCCACAAAGTGATACATGGCATCATCATTGGGGTAATGTGTCAGATCAGCCCGTATACGGAGCCATCTGGCCAGGTAATCGCGGGGATTTTCGCCCTCTCGCTAGACGCAACGCGCCAGATCGAAGGTGGTCACCACTCCGACAAACTTGGATCTCTGCTGTCTAGATGATCGGACGAAGCCGGCGGACTTGCAGCAGTCTTCCACCGTTATATCCTGCACAGGGGTGGTTTGGGTGGGCCTTGAATTTTTCCGATCTTGGTCGGCAAACTCCGAAGAGAGATCATACATCGATCCTTCGGTGAACGTGTCGTGCCCATAGGTGGTCCGTGCAGGTCTTGGCGTTACTCTGACTCCCAGGGAACCAGTGCCCTAGTCGGTTTCGCTGATGAAGAGGTGGATGTCTCTGATGGGGATGATCGAGCATCGGGTAGGGTTCGTCTTCGCCGGGATCTAGAAATCTTCGGGCGGGACGATCGGAACGTTGCCGGAGAAAAGAACGCGACCGATGGCTACGGTTTTGCTGATTCCCGCGAAGATCTTGGACCTCGCCCGCTGTAGACCATGAAGCGCCTCTTGCCCCACGATGGGCGCCAACTGTCGTGGGATTGTCGACGAGTACGCCATGGAGGGGTCCTCACAGTGCGTGTTTAGAGACATGGGGTAAGGCAGACGGTTGACGGGTACGAGGTAACACAACTTACCCAGGTTTAGATCCCACGATGGTGGCGGAATCCTACTCCTGCTATAAATCACTATAATGGCAATACGCCGAGTTATAGGGATTGGTTCGCTGTGCGCGATATGAGTTGTGTCTTGCCCTAAAGGCTCCCATAGGCCCGACTTATATAGTCGCCTAGTCCTAGGGTTACAGGCAAAGTCCTAGCCGTGCAGGGTACAAAGTCCTATACTGCATAGAACTAGTCTAGCGTGTCTTGCACTCCAAGGCTCCGGGTACGTCGGTGACTCCTCCGTACCCTTCCTTTATCCAGCATGGGCCTCCCTTCTAGATCCATCTAACTAGGCCGCCCAGCAGGCCATGGGCCATGCTACCAACTGTGGGCCACCCGGGTTATCCGGATAAGAGACATGCTATGAGGATACCCATATAGCATATCCCCAACAACGTAGACGTGCCAGATGTAATGTTTGCTGCAATATTGATGTGCAATATATTGTTTTCTGCAAAATTAGGTTAACTGAACTTCCGTCTGAGCATGAATTTCACTGTTTTTTTATATTCTAATATAGTTGGTTCTCTTATGGCTTTATGCGCTGCCAGTTTCAGTTATATCGTCCTGCCTATAATATGGACTAAAAGATAGATATTCATGACTCTATTTACAAACTGCACATTGCATGAACTGCGTAAGATTACCAGGGCGATCGGTTTGTTCAAAAGAAAAAAATATTTTTCTGAACTATGAGCGTGGGCGCACTGCCTTGTGATTAAAGATTGTGCTGCCTGTTAAACTGTAGTATAGTTGGTTAGCTGTAGGTTGTTTGCATTGGTCCTGATAGTACTATAGAATTGCGTTGTATCTAGGCAATATGTGATCAGACAACATCTATTTATATTTCTGTCAGTCACCAAACAATGCAGTGGAATTTATAAGAATACAGTTCGCTGAAATTTGTTTGCACTGCTCCTGATAGTACAATAGCTCTGCGTTCAATATCGACAATTTTTGATCAGGCATCATCTATCTATATTGCTGGCAATCATGAAACATTGCACGACCATTTTTAAGAGTATTGATTCCTGGTATTTTTGTATAACTAATAAAGTTATTAACAAAACTTAGGTGTCCTACAACACAAGTCACATAACGTAATAACACTTACTTAGTAATACATAATAATTACATACACATACTAGTCCATGATACTTAGCAGGCACTTACAAGTCCATTAACAATTACCAAACAGAGTTACTAAAATATGTCTTTAATATAGCTTCATGCTAAGATATAACAATCTCATGGAAGGTGTGCCACGACAAGTTGAAGGTTTCGTTCAGTATTGACAGAGAAGCTAAAAAGGATAATGTCATCCTTGAATATATCGTACATCTCCAAGACATTGTACCAACCACTTGTAATCAGGGCTCTGTTTGAAACACCCATCTTCATTCTAACAGTAGCTGTATTGTAGCTGTTTATGTGCTCAACTTTCAAATCAATTGGTTCATCGAGAAAATTCTTCAAGAACTGACGTGTGAACTCAGCTCCAAATTCCTACAGGAATTAAAAGACTTCAACAATTAACATACTTATAACTAAGCTTGTGGATGAAAAAGTAAATGTCATCTAACCATTTTGCTTTTGTTGCCACTGGTGCATGAACTTGTCAGCTTGTAGATATAGTACTTAATATCTAGAGGTATCAGTTCACACCATTCAGCAAGAAAGCTAACTTGTTCTTCTGTAAGGTAAATTTCATTGCCAAACATGCACTAACTATCAAAGTAATATACACCACTGATTTTAGGACCTGTTTCAAATAATTGCGAAAAAGAAGTGATTAATAAAAGATTAATTTTGAATTTCTTCTACATGACATACTTGTGTGTAAATTGTGTTTAAGTTCATACCTCTCAACTCAAGCTTCTCAGCACGTTCAGTATCTAAACTACTAGAGATGTTATGGCTGTCGTAACTGAGGATTATGATAGCTTCCTCAACAGAGGTCCCCATCTGTTGAATAAATGGATTAATTTGTTTGTCATTATACAACTGGAGATAAATTCATAATAAAAAACAATTCATGTTTCGTAATGTTAGCATTAATATGAATGTAACAATACCTACTGAAGCACTGGTGCAAGTTAATAAAATTGAGCAGGACCAATAGACTTAACCAACAATAATGTAAGATCTACTCAGACCGTTCAGAAATATAAGATGTTTTGGAATTGTGAGTCGAATGTACCTAGACATATTTTAGTGTATATGTTTGTACAGGTTCAAAGTGAACCTATACACTAAAAACTGTCTAAATACAATCATTTCACAAAGATAAAATGTGCTATATTTCCAAAAGGAGTGACTACAATATAAAGGGCATACTATCATTATCCCTAATTACCATCTACAGGAACCAAGAACAGAACATAATCAAGATCTAAATTTACCAAGAAAAGATTTGCTCAATCAAAATGAAGGGAGGACAGAAGACGAACAAATGTACCCACAAGATTGCCGCACTGGGTTTCACGATGACACCGGAGAGTAAAGGAAACACTTCTCGGCGGTGGCGCTGTTGCGGTGTTGAGAACCCCAAGAGAGGAGAAGTCGAAACATTAAGCGTTAAGATGGCAAATGCTTTACCATTACTAGTACTATTTATAAGATTGTATATGCCCACGCAGTGCAAGCGATCTATAGTGTTTCAGATGAGAAGGATGGTTGGGTTTCTTTCAAAAAAAGGGAATGTTGGGTTTCCAAGTGGCTATTAATTCTTCCAACCATTCAACGTGGATGCACTGCCTTGTGAACACAAATTGCTCTGCCTATTATGTTTTAATACAATTGTTTCTCTGTAGGTTGTTTGCACTGCCTGTAGTACTACTATTGCACTGCGTTTAAACTCAATAAAATAAATTGATATAGGTGCCTCTGTTATATAGCACAAAATTTCCATACATCCCGATGAACTATATGTTGCATTTGTCAAGTTTGAGAATATACCTTATTACTAAGATATCTCCAAGCAGTGCACCTACATGGCTTGAGGCAGTGCTTCTTCGTTGGGCTCATCTGTAAACTATGTGGCGTCAACCTGCTGATGGTTAACACGTGTGAATATAGCAATACATCCAAACGGACGGCTATGATTAAATTGTTACACGTTTTTCCTCTTCTTCCCATTGTGTCCTTCTCCGTCACTGCTCCATTTTCTCTCTCTTTCTCCACTATAACTGCATAGGGGCAAACAACGGTGGCAACGAAAAGCTTCACCAGCTCTAAGGACTACTGCTACTCCAGATTCTCGACTGGCGGTACGAAGACAAGACAGATATCACAAATTCTCCCTTCTCCTCCCAGATTCGGCATGGTGTTGTCCGAAATTCCACCAGTATTTTCCTCTTGTTCATCATTTAGTTGGGACACGATTTTACACGCACTAATTTAAGATTTATTAGGGTTTTCTCAGGGGGAAAAGGGATCGATATAAGGTGGATCAAAATTGCCCACAAAAGATTCCTGGAATTTTCATCCCAAATACAGTTATTCATCAATTTCATGGCTGACAAAAGTTGCGGTAACGAAGGTTCAATGCAGGTATTTTGATTGTTTCTGGCCATAGTTTAGAGTGACACATATCTTTAAAAATGGCCAGCACACATGATTGTAACAATTTTAAGAATAACAAACCACGAGCAATAAACCACTAATCAAACAAATCTAGAGTTTCTTTCGATTTATTATTTTGAATGTCCTAGTGAAGTAACATTTTTTTCAACAACTGTATTGAAATACGAAAGAAATGACACAGTTTTCACATAATAAATACCAATTATAACTTCAATGAAATGCTCCTCTACCGAGTACATAAATTAATAGTTCAAATTTTGGTGGGAAAGTTTGCACCAATTCAGTAACTAAAATGCACTACCAGGAAATTTGTTGAAGTAAGGTGCTTTTGTACTAGTTGATTCTTCTTGATTCATGAGCACTTTGCTGACTATACATCGTTTTATTTATTCACTTCATTCTAGGAATTTTAATTACATATGTGTTTAACTGTTGCTCTGCTTTTAATATTTTTTTAAATAATATCATAGTGTAAAATAGAAATTATAATGCATGATTTAATATTTTCAACATAAACTTCTACAGTTGAATAGTTGTTCATCTCGTGGAACACGAAGATTAACCAAGAGAAAACACAACAGTGTGGACAAAAACATAGAAGCTGGGTCTTGTAGTCAAGATAACCTTAATGATGCTCAAGCTTCCGTAGATAAAACCGGTTTCAAGAAGCAAAAACATGACATAGTTTACAAAGAATTAGCAGACATGAAGAATGGTGAGATCACAGTGAGAGGGTCACTTTCAAAATTACACAACTTTCTAGAAAACTATGTAATAGATGAATAGAAGATACTTTTGAGGGATCATGGCTATGGTTTCATACTTGATTTCAAATTGAACGCCAACATTTCCAAGAAAATGATGCTATGGCTATACAGTAAATTCAGACCTGGATCTCTCACATTTGTTCTTGAACAAGGGAAAGATCTTGAAATAACAGAAGATGTGGTGCAACCAATGTATGGTTTCCCAAACAAGGATATGTTTGAAGCTCCATGACCTTCAAATGACCGGAATACACAAGCGTTGCGGTCGCTGAAACAGCAGCTCATTTTGAGTGAGTCAGATAACATTATACCGAGTAAGCTTTATTATCATGTGAAGAACGGTGGAACATCAGATCTGGCAATGAAGCTCATATTTCTTGTGTTCTTCATCAAAACAACGAGTAACACTCATATAGGACGGGAGGAGGGTATGGTCATGGATCTCGATATCAAGAAAATTAAACAGATGAACCTCTTTAAAGTTCTCCTTGATAAGCTAAGGAGGGGGCTGAGAAAATACCAAGATAAAAAAGGAATCGAAAACACAGCTGAGGGTCCAACAACATTGCCTCTAATCTATTTTTTGTACACTCGTGCACACGGCAAAGAAAACTTTACTAACATTGCACCAAGAGTTGGTCATCTCAAATTGGAAGATTTGGAGGAAATCAGATCAGATGACTGGAACAGTGACACTAGAAGCTACGAAAATCTTAGGGTAAGTTTTGTTTATTATAAAAATCATGTATATATCATTATCTAAGAATTTTCCCGGTTTCTTTGAAGTCAAATAAATTTAAACTATGTTAATTATGCAAGTCCAAAATAATTAATCATTATTACGAATGCAACAAAACACCTATGATAAAGAATATATCGTCTAACTGTGTTTATTTATTTATTTTATACTGCAAGAAAGAAGTGATTATCAACTTTTATACTTCATTAGATGTGTCAACACTACTTGCCTAACGATTTTTCAAAGCTCAGATGCTGTCACAGGTTCTGAAACAACAAATAGCGATTTCACGAAAACCATAAATATAATTGGTAACAACACTCCATTGATACAAAACATAGATGATGAAGCATCTAACTGAGAGGAGATTGATAAGCTCAATGAGATTGTTCGGTCAAGAAAGGAGGATCTAGAAGAATCTCTAGCTAGATTAAGGATTGTCAAGCTTGACCTTATAGAAAAGAACAAAATTATGGCCAAGGAGAAGGAAGTGGCCATTTCAGACATCATAATACACAATGCAGAGTATGAACAAGTGCCGGCAAACATGGACCAAATGGACCAAGTGACGACTTGAATGTGGTAACGATAAAGTTGATGATTGCGTGGCTAAGGTATGCACAAATTCAGTAAGAACTGACAGATGCATCAAATGTTATTGACACAATGCAAATACCAGTAACTGCAAACACTGCGACATCTGCAGTTACAACACCTGTTGGGTTTGTCGAGCAAAACACTGGTGATCATTCCACCTAACATGCTGAAGACACCACCGTACCATCATCGAGTACACCTGGCACAGAAGTTGCTGAACTTATCAGTGAACAGTCAACAGGAGTTGTTGACGAAGGAATAAAAGAAGATAGAGACCAAAGAATGAATGATCCCAGTGATATAATAATTACATCTGATATTGCGACAGAAAACAATACTTGTTCTGGTAAAGCAGATACGAATGCATGTGATGATGATTTAACAGAGGGGATTACTGATATTCAGATTGAAGATGACAACAATGATAGACAACTTAAACGCGCTAAAGATGAAGTTCATCAATTCGTGGCTAAGGTACAAATTAATTCAGGGAGCACACAGGACCAGGAGCACAGTGTTGAAGTCAATGAAATAGAAAATGAGCAGCTGGCAGAACAAGGAGAAAACCAAACATCAATTGATTATGAGTATTCAATGAAAGGTGATGATTTGGACGAATTGACGGATGCAGAAAATGTTAATAACACATTGCAAATACCATCTCCTGCAAACACTGCATCATATGAAGTTGTAACACCTGTTACATATGTCGAGAAAAAGATTGACGACAACACGGATGGTAATCTTGCTGAGCAGAAAGGACACGGCGAAGAACAAGAAGATGACTTATGTAACATGGATAATTATATTATACATGATGAAGCAGTGAGGATTTCTGAAGATAGACTTCCATATGACAACGAAAAGACTCCCACACCTAAACATCAAATAGATCCACAAGCATCTTCTTTTGAAAATAAATCAATGCCACATCAAGAAATGATAATTATCGATGACATGAAAGATTTCAACTCCATTGATAATATGGATCAATTGAATTGGCAGGAAGATCAATTTAATGAAACCATGCCATACCAACAGGTTATCTATCTTTTAAATCTTACCAATGATATTTATTCTTTTTATTTATACATATATTAAAAAACATTATATTGTTTTATCTGATCACTTTTAAATATATAATTTAACAAGGAAAGCTTCATAGATGACGGTAAGAATAAATCAAACACAGACCTTGATGCCGAAGTAGATAGCTGGTTTACTGACGTCAATGCTTCTACAGATGTGCATGGCTGTAATCTCCAAGAAGGTAAGTATAATTCTAGTGAAAATATATTTTATCAAAATAAAAGATTTGCCTTTGAATAACTGAAAAATTAAAAAATTGAAAAATTAATGAATGGCTACAGCTATCAAGATTGTTATTAGAAATAACCATGATGATATCATTTTGTTTCTACTCATGGAACATGTGAACAGCAGTACGAGCAACCTTGTGCTATAGTACCTGTAGGCGATGAGGCATCTTTCAACCTTAAAAAAATCAAGTCCTACGTAAACAAAATAACGTAGTTTATCAAAAATTTGTAGAGGAGGAAGCACATGAAGACTGACGAATTACAATTGAAAAGTTTCACAGTATGATGTTGAGATTCCACACTTCAAAAGAATTGCAAAGGAAATTTTTAAGAAACAATTATATATACTAATCTAATATATATTAGTATTGGTATAATATACTGAAATTTATCATCAAACTAACTTATTCACAACAATTCATATAGATCATATATTTTGAGAAGGACAAGAACTGAAGGAAAGATAGTAACTGCAGGAGAAATTGCAGATCCATTCCATGATGGAGGAACTATACAGAAAAATGTTCTCGATTTAGCTGTACATTATGTTACGATTTCTAAAGCAGATCAAGGAACAGAATATTTTGGTCATGACATATGGGTAAGCTCACAAAATTAGTATATCATATATAATGTTAATAAATAGGTTTACATATATTTCAACATCATCTCGTTGTTCATGCCAAAAAAATCTTTTGTTCAATTGTTACAATATTACTAAACAATATAAGCTTGTTACAGGTATTTTTGACAGGTGATTTCAAAGATATTGCACAAAGGATAAGGAATCTATTTTCTGATCACACAGAAGACGTGTTAACCGTATATAATTTCATAAGATGATTTTTTTCAAAGAATAGTGACAAATAGTCAAGTAATAGATGTTAGAACTTTACATTAAATTGTTTACATATTACGTAATTAGTTAAGATTCCTATCATTGTTATAGGTAATGATTACTATCCCAGATGCCAAGCGAATCGATTAAGAAGGCACTACTTCTTATTTATAATTGATTTCATATCAAGGAAGATGAGAATACTGGACTCAGGAATAAATCTAGACGATGAAAGATTGCAAGAAATAGCTATGAAAGTCATACACAATGTTAAAAATTTATAGCAACAAGGGTTCAGTGAAGAGCACCAAGAATTAATAAAGTTTGAGACTAAGTTTGGCGATATGCCAAAATATATCAATGTGTAAGCACTAACTGCTCCCCTTGTTTTTAAATTTAGATATATCAATTTAAGTTTAGAATTAATTGATAATTTATTATTACATTTTATTCAATTCCCAGTGAAGACGATAGCTTCATGATGCTACAAGTGATGGAAACCACGGTATTCGATTCTTACACAGAATTTATAGCTGAAGACACGCCTACTATTTGCAACCTGTGTTTCTGTAGAATGTTCAGCCAAATGGACAACACCGACATAATGTTGAGTGGATTGACTAAAAATATCGAAGGTACGATGCGTTATAATGTAACAATAATATAATAACAATTACGACTTCAATTTATATCATGAGAATTATGATGTATGCAGACTAACAATAGTCTTTTAATTTTGTTTTGTAGGAATTACTGAACTTGATTTGAGTACAGATGCAAAAAAAAAGACTGTCACGCGGTCTCTTGAGTCGGTGGCTAAAGAAACAAAGAGATCGCTGATTGACGAAAGGAGGTAGCTCGACTCCATTTTACAGACATCGCAGTACTCAGATTGGCTAAGGAGATTGAAAATGAATCTCGTCAGGACTATGAAAAAAAGATCAAAAAGACCAAAATTTCGGCAATAATATCAATAATGTCTTCAGAAGAGGCTGGAACATCCGGAAGAATAACTAGAAACACAAAACCCAGTGCTGAAACACCTGTGGTGAAAATGTCGCAATCTGAATCTATTCTAGCAGTACTAGAAACATCGAGCATGCCATCCCGGCCGGCTCTGCAAGGTCGAAATACATTTCCAGTTTTCCAACATGTCCCTTTCAAATACAAGAAGCACACAGCGGCTGCTCGGAGGGCTATCTTGGATGAAAGTTTTAAAGATAAATATGCTGAGTAAGACATAATATAGAGTTTTATTTACATACTATGTTGTTTAAAAAAATACATGTTTCAGATCTTTCATTGAAAACACGCACATATAAAAATAATAGATAGTATGCTAAATTTTGTTGTTCCAATGCTAAAATCTTAAATGCATCAAGATTTGTTCAATTTTATAAAAAAGGTTAAAAACAAATTACAATTTTGGAAAATAGGTATCAGTACTTGCTTTACCATAATAATTTGGAGTAATGACAACAAACTTCTTTAAACTGTTACAGAAAATACATAGTTGCGATTCCAAGAGTGGAATCTAGAATACATATGTCATCAAAATGGACATGCCAAAATCTGAAAAAGAATCTTGTACAGAGAGAGATGGCTGATAATCAATTGGTTTAGCATTACATAGACAAATTAATGATAAGCGACTCTTGCAAGACTTTGTGGACGAAGGCAAATTATTTGTATGCAACCTTTCAGTCTCTATGATGGCAGAATTCGAGAAACAAAACTGGGAGTGCACAGAAGAACATGTGGAGCAATTAAAATCATTGATGAAAAAATTTAAACTAGACAAGGCAAAAGTGGTGAGTTTCTCTAAATTTTAACAACATATATTTTGAAGAGGATTATACATAAATTTTGAGAGATTACTATTAATGTAATAAGATTTTCTGTTAACGAACTTACTGTTATTTATTTATTGCAGGTTGAAATACCGGTTATCTATAGCTCTCACGTTACAGTTTACTCCCTCAACATGTATATCAGTGGAGGACGCCTTGACATAATTGACTCAAGGAAATACACCAAAGATTATTTGTTTACAACAAGAGTAGATTATCACCGCAACATTGGACCCATCATGGTTCGAACATTACTTTCATATTCATCTTGCAACTGCACTATTTAGAATACTGATCAAAAAATGTTGAATTTAATGAAAACAACTTAAAAGCCTAGTCACAATTTTCTAGAATTCGCAGATAAGTTCAACGGAGCAAAGTACCCTAGTTGTCCAAAGAAAACATAGAATGAGTGTGCTTACTCGATTTTAATAAGTATTCAGTGGTACAATGGAGACATGATAAAATGCAAAAAAGAAGAGGTAAGTCGCGTTGCTTCTGTTACAATATAATCTGCTTCGTATTTTTCTGTTGATAGCACAACTTTATTTCATACCCATTTCCTGATTGTTAAAAATTTCTCCCCTTCCGCAGTGTGAGAAGAATTTAACTACAAGTGATATAACGGATATAAAACAGTCTAAAAGATAAACTTCCTTTGGTATTGAGAGCATTCAGACATGCTATGGATGAGAAGGACATCCCCGACTGAAGATGATCATTAGATTGATACTTGTAATAATATTAATACACTAGCTTGTTTAGTAAAGATATGTAAATAAAATATTTCTTATATTTATGATGTTTGTATGTATCAATATGTTAATAATACAGGCAACTAGTATATGCACTGTGAATGTACATGGACAGGCTCTGCGTGTGTACGTCGTATGCACTGCTTTCCTATTTTCATAAAACACATGTACGCACAGTGCAAGATAAGGTGCCACGATAGTGCACTGACCATGCATTGCACTGCACCTACAATGCAAACAAAAGCGAACTGTCAGTGAAGCAGGTATGCACTGCGTCACTATGGTCCGTAAAATTACTATGCGTATGGTGCCAGTTAACATGGCAAGGCAGTACACTAACCGTGCAATTTACTGCTCACCCAATGCATAATGATTGAACTACCTGTGCATCATGTATGCACTAGGTTATTATTATCCATAAAGTTGTTGTGAGAATGGTTCAGCATAAGGTGCCACGGTAGTGCATTGATCATGCCGTGCACAATAAATACAATACAAAGTGACATGGACAGCCTGTGAAGCTGGTAGTGCACTACGTTCCTATAGTGCAAATAAGGTGCCACGGCAGAGAACTAACCATGAAATGCACTGCACCTGTAACAAATACTGACACGCATTGCCTCCGAAGTAACTATGCACTGCGATCCTATGCTTCTTAAACCTGCCGTGCGAACGGTGCAAGATAAGGTGCAGTGGTTGTGCACTGACCGTACAATACACTGCACCTGTAGCGCACTACACCTGTACCTGCAATGCACTGCATCTGACAAATAAGTATGCACTGCGTTCCTATGGTTCATAAAGGTACCGTGCGTATGGTGCAAAATAAGGTGCCACATCAGAGCACTAACCGTGCAATACACTGAACCTAAAATTTACAGTACCACGCACTGTTTGTTAATTATGTATGCACCACATCTCCGTCATCCATGAAACTGATGTGCAAAAGGTGCAAGATACTGATCGCACCAGGTACATTGCATTCCGTCCGTTCTGCACTTCCTATCCTATCTACCGATAACTGCCTAAAACGTAAGTACACGAAAGGTTTTGTTTAAATAATCAGCATTATAGTCTCTTTAGATAAAACAAAGTGACGCAACCGATCTATTTAAGTACTCCTTTTCCACCTCACTCTAAGCTTGTTCCTGTTTCTGCCGCCGCCAAGAAATCAACTCCTAGCCGAATTTCTGCCGCCGCCTTCAATGAAAGATCATCGATTCACCACTCCCGCGTCTTCGGTAAGCAACCAACATCGTTTAATTTTCTAGCACATCATTTACATTGTACAAACATTAGCATAAATGTTTGCGTGCTTATATTCGCTCAGATCTAAATCAATGGACTAAGATTTAGACTGTCCAGATCTAGACAAATTTGAGTCAATTAATCTGAATTAAAGATAGAACACGATATATCTATATGGACTTGAATTAACACTAAAGTTCTTATACTTTAATTTATGGTCTGATAAGAATGTTCATTTGTTTAAGTTTACAAACATCAATCATAGTTTGATTTGATTTTTTTATTTTAATTTTAAATATAATTCTTAGATTCACCTTAGTTCATTAGTTCCAGTCTAAACGAAAAAATATCGCATCTGCTAGGCACATAAACAGTTTGAACCATATGTACAGAATCAGATTATTAGAAATAGCAAAATTAGAAAATATAAGAAAAATTCTAGGAAAAAATTATAAATTATTTGATACATGTATAGACATTTAATAACACAAAACTATTTTTATTACAGAACATATGGCGCCATGTCAAGTTTGTTTCAGTCACTATGGTAAAAAGTTAGGCCATTCTGGATCAAATCATTGTTCGTCTCGTAGAAGGCCGGTTCGAGCATTCACTGGTATGTATACACTATGTTTTAATATATATAAATCCATTTTTTAATCTTTGTTAACATACTGATTCTTTCCTTCATTATATCATTCCACAAACTATAGCATGCAATCTAAGGTTGGAATTCAATGACATAGCTGGACTTGGAGTGGAATTCTAAACTCTTGGAAAAATATATTATGTTGAAGTCCATAAAGAGTGCACAATTACTCGCATTATAGGTCCAGGTTAGACAAGGTTCATTATAGAGAACATGATCGGTGCGGGCGTAAGCCTATTCTTTTTATTGGGATCCTCGGGGTCCAAAGATCACTTTCATATATTTTGGCAATGATATTGATTCTGAAGAAGATTACAACAGCAGTGATGCTGAAAACAACAATATCCAAGTGTTTAATTCTACAATTTTCTCCAAGACATGCAACCTTACAGATTCGGAGGAGAATTACTTATTCGATATCTTCCCCTCAGCTAATTCATTCATAGAGTTATCATTTGTGACTCGTTTGAAAAGAACAAACATTAAACAACATAATATGGTATGTTTCTCAAGTTAACTATATTTCTTTGTTTATTAATTTCACATTCGTTTAATACCTTCATAATGTTATTCCTAAAAAAACGTCTTCCTTCTATTGCAACTCAGAAACTACCATTGAAGTTCATTTCTACACTTGAAATTGCGGAAGAAGGTCTTGTTGGAGTACGATTAGGAGCAAGTGGTAATGTCAACACCATGGCATACAAAACAATAAAAGATGGCTGCTTCTCATTCAACAAGGAAGGATGGAAGAACTTCGTTGAAACTACAAATCTGAGTGTTGGACAAGCAATACTGATTACAGGGAAAAAAACTTTACAGCTTAACCTTGAAATGATGTTTGTCATGAACATCATTATTCATAGTAGCCAGGCATTAGGAGAGTCGTCAGAATCAAACTCCGAGTGATAACTTTCTTATTTCTTATGTCTATTAAGAATATGTACTTGTTTATTTCTCATGTCTGTTAAGAATTTGCAATGTACTGAAACAAAATGTTTATGTCCTTCTATTATCTCGTAATACTATTACCGATGCTTTAACTAGGCACTGACTGTTATAAATTCTATGTGGAATTAAATTTCCAGAATATAAACAATAGACGTTGTGCTCCTACATATTTGATTAGTGCATAATATACATATTAAATATAAACATATTGTAATTACAATGGAAAAAATAATACTATATTAAATAATGATTATCTGCCATAAGTGTATGGCCATACAATAAAAAAATAAAACACTCAAGCGGTACATGTACAAAATAAGTTTTCTAGGAAGTTCAACATCTATACTGATAGTTTAGCCCAACAAGTCCCACTAGAGGGAAACCCTAGAAAAAACAAGGAATTATATATAAAGACATAAAACGAGCACACCAAGTCTCACATAGCTCAGAAGCCGCCACCTTCCATTTTGTAGCATGCAACGCGGGTCGATGAAAAAATGCATATTAGTAGATGGAATCATAGGTGCAAGAAATATTAGATACAAATCAAATTGTTTAGCTAGAGGTGAAGTCAACCAGAGAATTACATATATAAAGGGATCTACCAATTGAAGAGAAAATCAAGATCATCAAGTGCATCTGCCATGCCCAAGTCGTTTTACACAAACAAGGTACTACTTTATATGTAAGTTTACTACACAGTAGCGATATACAACAGTTAATATGCTATAGATCTCTATTACACTTGTTGTATGATTCAAACACCTAATACTGCTACAAAATCTCAAAATAGGTATATTATTTCGGTCACAATGTATAAGAAATCCTTTGTACAAGAGGGATATCAGCGTTCTTGCAAACCTAGACCTTAAATACAGAGGTGTGAGTTTTACATAAATTATTGAACACTAAAAAAATATAACTCAGATGTTTAAACTAATATATTTGTTTTCTACCTTGGTCTCTACAGGGTGTAGCATATTGTCAGCACATCATAATTTGTTCTGCACTCCGTTGTTGCTGTGATGTTTTGGTGCACTGCATAAGATATATTTTTAATTAAGAGTGTCTTATACAATGTGACCGAAATATCACATAAAGGTGATGAAGATTGGAAGATATTATGTAGAAATCAAGAATATTAGTTTGTAATACATTCACCGCAATAGAAACAACGCACTAATGTGCTACGACTGTGTATTCTAATCACTGTTCAAAAACTAGGCCGAATCAGCGATTACTAGGCCGATTAATCGCTACTAGGGACCTGACCGTGTCGATTACCATTAATCCTTTCTGTTAATCGTTTATCCCGATTAATAGGTCTGACACTCCGATTACTAGGTATGTTCCCGATTAACCACTACACTTGGTCAAAAAAGTTGCAAAATTATCAACACATATCGCCCATCCATTCTAGCCCACCCCAATGAAGTAGGTTTTGTGAAGCTCTCGTTCGATCCCTGCCTCCAGGAGTTTGATTTTAGCCATCACCAACTAGTTCCTTGTCGGTGTTGGCTAGTTCCTCGTAGTTGCCGACCAGACCTCAGATACAAGAGCTCGAGAGCCTTGAGGATCTCATCCGGGAGCTTAAGGCTGAGCATTCATACGTGTTTTAGGTGCTAATTTTTGTAGGTTGCACCGATTAATAGCCGACCGATTAAATCAGTTAATCGTCTGAATTCCGATTAATCGCTACTCTCAAGCCAACCGAGCAGCTAACGATTTCCGATTTCCTTAACATTGATTCTAATTGCACTACTATTATATTCATATATGCCCTCTCTATCTGATGCTGCGGGCAGACTAGTTTAATTTCAAAGAACTACGCTTGTTATCCCGCGTGCACTACCTTATAAAGAAATTACTTGCAGTCATATATAAACTTCATTTTGCTGCAGATACATCTGTGTACTTTTGAAGAACTACCCTATTTATCCTGCGTGCACTGGATTACCAAAAATATACAGTGCACTACAAGTGTACACTGGTTTAGTTTAGAAGAACTACGCTTTTACACTGAATGCACTGCATGTGCATGCAATTTATCGTGGTGGTCTACTAGCACAAACTAATGAGCTACGACCATGTACTCTAACTGCACTACTATTATTTTCATATATACACTGCTCTGTGTGATGCTGCAGGCACATTAGTTTATTATAAAGCACTGCGTTATTTATCCCGCGTGCACTTCCATATATAGAAACTACTTGCACTACCTTTAGTTTGATAATTGCACTGCTCTATGTAATACTGAAGGTACACTGGTTTCGTTTTGAAGCACTATACTTTTTCAACCGGATGCACTGGCTTATACAGCAATTAAATGCACTTCCACTAGATTAATCATTGCACTGCTCGATATAATACTGACGGTACACTGGTTTCGTTTTAAAGCACTACGCTATTTATACTGCATGCACTTTCGTACCTAGAAATTATGGCGTTAGTGTACTAGCCCTAACGAATGTGGGACGACGCTGCACTCTAAGTGTTGGGCCACGCAGAGATAAAACAAAAAAAATTCCTCTAACATGGTGATCCCAAGATCTAGCCGAGGTAGAAGGCCACGAGGTTTACCACTAGACGCGCAGTTGCGAATTACTGATGAAGCGCGCCAGTTGATGTAGTGCAGTCCCTTGCGATCCGATCGTCCTGGTGCTGATCGTACAACACCTCTGCTGGTATCCACACGTACAAGGAGGAGCACCGGCGATGAAATGCTAGGTTCGTATCGACGGCAGGACTGCTGTGGAGCTAGGGTTTCCAACACATGGAATGACCTAACCAATCAACGATTTTTTTCCTTCTGGGTTACTGTGCGCCACTATATATAGGGAGTGAACGTGGGCTCCACTCTCGTGTCCCATTCACTAAAGCCCATATAACGCTAGTCACCGCGAGTCCGACTCGCTGACTCAGTCCTAATCCGGCTCCGGTCCAACCCGGCCAGATTCCCGGCTTGGATCCAACCCGGACTGATTTCCGGCTTGGGTCCAACCCGGACATGCTCCCGCTCTCAAGTGTGTGACCCGGCAGGATCATGGCTACTAGGACACGATTGGAGTCCGACTCACAATCGATCAGTCGACAGCGGCTCCTAGAAGAACGTGCCGTCTTCCATGTACCAAAGAGTCATGACGACTTGTCTTTCCAATGTGACTTGCGTTCGAGTCCCTTTTGCCTCACGATATACCTTGTCAGACTATAGGCGAATATATGTCATCCCTTAAATAGTCCGACTCTCTTCTCAATCCGAGATAAGTGATTCACCCGACTAACTCTTAGTCGACCGCCTCGATTAACACTTAACCGAGTCGTGCATGGCCATGCTTTCCGAATCATATCATCCGAGAGGGCCCATATAATATCTCTCCAAGTGGAGGGGCAAAAATCCCATCTTGGTTATTCACATCACGCAGCTTGATTCTCAGTCAACCCGAACTCTGCCTTTATAACTGCCTAGTTACGGATCAGCTTTTGACAGAACCTAAGTCGGTGATCCTCAACTCGGACTATGCAACAACCTTAGGTCTAAGGATTACATTGATTGAGATATAAAAATGAAAACTTGTTCGTTGTACCTCAATATGGG
Organism: Avena insularis; assembly: GCA_023614405.1. Taxonomy (NCBI): domain Eukaryota; kingdom Viridiplantae; phylum Streptophyta; class Magnoliopsida; order Poales; family Poaceae; genus Avena; species Avena insularis. Next base: position 170,660,354 of record CM042689.1, read on the forward strand.
TCAATACGACTCGCTAAACTCTTTAGCCGAGTCTGTGTAAGTCGGAATGGCATCTCCATGCCCATGACAAGTGGAACCGAGTCATCAAGCCGGCTTTCACATTGGTCTAAGTTGTGTGTCCAGCACAACCTCGATGACCAAGGATATTTAGTACAAACAACATGAATGCATAGTTTCACAACCGAATCACATATTCAATGATATACATCAGATGCTTATACAAGGACAACTTTATATCTTTATGAATACAATGGGAAATCTCATCATACATGATTGCCTCTAGGGCATATTCCCAACACTAAGTGCACTGCTCGTATAGTCATATATAAACTGCTTTCTATAGATACACTTCTGTACTTTTGAAGAACTGCCCTATTTATCCTGCGTGCACTGGATTACCAAAAGGTTATAGTGCACTACAAGTGTACACTAGTTATGTTTAGAACCACATCATTTGTTACACTGCATGCACTGCCTGTGCAACCAATTTAGCGTGGTTCTCTACCAGCACAAACTAATGTGCTACGACCGTGTACTCTAACTGCACTGCTATTATTTTCATATATGCTCTGCTCTGTGTGAAGCTCCAGGCACATTAGTTAATTATGAAGCACTGCGCTATTTACCCCGCGTGGACTGCCATATACATAAACTACCTGCACTCCATTTAGTTTGATAATTGCACTGCTCTATGTAATGCTGCATGTACATTGGTTTCATTTCAAAGCACTGCGCTTTTTCAATTGGATGCACTGGCTTATAAACCAATTACATGCACTGCCACTATATTAATCATTGCATTGCTCGATATAATACTGACGATACACTTGTTTCATTTTAAAGCACTGCGCTATTTACACCGCATGCACTGCCGTACCTAGAAATTGTGGCGTTAGTGTACTAGCCCCTAACAAATGTGGGACGACCCTGCTCTCTAAGTGCACTGCTCGTATAGTTATATATAAACTGCTTTCTGTAGATACACCTCTTTACTTTCGAAGAACTGCCCTATTTATCCTGCGTGCACTGGATTACCAAAAGGTTATAGTGCACTACAAGTGTACACTAGTTTAATTTAGGAGCACTGCACTTGTTACACTACATGCACTGCCTGTGCAACCAATTTAGCGTGGTGCTCTACCAACAGAAACTATTGTGCTACGACCATGTACTCTAACTGCACTACCATTATTTTCATATATGCACTGCTCTGTGAGATGCTGTAGGCACATTAGTTTATTATGAAGCACTGCGCTATTTACCCCGCGTGCACTACCATATACATTACCTACTAACACTACCTTTAGTTTGATAATTTCACTGCTCTATATAATGCTACAAGTACACTGATTTTGTTTCAAAGCACTGCGCTTTTTTAACCAGATGCACTGGCTTATAAAGCAATTACATGCACTGTCACTAGATTAATCATTGCACTGCTCGATATAAAACTGATGGTACATTGGTTTTGTTTTAAAGCACTGCGCTTTTTACACCGCATGCACTGCCGTACCTAGAAATTGCGGCGTTAGTGTACTAGCCTCTAACAAATGTGGGAAGACCCTGCACTCTAAGTGCATTGCTTGTATAGTTATATATAAACTGCTTTCTACTGATACACCTCTGTACTTTCGAAGAACTGCCCTATTTATCATGCGTGCACTGTATTATCAAAAAGTTACAGTGCACTACAAGTGTAAACTGGTTTCGTTTAGAAGCACTGCGCTTGTTACACTCCATGCACTGCGTGTGCAACCAATTTAGCATGGTGCTCTACCAGTAGAAAGTAATGTGCTACGACCGTGTACTCTAACTGCACTGCCATTATTTTCATATATGCACTGCTCTGTGAGAGGCTATAGGCATATTAGTTTATTATGAAGCACTGCGCTATTTACCCTGCGTGCGCTGCCATATACAAAAACTACATGCACTGCCTTTAGTTTGATAATTGCACTGCTCTATGTAATGCTCCAGGTACACTGGTTTCGTTTCGAAGCACTGCAATTTTTCAACCAGATGCACTGGCTTATAAAGCAATTACATGCACTTCCACTAGATTAATCATTGCACTGCTCGATATAATAATGACGGTACACTGGTTTCATTTTAAACTACTGCGCTTTTTACACCGCATGCACTGTTGTACCTATAAATTGCGGCGTTAGTGTACTATCCCCTAACAAATGTGGGATGACCCTGCACTCTAAGTGCACTGCTCGTATATTCATATATAAACTGCTTTCTGAAGATACACCTCTGTACTTTCGAAGAACTTCCCTATTTATCCTACGTGCACTTACCAAAAAATTATAGTGCACTACAAGTGTAAACTGGTTTAGTTTAGAAGCACTGCGCTTTTTACACTTCATGCACTGCCTATGCAAGCAATTTATCGTGGTGCTCTACCAACACAAACTAATGTGCTACGACCGTGTACTCTAATTGACTGCCATTATTTTCATATATGCACTACTCTTTGACATGCTGCAGGCACATTAGTTTATTATGAAACACTATGTTATTTACCCCGCATGCACTTCTATATAAAGAAACTACTTGCATTTCCTTTAGTTTGATAATTGCACTACTCTATGTAATGATGCAGGTACACTAGTTTCATTTTGAAGCACTGCGCTTTTTCAACTAGATGCTTTGGCTTATAAAGCAATTAAATGCACTGCTACTAGATTAATCTTTACACTGTTGATGGTATAAGAAAGACATTATCAATTAAACATAGAATTTAAATTATAGAACAAGTTAAACAGACAATAATTTAAATGGTTGACATAATTTCTGAAAAAAACATCGTGAACAAACAAAAAAAAAGCGATACAAATTGAAAATTACTTAGTACATAATTGGACTGAGAAAATAGTTCAACAAGATAACAACAACAAGCTACATTAGGATTAGTATCTTCATATTACAAAAAGATATTAAAATTTGATTGCATTTCCATCAATGCCATAGAGCAGGTGGCCAGGCTTCAGACAATGCAAAAGCTCTGTCAACAACTCCTAGTGTAGATAACTTAGATATAACTAATATAGTCTTCTTCAGCATGTCTTCACAGAACAAGCCTTGATCAAAATCAACTGTCATCAGAACATAGCGACCGTCCATGGCCATTGCTATAACGTGCAATAGTCCACACACTGGAAGATTGCATTCCACACATATCAAACCAAGTCTTTCCTTCCAGTAGTCTTCAATATCCCAGTCAAAAGCAGTTCTGAATGCATCAAGCAAATCTAACATTGTCTCTATAATACACTTATTTTGATAATTGTTGTAGTCAAGGAGCCAAGTTCTTAATATACCATCACTAGAAAAGGCAGCTAATAAAATGCTTCCCGATCTATCTTCTGAAATACAACAATTCCTCTGATTCTTGTGTTGTGTGCCTAAATGATTCAGGGAATTGTATCACAGAAGTTATATGTGTGGATATGTTGTAACACAGAAGAAGGCCTACAACATAAGACATAAACAGGTCTTTTCCTATCAAAATTCCTTTAGTCTCACTAAGGTACGTGGTTGGTGTTGGCACAGGAATTGGATCTGAAGTATGCATCTCCCATTCACCATTTTGCAGAACAGAGACATTCACAAATATGCCAAATGTGGTATTAGCAGTAACACCATGATCTGAAGCCTTGCAAAGATTGAATATATTTCTATGAAAGAATGTCATTCCTGAGCTAGCAGCACTTGGAATCAAACATTGGTGGCATTCGTGTAAACGGGGGAAAGATAAGTGAACATATATGGTTCCCTAGTAGGATAGTTAATATAGAACCCAGGATTTTTAGAACGATATGGATGCATCTGAACAAGGACTGCTTCGTTTTGATAGTAGAGTACTATTTCCCTTTGAAGATATGTTGTATCTAAGTTTGAAGAAATAGCTAGAGATGTTTCATCTTTAGGTGAATATTCCAGTTGCGCTAGCCTATTACCAAGCTCAGGCATCTAATGATAGTGAACTAGAAATCCTAGACATGATGGAAAATTTTTCTTCACATATCCAGAAACAAACCTAGACTCTTTGAGTGTAGCATACCAAGCTTTGTTGAGGATACCGCTACGGATCAAAGATTTTGTAGACGCTAACCTTAGAACAATCTCCTCCACCAGATCTAGATCTTCTGCCACGCGACTGATCGAGGACCGAGATCTGGTAACATCCATCTACACGCTAAATTTGTTTATCTGGATGGAGAAGGAAGAAAAATCATTTGTTTCTCGGGAGAGAGACGAGTCGTGGCCTATAATAATAAACAAGGAATACTAAATAAGGCTGTAGCGTCTGATGCTAGCTGCATCCTGGGTACTCTTCTCACCTACCCAGCTACAATATATGCAGAAACTTCGCTTTTTACCCAGCATGCACTGCCTTAGCAAGAAAGGGCGCACTTTGAAATGGTGTAGGCACACTGGTTTCGGTTCGAAGCACTGCGCTTTTTAAACAACATGCACTGCCTTAGCTAGAAATATTGTGAAGTTAGTGTACTAGCCCAAACGAATGTGGGACGACCATGCACTCTAAGTGCACTGCTCGTATATTCAAGTATGTACTGCTTTGGGTGATGCTTCAGATACACAGCTATACTTTCGAAGCACTACCCTATTTATCCTTCGTGCCCTAGCTTATAAAGCAATTATATGCACTGTGTTTATATTATTTTATGCACTCCTCGATGTAATGTTGCAGGTACAATGGTCTGTCTAGAAGCACCGTGTTTTTATACCGAATGCTCTACCTCAAAAACAAATTACCGTGTTAACCTACTAACCCAACTAAATGTGGGACGACCCTGCAATCTAAGTGCACTTCTCATATATTGATATATTCACTGCTTTGGGTGATGCTGTAAATACACCTCTATACTTTCTAAGCACTGCCCTTTTTATTTTCTAAGTTCTACAATGCCTGCACTAAATGTGGGACGACCCTGCACTCTAAGTGCACTGCTCTTATATTTTTATATGCACTGCTTTGGGTGATGTTGCACATACACCGCTATACTTTCGAAGCACTGCCCTATTTAGTTTCTAAATTCTACAATGCATGTACTAAATGTGGGACGATCCTGCACTCTAAGTGCACTGCTCTTACATTTATATACACACTGCTTTGGGTGATGCTGCAGATACACCGCTATACTTTTGAAGCACTTCCCTATTTAGTTTCTAATTTCTACAATGTGTGCACTGTCTTTGCTATAAATTTAGTGTATTAGTCTACTAGAAAAAAACTAATATATAAATACCTTGCACTCTAAGTGCATTGCTCGTATATTCATATATGCACTAATTTGGGTGATGCTACAGATACACTAGTTTAGTAGCCAAAACGATTGTGCAATCTATGTACACCGCTCATATATTCATATATGCATTTCTTTGGGTGATACTTGCACTACATTAATTAACAATTACCATGGCATTACTAGGGCACCAAATTTAGCATATAGTGCAAGAAGATTACAAAAAGCAACATAGTACATAATTGGACGCAGCATACATTGCAAGAAGATCATAAAAAAGCAACATAAGGCTTAGTATATTCACATTACAAAAAGATATTTAATTTTGATTGTATTTCGGTAAATCACTATAGAGTAGGTGGCCAGGCTTCAGACATTGCAAAAGCACTAGGGACAACTAATTGTGTAGATAACTTAGATAAACTGATATAGTGTTCTTCATCATGTCTGCACAGAACAAGCCTTGATCAAAATCAAGTGTCATCAGAACATAGCGACCATCAGTTGACATTCCTATAACACGCAAAAAACCACAAACTGGAAAATTGCAATTCTCACATATACTACCAAATCTTTCCTTCCAGTAGTCTTCAATATCCCAACCAAAAGCAGTTCTGAATTCATCAGGCAGATCTAACATTGTCTGGATATTCCACTTATTTTGACCATTTTTGTAGTCAAGGAGCCGAGTTGTTAATATACCATCACTAGAAAAGGCAGCTAATAAAATTCTTCTGGATATATCCTCTGAAATACAATAATTCCTCTGATCCTTGGTTGCGTGCCTGAATGATTCAGGGAATTGTATCACAGAAGTTAAATGTGTGGATATGTTGTCACACAGAAGAAGGCCTACAACATATGACATAAATAGGTCTTTGCCTATCAGGATTCCTTTAGGCTGACTAAGGTACGTGGTTGGTATTGGCACAGGAATTGGATCGAAAATATGCATCTCCCATTGACCATTTGCTGAATACAGACATGCACAAATATGCCAGATTTTGTATTAGCAGTAACACCATGATATGAAACCTTGCAAACATTGAATATATTTCTACGAAAGAATGTCATTCCTGAGCTAGAATCACTTGGAATCAAACAAAATTGCCCATATGAATGATCTATATCCCTCTTCGACATTCGTGACACTCGTGTAACAGCCGAGGCAAGGAAAGTGAACAAATTTAGTGACCTATAAGGATAATTAATATAGTACCCAGGATCTCTAGAACCATTTGGAAAGACCTAAATGAGGACTACTCCATTTCGACAGCAGACGACTAATTCCCTTAAAAGATATGTTGAATCTAAGTTTGAATACATAGCTAGAGATGTTTCATCTTTAGATGAATATTCAAGCTCATGTAGCCTATTACAAACCTCAGGCATCCAATGATAGTAAACAAGAAATCCTAGACATGATGGCGAATTTTTCTTCATATATCACCAAAGAAATACATGCTCTTTGAGTGCAGCATACCAAGCTTTGTTGAGGATACAACAACGGATCAAAAATTTCGTAGACGCTAACCTTAGAACAATCTCCTACACCAAATCTAGGTCCTCCCCCACGCGACTGATCAAGGAACAAGATCTAGTAAAATCCATCGCTATTCACTAGATTGTTTTCTTTTGCTGCAGACAGAAGAAGAAGGGTTTGTTTCTCTTCGTGGAAGAAGGAATATACTAAATAAGGTTGTAACGTCGTATGCTAGCCAAATCCATCGGTTAACATCCAAGCTAAAATATATGCAGACAATGTAGAATGCACTTCTTTGTATGAATGTGCATACTGCTCTATAATAAAATAATGTACTACATGTGAATTGTAGATGGGATAGCCGGTAAACTTCTCTGTTAACCTATGTGCACTTCCCTATGAATAAATTATTTCTCCAAAGCCACAACACTACAAAATAGAAGGCACTCCAAAATACAAGGCGCTTCAAGATCTATATGAATGCTTGATGCGCCGAAGGCGCCGTGCCACGGGCGGAGCCTGCAACACACACCAAAATACACGGCGCTCTGAAATACTAGGCACCTTGAAATACAAGGCGCTTCAAGATCTATATGAATGCTTAATGCACCGAAGGCGCCGTGCCACGGGCGGAGACCGTAACAGAGCCTTCGAAATACAAGGCACTTCGAAATACAAGGCGGTCTGAAATACACGGCTCTTCGAGATCTATATGAATGCTTGATGCGGCGAAGGCCCCGTGCCACGGGCGAAGCCCGTAACACACCATCTGAAATACAAGACGCTTCAAAATATAAGGCGCTTGAAAATACAAGGCGCTCCGAAATACATGACACTTAAAGATCTAAATGAATGCTTGATGCGCCAAAGGCACCATGCCACGGGCTGAGCCCGCAAGACATCCTTTAAAATACATGGCGCTCTGAAATACAAGGCGCTTCGAAATACAAGGCACTCCAAAATACACGACGCTTGAAGATCTATATGAATGCTTGATGCGCCGAAGGTGTCGTGCCACAGGCGGAGCCTGTAACACACCCTCCGAAATACAAGGCGCTTCAAAATACAAGGCGCTCTGAAAAATACAATGCTTCAAGATCTATATAAATGCTTGAAGGACCGAAGGCGCCGTGCCACGGGCGAAGCCCGCAACACACCCTCTGAAATACAAGGCGCTCCGAAATATAAGGCGCTTCGAAATACCAGGCGCTCCGAAATACATGGCGCTTCAAGATCTATATGAATGCTTGATGCGCCGAAGGCGTAGTGCCACGAGCGGAGCCCGCAACGAACCCTCCGAAATACAAGGCGCTCTGAAATACAGGGCACTTCAAAATACAAGGCGCTCCAAAATACACAACGCTTCAATATGTATATGAATGCTTGATGCTCCAAAGGCGCCGTGCCACGGGCGGAGCCCGCAATACACCCTCTAAAATACAAGAGGCTTCGAAATAGAAGGCACTTCGAAATACATGGCGCTTCAAGATCTATATGAATGCTTGATGCGCCGAAGGCGCCATGCCACGGGCGGAGCCCGCAACACACCCTCCAAAATATAAGGTGCTCCGAAATACACAGCACTTCGAAATACAAGGCGCTCTGACAATACAAGGTGCTCCGAAAATACAAGGCGCTCCGAAATACAATGCCCGTAACACATTCTATTGCGCACAATGATATGTGTACTATGCTGAATAAACAAACGCACTACTTTAGTATAATCCGTTCAAAGTCAATACATTCTACTACGCTGACTCATCTGTGTACTTCGCTGAATAAACAAATGCACTGCTTTAGTGTAACCCGCTCAAAGTCAATATATTTTGTTGTACAAACCAGACCCCTCCCATTACACCCTATAAAATCTCCATTGCCCGTAAGGAGAAAATAAAAATAATAAAAATAAACGAAAATGACAAAGAGAAAAATAAAAATAAATGAAAATGAAAAAGAAAGATACTAAAAATTACCGAAAAAGAGAAAAACATGAAAAAAACTACCGGAGCGGAAGTGAGAGAAAGTGTATACGTAACGTGCGGGGCGACAAACCAGAGAAGAGAGAAAAAGCCAGAAAGAGAAAAAACCGGCGACATCTGCGCGTGCACTTTCTCGGGATGTTTCCACGTCGACACGTGTCAGATACGCACGACACGTCGCTCACGCGTTCGCACGGCGCGCATCACGCACTAGTCGCTCTCGATATGTGTGCAAACATGAACAATTAATGCAATAAGGATAGATGGCATATATTATAAAAAATAAGAGTCGGGATTGGTGGGGGTCGCACTTCCGGAAACGGTCTTGCGGATCGAGAAGGAGGACTCGAGGTGTGCGCATACGGGATCAGGGGTCTTGGCACCATGTTGACGCCTTTTTAGGGTAGCCACGTCAGAGCGTCATCAAGATTCAAATTTTGGGGTTCCCTAGAACACGGGAAAACTTGGTGGCATCGGTCTTCGGATCTGTTAAAGGATTGTGATGGTGGAAGTGTTCACATGAACACACATACAAGCACAACGCGTGAGGGTAAAATACCACATGGTACCCGAATCAGAAACATGATAGGAACACGGTTGACTTGATTTGGGGCTCATGATAGTGCGAGGATGGCGTCCCTGCACTAGAACAAAACAAACAGAGGATCCGAGAAATAATAATCCTTGAACTAGTTCAGGTGTTCTCGCAAACACAAGGATACAAACTTCCACGGAGTAGCAGTGAGAAAAACCACAGAGAACTTGGAGCTGATGCTATCCGTATGGAGCGGGGGAGTCTGGCGAGTTCTCGCTAGCTCTCTCTGCAAGGGATCGAGAAAGGGGAGCTCGAGCGTGCGACATCGAGGGAACACAGACGGGACACCCGACATGGCGATGAAGTAGAGGACCTGCGACAGGGCCACGCTCACGAGCTCGATGACAGGAAGACGGGACGAGGGAGAGCGCACCAAAGGCCAGAGTAGGAGTAAGGCTGCACTCAAGGAGGTTGCGGGAGGCACTCGCACGGAGAGGTGGGGCATAGGAGAATGGAAGGTGAGCGGTGGTGCTGGTGAGGAAGCGGTGGTAGTGGAAGGGTTTTATGGAGGAAGGGTGAGGCGTGCGGCGGAGGGTGTCACAGGCGGTGCCAGGGCAGAGGAGCTCTGGGAGGAGGCCAGGTGGCAGAGGAGACGTTGGCCGATGGCGGGGATTGCAGGTGGGAGGCGAGGGAGGTGGCAACAAGAGAGAGAGGGAGGAGAGGCCAACGGAGGTGGGGCCGAGCTTGGTCGTGTCAGGGAGAGGGGAGGAAACGACGGAGGGGTGCCTAGCAGCGGTGATCATGCAAAGGAAGGCTGAGGTGAAAACGAGAGGTTGGGGACGGGGAAGGGAATCGAGTGGGGTGCGGGTGCGTGAAAGGAGGTGGGTGGGGCCACACATATACGATAGGGCAGCAAGAATGCGTCGGGGTGGCGGTACGCGGTAGCGAGGGAGTGGCCGGGTGAGGAGCGGGGTGGTATCCGCGTGCGCATTTAGCATGTGTCAACGTGGGTGCTGTTCGAGCGGGGTGGGGTGGAGTGTAGCTTGTTGGGTCCTGGCATGCATGGCGTGAGATGCTGTGTGGTGTATGTGCTTGCGGGTGGCTGCGCGTGGGTGAGCTGGGTGTGGCGGCGGGGCAGGTAGGAATAGGTTGAGTTTTAGGGTTTGGGAAATTTAGGGTTAGGGTTTCGGGGTGGTAGGTAGCTGCCGGTTGGGCCTGGCCGGTGGCTGCCTCCCCCAAGAAAGATAGGTTTATTATTTTCTTTTAGTTTGTTTCAATTTCAAAGACGGTATTTGGTAAAAAACATTTAGACGAAACAAGATATCAAAAAAAGGTCGGGTTTTAAATTTGAAATAAAGAAGAGGAATATTTATAAAAAATAGGCTTTTAGAAAATAGTGTTAGGCAAAAGATACATGATCACATGACGATGCTCAAATGCAATGTGGCATCATGACATGAGCATATGGTCATGATGATGCACAAAACAAAAACATTAAGAGATTTTCTAGTAGTGGATGTACCTGGGGATGTACAGATGTATGGGATGTGGTCAAGCGACTACCGCACGGTGGGGCGTAGCCCTCACGGCTTCACCATGGAGTTCATCCAGACTTGCTGGCAAACCAAGACTAACTTCATGATGGCCTTTTACAAGGTGCACCGATGAACCGGCAAGGAATTCCAGGACCTTAACCATGCCCTGATCATTCTTCTGCACAAAAGGTGTGGCGTTGCTTCCTTGGGAGACTACTGATACGTCATAAACGTATCTATAATTTGTGATACTCCATGCTTGTTTTTTATCAACTATCTTATGTTTTGTCTACACTTTGAGGCATTCTTATAAATTTTCTGGAACTAACCTATTGACAATGTGCCACAGTGCCAGTTGCCTGTATTTTGTTGTTTTTGGTTTCAGAAAAGTCAGTAAAGAAATATTCTCAGAATTGGACGAAACAAAAGCCGAAGTCAATATTTTACCAGAGAAAAGACGGAGTCAAGAGGGGAGACGAAGTGGAGCCACTAGTAGGCCACACCTACGGCTGGCGCGGGTCCACCCCTAGGGCGCGCCGCCCCATGGTGTGGTCCCCTCGGTCGTCCACATACCTTGCCCCTTCACCTATGTAAACACCCCGAGGCAGAAACCCTAGGCACCCAATGAGAATTCCATGAAATAGTACGTAGACGGCGCCAGTTGCATCCCTAGATCGGGGGGGGGGGGGGTCTGAAAATCTTCACGGCACCCTGCTGGAGGGGAGAGATAATCCCAGAGGCCTTCTTCATCACCATGCCAGTCTCCGGAGTGATGCATGAGTAGTTCACCCTTGGACTACAGGTCCATACATTATCTAGACGGTTGTTTCTCCTCTTTTGTGCTATGATTTTTAGATCTTGTGAGCTCCGTTCATGATCAAGATCATCTATTTGTATTACTACATTTTGTATTTGCGGGGATCCGGTGGATATTGAGTACTATGTCAGATTGATTATTGTTTCTATCATGTCTATGTTATTTGTGATCTTGCATGCTCTCCGTTGCTAGTAGATACTTTGGCCAAGTAGATGCTTGTAACTCCAAGAGGGAGTGTTTATGCTCGATAGTAGGTTCATGCCTCGTAATCTAGGGAAGTGACAGAAATCTCTAAGGTTGCATATGTGTTGTTGCTACTAGGGAGAAAACAACAATCCTTTGTCCAAGGGAAATTGTATTGTTTACTTTACACACTTTGTTTAATGCAATTATCTGTTGCTTGCAACTTAATACTGGAAGGGGTTCGGATGATAACCTGAAGGTGGATTATTAGTCATAGATGCACTTGGATTACAGTCTATGTATCTTGTTGTAATTCCCAAACAAATATCGTAGAGATCAAGATGTCTAGTATATGCATTGTCATGCATTTTCAATCTGTCAATTGCCCCGCTGTAATTTGTTCACCCAGCATGTTATTTATCTTATGGAGAACACCTGTAGTGAACTGTGCACCCCGGTCCATTCCTTACCATTGATATACCATATATTATTTATCGTTTACTTTATGTAATTACTACAAGAAATTACTATCTTCCATACTATACGTTTAATCCTTTGTTTTTAGCAAACCGGTGAGATTGACAACCTCACTGTCAGTTGGCACAAAGTATTGTGGTTGTGTTGTGCAGGTTCCAAGTTGCTAGCAACACCTTGGAGTTGTTTCCTTACTACTACAGGTTCAATAACCTTGGTTTCATAACTGAGAGAAACTTGCTGATGTTCTCATCATACCTTCCTCTTGGGGTTCCCAACGTGCTCTACATATCTGAGCCATCAAGCAGTTTTCTGGCGCCGTTGCCGGGGAGTTAAGGACAGCTTCAATCTCTTCCTCCCCGTCAATCAATTTTCTGGGAGAAAGAAGATTCTTGCAAGGGGAGTCTCTCACAACCAAATCTCTTTACTTTGTTTTTGTTTTGCTTAGTTTTTCTTGTTTCTTTTTATCAAAAATACAAAAAATTAATTGTACTGGTTTGTTTCTTTTTATCAAAAATACAAAAAATTAGTTGTACTGGTTTGTTTTTTTTATCAAAAATACAAAAAAAATAGTTCTTTCTTTAGTTGTTAACTTGTTCTTAGATCACTATTTTGATCCCTAAGTTCACCCTGAAAGACCTTTCAATAGGTAGTGGATCTATAATTGGGAAAGATAATATGGAAGAATTCTTTAATCGTGTTAACAAGCATGTGGATATTGAGGATAGATCCTTAGCAGAACTTGCTCCAAATTATGAAATTGCTGCAGCTTCTTTAGTTCACATGCTGGAGGTTAGGTTTGTTAACCTTAACCCCATGATGCAGGTAATGTTTTTTAAACTTAAAGATATTGAGGATACTGAAAAGAGAGATTTTATTATTGAAACTTTGCTAAAAGAATTCAATGATGTTGCTAAAGAAGCTAGAAAGGTCTTTGATCATTTTAATATGCTAGGCTCATATGTATAAGTTGGACAAAACCAAACCCAAAAATGGAGAGGAAATTAAAATACCAATACCTTTTAAACTTATAGGAATGCATGAAGCCTTAGAAAAGAATTTTGATTGGATTGTTCCTGAAAACCCGTTTGATGAAAATAGTGAACCCAAGAGTACTAAGAGAGGATCCTCTATAACTTATTTGGATGAGATACCTTGCCTTGTTGAAGAAATTCCTGGTATTGATCTTAATGCTTCTTCATTCGAAAATACTTGATTCTTGCTTCCTATGCCTAGCTGAAAGGCGTTAAAGAAAAGCACTCTTGGGAGATAACCCAATTTTATTTTTAGTAAGTTTTTCCTTTGTTGAGTCTTGGAGGTTATTGCCTCTGTAATAACCTCTCCTTATCCTTTTCGTGTGGTTTTTGTGCCAAGAATAACCTCTAATGAGAGAGAAGTAAGATTTGGGGAAGTTGCTGTCCCGAAATAGATTTTTGTGCTTCACTGTAAAAAATCGTGAAAAATCCCAGTATGTTGGATTGAGCTGTAATTTTCTTTGAATATGTCCCAACTTATTATCTAACTTTCGTTAGTTTTTCACTTTTCTATTTGAGCAACAGAAGGTCTTCGAAAAAATCGGTCTTTACCTGCTTGTCTATTTTGACAGATTTCTACCATCATTTGCATTTTCCTCTTAATCGGTTTCTTTTTAGTTATCTTTGATCACATGAGATTTTAAAAGGAATTGCTAAAGTAGCTTGTGTTTTAGTGGAAGTTTTACTTGTGTTGAAACTAAAACCAAAGGCATATTATCTTCAATACACTAACAACCTCTCCTTATCTTTAATACACTAATGTTGAAACTAAATCCAAAGGAAATTTTCAAGTGTAGGAAGAGAATGATGTGATGAGATGAAGTATGGACAAAAGCTCAAGCTTGGGGATGGCACCCATGTCACCGAAAGAAATATTCAAGAGGTACAAGATTCAAAGCTTGGGGATGCCCAAGGCATCCCCTTCTTCATCAATAAAAATCTCAGTCTTCTTTCTAGACACTTTATTTTGTTTGGTTTGCTGCGATAAATTAGTTAGACCCCTGAATTCTTATTTTGTTTCAAATAAGTTTATTGGTGTTGGAAAAGGGTAGAAAGTTTCATGCTTATAGTGGTACAAAAGGAAACTTGTTTTGACGGTGGCCTAGACTTTATCATGTCATGTTAGATGTTGCTTTGACTATATGCTTAGTGATTATTGCTGTAGCATGACTTGTTCCAAACAATTGAGATTGCTTAATGTGCCTTGAAAGAATCATGTGTTGTTTTAGCATATAAAGCATAATATTGTGGTATTCTCCTTTGATGCTTTATTTGGGTTGACTTGGCACATGCTTACACCATGTTAAGACTATGAACCAGTCACCTTAGCCTCTATGATTATTTAGTTTTTGACTTTTGATATCACTTTATACTTTAATTAATAATGTTTTGTCGCTTTGCATGATTATGGCCATTATTGCTCTCTTGGTTCGCCGCTCCCAGTCATTTGTAGGGGTTCGTAGCATGGAAAACAAAAAATTTCTACCACATACAAACAAACAAGCCAAGATCTATTTACTAGATTTTAGCAACGAGTCGATAGAGGAACTCACCCTCGATGATTCCAAAGCGGTTAACGAGAGCAGATTATCGTGGGTGATGTAGTCGTACTCTTGCCGATCTCAAGATCGCGTAGACGATCCTTCCAGTGCTGCGTTCAGGCAGCGCTTCCGCAGTCGGTCACACGTTCCATACTCGATGAAGACCTTCCTCTCCCTTGTTCCAGCAGGCAGCGGAGGTTGTAGCACTCTCCTCCTGATTCCGGCAGCACGACGGTGTGGTACCAGAAGTAGAGGGGAGATCTCGCCTTAAGCTTGCCGAGCGAGTATGGTGGAGCAAGAGAGGTGCCTTGGCGATCTAGGGTTTAGAAGCACCAAGGGGAGAGGTGTAGCCGGCAGCTAGGGTTTGGGGAAACCCTAGTCGGCGACTTGGGAGGGGCCCAAGGCGGCGGCGACTTGGGAGGAGGTCGGCGGATTGGGGCTAGGGTTTGAGGTGTGCTGGGTGTAAGGAAGAGGGGCAGCCCTGCCCCTCCTTATATAGGTGGGAGGGCGCAGCTTGGGAGGAGGGAGTCCTCCCCCAAGTCGGCCTCCTTGGCCGGCAGGTGGAGGGAGAGGAACTCCTCCCCAAGTAGGTTTCCTACTCTCCCTCCACCAAGCAAACTTGCCGTTTCACTTTTTCAAATTGGCGTTTTGACTTTCAATCTAGGATTTGATTTCTTCCTTTATTTTTCCCAGCCAAGTGACCTAGTACATGATGCAACCATTCCATATTGTCATGAACATTCATGTAGCCTTCCCCTCCGGAGTGCCGGACCTTCCGGACCCTTCTAGAACATTCCCGGTGAAAACATCGGAATCATTCCCCAACTCCGAAACAGGACTTTCCTTATATGAACCTTATTCTCCGGACCATTCCGGATCTCCTCGTGATATCCCGGATCCCATCTGAGACTTCGAACAACATTCGGTCTCTCTCTCATCATTCCATAACTACTCAACAACATCGAATCCTTAAGTGTGTCTCCCTACGGTTCGTGAATTATGCGGACATGACCGAGACACTTCTCTGATCAATAACCAATAGAGGAATCTGGAAATTCATATGTCTCCCACATATTTCTACGACATTTGATCGAATGAACCACTTACATACGATACCAATTTCCCTTTGTCTCACGATAGTTTACTTATCCGAGGTTTTGATCGTCGGTATCTCTGCATACCTAGTTCAACCTCGTTATCGATAAGTACTCTTTTCTCATTTTCGTGGTATGTGATACGTTGTGATCCAGTCACATGCTTGCAAGCTAATTGGATGACATTCCACCGAGAGGGCCCAGAGTATATCTATCCGTCATATGGATGGACAAATCCCACTCTTGATCCATGTGTCTCAACCCATACTTTCCGAACACTCAATGCCACCTTTATAACTACCTAGTTACGGTGTGGTGTTTGATGTCATCAAAGCATCCTTCCGGTGATGGTGATAAGCATGATCTCATGGTCGAAGGAATTAGGTTACTATGTATCAGAAAGCTTATAGAAATTGAACTATTAAAATGACTTGATCTTTATGCTACGCTTATCTATAGGAGTATGTCCATCATAACATTCTCCTAATGATATGATCTTGTTGTTAATAACATCTCAATGTTCATGATAGGGAAACCACAATCATTTATTAACCAACAAGCTAGTATTTTGAAGAGGCTTTACCAGGGACTCTAATTTAGTTTACAAATCACACAAGTATTAATGTTTCCTGGTTAATACTGTTATAGCATGAATGTAAACATTTATCATAAACACAAAGATATAATAATAACTACATTTATTATTGCCTCTAGGGCATATCTCCAACACAGTCTCAACACAATAAACATGATCCCGATATAGTGTTCATGCTCAACGCAAATTACTTGGAGGATTTGAAGAACGACAACATCAAGAAGAAAGGTATATCTGATATACATGTTATTGATGTGTATCTCACTAGTACTCGTAGTAGTGCCTGGGTATTTGATACTGGTTCGGTTGCTCATATTTGTAACTCGAAACAGGTGCTGCAGAATAAACGGAAGCTAGCAAAGAACGAGGTGACGATGCACGTTGGAAATGGATCAAAGGTTCATGTGATCGCGCTCGGCACGCTACCTCTTCATCTACCATCGGGATTAGTTTTATACTTAAATAATTGTTATTTGGTGCCTGCGTTAAGCATGAACATTATATCAGGATCTTGTTTATTGCGAGACGGTTACTTGTTTAAGTCCGAGAATAATGGTTGTTCGATTTATATGAGTAATATGTTTTATACACATGCACCTTTGATAGATGGTCTATTCTTATTGAATCTCGATAGTGGAAATACACATATTAATAACATTGAAGCTAAACATTTGAAATTGAGCGATAACTCGACCTATATGTGGCACTGTCGTCTTGGTCATATCAGAGTGAAGCATATGAAGAAACTCCATTCCGATGGACTTCTTGAATCACTTGATTTCGAATCACTTGAAAGATGCAAAGCATGTTTGATGGGTAAAATGACTAAGACTCCATTTTCTGGTATGATGGAGCGAGCTACGGACTTATTGGAAATCATACATACCGATGTGTGTGGACCAATGAGTGTAGCATTGCGTGGTGGTTATCATTATGTTCTTACCTTCACGGATGAGTTGAGTAGATATGGGTATATCTATTTCATGAAACATAAGTCCGAAACTTTCGAGAAGTTTAAGGAATTTCAAAGTGAGGTAGAGAATCAACCTTAACAAGAAGATTAAATTTCTACGTTCTGATCGTGGAGGTGAATATCTAAGTTACGAGTTTGGCGAGCATTTGAAGAAATGCGGAATACTTTCAAAATTGACACCGCCAGGAACACCACAGCGTAATGGTGTGTCCGAACGTCGTAATCGAACTCTCCTAGATATGGTTCGTTCTATGATGTCACTTACAAATTTACCGCTATCGTTTTGGGGTTATGCATTAGAAACAACCGCATTCACTTTAAATAGGGCGCCATCTAAATCTGTTGAAACGACACCGTATGAATTATGGTTTGGGAAGAAACCTAAATTGTCGTTCCTTAAAGTTTGGGGGTTATGGCCTATGTAAAGAAGTTACAGCCGGACATGCTTGAACCCAAAGTGGAAAAATGCGTCTTCATAGGATACCCGAAGGAAACTATTGGGTATACCTTCTATCATAGATCCGAGGGCAAAATATTCGTTGACAAGAATGGATCCTTTCTAGAGAAAGAATTTCTCTCGAAAGAAGTGACTGGAAGGAAAGTAGAACTCGACGAGGTTGTCGAACCTTCTCTCGAACTTGCGAGTAGCACAGCACCGGAAGTAGTTCCTGTGGTGCCTACACCAATAAGAGAGGAAGCTAATGATGATGATCATGAAACTTCGGTTGAAGTTGCTACAGAGCCTCGCAGGTCAACGAGAACTCGTACCACTCCTGATTGGTATGATCCCGTTATGAGTGTCAAGTTGGTGGACAACACCGATGACCCTGCGACATATGAGGAAGCGATGATGAGCCCAGATTCCAATAAATGGCAAGATGCCATGAAATCCGAAATTGGATCCATGTACAAAAACCAAGTATGGACTTTGGTGGACTTACCGGATGGTCGGAAGGCTGTCAAGAACAAATGGATTTTCAAGAAGAAAACAGAGGTTGATGGTAATGTTACTGTCTATAAAGCTCGACTTGTCGCAAAAGGGTTTCGAAAAATTCAAGGAGTTGACTATGATGAGACTTTCTCACCATTAGCGAAGCTAAAGTCTATGAGGATTATGTTAGCAATCGCTGCATATTATGATTATGAGATATGGCAGATGGATGTCAAAACAGCGTTCCTCAATGGAGACATTGATGAAGAGTTGTATATGATGCAACCCAAAGGTTTTATCGATCCTAAAGATGCTAACAAGGTATGCAAACTTCAACGGTCCATATATGGGTTGAAGCAAGCATCCCGAAGTTGGAATCAATGTTTTGATAAGGTAATCAAAAGTTTTGGTTTTATACAAACTTATGGAGAAGCTTGTATTTACAAGAAAGTGAGTGGGAGCTCTGTAGCATTCTTAATACTATATGATATAGACCTTATTAATAGTGTCAAAGAATATTTGAATAATAGTTTTTCAATGAAAGATCTTGGCGAAGCAGCTTACATATTAGGCATAAAGATTTATAGAGATAGATCGAGACGCCTAATATCATTGTCACAAAGTACATATTTGGACAAAGTTCTAAAGAGGTTTGGAATGGAAGATAGCAAGAAAGGGTGCCCAATACGACCTTGAGTAAAACTCAAAGTCCAGCAACGGCAGAAGATAGAGAAAGGATGAGTAAGACTCACTATGCCTCAGCCATAGGATCTCTAATGTATGCCATGATATGTACTAGACCCGACATTGCATATGTTGTTAGTTTAACTAGCAGATATCAAAGTGATCCAGGAGTGGATCATTGGACAATGGTCAAAAACATCCTTAAGTACTTGAGAAGAACTAAGGATATGGTTCTTTCTTATGAAGGTGATGAACAACTTGTTGTTAATGGTTACACCGATGCTAGTTGGAACACTGATCCGGATGATTCTAAATCTCAATCTGGATACGTATTTACTTTGAATGGTGCAGCAGTTAGCTGGAGGAGTGCAAAGCAAAGCGTTGTGGCGAGATCTTCAACTAAATCGGAATACATAGCTGCTTTAGAGGCTTCACAAGAAGCGATATGGATGAAGGACTTCATTACAGAGCTCGGTGTGGTTCCAAGTGCGCTGGACCCAATGTCTATCTACTGTGATAACATGGGCGCCATAGCCAATGCGCAAGAACCAAGGTCACACAACAAGCTGAAGCACATCAAGCTACGTTTTCACGCTATTCGAGAACATGTCCAAGATGGTGACATAAAGATTTGCAAAGTACACATAGATCTGAATGTGGAGGATCCATTGACTAAACCTCTCTCGAGGGCAAAACATGACCAACACCAAACTGCCATGGGTGTTTGGTATATTACCATGTAATGTAGATTAGTTGACTCTAGTGCAAGTGGGGGACTGTTGGAGATATGTCCTAGAGGCAATAATAAATGTAGTTATTATTATATCTTTGTGTTTATGATAAATGTTTAAATTCATGCTATAACAGTATTAACAAGGAAACATTAATATTTGTGTGATTTGTAAACTAAATTAGAGTCCCTAGTAAAGCCTCTTCATAATACTAGCTTGTTGGTCAATAGATGATTGTGGTTTCCCTATCATGAACATTGAGTTGTTATTAACAACAAGATCATATCATTAGGAGAATGGTATGATGGACATACTCCTATAGATCAGTGTAGCATAAAGATCAAGTCATTTTAATAATTCAATTGCTATAAGTTCTCTGATACATAGTAACCTAATTCCTTCGACCATGAGATCATGCTTATCACCATCACCGGAAGGATGCTTTGATGACATCAAACACCACACCGTAACTGGGTGGCTATAAAGGTGGCATTGAGTGTTCAGAAAGTATGGGTTGAGACACATGGATCAAGAGTGGGATTTGTCCATCCATATGACAGATAGATATACTCTGGGCCCTCTCGGTGGAATGTCATCCAATTATCTTGCAAGCATGTGACTGGATCACAAGGGATCACATACCAAGGGAACGAGAAAAGAGTACTTATCGGTAACGAGGTTGAACTAGGTATGCAGAGATACCGACGATCAAAACCTCGGATAAGTAAACTATCATGAGACAAAGGGAAATTGGTATCGTATGTAAGTGGTTCATTCGATCGCAAAGTAATCGTAGAAATATGTGGGAGCCATATGAATTTCTAGATTCCTCTATTGGTTATTGTTCGGAGAAGTGTCTCGATCATGTCCGCATAATTCACGAACCGTAGGGAGACACACTTAAGGATTCGATGTTGTTGAGTAGTTATGGAATGATGAGTAAGAGACTGAATGTTGTCCGGAGTCTCGGATGGGATCCGGGATATCACGAGGAGATCCGGAATGGTCTGGAGAATAAGATTCATATAAGGAAAGTCCTGTTTCGGAGTTGGGGAATGATTCCGGTGTTTTCATCGGGAATGTTCTAGAAGATTCTGGAAGGTCCGGCACTCCGGAGGGGAAGGGTACATGAATGTGTCATGACAATTTGGAATGGTTGCCTCATGAACTAGGTGTGATGGCTGGTAAAAAAAGGGAGAAATCAAATCCTAGTTTGAAAAGTCAAACGCCAATTTGAAAAAGTCAAACGGCAAGTTTGCTTGGTGGAGGGATAGTAGGAAACCTACTTGGGGAGGAGTTCCTCTCCCTCCACCCTCCGGCCAAGGAGGCCGACTTGGGGGAGTACTCCCTCCCCTTGGCTGGCGTCCTCCCACCTATAAAAGAAGGGGCAGGGGTGCCCCCTCTTACACACACCCAACACCACCCAAACCCTAGCCCTAGCCGCTGGCCTCCACCAAGTCGCCGCCGCCCCCTAGGGTTTCTCCTAGACGCCGAGTTGGGGCTTCTCCGAGCCCTAGTCGCCGGCCAAGCTCTGCCCCTTGGTGCCCTCTAAACCCTAGATCGCGAAGGCCTCTCTCATAGTCCACCATACTCGCTCCGGCTTAAGGCGGCTCATGAGATCTCCTCTACTCGGTAGCACGCGGCCGCCGAATCGCGAGGAGAGTGCTACAACCTCCGCTGCCTGCTGGAACATGGGAGAGGAAGGTCCTCATCGAAAGCGATGTGACCGACCACGGAAGCTCCGGCATGATGGCGGAAGGATCGTCTACGCGATCTTGAGATTGGCAAGAGTACGACTACAGCACCCACGAGAATCTGCTCTCGTTTAGAACATTGGAATCTTTGAGGGTGAGTTCCTCTATCGACTCGGTGCTACAATCTAGTAGATAGATCTTGGCTTGTTTGTTTGCATGCGGTAGATTTTTTTTTGTTTTCCATGCTACGAACCCCTACACTTTGGGCAATTCCGCTTCCAGTGACCCTCTCCCTTGCAGTAAAAGCACTCAGTATCAGGCTTAGGTCCAGCCTTGGTCTTCTTCGCCGGTGCGGCAACTTTCTTACCACCCTTTTTGAAGTTTCCCTTTTGCTTAGACTTGCCTTTCTTGAATTTGGTGGTCTTATTGACCAACAACACTTGATGCTCTTTCTTGATCTCCACTTCTGCAGATTTCAACATGGAGAAGAGTTCTGGCAACGTCTTGTTCATGTTTTGCATATTGTAGTTCATCACAAAGTTCTTGTAACTTGGTGGCAGTGATTGGAGGACACGGTAAATCCCCAAAGCATTAGGAATCACTATACCCAAGCTTTGGAGTTTGTTTGCGTGCCCAGACATCTTAAGCACATGCTCACTGATGGAGCTGCCCTCTTCCATCTTGCAGTTAAAGAACTTTTCAGAAGCCTCATAACTTTCAACTGCCGCATGAGCCTCAAATATCATTTTGAGTTCACGGACAATATCATGTGGGTCATGGTTCTCAAACCTTTTCTGAATCTCCGATTCCAAACCATACAAGATAGCACACTGAACTGTGGAGTACTGATTCTTTTGAGTGAGGTAAACATCCTTTACTTCATCTGTAGCATCAGCTGCAGGCGGGTCACCCAGCAGTGTATCCAGCACATACGTCAAATTACCAGCATTGAGGACAATCCTCAAATTGCGGAACCAATCCGTGAAGTTGCTTCCATTGTTTTTCAACTTTTCTTTCTCTAGGAATGCATTAAAATTGATGGTAGGGGTCGCCATTGATCTACAACATATTTGCAATAGTTTAGACTAAGTTTATGACAAATTGAGTTCTAATTAATAGTTAAATTAATCTAGGTGAACTCCCACTCAAAACAATACCCCTCACATTGTTTTAGTGATCACACGAACCAAATCCACAACATCAAAACCGATCATCACGAGAGTTGATGTAGCTTCAATGGAGAACAATCAACATGTTCATCATATCTACTATATGACTCATGCTTTACCTTTCGGTGATCCGTGTTCCGAGACCATGTTTGTACATGCTAGGCTCGTCAAGATCACACCTTAGCTTCCGCATGAGCAAATCTGGCTTGCTCATGTTGTATACACTCGCAAAATCTAACACACCCGATCATCACGTGGTGCTTCGAAACAACGAGCTTTAGCAACGGTGCTTACTAAGGATGAACACTTTAAAACTTGAAATTTATGTGCTTGAGGGGTCATCTTATAAATCTACCATCGTTAACTAAGCAATACAAGATGCATAAAGGATTAACATCACATGCATTCATAATATGTGATATGATATGGCCTTTCTTCTTATGCTTCCGATCTCCATCTTCAAGCACGAACATGATCTCCATCATCACCGGTATAGCGTCAAGGTCAATGGCGCCGTTTCATGGTTGTCGTCCACCAGCTCCAACTATTACAACTACTTTGAATAGACACACGGGTCTTAACAGAATTTAAAGACAACCATATGGCTCTTGCCGGTTGCCAACTTACAATAAGGAACATTTCATACATCAAATATAATCACAATCATGGCCATATCACATCACAGCACACCCCTGCAAAACAAAGTTAGACGCCTCTATTTTTCTTGCATATTTTACGTGGTTTGGGGCTTTCAATAAGTGTCGATCTAACTTACGAACAAGAACCACAACGTTTATGTTTGAACTATCAAGTGCCCGTTGTAAATTGGATCTATACTATGATGAGAGAGACAGGCACCCGCAAAGCCACTTATGTAATACAAGTTGCATGTTGAGCGTGGAGCAAGTCTCATGAACGATGTCATGTAAGGTTAGCCTGGGCCGCTTCATCCCATCATACCGCAAAATGCAAAGTACACAAGAAGCAATTGATAATAAAAGCACCACCGCCCACAATGACCATTGTGTTCTACTCGTGCAACAGATCTACATATAGACACGGCTCTGATACCACTATAGGGGTTCGTAGCATGGAAAACAAAAAATTTCTACCGCATGCAAACAAACAAGCCAAGATCTATCTACTAGATTGTAGCAAAGAGTCGATAGAGGAACTCACCCTCGAAGATTCCAAAGCGGTTAATGATAGAAGATTCTCGTGGGTGATGTAGTTGTACTCTTGCCGATCTCAAGATCGCGTAGACGATCCTTCCGGTGCTGCGTTAAGCAGCTTCTTGATCGGGTCACACATTCGGTACTCGATGAAGACCTTCCTCTCCCTTGTTCCAGCAGGCAGACGAGGTTGTAGCACTCTCCTCGCGATTTCAGCAACACGACGGCGTGGTACCGGAAGTAGAGGGGAGATCTCGCAGGGCTTCGCCTTAAGTCGGAGCGAGTATGGTGGAGCAAGAGAGGTGCCTTGGCGATCAAGGGTTTAGAAGCACCAAGGGGAGAGGTGTAGCGTGGCTAGGGTTTGGGTAAACCCTAGTCGGCGACTTGGGAGGAGGCCGGCGTCTTGGGGCTAGGGTTTGAGGTGTGTTGGGTGTAGGGAAGAGGGGCAGCCCTGCCCCTCCTTATATAGGTGGGAGGGCGCGGCTTGGGAGGAGGGAGTCCTCCCCCAAGTCGGCCTCCTTGGTTGGCGGGTGGAGGGAGAGGAACTCCTCCCCAAGTAGGTTTCCTACTCTCCCTCCACCAAGCAAACTTGCCGTTTAACTTTTTCAAATTGGCCTTTTGACTTTCAAACTAGGATTTGATTTCTCCCTTTATTTTTTCCAGCCAAGTGACCTAGTACATGATGCAACCATTCCATATTGTCATGACACATTCATGTACCCTTCCCCTCCGGAGTGCCGGACCTTCCGGACCCTTCTAGAACATTCTCGGTGAAAACATCGGAATCATTCCCCAACTCCGAAACAGGACTTTCCTTATATGAATCTTATTCTCCGGACCATTCCGGATCTCCTCGTGATATCCCGGATCCCATCCGCGACTCTGAACAACATTCGGTATCTCTCTCTCATCTTTCCATAACTACTCAACAACAGCAAATCCTTAAGTGTGTCTCCCTACGGTTCGTGAATTATGCGGACATGACCGAGACACATCTCCGATCAATAACCAATAGAGGAATCTGGAAATTCATATGGCTCCCACATATTTCTACGATTACTTTGCGATCGAATGAACCACTTACATACGATACCAATTTCCCTTTGTCTCATGATAGTTTACTTATCCAAGGTTTTGATCGTCGGTATCTCTGCATACCTAGTTCAACCTCGTTACCGATAAGTACTCTTTTCTCGTTTCTGTGGTATGTGATCCCTTGTGATCCAGTCACATGCTTGCAAGCTAATTGGATGACATTCCACCGAGAGGGCCCAGAGTATATCTATCCTTCATATGGATGGACAAATCCCACTCTTGATCCATGTGTCTCAACCCATACTTTCCGAACACTCAATGCCACCTTTATAGCCACCCAGTTACAGTGTGGTGTTTGATGTCATCAAAGCATCCTTCCGGTGATGGTGATAAGAATGATCTCATGGTCGAAGGAATTAGGTTACTATGTATCAGAAAGCTTATAGCAATTGAACTATTAAAATGACTTGATCTTTATGCTATGCTTATCTATAGGAGTATGTCCATCATACCATTCTCCTAACGATATGATCTTGTTGTTAATAACATCTCAATGTTCATGATAGGGAAACCAAAATCATCTATCAACCAACAAGCTAGTATTTCGAAGAGGCTTTACTAGGGACTCTAATTTAGTTTACAAATCACACAAGTATTAATGTTTCCTGGTTAATACTGTTATAGCATGAATGTAAACATTTATCATAAACACAAAGATATAATAATAACTACATTTATTATTGCCTCTAGGGCATATCTCCAACATCTTTTGCTAGCCTCCAATTGTACTGAGTATGAGCTCTACTTGTGCATTGAACTACCGAGAAACCAAGTTATTCCAAAGTGTCCACTATAAATTCCTATGCATGGTGTGTTACACCATTCCAAGTATATTCATGTGTTTATTTATCTTCCAAATTAAACTTGTTATGTGAAAATTAGTGATTAAATCTTTCACAAACTTGATGGCACACTTTGCTTTCTTGCACTTAATAAACTTGAACCATTGTGCCCATCTATGTTGCTTATATGCTTGAAAATTATAATTTGGGAGTTAGTAGAACCATGATGTCATGGGGAACGCTTTCAACAGTTGTACATATCTATCCAGTTGATATCATGATCTTTTGTTTATGGATGTCGGCAGTGTGAAATAAAAGGGGAGCTTGTAAGTCCATGGAGTATTGTATATGTGTTAGTGAAATGCCTGGGCGGCTAGCCTAAGTCATGCCTAATCATGGTGGAAACTTGCAACGTAACCATAGTGCACAATCTATGAAGCATCTTTAGACAAAATAGAAAAAAAGAGAAAAAAGCACCATACTCATGGTAAATAAAAAGATCGTTGAGATGCTCATTGTTTGTTGCCTTGCCATTTTGATATGGGATAGCTCCTATGTCATGGGGCAAGGGGTACCCCGTTGGCGGTTCTCTATGATACAAATATACTTACAATGACAAGAACTTTCTTGTGACTAAAGTTGAGTAGCATGAGGAACGACCCTCGTACTCAAGGGACATGAGATTTTCAACTTATGATCTGTCAAGCATATACTTCATATTTGTCTCACTTTAACCTTAATCACTTCAAGATTCTTATGATAGGGGCAATGAGAGCTAAAAGCTAATAAGTACCATAATTTTTGGAAGCTCTTTATGAACCTTGAAATCCATGCTTCCCTCTGTGAAGGGCCTTTCTTTTTTAGTTTTATGTTGAGTCTCCATCTTCTATATTTATGCACCAATTAAGAGAGCATATTTGTCATTCTTAGTTCAATGTGCATTGTCCCAAAACTTATTGATTGATTCATAATCATGGTATTGCTTGTTCTTAAATTATTTGTATCTAGTCACCCTTATGAACTTTGAAGGTGTCCTATATATTTATGTTTTTCTATTCCATGAAGGACAAGCTGAATACCACTCATGCTATGTTTTCTATATGTGAAACAAACAAATGTCTTTCAATGCATTGGTATTCATGATCTTTTGTTTGTACCTTTTTCATGTTACAACTTAGTTGTTATGTCTTATTGTTAGAACTACATCTTTCATGCTCATGTTTAGAGTACTATGATCCCAGCTGTCAATTCTTTACAATACTTTGATCAAAATTGTGATGGTGCATGTCACCTCAAAAAATATTATTTTTATCACTTACCTACTCGAGGACGAGCAGGAGCTAAGCTTGGGGACACTTGATACGTCGTAAACGTATCTATAATTTTTGATGCTCCATGATTGTTTTGTATCAACTATCTTATGTTTTGCCTACACTTTGAGGCATTTTTATACATTTTCTGGACTACCTATTGACAAGATGCTAAAGTGCCAGTTGCCTGTTTTCTGCTATTTTTGGTTTTAGAAAAGGTAGTAAAGAAATATCCTCAAAATTGGACGGAACAAAAGCTAAGTCAATATTTTACCGGAGCAAAGACAGAGTCAAGAGGGGAGACAAAGTGGATCCATGAGGCGGCCACACCTTGGACTGGCGCGGGTCACCCTAGGGCATGCCGCCCCATGGTGTGGGCCCCTCGGGCATCCTCCGACCTTGCCCCTTTGCCTATATAAACACCCCAAGGCAGAAACCCTAGGCACCCGATGAGAAATCCACGAAACAATCTGTAGCCTCCGCCATCTCCATCCCTAGATCGGGAGGGATTTGAAGCTCTACCCTATACCCGGCCGGAGGGGAGAGATCATCCTGGAGGCCTTCTTCATCACCATGCCAGCCTCCGGAGTGATGTGTGAGTAGTTCACCCTTGGACTACGGGTGCATATAGTAGCTAGACGTTTGTTTCTCCTCTTTTGTGCTATCATGTTTAGATCTTGTGAGCTTCGTGCATGATAAAGATCATCTATTTGTAATACTACATGTTGAGTTTGCGGGGATCCGATGGATATTGAGTACTATGTCAGATTGATTATTGATTCTATCATGTCTATGTGATTTGTGATCTTGCATGCTCCGTTGCTAGTAGATACTTTGTCCAAGTAGATGCTTGTAACTCCAAAAGGAAGTATTTATGCTCGATAGTAGGTTCATGCCTCTAGTAATCTGGGGAAGTGACAAAAATCTCTAAGGTTGTATATGTGCTATTGCTACTAGGGAGAAAACAAAAATCCTTTGTCCAAGGGAAATTGTATTGTTTACTTTACACACTTTGTTTAATGCAATTATCTGTTTCTTGCAACTTAATACTGGAAGGTGTTCGGATGATAACCTGAAGGTGGATTATTAGTCATAGATGCAGTTGGATTAGGGTGTATGTATCATGTCGTAATGCCTAAACAAATCTCGTAGAGATCAAGATGTCTAGTATATGCATTGTCATGTATTCTCAATTTGTCAATTGCCCTGCTGTAATTTCTTCACCCAGCATGTTATTTATCTTATGGAGAACACCTCTAGTGAACTGTGGACCCCGGTCCATTCCTTACCATTGATATACCATCTACTGTTTACCGTTTATTGTTTACTTTCTGCAATTACTACAAGCAATTACTATCTTCCATACTATATGTTTAATCCTTTGTTTTTAGCAAACCGGTGAGATTGACAACCTCACTGTAAGTTGGGGAAAAGTATTGTGGTTGTGTTGTGTAGGTTCCAAGTTACTAGCAACACCTTGGAGTTGTTTCCTTACTCCTACTGTTTTGATAACCTTGGTTTCATAACTGAGGGAAACTTGCTGCTGTGATCATCATACCTTCCTCTTGGGGTTCCCAATGAGATCTACATATCTGAGCCATCAACTACTGCCAATTAGCCTGAGCCATATCTTTGCCAAGCTGGCGGCAAAGGTACTGGCATCGTGGCTTGCCCCGAGATTGTGTTCCATAGTAGACCTGAACCAATGCGCCTTCATTCAGAAGCATTGCATTCATGACAACTTCATGTTGGTTTGTCAGACGGCACGCCTACTGCATAGACTCAAGGAACCTAGAGTCAAGCTCAAGCTATACATTGCGCGAGCCTTCGACTCGGTCTCTTGGGCGCTTCTGTTTGAGGTGTTGCAGAGAGTAGGGTTTGGCCCTAGATTCAGGGAATTGGTGGCTATCCTGCTGTCTATAGTTAGCACACGCGTGTTTCTCAACGGCGAGCTGGGCCCCACGATATGGCATCGTTCGGGCCTGAGACAGGGAGATCCCTTGTCGCTGATGTTGTTCGTGTTGTTTATCAACTTGCTCAATAGGTTGTTGGCTAAGGCCAAGGATCTCGGGGTGCTGAAGCAGATTGCTGAAGCGGATTACACACCAGAATTTGGTGACGTATGTCTCCCTCTGTGCCGACGATGTAGTCAGTTTTTGCCACCTAGATGAGTGGAGCTTTGCATGGAACGCTCCATCCTCGGCCTCTTCGGGGAGGCATCATGACTACATACAAACTTCGCCAAGTGTTTGGTCACCCCTATCTCCTGCACGGAGCAGGCCTAGGGTGCGACAGGGATCATTGAGTGCCAGCTGGCAACCTTTCCTGTCAAATACCTAGGCATACCCCTCTTGGTTCGATGTCTCTCCGCAACTGCGCTCCAACCTTTGGTGGATAGTATAGCTCACCGCCTACCATCCATGAAATCCTCCATGATGACCGAGGCTAGGTGTCGTGGTATTTCCGAAGAGTACGCCATGGAGGGGTCCTCACAGAGCGTGTTTACAGATGTGGGGTAATGCGGAAGGTTAGCGAGTACGAGGTAACATAGCTTACCCAAGTTCAGATCCCATGACGGTGGCGGAATCCTACTTCTGCTATAAATCACTATAATGGCAATGTTCCGAGTTACGGGGATTGGTTCGTTGTGCAAAGTATGAGTTGTATCGTCTGATTGTTGCCCTAAAAGCTCCCACAGGTCCGGATTATATAGTTGCCAGATCCTAGGGTTACAGCTAAAGTCCTAGCCGAATAGGTTACAGAGTCCTACACGGTACACAACTAGTCTAACGTGTCTTGCACTCCAAGGCTCCGGGTACGCTGGTGACTCCTCCGTAGCCTTCCTTGACCCGGCATGGGCCTCCCTTCTGGATCCATCGCATATCCCCAACAGTAGCACCCGGAGAACTCCGAGATCTTGCATCGTCTTGCCTCTTCAGGTTGAATGCTCCGTCTAGATGAATGTCGGCAATTCATCAAGAAATATCTTGTAGTCCTCCCAAGAATCCTGCAATGTTCTCCGTTTTCAATAGTAAGTCGGAGAGTTGATGAATCTGCCATCGTACTCTTCTGTTAGCCGGACTGAATCCGTCCATGATGGAATCTTCAGATGGGATAGTTCACCTGCCTGTGTTAGTAGAGCAACATAGGCCATAGGTCAGCGATGCCTCGTAATGCACACATGTAGAGAACACAATCAAATCCATTTTCCCGTGCGAAGGATGCAAAATGTTCGCGGCGGCGGTGGGAACATGGCAAAATCTCCGCGCACGCGCTATCCACGCAGCAATCGTTCGATCAACTTGAACAAATCTTGATGCTGAGTACTATAAATTATAACCATGGTAATTATTATTCTTTCACTGCATTCTTCCTCGCATCGTCTTCTTCCTCCAGCAAACACCTCCTCAAGCTCTCCGCGCGCACGAAGGAAAAAACCCTAGCTTTTCCCATCTTACCGCCAGTCTTCTCCCACACCAATGTCCAGCAGCAGAACCACACCATCCATGGCGACGATGAGAGAAGCCACGGCCAAACTGGCATGCTCCGTCCACGTGCCTCCAGAAGGAGTGGTGGTGCCACGCACCGCGGTGGTGGAAACCACTAGCGGTGACCATATTCCAGCGGGGCTGGAACTACTGGAAGAGGAGGGAGATTCCCACAAGGGGGAGTGGCGCGGCTCCGATATCACCGAGAGCGATCTCAAGGAGATGCTCGTCGAGGGGTACCTCCCCACGACGGAGGGGCTGGTCTGGAGGGCGGCACCGGCCGGCGAGGTCGTCCCTTCTCCCCAAGACGGAGAAAAGGTGTGACTCAAAGCCCAACTGGTACGCGGCGTCTCCCTCCCAATCTCCGACTTCTTCATTGAGGTCGTTAGCCACTACCGGGTTCAATCTCAGAACCTTTCTCCAAATAGCATCCTCGCTCTTAGAAACTACGCGGAGCTTTGTGAGGGCTACCTAGGAATTAGGCCTAGGTTAGATCTGTTTATATATTTCTTCACCGTTAAGATGGAAGCCGGAGTGAGCAAGGATGAGCTTAGAAATTGTGGAACTATTATCTTCAAGATCCGGCCTGTCCGGCGGTTCCCGACATAGTAGGCCACGAGTCCTAAAAAAATGACAGAGGACATACTTCTACGACCCACATATCCCTCTGGATGGCCAAGAAGAAAAGTACCCAAATTTTGTCGATGGAGCTGTCGCTGAGGCCCCGACATGGAGATCCCAATCCCTCATTCCCTCAGACGACGAAGCCTCCCGCGCTATAAGGCGGATCGAGTGGCTCGTAGACACGGGTCTGACCGGGTTGGACCTAGCCATGTGTTGGTTCATCAGGCAGATCCAGCCTCTGCAGCACCGCGTGAAGCTGATGCATGAGTACTCCAAGGATAGGCAGGATAGCCTCCACATCTCCGAGGACAACTTCTCGAGTGACTCCATCAAGATTCGCCTCAAATACATCATCAAGGTGAGGGACATGAAGCGTGGCTTCACCATCACCTACGACATGTTCGAGGGAGGCACGTGCCCAGAGGTACCTGTTTATTTTCTATGTATGACATATACTCCAGTTCTTCCGTCTAGCCATTACCATTACATCTAATACTTCGGGATTCACTTAACAACTAAAGATTATAGACGAAGATAGCATGGCTGTCCAAGTCTACGACCCAAAGATGAAGGATGTCACCATCGTGTCTGACGATGATATCCCGTTCGTTCGTAAGCGGAAGAGCTCCACCTCTAACACTGCCGACGGAGACAAGAAGAAGAAGACGGAGAGTGGAGCCTCCAAGAGATCCACTGCCTCCCTTGAGGCAGAGAAAATAAGAATGATTGGTATTCCGTTGACCAAAGCACCAATGGTTGTGTAAGCTTCTTAACATCCGACATTGTCCCTTGCTCGTCTTGTTCCTATACTTATACTTTTGCACGTTTCAGGAAGAAGGCTAGTATGAGTTTGAAGAAGACCTCCAAAACATCGGGGGATTCTAAAAACATCAAAGAAATTGTTCACCAAGCATCACCCTCCATCGCCCCTCCAACTCCGAGCGTCCAGCCTGCTACCGCACAAACAAGCTCTCCAGCAAAGGTAACATCTGAACCTTCTGCCATGGGAGTGGACCCAGACGTTTCCGCGGAACTTGCTATTGTCGGCGAGCAGGCGACAGAAGAAAACACCACATCCAAAGTGGCTGAAGCTCCGGCTAAGGATGCCGCTGGTAGCGGTAAGGCGATGGTGGAAGGCGGAATTTCTGCCGTTAGCGGTACCACTGCACCCAAGACACCAGCAGAGTTTTGAAGATTGTCTACCCGGTGCTTACACCAAGTAGCTCAGCTCTGGTTCCTGGTGCAGTGCCGACTTCTCCGACATGTGGCCTTGAGGAGCTTCTCAAGCAGGCGGATATCCTGCGCAGAAATAGTCTCTCCTTCAGCAAGATATTTGCCGAGAGCACCACCAACCTCAAGATTATTGCACTTGTAAGTTTTAAATGCCTTTTGCATTTCATATGTAGTATCCCACTGTAGTTTTAGACGGAAAACCATAGGTCTTTATGTATGATGCTCTAAGAGACTAAGCTAGAAAACTTCACACTGTAGCCCCCAAGTAAGTAGTTAGAATGAATTATTCCGACTAGATACTTTTAGAGTAGCATACGCAGTGTTTGTAAATTTCAATACTATAGCCCCCAAGCTTCTAGCTGAAAAAAAATTAGTTCCGACTAGATGCTTAAAGAAAGACTAAGCATATTGCCGAGTTAAAAACTCTCACTATAGCCCCCAAGCCTATAGGTGCAAATTTATCCGGCTAGATGCTCCAAGTAGAATAAGTAACATTGATCTTTTTCGCGGAATGAGAATGCTCGGAGAGGTGTCGCCAACGAGAAGTTCCACAAGATGCATGCTGACCTTGAAGCTAAAAAGGGTAAAACTGCCTTCTTGAAGGATCAAATCACCAATAACAAGAGTCTATTTTTCTTTTAAATTTCGCACTCAATCTTGGTCTTGCACCATTAACCTCCGACTACTCATCGTGCACTGTTATTTCTCCGACATGCAGAAGCTATTTCCAAGGCAAATGATATTGTCGAGCAATCCAAGCACATAGAACTGTTGGATAGCGAGATGTAAGATCCCTCCTTTATAAAGGAAAAGGATCCCTGTGATTGCAATGCTAGTCCCTGGATCAATGCTAGCATCCACAGTTTAAGATGAAGTACACAGAAACAAAGGTCATTATTACAGTCATTCCAGAGACAACATAGTATTTACAACTCCATGGCCACTGGCCTATTACAAGAGTTTAAATAAGTAAACATATAAAAGTTTTCATCTTCATGTGCCACAGGCAAACATGTTGAGTGTAGACTCATGACTCCTAATCCTCATCAGAGTAACCTGCAACATCACAAGTTACAGCCACAGTGGGTCAATACATTGGAATAGTATTGGCAAGTGATACCTTAGTATAATTTTTGGTGGACTAGATACTATATGCAATTTGGCTAAGTGTAGCTTAGGCTTGCTTTGCTCAAAATAGGTTTTGCCTATTAGTTGAAAACACTAAGTTTTTCTTTGTCAAAACTTG
The DNA here is from genome assembly GCA_023614405.1 of Avena insularis. Classification (NCBI taxonomy): domain Eukaryota; kingdom Viridiplantae; phylum Streptophyta; class Magnoliopsida; order Poales; family Poaceae; genus Avena; species Avena insularis. Next base: position 170,694,032 of record CM042689.1, read on the forward strand.
TCCCAAGGAACCACCAATAGACATTGGAGTCCTTCACCCTTGTTCACCCACAAATTTTTACTTAGAAATTGAGATGAGGAGATTCTTGATAGCTTCCATGTCTTGATTCTCAAGTTGTCCATTACCATGGACTTGGCTAAGTACTTAGATTCTTCCATCTGCAGAGGTTGTGCACTTTCCCCACAAGCCTTGATTTTCACCAAGACAGGACCTTTCAGAAGCCTTCCCTTAGACCAAATGGACGCGCTCCAACCTATCATTCCCACTACCACCAACTGTCCAAATGGCTAAGTTCTAGCAACCTATGTGATCCAGGCAGAGCCCATATTGCCAAATGGCTGCACTAGAAGCTTCTTAACATTTGGCCTCTAAAATCTCTTTGTTCCTGGGTGGCTTTCCACAAGTGAGATACACAAGGTAAACCATAGAAATGGGCCTTGCGTAACCTCTCAACATAAACCATTCCTTCCATTCCACCCAGGTGTTTCATTTACTTAGTTGTTTTATTAGGCAAAACACAAGTCCAAAGACATAGAAATATTTTTATCATAGCATGTATATTTCACCACCCTTGGTTGCTACTAGCTAGGCTAAGCATGGCATAGACAAGCATCTTAACTTAGAAATTTCCTAGCAATTCTACAACTACTAGGATTTCCCAACATGGCATATAAGCAAAATATAACATGCAAGACTAGCAAAATATTTCTAGTGCTTAGTAGAAAACATAGGGATAAAAATATCATGAAGCACCACTTGCCTTGGTAGTTTGGAGAGTAGCTACACTTCTCACAATCACAATCACTATTGGCACCAAAATCTACACATAAAATCATAACAACAAATCACATACAAAATATATACAAACAAAAATATATGAATGCATGCAATATGATATGTGATGATTTTTAAAACTCAACAAAGCAAGTGTACAGTACTGGTTCATAAACAAGTCCAAATCTTGCCAAACAACATTTATTTAAACCTTAAAACATTTCTCAAACAATTCATATACTCAAAATAGCCCTACACATGTTTATGTAAATAAAACCATTTTAACAGAAACAAAACATTAAACACATTGCATATTTAGAAAGGGCTTGCTCTCCTGATTCCATTGATATAAAATTTGTCAATTTTGAACGTGGGGATCAAAAGTTATAGCTAAAACAAATTCAAACCACTAATAGATTCAAATCCTGTTTTTAAATCTAATCTCCAGCCACGCGTCATAACCTGATTGAGCGCATCGTTTGCGTCGGATCACGCTCGAGCTGTTAGATCTACTTAATCTATACGGCCCAGATCTACTCGTAACGCTTCGATAAGTGATCTGTTTATACGCGCTGGATCTAGATCCTACGGTCCTGGATCAAGCGACCACAGATGGGCGGTGCTGGCGGTGGCTACTGGCGGCGGCGTGCTCGGCCTACGGCAGCGCGGTGCTACAGGTGGCTCTGGGGTCGTCGGGGATGCTTACCAGAATCGTGGCGACGCACTGATGCTCAACCTGACGACGGCTCGGCAAGGCGCCGCGGACAGCTACGGGCTCGTCGGATTCTTTGTCGTGGAGCTCGGGTGATTGGCGATGGCGTGGCGCTCCTGGTCACCCTAGCATGAACAAACGGCATCAGGAGTTGTGCAAGACTACGGCGAACACGATTGTGTGAATCAGAGGCGAAGGGGAACAAGGGGCTCACCGAATTTGATCGCCGGAGTTGAGGACGTCGTCCGAACCTTGCTGTGCTTGTCGAAGACGACAACCTGGGGCGGTATAGAAGAAATCAACGGTGTTAGTAGGTGCACAAGGAAGTGGCAAAGCTGTCTGCAAGAACCAGAGAAGAAGGGGCGCACGGGGCTCACCGGAATCGGTCGCCGGAGTGAACTCTGTCTGCGGCGGTGCGAGGATGATTGCGGCGACCTAGGCGCCTGTGCTCGAGTCCGGGGAAATGGAGAGGGGGCAGAGGGGGTTTAAGTAGGCGAGATGGGGGCGTGATTTACTCCTGCAATCAACGCGAATTGACGATGCGAATCAAGCCAGGAAACGCACGACGTGATTTGGGGAAGAACACGTCGCGGGGTGGAGACGACGACGCTGTGTGGGTCGCGGCTGTCAGCGAGAGAAACAGAGAGGGAGTGGGTCCTGTCTGTCAGCGACTTAGCGGGTGCGGTGATGAGTGAAGAAAACGTTCCAAGTGGGGGGTTGCTGGGCTTAGCTGGGCTAGTTGGGCTAGATTCGACTGAAAGCTTATTTTTTTCGTTTTAACCTTTTTCTTTTTCTGTTTGATTTTTCTGAAATGATTTTCAACTCCAAATCAAATGAGTTTGAATTCAAAACTTCTCTAGGTTTTTATACTACAAACCTTGCACTCAAATTTGTGTCAAACACTACTGTCTATTCAAAACACTTTGATCAAATGAAAATGAAAATAAAAATAAAACCAAGCCTTTATGTGATATATACAATAATCATAATATTGGTTTTATTTAATCATTTTGTTTTAAAAACTTTGCTCAAGCTTTTGATGGTGCCTAAGTTTGAATTCAAACCTTACTAAACAAAAAAAGTACTCTTCTCATTGGAAGATAGCACTAAGGCTAGAGCAACTTACATGAAATAATAAGCATATATGCTTCTGTTTTGAAATGATTTGTTTGAAATGAAATTCATATGATCATGGATGCATGGATGATATGCATGAGTTTGAAACATGATTTTAGGGATGTTACAAATCTAACCCCCTTAAGGTGAATCTCGCCCTCGAGATTCGGATTGGCTAGCAAATAGGTGAGGGTGGTCTTTCCGAAGATCATCTTCTCTTTCCCATGTTGCTTCCTCTTCGGAATGATGGTTCCACTGCACTTTGCAAAACTTGATAGTCTTAGTCCGTGTGACTGTTTCTGCAGTCTCAAGAATCTTGATAGGTTTCTCCTCATAGGTGAGGTCACTTTCCAATTGTACCTCCTCCAAAGGTATAGTATCCTTCAAATAAGTTTGTTCCATTTCTGGATGACATTTCTTAAGTTGACTCACATGAAACACATTATGAACAGCTGACAAAGACTCTGGCAGTTCAATTTCATAAGCAACTTCTCCTTTACGACTCATAATCTTGAATGGTCCAACATATCTTGGGGCCAACTTACCTTTGACACCAAACCTCTTCACTCCACGAAGTGGTGACACTCTAAGATAAGCTTTATCACCAACTTCGTAGGTGACTTCTCTACGCTTAGAATCTACGTAGCTTTTCTGTCGGGACTATGCTATCTTTAATTGTCCTTAACCAACTTGACCTTCTCTTCGGCTTCTTTGATAAGTTCTGGTCCGAACAAACTTCTTTCTCCCACACCATTCCATAACAATGGGGTGGTACATTTTCTCCCGTAGAGAAACTCAAATGGTGCCATCTCAATGCTGGCTTGATAGCTGTTGTTATAAGAAAATTTTGCGTAAGGAAGACTTTCATCCCAACTGGCTCCATAGTCTAGGGCACATGCCCTCAACATGTCTTCAAGAATCTGATTAGTCCTTTCTGTTTGTCCATCAGTTTGAGGATGAAAAGCAGTACTGAATTCCAACCTCGTTCCCAATGACTCATGTAGCTGTCTCCAAAAATGGGAAGTGAATTGAGTTCCCCTATCAGAAATGATACTCTTGGGCACTCCATGTAGACATACAATTCTACTCATATAGATCTTGGCCAACTTAGCACTTGTATAAGTTGTCTTCACGGGTATGAAATGAGCCACTTTCGTTAGGCGATCCACTACTACCCAAATAGAATCATATCCCGATCGGGTCCTTGGTAATCTGGTAATGAAATCCATACCAATCTTGTCCCACTTCCAATCAGGAATAGGTAATGGTTGAAGCAAACCTGCTGGTTTCTGATGTTCCTCTTTCACTCTACTACACACATCACATAAAGCGATATGTTCGGCGATGTCCTTCTTGAGATTATTCCACCAAAATCGTTCCTTCATATCCATGTACATTTTGGTGTTACCCGGATGAATGTAATACGGAGAGTTGTGTTCTTCTTGCAAAATCAGTTTCTGAAGCTCCGGATCTTGTGGAACACAGATACGTTTCCCATGCCATAAAGTACCCTGATCATCTTCATGGAATCCTTTGGCTTTTCCTTTGCCAATCTTTTCCTTAATTTCTTCAATTTCCTTATCAATCTTCTGGGCTTCTTTGATCTTGTCCAACAAAGTGGGTTGCACATCCAAAGACATGAGATGTCCTTCAGGCACAATCTCCAATCTGAGATCTCTAAATTGGGCACACAAATCATCCGGCAATTCTCCTTTAGTAAGGCCATTCACAAAAACCTTACGGCTTAGAGCATCTGCTACAACATTTGCTTTACCGGGGTGGTATTGCAAACTTAAGTCATAGTCCTTGATGAGTTCTAGCCATCTTCTTTGTCTCATATTTATTTCTTTCTAGGTGAAGATATACTTCAAACTTTTGTGATCTGTGAACACTTCACAATGCTTTCCCAAAAGATAGTGTCTCCATGTTTTGAGTGCATGGACAACAGAGGCTAACTCTAGATCATGAGTAGGGTAGTTCACTTCATGAGTTTTGAGTTGTCTCAAGGCATAAGCCACAACTTTCCCTTCTTGCATAAGTACTGCACCCAAACCATGATGAGATGCATCACAATATACTTGGAAATCTTTTTCCAAATCTGGCAAACACAAGACTAGTGCTGTCACAAGTCTCTTCTTCAATTCTTGAAAGCTGAGTTCACATCCTTCAGACTAGGCAAATTTCTTGTCTTTCTTTAGCAATTCTGTCATAGGCTTAGCTACCTTGGAGAAATTCTCAATGAACCTTCTGTAGTAACCTGCTAAGCCAAGGAAACTACGAACTTCTTTCACTGACTTGGGAGATTCCCATTCAGTTACAGCTGAAACTTTAGCAGGATCAACTACAACACAATCTCCTGACACAACGTGTCCAAGAAATCCAACTTCATTCAACCAGAATTCACACTTGCTGAATTTGGCATAAAGTTTATGCTCTCTAAGATTCTCAAGTATCAAACACAAATGTCCTTCATGCTCTTCTTTGCTCTTGGAGTAGATCAAAATGTCATCGATAAAAACGACAACAAACTTATCAAGAAATTCCATGAACACCTTGTTGATAATATTCATGAAGTATGCTGGAGCATTGGTCAAACCAAATGGCATCACGGTATACTCATACAATCCATACCTTGTGGTGAAAGCTGTCATAGGTTTGTCTTGTTCTATTATCTTGAGTTGGAAATATCCTGACCGGAGATCAATCTTTGAGAACACACAAGCTCCTTCTAACTGATCAAACAAGTCATTGATTCTAGGCAAAGGGTATTTGTTCTTGATAGTCACCTCATTGAGTGAACGGTAATCTATGCATAACCTTTGACTTCTATCTTTCTTCTCCACAAACAAAACTGGGGCTCCCCAAGAAGAAGAACTTGGTTGAATAAATCCTTTCTGCAACTGTTCTCCAAGTTGTTTCTTGAGTTCTTTCAGTTCATCAACTGACATCTTATATGGTCTCTTTGCTATTGGTCCAGATCCTGGTAGCAAATCTATAAGAAACTCCACATCTCTATCTGGTGGCATTCCCGGCAATTCTTCCGGAAACATATCCGGATATTCACTCACAATTGGCACACTGTCTATGCTAACCCCCTTAAGAGAATTTAGCTTACTCCCTTTTGATTCAAAGTTAGACTTGAATCTAATCCGTTTCTTCTCCGGGGTTGTGAGTGCAACGGTTAGGACAATCTAGTACTCCTTCATACTTAGCCATCCAATCCATTCCCAAAATTACATCCAGTCCTTGGGAATCTAGGATTATCAGGCTCACTGGAAACTTATGCTTTCCAAACTCTATCACTAGATCCCGGCATCCAAGACTTACTATCATATCTCCACATGGGGAACTAACTTTTATTGGACACCCAATGTTTTCAGTTGGAAACCCATTTCTATCAACAAATGCTTTTGATATGAATGAATGCGATGCTCCAGTATCAAAAAGAACAAGTGCTGGAATAGAATTGAGTTTGAACTTACCAGCAACAGCATCAGGCTCCTCATAGATTTCCTCCACATTGATGTGGTTAACTTGCCCTTTCTGAAAAGGGATGGGCTTGTTGGGTCCTTCAACTTTCTTTTCTGGGAATTCATTTGCATAATGCCCCATCTTCTTGCATTTGAAGCACTCAACCTGACTAATGTCCTTTTTGACAGGCTGGCTTCCATTGCCACTTCCACTACCACTGTGGTGGCTCTTATATCCACCCTTGTGGTTCTTGTACTTTTCATTGTCATGACTACGGTGATGCTTGTTGTCATGATGACGGTTGTGGTTGTGGTGCTTGTTGAATTTCCCATGCTTGTGGGATCCTGAGCTTCCACTATCATCGTAATCGGAACGTTTGTGAGACGATCCCGAGTTGTGCTTGTCCGAGTGCTTTCTCTTCCTTCTCTCAACTTGCTTCATTTTGTTCTCCAAAATAGCAGCCTTGTCACAAAGAGACTGGTATGTGGGAACATATGCCACTGCTAGTTGCAGGTTCAATTCATCATTCAATCCTTCGAGGAACTTTTCCTTCCTCTTAGCATCAGTGTCAACTTCATCCGGTGCATAACGCGCCAGATTGTTGAACTCCTCAATATACTCTGCCACGCTGCGGTGGCGCTGCTTCAGGTTATGAAACTCTTTCTTCTTTAGACTCATCACTCCAGATGAGATATGAGCAGTACGAAAGCCATCCTCAAAGATAGCCCATGTCACATCTTCTATGGGAGTGGTGATCTGGAAGTTATCCCACCAAGTGGCGGCTGGTCCTTCCAACAAATGCGCTGCAAATCTGACTTTTTCTACATCAGTACAACCCACAGTTAGCAAGTCCTTGTTTACAGAGCGTAGCCAATCATTGGCCACCATAGGATCAGTTGTTCCTGAGAACTTTGCTAGCCTCAACCTCAAGAACCTGGTAAGCATGTCAAAACCCGGTGGGTTGTTGTTGTTGTTATTGTTGTTATTGTTGTTGTTTTGGTTCTGGATGAACGTCGTCATCATTTGCATCAGCTGAGTCTGAGCTATCATCATTTGCTGCATCTCAGGAGTGATGTTGTTGTTGTTGTTGTTGTTTGGGTTGGGATTGGCACGACGGGGAGGCATCTGTGGTTTGTTCAATAGAGATAAGAATGAGATACCCATAGATGCTTTCATGCACAATACATCGCATAAACAATCACAAAACATGCATCATAATAATAATAGTTCAACAACAAATACGACAAGTTTGCAAAGTAAGCACACAAATAACAAGCCATCCACATGTTGGATGGTCATTGTGACACAAATAAAGTATGATAAATAAATGATAAATAAATGATAAATGAGTAGTCAACTCTACTCCTCCTCAACAAAGGTAAGACCTGCATTCTCCATAGCGGTCTTATATTCCTCGACATTGGCGGTCAAGATCTCTACTTTGGCTTTGAGAGCCCTCTTCTGAGAATGAAGCCTCTCAATCACCGTCTGCTGATGCTCGAGCTCGAAGTCCTTGGCCTGCAGTTCTTCAGTCATGTCCCGAATCCTCTTGTTCCTATCCTGGATTTGCTTCTCTTGACTCTTGAACTTTCTGTCCTGGTTCTTGAACTTTGCCTCCATCTCCTTGACTATCTCATCTTGCTCCGCGAAGAGCTTGTCCTTCTCACGAAGCTGCACCTGGAGTTCGTCATTGTTGAGCATGACGTTGTTTCTATCAGTGTCCACGTGCCTAATGAGAGCCTCTAAGTCCTGGAGGTATAGACGAATCGGCTCCGCTGTCTCCCTCGAAGTTTCCTCGAAGTCGATGGCCTCTCCATCCTCATCACGTCTACCGAAGACGTGGAAGTGAGTACCTCTAACCTGTCGAGAGTGTCTCCCTAGTAGACGTCCTATCAGATCCGGCATGACCACCTCAAGGCCTCTCTCCTTGTCATCATGCATGAGCTTGAAGACGATAGCCTCCGTGGTAGGCTCAGTCTGGCGTCCGGGCTGATTGACCTTGAAACCCCAAAGGTCTTTCCTCTCAAGCTTGGTGAGGGGAAGCACCATGATGGTAGGAAGAGGGAGATTGAGAAAACTAGTAAGCTCAATAATACGAGGGCCAAAGCGAGTTCCCTAGAACTCCTCAACAGTGCTGATGGTAATGTTAGGCATCTATTTACAAGATAGAAAAGTTAGAAACAACACAATTTAAGATAAAACACAAGGCAAAACATCACATGCATATCTTTGGAAATCAAAACACACAAGTCATGGCATACATGAATCCATTACAACATCCAAGGTTCAACTTATTTTTAGCAACATTTGGAAAATAAGGTGATAAGTGGTGGTCCAACTAACGAAGTACGCTTACAATCCTATCTCACTAGACATGTTGGCTAACACAATATTTCTAGAAGCAGTCACTCTATCTTGAGCACATGACTCCATCACTAAGTCTATAATGTCTCCTCTTAAGGTTTGGTTGGTAGCCTCCAACTCTTGGGTATGTTTCTTCTCTTCCTTTAGGTCATTCTGGATGTTGAGCATTCTGCACTTGACTCTATCACCAAGTTCTTTGATAGTCCTCCAAGCTGCATCCCTTGCGGAATCAAAGAATGTAGTGTGCACCACTGAATTGGTGAACATGCAGAATCCTGATTCCTTGTGGTTGTCTTCCTTGTTTTTATACAAGTGAAGTTGCACCCACCAGTACTCAACTCCTTCATCCATCACAGGAAAACCTTTGTACACAGCTGCACCATGTATTTCCATTGCAACCATGAGGTCCTTGAGAGCCTTGGGAAACTCCGTCTCACAATCTAAAGTCATTGTCATGAGTGGTCCTTTCCTTACGTCTTCGTTGATGGAGTTCATCTACAAATTGAGATGAGAAAGAAGATTAGAAAAGTTTACGAGAACAATAGACACGTGTAGAAGTTGTTGAAAATTTTTCCTTAGTGGTTTCCAATCCTAGGGTCATAATCCTACAGGCAACACAGTGCTCTGATACCATCTGTAAGATCCCTCCTTTATAAAGGAAAAGGATCCCTGTAATTGCAATGCTAGTCCCTGGATCAATGCTAGCATCCAAAGTTTAAGATGAAGTACACAGAAACAAAGGTCATTATTACAGTCATTCCAGAGACAACATAGTCTTTACAACTCCATGGCCACAGGCCTATTACAAGAGTTTAAATAAGTAAACAGATAAGAGTCTTCATCTTCATGTGCCACAGGCAAACATGTTGAGTGTAGACTCATGACTCCTAATCCTCATCAGTGTAACCTGCAACATCACAAGTTACAGCCACAGTGGGTCAATACATTGGAATAGTATTGGCAAGTGATACCTTAGTATAATTTTTGGTGGACTAGATACTATATGCAATTTGGCTAAGTGTAGCTTAGGCTTGCTTTGCTCAAAATAGGTTTTGCCTGTTAGTTGAAAACACTAAGTTTTTCTTTGTCAAAACTTTTCCCAAGGAACCACCAATAGACATTGGAGTCCTTCACCCTTGTTCACCCACAAATTTTTACTTAGAAATTGAGATGAGGAGATTCTTGATAGCTTCCATGTCTTGATGATCAAGTTGTCCATTACCATGGACTTGGCTAAGTACTTAGATTCTTCCATCTGCAGAGGTTGTGCACTTTCCCCACAAGCCTTGATTTTCACCAAGACAGGACCTTTCAGAAGCCTTCCCTTAGACCAAATGGACGCGCTCCAACCTATCATTCCCACTACCACCAACTGTCCAAATGGCTAAGTTCTAGCAACCTATGTGATCCAGGCAGAGCCCATATTGCCAAATGGCTGCACTAGAAGCTTCTTAACATTTGGCCTCTAAAATCTCTTTGTTCCTGGGTGGCTTTCCACAAGTGAGATACACAAGGTAAACCATAGAAATGGGCCTTGCGTAACCACTCAACATAAACCATTCCTTCCATTCCACCCAGGTGTTTCATTTACTTAGTTGTTTTATTAGGCAAAACACAAGTCCAAAGACTTAGAAATATTTTTATCATAGCATGTATATTTCACCACCCTTGGTTGCTACTAGCTAGGCTAAGCATGGCATAGACAAGCATCTTAACTTAGAAATTTCCTAGCAATTCTACAACTACTAGGATTTCCCAACATGGCATATAAGCAAAATATAACATGCAAGACTAGCAAAATATTTCTAGTGCTTAGTAGAAAACATAGGGATAAAAATATCATGAAGCACCACTTGCCTTGGTAGTTTGGAGAGTAGCTACACTCCTCACAATCACAATCACTATTGGCACCAAAATCTACACATAAAATCATAACAACAAATCACATACAAAATATATACAAACAAAAATATATGAATGCATGCAATATGATATGTGATGATTTTTAAAACTCAACAAAGCAAGTGTACAGTACTGGTTCATAAACAAGGTCAAATCTTGCCAAACAACATTTATTTAAACCTTAAAACATTTCTCAAACAATTCATATACTCAAAATAGCCCTACACATGTTTATGTAAATAAAACCATTTTAACAGAAACAAAACATTAAACACATTGAATATTTAGAAAGGGCTTGCTCTCCTGATTCCATTGATATAAAATTTGTCAATTTTGAACGTGGGGATCAAAAGTTATAGCTAAAACAAATTCAAACCACTAATAGATTCAAATCCTGTTTTTAAATCTAATCTCCAGCCACGCGTCATAACCTGATTGGAGCGTACCGGTTTGCGTCGGATCACGCTTCTGAGCTGTTAGATCTACTTAATCTATACGGCCCAGATCTACTCGTAATGCTTCGATAAGTGATCTGTTTATACGCGCTGGATCTAGATCCTACGGTCCTGTATCAAGCGACCACAGATGGGCGGTGCTGGCGGTGGCTACTGGCGGCAGCGTGCTCGGCCTACGGCAGCGCGGTGCTACAGGTGGCTCTGGGGTCGTCGGGGATGCTTACCAGAATCGTGGCGACGCACTGATGCTCAACCTGACGACGGCTCGGCAAGGGGCGCACGGACACGGCTACACGGGCTCGTCGGAGTTGCTGTCAGCGGCGGGCTCGGGTGGACGACGATGTTGGCGACGCTCCTGGTCACCCTAGCATGAACAAACGGCATCAGGAGTTGTGCAAGACTACGGCGAACACGATTGTGTGAATCAGAGGCGAAGGGGAACAAGGGGCTCACCGAATTTGATCACCGGAGTTGAGGACGTCGTCCGAACCTTGCTGTGCTTGTCGAAGACGACAACCTGGGGCGGTATAGAAGAAATCAACGGTGTTAGTAGGTGCACAAGGAAGTGGCAAAGCTGTCTGCAAGAACCAGAGAAGAAGGGGCGCACGGGGCTCACCGGAATCGGTCGCCGGAGTGAACTCTGTCTGCGGCGGTGCGAGGATGATTGCGGGCAGCCTAGGGGCGCTCTGTGCTCGGAGTCTGGGGGGAAATGGAGAGGGGGCAGAGGGGGTTTAAGTAGGCGAGACGGGGGCGTGATTTACTCCTGCAATCAACGCGAATTGACGATGCGAATCAAGCCAGGAAACGCACGACATGATTTGGGGAAGAACACGTCGCGGGGTGGAGACGACGACGCTGTGTGGGTCGCGGCTGTTAGCGAGAGAAACAGAGAGGGAGTGGGTCCTGTCTGTCAGGGACTTAGCGAGTGCGGTGATGAGTGAAGAAAAGCGTTCATGGGGTTGCTGGGCTTAGCTGGGCTAGTTGGGCCAGATTCGACTGAAAGCTTATTTTTTTCCTTTTAACCTTTTTCTTTTTCTGTTTGATTTTTCTGAAATGATTTTCAACTCCAAATCAAATGAGTTTGAATTCAAAACTTCTCTAGGTTTTTATACTGCAAACCTTGCACTCAAATGTGTGTCAAACACTACTATTTATTCAAAACACTTTGATCAAATGAAAATAAAAATAAAAATAAAACCAAGCCTTTATGTGATATATACAATAGGCATAATATTGGTTTTATTTACTCATTTTGATTTAAAAACTTTGCTCAAGCTTTTGATGGTGCCTAAGTTTGAATTCAAACCTTACTGAACAAAACAAGTACTCTTCTCATTGGAAGATAGCACTAAGGCTAGAGCACCTTACATGACATAATAAGCATATATGCTTCTGTTTTGAAATGATTTGTTTGAAATGAAATTCATATGATCATGGATGCATGGATGATATGCATGAGTTTGAAACATGATTTTAGGGATGTTACACGAGAACAAAATCCTCAATCAGTAGAGGGATGACACACTAAAGATGCATGAAGCGTCTATGAAGGTCGTGCAGGAGTCTGCCAACACGGAGATCACCCAACTGAAATAGGAAATTGCGATCCTCAAGGAGCAGAGGAAAGCTGCCGAAGAGCAGAATAAAAGCAACCTTGAGGCTTACAAGGTCCTCCGACAAGAACGGGTCTCCATGGCGCAGACACTCCAACAAGCCGAGGCGAGCATCTTTGGTAAGCAATCCCCGTCTTGTACTTCTGTAAGCCAGGTACTCTGAACTTTTATGTTGTTGAACTCACATATTCCATTTCTTGGCCGAAAATGCATCTCCTATTGGTTTAACCAACACTCCTCCTCCGCCAAAGGAATGCATGGTCCTTGCCAGGAACTTCATCAACACCGCCATCAAACAAGCAAAGGAAATTGCCAAGCCACTGAACATCAAAATCAAGGAGGTGGATTCCGTTATGAAGTACTCAGAGAGTCTGCGCCAATCCCCCGAGCGTATTGTAAGCTGGAAAGCTTCATGTACCTGGGCTGGTGCAGGAATGTCGCTGGCTATGGTCAAGGCCCACTATGAAAATGCTGACATTGAGACGGTGACCTCGGGCCTGCCCAACATAGACGATGACGACCAGAAGATTGATCACAAATCTATCTGTTCATCGCTCGCTGGCTTCGACACCAGAGTCGCCGAGTTTGTGGATCCAAATACCTTTGTGCCTCTCGAGATTATTGATGGCTACCAGCCCAGCTCCTACGAGTCCCTCAAGACCAACGACTTTGTTGATGATCAGGATGACTCTCTTGCTATCGACGATGTTACCTCAAAGTCCCCTGCGCCAGAGGAATGAAAAACACTTATGTAATATTTGTTTCCTATGGATGTATGTATGCAGAAAAAACTACAATTTTACTCTTAAGGCGGAAAACAATAGTTTTATGTTTCCTGCTACTTAAGTTCCAGCATGTATATATTTTTTAAGAAAGTGCTGCCTTATCCATTACTTTGGTTTTTATGCTTGACTTTTCGTGAGTCGGAAGACTTGTAGTCGGAACTATGCGTTTAGGTGATGATACCCAATGGCACCGTCAAAAACCTAAGCACAAAATCACCGACTTCTAGTGCCGAAATTCACTACTCCAGAATCCACATAGAAACAACAAAGAACGTGTAGACCAAAAAACTTAAGCTAATGCCCGTAGGCGGAATTTTCACAAGTGCAAATGAAAAACTTGTGCATAAACGTTTTATACGATCCAAAATGAACACTAAAGGAGGTAAAGTCTCAAGCATATGAGTGAACCAAAGAGCTTTATTTCATTGATCATATAAGAGGTACATAGTAGATAAAAAATATGCTAAGTGTAAAAAGGACGTAGTTGTGCTATGTTCCATGGACGATCAAGCTCCGGGTAGTCATCATCCGGGTCACATCGCCTACAATTATGATCCTCGTTTGGTATATCCTCAAGTTCATGATTGTCAACGAGGTAGTAAGACCCATTGAGTAGCGCGTTGCTTATGATGAACGGTCCTTCCCATGGCAGGGATAATTTGTGTGACTTCTTCTGCTTAAGTCGAAGCACCAGATACCCCTCTTTAAACGAGTGATGCCTAACGCGACGACTATGGTAGCTGTGTAGCTTTTGTTGGTAGATGGCGGATCTTTGGCATGCCAATACGCGCTCTTCCTCGAGAAGGTCCACATCTAGGCGTCTAGATTCTTCAGCGTCATCTTTGTCGTAGGCGGCAACTCTTGGTGAATCATGAAGGATGTCGGAAGGTAGGATGGCTTCTGCTCCATATACCATGAAATAAGGGGTGTAGCCGGTAAACCTATTTGGTGTAGTTCGTAAACTCCACAGAACAGATGGTAATTCCTCCGCCCAGGCTCCAGCTGCTCTATGTAGTGGTGCCTCGAGACATAGCTTGATTCCCTGCAGAATGAATCCATTGGCTCGCTCGACTTGCCCATTGGACTGTGGATGTGCCACAGACGCTAAGTCAAGTCGGATGCTGTTGGGGATATGCTAAATGGGTATCACCATAGCATGTCTCTAATCCGTATAACCCAGGTGGCCCATAGTTGGTAGCAAGGACCATGGCCTGCTGGGTGGCCCAGTTAGATGGATCCATAAAGGAGGCCCATGCCGGATAAAGGAAGGCTACGGAGGAGTCACCGACGTACCCGGAGCCTTGGAGTGCAAGACACGATAGACTAGTTGTATACTGTGTAGGACTCTGTAACCCGTCCGGATAGGACTTTGTCTGTAAGCCTACGATCCAGCGACTATATAAGCCAGACCTATGGGAGCCTTTAGGGAATGCACAACTCATATTGCGCACAGCAAACCGATCCCTGTAACTCGGCGTATTGCCATTATAGTGATTTATAGCAGGAGTAGGATCCTGCCACCATCATGGGATCTGAACCTAGGTAAGCTATGTTACCTCGTACCCGCAAACCATCCTCCTTACTCCACGTCTCTAAACACGCTCTGTGAGGACCCCTCCATGGCATACTCGTCGGCAATACCATGACAGTTGGCGCCCACCGTGGGGCAAGAGGCGCTTTAGGCTCTACAACGGGCGAGGACCAAGATCTTCGCGGGAATTGGCGAAACTGTAGCCATTGGCCGTGTTCTCTTCTCTGACAACGTTCCGATCATCCCTCCCGACGAGTTTTGGATCCCGGCGAAGACGAACCCCACCCGTTGCTCGATCGTCCCAATCGGGAACATCCATCTCTTCATCGGAGAAACCGACTCGAGCACTAGTCCCCTGGAAGTCGGAGGAGCATCAAGGCCCACACGAACCGCCTACAGGCAGGATACGTCCGTGGAAGGATCAAAGTCGGATCTCTCTTTGGAGTTTGCCGTCATAGATCGGAAAAATTCAAGGCCCACCCAAACCGCCCATATGCAGGATATAATGGTGGAAGATTGCTGCAAGTCCGACGACTTCGCCCGTGCGTCTGAACAGCAGAGATCCAAGTTCGTCGGCATAGTGATTATCTTCGATCTGGCGCATTGTGTTCAGAGAGAGGGTGAAAACCCCCGCGATTACCTAGCTAGGTGGCTCCATATACGGGCTGACCTAGAGCATTACCCCAATGATGATGCCATCTATCACTTTGTGGAGGGACTAGACCACGGTACACTTCTCCGACATACGCTAAGACGGCAGCAGGCCGCGAGTCTCCTGACTTTCTAGGGCATGGTTCACACCGTTAACAACTACGCGCCAGCTGAGGTAGCGGTGCAGACATCGCTCGTGCTCCTACCCGGCGCCCCTCCGCCTCAGCCACCGCCAACACCACCTCCAATCGCCGTCGCTGCGACCGAATCACCGCCTCTAGTCATCGTCGCCACTGTCGCACCCATACCACCCATCATCGAGGAAGACCCGGCACCCTCCGACTCCGCCCTAGACGCGCTCTACGCCAACATCAGTGCTGACTCGGGGGAGATAAACTTCAGCCCGGAGGAGCTCGACTCTGCTATGCAGGAGATGGAGGAGGATATCAGAAGCGATGAGCAGGCCGACCAGGCCATGACATCCTGAGAGGTGTTCGTCGCCATTGGGACCGTGATGGAGGAAGATCAACCCAGACAAGCTCCGCCTAAAGCGCTGGACAAGGGGAAGAGACCACCTATTGCTACCGACAATGATCGTGCAAAGTCCATGCCCCCTCCGCCTAACCTAGTGCAGCAGCCGCAGGAACTCAACATCGGTCCGAGTAACAACAACACCACAAACCCGCTGCCTCCAGCATCTACGTCGGCAGCTGCCCAGATCACTCCAGCTGATAGAGTGATGTACGACAACTTGCTTGTCGAGCCCATGACTGTGGCTCATATACGGAACATAGTCCATCTTGACAAGAAGCTCCAACAGCTGCCGGAGGAAGTGCAGGCCATCGCAGAGAAAGGAGCAAAGCTGTATCTAGATCTGGCCAAGGCGTAGAAGTCAATAGAGAAAGATAGAGCCATGGAGGCCGAGTACAAGACTCTGCTCAAGAAGCAGAAGGCTAACAAAGCTCCGGCTCGCATCATTAATGATCCTGGTGTACGGCAAAACCTAGGATGGGCTCCCCCGAAGCCGCCACAAGCCAAGCCATACATTGACAGCGAAGGCAGGCAGGTCATGCCCACTCCTATTCTCAACCTAGCTGTCGCCAAGACCCTTTTGGAGCAGTATAGATCACCCGCAGCTGTGGAACAGGTCTATGACCTTGTGGCAAAGGCGGTGAAACAGCAGGAAAAGGCCACCTCTCAGAGGTTGAGTTTGACCCAGCGTATTGCCAGTCTAGCAATCCTATGCCGCCAAGGGGCCGATCTCCTTAGGATGTCGGGTCTCAAAGGGTTCATCAGAACAAAGACGGAGGTATGCATGCAACAGGAAGGACGCTATTCCCATATCCTCCGACCATGGAGGCAAGGCTCATCCTCATCGTCCATCTCCACCGCCCTGATCCCCCCGACATCGCGAAGACCCCAAGGCTCACCATCGCACGGACATGCCTCCGCCAAGGCAAGGCGGCATTGTCAACCGTGACAACACAGAGCAGCCCCGTCACGATGGAGAGCGCAACCAAGGACACAAGAGCAGGTTGCGTCATGACCCTCCGCGTCCGACAAGCAACCGCGACAAGCGTGAGGCGTCGCAGGAGGGTAACAGCAAGAAGGCTAACCCACCGCCACCTCTGCCCTCGTCGCCCTCTAGCAGCCACCATGGTGGAGGGGGCCCGCGTCGTTCATGTAGCCCATCTCCTGGTGGCAAGAACAAAAGAACAAGCCTGGAGCCATACGACGCACATTCACGCCTAGACAAGATTCACGAGGCCCAGGAAGAACAATACCTGGGACCACGTTCCTTTGGACATGTAATACAGACCTCAACTTACCCCAAGGGTTTCCGTATTGACGAGACCATCAAGCCCTATGACAACACCGCCACACCAACCACGTGGTTGCAGGATTATGGCAACGCGGTGGATATCGCCGGGGGTAACCCCAACGTTGTCGTCAAATACATCCCACTGATGCTGGCGGGCATGGCCCGCTAATGGATTGATGACTTGCTGGAGAAGTCCATCTGCAACTGGTTGGACACGCAAGAAGCGTTCACCAAGAACTTCGACGGTACGTATAAGTGTCCCTGCACTGTTGGCGATCTACAACGGTGTGTGCAAGAGAAAGATGAGTCATCTTGCACCTACCTCTCTTGCTGGCTGGATATGAAGAATTCCAGCGCAGGAGTGCATGCTCAGACCACCATGGCCGCCTTCATTGATGGGTTGGAGGAAGGTACGTTGCTCCAGCATAAGTTGAAGCGCCTGCAGGACAATCACAGGCTCGATCTCAATCAGATGATCCAGCTGGCCAGTGAGTTCGCGGCCACCGATGATGATGCTCGCGGCTCCCTGCCGGCAATGGCCGTTCCAACTCAAGCTAAGAGGAAGAACAACACCAAGAGGAAGAGCCCGCTAGAATAAAAGCAAACATCCGACATGGTCTCCATGATATTCGCAGAACGAGGTCATGACGGATAGCGTGGCCGAGGATAGGGGGCTGGTCGTGAGCAGCAACGAGGTAGTGAAACAACCCCGGCAGCACTCCACGTTCCCCAAACGTACAAGGAGTACCGTGATATGCCAGGCCTTGTACACCTCGACACCAAAATCAAAGCCACGCAAACCAATCGCCATTGCAAGTTCGTCAACGACCTGAAGGAGGACCCGGAGTCTGGTTACAAGCGAAGTCAGAAGAATAGACCACGCAGCAAGGGAAAGGGGAAGAAGAATGAAGAAGAGTCCAAGGATTCAAGTGACATGGACGAGGAGGTTGACCCAAAGCAAGCCGACAAGAGCGATGGCAAGGGAAAGAACCCCTTCGAGAAGAAGGCTGCCGTCTACCACACTTTCCATGGCACCCCTACTGTCCGGCAACAGAAAACCTCCATGAGAATACTGATGGCCACCCTACCCCCAGTTCCCCAATACCTGTGTTGGTCGGAGATTCCAATCACTTGGGACAGGAAGGATCACCCAGACCTCATCCCTACGTAGAACTAGTATGCCATGGTCATCAACCCCCTGATTGACGGCAACGAGTTCACCAAATGCATGGTGGATAGTGGAAGCAGCATCAACATCATGTACCTGGATACGCTACACAAGATGACTTGACGGAGGCTAACCTAAGGCGGACCAACACCATGTTCCATGGCATAGTTCCTGGCCGGTAGGCTCAGTCCCTTGGGTGCATCACGCTTTAGGTCGCTTTTGGCAATGTTAATAATTACCGCTAAGAACGCATGACCTTCGAGGTGGTCCCCATCAAGAGCGTGTACCACGTCATCTTTGGACGCGACATGTTCCACGCCTTCATGGACAAGCCATGATTCGTCTACAACAAGCTCAATATACCCGGACCAAATGGCATCATCATCGTATCCGGAAGCTTTACCAAGGCAAGGGACTAAGAGATAGGAGAAGCATCCTTTGCAGAAGCTGTCCTCTACAGCAAAGAATTCAAAGAGATCCAGAGCAAGGTCGATGCCATGGAGATGACAGCGTCAAAGAAGCAGATTTCTAACTCCGCCCCCGCCTTCAAAGCCGCCATCGAAACCAAGCCGGTGGAACTTGTGGTAGGCGATGCCTCCAAGACCACCGCCATTGGGACGAACCTGGACCCTAAATAGGAAAGCGTGCTCGTCGAGTTCCTCCGTGAGAACAGGGACATCTTTGCCTGGCAACCTGCCGACATGAAAGGTGTACCTAGGGAACTTGCCGAGCACAACTTGAATATTGATCCAAAATGCAAACTGGTGAAACAAGCTCTATGACGCTTTGGAGACGAGAAGAGACGCGCCATAGGCAAATAGATAGCTAGGTTACTTAACGCTAGTTTTATCCGAGAAGTCCTTCAAACCCGATGGGTGGCCAATCATGTACTTGTCCCCAAAAGGGAACCAAAGAATTAAGAATGTGCGTTGATTACACTGGCTTGAACAAAGCGTGTCCCAAAGATCTGTTTGCTTTGCTTCGCATTAACCAAGTCATTGACTCGACGGCGGGCTCAGAACTTTTGTGTTTTATCGATGCATACTCAGGATACCACCAGATAAAGATGAGGAAGTCGGACCAATTGGCCACTTCGTTCACCACACCTTACGACACGTTTTGCTATGTCACGATGCCCTTTGGGCTGAAAAACACAGGTGCTACTTACCAGCGGACTATGCAACATTGCCTCCATGATCAAATTGGTAGGAACGTTCACTCCTATGTGGACGATATAGAGGTGGTGTCGAAAAAGTAAAACGACTTAATATCCGACTTAAAAGAAACCTTTGATAATATCCGGAAATACAACATGATGCTTAACCCTAAGAAGTGTGTCTTCAGGGTTCTAGCCGACAAATTGTCGGGCTTCATCATTTCTCAGCACGGAATCGAGGTCAACCCGGAGAAGATCAAGGCCATCCTAAACATAAACCGTCCGACATGTCTGAAGGACATACAACGGCTAACAGGCTTCATAGAAGCTGTAAGCCGGTTCGTCAGCCGTCTTAGAGAGAAGACTCTGTTGTTGTACAAGTTGTTGAAGAAGGCAGATAAATTTACATGGACGGACGTGGCAGATGCGCACTGAAGAAGATAAAGGAGATACTCTCCTCGACACGCATACTTGCAGCACCCGAGCCTATGGAGCCTGTGTTAATCTACATGGCGGCCACCAACCGGGTAATCAGCATCGTCGTCATGGTAGAGCGGAAAGAACCAGGGAATGAGTACGGAGTTCAACGACTAGTTTACTATTAAGCGAGGTCTTGACGGAGTCCAAGCAGCGTTACCCGCACTACCAGAAGTTAGATTATGGAGTATTCCTTGCTTCTCGGAAGCTAAGGGACTACTTCCAGGAGAACCCTATCATAGTTGTGAGCAAAGCTCCACTGTCTGACATCATCAATAACAGCGACGCTACAGGAAGGGTTGCGAAGTGGGGCATTGAGCTTCCCGCCTTCGATATCACCTACAAGAGACGTGACGCTATCAAATCATAGGTCTTGGCAGATTTTATCGCATATTGTACGGAGATGTCAGATGCTACTGCAATACCAGAGCCAGAATACTGGGTGATGCACTTTGAGGGATCAAAGTTACTCAATGGATCGGGGGCTGGCGTACTGCTACAGTCGATAACAGGGAAAAGCTACACTATGTTCTGCAGATCCACTTCGAGGCTACAAACAACATGGCGGAATATGAAGCACTCATTAACGGACTACGCGTAGCCACGGATATTGGCATCAAGTGCATAGTTAGCTGTGGAGATTCCGACTTGGTTGCCTAGCAGGTGGCTAGCACCTGGAACGCGCGGAACCCTATGATGGCAGCATATTTGGACGAAGTGCACGAGATAGCCAAGAGCTTCTTGGGATACAAAGTCAAGTATGTCCCGAGGGAGGAAAATGAGGCAGCTGATCTACTATCAAAGCTTGGATAGAGTTGACTCTTTCGTTCACACAGTGACAAAGGTCCCTCCTGCATGGACAAAACCGTTCATGGAATATATCATACAAGGAACTTTGCCCATCGACGAGGTCGAAAGTCAGCAAATAGTACGTCGAGCAAAGGGATATACTATAATCAACGGACATCTCTACAAAATAAGTACCACTCGTGTATACCTCAAGTGTGTTTCCCAGCAAGAAGGTATTGAAATCCTTTGTGAGATCCATCTCAAAGATTGTGGGCATCATGCCACTCCTCGATCGTTGGTCTCCAAAGCCTTCTGGCAAGGATTCTACTGGCTGACCGCGAAGGTGGACGCCGACAAGCTGGTTGAGACATGCATGGGATGCCAGTATTATGCCCGACAACCACATGTTCCAGCTGAAGAATTGCGAACAATACCAATAACTTGGCCATTTGCAGTCAGGGGGCTAGACATGGTTGGTCCATTACAGACGGCACCATGTGGGTTTACGCATCTGCTAGTAGCAGTTGATAAATTCACCAAATGGATAGAAGCTAAACTCATTAGAAAGCTTGATGGGGCAACTGCCCTTAGGTTTGTCCGGGATCTAGTGGTGAGATTTGGTCTCCCACATAGCATTATCACCGACAATGGCAGCAACTTATCACTAGGAGAAGTGGAAGCTTATTGTTGGTAGAAGGGCATCCGACTTGACCTAGCATCTATGGCACATCCATAGTCCAACGGTTAGGTTGAGCGAGCCAATGGATTAATTCTGCAGGGAATCAAGCCACGTAGAGGCACCGCTGCATAGAGCAGCTGGAGCCTGGCGGAGGAATTACCATCTGTTTTGTGGAGTTTACGAACTACACCCAACAGATCTACCGGCTACACCCGTTATTTCATGGTATATGGAGTACAAGCCATCTTGCCTTCCGACATCCTTCACGATTCACCAAGAGTTGCCGCCTACGACGAAGATAACGTTAAAGAATCCAAGTGCGATGTGGACCTTCTCGAGGAAGAGCGTGTATTCCCATGCCAAAGATCCGACATCTACCAGCAGAAGCTACGTAGATACCATAGTCGCCGCGTCCGGCATCGCTTATTTAAAGAGGGATATCTGGTGCTCCGACTTAAGCATAAGAAGTCACACAAATTATCCCCCCCATGGGAAGGACCGTTCATCATAACCAAGGCACTACTCAATGGGTCTTACTACCTCGTTGACAATCGTGAACTTGAGGATAGACCGACCAATGATCATAAGCGTAAGCGACATGACCCGGATGATGACTACCCGGAGCTTGATCGGTCGTGGAACATAGCATAGCTACGTCCTTTTTACACTTAGCATATTTTTTATGTACTGTGTACCTCTTATATGATCAATGAAATAAATCTCTTTGGTTCACTCATATTCTTGAGTCTTTTACCTCCTTTACTGTTCATTTTTGGGTCGTATAAAACTTTTATGCGCAAGCTTTGCATTTGCACTTGTGAAAATTCTACCTACGGGCGTTAGCTTAAGTTTTCTGGTCTACACGTTCTTTGTTGTTCTTATGTGGATTCTGGAGTAGTGACTTTTGGCACTTGAAGTCGGTGATTTTGTGCTTAGGTTTTAATGGTGCTATTGGGCATCATCACTTGGGCGCATGGTTCCGACTACGAGTCTTCCGACTCATGATAAGTCAAGCATAAAAATCAAAGTAATGGATAAGCCAACACTTGCTTAAAAAATATTTACATGTTGGAACTAGTACTTGAGTAGTAGGAAACATACAGCTATTGTCTTTCTGCCTTAAGATTAACACAATAGTTTTTTCGCATACATACATCCAGAGGAAACAAATATTACAAAGTGTTTTTTATTCCTCTGGCGCAAGAGACTTTGAGGTAGCATCGTCGACAGCAGGAGAGCCATCCTGGTCATCTTCAAAGTAGGTGGCCTTGAGGGACTCGGAGGAGCTGTGCTGGTCGCCATCAATGATTTCAAGAGGCACAAAGGCGTTGTGATCGACCAACACGGCGACCCTGGTGTCATAACCCGCGAGCGATGCCTAGATATATTTGTGATAAATATTCTGGCCGTCATCGTCTACATCGGGCAGACCCGAGGTCACCGTGTCGATGTCGGCATTCTCGTAGTGGGCCTTGACCATCGCCAGCGACATTCTAGCACCAGCTCGGGTACATGAAGCTTTCCAGATTATGATACGCTCGGGGGTTTGGCGCAGAATCTCTGAGTACTTCATGATGGAATCCACCGCCTTGATGTTGATGTTCAGGGGCTTGGCAATCTCTTTGGATTTCTTGACGGCGGTACTGATGAAGTTGCCAGCAAGAACCATGCATTCCTTTGGCAGAGGAGGCATATTGGTTAAACCAATAGGAGCTGCATTTCCAGCAAGCAAAAGGAGTACATGAGTTCAATAAACACAAAAAAAGTTCAGAGTACCTGGCTTACAGAAGTACAAGACGGAGATTGCTTACCAAAGATCCTAGCCTCCGCTTGCTGGAGTGTCTCCACCATGGAGTCCTGTTCTTGTCGGAGAACCTTGTAAGCCTCAAGGTTGCGTTGATTCTGCTCATCGGCAGCTTTCTTCTGCTGCTTGAGGATTGCAATTTCCTTCTTCAGATGGTTCATCTCTGTGTTGGCGGACTCCTGCAAGGCCTTTATGGATTCTTCGTGCATCTTCAAAGTGTCTTCCCTCTCCTGCTTGAGGATCTTGTTCTCTCTATCCAGCAGTTCAATATGCTTGGATTGCTCGACAATGTCGTTCGCCTTGGCAATGGTTTATGCAAGTCAGAGAAATTATAGCACACAATGAGTAGTCGGAGAGTGATGGCACAACACCAGGTTTGAGTGCAAAATTGAAAGGAAAAACAGACTCTTGCTCATGGTGATTTGATCCTTCAAGAAGGCAGTTTTACCCTTTTCAGCTTCTAGTTCAGTGCACATCTTGTGGAACTTCTCATTGGCGACGCCTCTCTGAGCATTCTCATTCTATGGAAACAAGATCAAAATTACTTAGTCTACTTGGAGCATCTAGGTGGATAAATATCCACCTAGAGGCTTGGGGCTATAGTGAGAGTTTTTAATTCGGCAATATACTTAGTCTTTCTTAAGAATCTAGTCGGAACTAATTTTGTTTCAACTAGAGGCTTGGGGGCTACAATATTGAAATTTACAAACACTGTGTATGCTACTCTAAAAGTATCTAGTCGGAATAATTCATTCAAATTAAATACTTGGGGGCTATAGTGTGAAGTTTTCTAGCTTAGTCACTCTTAGAGCATTCAGATGCAAAGACCTATGGTTTTCCGTCTAAATACTCGAGGGATATAGTGGGATACTACATATGAAATTCAAAAGGCAAACAAAACTTACAAGTGCGATGATCTTGAGGTTGGTGGCGCTCTCGGCAAATATCTTGCTGAAGGAAAGACTATTTCCGTGCAAGATATCTGCCTGCTTAAGCAGATCCTCAAGACCACAAGTCGGAGAAGTTGACGCTGCACCAGGAGCCAAAGATGAGCTACTCGGCGAAGCCTGCAGACAATCTTCGGAGCTCACATGCCTTGGGTGTCAGGGCGCCTTCGGCAGAAGTTCCACCTTCCACCATCGCCTTACCGCTACTAGTGGAATCCTTAGCCGGAGCTTGAGCCACTTTGGATGTGGTGCTTTCGTGTGTCGCCTGCTCGCCGACAATAGCAAGATCCACGGTGACACCTGGGTCCACTTCCATGGCGGAAGGGCCAGATGCTACCTTAGCTGGAGAGCTTGTCGGTGCGGCAGCAGGCTGGATGCTAGGAGTGGTAGGGGCGATGGTGGGAGACGCTTGATGCAACATATTTTTAATGTTTTAGAAGCCCCAATGTTTTTGAGGTCTTCTTCAAACTCAAACTAGCCTTCTTCCTGAAACATGCAAAAGTATAAGTATAGTAATAAGATGAGCAAGAGACAATGTCGGATGATAAGAAGCTTACACAACAGTCGGTGCCTTGGTAAACGGGATGCTGGTGATTCTTCTTTTCTCTGCCTCCAGGGCGGTGGTGGACTTCTTGGAGGATCCACCCTTCGTCTTCTTCTTGCCTCTGTCGGCAGTGTCAGAGGTGGAGCTCTTCCGCTTACGCGCCAACGGGACATCATCATCGGACACGACGGTGACTTCCTTCATCTTGGGGTCATAGATTTGGATAGCCATTGTGACACCCTGGCACATGACTCAATAGGATTGATAGGAAACCCATACCAAATTTGGATAGCTCATTCGAAAAGAACTCTAAGGTTAACAGTGCTTGGCCTAGAGCAATTCTAGGATGGGTGACCGACCGGGAAGTGGGTAACCGGGTGCGCACGAGTGAGGACAAACTATGCAGAAAAGACTAGTGTTGGTTTGTGGGGTTAGTCTAGAGATCCTATTGAGCTGCCAGAAGTGACAGCCATCGGTCCGGAGTGACCGGGGGTGTTGCAAGTGGTATCAGAGCCGACCCTCGCGGTTACATGGGCATGTGCGGGTCAGTGGAAGACATGTGTAGCATGGCGCGTGTGGCACGGAGTGGACACGGCATGGAAATGTGCCGGCACTGGACGCACAGACGTGTGCCAAGAGGGGACGTTCCTTGCTTGTGGTTGATCAACGAGGACATCAATCTTCTAAGGGTGGGTGTATGTGAGACCCTGGCACATGACTCAATAGGATTGATAGGAAACCCATACCAACAAGTTGCAACTTCTTTTCTGGAAGCTCATTCGAAAAGAACTCTAAGGTTAAGCGTGTTTGGCTTAGAGCAATTCTAGGATGGGTGACCGACCGGGAAGTGGGTAAACGGGTGCGCACGAGTGAGGAAAAAGTGCATAGAAAAGACTAGTGTTGGTTTGTGGGGTTAGTCTAAAGATCCTATTGAGCTGCCAGAAGTGATAGCCGTCGGTCCGGAGTGACCGGGGGTGTTACAGCCATGCTATCCTCCTCTAGACTTTTTGGCTGTTAAGAGAAATCCCGAAGTGTTAGATGAAATTGTAATGGCTAGATGGAAGAACTGGAGTATATGTCATATACGGAAAATAAATATGTACCTCTGGGCACTTGCTGTCCTCGAACATGTCGTAGGTGATGGTGAAGCCACGCTTCATATACTTCACCTTGACGATGTCCTTGAGGTAGAGCTTGATGGTGTCACTCGAGAAGTTGTCCTCGGAGATGCGGAGGCTATCCTTCCTATCCTTGGTATACTGGTGCATCAGCTTCACGCGGTGCTGGAGAGGCCGGATCCGCCTAACGAACCAGCAAATGGCTAGGTCCAATCCGGTCAAACCCGTCTCTACGAGCCACTCGATCTGCCTTATAGCACGGGAGGCTTCATTGTCGGAGGGAAGGATGGCTTGGGATCTCCAAGTCGAGGCTTCAGCGGCGGCCCTGTTGACAAAGTCCGGGTACATAGCTTCTCGGTCGGCCAGAGGGATATCTGGGCCGTAGAAGTACGTCCTATGCCAGTTTTTGCAGGACTTGT
The DNA here is from genome assembly GCA_023614405.1 of Avena insularis. Classification (NCBI taxonomy): domain Eukaryota; kingdom Viridiplantae; phylum Streptophyta; class Magnoliopsida; order Poales; family Poaceae; genus Avena; species Avena insularis. Next base: position 170,720,329 of record CM042689.1, read on the forward strand.
GGCCTACAATGTCGAGGAACCACCGGCCAGGCCAGATCTTGAAGATAATGGTTCCACAATTTATGAGCTCGTCCTTGCTCGCTCTGGCTTCCCTCTTGACAGTGAAGAAGTAGATGAACAGATCTAACCTAGGCCTAATTCCTAAGTAGCCCTCACAAAGCGCCACGTAGTTGCTAAGCGCGAGGATGCTATTCGGAGATAGATTCTGGGGTTGAACCCGGTAATGGATAAGGACAGCTAAGAAGAAGTCGGATATTGGGAGGAAGACGCCGCGTACCATTTGTGCTTTGAGGTACACCTTCTCTCTGGCTTGGGGAGAAGGGGTGACCTCGCCGTCTAGCGCCGCCCGCCAGACCAGCCCCTCCGTCGCGGGTAGGTACCCTTCAGCGATCATCTCCTTGATATCGCTGTTTGCGATATCAAAGCCGTGCCACTCTCCTTTGTGAGAGTTGCTCTCCTCCTAAAGCGGTTCCAGCCCCACTAGAATATGTTCACCGCCGGTGGTTTCCACCACCGCGGAGCGTGGCACAACCACACCCTCTGTAGGCACGTGGACGGAGCCTGCCTGCTTGACCAAGGCTTCGTTCATCGCCACCATGGATGGGGTGGAGCTGCTGCTTTCCATTGGAGTAGGGAGAGAGGTTACTGGGAGATTGGGGAAGAACTAGGGTTTTTCTCATGCGCACGGAGAGCTCGAGGAGATATTCGCAGGAGGAATAAGATGACACGAGGGAGAATGCGGTGAAAGGATAAAATTTACCACGGTTGTAATTGATGACCCTCGGCATCAAGATTCGTGCAAGTTGATCGAATGGTTGCTGCGTGGACAGCGCGTGTGAAGGGAATATGCCCGAGAGGCAATAATAAAGTGGTTATTATCGTATTCCTTATTTATGATAAATGTTTATTTTATATGCTATAATTGTATTAATATGGAAACGTTAATACATGTGTGTTTAATAAACAAAAAGGAAGTTCCTAGTTATGCCTCTCTTATAAACTAGCTCGTTGATTAAAAAGATGATCAAAGTTTCCTGATCATGGACATTGGATGTTGTTAATAACGAGATCACAACATTAGTGTAATGGTGTGATGAACATTCATCCGAAGTATAGCATTATGATCAAAGTCATTGAGTTTATATTGCTATAACAACTTACGAAGTGATCCTAATCCTTAGACCATGAGATCATGTCAATCACTAACACCGGAAGAGTTTCTTGATAACATCAAACGTCACACCGTAACAGGGTGATTATAAAGATGGGTTCAGAACTAATAAAGTGTTATGTTGAGGCCCATGGATTGAGAGTGGAATTTGTTCATCCCGATGATGGATAGATATGCTCTGGGCCCTCTCGGGTGATATCACATTGATTAGCTTGCAAGCAAGTGATTTGATCACTAGAATGTTATATCACGGGAACAAGAAAAGAGTGCATGTCAGTAACGAGATCAAACTAGGTATGGAGATACCGATGATCGAATCTCGGACATGTAATATATCGCGAAACAAAGGTATTAAGATACTAGCGTAAAAGGTTCCGACGATCACAAGAAAGTCATCGTTGAATGTGTGGGAGTCAGTATGGGTCTCTAGATCCCGCTTCTGATTATTGATCCGAGAGGGGTCTCGATCATGTCCGCATTATTAGTGAACCATAGGGTGACACACTTAAGAGACACCGACATCTATTTGGAGCAAAAGTTTCATGCCGGAAAGAATAACAAGCGCAGGAATTTATTTCACTAGATACCGAAACGGGTTTTCGGGTGAAATTGCAGAAAGTGTTTCTGCATGTGAAATGAAATACTAGCAAGGGGTTATTTGTGAATGTTTGTCATTAAAGTAATTGACAAAATTCTTAGTAAAATAAAAGAGTTTTATTTAATGAGAGTTTGCATTAAATTTGGTGGAAATTTAATGGGAATTTGAGTGGGTTTTTGAGTGGAGGGAATTGAAAGGCTTTTGTGTGAGTGGAGTGTCCACCCACATGAATGAGGGAGAGGTGGGGGCACCCTCCATGGCCGGCGGCCATGCACCCTTGGGCTGCCCCCCTCCCCTATATAAGGAGCCCCTCCTCTCACTTCTCACTCACACCTCCTCATGAAGGATCTCTCTCCCCCTCTAGAATTTATCCCCCATGGTCTCGGACTAGCGAGATACATGTTCCCGGTGACTTTTTGGCAAGAAAGAGTTGTGCTTCCGCTGCATCGCTGGAGCGAGGAGGCGGAGGTTGCTCGGTGCCTTGAACGTGTGTGCGAGCACGGATGCGCATTGTTTTGGCGCTTAGGACTTCCTCTCGATCTTGAGATCAGCAAGAGATCGTCTACATCAACCACGAGTTTGGACTCATTAAGCTTTGTCGGTCTTCAAGGGTATGTTCTCTACGGATATACATCCGCCCGTTGTTTGTATCTAGTAGATAGATCTTGGTACATAGTTGTTCCCATCGTAGGAAAATTTTTGTTTTCTATGCTGTGAACCCTACAGTGGTATCAGAGCCGGATCTATGCGTAGATGCTTTACACGGGTAGTACACATAGGAGTATGTGGGCGATGATGATCATGTTGTTGCTCCTTAGTTGTAATTTTGGATATTGGTGGCATAGTGGGATGAAGCGGCCCGGACAAACTTTACATGTCCTCACACATGAGACCTGTTCCACGCTTGACATGCAACTAGTTTTGCATAAGTGGCTAGCGGGTGTCTGTCTCTCCTACTATAGTAAATATCTAATTTGAAACAAGTTGTCAACAATTCGGTTATCCTTGTTGTGGTTCATGTTCGTAGGTAAGAACGGTTCTATCTTCGAAAGCCCTAAGCCACGTAAAACTTGCAATGGATAAATTAGAGGCGTCTAGTTTAGATTGTTGCTGGGATAGTGTTATGATATGGTGATGTTGTAAGTAGAAGTATGAGATGATACTCTTACAGCACACATAGCGTGTAAGTTCCATAGACCTTGGCCTTACACATAAAGGTATGATAGAGATCATACCACGGTGCACATGACGGAGATCATATGCGGGAACCATATCATTTCACTTATAAACATGTGATGTTTTGATTGCATCTTATATTGCTTGTTTGGCGTTTTATTAGCATAATAAGATGATCCCTCATTTAGATATCAAGATAAAAATGTGTTCTTCCTTAAGTATGCACCGACAATGTTTCGTCGCTTCAAGACATCACGTGATGATCGGGTGTACTTGAATCCACGAGCATATCTCGGGTGTAAGACAGTTACACACGTGAATACAAAGGTTCTTACTTGGCGAGCCTAGCATGTACAGACATGGCCTCGGAACACGGACCGAAAGGTTAAGCATGAGTCATATGTTTTGATATGATGACCATATGGATGCTCGCCTTTGAAGCTACACCGACTCACGTGATGATCGGACTTGGTGTAGTGGATTTGGTTCATGTAATCACCAAAAAGACACGAGGGATGTCGTTTTTGTGTGGGAGTTCATTTCTAATTTGGATTAGTAGAACTCAATTTATCATAAATTAAATCAAAGTGAATTTGCATAATTTGCTGTAGTCATTGGCATTCGTTCACCACCTTATGCATAGTTGTAATTGAGATAATAGAACTATAGAATTCTGGATATATACTTTACGAACTGGTATCGTATTGTGTTGAGTGTCAATCTAAAGTTTAAAGTCCTATTGCAAACTTTCAGCAAACTCTGTTTACTCCATGAAATTTAATAATTGGTATTAAATCGAGAGTAACAATTCCAGTGTTAGTATCTTAAGTATCATGTTTGCCTCCATGATTCTTGATTGTTTTAATATCAAGTCTATCTAGGAGATGAAAGAATTGTTTCAGAAACCATCATGTGTGGCAGATATAACGATATCTGAAACAATGTTTTGGTTGCAATATGATAGAGTATAATATATGTTCTCATATTGGATGAGAATTTACGAAGGTTGGAGATGCTAGACATCCTAATCATCCAAAAGGGTTTTGGAAAGTAATGTTATACTCACGATTCACCTTTATAAGCTACAGTTGCTTGATCATGAAAGTCGTCATGATAAGGATGAATAGAATATGTATGTAAAGTGTTTACTACCCTAAAAGATTGCTAAAGAATGGATTTTGAAAGAATACCGATCATTTTGATGATGGTTATCTACTTCAAAGTGTAAATCCAAAGGTATTATTATTTGAATATACACGCTTTGGACTATGTGTCATGTATATGGCGCCACTTTTGATGTTGATAAGATTCTTTTAAAAAGTAAAAGGAAATGCTGAAAGTGAATCTATGAAATATATTTGGCAGAAAAGAAAAGATTGGAAATATCCAATTTAGGTATATGGATGATATACATGTTATGGTTGTATTCTTTGCTTGTTAAATAATGTGGTTCTTGGGTATTGGATACCGAATTGGTTGGCATGAAATTTCATACGGAACAACGCAATTCATGAACCACAATGGCCTAAGTAACTAGCAAGAGAATATGTGATGATGTTCATCAAAACAAACAAACCGTTGTTTGTATTTCTCGTTGACATCAAAGCTTGACTTCAAGATTTGTTTTAATAATTGTTATTTGAATCAGGTATTATGAGAACAAAGGTTGTTCAAATAATTACCGTATTCCATATAAGATGGATGATTTACAAATCTAGTTGGAGAAATCACATCCATAAAACCTAACGCTAAAATATCGCAAGACAAATGATTGAAAGATCACTTACGAAGTGACATTGCTGTTTAAATTATATTGGAAAGAAAACATGAAGAATCTCCATATTCATGGATTTTTGGAGTCTTTGATTTGATCAAGTGATGCTTGTGGGACTTTCCACATGATAATTAAAACTTCGTTCAAAGGCCAAAGAAGAACGAACGGCTAAATTATTGGAATTTATACATATTGATGTATGTAGTCCATTATGTGTAGTCGTAAGTGATGGGTTTCAACTTCATATGCTTTCTCCAGAAATTTGAGTGAATATTCACCTAATGAGAAAGAAGTATGAAATATTTGAAAAACGTTTCAAAGACTTTCAAGATGAAGTGGAAAATCATTGTAACAAGAAAATAAATGGTTTATGATTTTATCATAAAGGGATTTATTTGAGTTACAAGTGTAACAAGAAAAATAAATGAATTATGATTTTATCATAAAGGGATTTATTTGAGTTGCAAGTTTAGCAAAACACCTAGATTTACATCTCCTGAAACACCATAGGAATATGGAGTGTTTGAGATTTGTAATGAAACCTTGTTTGACATGGTTGGATCAAAGGTGTTATTTATAAAACTACCATTATGTTTTAAAAGATTAAAGCTTTAGAGACTTCTGCTGTTACACTGAAAAGAGCTCCATCTTGATCCGTTGAAATGACACCATGGAAGTTATGGTTTGGGGTAAAACCCAAGTTGTCATTTCTTAAATTTTGGTATGCTAAACATAAGTAAGATGTTTACAACCGAAGTCGGATGAGCATGTCTTTGTAGGTTATTTTGAATAACAATTGGTTATTCCTCCATAACACCGAGGACAAAGGGGTTTGTCGCTTGAAATATGAAGTTTCTTGAAGAAGGAATTTTTCATAAATGTTAAGTGGGAGGACAATAGAACTTTGATAAGGTTAACGAACCTTAGCTATATGTGCTGAGTTGCGCAGCGCCGGAAATCGTTCCGGAGGCTGCCATAATGCTCATAGCTTATGTGCCTCAAAGGTTGTGGTCACGGAGATCTAAGTTCTTATTGAACCAAGTCGGTCGGATAAACAATCAAATACTAAGATTTGAGAGTAAATCATTATTGTTTGACAATGATGAACCGACTATATGCAAAGAAGCGATGATGGGCCCTGACTCCGTCAAATGGCTTAAAGCCATAAAATCCGTGATAGTTCCATACACGAGAAATCAAGTTTTGAACTTGGAAGACCCTCCGTAAAGGTGTAAAAACCTATCGGTCGTATTTGGATCTATAAAGAAACATACATGGATGTTTCACATCTATGAAATAATCTACATGTCGTAAAGTATTTTACGACAATGTTCTAGGAGTTGACTATGATAAGATTTGATCTTTCATAGCGATATTTAGTCTGGACGGATTAAAGTAGCAACCACTACATATAATTTGATATATGGTAGATGAATAAACAAAACAAAGTTCTTTTAATAGAATGGTTACCTAGGACATGTACATGACACGATCCAAAGGGTTTTTGTTAATTCAAAGGATGCTAAAAGGGGCATGCAAACTTCAATGGTTGAAGTAAGCATCGCGGAGTTGGAATCTTTACCATGATGAAAAAGGAGTTTTTATCAGGAGACGATGAAGATGCTTGCATTTGCAAGAAATTAAGTGGGAGCACTAAGACATATTTCTAATACATTATGTGGAGGACATTTTGTTGATTAGAAATTATGTATCTTTTATTGACAAAGGTTAAGAATTTCATTTCGATGAAAAACTTAGGCAAAACCCGAATATTTAGCATGAATGTCTATAGTGGATAGACTGTGACGCTAATATGGTTGTGCCAAACGTACATATATGAGATATTGAAGGAGTTCAATATAGAAACGACAATAAACGGTTCTGGTCGCATGGAAAGGAATTGAATCAAGATTCAAGTGTATTGACACTTGATAAGTGAAACAAGATTCAAGTGCTTTGACACTTGATGAGTGAAATCAGAAGGATGTTTTGATCAATCATACCATGATATGTACACATCCAGATATGTCCTATGCTCTAAGTGTTATGAGCATATACCAGAATGAATCATAAAATGATCATTGGACGATAGTGAGGATATTCTTATGATATTTTTGAAATAACTAAGAATATATTTGTGTAGAGGTGACAAACAATTACAAATAGTTCATTGTAAAGCGTTACATTGATACTAGTTTTATCACAAGATACAAATTAAGTTTATCTCAATTTAAAGTATGGGTGGCACAATGAAATGGAAAGAAAGTTTCCATGATGGATTTGGATGAATTCCAAAGTTAAGACATTGTGACGAATACTACAACAAAAGGGCTAAGTATATGACTGCCATAGTAGCAGCAAAGGAGGGAATTTGTGTCAAGTAGTTTGAAATCAAACTAAGGTGTGGTTCGCGACGGGCTAACACTAAAGATATATTGTATGACAATAGTATCGACATGGTTTAACCCCAAGGAACTAAAGGTCTCACCGAAAGACCAAATTTATACAATTCCATCTCATTGGAGAATGAGTGATGCGTGGAGACGCAAAGACATGCAAATACACACGGACCTGAAAGTGTCAGATCCGTATATTATGTTAACCACTTGCAGTTGCGTATTTGGAACACCAGAAAGCCATAGGTGTTCAATACACAATGTTTTCAAACTAGATTATTGTCTCTAGTGCAAGTGGGAGACTGAAGGGAATATGCCCGAGAGGCAATAATAAAGTGGTTATTATCGTATTCCTTGTTTATGATAAATGTTTATTTTACATGCTATAATTTGATTAATATGGAAACGTTAATACATGTGTGTTTAATAAACAAAAAGCAAGTTCCTAGTTATGCCTCTCTTATAAACTAGCTCGTTGATTAACAAGATGATCAAAGTTTCCTGATCATGGACATTGGATGTTGTTAATAACGAGATCACAACATTAGTGTAATGGTGTGATGAACATTCATCCGAAGTATAGCATTACGATCAAAGTCATTGAGTTTATATTGCTATAACAACTTACGAAGTGATCCTAATCCTTAGACCATGAGATCATGGCAATCACTAACACCGGAAGAGTTTCTTGATAACATCAAACGTCACACCGTAACAGGGTGATTATAAAGATGGGTTCAGAACTAATAAAGTGTTATGTTGAGGCCCATGGATCGAGAGTGGAATTTGTTCATCCCGATAACGGATAGATATGCTCTGGGCCCTCTCGGTGATATCACATTGATTAGCTTGCAAGCAAGTGATTTGATCACTAGAATGTTATATCACGGGAACGAGAAAAGAGTGCATGTCAGTAACGAGATCAAACTAGGTATGGAGATATCGATGATCGAATCTCGGACATGTAATATATCGCGAAACAAAGAGATTAAGATACTAGCGTAAAAGGTTCCGACGATCACAAGAAAGTCATCGTTGAATGTGTGGGAGTCAGTATGGGTCTCCAGATCCCGCTTCTGATTATTAATCCGAGAGGGGTCTCGATCATGTCCACATTATTCGCGAACCATAGGGTGACACACTTAAGATACACCGACATCCATTTGGAGCAAAAGTTTCATGCCGGAAAGAATAACAAGCGCAGGAATTTATTTCACTAGATACCGAAACAGGTTTTTGGGTGAAATTGCAGAAAGTGTTTCTGCATGTGAAATGAAATACTAGCAAGGGGTTATTTGTGAATGTTTGTCATTAAAGTAATTGACAAAATTCTTAGTAAAATAAAAGAGTTTTATTTAATGAGAGTTTGCATTAAATTTGGTGGAAATTTAATGGGAATTTGAGTGGGTTTTTGAGTGGAGGGAATTGAAAGGCTTTTGTGTGAGTGGAGTGTCCACCCACATGAATGAGGGAGAGGTGGGGGCACCCTCCATGGCCGGCGGCCATGCCCCCTTGGGCTGCCCCCCTCCCCTATATAAGGAGCCCCTCCTCTCACTTCTCACTCACACCTCCTCGTGAATGATCTCTCTCCCCCTCTAGAATTTATCCCCCATGGTCTCGGACTAGCGAGATACATGTTCCTGGTGGCTTTTTTCAAGAAAGAGTTGTGCTTCCGCTGCATCGCTGGAGCGGGGAGGCGGAGGTTGCTCGGTGCCTCGAACGTGTGTGCGAGCACGGATGCGCTGCTGTTTTGCGGCGCTAGGACTTCCTCTCGATCTTGAGATCGGCAAGAGATCGTCTACATCAACCACGAGTTTGGACTCGTTAAGCTTTGTCGGTCTTCAAGGGTATGTTCTCTATGGATATACATCCGCCCGTTGTTTGTATCTAGTAGATAGATCTTGGTACATAGTTGTTCCCATCGTAGGAAATTTTTTGTTTTCTATGCTGCGAACCCTACAGCGTGCGTACGCGTGCGCGGAAACTTCGCCACATTCCCACCGCCGCTGCCAACATTTCACATCCTTCGCGCGGGAAAAAATGGCTATGATTACGTTCTCTGCATGTGTGAGTTACGAGGCGTCGCTGACCAATGGTCTATGTTGCTCTAGCTGACACGGGCAGGTGAACCATCCCATCCGAAGATTCCGGCATGGAAGGATCCAGTCTGGATACGAGAAGAGTATGAAGACAGAGAGCATTGCAGGGTTCTTGGGAGGACTACAAGATATTGGTTGACGATTTTCTGACATTCATATAGACGGAGCATTCAAACTGAAGAGGCAAGACGGCACAAGATCTCGGAGTTCTCCGGGGGCTACTATTGAGGATATGCTAAATGGGTATCACCATAGCATGTCTCTAATCCGGATAACCCGGGTGGCCCACAGTTGGTAGCAAGGACCATGGCCTGCTGGGCGGCCCAGTTAGATGGATCCAGAAAGGAGGCCCATGCCGGATAAAGGAAGGCTACGGAGGAGTCTGATGGTACTCGACGTGGCACTTTGTTGGTAACCCCAAGCGCAGGGTGTGAAGAGCACAGAAACAAGTCTTCCCTCAGTTGAGACCGAGGTTATCAAACCTGAAGGAGGAAGGAAACTTCACACAGATGTTGCGAACAACGTGGATATCTGCACAACACAAACTCAAGACTTTGTCCCAATGAATCAGTGAGGTTGTCAAGCTCACCGGTTTGCTGTAACAAAGGATTAAACGTATGGTGTGGAAGTTATTGGTGGTTTGCAGCAAGTAAACAAGTAACAGTGGAAGATGTATCAAAGGTAAAGATTGGACCGGGGTGCATAGTTCACTAGTGGTTCTCTCCTTAGATAAACAACATGGCATGAAGGGTAAACAAATTACAGCAGGGCAATTGATAGGAACTGAGCAAGGCATATCAATGCAATTACTAGTTAGAAAGATTCTATGAGATTCGATTGGGCAATACAACAAGATACATAGACCGCCATCCAACTGCATCTATGACTAGAAGTCCAACTTTAGGTTATCACCCGAACCCCCTCCAGTATTAAGTTGCAAGCAACAGACAACTGCTTTAAGCAAAGTGTGTAAGGTAAACAGTCCACAAGTTCCATGAACAAGAGACCGTTGTTTTCTCCCTAGTAGCAATCGCACATCTACAATCAAAGAGATTTTTATCACTTCCCTTGGAAACTATAGGCATGAACCCACTATCGAGCATAAATACCCCCTCTTGGAGTCACTAGCAACTACTTGGCCAAGATAGATACTAACAACGGAGAGCATGCAAGATCACAAACAACACAGACATGATATAATCATAAATACAAAACCATTAATCAAACCAACATAATAATCTCAATATCCATCAGATCCCCGCAAACACAGCATGCATGATTACAAATAGATTAGACCTTGATCATGAATGGAGCTCACAAGATCTATACATGAAAGCACAAGGAGGAGATACAACCATCTAGCTACTACATGGACCCATAGTCCAAGGTGGAACTACTCATGCATCATACCGGGGAGAAGTCCTCCATGATGATCTCCCCTCCGGCAGGGTGTCTAGAAGAACTTCAGATCCCCCATATCTAGGGACGACAGTGGCGACGTCTAGAGAAGGTTTTGTGGAATATTGATCGGGTACTAAGGGTTTCTGCATTGGGGGCTTCTTATAGGCGAAGGGGGAGGCGGAGGAGGCGGCCTGGGGCCCCACACCCTGCCTAGGTGTGGGGCAGGGGCCACCCGCGCCTAGGGGGGTCTGGGCACCCTGGCCCGCTTCTCCGTCTCCCCTCTGGACTTCTTGTTTCCCGTGAAAAGTTATTGACTTTGACGTTTGCCCCATCCAATTCCGAGAATATTTCGTTACTAGCTTTTCTAGAACCAACAACAGCAGAAAACAGGCAACTGGCACTGTGGCAACTTGTTAATAGGTTAGTACCAGAAAACATGTAAAAAACACCTCAAAGTGTAGACAAAGCAAAGCAAAGTAGATACTAAACAAGCATGGAGCATCAAAAATTATAGATACGTTTCCGACGTATCAAGCATCCCCAAGCTTAACTCCTGCTCGTCCTCGAGTAGGTAAGTGATAAAAAAGAATAATTTTTGAGGTGACATGCACCCTCACAATAAAGATCTAACCATTTGCAAGCATTGAAAGCTGGGATCAAAGAACTCTAAACATGTGCATGAAAGATGGAGTTCTAACAATAGGACATAGTAACTATGCATGCAACATGAAAGGCTACAAATAAAGATCATGAATAACATGCATTGAAAAACGTTTGTTTGTTTCACATACAGAAAACATAGCATAGTAGCAAATCCCTCATAGAGTAGCAAATAGATGCATAGGACACCTTCAAAGTTCACAAGGGTGACTAGAAACAAATAGCAAACGAACAAGTAATATCACAATATGCATCAATCAATAAGCTTCCAAAAATGGTGCCTAAAGGTAGAAGGTGGAGACTCAACATAATGGTGGAAGAAAGGCCCTTAACAAAGGGAAGCAGGGATTTCAAGTTTCAAAAAGAGCTTCCAAAAATTATGGTACTTGTTAGCTTTCAGCCCTCATTGCCCCTATCATAAGCATCTTGAAGTGATTAAGGTTAAAGTGAACAAAGATGGAGTATATGCTTGACAAAGTATAAGTTGCAAATCTCAAGTCCCTTGAATACGAGGGCCACACCTCATGCTACTCAACTTCACTCACCCGTAAGTTCTTGTCATTGTAAGTATTTGCATATCATTGAAAACCTCCAACGGGGTGCCCCTTGCACATGGTACAGGAGCTTTCCCATAACCAAAATGACAAGGCAAGCAGACAATGAGCATCTCAGCAATCTTTTTATTTACAATATGCATAGCTTTTTATTGAGGATGCTTCATAGATAGCTCACTATGGTGATGTTGCAAGTTTCCACCATGATTATGCATGGCTTAGGCTAGCGGCCCAGGCGTTTCTCTAACACAGAATACAAACTCCATGGACTTACAAGTTCCCTCTTTATTTCACACCTGTGATATCCATAGACAAAAGAGCATGATATCAACTGAGTACAAAGTATAAGTGTAGTGTTGAAAACGTTCCCCGTGACAGCACAATTCTGCTAATTCCAACGTGTAAGTGCAAGCATATACAACATAGATGACACAATGGTTCAAGTTTATTAGGGGCAAAGAATATAAAGTGTGCCATCAAGTTTGTGAGGGCTTTAATCACTAAGTTTTCACATAACAAAATAGTTTTTAATTGGAAGATAGCTGAAAACAAGAATATACTTGGAATGGTGTAACACAACATGCATAGGAATTTATAGTGGACACTTTGGAATAACTTGGTTTCTTGGTAGTTGGAAGAATGAGTAGAGCTTACTCATACAAGTGGAGGCTAGCAAAAGACTGGGAGCAACCAACTAAGAGAGCAATAATGGCCATAATCATGCAGAGCAACAGAGCAATATTAATCAAAGCATAGAGTGGTACTAAAAGTGAAGGACTAAATGATCATAGAGGCTAATGGTGACTTGTGAGATTCATAACATGTTGTGAGCATGTGCCAAGTCAACCCAAACAAAGCATCAAAGGAGAATACCACAATACTATGCTTTTTGCATGCTAAAACAACACATAATCTCTTCAAGGCACACTAAGAAATCCCAATTGTTTGGAACAAAACATGCTACAACAATAATCACTAAGCATAATGTCAAAAAAACACCTAGCATGTCATGCTAAAGTCTAAGTCACAGTCAATGCAAGCTCCTCTTGCACTTATAAGCAAGAACTTACTACTCCTTTCCAACACCAAGCAACTTATTTGCAACAACACAGCGAGAACAGGGGTCCAAACTACTTTATTCAAGCAAACTAAACAACCTAAGAAAATCAAACAAAAACTAAGACGCTCCAAGAACAACACAACAGTGCATAAAACAATAAAAACGAAGTGTCTAAACATACCTGAGCTTCTTATTGATGAAGAAGGGGATGCCTTGGGCATCCCCAAGCTTTGACGCTTGTACCTCTTGGATATTTCTTGGGGTGACACCATGGTGGCATCCCCAAGATTTATCTTTTGTCCATTCTTCATCTCATTGCATCATCCTCTCTCTACACTTGAAAATATTCCTTCATACAAAACTCCACACAATCTTCATTAGCAACATTAGTTTATTCAAAAGATATTAGACCTATGGCAAAGCTTTGGAACAGCAAGGCTTTTCACTAAAAACACAAGCTATTGTAGTAACTCCTTCAAAAATCTCAATTCACCTTAAGAGAACTCAAAAAGGAATCAATAAGAAGCAAATGCAAATAATGGCAGAAATCTGTCAAAATAGACCAGCAGGTAGAAACCTATTTTTTAGAAAATCTTATGTTGCTCAAATCAAAACGTGTTGAACTAATGAAAGTTAGATAATATACTGGGGGACTTACTCGTAAATTTTGAGCTCAATCCGAGTTACAGAGAATCCTCACGAATTTTTATGGTGGAGGACAAAAATCTGTTGCGGGAGAGCAACTCCCCAAATCTTACTTCCCTCTCATTAGAGGTCATTCTTGGCACAAAAAGCAAATAAAAAATATAAGGAGAGGTAATTACTGAAGTAATAACTTCCAAGACTCAAGGAAACTCTTGGGTTATCTCCCAACAAGTACTTTTCTTTAATGCCTTTAAGTTAGGCACAAGAAGCAAGAAGAATTAAGTATTTTCAAATGAGGAAGCATTAACATCAATACTTGCAAAGTCTTCAACTATGAAAGGTATCTCATGCAAATGGGTTTTTGAGGATCCCTTCTCATCTCTCTTTGGTCTACTACTTTCATCAAAAAGATTTTCAGGATCAATCCAATCAAAATTCTTTTCAAAGGCTTCATGCATTCCAACAAGCTTAAAGGTTATGGGTATCTTAAATTCTTCTCTAGGCTTAGTTTTATCAAAAATACCCACAACATATACACTTGAGCCTAGCATATTGAAATGCTCAAATACCTTTTTGGCTTCCCTAGCAACATCATGAAATTCTTTTAATAAAGTTTCAAGGGTGAATTCTCTCTTTTCAGCATTCTTTTCTTCTTCTAGTTATAGGAACAAGAATTGTATGAACGGGTTAAGGCTAACAAACCTAGCCTCCAACATATGAACTAAAGAAGCTGCAGCAATCTCATAATTAGGAGAAAGTTCTGCTATAGATTTATCCCCAATATATTCATGCTTGCTAACATGATTAAATAATTCTTCAATATTATCTTTCCCAATTATGGAGCCACTACCTATTGCTAGATCTTTCAGGGAGAACTTGGGGAATAACATGGTGAGCTAGAGCAAGGTGGCAACTAGTGTAGGGACTATTTTTTTTGTTTTTGAATAAAGCAAGCAAACCAAGCTAGACTAGATTTTTGGGTTTTTTGAAAATAGGCAAACAAAACCAAGCAAAAGAAACAAAGAAAACTAAAAACAAAGAGGACTCCCCTAGTGAAGACGTCCTTAGCCTCCTTGGCAACAGTGCTAGAAAGACTGTTGATGGCGCCTTGTTGATGTGGGAGTTTCTTCTTCTTCGTTCCCCGGCAACGGTGCCAGAAAGACTTGATGGTGCTCGACGTGGCACTTTGTTGGTAACCCCAAGCGCAGGGTGTGAAGAGCATAGCAACAAGTCTTCCCTCAGTTGAGCCTGAGGTTATCGAACCAGAAGGAGGAAGGAAACGTCACACAGGTGTTGCAAACAATGTGGAGACCTGCACAACACAAACTCAAGACTTTGTCCCAATGAATCAGTGAGGTTGTAAATCTCACCAGTTTGTTGTAACAAAGGATTAAAGATATGGTCTGGAAGGTAATGGTGGTTTGCAGCAAGTAAATAAGTAATAGTGGAAGATGTATCAATGGTAAAGATTGGACCGGGGTCCATAGTTCACTAGAGGTGCTCTCCTTAGATAAACAACATGGCATGAAGAGTAAACAAATTATAGCAGGGCAATTGACAGGAACTGAGCAAGGCATAACAATGCAATTACTAGTCAAAAAGATCCTATGAGATTCGATTGGGAAATACAACAAGATACATAGACCGCCATCCAACTGCATCTATGACTAGAAGTCCACCTTCAGGTTATCATCCGAACCCCCTCCAGTATTAAGTTGCAAGCAACAGACAACTGCTTTAAGCAAAGTGTGTTAGATAATCAGTCCACATGTTCCATGAACAAGAGAACGTTGTTTTCTCCCTAGTAGCAACAACACATCTACAACCGAAGAGATTTCTGTCACTTCCCTTGGAAACTAGAGGCATGAACCCACTATCGAGCATAAATACCCCCTCTTGGAGTCACTAGCAGCTACTTGGCCAAGATAGCTACTAACAATGGAGAGCATGCAAGATCACAAACAACACAGACATGATAGAATCATAAAGACAAAACCATTAATCAAACCAACATAATAATCTAAATATCCATCGGATCCCCGCAAACACAACATGCATGATTACAAATAGATTAGATCTTGATCATGAATAGAGCTCACAAGATCTATACATGAAAGCACAAGGAGGAGATACAACCATCTAGCTACTACATGGACCCATAGTCCAAGGTGGAACTACTCATGCATCATACCGGAGAGAAGGCCTCCGAGATGATCTCCCCTCCGGCAGGATGCCGGGAAGAACTTCAGATCCCCCCGATCTAGGGACGACGGTGACAGCGGCTATAGAAGGTTTCGTGGAATATTGATCTGGTACTGAGGGTTTCTGCATCAAGGGCTTCTTATAGGCGAAGGGGGAGGCCGAGGAGGCGGCCAGGGGCCCCACACCCTGCCTAGGCGTGGGACAGGGCCCACCCGCTCCTAGGGGGGTCTGGGCACCCTGGCTAGCTTCTCCGTCTCCCCTCTGGAATTCTTGTTCCCCATGAAAAGTTATTGACTTTGAAGTTTGTCCTGTCCAATTCCGAGAATATTGCCTTACTAGATTTTCTGGAACCAAAAACAGCAGAAAACAAGAAACTGTCATTGTGGCAACTTGTTAATAGGTTAGTACTAGAAAACATGTCAAAAGCACCTCAAATTGTAGACAAAGCAAAGCAAAGTAGATACTAAACAAGCATGAAGCATCAAAAATTATAGATACGTTTCCGACGTATCAGTCACCGACGTACTCGGAGCCTTGGAGTGCAAGACACGATAGACTAGTTGTATACTGAGTAGGACTCTATAACCTGTACGGCTAGGACTTTGCCTGTAACCCTAGGATCTGGCGACTATATAAGCCGGACCTATGAAAGCCTTTAGGGCACACACAACTATTATTGCGCACAGTGAACCGATCCCTGTAACTCGGCGTATTTCCATTATAGTGATTTATAGCAGGAGTAGGATCCCGCCACCATCGTGGGATCTGAACCTAGGTAAGCTGTGTTACCTCATACCCGCCAACCTTCTGCCTTACCCCACGTCTCTAAACACGCTCTGTGAGGACCCCTCCATGGCGAACTCTTCGGCAATACCACGATAGATGCCCTTCGCCCAACAATAGGCTTCCACTTCTCCAAGTGACAAGTTGCTGCCGTTGTCGGTGATAATGCTATGTGGGAGACCAAATCTCACCACTAGATCCTAGACAAACCTAAGGGAAGTTGCCCCGTCAAGCTTTATAATGGGTTTAGCTTCGATCCATTTGGTGTCGTCTGTAATGGACCAACCATGTCTAGCCCCCAGCCTACAAACGACCAAGTTATTGGTATTGTTCGTTCTTGAGATAGAACATGTGGTTGTTAGACATAGTACTGGCATCTCATGCATGTATCAATCAGCTTGTCGGCATCCGCCTTCGCAGTCAGCCAGTAGAATCCTTGCTGAAAGGATTTGGAGACCAACGATCGGGGATCGGCATGATGCCCGCAATCTCTGAGATGGATCTCATGAAGGATTTCAATACCCTCTTGCTGGGAAACACACTTAAGGTATACACCAGTGGTTCTTATTTCATAGAGTTGTCCATTGATTATGGTATGGCCCTTTGCTCGACGTACTATTTGTCGACTTTCGACCTCGTCGATGTGCAAATTTCCGTGTACGAGATACTCCATGAACGGTTTTGTCCAAGCCGGAAGGACCTTTGTCACTGTGTGAACAAAAGAGTCAACTCTGTCCGGGTTAGATGGATCTGCTCCCTTCATGGATGGTGTCCGTAGATGCTCCAGGAAAACGCCAGGCGGAATTGGCTTGCATCCTGATCCAAACTTTGACAGCAGATCGGTCGCCTCATTGTCCTCCCTCTTGACATACTTGACTTTGTAGCCCTTGAAGCACTTGGCTATCTCGTCTACTTCGTCTAACTTATGCCGCCATCATAGGGTTCCACGCGTTCTAGGTGCCAGCCACCTGCTGGGCAACCAAGTCAGAATCTCCATAGCAAAGTATGTGCTTGATGCAAATATCCTTGGCTACGCGAAGTTCGTGAATGAGTGCTACATATTCCGCCATGTTATTTGTAGCCTCAAAGTGGATCTGCAGAATGTAGTGCAACTTTTCCCCTTGTTGGCGACTATAGCAGTACACCAACCCCAAGCCGTTGAGTAGCTTTGATCCGTCAAAGTGCATCACCTAGTATTTTGGCTCTAGTATAGGGGTAGAATCTGGCATCTCCGTCCAATCTGCAATGAAATCCGCCAAGACTTGTGATTTGATAGCGTCACGTCTCTTGTAGGTGATCTCGAAGGCGGCAAGCTCAATTCCATACTTCGCAACCCTTCCTGTAGCATCGATGTTATTGATGATGTCGAACAGTGGAGCTTTGCTCACAACTGTGATAGGGTCCTCCTGGAAATAGTGCCTTAGCTTCCGAGAAGCAAGGAACACTCCATAAGCTAGCTTCTGGTAGTGCGGGTAACGCTGCTTGGACTCCATCAAGACCTCGATTACATAGTAAACTGGTCATTGCACGCCGTACTCATGAGTTGGTTCTTTCTGCTCTACCACGACAACAATGCTGATTACCCGGTTGGTGGCCGCCATGTAGATCATGATAGGCTGCATAGGCTCGGGTGCTACAAGTATTGGTTCTGCGGAAAGTATCTCCTTTAGCTTATTGAGTGCAACATCTACTTAGTTTTTCCATGTAAATGTGTCCGCCTTCTTCAGCAACCTGTACAGCGGAAGAGCCTTCTCTCCAAGTCGGCTGACGAACCGGCTTACTACTGCAACGCAGCCTGTAAGCCGTTGGATGTCCTTCAGGCATGTCAGATGGTTTATGTTTAGGATGGCCTTGATCTTCTCTGGGTTGACCTCGATTCCGTGCTGGGAAACGATGAAACCCAACAATTTGCCGGCTGGAACCCGAAGACACACTTCTTAGGGTTAAGCATCATGTTGTATTTCCGGAGATTATAAAAGGTTTCTTTTAAGTCAGAGATTAAGTCGTTTGACTTTTTATACATCACCGCTATATCGTCCACATAGGCATGAACGTTCCGACCAATTTGATCATGTAGGCAATGTTGCATAGTCCGCTAGTATGTAGAACCTACATTTTTCATCCAAAAGGGCATCGTGACATAGAAAAACGTGTCGTAAGGTGTGGTGAACGAAGTGGCCAATTGGTCCGACTTCCTCATCTTTATCTGGTGGTATCCTGAGTATGCATCGAGAAAGCACAAAAGTTCTGAGATAGCCATCGATTAAATGACTTGGTCAATGCGAGGCAAAGCAAACGGATCTTTCGGGCACGCTTTGTTCAAGCTGGTATAATCAACGCACATTCCTAATTCTTTGGTTCCCCTTTTGGGGACAAGTACAGGATTGGCCACCCAACGGGTGTGAAGGACTTCTCGGATAAACCTAGCCTTAAGTAACCTAGCTATCTCTGCCTATGGCGCGTCTCTTCTCGTCTCCGAAGCGTCATAGAGGTTGTTTCACCGGTTTGCATTTTGGATCAATATTCAAGATGTGCTCGGCAAGTTTCCTAGGTACACCTTTCATGTCAGTAGGTTGCTAGGCAAAGATGTACCTATTCTCACGGAGGAACTCGATGAGTGTGCTTTCCTATTTAGGGTCCAGGTTTGTCCCAATGGAGGTGGTCTTGGAGGCATCGCCTACCACAAGTTCTACCATCTTGGTCTCGATGGTGGCCTTGAAGGCGGGATCGGAGTAAAAAATCTGCTTCTTCGATTCCGTCATCTCCGTCGCATCGACCTTGCTCTGGATCTCCTTTAATTATTTGTTGTAGAGGACAGCTTCTGCAAAGGCTGCTTCTCCAATCTCACAGTCCCTTGCCTTTGTAAATCTTCCGGATACGATGATGACGTCGTTTGGTCCGGGTATCTTGAGCTTGTTGTAGACGAAGCATGGCTTGGCCATGAAGGTGTGGAAGATGGCGCGTCCGAATATGACGTGGTACATGCTCTTGAAGGGTACCACCTCGAAGGTCATGCGTTCTTGGCGGTAATTATTAACATCTCCAAAAGCGACCTGAAGCGTGATGCACCCAAGGGACCGAGCCTCCCGGCCAGTAACTACGCCAATGAACATGGTGCTAGTCCGCCTTAGGTTGGTCTGCGTCAAGTTCATCTTGTGAAGTGTATCCAGGTACATGATGATGATGCTGCTTCCACTGTCCACCATGTACTTGGTGAACTCGTTCCCGTAAATCAAAGGGTTGATGACCATGGCATACTGGTTCTCTAGAGGGATGAGGTCTGGGTGATCCTTCCTGTCCCAAGTGATTGGAATTTCCGACCAGCACAGGTACTAGGGAACTGGGGGTACGCTGGCCATCAGTATCCTCATGGAGGTTTTCTGTCCCCGGGCAGTAGGGGTGCCAAGGAGAGTGTGGTAGACGGCAGCCTTCTTATCGAAGGGGTTCTTGCCTTTGCCATCGCCCTTGTCGGTGTGCTTGGGGTCAACATCCTCATCGATGTCAATTGAATCGTTGGACTCCTCTTCCTTCTTCTTCCCTTTGCCCTTGCCTCTGAAGGGAATATGCCCGAGAGGCAATAGTAAAGTGGTTATTATCGTATTCCTTGTTTATGATAAATGTTTATTTTACATGCTATAATTGTATTAACATGGAAATGTTAATACATGTGTGTTTAATAAACAAAAGGAAGTTCCTAGTTATGATTCTCTTATAAACTAGTGCGTTGATTAACAAGATGATCAAAGGTTTCCTGATCATGGACATTGGATGTTGTTAATAACGAGGTCACAACATTATTGGAATCGTGTGATGAACATTCATCTGAAGTATAGCATTATGATCAAGGTCATTGTGTTTATATTGCTATAACATCATACGAAGTTATCTTAGTCCTTAGACCATGAGATCATGTCAATCACTAACACCAGAAGAGTATCTTGATAACATCAAACATCACACCTTAACAGGGTGACTATAAAGATGGGTTCAGTGCTATGAAGGTGTTATGTTGAGGCTCATGGATCAAGAGTGGAATTTGTCCATCCCGATGACGGAGAGATATACTCTGGTCCCTCTCAGTGATATCACATTAATTAGCTTGCAAGCAAGTGATTTGATCACTAGAATGTTATATCACGGGAACAAGAAAAGAGTACATGTCGGTAACAAGATCAAACTAGGTATGGAGATACCGATGATCGAATCTCGGACATGTAATATATCACTCTCTAGACTCATTTCTCTTCCTCACCCGAGGACCTAGTTCGTCGAAGTTCATCGTTCCGGCCAACTCTGACCACCCCTCGCCTCGTGATAGCCACCGTTAGACGCGCCGTCATGGACTGAACCATCTAAGACCAAGCACGGAGGCCCGCTCACCGGGAATCATGTTGTCAACACCTGGATTTTTAATCCCAGATGCCTATTATGCCATACATCGCAATCCCAGGATTACCATTTTTACGAGACATAACAGAATTGGATACCATAGTACATCATCCATTACAAACCATACATAAGGTTTTACACCAAATAAGGATCTCATGATCCAGTCTTAATACAGCACAAGCAGCGGAATACGTAATAATAACGGTAGTGTAGGCGAAGCTCCATCTTTGGGGTCACAGGCAATGCTGACGATGGGAGATGATCCTAGTTGTCGTTACCGTCCTGGGGTCCATCCTCCAGGTACTCCTCTTCATAGTCTGGCCATGGGAATTGCCAGGGACAAAGCCATGAGTACTCTTTAAGTACTCGAAAACTAATACTAACAAGTGAAGGGGGTTTTTGTAATAGGACACTAGGCTCTAGGGTTGTTTTGCAAAAAGCCAGATTTACCTCTACTAAGTTCAGAAGCAAAAAATGCTAGTTAAAGTTTTATAACCCTAAGTGGGAACTTGTATTTCATATCACAACACTGTTGTGGTCAAGTCAAAGTCTCAATTCATTTCACAAGTCATTTTGAAAACATCTGACGAGGGAATAGTATGGCCACTCCAACTGTCCATAACCGCGGATGCAGCTATTCGAATAGTTTGACACTCTGCAGAGATTGTACACTTTCACCACAACATTCGATACATCCGTCAGGAACAAATCCTGAATTCACCATACTCAGTATGCGGATAATCAATCCTAACCTTTCAATTACACTCCCTAGTATAAGCACCTCTCCTGTGAGTTTGGGATCCCAACCATGACCAACTTTCATCTTGGGTACTACACAGGGGGACAATCTTCACAAGGTAGCCTCAGCTCAGACCTTGGACGTGAGGGAACTAATACTAACATATATAAGTTTCTAGTCAAGCCCTACCCAATTCTCGGGTATTGTGGTTGTACGGTAAAATTGGAATGGTATCGCATCCAGACAACCATCAGTTTTATAAAGGGCTAAGGCTCATGCCTCAACATTTTCATCACCATAAATCATCTAGTGTTCGGAAACACATGTCAAAACATCTCAATAGAATGATCCATCATTCCAAGGTTTTCATAACCATTTTCCACCAAGTATTCCCATCTAAAGTTGATCCAGTTTTATGCTTAGCACTAGCATCTACGAGTGGGGGTAAGTACTAATGAGGGGTGGTAAACAAATGGAGTTTTAACTAAGTTCAATCTCATGCCTTAGGATGACATAAAGATTATCTAGCTTAGGCCAAATTTTATGCTCTTTATGCAACCTTCAATTATCTTTATAGAATCTACAATTCACTTAAGTAAACTCTAAGTAAGTAGCTTTGATAAAGAAATAAAATAGAAAGCTTGAGAATAAAACTAGGAGGGGGTATCAAGTGGGTATGATCACATATTTTTAAGGCATATAGTTGGCATAGTAACAAGCAAGTATTTGCTTGCATGGGTATAATATCTTGCAAGGGTTAGCTTGCACATTCAACTAGTGGTATAAGGCTTGCATCAGTGTCAATATAATCTTGCTAAATTGCAAGTGTTAGCTTGCAAGGTTAATAGCTTGCCTTGGGCAGAGCAGTGGTTGAAGTTCTCCTTGGCTTCTTCTTCGTAGTATCCTCCTTCCTCCTCGTATCCTTGGTCGGTACTAGCGTCTATGAATAAATACGAGGTACACAATCACCAAGCAATACTTAACTACTTGCAATCATCACACAAAAGGGGTCCTATAGATGATCTAACATCATCTCTAACATTACAAGATTAAGGCTTGGTTTAATTCCTTTTATTTTTAGAAAAGTAATTTCTACTCATTGAAAAACTACTTAGGATTTAATATTCTCCAAAACAAACATGGGATCATGTTGACACATGTCATCACCACATATTTCAGTACATGGGAATGTGATTTAAAGTGGTGTCACAATTTAATAAGGTTTAACCTTTTATTTTAATTAAATAAAGTGACTAGAAATGCCTATGTGCCATTCTTTTATTACTTGGTCATTATTTCTGTAAGTAAACCTATATATTTTTATATATTCTGAAAGGTATGGTTAAATGTGATTTTTGAGAGTTGGAATCAACTCAAAAGCTATCATGGTTTAAATTTGAAAAATGTTTGAATGCAGAAAAGCTTCTGCCTTGTTATTTTTACCAATCATGATCTACAAATCCAGATGACTTGAATCCAACGGGCTTGGATTCAGCATTTCCAGACCTTCCTAACAAAATTGGTTTCATTCAATTTGGTTCACTGAATCGATCTGGGTTGATTTTTGAATCTAGGTGCAGAAGTGTGTTTGAAATAAAATGGAAAAGGTAAATTTCAAATGACTGGGCTGCGTGGGCTGGCCTGCTAAGCACAGCGCTTACGCGGGCTGGTTAAGTTGTTGTCCCCACGCGTCAGTGAGACGAGGGGGTGCGAAGCGGTATGGGGCAATGTGAGCCGTGGGATCTTGTTCTAATCTAACGTCTGAGGGTCATCGTCGACGTTGGGCAATGCCGGCGAGACAGAAACCTAACACGGCAGGTGGGGGTCGTCGGGGGCTCACCGGGGCTCAGGCGAGGGTCGGCGAGGCGGGCGAACGACAAAGTCGACAACGGCGAACCTCCTAGTACCGGCAGCTTCTCCTGGGGCGGCTCTAATCGCTGGCTCCCTTCTTCTCTAGAGGCGGCGGGCTCCGGTGAAATTCCGGCGAAGTGCTGCTCGCCTTGCTTCGGGAACGGGGTGGAACGATCTGTGAGGATAGGGAGTGAGATGGTGTGCTCAATTCGGTCGGGGGTGGCCTCTATTTATAGTGGCGAGAGGGGACCGACAGGGCGCAAGGTGAGCTCGTCATGGTCGACGGCACAAAGGGCTATCGGCGTGGGCGACGGTAGGGGCGGTGCGGTGCTCCCTGGTGATGCTCAACGACGTGGTGGTGAGGCGTGGGGCAGTGTGGTTTGGTCGGAACGCGGCGGTGCTCTGCGCGTGCCTGACGGAGGTTTTTAATGCGCACAGCATGCGTGGTTCGCGCGGCGGCGAACGAGCGTGTCTGTGGGGTTGCTGGGACGGTGGTGATCACGTATGCACGCGGCGAGGGCATCGCGCGGTCTGTGGGCGTCGGTCGAGCGTGGCGCATGGGGCGCGCTCTCGACATGGTTGCTGATGAGCTTGGCATGGTCCGTGCGTGTGTTCCAGGGGTTGGCAACGTTTGAGCGCTGGACAGGGAGTGGCGGTGGGGTGTTGGCTTGCTCCTAGACATGTTTTGTAGGCTTGTTTCTTCTCCTAGATTGTTGTTGACATGGGGGTGACATGGTAAGCTTCGGCTGTTCACCATTGATGGCATTGACAATCTTACAGTGGGGCTAGTTCTTGGTTTAGTTAGCTAGATGATCTACTGAGGTTGCTGTGAGCTATAGAGGGAACAAGTTAGGCAAGAATCACTACTCACAATAGTGTTTGGATTTTGTTTGATTTGTATGTGCAAGGTGTTTGATGAAATGGCCACAAGAATTCAAGTTTTGAATTTTGAAAAGATTTTTGGTGGGTGTGCTAGGTTGGTGCTGGTGAGTCTGTAGATGCTTGGGTTTTGAAAGTTGAGCTTGTTTGAGTGGTTTTTGAAAAAGTGGGATCTTCCCATATGGTAAAGATTCAATTCTGAATTGTCATTTAAACTATGCATTTGAAAGTTTCTGGATGATCACAAGGTGGGCCTTGATACTTTGTTATGAGTACTATCAAGGGGTGTAAAGATCCAAACAAGTTTCTATTAAGTTCTGAAAGTTTGGGGCAGCCAAAGTAGGCAAGGGAGTTAAATTAGGCAAAATGACCATTCACTCAATTTGGCTTATTTTGATTTATTTGTCTTTGGGAAAAGTGTGGGGATTGTTTAGATGATGTTTAATTCACCTAAGAAACATTTTACAAGCAAAGAAACACATAAACAAGGCAATTCAAAAGAATTCAAAATGGGATGCATACACACATGCATGCTTTCATATTTTTATTTAGAAAAGTTTTTGTTAACCCTAATTTTGATGATTAGAGTTTGATGATCCAAGTTTAGTATTTTTGGGATTTTACAAACCTTCCCCCCTTAAACAAAATCTCATCCGAGATTTGAAAAAGGACGAAAAGATTACCTAGGATTTGAAGAGATCGGGAAAATCCGTCCTGATGTGATCTTCGCGCTCCCAGGTAGCTTCCTCTTCTGTGTGGTTGCTCCACTGAATCTTGAGAAACTTGACGCTTTGGGTCCGGGTTGTTCGGAAAGCTTCTTCCAAAATACGGATGGGTACTTCGGGATAGGTCAGGTCATCGTTGATCTCTATGGTCCGATGATCGATATTCTTGAACACTTTGGTCTTCTCTGGGACTTCGAGACACTTGCGAAGTAATGAGATATGGAACACATTGTGCACAGCTGACATCTCTTTGGGTAGTTCCAATTGATACGACACTTCTCCTCGACGGTTCAGAATTATGAAAGGTCTGATATATCTAGGGGCTAACTTTCCTTTGAGTTGGAAACGCTGCATTCCCTTCAATGGCGACACCTTCAGATATACAAAATCTCCTATGTTGAAAGCGAGGTCTCGACATCTCTTGTCGGCGTAACTCTTCTGTCTGGACTGGGCGGTCTTGAGGTGCTCATGAATCTTGTGAACCTTCTCTTTTGCTTCTCGTAGGATGTCAGGTCCGAAAATCTGACTCTCTCCTACTTCCGACCAGTTAAAAGGGGTGCGACACTTCCTTCCGTACATGAATTCAAATGGGGCCATTTGCAAACTGGCTTGATAACTATTGTTGTATGAAAATTCTGCAAACGGCAGATAGTCTTCCCACTTGGATCCATATTCTAACACACATGCTCTCAGCATATCTTCGAGTATTTGGTTTACTCGCTCCGTTTGTCCATCGGTCTGAGGGTGATATGCAGTGCTAAAATCTAGGCGGGGTCCTAAACCTTCTTGGACTTTCTTCTATAATCTCGAGGTAAATTGAGTTCCTCCATCTGATACGATGTTCTTGGGGACTCCATGCAAACTAACTATTCTAGCGATGTACAACTCCGCTAGCTTTGAACTCTGATATGTGGTCTTGACGGGTAAGAAATGGGCAACTTTGGACAATCTGTCCACTATGACCCAGATAGAGTCATTTCCCCTACTAGAAGTAGGCAATCTAGTGATAAAGTCCATTCCAACAGAATCCCATTTCCATTCCGGAATCTGTAAGGGTTGCAACTGTCCAGCGGGTCTTCGATGTCCTGCCTTGACTCACTGACATATATCACACTTGGCAATATAGCTTCCGCTTTCTCTCTTCATCTTATGCCACCAAAATTGCTCTTTCAAATCTTGATACAATCTTAGTTCCTCTGGGATGGATAGAATAAAGAGCATCATGAGCTTCCTTCAGAATAACTTCTTTCAACTCCGAATCTGCTGGTACACAGAGGCGTCCTTTGTACCACGGAACTCCTTCTTCGTCTTCGATGAATCCGGGTACTTTGCCTGTACCGATACGACGCTTGATTCCGTCGATACTAGCATTTCCTTTCTACGAAGTTCTATGCTAGCCAAAAATCCTTCACTCACTAATTCCATTCGAAAATCTTCCATATCTTTTTGCAAACTTGGTTGCTCCTTTAAAATCATGGAGTTCAAGCGGCACGGCAATCTGCTAAGGGCATCTGCTACCACATTGGCTTTACCGGGGTGATAGTGAATGTCCAGATCGTAATCCTTGATTAGCTCAATCCATCTTCTCTGTCTCATATTTAGCTCCTTCTGAGCGAATATATACTTCAGGCTCTTGTGATCCGAGTAAATCTCACAACGGTTTCCCATCAGGTAATGCCTCAATGTCTTCAGGGCTAGAACTACAGCTGCGAGTTCGAGGTCATGGGTTGGGTAATTTTTCTCATGTTGTTTTAATTGTCGAGATAGATAAGATATAACTTTGCCTTCTTGCATTAGCACACATCCGAGACTGATCTTGGATGCATCACAATACACATCGAAGGGCTTCGTGATATCTGGCATGATTAAGATTGGGGCTGAAATCAATCTCCTCTTGAGTTCTTGAAAACTCGCTTCACATTTGTCGGTCCATTCAAACTTCTTGTCCTTCTTTAGCAATTGGGTCATGGGTCTGGTGATACTCGATAATCCTTCTACGAACTTGTGGTAGTATCCCGCCAATCCGAGAAATGCACGAACTTGGGTTTCACTGGTTGGGGCTTGCCAATCTTCGACATCTTTCACTTTGGCAGGGTCAACGGCAATTCCTCCGGCTGATACAATGTGACCGAGGAATCCTACCTCCTATAACCAGAATTCACATTTGCTAAACTTGGCATACAGCTGATGCTCTCTAAGGGTTTCAAGAATGGTCCTTAGGTGTAGCTCATGTTCTTCTTCTGATTTGGAATAAATCAGAATGTCATCGATGAAAACAACGACAAACTTATCCAGGAAGTCCATAAAATTCTTATACGTGAGATTCATGAAATAAGCGGGGGCATTGGTTAATCCAAAAGACATGACTGTATACTCGTACAATCCATATCGGATGGTAAAGGTAGTCTTGGGAATATCTTCTGCACGAATTTTGAGTTGATGATAGCCAGTGCTAAGATCAATCTTAGAAAACACTTTGGCACCGGTCACCTGATCAAAAAAATCTTCTATCTTGGGAAAGGGATACTTATTCTTGAGTGACATCATTCAACTTCCGGTAATCCGTACACAAACGGTTACCTCCATCCTTCTTGTCCACAAACAAGACAGGTGACCTCCAAGGTGACGCACTTGGTTGAATCAATCCAATTTCCAACATGGAATCTAGTTGCTTTTTCAGTTCTGCTAGTTCAGACGGGTTCATACTATATGGTCTCTGGGCTATGGGTCCTGTTCCGGGGATTAGTTCGATGATAAACTCGATATCCCGATGTAACACTACGGTTCTGAAAAGACCGTAGCTTCTATGTGACATGCCAATCCCTGGATCGGTTCATTGGCCCACAATTTAATAAGATGAATAACATAGCAAAATATTCGTGTATCATAATTAGCGAAGATCCAGAGTATCATTATTACAATAAAAGCTTAGCTTAAGGCTGGCTCAATTTTATTCAAGTAGCAACATAAATATAGTAAATCCTCCATTCTTCAAATTGTCCACAAGTGAACAAGTGCCGAGTGGAGTACCGTGGCCTAAATCGATTACTCGGAATCGGAATAACCTGCAACATGAAACGTAGCAGCCCCGAAGGGTCAATACATGGAATGTATGGCAAGTAGAGCTATTAAAGGAGACAATAGTGCTAACATCTACATGCATATCTGGCAAGTGGAGCTGTGGCTAGCTTGCATTTGCAAATACCTTTGTCCTACTTTCATAAACAGTTTTTGATTTTCTTTGAAAATATCCCAATTAAGTTAACCCAACAACATTAAAGCAATTATGAAATTTGAATGAGCAAGAAACATGTCATGGAAATCGATTAGATTATACATCCTGCAGGGGTTAGTATACTTTACCCATGTGACTTGGCCAGCCCAGCTCGTACCATCACTCTCATTTTGGGTGATGATAGGGAGAAGTCCAAAAAGATACCGTTCGGGAAGTAGCTCCCCAATCCCGACGTGCACCGGTCCAACCTACCAAAATTCTACATCTCTGGATACGCGGGTTCGAGTTACCACAACCTACTAAGTCCAACCAACCGCCCATTTCATTATTGGCACATGGTTGTACACGTAAGCTACAGAATAAAGAAGCCAATCATTTCCTCTTGATACCTGGGTGCCTTTCCGCAATGATACCACCAAAAATTATCAATCCCATCACACCCAGGAGATTCATTGATTAAGTTGTTTTAGTTTTCACAAACCAACACATTTAGAAATAACTTTCAGTGATGTAACCCAACCCTCATTCATCATAGCATGGCTAAGCACATCTACCAACGGTGGTTCATCTACAAGGTGAGCCCTACCACATAATAGGACATAGCATAGCGATAGTATTATCCTACACATGCATCTACAAAATACACGACAATGCATTAAAAATAGTAGGACAACATCATGAACAAAGTAGCATCTACTTGCCTTGGTTGTAACGGTCGGAAGAACAATCCACACACGAGCAAGCGTTGCACTTGTCACAATCTACACGATACAATTGCAACCATAAACAAACCATCCACAATCATATGCAAACAAAGATGATGCAAGATGCAAGCATAACAAGTGGATTGATGCTACTGCAGCATCACATAACCTTATTTAGTAAGGCTACTGTATGCATGCATGGAAATTATTTTTAGCGCAAGGAAAACAAGTATGCAATTTATAATGCTCAATAATAGAGCTAGAAACTAAATAATTCACTACTGTTAACATACTATTTGTAAAATCTTGGAAACATTCTGCTGTGTAGGCATTACTAAATGGGAACAGTACCAATTGGAAAATCTCAAAAAGGATTTATATAGCTCCCTGAGTAATTAAAATACTGCAGAAAGCCATTAAATAGATTCTGCAAAATTTATTACTGTAAGCCTAACTTTTTAATTCACTTTGAGATTCCCCTTGTTCTACTGAATCCAGGGACATATTATTTGCAATTTTTGGAGTTACAGATCTTTTTCTACGAATTAATTACTCTAAAAAGTCCATTAACTCATTTAATTATTATGGACAAAACCTTGCTGTAAAATTGTGAAACAATGGTACAGAAAGATTCTACACGAGCTACTGAATCTACACATATTTTATTTGTAATTTTTGGCCCAGTAGATTTAAAGATATGAATTTTGCAAGTTTTGGTCAAATCTGCCAATTAATTCAATTAGAAAAAACTACCCGGTCAACTTTGACTGTTGACCGTGCTGACGTGGCGGTTTGACCTGTCAGCGCCCGGGCTGAATTTTCAAAGGTCCAGATGGACCGTCCGATCGAAATCCGATGTCAGGGGTGGCAAGGGCGGCAGCTCACCTGGGCGTGACGCGGCGGCGGCGGGTCGTCTGGCGTCGGCGAGGTCTTCATGGCAAGGCTGCGGTCGTGGCGTCGGTCGTCGGGTCAAGGCGTCGGCGTGGGGAGGCTGGCGTAAGGCGCGTCGGCGGCTTCGGTCTCAGCAGCGGCGGGCGGTCTCGGGCGGCGGCTTCGATGGTCCCTGCAGGGAGAGAAGAGGGAGGAGGGGGTCAGCGGAGCGGCGGCGAGCTCGTGGGGTCGCGGAAGAGAGGGGAGGCGGCGGCGCATGCTCTTACCGCGAGCGGCGGCGGTGGCGGTTGTCAACTCCGGCGAGAAATCACCGGAGATCGAGGGCGTGTGAGAAGCGGCGGTTTAGGGGGAAAAGGCGGCGGCGGGGTGGGGATTTAAGAGGGCCCGAAGGTTGGGGAGGGGCAAGGTTGTTAGAGGCTGATTCGGCCGAGAAACGCGGCGGCGGCGGAGTCCCGGTCGGACACGGTGGCGGCGGCGGCGCCGACAGGTGGACCCCACCTGTCGGTTGGCGGCAGTGATAGCGCTCGGCAGCGCGCGTAGCTAGGCCATGCCCCAAGCTGGTAGGCAGCTTTCTTTTTTTTTGTTCTTTTCTTTTTCTATTTCTGTTTTAGTATTTCTAACATATCTTCTCCATATGAACTCCAAAGTGAGTGAAAATTCTTTCTAAATTTTTCTAAAATCTAGGAGACCAACCTAGGATCATTTTGTACTCCTTCCCACTAGTTTTCAAATAGTGGATTACAATCCTTAGTACAACCCCTTGTAGGTGCATTTTAGCAATTAAAAATAGGCTTAGAAAATATTGTTTCGCCAAAACCTTTTCAAGCTGAAATTTTGCATGGATGATCATGATGCAATGACATGAATGATATGCAGAACCAAATCTAAAATTTGGGATGTGACAAGATTAACCCATTAACCCCCTTAAGATGAATCTCGTCCTCGAGATTCGGCGCGGCTAGCAAATAGGTGTGGGTAGTCCTCTCGGATGTCATCCTCACGCTCCCAAGTGGCTTCCTCTTCAGTGTGGTGGCTCCATTGCACCTTGCAAAACCTGATCGTCTTGGTACGGGTAATCCTCTCTGCTGTCTCCAGAATCTTGACTGGCTTCTCCTCATAGGTCAAGTCATTCTCAAGTTGAACCTCCTCTAGTGGCACAGTGTCTCTCAACGGTGTATCCACCATCTCCGGATGGCACTTCTTTAGCTAGGACACGTGGAACACATTGTGAACAGCGGACAGAGCCTCTGGCAACTCCAACTGGTAAGCAACTTCTCCTTTGCGTGCTAAGACCCGATATGGTCCAATAAACCGAGGTGCCATCTTACCCTTGATTCCAAATCTCTTAATTCCACGAAGTGGCGACACTCTGAGGTATGCTCTATCACCTGTCTCATACACCACTTCCTTGCGCTTGGCGTCAGCGTAGCTCTTCTGCCTTGATTGTGCTACCTTCAGCCTATCCCTAATCAAGGCGACCTTCTCCTCAGCGTCCTTGATCAAATCAGGCCCAAACAACTGACGTTCTCCTACTCCATCCCATAGCAATGGTGTCCGGCACCATTTCCCATATAGCACATCGAACGGTGACGTCTTGATGCTGGTTTGATAGCTGTTTTTGTAGGAAAACTCAGCATACGGAAAATTCTCATCCCAACTAGAACCATGGGCCAAAGTGCAAGCTCTCAGCATATCTTCCAGAATCTGATTTACCCTCTCGGTCTGTCCATCAGTCTGGGGGTGAAACGCTGTGCTAAACTCCAATCTAGTCCCCAATGACTCGTGCAGCTGGCGCCAAAAGTGTGAGGTAAATTGGGTGCCTCTATCAGATACAATACTCTTAGGAACTCCATGTAGGCACACAATCCTGTCCATATAAATCTTGGCCAACTTTGCACTCGTATAGGTCGTCTTCATCGGTATAAAGTGGGCTACCTTGGTCAAATGGTCGACCACCACCCAAATGGAGTCATATCCTGACCTGGTCCTAGGCAATCCTGTGATAAAATCCATTCCCACTCTATCCCACTTCCAATCCGGCACGGGCAATGGTTGTAGCAGTCCTGCTGGCTTCTGGTGTTCCGCCTTCACTCGGCTACATACATCACATAGGGCAATATGCTCAGCGATGTCTCCCTTCATGTTGTTCCACCAGAATCTGTCCTTTAGGTCCATATACATCTTCGTATTGCCCGGATGTATGGAATACGGCGAGTCATGAGCTTCCTGCAGAATCAATTTCCTTATCTCCGGATAGTTGGGAACGGACAAACGATCTCCATACCACAAGGTTCCTTGCTCATCCTTGCGGAATTCTTTTGCTCAATCCTCCTTCATATTTTCCTTTACTTCATCAATCTCTTTGTCTCCTACTTGAGCCTTCCTGATCCTGTCCTGCAGCGTTGGTTGGACTTCCATTGCTGCCAAATATCCTTCAGACACTACCTCTAGTCTAAGGTCCTTGAATTTCTTGCACAAATGCTTGGGCAATTCCCCAATTGTCAATCCATTGGCATAAACCTTCCGGCTCAGAGCATCTGCCACTACATTGGCCTTTCCTGGGTGATATTGCAGATTCATATCATAGTCCTTGATAAGTTCCAACTATCTCCTTTGCCTCATATTCAGTTCCTTCTGTGTAAATATGTACTTCAGGCTCTTGTGGTCGGTGTACACATCACAGTGTTTTCCCATTAAGTAGTGCCTCCATACTTTGAGCGCATGAACAACCGATGCTAATTCCAAATCATGTGTGGGATAATTTCTCTCATGGTGTTTAAGTTGCCATGAGGCATATGACACCACTCTCCCATCCTGCATCAACACACTCCCAAGTTCCTGTCGAGAAGCACCACAGTACACTTGGAAGTCCTTCTGAAGATCAGGTAAACACAGAACAGGTGTGGTCACTAGTCGACGCTTCAGTTCCTAAAAGCTGGCTTCACACGCATCCGTCCATTCAAACTTCCTCTCCTTCTTCAGAAGTTCTGTCATTGGCTTAGCAATCTTGGAGAAGTTTTCAATGAACCTCCTGTAATATCCAGCAAGTCCCAAAAAGATACGAATATCACCCACATTCTTGGGCGCTTCCCACTCAGTCACTGCAGTCACTTTTCTTGGATCGACAGCGACTCCTTCTACTGACACCACGTGTCCAAGAAATCCAACAGTGTTAAGCCAGAATTCACACTTGCTGAATTTGGCATACAGCTTGTGTTCCCTTAGCTTCTCCATAATCAGTCGCAGATGTTTCTCATGCTCAGCATCATCCTTGGAATATATCATTATGTCATCAATGAACACAACCACGAACTTGTCCAAGTACTCCATGAATACCTTGTTCATCATGGTCATGAAATATGCTGGGGCATTCGTTAGTCCAAAAGACATAACTGTATACTCATATAAACCATACCTAGTAGTGAAAGCAGTTTTTGGTATGTCCTCCTCCCGGATCTTCAATTGGAAGTATCCCGATCGCAGATCAATCTTGCTAAACACCTTTGCTCCTTCCAGTTGATCAGACAAATCATTTATGTTCGGCAAGGGGTATTTGTTCTTGATGGTCACTTCATTCAGCGAGCGATAGTCCACCACTAATCTCTTGCTGTTGTCTTTCTTCTCCACAAACAGAACAGGTGCACCCCATGACGACGAACTAGGCTGAATGAATCCCTTGTCCAACTGCTCCTTTAGCTATTTCTTTAGTTCCTTCAGTTCATCCACATCCATCTTGTATGGTCTCTTTGCTATAGGTCCTGTTCCCGGCATCAGATCGATGAGAAACTCCACTTCCCTGTCAGGTGGCATCCCTGGCAGCTCTTTCAGAAACACTTCGGGGTAATTCTTAATCACAGGCACAGTATCCATGCTAACCCCCTTAAGAGAATTCAGCTTACACCTTCCCGGTCGCACAGCCGACTTGAACCTAATTCTCTTACCATCCGGGGTTTTGAGTGAAACAACTCGTTGTGCACAACCTATGTGTCCCCTGTGCATAGACATCCAATCCATACCCATAATAACATCTAACCCTTGTGATTCCAACACTACCAGATGTGCAATGAAATTGTGTGCTCCAATCCTCACAGTTAAGTCGCGGCATCCCGCGCTAGCTATCATATCCCCTCAGGTGAACTCACTCTAATAGACTCTTTCATAGACTCCGTAGGTAACTTATACTTATCCACAAATGCCCTTGATATGAATGAATGCGATGCACCAGTATCGAAAAGTATAAGTGCAGGGTGAGTGTTGATTGGAAACTTACCAATCACAAGGTCAGGCTCATCTGGGATCTCCTCCACATTCATGTGGTTCACTGTGGACTTCTGGTTGTTGGTTGGCTTTAGCACCTTCTTCTCCGGACAGTTGTCTGCATAATGCCCCTTTTGACCACACTTGAAGCATGTCACCTCACTCAGATCCTTCTTCACAAAGCTGCGATCACGGTTGCGGTCATGTCCACTATGTCCCCCAGAGTGATGAGTGTGTCCTCCTTTGTGGTTGTGGCGGTTGCTCTTGTAGCTATCATGGCGATGCCCATCGCCTCCGTGGTTGTGGCGGTCATGGATTCCATGGTCACTGTAGCATCCCAATTGTCTAACAATTGTAATGCTACTTGGTCTAGTAATATAATGGCTACTTCAAATATATAATTGTTGCATCATCATTATATCATGCTCATGTCATCATGCCTCCTTGCATTTGAGCATCATATAAAACCCTTTTCCATTTGGTTCTTATCTCATATGCATTATTAATTGTATTTGCCTCCTGATATTGTAGTTGCTTCTTGATATATTGTTTAAATGCCCAAGTTGAGTTGGGGGCATATCTCTTATTAACTCCACCACCTTTCTTTCACCACCTTATAATTCCACCATCCAACTAAATGTGAGCTTTGCACTTTATTTGGGTTTTGCCTCTAGCTCATGTGGGCTGGGATGGATCCAATTATTTTCCACATGCTCTCATCTTGGCATCATGATGTTTTCACATTAGTGATATATGAGAGCCACATGGCCACCTTTGCATGCCTTGTGGGTGGAACCCTTTTTCCTAGCTTCCATATGGATTATTATGGGTTTATGATCATGTTGGGATAATTTGGGGACTATTAAGCATCTAGTGGTATATACACACTAGCAAGTCCCAATTTTACCCAAACATGGCCATCTCCAACTACTCCACATGGGGCATCCTTTCTTTTCTTTTGCTTGGCTTTATTCCACCTTTGGAAATGCAAATGAACAATGCCATGTTTAATATTATTGTTTTCACAAGAATCAACATGGTATTAAATATTTTGCATGGGCCATGCAAGTACCACCCATTCTAGATTTTTGGTTTTTATTTAAATCCTTGAGTGGTTTACCTCTCATCTCTCTCTCTCTTTCTCCTTGGCTTGATCTAGTTGTCTTGCAAAGATCCATCATCACACCACATCTCTCTACTCCTCATCTCCCCTCCCTTTTCATCTCCATCCTTGCATGATCATGCGGATCATGCATAAACCCTAAGCCCTCTCTTCTTAATCTTTGCCCCAAATCTACACCTAATCTAACCTACACCCCCATCTAATCTAACATACCCCTCCCTCCAAACCCTAAGTACCCCCCTCATCTCTCCTCTCTCTAGCCGAGCCACCCCACCATGACCTACCCTAGCTGGCCCCACCTGGCCACCTAGCTACCCCAACCCCAAACCCAAGCCTAACCCGAGCCATACCCTCCTACCCTCGCTCCAACCCTCGCTAGCCCGAGCCTCCCCTCTCCTCTAGCTCTCTCCTGCCAATAGGGGCCCCAGCCCGAGCACCACCTCTGGCCTCACCCGACCCCACTGGAAGCCCCCACTGCCTGCCTGCCCTGCCCACACAAGCACGTGAAGGAGGAGAGGGTAAAAGGTGGCCGAAGCCACCTTTTCCATCTACCTGCTCCCCACGGCTCCTCCCTCCCCTCTCTCTGCTTTATCCCCCTCTCGACACCTCTGGCCGATCCCAGATCCGCCCAAACCACCTCCCCTCCTCCCTTCTTCTCCATCGCCGCCAGCTACCCATCGCCGGCCAAACCGTCGGCCTCCACCTTTTCGAACCAGACCAGGCAAAGACGTCGTGGAGGTGATCGAGAAGCCTTGGAGTACCTCACGCTTCACTGCGCAACGAGAGGAGGAGAAGGCCTGCACCTGATGCGCACTGCCGACGCTGAGAAACCCTAGACCGCCCGGCCTCTGCATCACCGTCGCCTGCTGCGCCCGATCCGCCGCCACCACCGACACACTCGGTGAGCCCGCTACCTCCTAGACACCTTCGTCTTCGCTGCCGTTTCCTAGATCCGGGCCTTTACGCCGAACGCTCTGCGGCCGCAAGACGTCTTTCTGCTTCGCCGCCAAGAACCATATTCGGGCGCCGACCTCCCCGACGACACCAAGCCTAGGCCAGCGCGGTGCTCCGCCTCAGCGAGCCCTGGGTCCCAGGATCGATCCCCGCCCGCGCCGCGCACCGACCCGTCGCTCGGTGCAGAGAGAGAGAAGAAGTACAGTAGCCGTCGCCATTTTACGCTTAACCCCCTGCACTTTTTGTTGCATCAACCCGCGCTCCGCTAGGCCCACTTGTCGGCTTCCGTGGCGTTTTTGCAAAAAGGGTCCCGGAGTTTTGTACTCCTCAACCCGCACTCGGCTTCCCCACGCGCCTGCAGCAGGCCCAGGACGCCTGTGCCCCAGGCCTTGCCACACTGTCACTGCGGCAAAGACCATGTAAAAAACCTTTTCTAGGCGTCATGCTTGAGTCAGCCAGTGGCCCCACCAGTCAGTGTCTGAGGCTAGATAAACTTGAGTATAAAAAGTATTTCTGCTTTCCTGTTTAAATTCAAATCTTTTCAAATTTAATTCAAAATCAAATTTAAATCTGTTTTTAAATAACTTTTAAAATACAAATCCAAATAATGCATATAATATATGTTTTGAAATCAGAAAAATATGAGGAATTCAAATATGCCATTCAAAATATATTTTGACACATTAATTTTCCAAGTTTATTTAAATTACAATAAATTGCCCTTTTGACTTAAATAATTAATAACTTTTGATTTATAACTTCAAATTTAACAAATGATATGTCTAAAATGATTAGCTCGACGAGACCTTTCTGTTTATGCATTCCATGTTTTGATTTGAAGCATGCATCATATAAATATAATGTGTACAGCGACTAATATGAGGATAAAATGTGGTTAAAACCCAATAAAAATGTTTATTCTTGTATTCCACACCTCACCCATGCCATGCTACCTTATTGCCATGCAAATTGTGCATCATTCATCATGGCATGATTGTTTGCTTGTCGCATTTTATTCATATGCTTGCGCACTTTATTTATGTTGGCCCTTGTTTGTTTGGTTCTTCTCAGAACGCTGAGCGGGGGATATATCAAGAGAACCAGAGCACTACCAGATCCATCCATTGCTTCAATCGAGCTGTGCAAGCACTACCACATGCTTGCATACATATAGTACCTATTGCCTCCTTCTTATTCTTGCATCATTGAGTCGCATTGCATTAAACTGAATCCCAAGTATTGCATAGCCTTTACTTTTAAACCCCATCAAGCTTGTTCCTCCATCCCATGAGCCATTACTGGAGTTGTTTGAGCCATGCAGTCGTAGAACAACATGTGTAGGGTTTGTGAGTGTCTGATGGATAACGAGGTACCTATACAACTTAAATCTGAGTAGTAATGGGATAACTAATGAAAGTGGCATCGGTGAGCCATATTCGCTATTTGGTTTTTCAGGCTCACTTGTGTCCCGTAGGACCCCGAGTACTTGATTCCTGTTCCTTGAATATTCGCGCTATCCACATCCGGAGGCCTATGGACCCCCGAGCGAGCTTGATTCATTCTTATTTCTTGGGGCCACAAACTAGTTTGAGGTTTTATTTACTATCCTGTACTTATGCCATGCTTTCTTGCCTTATTTAAGATTGTGCGAGGAGCCTATCTGTTTAGGAAAGCGGTGTTTTCGCCATGTATCGACAAGCCAGTCCACATTTGGGTTCCCAGTCGTTTCTGACCACCGACGCAAACCTTGAGGCCGTCTCGAGTCACTAACTCCGCTATGGTAGCTCAATGGGGTGGCCCCTGAAATATTTCTGAATCTGTGATCGCTTTGTCGTGGCGCCTCGTTGGGTTTTGATTTGGTTTTTCCGAGGCATATCGAGTGTGTGTTGCTATTTGTGCACCCTGCAGGTAAGACTTTTCAAAGCCGTGTCCGGTTATGGGCGACTTGGAGCAGGTTTTCGATCATAGACAAGAATAACTAAAGTACCGCTTTAATTTGACTAAGTACGACTAGTAAATAGTGCAACACTCATGGAATGGATAATAAAACTGCCAACGGATGGGGGTTGTTATCCGCTTCCTCGTCGGTAAGCGAGGAGGAGGATGGATCTGGTCAGATTACCGTTATAACTGTTACAACTGTTGTTATTAATTCACGGACAACTGTTGTTACAACTGGTTAGGCGGATGGTTAGCGAGTATCTATAGAATTTCTAGGGTTTATCTTTTGCTGCAATTGCGTCACCCCAGGTTGTGTCCCCTTTAGAGGCATAAAGACTTGCCGAAAATTACCCTAGGGTCTCACACGATAAATTATTGGTTCAGATGAACAGGTACCCTCGCAAGATGGTTACT
Organism: Avena insularis; assembly: GCA_023614405.1. NCBI lineage: Eukaryota > Viridiplantae > Streptophyta > Magnoliopsida > Poales > Poaceae > Avena > Avena insularis. Next base: position 170,758,950 of record CM042689.1, read on the forward strand.
GGGTGGAAGAGACGGACGATGTGGGCAACGATCATTCGGTGTAGAGATTTCGGGAACGGGGATCCGTGAGATCTGTGTGCGGGATCTGCTTATTTATGGGGCATCTTATGCCGATTTGCTTCTTATCCGTACTCGGATTTTGTCTTCCGCTTCCGCTTGATACTCTGTTGATTGATGTATGAGGAGATATCCTAAACTATTATATCTATCTAGGATATTTGGATCTTGCCGTATGGCGTTGCTATATTTCCTTTCTTTTTAGATGGAATGGCTCGATGTCTTGTTGTATGGTGGCTTGCATACATACTCATTTGTGTATGTAGTTGATCCTTCACCGCCGATTACGCCGTTCTTGTCCCGATGTGTGGAAATGGTTGGGACGGCCGAAAGGTCTACCTGTGAGTGGCATTTGGGCCCCACCGTACTATTTCAACCATTTCTGCTCATCCAGGCTTGTAACTAGGAGCGTAATTCACCGAGGTAGTTACAGTCACTCCCTCCATGCTTGGAGTATCCATCGTAAGAAGTGCGAGACTTGTGGTGAGAACCAGAGTGGTGATTGCTGCTCTTTCTCTTGCGGTTTTCCACCTGCTTGTGCTTCCCTTCCAAGATCCTGTCCTTGTCCATAAGCTCCTGGAAAGTGGGGCAATAAACCACCAGTAGTTGCACTGAAAGCTCATCACTGAGGCCATCCAGGAATCTCTCCCTCCTTTTGGCATCAGTGTCAACATCCTCAGGTGTATAACGGGACAGGTTGTTGAACTCCTCAATATACTCAGCCACGGTGCGGTTGGTTTGGCGCAAGTTGCGAAACTCCTTCCTCTTCGGCTCGAACTCCACGAAGACACGTGGTTGGTCCTGAAACCTTCCTCAAACATTGCCCAAGTCACGGTGTCCAGCGGTGGGTGATCTGAAAAGTGTCCCACCAAGAAGCGTTGGTCCCTCCAAAGAGGGTGAGGCAAACCTCACCTTCTCAGCATCGCACCCAAGCGATTACAGATCCTTGTTGATTGAACGCAACCAGTCGAGAGCAACCATTGGTTCTGTTGCAGTAGAGAACTTAGCTGGCCTCAGCCTCAGAAACCTAGTGAGAGCATCTCCCTGGGGCTGGTTATTCCCATTGTTGTTGTTGTTCTGAGCTTCCATGAACTGGGTCATAACTTGGGTCAGCTGTGCCTGAGCTTCCATGAGCTGCTCCAACTCAGTGGGTTGACGGCGGGGAGGCATCTGCGGTTCAGCACAGGTAATCTTAGAAAGAATTGATTACGATAACAGGATTCTACCCATGCATTATGATCAAACAACAACAAACAATAGCAGACAATCTCAAGCAAGCAACACATCAACAATCAAGTGATCCAGCAACATCCAGGGGTTATCCTAGCAGTATATACCTACTGAAATAGTTTTTAGGGAGAGTTGGCAATGGTTATCTACACGATAGATCAACAAGGCATTAAAAACAGCAATCTGCCAGAACAGTCCAGCAGTGTTCACGAATTTATCTACCTAACTTAAACTCGTCAGGAATTTTAGCTGATTTTTGTGCATACAGTATAGAGAGTTTCTCACCAGACCTATTTTTTCAGATTTTTCCCAGATACCAGTAAAATATGAAAATCGTCAAGATCGTCAGAGAAAACTGCAACAGGAATAACTCAGATATTGACCAAACTTGCCATAACTCTTCCATAAAATTCGCACAAATAATCCTGGGATATTGGAGTACACAAATAAGCAACTAAACACTGTTAAACTAACATTAATTAAGTTTTACTTCGATCGAGACTAGTCCTAACGATTTTTCATAACAAAGACTAATTGGTGGACTTCTATCTACTTCTTGAAGAGGTTGCGGTAGGTCCTTGTACTCATGCGTTGGCGCTTCTGTCCACGAACCAACCATGGCGGCGGAGTATACACCTCTCCTGAGTCATCACTTGAAATCTCAAACTCCACCTCTTCTGGATCCTCCTCTTCTTCTTCATTCTCTGCTGCAACTGCAACAGCTTCATCTCCTCCACCATCATCGTCTCCATCATCATCATCCTCGTCCTCATCATCCTCATCGTTCCCATTGTCATCATCATCATCATTGTTGCCATCATCTCCATTGTCATCATCATAGGGTGGATTTAGTTGTGCTTGGAGAGCGGCAATCTGGGCTACCATAACTTCAATAGTTTGATCCCTTTCCTGGACAGTCCCTTGCAACTGTTGGATGTTCTGGTTGTTTTCCTGCACAGTTCCATTAAGCTGAGCTATGGTTGCATCCCTGCCTATCAGGGCATTCTCCAGAACTCCCACAACTTCATGCAAGGTGTCTATCTCCTGTCCTTGGACCACCATACCATTGCTGGCAAAATCTGCAATCTCCTTTACCATCATTACTTTCTCAGCTAGAGCTCCATTCTCCCTTTCCATGTCCTCTATGTGTCTCCGACGGGGTGGCATGTTGTTCCTGTCGCCCGGGGTAACCACAATGTTCCCATCTTCATCACGCCTCCCATATTCACGGTAGGGTGAGCCTGCTGGCAGTAGGTATCGGACAAGATGGCACTGGCGAGACAGGGCTTCATGCATGGCCAGGTTTATTCCAAGTCCCCAGTTGCAGTATGTCTTTGTGGAGATCAGATGCACAGGGTTTGGCAAGGAGGCATCCCTGAAGATGAAAGTGGTGATCTCCCATGCATCCTCGCCATATCCATAGGTGTACAGCCTTCTTCCCTTGAACATGGGCAGTGGCAATCCCAATGACTGCGAGAGTTGTGCTAACTGTCTTGCAAAGGGCCTTGGTGACTCCATGGTTGCATACTCAGTCCTGACTTCTCCCATCTATCAATTAAAAGAGGAAAGTGTGAGAATAGCATATGGTAAGAATTTACGAGAGTGAGAGGCATAAGATGAAAGACAGAGTTAATATAGGCTTTAATATATCTATGGTTTCCTAATCCAAACCTAGGTCACGATCCTACAGTCAACACACGGGCTCTGATACCATCTTGTAACACTACGGTTCTGAAAAGACCGTAGCTTCTATGTGACATGCCAATCCCTGGATCGGTTCATTGGCCCATAATAGAATAAGATGAATAACATAGCAAAATATCCGTGTATCATAAATAGCGAAGATCCAGAGTATCATTATTACAATAAAAGCTTAGCTTAAGGCTAGATCAATGTTATTAAAGTAGCAACATAAATATAGTAAATCCTCCATTCTTCAAATTGCCCACAAGTGAACAAGTGCCGAGTGGAGTACCGTGGCCTAAATCGATTACTCAGAATCGGAATAACCTGCAACATGAAACGTAGCAGCCCCGAAGGGTCAATACATGGAATGTATGGCAAGTAGAGCTATTAAAGGAGACAATAGTGCTAACATCTACATGCATATCTGGCAAGTGGAGCTGTGGCTAGCTTGCATTTGCAAATACCTTTTTCCTACTTTCATAAACAGTTACAAGTGGAGCTGTGGCTAGCTTGCATTTTATCATAAGGGATTTATTTGAGTTACAAGTGTAACAAGAAAATAAATGAATTATGATTTTATCATAAAGGGATTTATTTGAGTGGCAAGTTTAGCAAAACACCTAGATTTACATATCCCAAAACACCATAGGAGTATGGAGTGTTTGAGATTTGTAACAAAACCTTGTTTGACATGGTTGGATCAAAGGTGTTATTTATAAAACTACCATTATGTTTTAAAAGATTAAAGCTTTAGAGACTACAGCTTTTACACTAAAAAGAGCTCCATCTTGATCCTTGAAATGACACCTGGTTTGGGGTGAAACCCAAGTTGTCCTTTCTTAAAATTTTGGTATGCTTGAAATAACCATTGGGTATTTCTACATAACACCGAGGACAAAAGGGTTTGTCGCTTGAAATGTGAAGTTTCTTGAAAAAGGAAGTTTTTGCAAAAGTTAAGTGGGAGGACAATAGAACTTTGATAAGGTTAATGAACCTTAGCTATATGTGCTGAGTTGCGCATCTCCAGAAAACATTCCGAAGGCAGCCACAATGCTCATGGCTTATGTGCCTCAAAGGTTGTGGTCACGGAGATCTAAGTTCCTATTGAACCAAGTAGGTCGGATAAACAATCAAATGCTGAGGTTTGAGAGTAAATCATTACTGTTTGACAATGATGAACCGACTACATGCAAAGAAGCGATGATGGGCCCTGACTCCGTCAAATGGCTTGAAGCCATAAAATCCGTGATAGTTCCATACACGAGCAATCAAGTTTTGAACTTGGAAGACCCTCCGGAAAGGTGTAAAAACCTGTTGGTCGTATTTGGATCTATAAAGAAACAGACATGGATGTTTCACATCTATGAAATAGTCTACATGTCGTAAAGTTTTTACGACAATGTTCAAGGAGTTGACTATGACAAGATTTGATCTTTCATAGCGATATTTAGTCTGGACGGATTAAAGTAGCAACCACTACATATAATTTGGTATATGGTAGATGAATAAACAAAACAAAATTATTCTAAAAGAATGGTTGCCTAGGACGTGTGCATGACACGATCCAAAGGGTTTTGTTAATTCAAAGGATGCTAAAAGGGCATGCAAACTTCAATGGTTGAAGTAAGCATCACAGAGTTGGAATCTTCACCGTGATGAAAAGGAGTTTTCATCAGGAGACGATGAAGATGCTTGCATTTGCAAGAAACAAGTGGGAGCGCTAAGACATATTTCTAATACATTATGTGGACGATATCTTGTTGATTAGAAATGATGTATATTTTATTGACAAAGGTTAAGAATTTCATTTCAATGAAATACTTAGGCAAAACCCGAATATTTAGCATGAATGTCTATAGTGGATAGATTGTGATGCTAATATGGTTGTGCCAAATGTACATATATGATATATTGAAGGAGTTCAATATAGAAATGACAAGAAACAGTTCTTATCGCATGGAAAGGAATTGAATCAAGATTCAAGTGTATCGACACTTGATAAGTGAAACAAGATTCAAGTGCTTTGACACTTGATGAGTGAAATCCCAAGAATTTTTTGATCAATCATACCATGATATGTACACATCCAGATATGTCCTATGCTCTAAGTGTTATGAGCATATACCAGAATAAATCATAAAATGATCATTGGATGATAGTGAGGATATTCTTATGATCTTTTGGAAGAACTGTGAATATATTTGTGTGGAGGTGACAAACAATTACAAATAGTTCATTGTAAAGCGTTACATTGATCTAGTTTTGTCACAAGATACAAATTAAGTTTATCTCAATTTAAACTATGGGTGGAACAACGTAATAGAAAGAAAGTTTCCATGATGGATTTGGATGAATTCCAAAGTTAAGACATTGTGACGGCTACTACAACAAAAAGGCTAAGTATATGACTGCTATAGTAGCAGCAAAGGAGGGCATTTGTGTCAAGTAGTTTATTATCAAACTAAGGTGTGGTTCACAACAGGCTAACACTAAAGATATATTGTACGACAATAGTATCGACATGATTTAACCCCAAGGAACTAAAGGTCTCACCAAAAGACCAAATTTATACAATGCCATCTCATTGGAGAATGAGTGATGCGTGAAGACGCAAAGACATGCAAATACACACGGACCTGAATGCGTCAGATCCGTAGAATATGTTAACCACTTACAGTTGCATATATGGAACACCAGAAAGCCATAGGTGTTCAATACGCAAAGTTTTCAAACTAGATTATTGTCTCTACTGCAAGTGGGAGACTGAAGGGAATATGCCCGAGAGGCAATAATAAAGTGGTTATTATCGTATTCCTTGTTTATGATAAATGTTTATTTTACATTCTATAATTGTATTAATATGGAAACGTTAATACATGTGTGTTTAATAAACAAAAGGAAGTTCCTAGTTATGCCTCTCTTATAAACTAGCTCGTTGATTAACAAGATGATCAAAGGTTTCCTGATCATGGACATTGGATGTTGTTAATAACGAGGTCACAACATTATTGGAATGGTGTGATGAACATTCCTACGAAGTATAGCATTATGATCAAGGTCATTGTGTTTATATTTCTATAACATCATATGAAGTTATCTTAGTCCTTAAACCATGAGATCATGTCAATCACTAACACCGGAAGAGTATCTTGATAACATCAAACGTAACACCATAACAGGGTGACTATAAAGATGGGTTCAGTGTTATGAACGTGTTATGTTGAGGCTCATGAATCAAGAGTGGAATTTTTCCATCCCGATGACGGAGATATATACTCTAGGCCCTCTCGGTGATATCACATTAATTAGCTTCCAAGCAAGTGATTTGATCACTAGAATGTTATATCACAGGAACGAGAAAAGAGTACATGTCGGTAACGAGATCAAACTAGGTATGGAGATACCGATGATCGAATCTCGGACATGTAATATATCGTGAGACAGAAAGAATTAGTTACATGCGTATAAGGTTCACACGATCACAGAAGTCATTGTTGAATATGTGGGAGTCAGTACGGATCTCCATGTCCCGCTGCTGATTATTGATCAGAGAGGGGTCTCAATCATGTCTACATTATTCGCGAACCGAAGGGTGACACACTAAGGGATAACGACACCATTGGAGCAAATAATATGCCAGAGAAATAAAAAGGAAAGCGCGGGAATTTATTTCACTAGACACCGAAACTGTTTTGGTTGAAATTGCTGAAACTGGTTCTGCATGTGAAATTGAATACTAGCAAGGGATTTTATGTGAATGTTTGTTAATTAAATTAATTAACAAAATTCTGAATAAATAAATAAAAGAGTTTTATTTAATGAGAGATTGCATTTAATTTGGTGGAAATTTAATGGAGGTGAGTGGAATTTTGAGTGGGTGGCTATTTATGTGTGTGGAAGCTCCACCCACATGAATGTGGAAGAGGTGGGGAACCTCCATGGCTGCCACGCAATGGGAGGGGGATGCCCCCCCTCTCCCTATAAAAGGTACCCCACTCCCTCCTCTCATCTCACACCTCCTCGTGAAGGATCTCTCTCCCCCTTTACAATTCCCCCATGGTCTCGGATCAGCGAGATACATGTTCCAGATGGCTTTTTCTGGAAGGATTTGTTGCTTCTGCTGCTTCACTAGAGCGAGGGCACGGAGGTTGTCGGGGTACCCGAACGTGTGTGCGATCACGGATGCACCACTACTTTGCGGTGCTGGACCGGCTGGACCAGATGGACTTCATCCCGATCTTGAGATCGGCAAGTGTTTGACTACATCATCCACGAGTACAACCTCGTTAACGCTATACGGTCTTTGAGGGTATGTATTCTATGGATGTATATCCACCCGTTGCTTGTATCTAGTAGATAGATCTTGGTGCTTTGTTCCCATCGTAGGAAAAAAATTGTTTTCTATGTTGCGAACCCTTCAGCCTCGTGGTCTGTTCTTCTGGCTTCGCCTGTAGCTGGACTCCGGGTCCTCCTTGAGGTCGTTGACGAACTTGCAATGGCGATTGGTGTGAGTATCATTGTCGTTGGCGTCGAGGTGTACAATAAAACGCATATCACGGTACTCCTCGTACGTTTGGGGAACACGGAGCGCTGTCGGGGTAGTTTCACTACCACTCTGCTGCCCACGACCGGCCCCCTGTCCTCAGCCATGCTGTCCGCCATCACCTCGTCCTGCAAACATCATGGCGACCATGTCGGATTTTTCTTTTCTTCTGGAGGGCTCTTCCGCTTGGTGTTGTTGTTCCTCTTATCTTGGGTTGGAACCGCTATTGCCGGCAAGGAGCCGCGAGCATCGTCGTCGGCAGCCCCGAACTCACTGGCCAACTGGATCATCTGGTTGTGATCGAGCTTGTGATTGTCCTGCAGGCGCTTCAAATTATGTCGGAGCAACATACCTTTTTCCAACCCATTAATGTAGGCGGCCATGGCGGTCTGATCATGCACTCCTGCGCAGGAATTCTTCGTATCCAGCCAGCGGGAGAGGTAGGCTTGAGATGACTCGTCTTTCTCTTCCACACACCGCTATAGATCGCCAACAGTGCAGGGACGCTTATACGTACCCTATAAGTTTTTGGTGAACGCTTCTTGCATGTCCAACCAGTTGCAGATGGACTTTTCCGGCAAGTCATCAATCCATTGACAGGCCGTGCCTGTGAACATTAGTGGGAGGTACTTGACGGCAACGTTGGGGTTACCCCCGGCGATCTCCACCGCGTTGCCGTAATCCTATAACCACGTAGCTGGTTTGGCGGTGCCGTCATACGGCTTGAGCGTCTTGTCAATCCGGAAACCCTTGGGGTAGGTTGCGGTCCGTATTACGGGTCCAAAGCAACATGGTCCCAGGTATGGTCCTTCACGGGCCTCATGAATCTTGTCCAGGACTGAACGTGCATCGTATGGCTCTGGGCTTGCTCTTTTATTCTTGCCACCAGGGGATGGGCTGCGTGAACGAGGTGAGCCCCCTCCGCCATGATTGATGCTAGGTGGCAACGATGGCGGAGGTGGCGGTGGGTTATCCTTCTTGCTGTTATGCTCCTACGATGCCTCGCGTTTGTCGCGGTTGCTTGTCGGACATGGAGGGTCATGGCACGACCTGCTCTTGTGTCCTTGGTTGCACTCCACATCGTGACGGGGCTGCTCCGTGCTATCGTGAATGACGATACCACCATGCCTTGGCGGAGGCATGCTCGTACGATGGTGAGCCCTTGGTTCTTCACGATGTCGGGGAGATCGGGGCGGTGGAGATATGGGGATAGCGTCTTTCTTGTTGCGTGCATCCCTCTGTCTTCGCTCTAATGATCCCGTCTGGGACTCGACATCCTGAGGAGATCGGTCCCTTCGTGGCTTAGGATTGCTAGACTGGCAATATTCTGGGTCAGAGTCAAGCCTCTGAGAGGTGTCCTTTTCCTACTGTTTGACCGCCTTTGCTACAAGGTCATAGACCTGTTCCACAGCTGCAGGTGATCTATCCTGCTCCAGAAGGGTCTTAACGACGGCTAGGTTGAGAATAGGAGTGGGCATGACCTGACTGCCCTCGCTGTGAATGTAAGGCTTGGCTTGTGGCGGCTTTGGGGGAGCCCATGCTAGGTTTCGCCACACACCGGGATCGTTGATGACGCGAGCGGCAGCTTTCTTAGCGTTCTGCTGCTTGAGCAGAGTCTTGTACTCGGCCTCCATGGCTCTAGCTTTCTCGATTGACTTATGCGCCTTGGCTAGATCTTGATCTAGCTTTGCGCCTTGGTCCGCAATGACATGCGCCTCCTCCAGCAGCTGCTGGCGCTTGTCATAGAGATGGACTACGTTCCTTATGTGAGCCACAGTCATGGGTTCGACGAGCAAATTGCCGTACATCACCCTATCAGCTGGGGTGATTTGGGCAGCCGCAAACATAGATGCTGGAGGCGGCAGGTTTGTGGTGTTGTTGTTACTCGGGCCGACGTTGAGTTCCTGCGGCTGCTGCACTGGGTTAGGCAGAGGGGGCATGGCCTTTCCGCGATCATTGTCGGCAGCAATAGGTGGTCCCTTCCCCTTGTCCAGCTCTTTAGGCGGAGCTTTTCTGGGTTGATTTTCCTCCATCACACTCTCAATGGCGACGAACACCTCTCGGGATGTGATGGCCTTATCGGCCTTCTCCTCGCGCTTGATGTCCTCCTCCATCTCCTGCATAGCAGAGTCGAGTTCCTCTGGGTTGATGTCCATCTCCTACGAGTCCACGTTGATGTCGACATAGAGCGCGTCCAAAACGGAGTCGGAGGGTGCGGGGGCTTCATGCTCAGGCCACAACGGCGTTGACTAGAGGTAGCGGTGGTGGCGGTGGCTGATGTGGCGGGGTGCCGGGTGCGACCGCGAGCGCTTCTTGAGATTCTGCATCAGCGACTACGAAGTTATTGACGGTGTGCACCATGCCTTCAAAAATGAGGCGTCCTGAGGCCTGTAGCCACCTTACCGTATGCCGGAGAAGTGTACCGCGGTCCAGCCCTTCCACAAAGTGATAAATAGCACCATCATTGGGCTAATGTTCTAAATCGGCCCGTATACGGAGCCACCTAGCCAGGTAATCACGGGGGTTTTCACCCTCTCTCTGAATGCAACACGCTAGATCGAAGATTGTCACCACGCCGATGAACTTGGATCTCTGCTTTCCAAACGCATGGGTAGAGCCAGTGGACTTGCAGTGATCTTCCACCATTATATCCTGCACAGGGGCGGTTTGGGTGGGCGTTAAATTTTTTGATCTAAGCGGGCAAACTCTAAAGAGAGCTCTGACTTCTATCCTTCCGCGAACGTATCCTGCCCATAGGTGGTCCGTGCGGGCCTTGACGATCCTCCGACTTCCAGGGAACTAGTGCCCGAGTCGGTTTCGCCAATGAAGAGGTGGATGTCCCCGATTGGGAAGATCAAGTAGCGGGTTGGTTTTGCCGATGAAGAGGTGGACTTCGCCGGGATCCATAATTCATCGGGAGAGACGATCGGAACATTGTCGGAGAAGAGAACACTGCCAATGGCTACGGTTTTGCCGATTCCCGCGAAGAGCTTGGACCTCGCATGTTGTAGAGCCTGAAGCGCCTCTTGCCCCACGGTGGGCGCCAACTATCGTGGTATTGCCGACGAGTATACCATGGAGGGGTCCTCACAGAGCATTTTTAGAGACATGGGGTAAGGCTGAAGGTTGGAGGGTATGAGGTAACACAGCTTAGCCAGGTTCAGATCCCACGACTGTGGCAGAATCCTACTCCTACTATAAATCACTATAATGGCAATACGCCGAGTTACAGGGATTGGTTCGATGTGCGAGGTATGAGTTGTATTGTCTGATTGTTGCCCTAAAGGCTCCCGCAGGTCCGGCTTATATAGTCGCCAGATCCTAGGGTTATAGGTAAATTCCTAGCCGGACAGGTTATAGAGTCCTACACGGTACACAACTAGTCTAACGTGTCTTGCACTCCAAGGCTCCGGGTATGCTGGTGACTCCTCCGTAGCCTTCCTTTATCCGTCATGGGCCTCCCTTATGGATCCATCTAACTGGGCCACCCAGTAGGCCATGGGCCTTGCTACCAACTGTGGGCCACCCGGGTTATCCGGATTAGAGACATACAATGGTGATACCCATTTAGCATATCCCCAACACTAGGCACTTGGCACTCATGAAGTCAGTGTTGATGGTGATCCCTCTGCACTAGATCACCGTGTTAGCACTCAACAAAAAGACTCTCAAGAAAATTCATAGGATCTGTAGAGGCTTTTTTTGGGCTGGCAGAGCAGATGCCAACAGAGGGTACTGCCACGTGAATTGGGACATGGTATGCTAACCTCAGAGGCTCAGGGGCGTAGGGGTTCCTGACCTAGCCCGCACGACTATTAGCTCTTCGGACTTGCTGGATCTGGAGGATGTGTATTGACGCACTCCAACCTTGGTGCGGTCTTGATATGCATTGATCCAACACTAAGTTGTAGCTGTTTGATGCCTCCTGTCATCAGATTATCAACAAGTACGCCATAGGGGGTCCTAACGGCGTTGAGAAGATGGGGTGTGAGACATCGGATGTTCCAGAAGCGGTGAGCACAAGTTTACCAAGGTTCATATTCGAGTGTGGTGATCGGATCCTACTCTTGCTAGCAACCCGTAATATATCGGTGTAATCCGGATGTTACAGCGGATTACAAGAGAGGTTCGTATGTGCGATTTGTGATCGTAGCTATTGCTATGGTTGTTGGTATTATGCCCTAAAGGCTCCGATAGGGCTGGTTTATATAGTCACCAGGACCTAGGGTTACAGGAGAGACCTATCCGACTACATTACAGAGTCTGTAACTAGATACTACTTGGACTACAAGTAATACTATAGGCCTAAGTTGGTAACTCTTCTGGGCCTTGCCGTAGCCAGAACTGGCTCCTCCTCTTTCTCTGACTAGGGTGCCTATGAAGCAAAGCTCTAACCCATTGGTGGGCCACCCTGGTCAGCGAGTCCTGTCGGTATACCCGGAAAGTATATCCCCAACATTAGCCCCCGAAGTCTCCCAGATCCAAAGTCGGATAAATCGTCTAGCTTGATGGTTTCTTCATCTTGGGAATCTTGAAGGGTTCCCAAAAACTTCATTTAATAGTGTAGGATTCCGAGTCAGTTGAATCGGATATGTTTTGTCTTGACTTTAGTCTTTTCCTTGCTCAGTTTGTAACATGAGCCGGATTTCAAACAACGGCGTGCGGGCTGACAACTTTTTAGACGAGGTCCCGTCACTGACAGGACTCTCGTCAACTGACCATTGGTGGGTCCGCTCCCTACGAAACAGAGCACCGTTTTAATGCTCACACGAGAATCAAGGGGGCGGAGGAGTCGCACGGAGGCTACCCCTCTCTCATATACGTGTGGCATAAATCGCACAACTGAAGCACGAATCTTGGCACAGAGGAAAATAAAAGAGAGGAGAAACCCTTCTCTCTCAGATTCATCTCTCCACTGTTATCACTTATTGCCTCCTCGTACTCCTCGAGACCTCCACAGCCATTCTCATCTCCACGCCACGAGAAAAATCTATTTCCCCCACCAATCCTTCAGCTTCTCTAAGAGCAATGGCTTCTGCATATAGATCCAGAGCAGCGGACGAAAAGAAGATGCGGGGCCTCTGGGTTCCCAGCGTCATGGATGACTCTGTGCTCCTGGTCATGGAGGACAAGGGCTATATCGTCGCCGGCGCGTGGCGGAGCGCTTCGGGACACGCTACTCCCGCCCGGAGTGACAGCGAGCGAGTGTTGTTCGGCACGCACGTCGGTCGTGGCCTCAGCCTTCCACCGTCGGACTTCTTCATCGAGGTCCTCAATTACTATGGTGTGCAGCTCCACAATCTTCCTCCCAACTCCCTGCTAGAGCTTAGTACTCATGCAGCCTTGTGCGAGGGGTTTCTTGGCACTAGGCCAAGTCTCACCCTTTTCCGTTACTACTATGGTAACCAGAAGAATTCCATTATTGTCATTGTTCCTTACAACACTGGCACTCTTATCTTAGTCCTTAGGAGAAACCGAGTTTATCCTAGGATTAACGCTAGCGAATCCGTCAAACGCTAGGCCGGAACCTTCTTCTATCATAAGGATATTCCGGCTCCTGGAAAGGCGGAAGGTCTTCTGGCCTTCGTCGACGGTGCCGCTCCCCACCAAAAATCATGGGACACAGAGGCGTCGGAACTTTCAGATATCTTGATCCTCGCCAAGAGGCGGATTGAGTTTCTGATGAAGCACAAGGGCCTCCGTGGATCCTGTAACATCCCAATTTCAGCAATCCTGATTAAATGTCCAAAAGGCAAAAATCAGCGGGAACAAAAACTTTTTCTTGTTACATGTGCATTGTTTGTTTCCTTGCTTGCTTGTGTTCGTGCAACTTACTGCGTGTTAGATGTTATACTTCTTACCTCAACACTAGTTGAAAAAAGCTATTTTACAAAAGATATGTCTTGGCTCATCTTTCATATTCTCAAATATTCTGGCATTTCAAAACCTGAGCCAAGATGACTTCCACAAAACAAAAATAAGTAACAAAACTACGGAGAACCAAAACATAATCTCCTCATATTTTCAAGACAGAACTCTCAACTACTCTTACCCCTAGGTTTTCCAAAACCTCTATTCAAAACCTTTTCATCTCAATCTTGGTAGAGATACCAAGATGGTACTTATCTTACCTCAAAGCATACCCAACTCAAAATACCAATCCTTACCCCAAGCTAGGATTGATGATAACCCTAGTGGTAGTTGGATAAGTGATAAGATGAATTGCCTTGATCTGTTGTCTGATGAATTGCCTTGATTTGCTGATTGCCTTGTTTGCTAAGGAACTAGAGTGAGATAATCTAGTAGCTCATACCTTAGGACCCAATCTATGCATATGATCATCAATCTCATAGCAAGCATCCAAATTTGGATCTATTCTGAGCCACTAAGGTGATCATCTCATTTTCTAATCAGATCAATTAGGGGTAATCCCTTCTGATAGTTTCCAACCCAGTGAAGACCTAATCTAAGGATGGATCATATCTACTTATCCATCACATCAACATCCTCCCTTTTATCATGAGTTTGTAACATAGCATCCTCTCAAAATCATCTACACTTGCACTCTAGTCTAAAATCCTAAATCTACCAAAATGGCTAAGTCTGGAATTCTTATCTAGATTCAATCTTTGGATCTCTACTTTTTCCAACCTATGTGCATTCTTGAGAATGTACTTGAACCATCTTGTAGTAACTCCTTAATACTACCAAAGCCTACACTTTCCCTTGTCTAAGACATTCTATCTCCCACTCATCCCTGATAGTTCTGTAGTCAAGATACTAGTCTTTTCTGCAAATCTTATCATCTTGCATACTTTGGAAGAAGCCCACATCTATATGCCACCTCCCCTTGACCAACTTTTCGCATGGTTATGGTATACTAATCATGGCCTATCAATCCTCACTTCACGTGTTTCCATTGGAGCCTAGTGCCTCTTAAACCCACATGGTTTAGGAGGCTACCTAATGTATCTGCTATGGCATCCTTATTTTCAACAAAGTTTGCCATATTTTCTAGATCACCTCAAATGCAAACAATCCCAACTGTTGCTTCCATGATCATCTATAGGACTTGTTCTATCCATCCGTATGCCCATTGTACCAAGGTGAGCACTGAGCTCCCTAATCCCACCCTGTTTAGGTGGCATCAAAATAACTAAACCCTAGATCCTCCCAACTCTAGTTTCCATCCTTCTCACCACTTTTCTTCAAAACCAAGGTTGACCTTGATGCACACATCATGTTACATCATCTACCTTGGATATAAGCATCCCCCAATAATTCCCACAATTATTTGGATTATTAAACTATTTTATTTCCTTCACTTACCAAATTCTCAAAATCTTTATCTTTAAAGGCAAGTTTGTTTTTCTCCAAATCACCTTTCCAACTCAAGGAACATTTGATGCCTATATATCATATCCCCTCTTTCCAACCCAAAAATAAATATTTTTGAGATTCTTTATTATTTCTTCTTGCTCTTTTTCTTAAATGGTAGAAATAAGAAATAATTCCCCAAAAATACTTTTACACCTCAATAAATCCCAATAAAATTCTCCAATGTGTGTTATGGTGTTTAGGACCATATCACATCAAAAACCAAGTTTGTCCAATGTAAAATTATCAGTTTAGCTTCAATAATATACTTCAGCATTTTTTGAAGAAGTGCAATTAAATGGGATTATAACCATTAGAAAAATCCCATTTAATTCTTGGAGATATTATCTGACCTATTCCACCTAACAGTACCATTTCCACACTTGGTGAAAGGAAAATTTATCAACTTCCTTCACAATCCTCAAAATGATCAATTTTGCTAAACTAAGCAAAACTTGGTTCAAATCAAAGCCAAACCAGCTCCAATCTTATCTAGCACTCCTCCCTAACATCATCACTCTCCCCTGGTCGACCAGCACTGTAGCATGTCCCACACCCTTATGTTTGTTTATGAATGAGACATAGGTCGTGTCCAATCCCACCATCAAATCTTGTGCAGCAGCTACCCTCTCACTCCCTGCCACCAATCAGACCAGAAACTACCTAGAACCCTGTCTCATGCCTACAGCAACTATCCTCCTCTGGTTTCCCTCCTCCCCTTGACCACCATGAGCAAGGTACACCATGGACCTCTCCTCTCGGGTTTATAAGTCCAGGATCCCTGGCACCTCTCCTCTCCTTCCCCATTTGCCCCACTCACCCCCTAGAACACCACCTCCCCCTACCCTGCTCTGTTCTACTCGAGAGTAAAGAAGAGAGAAGTTTCGGCCCTCTTCCAAAAATCGAGCAAGGCCCCCTCCCCCGAGCTCCCCTCCCTCTGCGTGTTACATTTTCTGAACCCCCTCCCTCCTCTTCGTCTAACCCAACCCCCCTTCTCATGCAGGACGGTCTATGGAGGTGACCCCGGCGAGCCAACGACGAGCTCCTCTCAGGCAGACATGCAAGACTCGTCCTGATGTATCCCTACCCTTTCCGCCCCTCTCCGGGATCAACGTGAACCATCGCCTCTCCCCCGCCATCCCTCCATCACCGGCGAGGTCCCCTGGCACGCCATCATGCTGCCCCGAGCCAGCTAGGTTTTCTTCTCCCCTCCTTCTATCTCGCGAGGAAGAAGCGCCGCGGCCGTCGGATCCGCCCAGATCGAACGGTCGTGGTTCACCCTTACCACTTCGCGCGCGGGCGGCCAGGCTGGGCGCCACTGCTCCCCGCGGCCCACTGTGGTAAAGGAACTGGCCCGTATCCCCTTGCTTCTCCCTTTTCTTTAAACCAATTTCCAGATCTGTTATTGGCAAGTTTGGATTAATACGAAATAAAAATGTATATGTCTTCAAAATATTCTGATCTAAATTTTCCTCATGCATGCATCTTTTATCTAACATGCACACCCAGATCTGGACCAAAATGTTGTTCAAATTAATTCTGATAAATCCTCTACTTAGATCTGTCCTTTTCACTAAAGTTTTCCCCCAGGAAGTTTGGTAGCACCAAATGGAATAAACCCAATGGTTTCTGGAAGGTGTAAGCCATAGATCTCATGTCCCACTGGCCCCACCCTATTTTATTTCCTATTTTGCCCCTGGTAGAAATAGTAAAATTAGGCCAGTCATGAATTTAGGAATTTCCCTAGGTCAAACCAAGTAAGTTTCTGACCTAATTCAAACTCCCCTTGAGCACACATAACCATATATTTCATAATACAGAAGCTCATATTTTTATGAGTCTCTGCTGAATTTTAGTAAAATAAACTCTTATGTGCATGGTTTATTCACTTATAAAATAACTACAGTAGCCTTGTAACTCCAAAATTTTTGATTCTAATTTATGCAGAAAGGTATTCTCAGTACCTAACATGTGTCCTTGGAATTACCTAAAAAGCTTTTGTAAAATAAATCTAATGAAAAAGACAAATCCCATACAGTACTATCTTTGGGGATTTCTCAAGGGCATTCTGTTAATAGTTTTGAGGTGAATCCAACTCCTCTTGATTCAGTCCACCAAATACTACCAAATCACACAAGTAAATAAGTTTTGGCACTCCAGAGAAGTTCTGGTGAATTATTTCCTAAAACTAGAGCTTTAATCACTAGAAAATCCATTATATATCTTTGAAAATTGATAAAATAGTGAAACCACTTTTGTTGGCATCATATTATCAATACCTATCTGATGATTTCATATTTATGCAATGGTATCATACAGATCAAGTCCTTGATAAAAAATCCTCTCTTAGGAACTTCAAATCCAAAAGGATTCCTTTTTCCTATACCTCCAAATCTTCTCCCGATCCAATCAAATCATACCTCCAACACCCTACTAGTGAAAATCTTGTAATTATACTTTGGTTTCTGTATGGTTTGATGTTTGTATGCCTTGTACTAAATGTGGTATTTCTTGTTTGCATGTATGCTCAATAACGGCGATAGTTGCGTTTGTGAGACGCTGAGAAGAAGGAAGCATTGGGGTTATCCTGATTATTATTATTGGTTTTCTGGTATTCTAAAGAAGTCAAGGGACATCCCGCTGGTCATAGTCAAGCCACCTTCTTGCTCATACCCCTTTTCCTATTATTTTTTAATATGCATGTTTTATCTACTCATTTATGCAAAGTGCATTGGTTTTACTATAATATACTTTATATGGGGAATGTTTGGCTCCTCCAAATAATTACGTCTTAGTACCATTAGGTACAACCTATCTGTATAAAACCTACCTTCCCTTAGTATGGTAGATGGTGTTAACAGCATAACCCCTTGGAGACCCCGTTTTAGCTGAAACAAAAGTGTAGGATGGGAAGACCCCGGAAAAAGGGTTTACAAAAATGTTTTATTAGAAAATCTTGGTGAGGCTTGGCCTACCAAGTGATGTTGAAAAATGAGAAAGGTTTTTTTTTTAAAAATGGTCGGACGAAAGATGGAGGAAAAATGTTTACGAAAACACACTCGGCTGTACAGTTCCTAATGCTTGAGCAATTAACCTGTGCAACCACATTACTCTGGAATGGGACAGAGCTGGGCTGGAAGTTTGTCTAATCCGTTATAGGTGTCTCAAACTACTACGGGGAAGAACAAATTCCCGGAGGCTGGGCTTTCCCCTATAAAGGCCCATGTGAAACATCGGTCTGGGAAGGTAATTACCGTCTAAATGGCAGCTAGACGATACTATGAGCCCCTCATTGAAAGCGCACACCCTGTGGGGTGCAAAACGTGTTCTGGTTGGCTTGTGACTATATAGGGCGTCCTAGTTTTGAAGGGATTAACCTCATAGGGTAGGCACTTGTATCGAAGAGGGTATTCGGAAGGTCTTGACCGGTTATTCGACCCACGATCGGTGTAGATCAAGGACGGGTAATCGGATTGTGTGGGTAAAGTGTACAACCTCTACAGAGTGTAAATATATTCGAATAGCCGAGTCCTCGATCATGGACGGTTGTGATGGCTGCTGTACAGGGGTGATGGTTTTGTTTTCAAAAGGACTTCGGAAAATCAATTGCTTGAAAATGTTTTGACCATGGGATGGTCGGGAAAAAGGAGGAAGGAGTTTGGTCATGAGATGACCGGAAGGGAGAACAAATGGGTGACCCAATCCTAGTGTTTTCCTAAAGCTTTTCGAATGGATTTTCCTAAATGTTTTACAAAAGATTTTCAACAAAGATATAGAGACATGCTATATCTACAAGAGATACTAGTTTATAAAAGAACCTCTCTTGGAGCCATCCTACCATAGCCATATTGCATATCCGTTATTATTGTTATCGTAAGGTGGTTTGCGAGTACATTCAAAGTACTCACCGACATTGTCCCTAGCTATTTACTTGGCCAGATTGCAGATGTTAAGAAGTAACGAAGGTGCTGACATCTATTCTAGCTAGGCCGTCTTCCCAGCCAGTTGCATGTAGGTTAAGGCATGACATGGGCTCTGCGCTTGAAGACTTCCTCTACTTGTGTGGTATTTTCCATAATGGCCACTTTGTAAGTTTTGTACTTGTTACTTGATGGATGTTGTAATGATACTAGTCGGCTATGCTCACGGCTCACTGATCATGGTAACATGAAGTTTATGCATAACGGGTATTCTCGGACCATAAATCCGGGGTGCCACAGATCCGACTGGATCCACTGTTGGCTGGAGCGCTAGATTTAGCCTCTGCAGCACCATGGAGATCGCCTCATGTACACCATCATCGGTGACAAGAAGGACAGTATGCGGGTCAGCCCGAATCGGATTCTGGCTAAGGATTACATGACCCTCATGCAGTATTTGATCAAGGAGAGAGCGGAACGAAAAGTTCTGGATGTCTGCATGAAGATGTTCATGTCTAACCGTCATCTAACTCCGGTAAATATTTCCACTCTACTTTCGTGTTTTGTCGTTCTTTTCTGTTTCTTTCTTTGACTCTATTTTCATCGATGTTGTTTGACTTTGTCAGCTCGAGAAACTCCCCGAGTCTGAGCTATCTCCACTAGAGGGCTATCTCTCAGACGATCCGAAGGCGATGGAGGATGACGAGGTGCAAGAAGTTTCTACCTCCGCCTCCAATAAGCGTAAGGCGAAGGAAGTTGTTATCACAGTTGGTAGACAAGTGATGCAAGTAGTTAAAAAGTAAGCACCCTATCTTTTTTTCAGTATTTTGTACTTTTATTTGTTTCCAATGCACACCTGATATTCGTATTTGCGTGTTTTAGAGCTAAAGCAGTTTTCAAGAGTAAGGTTAAGCCAGACAGCAAGACATGCAATCCACTGCGTCAGCAGAAGCTTGTCATCGCCCCAGCAATGCCGCCGCCGACTCCAACCAGTACCCCATCATCAGCACTAGAGGTTTCTGCCTCTCCTGATGCCGGCAACATCTCGAAAGCCCTGGTCACCATTGGTGGCCAGGCAAATAACAAGCGTGAACCCGTTAAGGGTAATGATCCCATGGTAATATCTATAGGTCACTTGGATAAAGTGGCCGGCTCTGTTGCCTCTAGCCTAAAATGGAAGAAGAAGAAGGAGGAGATCCTCAGACTGGCTCAGTCCAGCCTTGAGAAGCAAACCCTCACTCTAGAGGCAGCAATCCAGGAGATGGAGGACGTGTGGTCAGCCTCCTGGACCAAATTTTGGTCCGGGACGCGAAGATAGAGTCTAGCAAACTCCCAGCGACGGATGTTCCCTCCCTCTCCCTTGCCGAGAAAGTTTTTCATAACACTAAACTCGGATTTGAGAAGTTGCACCTGTAACACATTGTAAGTTTCTGATTCTTATTTGCAGTGTTTTATTATCATATCCTCTAGCCCCAAGCATAAAGTCGGATAATCATCATTTTATCTGAGTTGATCATTATAGGATCCAAAAGAACGATGTAGTGTAGCCACCAAGGCTCGTGTTGTATTTTTACTTAGTTAAATTTGCATCCCGAGTCTTAGTAGCCATCTGATAGTATTTCGTCTCCAAACTTACATAAAATTGCATCTTCCAACCAGGAATTGCTCAAGAATATATGCAATAAATGCAAGGAAATCAAAGCCCTGCGCCTTGAGAATTCAAAGTTAAAAGTTGAAAAAGATGAAGCAGAAGGTAAACTTTTCCGACTTCCTCTTTGAAATTTAGATATTGTCATAGTCAAACTTGTTCTGTCCGACTGATATTTTCCCTTTGCAGAATTGTTGTGTGAATCCAGCACGACAGTGAAGCAATCCGAGAACTTTAAGGTCTTGGAAATGGAGAATGCTGAGGTCCGGGACAAGCTTGAAAAGCTTATTATTGAGTCGGAGAAATCCGTAGCCGCTGTCTTGGAGTCAAGCAACCATGAGACCGTGGGGCTCGAAAAGCTGATAGCCCTCGAAGATAAACAATTGGATGATCTCTAGAAGGACTTCGATAGCCAGAGGGATCTAGCCCATTCCACATAGAGTGAGCTAAACAGCCTTCACGAGGAGCGTGCCCAGTGGAATCATTTTGTGCTAGGTAAGATTTCTGACTTACTTTATTTGATTGATTTTTCGACTTTCTTTTGAGTCAAATTTTGAATTTTGGTTCTTTCCCAGCCCCCTTGAAGCTTTCTAACTCTCCTACCTCTGAACCTCGCCTCGAGCACATAAAGCTCCTCGGAAATATTTTGTTCGACTTCCGCTAGACTCTTGAAGAGGCTGGTGAGTTGGTCAAACTTCTTGACTTGCATAAGATGTCAGTGCAAGAGATGAGGGAAAAAGCCAAGGAGATTTCGAAGCTTATTAAAGACTGGAAGATCTCCTACGCTCGGACTGCTGCACAGACTGCCCTTACCATGGTGATGAGCCACCATAGTGATATGTAAATCTGGCACGTCACCAAGGGTGTCGCCGATGAGGACGATGAGGGTAACCCACTGAACATCAAAGCTATCCAAGATTCTTGTGCAGGTTTATGCTTGCCGTGTGGCGGAGATGACAAATTACACGACTCCATTCTTCAAATCCATCATTGTGCCTCCCTCGCCTTAAGAGCCAAAAGACAGCTTCGCTGAAGCATCTTTTGAGTCTGAGGTCCAAGGCGACAATGTTGTCGACTCCATCTCTCCACACTCTTCATCACCACCACCTGATTCTATAGCATAAACATTTTATAATGCATCATTCTGAACTTGGGCATGTAATGATGGAAACAATATTTTGATTGTGCTGGTCTGTAAGAACTGCTGCTTTTACTGTCGTAGCACTTTGTTTGTATATATTTTGTGTGCATGCTTGAAAATTAATGAAGCACTATTTTTTATGCCTATACTTGTCGTTTTATCTGGCTCTCTGCCTCATACCTTTCATGAGCCGACCAACCTTTAGCATGGAAACTTTGCCGAGCAACGGATCTCAATTGCTAAACCAGTTTAAACTCGGAAATAAAGCTAGCTTCCAGTACCAACAAATCATTACTCGGAAGATACCCTTGTCTGAGCAATCAGATAAAAAACCAAAGTATGAACAATAAATTGAATTTTTTACCCTAGGGTAACATTTTTTAGATATTCCAAAAATCATAACCAGAACGAACATGAGCATAAAGTACTTTCAAGCATTATAGGATTTCTGAAAATGACATGCTCTTTTGGAAATAAGATGGCAAAAAACTTCTCAACGATAACATATGAGGAAACCAACACTTTATTTCACTTTGAACATGTACATATATGATTACAAGGAAATAACTAAGAATAGAAGGGACGTAGCTGTGCAATATTCCATGGACGGTCTATCTCATCCGGATCTGTACTACCGTCAGCTCTCTTTCTTTTCCGAGTATCTGGTCTTTCCTTGACTGGTCTCATATCTGTTAAATAATACGACCCATTATGCAGAAATCTGCTAATCATAAAAGGTCCTACCCAAATTGGGGAAGTTTGTGCTTTCTTTTTTGCACAAGTCGGAGAATTAAATCGCCCTTCCTGAAAGAACGGTTTTGTACTCTCTGACTATGATACATGCGCAACTTATGCTGGTAGGTTGTATATCTCTTCTCAGCAACGACGCGTACTTACTCGATTATATCGAGATCATCCTGTCAAGAAACATCCACATCTTCTTCGATATATGCTTTGACTCGTGGAGACTGATGAATTAGATTACTTGGAAGAACTGCTTCTACACCATAGACCAAGAAGAAAGGAGTGTATCTGGTTTATCTGTTAGGAGTTGTACGAAAGTTCCATATCACACCCGGTAATTCTTCCGCCCAAGCCCCCGCGGCACGACAAAGTGGTGCCTTGAGATGAGGTCGGAGTCCTTGTAAAATAAGACCGTTAGTTCTTTCGAATTGTCCATCAGCTTGTGGATGCGCGACTAATGCAATATCGAGTCAGATCCCTTGTTCTTTGTAGAATTTGGCAAGTTCTCCCATGGAAAAATTGCTCCTGTTGTCATTAATTATACTCTGCGGATATCCGAATCGGATGATCACGTTCTCGACGAACTTTCTAGCTATGGCTCCATCGCAACTTGTTACGGGTTTAGCCTCAATCCACTTTGTAACTTTATCCACCATCACTAGTAGGTGAATAAATACACATTTTTCCATGTGAAATGGCCCTACCATATGAATCCCACAGACCTCAATAGCCATGTAATAGGGATTGTTCGCAGCTGTTCAGTCAGAACGTGTGCCTAATGGGCATACTTTTGGCAGCCTTTGCACATTTTGACCAGTTTGTCGGCATCCGCCTTAGCTGTAAGCCAAAAGAACCCGTGTCTAAAATCTTTTGCCACTAAGTATCTGGCTGTAGCATGGTGACCACACTTTCCTTCGTGGATTTCTCGTAAGATTTCCACTCCTTCTTCCTTGCCTTTCTCCAAATTTTTCTTTCCTTTTCGTTGCTTGGCTTTGTAGCCAGCGCATTCGTCTTTTTTGATGTCGTCATTGAAATGACACTCGGCATTTGTGTGTCCGTTACTATCCAAGTGGTGGACACAAGGATTGTTGTCAATGTTAGCCCAGGTATAGGTTCTTCCGGGTTGCTATTCTCCTCTGCCCTGGATTTGGGAAGTTCCTCGGCCTCGACCCTGGCCGCCTCCGCGCCCTCCTCGTCCTCCGGATCTGAACGTTGCATTGACAATTGCATTGTCCGGAGCTGGTTTATCTTCCGAGGTGTTCTTACGCTTCTGATCTTGTTGTTTTGGTTGTTTGGCCGCATTGGGATTGGTCAGAATATTTAGCAGCCCTTCTGAATCATCATCGGCATCAGAATACTTGCTTGCGCTCTATATCGTTTTTCCCAAATCTGTGAGTGGTCACGCTTCAATCTGTGACGCAAAAGTCTGACTGGAAGTCCTGCGATGAAATCTTCTATCAAAGTTTGCTCGTTTACTCCTTCACAGGAGTTCTTCATGTTAATCCAGCGTCCGAGGTAATCCTGGAAAGTTTCTCCGGGTCTTTGAGTGCAATGCTGCAAGTCTCCGACTGTGCAGGGTCTCCTGTATGTTCCCTTGAAGTTTTAAAAGAACGCACTTTCCATATCATACCAGTTACAAATTGAATTTTCTAGCATTTCATTGAGCCATGATCGAGCCATCTTCCTCAGCATAAGCGAGAGATATCAGACTGCGACCAGGATGTTTCCTCCTTTGGCGATGCAGCAGGCCTGGAAAAATTCCTGGAGCCAGTATCTGGCCGAGCCACACCATCGTAGGGCTGGATGTGTTTGGCGATGCCAAAGTCAACCGGAAATTTTGTCTAACGAATGTGTGGGCCAAAGCATTGGGGTCCCACGTACACGTCTTCTTCCTCATATCGTCGTGCCTCTATGTTCGACTCAATACTATGGCGAGCATCTTTTGGCGAGAGAGATCCGTGCCTTGGAGGCTCACGGCTTCTGCATGGCGGAGTCGGATTTCTGCTTCTCCTCTCACCATTGCCGCCTCCGGCCCTTCGTCTTCCATGGCTACGACTGGATCCTTCATGGTTGCTGCCTGGGGCGATGGTGGCCCTGGTGGATTGTTTCCGGTTGGGTTACGCGATGGTGATAGTGGTAGAGCTTCATTATGATGACTCCGATGCTGGTTTCTTCGGGCTTCGTCCCTACTTGATTCAGGATGATCCGGGCCATCTCTTCGTCCGGCGTTGCCAGCCGGATGGCTTGGTGGTGGCATTCTTAACCGATCTTGTTCTCGCTGGCGACGCACTTCTGGGTCTTCTCTATGGCGGTTGTTTTGTCGACGATGGCCCTGATGTGGAACCATTGCCCTGATGGCATCTTCGGATGCAACCAGAATAACTCTATCCCAGTCACGTGCGGGCCTGTGAGAGTGGTCGTTTGAGCCGGTCCTTGAATTCTCTTCTTCTCCCTAGGGACGATAGCGTTGATCTGTATTCCTGCATGGTCTTTCGTCAGCGCTTTGGTTAGTGCCAGTGTGGCAGAATTCCGACTTTGAGGCCAGCTTGCCATTGAATGACGCGGCCGTTTTCTGCTGCTTTAATCCTTTGTCTAGCAATGCAACGCATTGCCGGACCTGCTTTGGAGACGGATTATTGGCGAGGATAGCTTGAGCTGTTGCAGCATTTTCCAACGGTGTGCTATAGACTCGGATCTTTTCTCTAGTTTTTCCATCAAATAGATCTCTATGGATATCCGGGTTCTTGTTGTCAAGAACCGGATCTCCTCTTGTCTTGTTTGGTGGTTGCTTGAAATATAACTGATATTTGGCAGGATCACTATCTAACTACTTTTTTAACTCGACGATGCGCGCGGCCTCTTCGAGTAAAAACAAGTGGTGCTTTTCCAGGTCCTCAGCCCTTTTCTCTAGTGCATCCAGAGTAAGATCCGAAGCTGTTGGGATTGGAATTGTTAGAGAATCCCCGTAAATTTCACGTGCACCCATGGTGACGACATGTCCATCCACGGGAGGGTCGATCGGCATGGTATTAATCGGATCTCCTTCCTATTTCTCCACCCCGTTCTCTTCATCAACTTTTTCTTTGTTGGTTTCCTCGACGTCCCGCTCTGCCGGTGTCAGATTCTTGTTCTTCTTCTTGACTGCCCAGTAGCCTTAATGTGCGTACCGGTGGCAAAGATGGCTTTCCGTCCGGTATCGCAGGACAAACTTCCGTCGGTACTTTTCGTAGTGGTTGGTTTGTGGACCTCGGAACAATCTCCAGTATCCATGTCATCCTGCGAGGTGTAGCTCTCATCCATGCTATCATACGGACTAGGGGGTTTTCCGGCTCACCTTGCGTTGGATTGGAGGCGTGTTCTTCTTCGTACTACTCCATATCTATCTCTAAGTCCTGAAGTTCCTGCGACGTTATTGACTCCTGAGGGGAGCCAGGTAAGTCGGCGTTTTCTTCGATTGCGTCGAGAACTGAATCGCTGCCGGCTCCAGCATCGACAGAGTCGGACCCAGAGCTTATGTGGTACACGAAACAATGCTTCTTCTTGTTCATGTTCTTGAGGTAGTGGCATAGCTGGGTTTCCGCCTCCTCCATCTCAAAGCTTTCCTTGATATCAGTGATTGCTTCGTAATCGATGTAGGGGCGTCTCGCCATCTTGTTTATCTTGCTCCTCAAGAGTGCTTTTTCTGCTA
Source organism: Avena insularis (assembly GCA_023614405.1). Classification (NCBI taxonomy): domain Eukaryota; kingdom Viridiplantae; phylum Streptophyta; class Magnoliopsida; order Poales; family Poaceae; genus Avena; species Avena insularis. The sequence continues at coordinate 170,784,984 of CM042689.1, forward strand.
AGGCTTCAGTAGGACTAGATCGTAGCGGATATATTCCTTGTCCGTGTATCCGATCTCGACAAGGAGATCAGATCTGAATTTTTCCTCCACCGCTTCTTCCACAAAAGGAGTGGGCTGGGTGGGTTGGATTTTTTCCAGGATCTTGAACTCTTCCACCTCTGCGGACAGAGTAGATCTGTATTTTTCTTCCGCCATGGTCAGCACCTCAAGGGTGGGTTGGGCGGTTTTAGCCAAACAGAGATAAATATTGATCTCGCCGATAGACATGATCGTGTAGGTCGTCATGGGTTTGCTAGCCGGAATCCAAGTCTCGTCAAGTAGAACGAGAGGGACATCACTAGCATTGTCAACACCCGGATTTTTAATCCCAGATGCCTGTTATGCCATACATCGCAATCCCAGGATTACCATTTTTGCGAGACATAACAGAATTGGATACCATAGTACATCATCTATTACAAACCATACATAAGGTCTTACACAAATAGGGATCTCATGATCCAGTTCTTAATACAACCTAAGCAGCGGAAATATGTAATAATAACGGTAGCGTAGGCGAAGCTCCATCTTCGGGGTCATAAGCAATGCTAACGATGGGAGATGATCCTAGTTGTCGTAACCTTCCTGGGGTCCATCCTCCAGGTACTCCTCTTCATAGTCTGGCCACGGGAATAGCCAGGGACAAAGCCATGAGTACTCTTTAAGTACTCGCAAACTAATACTAACAAGTGAAGGGGGTTTTTGGTAGTAGGACACTAAGCTCTATGGTTGTTTTGCAAAAAGCCAGATTTACATCTACTAAGTTCAGAAGCAGGAAAAGCTAGTCAAATTTTATAACATCTAAGTGGGAACTTGTATTTCATATCACAACTCTGTTATGGTCAAGTCAAAGTCTCAGTTCGTTTCAAAAGTCATTTTGAAAACATCTGACGGGGGAACAGTATGGCCACTCCAACTGTCCATAACCGTGGACGCGGCTATTCGAATAGTTTGACACTCTGCAGAGATTGTACACTTTCACCAAAACATTTGATACATCCGTCAGGAACAAATCCTGAATTCACCATACTCAGTATGCGGATAATCAATCCTAACCTTTCAATTACACACCCTAGTATAAGCACCTCTCCTGTGAGTTTGGCCTCCCAACCATGACAAACTGTCATCTTGAGTACTGCAGAGGTGGACAATCTTCACAAGGTAGCCTCAGCTCAGACCTTGGCCGTGAGGGAACCAATACTAAGGTATATAAGCTTCCAGTCAAGCCCTACCCAATTCTCGGGTATATGATAAAGGCATATAGTTGGCATGGTAACAAGCAAGTATTTGCTTGCATAGGTATAGTATCTTGCAAGTGTTAGCTTGCACAAGTATCAGTATAAGCTTTCCTTGTGTAGAGCAGTGGTTGAAGTTCTCCTCGGCTTCTTCTTCGTAGTATCCCCCTTCCTCTTCGTATCCTTGGTCGGTACTAGCGTCTATGAATAAATACGAGGTACACAATCACCAAACAATACTTAACTACTTTCAATCATCACACAAAGGGGTTCTATAGATGATCTAGCATCATCACTAACATTACAAGATTAAATCTTGGTTTAAATTGTTTTATTTTTAGAAAAGTAATTTCTACTCATTGAAAAACTACTTAAGATTTAATATTCTCCAAACCAAACATGGGATCATGTTGACACATGTCATCACCATACATTTCAGTATATGGGAATTTGATTTAAAGTGGTGTCACAATTTAATAAGGTTTAACCTTTTATTTTACTTAAATAAAGTGGCTAGAAATGCATATGTGGCATTATTTTATTACTTGAACATTATTTCTATAAGTAAACCCAAATGTTTTTATATATTCTGAAAGGTATGATTAAATGAGATTTTTGAGAGTTGGAATCAACTCAAAAGATATTATGGTTTAAATTTGAAAAATGTTTGAATGCAGAAAAGGTTATGCCTTGTTATTTTTACCAAGGTTGATCTATAAATTCAAATAATTTGAATCTAACGGGATTGGATTAAGCATTTCAATATCTTTCTAACAAAATTGGTTTCATTCAATTTGGTTCACTGAATCGAGCTGGGTTGATTTTTGAAACTAGGTACAGAACTGTGTTTGAATTAAAATGGAAAAAGATAAATTCAAACGACTGGGCTGCGCGGGAAACGATAATGGGCCAGCCCGGTGTCACTCCGCGGCGCGAGACAGAAACCTAACGCGACAGGTGGGGGTCGTCGGGGGCTCACCGGGGCTCAGGGACGGTCGGCGAGGCGGGCGAACGACGAAGTCGACGACGGCGAACCTCCTGGTACCGGAAGCTTCTCCTGGGGTGGACGAAATTGACGGCGCCCTTCTTCTCCAGAGGCGGCCTGCTTCGGTCAAATTCCGGCGATGCGCTGCTCGCCTTGCTCCGGGAACGGGGCGGAACGATCAGTGAGGAGAGGGGAGTGAGATGGTGTGAAGAGTTTGAGCGGGGAAGGCCTCTATTTATAGTCTCGACGACGAGACCGAACGGGATGGGCAGGCGACGGTGGCGACACAGCTACGGGCAGCTAGAGGCATGGCCGGCGGTGGCGATCGATCGGTGGTCTCCTGGCGATGCTCTATGGCTTTAATGCGCGTGTAGGGGCGGTGGCAAACGGTCTAGAACATGCGATGCTCTGCGCAGCAGAGGCGGCGTCTTCGACGGCGAGCGGTGGCTGTGAGGCATGGGGCGGCGAACGGGGATGTCTGGCGGTCTCCTGGGACGGTGGTGATCGCGTATGCACGCGGCGAGGGCGGCGCGCGGTCTGTGGGCGTGTGTCGAGGGTGGCGCTCTGGCGCACGCTCGGCATGGTTTCTTGGTCAATGTCTTCGAGGCAGGGCTGGTCGAGAGAGGGCGATGAGGCATGGGTGATCTCCCAGACAAGGTTGGCACGGCTAGTTCCTCTCCTAGCTTGCTGTCTATACTGGGGTGGCATGGGTGTTTTCGGCTGTTCACCATTGATGACATTGCCAAGCTTACAGTGGTGCTAGATGTTTACAAATGAGCTAGATAATCTACTAAAGCCTAGTTGCAACCAGAGAGGGAACAAGTTAGGCTCAAATCACTGCTCCAAATAGTGTTTGGATTTTATTTGATTTGCATCTGCAAAGGTGTTTGATGAAATGGCCGCATGAATTCAAGTTTTGAATTTTGAAAAGATTTTTGGTGGGTGTGCTAGGTAGGTGCTGGTGAGTCTGTAGATGCTTGGGTTTTGAAAGTTGAGCTTGTTTGAGTGGTTTTTGAAAATGTGGGATCTTCCCATATGATAAAGATTCAATTTTAAACTGTCATTTAAACTATGCATTTGAATGTTTCTGGATGATCACAAGGTAGGCCCTGATACTTTGTTATGTGTACTATCAAGGGGTGTAAAGATCCAAACAAGTTTCTGTTAAGTTCTGAAAGTTAGAGACAGCCAAAGTAGGCATGGGAGTTAAATTGGTCAAAATGACCATTCCCTTATTTTGTTTGTTTTGATTTATTTGTCTTTGGGAAAAGTGTGGGGATTGTCTAGATGATGTTTATTTCACCTAAGAATCCTTTTACAAGCAAAGAAACACATAAACAAGGCAACTCAAAAGAATTCAAAATGGGATGCATACACACATGCATGCTTTCATATTTTTATTTAGAAAAGTTTTTGTTAACCCTAATTTTGATGCATAGAGTTTGATGATTCTAGTTTAATATTTTTGGGATGTTACAGGCGTAGACCACGCGACCCATGGCGACTGTTTTGCCGATTCCTGCACGCGTAGATTCCGCCTGGAATGAAGCTCCAAAGGTCACCCACCCCATAGTGGGCGCCAACTGTTGTCGGATTGTCGACAAGTACGCCATAGGGGGTCCTAACGGTGTTGAGAAGATGGGGTGTGAGACGTTGGATGTTCAAGGAGCGGCGAGCACAAGTTTACCGAGGTTCAGATCTGACTGCGGTGATCGGATCCTACTCCTGCTAGCAACCCAGTAATATATCGGCGTAAGCCGGATGTTACAGCGGATAACAAGAGAGGTTAGCCTGTGCAAGTTGTGATCGTAGCTATTGCTATGGTTGTTGGTATTGTGCCCTAAAGGCTTCCACAGTGCTGGTTTATATAGTCACCAGGACCTAGGGGTACAGGAGAGACCTATCCGGCTACGTTACAGAGTCGGTAACTAGATACAGCTTGGACTACAAGTAATACTACAGGCCTAAGTTGGTAACTCTTCTGGGCCTTGCCTTAGCCGGAACTGGCTCCTCCTCTTTCTCTGACTAGGCCGCAGTGAAGCAAACCTCTAACCCATTGGTGGGCTACCCTGGTCAGCTAGTCCTATGGGTATACCCAGAAATTATATCCCCAACACATCCACTATGATGGTTGTTGGAGACGGTAACACTGCCCTCTTCTTGACGGATATATGGCTTGATGAGAGGACCATTGAGGAGATAGTGCCAGAACTATACGCGCTAATCCAAAAACACGCTCGTAAGAGCCGCATAGTGAGAAAGGCGCTCCTTCAGCGCCGGTGCATCGCTGACATTCAGGGTGCACTAAGCTCGCTTGCCCTCTGGCAGTATGTCCAGCTATGGATTAGGCTGTAGGATTTTCATCTAACAGAGGAGACGGACACCCTTATTTGGAGGTAGACGACGGATGCACAATACACCTCAAGTCTTGCTACGAGTTCCTCTTTGAGGGGTCTCTCCTATCAAGCTCCTGGAGGTTGAACTGGCGCACGTGGGCCTCTTCATGGGTCAAGTTCTTCGTCTGGCTGGCCTACCAGGACCGTTGTTGGACAGGTGAGAGGCTAGCATGGCGTGGACCCCTTGTGTGACCAATCGACTGAGAATATGAGGAACCTACTTGTTGGATGCCCCTTCTCACGATCGATCTAGCACGAGGTCCTGTCCTGGATCCGATGTACGGCTTCCCCTTCGGAGGAGGACGAGATCGACTTTGTCGACTGGTGGCTCAAGTTTTCCCAGTCCACACCCCTCTTGCCATGCGTAAGGTATCCTTATCCTTAGTGATGCTTACAACATGCTGGATTTGGAAGCTTAGAAATGATGTCGTCTTTGAGAAGATTTTCCTGAACCTGGGAGGTCTCCTATGCATGATTCGATCTGAGGCTCGAACCTAGGCTGCTTCTAGGGGAAGGGACTGTGTGCCCTGATACCCGCCGCCTAAATCAAGGGTGTTGTGTCGTGCACGGTGTTCTCTTGTTTCCGGGTGTGTATATATGGGTACATAACTCTCTTTTTCTATCAATAAATTAGAAAGCAAGTTTTGCGTTTTCATGAAAAAATGCTGGAACACACTTGTGAGATGTAATTTTTTTCTTTGATTGTCAGATCCGATCAGTTAGCTTTCTGCATCCAACATCTCAAGTATGGGTAGCATATGTTTTACTCGGTATACAAAGAATGGAGCTTGTTTATTCTTAGTTCACAGTTTTGAAAGTACAGTTTTCATTTAGTTCTAATTACTTTTTCTTTTGAAAAATTAGATTACACTGGCCTCTGTATTGTTGATGCAGACAACCATACAATTTATTATTCATAGTCCGTCTGCAGAACAATTTGCCAAATAAACAAAAGAAAACAGGGACAATTCCAAAGACAAACAAAAAGATCAATATGATCACAGATCATGCAACATCAATCTTATTGTCAAGTGACCGGCCAGTTCCGTTATACAATGCCCGTGGGGCCAACTTCAAATGGTTTGAATCTAGAGTCCATAAAAGCTCATACTTTCACAAACGTCGTAAAGACAGTTCGAAGGAGTGTTTGCCATAAATCTTCCCTCTCCTTTATATATTACTCCCTCCGTCTAGAAATAACTGATTTAGGTTTGTCTAGATTCAAATGTATCTAGAAATTTTAGTGTATAGATACATTTGAATTTAGATAAACCCAAGTCAGTTATTTCTGGACAGAGGGATTAGATTTTATGGTGCGTCTTGGCACACGATCTCGTTGATTCTGGACCAATTTGACAAAATAAATTTCCGAAAATAAATATTAAAATAAAAGTGTGTTGTAATGGCGATAAAAAAAGGGCGGTAAATGCAATCAGGAAGATTTTAAGAAGACAAGCTAATACTGTATTTGCAAAAGGAAATTTCATAAGCAAGGAGTTGGCTTAGTAATGTGCAAGTAGAGTATATGTCCAAAGTACACATGTAGAGAGATACTCATATTTTTCAGTTTCTCTACATAACTATGAGATACACCAGGCGCACGATTCCGTTGCATTTGAGACAATTTGGTGAGTATAGGTGAGTGAAAATAAGGCTCAAATTCGATAGGCGATTTCAAATGAGACTGCAATTTAATGGCAATATGAATAAATTCAGAAAAATATAATATGGAGGTTTATATATAGGAACCTCTCTATACAAATTGCTGATAAATACTCAGCAAATACGACATAGAGAGCGTAGGGAAAATGACAAATGAGTAGCCTATCGGGCTTATACTACATATGGATGTGATTGCTATATAGACAAAGAGATAGGAGGTTATCATGTAGATAAAACACAGGAAACAATGCCATTTAAAAAAAGACTGCATTATCATGACTTGCTAATAAAATTACTATGTAAAGATCATAATTTCTCTCTATTGATGATAACTCATAGAAGATATATGAGGATTCACAAAAATAAAATGAATGGCCCTTGGTTAGCCTGCAAATACATGACACAAAGTCGGATTGTCAACCAGTGTATGTTGGTGCCTCAATAGTCAAGAATGGTATCGACTCGCCCATTATATGCACCATCGAAGCTCTTGCATTTTGTTTCTAAACAATGATGGAAGTGAAACTATGTTATTAAAAAGCGTAGTTGATCGTTGCGAACCTTAGAATCATGGAAGTCAATCCTCGGAAATCCATCTCAGCTCTCCGGTATAGATGATCATATTATCTGGACCATCAAGCCTCCTAGTGACCTATATATTGTGTACTGAATCGTATATGTGCATATTGTATAGTGAATACGTGTTTATGCCAGAATGGAACACAACAGGATGCATTTTCATGCTTAATGGTACCTAATATAGGCCTACGGCTCGTTTTCTGTCCACTCAACCATGGGTTTGAAATTTGAATTCAACCGCCTGGTCATTTCACACGACAATGAATTCACATATATGGCACCGCAAGGTAGCTGGCTTAGGAATACAACGGCTCACTCCATAGTTCAGAATTATTACTCGACTGATCAGAACTCATAACATAGCCCACAGATGGAGAATCAGGTGTTATTTCATCCCATAGATTACAATTTGATCCTATCAAGAAGATTAAAAAAGTATACTAAACAATGATGAAAGTACACACGTGCAGCTAATTTAATCCAAGATCTAAAAGGATAACTACTCAGATCCAATGAACAGATTGCCAATGTCAGCTAATTTTATTTTTGACAATCCGACTCTGTGTCAATGCTCATCCGAGATGGTAGAGGGGAAGCAAGATCATGAGGTTACCAGCGAGAAGACAGCCGCCCGGTCACGCGATAGGGACGAACTGCCATTACTGGATAAGGAGGTGGTCTTCCTTGGGGTCGTCGGCATTAACACTGATGTAAAGGCCAAGTCACAGTGCCCCTCTCATCACCAATGCAGTGCAAATGCAATATTACAGCGGTTGAACAACTTCCCCTAAATATTGCATGAATTTTTTTTGCTCAGATGATGGCTAAAGCCTGAATAAAAGACCTTAACCTTTTTTGTGCCAAATAATGAGAGAAAACTGACTACCAACCTGAATATAAAATTAAATCAAAGCCTAAGGCTTACCAAGAATATAGAAGGAGAATCACAAATCTTGCAGAAATTTGCACGATATATAGGATCCCAACACATGTAGAATCTTGCACCATGGTAATTTCCCTAGTCAAGATAAATGTAAAAATATATGGGTGTATATCAGCAGCAATTCTAGGACAGACAACCAATCATGTATGACAAGGAGACTGAAATAACACTTCTACTATGCCAAGTTGCCACAGTTCGGTATGCTTGCACAAACTAGTATGACTCCTGACACATTGTTTAATTCATATGGGCAAACCGTTTCCTAATCTTTCTACATTAAGAAAAAGACACGCATATAGATCAAGGACTTGCTCAGCGCATAGAACATGAGATACCATACAGATTGCACTGCACAAGCGCATACACGTTTTTCTGCCATACAGATTACATTGCGAAAGCATAAAACATAATGAACAAGTGTTGCAGACTACACTTGAGAGAACAACATACTATCTCCAGGTTCAAGCAACTAGAAACACAATAAACCAATTTAGACAGTGAGTCGTGACGTAAAACCACAACATATAGTTCAAGAAACTATAATTACTACTGCCATATGAAGGATGCTCTATAGAAAAGTAAGATTATGTGTGGCACTTGACACGTCTGAACAAAGCTATTGTCGGTGATTTAAATGCCGACACATTCCATGGAATAACCACATGATACCGACATGTCCATGCAGAAGCTGCAGCTGAAAATGGATTCAGTAAGACCCATGCGAGAACAATCCATCAAAAGTTTTCTGTAAAAGAGTCTAGACAGAGGCATGTTTGAGGGAGGGCTCTAACCTGAAGTAGTAAGTAAAAACAAAAGAAAACTTCACTATAAAATTTATCTAAGATCTATAATCAAGTCACTGGAAGAGATACTTAAATAGTTTTCTATACATAATTTGGTCAAGTATATATGAAGCAATATGTAGAACCAGTGATACGGAGATATCTTGAGTGTAGTGAGTTAAGTGTAAAGCGAGGATTCAATCTATTGCTCAGTGTCTCCTGCTCCTTCCCTAAATTTAGACACATGAAAATTAGACGGATATAGAAGTACCACACCTGCTGTTTGGAGAGAAATATAACGCCTAAAGTTCACAAGCTTGTTCCCTATAACAGAAAGTGTTAGACTGTATATACGTAGCATGTCTGTATATAACTGTATATGACTTGTACTGTACCTCTTGGTACTTCTATATAATGAGATAGCCGCACCCACGTTTAGAGTGTCGAGCAGTTCCCCAAACACATTGTTTTACATGGTATCAGATTAGGTTACGATGTCGTCTTCCGCTGCCCTAACCCTAGCCGCCGCCGCCTCATCCGCTGCCGCGCCGGCCCTAGCTGCCGCCGCCGCTCCTTCCGCCGCGACTGCCTCTGTCCCTGCCTCGCCCTTCCTCGTCTCCACTCCCCTCGCGTGGTGGCAGTCTCGCTCCCCTGGGTCCGCTCCTCCGGTGCAGCCCTCGATGGGATCGGTGCAGCCGCCGCCTGCCGTCAGGGCTGGTGCGGGGGACGATCCGCCGCTGGCCTCCTCCGGCGGCCCGTCTGCCTCGACCAACGTGGCCGCGCCGCCACCCCCTGGTGGCCCTGCGCCCGCCCCCTACGGCGCTCACCCGACGCCGACCTACGGCGCCCCGCCCGCGCCGACCTACGGCGCGCCTCCCGCGTCGGCCTACGACGCGCCTCCCGCCCCACGGCGCTTCGCCGCACTACGGCCCTATGGGGCCCAACCGACGCCGCCATCCTCCTGGTTGGCGCCTCCCTATGTTGCGCCGCCTCTGCAGCCCTACGCCACGCCTACGGTGCCGCACTACGGGGCCCCACCTGCGTTGCCCTTTGGGGCCCCACCTACACCGACCTACGGCGCCTACTCATCGTCAGCATATGATGGTGCGGCGTCTGCTGCCCGTGCACCGTCCATGGAGACGGAGCCACCGATGGGCTACTACGCGCCTCAGCCATCCGCTCACGCTGATCATGCTGTGCCGTCGTCGCCCTTCTACTTCTCGCACCTCATCCCGGTGAAGCTCACGCCCGACAATTACTTGTCTTGGCGTGCACAGGTGCTGCCGCTCCTTCGGAGCCGCTACCTGGAGGGCTACGACGACGGCACACTTTCGTGCCTACCGGTGTATCATCCAGCGTACCATACGTGGGTGGCCCAGGATCAGGCCATCCTCTCTGCCATCCAGTCGTCGCTCACTCCGAGTGTCTCGTCGCTGGTCCTCTTCGCCTCTACGTCGCGAGATGTGTGGACGGCGCTCCACACCAGCTTCGCCTCTCAGTCTCATGCTCGTGCTCATGCTATCCGCACCGAACTGGGTGAGAGGAAGCTCCGTGACAGCAGCATCACGGACTACTTCAACAAGATGACAGGCCTCTCCGACACGCTAGCCTCCATTTGCCAGTCGCTTCGCCCCGAGGACTTCACCACCTACGTCCTGAACGGCCTCGACGACGACTATGATAATCTCACTGAGAACATCAATGGTCGCGACGTTCCGCTTCAGCCTCGTGAGCTCTACTCACGCCTCCTCGGCCGCGAACAGTATGTCAAAGCGCGCCACGCCTCCTCGAGCTTCTCCTCCGCCAACGCCGCAGCCCGCGGCAAACCTCAGAAGCCGCCAGCTGGCGGCAAGCCAGTGACCGCCCCTCAGCAGCAGCCCCACGCCGCTGCGCCTCCCGTCACTGGCGGGGGTCGCCCGCGTGCCTGCTGCCCCTATTGCGGCGCTCAGCAGGCTTGTCAGCTTTGCGGTCTTGAGGGTCACATCGCCTACCGTTGTCATCGACGCTTCAAGCAGGACTTCCTCGGCATTGGAAACAATGGCAAGGGTAATGACAAGCAGGCGGCCGCCGCTGTGGCGGGCAATGAGCACGGGCACACTCCGTCCTACTCCCTTGATCCGGCATGGTACATGGATACGGGAGCTACCAATCACCTGATGAGTGAGATGGGCAAGCTCTCCACCCAGGAGCCATACCGCGGTCATGATCAGGTTCGCACCGCCAACGGAGCAGGTATGCGCATCTCACATATTGGTCAGGCCGCTCTTCTTACACACAATTCTAGAAAACTGCACCTTCGTAATGTTCTTCATGTTCTTTCTGCTACACGTAGTCTGTTACCTGTTCCTCAGCTTACTCGTGATAATCCTGTCTTCGCTGAATTTCACCGTTTCTTCTTTTTTATTAAGGATCGAGACACGAGAGTCGTTCTTCTTAGAGGTCGAATTCGCCATAGCCTTTATGCGCTTGATGCGCCACCTGCACCTCCCGCGCCACATGTCCCCCAGGTGTTCACTGGTGTTCGCGTGTCGTATTCACAATGGCATGCGCGCCTTGGTCATCCTGCTGCTCCCATAGTTCGTCATATTCTGCATCGTCATGAACTTCCAGTTGTGTCCAATAAAATTGCTGAAACTGTCTGTGATGCCTGTCAGCAAGGCAAGAGTCATCAGCTTCCATTTTCTGAGTCTAGTCGTGTCGTTAAACAGCCTCTTGAGCTAGTGTTTTCTGATGTATGGGGTCATGCCCAAACCTCTGCCAGTGGCCATAATTATTATGTCAGTTTTATTGATGCTGATAGTCGGTTTACATGGCTTTATCTTATGAAGCGTAAATCTGATGTGTTCGATGTTTTTATTCAGTTTCAAGCACATGTTGAGCGTCTCCTTAAGCATAAGATTCTTCATGTTCAGTCGGATTAGGGGGGATGAATATCATCATCTCAATTCGTTTTTTAACAAGCTTGGGATCTCGCACCGTGTGTCTTGTCCTCATACACATCAGCAGAATGGCGCCGCTGAACGTAAGCATCGTCATCTTGTAGAAACTGGCCTTACTTTACTAGCTCATGCCTCCGTTCCGTTTCGGTTTTGGAGTGATGCTTTCTCCACAACCTGTTTTTTTTTAATAAATAGGCTTCCTTCACGACTCTTACAAATGAAAACTTCTCTTGAACTCTTGCTCAATGAACTCCCAGACTACACTTTTCTGAAGGTTTTTGGATGTGCATGTTGGCCTCACCTTCGTCCGTACAATAAATATAAGCTAGAGTTTTGGTCTAAAAAGTGCGTTTTTCTTGGGTATAGTTCCCTTCATAAAGGGTACAAGTGCCTTCACATTCCCACCAATCGTGTTTATATATCTTGTGATGTCGTGTTTGATGAGAGCGTGTTCCCTTTTTCTGCACTTCCGAACAACTCTACTACTCCTACACCACCCGTGCACTCCACTTTATCTTCGCCTGATCAATTTGTAGATGTTGCATATGCTCCTGTGTTGCTTCCTAACCATGCTGCAGGTATTGGAGGTGGTGCTCGCCTTGAGCTTCTGGATGATCAGGCGACCGACGTCGATCACGCTGGCATCGTCGATCCTGTGCATGGCGCATGTATGCCCACGCCGGCCTCCCCCGCGCCGGCTCTCCCCGGCCTAGCTTCGCCCGAGCTGGGCTCGCCCGGCCCAGCCTCCCCGGCCGCCTCCTCATTGCCTGGCCCTGTGGCCAGCTCTGCCCCGGCTCCGAGCAGACCGGCCTCGCCTGGCCCTTCAGCACCGGCCTCGCCAGCGAAGGACGTCATCACCAGCGCCGGCCTCGCCTTCTGGCTCGACGTCATCACCAGCCTCGTCGCCTCCAGCATCACCTCCTGTTGTGGCTCTTCGCTCTCGTACACGCAGTCAGGCTGGTGCCTTTTGTCCAAAGGAGCGCACTGATGGGACTATTTCATGGATTGCTGCTTGTGTTTCCCATGCCGTTGCTGATCCCACCGCTGAGCCTCGACCTTTCAGGCTGCTCTCGGTATTCCTCACTGGCGCGCTGCTATGGAGGAGGAACTTCAGGTGCTCCTGAAGAATGATACTTGGCGACTCGTTCCTCCTGTTTATGGGGTCAATATTATTGATTCCAAGTGGGTCTTCAAGGTCAAGAAGCATGTTGATGGTTCTATTGAACGCTACAAGGCACAGTTAGTTGCTAAGGGCTTCACACAGAGGTATGGTCTTGATTATGAAGACACGTTTAGTCCAGTTGTTAAGCCTACTACCATCTGTTGGCTGCTCTCTTTGGCCATAATCGAGGATGGTCTCTCCGTCAGCTTGATGTGCAGAACGCTTTTCTGCACGGAGTTCTGGAGGAGGAGGTTTATATGCGTCAGCCACCTAGTTTTTTTGATCCTGCACGTCCTCAGCATCTCTGTCGCCTGGTGAAGGCTCTCTATGGACTGAAGCAGGCTCCTCGTGCATGGCATGCATGCCTTGGCTCGGTTCTTCGGGCTCACGGTTTTGTTCCCTCCACGGCTGACACATCACTGTTCCTTCTGCGGCTCCTGAGGTCACGATGTACATGCTGGTCTATGTGGATGATATCATCCTTATTAGCTCGTCTGATGCTGCTGCCCAGCGTCTTGTTTCTGCCCTGAGTGGAGATTTTGCTGTCAAGGATTTGGGTGCTCTGCACTACTTCCTTGGTCTGGAGGTCTCACGGTCTTCTGCTGGGTTGACTCTCACTCAGCATAAGTACTCTCTAGACTTGCTGCGCCATGCTGGTATGTTGAAGTGCAAGCATGCTACCACTCCTATGTCTGCCACTGATCGGTTGTCTGCGCTTGATGGAGATCCTCTTTCGCCTGATGATGCTACTGAGTACCGCAGCCTCGTTGGTGGTCTACAATACCTCACTATCACCAGACCGGATGTCTCTTATGCAGTCAACCGTGTATGCCAGTACCTTCATGCACCCAGGATGTCTTATTTGTCAGCTATGAAGCGGATTCTGCGTTATGTCTATATGACCACCTCGTATGGATTGCTCCTTCAGCCTGCTCCATCTTGTGAGCTTTCGGCCTTCTCAGATGCAGATTGGGCTGGTAGTCCTGATGACAGGCGATCCACGGGGGGATATGCAGTATTCTTTGGTCCTAATTTGATCGCCTGGAATGCTCGCAAGCAGGCTACATTATCTTGCAGTAGTACTGAAGCTTAATACAAGGCGGTTGCTAATGCCACAACTGAGCTCATATGGGTATAGTCTTTGTTGAGAGAGTTGGGAGTCTCTTAAGATCAGCCTCCAATACTTTGGTGTGACAACATCGGTGCTACATACCTCTCTTCGAATCCAGTATTTCATGCCCGAACGAAACACATCGAAGTTGATTATCACTTTGTCAGAGAACGCGTTGCACAGAAGCTTCTCCGTATCAAGTTCATCTCTTCCAAGGATCAACTTGCTGACATCTTCACGAAGCCTCTTTCACAGGCTCAGTTTGTAGAATGTAGGCACAATCTTAACTTGCTTTGTACTTCAGGCCACAGTTAAGATTGAGGGAGGGTGTTAGTGTATATACGTAGCGTGTCTGTATATAAATGTATATGACTTATAATGTACCTCTTGGTACTTCTATACAATGAGACAGCCGCACCCACGTTTAGGGTGTCAAGCAGTTCCCCAAACATATTGTTTTACAGAAAGATACTCTACATTAGCACAGAGAATAATCCAATTAGTAGCTGAAAACAAAAATTAATAACAGACTGTTCAGATTGTCTGCTGTTGCTTCAGCAGACAAACATCATACTTTTTTATTTCCAGAATTTCTAATATAGGGATCCTTCCTATAATTACATTGATAACAATAGTACTCCAACATATTAAATTAAGTTCGACAACCAGACAAATCGCCATCCAACATATTAAATTAAGTTCGACAACCAGACAAATCGCCATCAGCACCCACATACTTCTTAACCAAAAACCCCGGATGTTTAGCCTGTCTCTAGCTACCTGGCGACCTTCATGACTGGCCAATGAAAGGCTGAAATGTTCCAAGCTCAATACCGAAAGAGGCTATATGCACATCTATTACCAATTCCAAGAGAACACAGTGAGACTCTAAAGCGTGATGTTGGGTAGAGATTTTTTCTTTATGAATTTTGGGGATATTTGTGTAATACTCATCATGGGAAAGTAAACAGGGCATAAGGGCTAGTAAATAGGACACACATAAAGTGAAATGATGTATGATTATTACATATTTCCATATGATCAAATTATTAGTTTTATTTGTCAACTAGTCATCATATATAGCTGAGCCGGTGTTCATCTCTCAGGTCTTTCACCAGGCGTAAGTCGGTAGCATATAGTAGAGTGGCCAAAAGAAGGCAATTACCTGTAGGACGACTATGGGCGGCAAGATTGCTAGACCAGATACCGAGAGGATGATGGGAGCACATACAAAATATGTGCATCAGCGAACTACATGTTTAGAAAAAGCACAAAACAACCCTGATTCCTTTTATGTTTAGCACAAAGTTGGTGCACACTTTTTAGCAGATACACCAGAGGACAATTTGTCCTGTTCTGATCAACATAGCTCAAGATAAAGGGTACACTAACAATTTTTTATGCAAATCTATGAGAAGTTGAGTAACACTCGATATAATAGAAAAAATAAACTACGATTCAATGCAAGAATAATTTTAGACTATAAAAGATGCATGAAGCAAAATAAAGGTAAACACGTTCGGCAGCGAATCGACAATCGCTCACCTCGGATCAACGTATTCGTACAGCTCTACATTGCGGTATCGCTTTCTGCCGTGCATGTCAGAGATAGCCACATATACAAAGTGGAGTATCTCGGACCTGCATTTCTCTGGCCGGTTACCCGGTGACTGGCCGAGGTAGTTTTTCGCTTGGAGTAATCACCCATTATGAAAATGTAAACAATCTCACCCGTGCCAAATGATCCCGCTGCGAACCATCCAATGATGGCCAGGGAGACTCGGAGAATGCCATGGGGCTTTCTTGCAGTCACTATTTGACCGTAGCCTAGAATATTGGAACCACATGTCACTGAATCAAAACAAATGAAAAGGCATCAATGAAGTAGTTGGGGGAAATTATGGCTCTAGATTTGCTGTCCAGGAATGAAAAGGTTTTTAACCAATATATTGTGACTTTAACCAAAGCAACAATGGAATCGTCCAAATAAAAATAGTATGCATAAATCAAGAGTGTAGATTCACATGTAAGATATTAAGTACGGAATGGTATAAGAAAAGCAAGAGACAACTCACATTGGCCCTTAGGAAAACTACGGGCATGTTCCAGAAGCATAAAACAATAATACTCTCGGTTCGAGTTCACCAAGACAGTAACCTGCAATTAGCCACCAAAAACAAACTTAATCAGATAATATCTTGTTTAATGGTAATTAAGGGTGTCAAATGAAAACTATTCAAACTCACTACCATCAGAGTTCATTCATAAAAAGTAGAGAAAAGTACTACCCATGGCGCATATCATAGGAGATAGAGGATTAAGCCCACTTGCTTTTCCTGTACACTAAGGTTGAACCTGTGTTCTGCTACATAGAATCAATATTAAATGCCATAGACTAAAAATAGGAATTAGGAAGCATAGTAATTTTTATTTGAGCACTAAAATAGTAGTAGTGAACAACAAACATAACTAACAAATGTACAGGCAAACACCATATATCAATAAAAGTAAACCACACTATGTAGGGAACAAAATGGTGCTTCTATCCTTTATAAAGTAATATAAACAGATAGATAAAATGTCAAGACGATTTATATATGAGAGGCTTGACTAACAATAATAATTCATTAGCGTAGCTTACTAAATTGCAATCTCCCTTCGATCTTTATCCAAAAGGTCTCAATCACGGTATTCTGAGGCTCTCATATGTACTCACATCTAGCCGGACCTTCAATAAGAAAATTATTAAAAGAAATTGTGAATGAACAAAATGCACCAAGTCTTCATATTTCATGTGGTATTTTGGACAAAGAACCATTACTTCAAAAATATTGCCCACATAAAAAAATCTGATACATGCTTGCTTTTTTCCTGGAACCAATTAGATTATAACAACTACAAAGAAAATTTGAGAAAGAAAAGAAGTGATTAATAAATTTGGCAACAACAACTTATAAACTTCATGAATTTCCATCTAACCAAGTTCAAACCAATGCGATTGCGGTTGGTTAGTTTCTTGAGTCTTAATAAGCATAGCGCAGAAGCCTTCATCTAATTCTACCATCATTGTTGAGTAACATATTGTACTAGGTATAGGTCCCTGTGTTTTGTCAGGGTTGTACCTGTAATTGTACATGTGTCCGTCTATATATACATGAGCAGCCGGCCCAATTGGTGCTGTGCAATCTCCAATTCCTCTCTACATGGTATCAGAGCCCCTCTGGTCCTGACCTAGCCGCCGCCCCCCTCTACCCTAGGGCGCTGGTTCCCCGGCCCCCTCGCGCCAACGTCATCACCGGCAAGTGGGTCTTCAAGCACAAGCTCGGCTCCGATGGTACTCTCGAGCGCTACAAGGCGCGCTGGGTCGTCCGCGGCTTTCGGCAACGTGCGGGTGTCGACTTCACGGATACGTTTGCCCCGGTTGTCAAACCGGGCACGATCCGCACGGTACTGCACCTCGCTGCTTCTCGCGCGTGGCCGGTGCATCAGATGGACGTCTCCAACGCCTTCCTCCATGGCCACCTGTCGGAGCAGGTCTACTGTCAGCAGCCCATTGGCTTCGTCGACGCCGAGCGCCCCGATGACGTGTGCTTGCTCTCTCGGTCCTTGTATGGACTGAAGCAGGCGCCCCGCGCCTGGTACCAGCGCATCGCCGCGTTTCTGCATCAGCTCGGCTTCCGCTCCACGCGTTCCGATGCGTCGCTGTTCGTCTACCAGACCGGCAATGACATGGCCTACCTGCTGCTGTACGTCGACGACATCATCCTGACGGCATCCACCGCCGGTCTTCTTCGACGGCTCACCGACAGTGTTCGTGCTGAGTTTGCGTTGAAGGACCTCGGCCCGCTCCACTACTTCCTCGGCATCGAGGTTGTCCGGCGTGCGGACGGGTTCTTTCTTCATCAGCAGAAGTACGCCCGCGAGCTTCTCGAGCGTGCAGGGATGCTTAATTGCAATCCTGCGCCTACTCCTGTCGACACGAAGGCCAAGCTTTCAGCCAGTGATGGATCGCTGGCCTCCGACGCCCCGTTCTACCGCTCCATCGTAGGCGCCCTCCAGTACTTGACGTTGACACGTCCGGAGCTCCAGTACGCTGTGCAGCAGGTGTGCTTGCACATGCATGCTCCTCGGGATGCCCATTGGGCTGCGGTGAAGCGGATTCTCCGCTACATCTGTGGCACCCTGGGCTACGGCCTGTCGCTGCATGCCTCGCCCTCGACATCGACTGACCTCGTCGCCTACTCGGACGCGGACTGGGCGGGCTGCCCGGACACGCGGCGCTCCACCAGCGGCTACTGCGTCTACCTTGGCTCGTCGCTCGTATCTTGGTCCTCCAAGAGGCAGCCCACCGTGTCTCGCTCCAGTGCCGAGGCCGAGTACCGCGCCGTGGCTAATGCTGTGGCTGAGTGCACGTGGCTTCGCCAGCTTCTCTCCGAGCTCTCTTGTCCCGTTGACAAGGCTACGGTGGTCTTCTGCGACAACGTGTCGGCTGTCTACCTCTCCGCCAACCCCGTTCATCATCGACGCACCAAGCACATCGAGTTGGACATCCACTTTGTTCGTGAGCAAGTTGCCCTCGGTCACGTTCGAGTTCTTCACGTACCGACGTCTCAGCAATTTGCCGATATCATGACGAAGGGATTACCGTCCACGACTTTTCCTGAGTTTCGCTCCAGTCTATGTGTCGGTGCCGACCCTTCGACTGCGGGGGGTGTTGAGTAACATATTGTACTAGGTATAGGTCCCCGTGTTTTGTCAGGGTTGTACCTGTAATTGTACATGTGTCCGTCTATATATACATGAGCAGCCGGCCCAATTGGTGCTGTGCAATCTCCAATTCCTCTCTACGATCATGTACATGTCCGCAAAAAATTATGTGTTAAAATTTAGCATTTCCTCGAGGAACATATATATGTTTACAATGGAGCTTAACAATGAAAATTTGAGAAGGAAATACATATACTTGCATTCAAAAGTACAAACATAAAGATCAGCTGCAAGTACTCAATGCCCAACTCGCTGCTGTAGAAATTTCCTTCGATGCCGACAAGGTCGTCAATCACAACTACAAATACTCTCTATAGCAGCCGAAAGGTAACATGAGATAGAAGTATAAGAGGCTAACTAATTTTTTAGTGGTCTCACTCAACATCCTAGATCCTGACCCACCACTGGAATACAAAGAAAGGAAAAAATAAGAAGCAAGATAAGTACATGTTGTACCTTCTAGTCTCATGAATATCTCTGCTACAAAAATCTGGCATAGATTACTGCCAAGCTAAGAAGATATATATGTAGCTCGCATCTATCACAACATATTTCCATTTCAGTACAAAGGATAAATATATAACCATATAACCAATTATAATTTTAAATGCATGCATCAATATAAATTTCATTCTATCGTTTGGTGGATAAAAATGGCGCTGAACTGGCCATAAACAGAATATGCAAATCAATCATAAACCCTTGCCCTTGATGATGCTACGTACAATAGTTAGGATAAAGAGATAAGGTACTGAAGTTCATGTCAGCCAACACATCTCGCCATAACCCAAAGTAATCCATTTCCACAAGAACCATGTGGTTCTATAAGACATGAATAAATTTAAGAAGAAAAACAATTCAGAATGCAAATTATATTATAAGTATGTCCATTTGAATTGAAAGAATACCTTAGATAGGTGACAAACATCCCAAGACATAAAAACCAATTTGCAACGGCCAAGATGATTAGAAGACCCTGACCTGAAATGTCAATAAAGGAGTATTGATAAGAAAGGCCCTGACCCGAGAGAGCAACATATTGCAGCAAATTAGAAAGTGCTAGGTAGTTGCATTAATCCATGACCTACTAAAACGATCTATTGCATTTATTACAAACAAGTATCTGAATCTAGTCATATAGACCCAGATGCAAAACTCAAAACTAGTATTTTAGCTTTGAATAGAATTAAACATGTGATGGTGTGCATTAGTCTAGGGAAATCAAGACTTGGTAGGAAAATGATCATGGCAATATGAAGAAATAAAGAATGTTAGGGGGATGACCCCCGGATGGGGCAAGCCAGGCCTAAGAAGGCCAGCTGCAAAAGTTACTGGCCGGCTGGCTGCCAGACAAAAGAACTTCAGCAGGATGGCTGGTCCTATCCGGTTAGAGCCTGAAGCTTTCATGGCTGGCCCCTCTAGCCGGATGGCCAAAAAGACAGGCTGGGTGGACGATTCCACTCGGCCTGCCTCGGATTCGATGGAGGATGCAAAGGGGTGACGCTCCTTGCGGGTTACGCCTCTGGTCCCTCCTGTCAACGGACAGGCTGGCGCACTGCCTTGACTGGCGCTACCGGCCAAGGGTAAAGTAAAGCGGTCCGCCGACCGCCAAAGAAGTCTCGGGTGATCGTTAAAGCAAGGGATGATGCCCAAAGGAAGGCACGCCATCGACCGATGGACCGGAGGGCTGATTGGGTCCTGGTCCACCGGCTAGGGCCCTGCAGCCGGCCCGTCCTGTAAACCCAAATACAAACAGTAAACCCTAGATTCCACATTGTAACCTACCTCTCCCAACCAGTATATAAGGGAGGGTAGATCTAGGGTTCTAGGTAAGTTACGCATTCAGTAGAGTTTTCCTCTAGTTCATATTCTTCCTCTAGCCATCGATAGTTGCTAAGGAACAACTCAAGGAGCACTTGTATTGCGCATTCTCCCCCCATATAGTAGATCTTGCAGGAGTAGGGGTGTTACCTCTCTAAGAGGGCCCAGAACCTGGGTACGTCACTGTGTTTGCATTTCACCGTGCCAAAATCATTGCATGAGCCACCAATTGCATTCTGAGTGTCCCTCTTAAGCCATCCCCGATGGCACTGCCATGTTCCACACCATGATAGTTGGCGCACACCATGGGGCAAAGTGCTTCGGATGGAATCATATTTCGCACGGGACTGCCGCTCTTCACCGATGAGCGCGTGTCCTCCGCCCTCGTCCTCACTCTCGGCGCCTTTGACGACATCATCGATAACACCGCATGCTTCGCCGGGGACAAGTTTCCCGTCAACGGCTCCATACTGCACTTTGGGGACCACCGCATCTACGTCGCCGAGCCCTTCCCTAGCAAGGTCAACATTGTCTCCGGCACATCTCTCGGCCACGCAGCCAGCGGCGTTGTCACGTCCAGTGGCTGCGTCGAGGTCATGATGGTGAACGCCCGCGAGAACCACCGCCCGCCTCCGGAGCGTCGAGTGGGAGGCGACGGCTCCGCGCTTGAGTAGGAGCAAGACCTCCTCACCGCCTCCATCCAACACCTCCGCTCCCTCGTCATCGTCAAGGCGGACCCAGCGGCTGCCGCGACCGCACTCGAAGCCACACACCAGAAGCTTCTGCAGGCCAACAAGGTTGCTGCCACCCAGCGCCGACTGAATGCCACCGTGCGTGAGTACAACACCGCTCACTACTTCAACCGGCAGGCCCAGCATCGAGGCCATGACCTCAGGTCGGTGTTAGACCGCGCCGCAGACTCATGTGCTAACGTGGTCCAGCCCATCTACAACACCCCCTCCAAGAACATGAGGACGGCTGAGGCGGCTGAGACACCTCGAGGGAGAAGATCTCCGTCGCCAGCAAGAACGCGTCTAGATCCTCATCGCCACCGCCAACAAGCAACAAGCTAAGGGATCCCCTAGTCAACGAGGCAACACCAAGGACCTAGGCCCACATCTGGGAGCAGATCCATCGGCACCTAGATGAAGCATGCACCAGTAGGCATCTTCACCAGACGGCGCCAGGCAAAACGGCCGCCGGCGTGGTGGATCTAGCAACCGCGGTCACCGCAACCATGATGCTGCTATCACCAGTGTTAGCCGTGCGCCGGCTGGTGGAGCCGGCCAAGGGAAGAAAACTCGTGTGCTAGAGGAAAGAGCCGGTGGAAACAAAGATCCGCCTATATCATGTTTGTCTTGACGGCTTGGTCCCCGCAAGCCGGCTGATGCGTGCGAGCACACCGACCTCCTGGTATAGTCGCGCGCGCTGGAAGAGGAGAGTCCAGCTGGCCCAAAGTGTTTCGGTCCGCGCATACGGAATGAACCGTTCCAAAGGGATTTTCGCTCCCTAGAGGCACGCCAAAGTATAACGGCACCGTCTAGTCGGACGACTGGTTGGTCGACTACACCACCGCAGTGGGCATCGCGAATGGCAACCTCCGTTTAGTCGTCCACTACGTCCTCCTCATGCTCGTCGACTCGGCAAGAACGTGGCTCAACAGCCTCCCCGACAATAGCATCAACGCCTGGCTGGATTTTGAGGAGGCATTCATCCACAACTTCACCGGCACGTACAAATGTCCGAGTCAGCCCCACGAGCTTGCCCTCTGTGTCCAAGGCAAGGATGAGTCTGACCGTGCCTCCCTCACCCGGTGGACCAGCATGCATAACTCGTGCGAGGGAGTGCATGAGCACCAGGAAATCGACTTCTTCACCAACGGCTTCTAAGACGGCACCATGCTGAAGCACAAGCTCAGCCAGGCAGATCCCCAAACCATAGCTCAGGTCAGGGCTATTGCGGACAAGTACGCCACCATCAACGTGACCATGAAGAAACCCATCATGGTGGATGACCAAGGCTAGATCGTGAAGGATGAGCAGGCGGAGCGGCGCCACCAGGCGAGAATCACACTAGGCGGCATGCCACGACCGCCATGGAAAGAGAAAAGACGACCAGCCGGATATCCGGTATGGCCCTAAGCATAGCATTAGAGTGTCTCATTTGGTCATCCACATCAATGAATTATGGCTATCAAACACTCCTTTCTATTCTTTGTGCTTCTAAAACTTCAGTTCATCAGTAAGGAGATCATGCCAAAACTTAGTGTGTTCAATCAGACTGTGCAGGCTAAGAATCGATACTCGTGACCATTACCAAGGTTTACCTTTTTGGTATAATGATTCCTCATAACGGTTAGAGGAGTATTACCTATTTTGCTTTGAACGCGGGCCCATGAGGAGGCCAAAACTCTTACCCATTATAACATTGCTGTTATAGATGTTTAATCAACTCGTAGCCAAAATCTGAGATTACTATCAAGTCGATCATCACATCTATGGTGTTGAGTATCTTTAAGGCTAAACTCTTAAGACAATTAAACAACACCTTATTTGGCATATAACTCAAAACTTTGAAATATAATTTCCAATTGACAACTCCTTCCGTAAGAAAACTATCAAGTCTATTGTTTTGACACTATGGGGTCGAGCATAGCTATTTATTTAAGACAAAACTATTAGATAACAACTAGAAAATTTCGAAAGATCTTGATCAAATATTCATTCTTTCCAAGTGTAGAGATTGAGGCAATGTTTTCTAGATGATCACCAATATTGTGACAAGCTTGATAAACAATTTGGCAAGATGCATACAAGCTCTAAGTTAACTCCTATGGTGACTATCATGAGAAAATGTATCCCCATATAAATACAAAACTAGACACGTTTAAGCAAGCATTCAAAAACAGCGGGATACATGATTTCATTAAACCTTCATCGAATATGAACATTACACAAGACTCTACACATGCATAAGTAACCTCCCCAAGCTTAGAACTTTGCAAGAACCAAACTTCAGAAGATCAAAAAAACATAAGAGAAAATGCAGTTATCAAAAGAGAGTGTGATAAGTGGTTACCTCCCCAAGCTTATTCGAAAGCAAGGATGACACATTTTACCATTGAGGTACTAGTAACCCCTCTTTCGATGGACAAAGAACTCTATGGGGTCGAGCATGAGATGGGTGGTTGATATGCATAAAATACTTCTATAAAAGTGTACATAAATTCCACTCATCAGTGACGCGCGAGAATCATGCATAGTGCATATAGAGTGATAGCCCGGTAATCAAATGGGGAACGTTTATTTGTCTGAGGAATCTCCTGTAGATCACACATATATTTGCCCATCTAGTACTAGTGAGACCGAAGCCTAGAAGTCCTCTCTCATTCCATTCAATCCTACAACTACAATCTATTTAATTCAGTTCATATTCATGTTTACTTTCCGTCTTAGTTTATTTTGTTCTTGTTAAAAGTTCTTTATTATTAGATACTTTAAACCCTCAATTATAGTTGTTATAGTAACTTATAGAATAGGCTATTTCCAAACCACGGTTTGGGTGCGAAACATGGCCACATTGACAACATGGCTGTGGGGTCACGTTGTTTCTGTTTGTCGATCTCCCATCTGGAAAAACTCTTAAATATTTGCTGCTACAAGTACTACGATAACCCTGTTGTTGGTGCATGAATCTAGTTATCAAATTGGCGCCGTTGCCGGGGAGCTAAGCGTCCGTTTATTACCTTCCTACTCGCACATGGTTTATTTTTGTTTGTTGCTATTTATCTTACCGCTTTTGATTATTTTAAAAGAACAAAAATAATTAGTTTACCTTTTGTTAGTAGTCTTGTTATTTATTTTATTTATAGGAAATTCAAAAACATAGGAACTATGGAAAGTAAAAGTCTTGCTGAGTATGGTGCTCTGAGCGTTGATCATTTACATGCTCCTATTTGTTCAGCCCGCTATTGATGTGGATGGATATGATATTAATCCTATATGGATAAATATGATCATGGAATTAGCTTTTGCAGGAGATTCGGACAATGATCCATATGATAATATTGACAAATTTACTTCATTGTGTTCTACGGTGAAGGCAAATGGATGCACAAATGATAATCTGAAGTTATATCTGTTCCGGTTCTCACTGAAAGGAAAAGCTAAAGATTGGCTAAAATCGCATACTACAGGACACTTATGAGCGTAAGTATTTCTCACAAAAGAAAACTTATGAGCGTAGACTTCATATCCTGAATTTCAAGCAAAGCAAACAATGAGGATTTAATACAAGCTTATAGTAGGTTCTCAAAATTGATGCATGGTTGTCCACATCATAATTTACTTGATTGGTTATTGTTGAATCACTTTTATGGAGGCTTAAGTCACTCTTCTAAGGATAAGCTTAGGTATGAAAATGGAGAGAAAACATACGGAACTGATGGTGCCATATTTGTTTTCATATTTTTTGCAGAAGCGGAAACGAATACAGAAACTCTGGAAACAAAAACAGAAACAGATATTGTCGGAAACAGATATATGGACCGAATACGGTGCGGACGCGGAACAATGCATATTTTACCCAGAACCAAGACAACTCTAAAATCATGCAACAAATCTTAAGCATTTAAGAAAACCAACAAAGTTGTTTCCTGATTATAGCATGGTGCTAGATTTACAAGGGAATAATGAAAAGATCAAATCATGGAAGCCTACTCAAATGCATGAAGGGATTACATGGTCGTCGGTTCTAGGATCAGCAGCTTTGCAAATTTGGTTTGACAAGGTCATGTAATGGGTATATTAGATTTGTCCATGCACATCAATCCTAAAACAGAAATTCCATATTAGATAGAAGCTGAAATTCTGTTTCTGTGTCTGTTCCACCTAAAAATGTTGTTCTGTTTTTGTTTTTGTTTTTGTTTCCATTTCCATTTTTGTTTTGCAAAATTCCGTTTCCATTTTCATATTTTCACTCTGTTTCTGTTTTTCCACAGAAAAGTCATAAACTTTGCGCTACACTTTCATCCCTAGATAACCTAGACATGATGTGTGATGGTTCATTCCTTGGAAAAACTTTGAAAGAAGCTTGGCAACTCTTAATAGATATACACAATAATTTTCATCAACGACAATGTGAAATTTTGCATGAAGAAAAACCTCTCCCTACTGATCTAGAGAACTTGGTCAATGAGTTTCTTAAAGATGAAAATATAAGAGGAAAAAATTCTTATGATGATACCTTAGTAAGAGATGTTCTTTCTAAAGCAATGCCTTTCATAGCTGATTATTTTAATCATAGTAGAACTACTACTACTAACGATGGAGAATATGGTTTGGGTGCGAAACGTGGTTCTAGTAACTTATAGAATAGGCTATTTACAAACCATGGTTTGGGTGCGAAACGTGGCCGTATTGACAACGTGGGTGTGGAGTCGCATTGTTTTCGTTCGTCTATCTCCTATCGGGACAACCTCTTAAATATTTACTGCTACAAGTACTGCAATAACCCTATTATTGGTGCAGGGATTCAGTCATCAACCAGCTCGACTTGTACGTGCCCTTTGATGGAGTGGAGGCCGACGACTTGGGAATGCATGGAGGTGAGCGAGAAGGCCCCCCGCAAGCCTCACAATCTTCCTTCTCCTCGGCGGCCTGCACGGCCCGTGTAGCGTTGTCGCCCATGGTTCCAAGAGAGGCGACACAGCGAGAAGGGGGGAGGTGGGTGGTTTGCAGATCGGTGGCTGTGGTGGCGGAAGCAGGGGCGACGAAGTCCTGCTAGGGTTTTGCGTCTGATACCATATAAGATAGGTGAAACCACACGTAGTGGTTCCTTGTATTGCTCATTATATAGGAGGAGTACAAGGGGAGTCCTAGTCTCATACAACACGGACTCATACAAAAGGAATACATAATATGACCGTATACCTATACAAACACTATACAGTCACATATTTTAACAAATATTAAACAGAACCAGGGTCCTGATATTTAATTAGAAGGTTCATGTTGTCTATATACCCCACAATTTAAATGTTGTATTAACAAGACAAACAGAGCATCGGTTCGCTACACAAATTTAAATGGGGCCAATATAAGACTAGATTTGTCTATATATGATCACCATATGAATTATAAGGTGAATCAGCCTAATGCCCCAAACCACATGATATGTGTGCAAATATGAACAATTAATGCAATAAGGATAGATGTCATTTATTATAAAAAATATGGGTCGGGATAGTTGGGGGTCGCATTTCTCGGATCAAAGATCTTGGGGTTTTGAGGGTTCGGGATCGGTCTTCGAAGAGGATGGTGAACGCGTCAAGGTTTGATGTTTGGCTCCAGAAACGGTCTTGTGGTCCGAGAAGGAGGAGTCGAGGTGTGCGGATACGGGATCAGGGGTCTTGGCACCATGTAGACGCCTTTGCAGGGTAGCCATGTTAGAGCGTCATCAAGATGCAAACTCTGGCGTTCCCTAGAACACGGGAAAACTTGGTGGCATCGGTCTTCGGATCTGCTAAAGGATTGTGATGGTGGAAGTGTTCACATGAACACACATACAAGCATAATGTGTGAGGGTAAAATACCACATGGTACCGAAATCATAAACATGATAGGAATACAATTGACTTGATTTGGGGCTCATGTGAGGTTGATTGGCACTAGTGTGAGGATGGTGTCCCTGCACTGGAACAAAAAAAACAGAGGATCTGAGAAATAATAATCATGAATTCTAACTCTATGTCGACCTAGCTAATTGTTAGAGCGAGGTCATGTGTCTAAACCGTACGATCGTGGATGGACGGCACGTGATGAGCGGTGAGTTGTCAGAACCTAAAGAGACATTGTGCCCGTAGCGTAGCACTGTCCCGTCGTTTCAAACAGGGTCGTTCCCCATTTTGGCTTTGCCGTTTCCTCCGCCTCCGTTCATTCCTCGCAGCGACTTCCCCTCCCCCTCCCTCGATTCCTCCACCTACTTCATCCATGGGCGCGATTCGAGCGGCAGGGAAGTGATTTCGGACGGCGCCTCTCGTTTTCATCCTCTCCATCCTTTCCGTCGGAGCTGGCTTGGTTCCCGCTGCATCCGTCCTTTTGATTCGAGCAGGGCTGAGGTGATTTCGGACGGCGCCGCTCGTCGTTGTCGTTTGCATCCTTTTTTCATCGGAGCCAGCTACATCCTAGTGAAGTGCAATACTCCTTTCCGCTGGAGATTGTACATTCGCGGGAGTTGTACTGCTGCTTCTTCATCCCGTCGGCGGTTGGTTCGAGGAGCGGAGGGTCTGCTACTCCGCCGCGTTTGACCGGCCGCTTCCTGACGCCGGAGGGTACATCTATGAGCCGTTTGCACTTTCTGTCGTCACAGGCCATACTGGGATCTATTCGGCTACATTGTCGTGCTCAGGTAATTTCGACAGATCCCCAGATTGTGCAGTAGATGTACCTTGCTTGATCTATTAGATTGAACCACCATGATGTAGTGATTTAGGGCCACCTCCTATTCCAGTAGATGTACCTCAGCAAGATCCATTTATATGGTTCTCAGCACCAATCCAGTAGATGTATCCCCTTGAATGCAGCAGATGGACCTCTCCTTTTATTGATCCAGTAGATGTAGCTTTGTCCTTATTTTTAATACTAGATGTGTCTGAGTTGTTAAGTATATGTACCTCTGTTATTAGTAGATACACCTAGTTTCTTTACTAGATGTATCTGGGTTCTCAGTAGATGTACCTCATCACTTTTTGTTAGTAGATGTACCTGGTTTTAATACTAGATGTACCTGATATATGTTACACCCATCCTAGATGTACCTGGGTTCTCAGTAGATGTACCTAGGGTTCTCAGTAGATGTACCTCATCACTTTTTGTTAGTAGAGTTGTACCTGGTTTTAATAATAGATGTACCTGATATATGTTACACCCATCCTAGATGTACCTGAGTTCTCAGTAGATGTACCTCATCACTTTTTGCTATGGAAGATGTACCTGGTTTTAATACTAGATGTGCCTGATCATTTTTTGTCCTGTAGATGTGCCTTTTTTCTTAGAAGATGTACCTAGAGTTTCAGGTGTATGTATCTGAGTAGATGTATATGTAGCTTTTGTTCTTATTTTTTAATACTAGATGTGTCTCATCACTTTTTGTGTTATTAGATGTACCTGGTTTTTTATTTTTGATAATACCTGGTTTTAGATGTAGCTGATCACTTTTTGCCCAGTAGTTGTGCCTGTTTTCTTAGTAGGTTTTGTCCTTAGTTTTAATACTAGATGTGCATGTGTTCTAGATGTGCCTGTTTTAATTACTAGATATGCTAGTTTTAGCTTTTGGTTTACATACTGGATGTACATGGGTTTTTAGGTGTACATGTATTTTGTTAGTAGATGTGCCTTGGTTTAATTACTAGATGTGCCAGTTTTAGCTTGGTTTACATACTGGATATACCTGGGGTTGTACATGTGTTTGTTAGTAGATTTGCTTTGGTTTAATTACTAGATGTGCCAGTTTTAGCTTGGTTTACATACTGGATGTACCTGGGGTTTAGCTTGGTTTACATACTGGATGTACCTGGGGTTTTTAGGTGTACATGTGTTTGTTAGTAGATGTACATGTGTTCTTACTAGACAATATTTTCTTAGTAGATGTACACATGTCTCTGTTTTCTTACTAGACAATATTTTGTTTTACTGGATTTATCTACTTTCTTGCTAGATGTACCTTTGTTTTTTTTGTGGATGTACCTACCTTGTTGTACTGCGAGCCCTTATTATTTTCTGGTTGTACATCCAAGTTTTTTCCCCTTTTTGGTACTGGATGTAAGTATCACTAATTCATGTTCTTTTTTTCTAATTGCTCGATGTACCTTTGTTTTATTTTATTGGATGCGCCCACCTTAGTTCCCCTTGTTGATATTCTGTTTGTTTTCAATTTCACTAATTCATGTTCTTTATTTTTCTTTTCCACAGTAAAAATGACAATATTAGGCAGCAGCAGGAAGGTTAGATCAGGGAAGAAGAATTCAAAGCTAAGCATGATGCGTAAAAAGCTTACACTGCGGTCTAGAACATCACCAAAACATCTTCCCAAGGATGATACAGTTGAAGACATTCAAGTTGAGTAGCCCAACTCAGAAGAGGAAACTGAGAATCAAGTAGTGTTATCAGAGGTTCGTATTGCTATCACAGCAAAACTTTTTTTACTACACAAAATTTTTGTGTATACTTGTGTCATAGACATGATTCATTAGCTTCTTCTTTTCTATTTTTTCACTAGGGTAAATCTAGAAAATGCTTTCAACGGGCGTCACCTATGAAGTTAGTCAGCCTCTACCCTAGTATGTCAGAAGAGCAGAAATCAATGATAAGAAGAGCAAAATATGGAGGACTACTGGACATCAAGTGTTCGAAGCTCCGGCCTAAATTATGCAAGTTTCTCTTGGAAAGCTTTGATCCAACGTCATATATGATGGTGTTTCCTGGGCGAGGTGCATTCCCTGTGGACGAAGCATCTGTTAAGAAAGTTCTCGTAATACCTCGAGGCAAGTTGGAAATACGCTATGAGGTGGATGCTGATGCTACAACATTCATGAAAGATAAAATTGGAGCAGGAACCTGTAAGCAGCCAACTGTAGCAATGTTAAAGAAGAAGCTATTGTCAATGAAAGATGCTGATAGCGACTACTTAAGGCTTTTTATAATATATGGAATGTGTTCTGTGCTCGCTCCAACCACAAGTGTGAGAATCAGCCCCAGTTTGTATCCATCACTGGTTAACATCAGACAAGCGAAGAATCTGAATGTTTGCAAATTTGTGATAATGATGATCTGCGAAGCAAGCAAAACAGGTGCGGAAAAGGGGATCATAAAGTCCTGCATGTTGTACTTAATGGTATAACTTTGTTTTATATTCAAGACATTGTGTGCTTTTTTGCTTTCTATTTTTTCCTTAGCTTCTCTATGTAATTGAATCAATCCAATGTCTATTTTAATATAATTATTACTTCTGGTAGGTGAAATATCTAGACTCCTTACAACTAGAAGACATGGAGGTCAACGCAGAAGGCACACGGGTATCAGTTTGGACCAATGTCATGGTTACAAAAGCAATAGCACAGGATACACGAAGCGATGGTAGCTTTGGCATGGCTCCGGTAATGCACCTATCCACATTTAATATCCTAATATAAATGTTTTTGCTCCATTTTGATGCAACCTCATAGCTTAATGTAGTTTCTTAGGTACTTTTCTAGATGAACATGTAAGTAACTTTTAGTTGAACATGCCTGTACAACAACTAAACTTTTTATCCTTCTTTTTCCCCGGACAGCTAAAACCTGAATTCGCAACCACAGAAGCTCAATTTGAAGAAGAAAATACTGAACCTGAAAACGAGACATCTGAACATGTAGCAGATGAAGATACAGAGGGACAGAGCATTCTATTTTCAGATCCAGAAAAGATCAAAACATTCATTGACAAGAATACACCAAGAGATGCTCAAGAAAGTAAGTGCATGATTTCTTTTTAAGAAATTGCGTCGATCATGTTCATAATATATCTACTTTCTTTTCGTTTCATAGCATTTGTTAATATATATTCGTGCCACTGACGATGATTATTGGTACCTTCTTTTGTTCATTTTCTTTTTTAGGAGACAGCAAGATACAAGGAAGCAGTTGAGTTTGCATGCCACAACTTTGAACCAAAAGTATTGCACCAAAAGCTCGCAAACAAAGAGTAAGATGTAACAAGAAATCCAATAAATCGTCTAATGAGGGACGCATGAACAGCGGAAGTGAAGAAGCATGTCCTACTGCTGCCAATACAGTTGAGGAACACATGCCCATCACAGTAAATGGATCTGATCAAGATGAGAACATCTGCCAGGACGGAGATACACACCAGTCAGGAACAGCCGATCCTCTGACTTTTGTGGACCATGCATGTGCCACATTTAAAGTTCGGAAAGATGAGGTTGATATGGAAGATGAAATGTCAGAGAGCCACAGAAAAGCTGCAGACTTAGTTCATGAGAACAGGGAGACCACAAAAGATGGAACATCAGATATGTTTGCTATGGAAGATAAAAGTTCAGAGTTTTAGAGAAAAGAAGAAAGTACAATCGTACAGATGGATACAACAGAGAGAAACCAAACTGCATTACATGTTGATGATGCCAAACAACAGTGTACTCTCAACAGTAGCAATGAGAATCAGAACACTGCAGCAACAAACAGTAACAATGTTATGACAGCATCGGCATCCTTAATCGGTGTGGTTGCTGAGATCCCAAGAAATTTTGATGATAAGTTGAACGCTGCAACTGAAAAAGATACCATACCATCTCTGGTTGAGTACATGAAAGCCAAGGACAAGTGTGGAATCAACACCATAGCTGAACAATGTATCAACAAGGAATTGGTAGTCTCCGAGAAACCGGTGAAAATGGCATTCAAAGAAACTAGTACTTCAGAAGTTTTGATGAAAAAGTTCAGCCCACAGCAGAAATTGAGCAAGTTGGGGAAGATTTGTGGCGTAAAAGAAATGAGAACTTACTTGAGTTGGTACGGAGTCCACCTTGTACTGATTTTCAAGATCATCTACAGTTAGAACTACCGGTGTTTCTTGACATAGAGACCGCATGTCCAATAAAGGATGCTTTTGAAAGTATTCTTCAACATATGCCAAGGATGAATCTCGAGGAAGCACAAAAAGGACTACCAAATATGATTGATGGAAGTAAAAGGCCTGAGGTGGATAAACTGTTGGAAATGGAACCAAAATTTGAACCTTTGAAGAGGAAATCTGTTTCATTTGCTGACCAGCAACCGAAGAGGATGAAAAGTATCGAGCCTACTATTTCACCATCACCGACTAGGTACAGAACCAGAGCAGCTGCACATCTAGAATCATTGGCCAGCCCAATTAAAGTGGAGGACACGACTAAACCCACATCTACACCAAGAAGTGCAATTAGGAAAATGTCTCTGGGAAAGATCACTTGCCAACAGAGCCCTCATGACAGTACTGGTCACAGATACACAAGGTCCACAAGCAGAACAACAATGGTTGGGGATAATTCTGCACCTAGGACAATAACTAGCAACATTCCAAGCTCAGCTCAGTATGATTTGATGAATAGGAAACTTGATTTTGACAACAGTGAATCAGATAGGAGAAGAGAACTTGCAAGACTAGCTCCAGATCCTCCATCTTTCGACCTCGACACACCACCAGATGTGGATGACAAAATTGAGCAAGTAGAAGAAGTAGCTGCTGGAAAAATAAGCAAACAACAAAGACAGTAAACAGACCCTATGGGGCAAGCATGACACAGTAAATAAATTGTAGATCCATCAAGTACAAGCATTACACCAGTGCCACATGAATATGGAAAAAGAGTCGTAAAGGTTGGAAAGTTCGCAAAATCACCGTTTGTCGATTATGAAAATTAGAAGAACTATGCTGTATCAAAGTCCGTGGAGGAGTTATACAGCATGGTCTGTGATCATGGGTGGAAGAGTAATTCAGCGACGAATACAGAAGTTATCATGGATGTTGGAGTGCTTTATGTCAGCCTCAAAAACTTAGCAGAATCAGTAGCACCAGGGAAAAAACTGGTGAACATAGTAGATGACATGGGGATCCACATAATTAAGGAGGAGAACCAAAACATGAAAAAAATACATAATGCCTCTGCGCATATCTGTAAGTTTCCTTCTTGAATATTTAAAAATTTTCAAATTTGCCATTGTGAAACGATGTAATGTATCTCTTTTACCTAACTGTTTTTGTTGTTCCTTTTTTGCAGAAGTACCTTATCAATTGTCGGTTCGAATTCAAAGATGTCACAAGGTGTTTTGAGAATAGTCCAGCGAACAGGCTTGATCACAAAGATGTTGTGAGTAACTTTTTTTAAGTGCAATGAATGTTGTTTTTATTTTAATTTGTATGTTCTTCTTTTCTGCATAAAAACATTGATACATCTTAAATAAAAATGCTGGCACATATTCACTGTAGTACCGATGCCCATTACAGCATAAAAATAAATAGTACTACTATATGTTCATCAATTTGACCTTGAATTTTTTGTTATGAATGTAACACAGGTTTGCTTCCCAACACTAGAATCTTTTCCAGGATATCCTCTTGATTCCTCTGGTCACTATTGGCTAGTTGTCCTTAACATAAAGGCGGAGAGGTTCGAGATCATAGATTCTCTTGCTAGTAAGGGTGAAGCTCTTTTGATGGAATCTTGCCATTTGCTAGTTGCATCCATTAAAAAGATGTGGTCAAAGGAGTACAAGAATTTAAAAGTCAATATTGCAAACTGGCCTATAGAAGTCATTGACAGCCCAAAACAACTAAATGGGTAAAACTCTTGAACATTTGTCACATCATAGCACCCTGTTTTTTGCAGCACATAGCAAAACACCATGTTCTCTTTTTAACCATTTTTGCTCTCTGCAAATGAGTTTTTCAGGTTTGATTGCGGATTCTTCACATTGAAAAGCCTAGAAGAGAAGCATGGTCGAAAGGTGTCATCATTTACCCAGAAAGATCTCCCAAATATAAGGAAGCTATACACAGAAAAATGGTTGCGGTGGCCAAAGAACAAAGCTCCATGGCACTTATACATATAGTTCATCAAAAGGGGTAATACACGGATCATAAACATTTTCTTTTTGTGCAAACTTGTGTGTTTATCCTAGGAAAAGCCTGTTTTTTGCAACTTTGTATATGAACATGTACTAATGCTAGTAGGAATGTTTGTTTGCAACAACATGGCACCAAAATAAAGAACCAAAAGCAAGCCTTGTTGTTTGGTCTGTTTATTTTTTTCCCGAGCATACAAATGAGATAAACACACCAAACATCTTTATTTGTTCATAGATAGCACATGAAGTAAATGTAGCAGACAACGTTTTAGCCCAGAGCACATTACAATATTTTCCTGAGCATACACTTATTGAATAGTGACAGTACTGGATATTTTTCCGGGTTTGCAAGCCTAACAGGGCAGTTGCGCGCATCATGATTTGTCTCGTTGCATATTCTAAAATTAGTTGGATGAGGCTTCTTTAACTGGAGACCACTATTCTTCCTCTTCTGGGGTGGTCTCCCTGTAGGGGTTGTGAAGGGCGGATCTCTTGCTCTTCTATTTGCAGCAACTGTAGGATCTTGCTCCATATTCGGGCTATCTGCTATATTAGTTTCAGGATTGATGCTCACTGGAATTTTCCCTTTCTTCTTCCTCTTTGAAGCATCTGCAGTAGCTTTCTTCAAGTCAGCCATCTCCTTTTCCATTGCTCACATATGTCTTTCAGCAATTTCTTTTCTCTTCTCTGAAGATGCTAAACCCACAGCACGCTTAGAGAATTCATTATAGAGATTACCGTAGCGAAGTAACCTCATATCTTTCCTAGAGAGCTTCTTCCCAGTAGGATTCTGTTGCGGTTCAGCATCAGGTACAACAATATCAGGAGGGGGCAAAGACCACCTAGGCAGTATGTAGTGCTCGGGAATTTTCAGCACTGCACCTAGGCAAGACATAACTTTCATGACATGGTAGCATAGGATTCCATCTTTATTGAATTTACAACATTGACAATTGTAGATTTCATTGGCAAAATCCACATCAACCATGTAACTCCTTGCACCATAGCCAAACACAGATCCTTGAATTGGATAGACTTCATACATACCACCACCACAATCTCGAGCATTGTAGGACATAATTTTGCGAAGATCAACCTGAAATCGGTTGTAGATAGGCAGAGTGTAAGTATGTAATATTTGCTGCTCCATTGGAAACTCTGACCACACTCTAACTATCTTATCTTCACCAACAAACTCATGAGCATCTTTAGCAATTTCATTTTTTTCTTGCAATTTCATGTATTGCTTAAAAAAACACAGCAAGCTGTCATTCGGGCTGATGTATTGCTTAAGCACTGCATTGAACCCTTCACTTCTAGCAGTAGTTTGTAGGAATGGGAAGAATCGATGCCAAGAATAAGTTGGCACGAATAATTCTCGCAGATCATAGAAGTCAAGGAAATGCGTGTTATCAGCGACATTATGCCTTTGCAGCATCTCTTCCCATCTTAGTTCAAACTCCTCAACACTCATGGAATAGTTAATTACGCCATTGAATTCTATTCGCAAAGTATCTCGAGTTGCAACAAATGGTCCAAGCTTCTCTTGTACTTTCTTTATTATATGCCATCTGCAATACCTATGCCATATACCAATGAACACTAATAGGATAGCAGATCTAATCGATTGGTCCTGGTCAGTAATGATGTTGACCGGATATAATCCATCCATTGCTTCTAGGAAAACTTCGAACAACCACACAAAATTGGGTATCTTTTCATTCCTCAGAAAACCACAACCTAGTTGTATTGACTGGCCATACCGGTTGATTCCAATAAATGGTGCGCAAGGCATTTTGTACTTATTTGTCATGAATGTAGTATCGAATGAAATGCAATCATTGTAAAGCTTGTACGCTTCTCTTGCAGCGCCATCCACCCAAAATAGGTTTTCCACTTTATCATCGGCGTCTAGTCTGAATCGGTAGAAGAATCTTGGATCTTCTTTCTTGATCTGTTCAAAATATTCCAAGAGTTCAGAAATATCTCTTATTCTCTGAGTGTCATCTATAGTATCCGTGTAGTTGCTAACAGTTTTACTATTGTATGGAATATTTTTCTTGCACCCATATATCTCACCCATTATTTGCATTATTCTTCCAGAACTGAGATTTACCTGATGCAACAAGTCAATAAACTTCTTCTCCTCCTTAGGAATTTTATTGTGTAACCTCAAGTATTTTTTCAAAGCAAATTTCTGAACCAAATCATGTGTGTGCTCTTCAACAAATTGAGTTACTGCCCACTTAGTGCCTGTGCTCTTGACACACATCTTTGCCTTCCAATCAGTCAACACTGTGATAGTTCGATTTCTTTGCTTCACTGGAGTAGCCTCTGAAACATGATTTTTACTAGACTTGTTGCAGAAAAATACACTTTTACCTCTCTCCCCATCTTTAGCACACTTCCTGGAGGACTCAATCTTCACGGAAAACCCAATATGATGAGCATATATGTTGTAATGGACAAGTGTTGCATCACGCGAATCAAAGGGCATCCCAACAAACGGAGTCTTAGGAGTGAAACCTTCTGGCGTCGACTGAACCTCATCATCACTGTTGTCTTCGCTTGACAGTGTCACACCTGTTTGCGCACCTGTGTTTGATGGTCCAACAGAAGTACCCGCTGTCTCTTGCGCCACATCTGCACAAGTACCTGTTGCATCTTGTACCACATGCGGAGTAGAACATGGACCTGAAGTTCCAACTCCATCAGCAAAATCAGACCCATCTTCTACTGGCTGGTTAAGATCTAGCTCTCCAAACCACCACGCAAAATTCCTCGGCATCAAAGCAACTTATTCTGCCAAATAAAAATGAAACATATTTTATCAATGAAAGAATAATGATTTCAGTAAAATTTTGTAAAAGAAAAAAACCAATTTTGTTATTTTTCATACTAGCAACTTTTTTGTTTCTAATTTTTTTGTTTTTGTGAAATTCAGGTCATGAGTTTCTAATCTGGAATAGTCAAGGAAGCAAGCAAGTTATTATCTTTGGTACTAGTAACTGGAGACTCCCTGTACATCTTTGTGTTTTACTAGTATGTGTTGATGAAAAGTGGATGTATTTGTACTATTACATCTTGTAGTACTACATGTTCTACTGCTACATCTTCATGTTGCTACACTTATATATCCCTCGTACATCCTGTTGTGTCTACTGTTACATTGTGTGCTGATACATCTATCTACCAGCCATGATGACAATGGATGTATAACTGTCTGCTACTATTATTTTCCTGCTGCATACATCTATCTACCCTATATATCATGTGTGCTGATACATCTATCTATCCTATATGTCATGTTTCCTTGATATGGAGATACATCTGTCTACCCTATATGTAATGTTTGCTTGCTATGGAGATGTAACCAGCTAGAAAAGATCCCTAGAAAACTTACAGGTGGTAGGTCAAGGAGATGTATCTGATGTCCAGGTATAGTGCAACTCTGTTCTGCCAATGTTCACAGTTACCCCTGTTCTCCAGATGTATCTCCAGGGATCAAACCCAGGGATCCCTGTCCAGGTATACTCTGTAGATTTATCTGAAGAGGGATCAAACCCAGGGATCTAGAGGAGGATGTATCTTGCAGATCTAGAGGAGGATGTATCTTGCAGATCTAGAGGAGGATGTTCAGATCTAGGATGTTGTTGAGGAGGAAGAAAGGAAGAAAGGGATGGAACCGGAGACGAGAGAAGAAGATGTCATGGAGGCAGTAGTTCCCGCGTTCGCGTGGAGGCACGCGATAAGATTGGGAAAGATCCCGGGGGACCATAAAAGGAAAGTTCCGACCGACCTCGGTTTAGCTTAAATCAAAGTCGACCTAGGTGTAGTCGCATCCAATAATAATCCTCGAACTAGTTTAGGTGTTCTCGCAAACACAAGGATACAAATTTCCACGCAGTAGCAGCGAGAAAAACCATAGAGAACTTGGAGCTGATGTTGTTCGTATGGAGCGGGGGAGTCCGGCGAGTTATCACTAGCTCTCTCTACAAGGGGGCGAGCAAGGGGAGCTCGAGCGTGCGGCATCGAGGGAACACGGACGGGACACCCGACATGGCGATGAAGTAGAGGACCTGCGACAGGGCCACGCTCACGAGCTCGAGGACGGGAAGATGGGACA
This sequence comes from Avena insularis, assembly GCA_023614405.1. Lineage (NCBI taxonomy): Eukaryota > Viridiplantae > Streptophyta > Magnoliopsida > Poales > Poaceae > Avena > Avena insularis. The sequence continues at coordinate 170,823,191 of CM042689.1, forward strand.
AGGGAGAGTGCACCAGAGGCCAGAGTAGGAGTGAGGCTGCACTCAGGGAGGCTGTGGGAGGCGCTCGCTTGGAGAGGTGTGGCAGGGGAGAACGGAAGGCGAGCGGTGGTGCTGGTGAGGAAGTGGTGGTAGTGGCGGAGTTTTCTGGAGAAGGGGTGAGGCGTTCGGCGGAGGGAGTCATGGGCGGTGCCAGGGCGCAGGAGCTCTGGGAGGAGGCCAGGAGGCGCAGGAGACGCTGGCCTACGGCGGGTCTTGCAGACGGGAGGCGAGGGAGGTGGCGACAAGAGAGAGGAGAGGCCGACGGAGGTGGGACCGATCTTGGTCGTGTCGGGGAGAGGGGAGGAGACGACGGAGGGGTGCCTATCAGCGGTGATCACGCAGAGAAAGGCCGAGGTCAGGACGAGAGGTTGGGGGCCGGGACAGGAATCGAGCGGGGTGCGGGTGCGCGAAAGGAGGTGGGTGGGGCCATGCGTGTACGATGGGGCAGGAAGAATGGGTCAACGTGGGTGCTGTTTGGGCAGGGTGGGGTGGAGTGTAGCGTGTTGTATCCTGGCATGCATGGCGTGAGATGTTGTGTGGTGTGTGTGCTTAAGGGTGGCTGCGCGCTGGTGAGTTGGGTGTGCCGGCGGTGCAAGTAGGAATAGGGTTAGGTTTAGGTTAGGTCTAGGGTTTCGGGAATTCAGGGTTAGGGTTTTGTGGTGGTAGGTAGCTGCAGGTTGGGCCTTTTGGGCCTGGCCGGTGGCTGCCTCCCCTGAAAAAGATAGGTTTATTATTATCTTTAATTTGTTTCAATTTTAAAGACGGTTTTGGTAAATAGCTTTTAGACAAAACAAGATATCTGAAATAGGCCGGGTTTTAAATTTCAAATAAAGAGGAGGAATATTTAGAAAAAAATAGGCTTTTAGAAAATAGTGTTAGGCAAAAGATACATGATCACATGACGATGTTCAAATGCAATGTGGCATGATGACATGAGCATACAGTCATGATGATGCACAAAACAAAAACATTAAGAGATTTTCTAGTAGTGGATTTACCCGGGGTGCTACAGAGGTGTGAGATGTTATAACAACCCTAGTTTTATTAAATAGTAATCAAGGTATGTTTGTGCATTCATGAGCATCATTTTATTTCCTAAGACAAAAATAATTTAAAGGAAAACTTAAAACCCTAACCCTAGTTTCCTCTCTCTCAAATCAATTCAAAATGGTCTTTGTATTTTGAAAACTATCAAAATGTTGGATCCCAAATAGACTAAAAGGGCCTCACAGTATTTTAAATGTTTTACAAACCCCTATAGTATTTTTGAATGATTCAAAAAGAGAATGAATTTGAAATTACAAAACAGGAAATAGAAATAGAAAAAGGAGAAGTTCTGGAAATAAAAATGGAGCCAGCTGACCCTCTCAGGCCGTAGCCCAGCCAGCCCATCTCTTCTTCCCTTCTTGTCTCCCGCACGGAGCATCCAGAGCCCAACAGCGGCCCATCTGGCCCATACCCCTTCATCATCCTTGTTGGTTGTCTTCCTCGTCGCCTCCAAGCAGTTGGTTGTCAACGTCGGTGCCATCTATCCCCGCCGCCTTCTCCTGGTCGTCCAACGAGCTCCGGGGTGAGGATAAGAATGCCATGCTGCCCTGGCCTCGTCCTAATCTCTTTCCCCTCTCTCTCCCGACCTCCCTCCCACGTCTTCCCTCTGAGCCCGAAACCCTAGCCACCGCAGTTGCCTCTGGCGCAACTATTCCGAGTCTCCCCGAGCCTCGCTAACGTTGTGTTGAGCCGCGCCTCTACAAGATGAGCTCCCTCTCCGAAGGAATCGACCCCGCGCGCCAGGAATCGACGCCACGGTCACCATCTGCTCCAACTCTGGTCGCTGCCTTCGCTATCGTTTCCGGCTGCACCTTGCTGCACCGACCGCCTCCTCGTGCTTCTGGTGAGCATGCGGTGCTTAGGCACCACCCCGTGCCTTACCTCCTCTTCTCTGTCATGCTCGTGTCACGCACCACCGCACACTGCCGCCAGTCATCGTCGCCCTCCTCACTTCGGCGACCAAATAGGGGCGGAGTCGCCACTTTTTGGTCTTTCGCGATGAGGCCCGTCATGTGCCGCTACACGCGCAAGCTCTCGATGCCTCCTGCTGCGGATTCGTGCAAGGATCAGAAGATCAATCCCTTGCTGACGTCAGCATGACGTCATGCCTACGTCATAATCCCCTTTTGTTTTATTTAATCTTGTATGTAATTTTCTTCTAGAAATATAAATATGCCATGGGGCCCAGTCGTCAAAGACTGGGGGTAGCCTCAGTCCCAGTGAGAATAGCCCGGACCCCGTGATGACATCAGCCTGAGCTCAGAGTGACATAATAAATCCTTTAACCTTTTTCAGAAATTCCAGAAAATGAATAAAACTTGTAAATTCAATAAGTAATTATTTATAACTCAGAAAAATATGTATAATATATCAAAATGTTCATAAAAATGAAATCTATATATCTAAGTTATAATCATGCATTTATAAACAACTTCAATTGCAAGTTAATTAGAAGAACTAAATGTACCCCTCTCATATGAATCTGGAGTTTCCATGAGTTAGGGTTTGTACCCCTCGGAACCCCGATTACCCCTCAGAACCCCGATTAAACTACCAAGCATGTCTTAGGGTTGCTTTTCAATACAATTCAACTTGTCATATCATCATCCTTACTTGATCATTGCATTGATGCCATGTGTTGATTATTTCCTTTCTTTCCGGTGTTTGGTTCTTCCTCGGTAGAATATGATATCGAGATCAGAATTGAGATTGAGATTGATGACCGAGATCAACATCGTCGAAGCTCGAAGACCAACACTTGATCAACTCTAATCAAGTCAAGTACCAGGTGTCCGAAGATCTGCTTATTGGTTATCAACAGGCAAAGGCAAGCGAAGCCCCACACATACATATGAATCCTATGCTTTCAAAGTATTTCATTCTTGCCATGTGCATACGATTCCAAAGTCTTTTATCGATAGATGGAGTAATCCTATCTGATGCATGTTACCTTTGAAGCCTATATTCCCTGATCCACTGCTCCTAGCATAACTAGGGTTTGGCTTGTGAAGCGTTGCTAGAGCTATTATATCTGTTGTGCTTAGCCATGCTAAGTTGTTACCATTGGTCCATCCGGTTGATGAATCAGAGCTGCGAATGAACCTCGTTTGACAGGATGACGTGGTATGATCAGAGATGAAAGTTAAACATGCTAAGGCTTGTATGGGAGGCCACGATGGGTTGTGGTTTTTGTAGTCCCATACTTGCCACTACTAGGACCTGGGTTCTTGTCTCTTGAATCAAGACGAGCGTACAGCCACACGGGGGCCTGGAAACCCCCTCGACCAACTAAATTGCCTAGTAGATTCCATGAGTCACATAGTTCGGGCATTCCATTCGACATACGCATATTGGTTGTTCTTGAATGGAGGTGAAGGAGGTGCATTCATATAGGTAGGTAAGCGTGACATGGAGCAAGAGATGCCCGACATCCGTAATATTGAATCCTGTTCACATCTCTAGGGACCGGCTTCGGGACTCGACCCATTACGGCGGCATCTCCTTAGTGCGTGACTCATGGTCTCAGTGAAAGCAAGGTAAAGGTCGTGGTCAACCACTCTCTACCGGCCTTCCAAGGAATAGGGCTAATAATGTTTGGCATTAAGAATTGTTTGGTACGTGTGGGTAAAGTTGTACACCCCTGCAGGGTATTAATATTTTCGAAAAGCTGTGTCCGCGGTTATGGACGACTTGTGAACGGACGTGATAATCATAGAGAACTTGAACCTAATCGTAAAACTTCGTAGATCAATGTGTGCTTAAGGATGCTTCCTCATGGGTGCGAGGGGTGATCCTAGTTGGTAGGTTCAGCTGATAATGATTCGGTGGATATCAAAAGATGATCAAAGCTAGATATACCCCTCTCTTATCTTGTTTTAAAATATTCTGATTAGTCGAGATTCGTCTCCCTCTTGTTTAACAAAGAAAGATGGCTTTATGCAAAATAACTTCACCAGCCATAAGTCTTGCGGATTACACCCTGTACTCACCCTTGCTTCGTTGATACTTTTGCAACAAAGTAAGTGTTACCATAGATGAAAAGTTCTTTACGGCATCGACATTGACGAGTAGCTTGGGGTTCCCAGTCGGCAGCCTGGAATCTATGGGTTGGACATCATCGTTATGCTTCAGGCCTCTTAGGCCATTTGTTAAGTTTGCTATACTTAATAGCATAATTTGCTTTCCGTTGTTTGATGTCTATGGTTAGTGACCTATGACTGTAATATTTTGGTTCTTCGCTTAGTTATGAGATTGCTGTAATAAATTTTGTGTTATAGGGTCACTGTTGTGTTATCAATTCTCTCTATGTACGCTTCCGAGAATTAGGTTAGGCTTATATCAGACAGAGGTCTAGGATTTGTCTAGCCCTAATCCCGGGGGTGTCACAGGTTTTGGTATCAAAGCAGTACCGACTGTAGGGAACCCTTTCTATTGGTAGACGTTGAGTCTAGTACTTGTGAAAACTATTTTCAAAGATGAAAATTATGAGCGAAAACTCTCCTATGCTTATTTTTCACCTTATTCAATTTCGCTCTAACTCTGGGTCATCTTATCTTGTGTTGATTTGGAAAAAGTTTTGCTTGTCTTATCTTTTAAATCTTAGGTGCCTTTCGTTTCTCAACCAGTTGACCTAGTGTTAAGTTCTTCAAAGTCTGGTGTGTGTGTTCCTTGTTTCCCTTCTTTTGTTTCTTATTAGAGATTTCTTTCCATCTTGATCTCTCTATCTTATGGACCACAACATCATGTTGATGGTTCCACAATGTCCTGTTCTAGGCTTTGAGGTTTCCTTTCGCCTCGTGATCCTCCTTTTTATTCTTTTGGGTCCTTCAAAAGTTGTTTCTTCTCTTAGAAGCTACTCGTGAATACTATTTGTAGTGTACCTCTGTCACTCAAGTAGTAGTTACTCCTTTCTCTAGGTTTTAACCCTTGGACTTGAACCTAAGATCCCCGATTGTGCTAGATTCTGGTGTTGCGAATCTTGTACATGACGCTGACCTTTAACCCAAGATCCATTTTATTGACCCATGTCATTAATGTTCACATATTACTTCAGGATGGGTAGTACCTACTGGTATAGCCTTCAAGATTGTGGATATTGTCGCTATTGAAAAGTGACAATTAAGGACTTCCCCTACCACATGCTATGGCATATGTTCTTTAATGGAACCAAATAGATCATGACAAGAGTACTCCTCGTGAGTCCCATTTCTATACTCGTGACTCTGCCACACCTCCCTTTCCTACGCATTGGTTTTCGGAAGGTTATTGACTTATGCATCCACATCTCGGGATTCTATCCTGAGCATGTTCTTTCTCGCTTGTTGTTTCCCGACCTCTACCTACCAGTTGGTAGCCAAGTAGTAAATGTGCATTGGTGTCTTCCGATGCATGATAATCTTATGGTCTGTCGTCACAAACCATTTTGGGATGTCAGGAGAAACAAACTCCAGTACCTTGTCATTTCTAGGACCAGGTCAAAGTGTTGTAATCCGCAGATTAAGAGGCATTGAGTGTCTTTCATTTGTTCTACCTTAGAGTATTACACTCCTTTACATCAAGAGTTTGTGCTGAGTTTCATGACCCTCTTAATGAAGTGATGCTCTCACACATGTTTACCTACCCTTCTCTGAGCTGTCCGTGATCAGGAGTGTTGTGCGTGCGTTATGATGTGGTCATCTAAGATTCTTAGCAATTCTTATTGCGTTGAACTTCAAGGACATTTGTGTCATTTTTAGCGATGGTTAATCGTATCACTAAGCGAAGAATGATTGTGCTACCAAGTACGTTATTCTAATGCACTCTCCTCGGTCAAAGAGTTAAGATTGTGCCGAAACTCTGAGATTGTGTCCTCTTGCTTTACCAAGCAAGATTCCTCTCGAACTAAGTGACATATAGGTGGTTCGTGATATTCTAGATGTCTACTAGGAGTATCACCATGTTGCCTCATGACCGTGTTGTCATGTTTTTGAGAAAGTTAGTTCTCTGAACTAATCCTTTCTCCAAGGATCCGTATTGGACACCCTGAAGTACTTGGTTGAGCTTAAACAACAACTTGGAGAGTTGTAAGACAAAAGTTCTATTCAACTTTGTTCCTCCTTAAAGGGATGTCTAGTTCTATTCGTGTTGAAGTAAGATAATATGTCCTTCATGGATATGTTATATTTCCACGCCTTTGATTTGATTTGGGCAATCGTCAAATCAAACTCAGTTCCAAGGACAATTCTGATGGTGTATCCACTTGTGATGTCTCACTTAAGTACATCTTCATGTCCTCTGGTCTGACCATTGTTTATACCATGTTCAATAACATATGAGTCCATCTTAATGGAGTGTCTCGATAAGATTCATACGCAACATTTGGTACCAATGTTGGAAACTTTTGAGAACCATGCCCATGTCATTTCGAAGTATGTGCTCTGGATGTTAGAAGTAACTTTCTCTAGTTAACATGCAACTATTGAAAGATGCTGTCATGAATCTGAGTAGAGTTGTCTTTGTTTCCTCAGGAATCATTTCAAGTTAGTCAAGCATGTGCAAAGAATTCTTGATATGGTAGGTTGATACCTTCACATCTCGAGAAGATTTTCCAAGCACACCAAGCCACTTATTGATTTGTTTACGGAAGATAAGAAGTACAACAAAACTTCGATATCCTCCTAAATGTTTCCTAACAAGGATTCAATTGTGTTTCATTGCAAATAACTCATGTAGGTGCAATTGTCGTCTGATAACTTGCTAATACATGTGTTCCGCAATATAGCTCATCATTTGGAGCTTGACAATGTAGGCCGTGTCATGAGAATCCAGTGACTTTACCTCTGGTAAATGTTGCAAACCTTCTATTCGGACATGTTGAGTCTGAAGTATCTTTCCGCTTAACCAAGGCTAAATCTCAAGCAGAATTAATGGTTGGTGTTTCCCAAGGTTTTGACATAGATATCTTTGTGAATCTGGCAAAATTGATGTAATGGTTGACACAATTAGCCAGAAGACCTATTGTCACATTATGAATCAGCAATAACAACCACTCTTCATCAGGTTTCTTCTATGACTTATTGTAGGAGTTGTGTTTATGGTTTCCTTTGTATCCGAAGTCCAACCTTTACTTGATGACTGGTTAAAGGCTTGTCAGTAGCCTGATATTGGTGTTTCAAACATCAAGGAGAACATTTAAAGTAGTGTTGCTAAATGTCTCTCGATCGATCCTCCAGATCCTTTTACGTTGGTAAGAATTTCGTTGTGCCAAGTACTTGGAGTCTGAGAATGAAGTTTATTTCTTCTCGTGTCATCAGGAATCTTCTCCACTATTCATCTTGGTGGTGTAAAGTGATATCATGATCTTGGCAAGGATTTTAGTAGTCCTAGATGAATAAAGAGTTTCTTACACATGTTCAAAGAGCGACCATGATTTTGGTGATCAACAGTTTCTCTTGTTACATGTTCCTTGTGACTCTTATGAGTCATCTCCACAAAACACCTTTCTGTCTTGGCCTTTGGTTGAATGAAAGAGTGACCCTTCTGTGTCAAAAGTAGTTCAACATCTTGGTTTTGTTGGTATCTATCGTTTCCACCTATAAAGCTCTATTAAGCTGTTTAGTAGAGGTTTATCTCTCGAAGTCTGTGGTCATGTTTCTTTTGTTGGAAGCTTTCTTCCCTCAAAAGTCAAAACTCTTCTGTATTTCCTTGGTCTCAATCCTTATGAAGACCATTTATCTGTCACCTTGAAAACCATCTCCTCTTGTTTCCTCCGTTACCTTGGCATGTTTCATGTTTGTTGGCTCTAGAGATGTTTCTGAAGCATCTATCCATGAGTTGACCATGAGATACTCAGTTTGTGTTCCGTGTCTTTTCCTCTCTTCCTTAGTGTGAGAATCCACCTCGAAGATTACGAAGCGCTTCGTCCACTCATCATGGTGGCATGGATCAACCTCTTCGAGAAGATCGTCGAAGTTTAGTGTAACCCTATTCCTTCTATCTTCCTACCTAGGAATCTCGGGTCGAGATTATTTTAAGGGGGATAGAATTTTAACAACCCTAGTTTTATTAAATAGTAATAAAGGTATGTGTGTGCATTCATGAGCATCATTTTATTTGATAAGACAAAAATAATTTAAAGAAAAACTTAAAACCCTAACCGTAGTTTCCTCTCTCTTAAATCAATTCGACATGGTCTTTGTATTTTGAAAACTATCAAAATGTTGGAGCCCAAATGGACTAAAAGGGCCCCACAGTATTTTAAATGTTTTACAAACCCATCTAGTATTTTTGAATGATTCAAAATAGAATGAATTTGAAATTACAAAACAGGAAATAGAAACAGAAAAAGGAAAAGTTCTGGAAATAAAAATGGAGACAGATGACCCTCTCAGGCCGCATCCCACCCGTCCCATCTCTTCTCCCCTTCTTCTTATCTCCCGCGCGGAGCAGCCAGAGCCCAGCAGCAGCCCATCCGACCCATACCACTTCATCCTCCCTGTTCGTCGTCTTCCTCGTCGCCTCCAAGCAGCTAGCTGTCGACGCCGGCGCCGTCGATCCCCACCGCCTTCTCCTGGCCGTCGGATAAGCTCTGGGGTGAGGATAAGAACCCCACGCTGCTCTGGCCTTGGCCTTATCTCTTTCCCCTCTCTCTCCCGACCTCCCTCTCGTGTCTTCCCTCTTAGCCCGAAACCCTAGACACTGCAGTTGCCTCCGACACAGCCGTTCTGAGTCTCAATAGCCTCGCTGATGTTGCGTTGAACCTCACCTCGATGATCCGAGCTCCCTCTTCGAAGGAATTGACCCCGCATGCCAGGAATCGACGCCACGTTCACCGTCTGCTCCAACTCCAGCCGCCGCCTTCGCCATCGTTTCCGGCTGCACCTTGCTTCACGGACCACCTCCTCGTGCTTCTGGTGAGCATGCGGTGCTCAGGCACAACCCCACGCCTCCCCTCCTCTTCTCTGTCGTGCTCGCGCCGCGCACCACCGCACACCGCCGCCAGTCATCGTCGCCCTTCTCACTCCGGCGACCAAATAGGGGCGAAGCCGCCACTTTCTGGTCTTCCATGACGAGGCGCATCCAGTGCTTCTACACGCACAAGCTCCCGATGCCTCCTGCCGCAGATTCGAGCAAGGATCAGAAGATCAATTCCTAGTTGTGCCTACATCATAATCCCCTTTCGTTTTATTTAATATTTTATGTAATTCTCTTCTGGAAATATAAATATCCCATGGGTCCCAGTCATTAGTGACTGGGGGTAGGCTCAGCCCCAGTGAGAATATCCCCAACCCCGTGATGACATCAGCCTGAGCTCAGAGTGACATAATAAATCCTTTAATCTTTTTCAAAAATTCCATAAAATGAATAAAACTTGTAAATTCAATAAGTAATTATTTATAACTCAAAAAAATATGTATAATATATCAAAATGTTCATAAAAATGAGATCTATCTATCTAAGATGTAATCATGCATTGATAAACAACTTCATGTAATAAATTTAGGTTCTTCGCTCAGTTATGAGCTCGCTGTAATAAATTTTGTGTCATAGGGTCACTGTTGTGTTATCAATTCTCTCTATGTATGCTTCCGAGATTTAGGTTAGCTTTATATCAGACATAGTTCTAGGATTTGTCTATACCTAATCTCGGGGGTGTCACATATGTGGTCAAGCGACTACCGCACGGTAAGGCACCTGGCCCTCAGGACTTCACCATGGAGTTCATCCAGACTTGCTGGCAAACCAAGGCTAACTCCATGATGGCCTTCGACAAGCTGCACCGATGAACCGACGAGGAATTCTAGGGCCTTAACCATTCCCTGATCATTCTTTCGCCCAAAAGTTGTGACGCTGCTGCCTTGGGAGACTACCGCCGATTAGCCTGAGCCATATCTTTGCCAAGATGGCGGCGAAGGTACTGGAATCGTGGCTTTCCCCGAGATTGGGTTCTATGGTGGACCTGAACCAATGTGCCTTCATAACGTTGCATTCATGACAACTTCATGTTGGTTCGTTAGACGGCACACCTGCTGTATAGACTCAAGGAACCTAGAGTCATGCGCAAGCTATACATTGGGCGAGGTCATGCTCAAGTTCTTGTCATTGTAAATACATGCATATCATAGAGAACCGCCAACGGGGTACCCCTTGCACATGATATAGGAGCTATCCCGTGATCAAAATGACAAGGCAAGCAGACAATGAGCATCTCAATGATCTTTTATTTACTATGTGCATAGTTTTTATTGAGGATGCTTCATACAAATGCTCATTATGGTGATGCTGCAAGTTTCCACCATGATTAGGCATGGTTTAGGCTAGCGGCCTAGGCGTTTCTCTAATACAATGTATAGACTCCATGAACTCACAAGCTCCCCTTTTATTTCACATCGTCGACATCCTTAAACAAAAGAGAAAAGTATCAACTGGATAGGATATCCAAAAAGTGTTGAAAGCGTTCCCCGTGACAGCACGGTTCTGCTAAATCCCAGCATATAATTTGCAAGCATATAACTTTCATGGACAAGTCATAATGGTTCAGGATTATTAAGTGCACGGAATAAAGTGTGCCATCAAGTTCATGAGAGCTTTACTAACTAACTTTCTCAAAACAGACAAACATTTTATTTGGAAGAAAACAAGGCATATAGAATATGCACTGAAATAGCAAATGATGCTAATAGGTAGGTATGGTGGACATAGTTGGCAATAATGGTTTTGGGGAGTTGGAAGCATAGGTAGAGCTTATACTCAGTGTAGGTGAAGTCTAGCAAATAGAGAGGGGGCGACAAACTAGAGACCAATAACTGTCATAATCATGCTTGCAACAAAACATGACTAATTATGGCATGAAAGTGATACAAGAACTCTGAGGAAAAATAAATCATCGAGGCTTACTGACTATTGATTAGTCATATGCATGCGTGAGCATGTGCCAAGTCGATTCACATGAAACTTCAGAGGAGGATACCACAATATCATACCAAAATATGAATAAAACAATGCAAGCAAACATTCATATGACATGCTACAAACTATTAGCAAGCTGGAGCTAATCATAGACAAGCAAGAACTACTAAGCATCCATTAGTAACATACATCTTACAAGAACAGGCTAAGCATGCTCACAATGATGAGTATATGTACAAAAATGAAAACAAATAGAGTTCGTTACCAGCCTCTTACCACACCTCGAGTTGTCTTAATCTTCATTATTGCCCTTCACTTGTGTGACTTGAATAATAACATGAAACCCAAATCCACTAAGGACGGCTGAACCCTGCAAAGAACTCACAAAACCATAGAAGAACAACAAATATTTTTTGGTGTTTTTTATTTTTTTAGAAAGCAAACAAAGCAAAACCAAACATAGAAAAGTCAAACCAAGCAAAGCAAAATATTTTTGGATTTTTCTTTTAAGGAAACCCAAAGCAAAGAAACAAAGAAAGAGAAACAACGAAAATATTTTTGGTATTTTTGTGTTTTTGAGAAAGCAGGAACAAGAACCAAAAAGAAAGAGAAACAATGGATATACAAAGAACCGACCGAACATGATATATAGATGAGTGTGATGTCGGTATACCTCCCCCAAGCTTAGGCTTTTGGCCTAAGTGGGGCTCAATCCCATGGTGACCAAGTAGGTGCACCTCCATAGTATGACTAGGAGGCTCCCTCGTCCTAGTACGAGCTCGAGGACTCCCCTGTGTAGTGTACATCGGGGTCATAAGATGGTGCTTCCTCCTGATAGTGTCCATAGAAGCTAAGAGAGCGCAACTTGTCACCCATATCCTCCTTGGAGCATGATAAAGGACCTTGTGAATTACTGAACAAAGTGGTTTGGGGTAGAGGGATCTCTCTCTCTTCCCCGTCAATAAACATCATTTTATAGACCAAGTTCTCAAGGGTAGAGCTAGTGGTGACAAAGTGGTGCGCCTTCATTGCAGCAAGATCAAGCCTCTGAGGAGCCAAAACTGTATCATTTGGATCAACAACAATGTCCAAGGCAGTAGCAAGATCAAGCCTCTGAGGAGCCAAAACTGTATCATGGCAATAATTCCCCCATAAATGGGTCCCTTAGCAGTTAAACGACGAGCAATGAGAGAACCACGATTGTACTTGGTATCATTGTTGATCGCAGCAGCTAAGAAAGCCAAATGATAGCTGGAAATATTACTAGTGTTCTCCCAACCAAGGATACTAGTGGCAAGATAGTAAGTGAAGTACCTAATAGCTGGAAGCTGAATGTTTCTTATCTTTCCCCGTTGAGCTCTACGGTTATCATCATTGGTTATCCCACGGTAAAGCTCCAACAAATCAGCGGGTTGAGCTAGAATCTTCTTTGCTGACCCAGCTATACCAAGTCCTAGAGCCTCACAAAATTTCTTCAATATCATATGGTAAGACCTGCCATAAACTTTGAAAGAAACATCTGGACTGAGCATGCTGTTAGTAAAGGAGAAGCTCTCCACAAATGTTTTAGTGAGCGTAGCATATTTCACGCTCTCATCTTGCATAAGGCTTGTTTGTCCAGCCCTCCAAACCAAGGTCATAAAATCATCAAGAATCCTAGCAGCCCGCAAGAAGGTTTGGCAAGGAAAGGCGGAGGGGTGCGCATCCCCTTCATCTCCCTCATCGCCGAATCGCGGAGTAATGAGATCCTCATTGTATGAGGGCCTAGCACGGGTGTATGATCTTCAAAGTCTTGCCCTTCTAGGGGCATCACTCTCAAATATCTCTCCAAATGTGTGGTTGTCCATGACCACTCTTTTCTGAAATTTTTAGACAAACATCAAACCAAGTAATTTCCAAGTTGATAAATGATGAGCAACTACTATAGGAACTTGCTAGAGGGATACAAATGCATCAAAATGAAATCTCTAAGCATAGAACAAGCATGCAAGCTCACACAACCTGACACCTATAGCAACAAAATACTCAAGATACAATCTATCAATCACAAATCTAATGGGACAAGTGGAGGAGGCACATACCAAGGAGCAATCCCTCCAAAAATCAGCAGTAAAGATGGGCTGAGCAAGGAGATCAAAATTCGCAAGCAAGAACTCGATCTTGAGAAAGTTTTCCGGTGTTTTTCGGGAGAGAGAAAGAAGATGGCTGTGAAGGGGCACCTTGAATGGGACCAGGTGGGCTAGACCCTCCTAGGCGCCACCCACAGGTAGGCCGTGCCTACCATCGGTGTGGTGGCCTGGGGTGGCCCCCTGGGTCACTTCAGGTGTTCCTCTGTCCCTTTTTTCAAGGAAAAATTTATTTTGATTTTTCTGGAATTTTTCGGGAAACTTTATTTTTGGCCAATTTTCAGGGTATGAAAATTGATTTTCTCACAGAAACAGTTTTTTCAGAAGAAGCAAAAGCAAACCAAAAGCCAAACTACAGAAGTTCTAAGACACTCTAATAAGCAAACAACTAACAGAACCAAAGCTAGCAAAAGAAAGGCAAATACTAGGAAGGAGAAAAGTAAAAGAAAACATGTATAACCACAGTGAAAACATTATTTTGTTCATAAAAATCCTTTTGTTAACAAGGTTGATCAAGTCTTGTTACAAAAACAATATTATATGAAACAAAACTTTGCAATCCACAAGGTGATTATGTTACCTCATACTTGATAGCAATGGTCCCAATCATAATAGTTTCTAAATTTTCTTGTGGAATGGGACAATATATTTCTCCAACCTTGATGCTCTCAATATTTTCAATGGAATTCAGGAAATAGCTTTTAGTAACCTTCTTGGGGAATAGATAGTCTGCTCTTTGTCATTAATATTGAATGTTACTTTCCCTTGATTACAATTGATGACATCACCAGCAGTATTAAGAAAAGGTCTCCCAAGAATAATAGACATATTATCATCTTCAGGCATTTCAAGCACAACAAAATCAGTCAGAACCAAGCAATTATGATCCAATTGAATAGGAACATCCTCACATATACCAACAGGAATAGTAGTTGACTTATCAGCCATTCGCAAAGATACATTAATTGGGATCAACTTTTCTAGCTGGAGTCTCTTATAGAGAGAAAAAGGCATAACACTAACTCCAGCTCCCAAGTCACATAAAGCAGTTCTAACATAATTATTCTTAATAGAGCAAGTAATAGCTGGTATACCTGGATCACCAAGTTTCTTTGGAACCTTACCATGAAAGGAATAATTAGCAAGCAAAGTAGAAATCTCCTCATTAGGAATCTTCCTTTTATTAGAGACAATATCCTTCATATACTTTGAATAAGGAGGTAATTTAATAGCATCAGTCAAAGGAATTTGCAAAAATAAAGGTTTCATCCACTCACAAAACTTGTTGTAGTGTTCTTCCTCCTTCGACTTGTGTTTCTTACCTAGAAAAGGCATAGGTTTCTACACCCAAGGTTCTCTCTCTTTACCATGTTTATTAGCAATAAAATCTTCCTTTGTGTACCTAGTGTTCTTAGTGTGCTTCTCAGGTTCTTCCGCACCTTCCTCCTTATCAGGAGACTCATTTTTATCATTTCCACTCTCAGTTTCAGCATCAGAGACATATATACTATTAGGATCTACAGCAGGTTCAAGTGGTTCCTCATCTACTTTATGTTTCTTTTTCTTTCTTTTACGTGGACTACCACTACTTTCACCTTGTCGAGAATCCTGCTCAATTCTTTTAGGGTGTCCTTTAGGATATAAAGGATCTTGAGTAGCTATACCACTCCTAGTTCTAATTCCATAAGCATGTTTATCTCCTGAAGCATTAACTAGCATATCTTTTTGTACCTTAGAAAGTTGATCAAGTTGGGTTTGAACCATTTGAAAGTGTTTACAAAGCATTTTAATATCATTAGAAGTTATTTCCACAATATCTTTCAACTCATTTATATCTCTAGAGTTTTCGAATAAATGATTCTAAACTTGTTTATTAAAATTACCTTGTTTAACAATAAAAATGTCAAGTTCCTCTAAACATTGTTCAGGAGGCTTACCATAAGGAATATCACCTTCATCAAAGTGTTGGAGAGAGTGTACCTCAATAGTGGATGAGTGGGGAATTGGCTTACATAATTCTTCTATAGGAGGTATATTCTTCACATCTTCAGCTCTAATACCTTTCTCCTTTAGACATTTCTTAGATTCCTTCATCACTTCATCATTTAATGCAATAACTCCCCTCTTCTTTGGTGTTGGTATTGGAACTGGTTCAGGCACAACTGGTTCAGGAGTAATAGGCCCAGGAGTATTTAGCTCAGTTAAATTCCAATCATCATAATTCTTGCTTATTTTAGCCATTAATTCTTCAGCATCTCTAGGAGTTATTTTCCCAAAAACACAATCAGCAAACCTATCTAGGTAGATCCTAGAATCATCAGTTAGTCCATTATAATAAATATCAACAAGCTCATTCTTAGGTAATGGACATCCAGGATGTGCATGAATGAAGGCACATAACCTTGTCCATGACTCATGCAATTTCTCTTCTTCTCCCTATTTAAAATAAAAAAGTCTGTGCAAAGCAGCATGTCTAGCACTCGGAGGAAAATATTTCTGGAAGAAAGAAGCAATCAAGCAATCAGGGCTATCAATGGAACCAGGAGGTAATCTATTAAACCAAGCCATAGCTTCTCCTTTTAGTGAAAAAGGGAAGATCTTAGTAACAAAGTACTTGCGCATTTTAAAATCATCAGAGAACAAAGCACTCATAGTAGAAAGCTCATTCATATGAGCCACACCACTTTCATTTTCAGTCCCACAGAAAGGTTCTTTCTCAACAATATCTAAATAGGATAAATCAAGAGAGAAATCATAATCTTTATCTTTAATATCTATGGGAGAGGTGGCAAAGTTTGGATCAGAGGAAGCAGACTCTGTGGGACTTCCTCTTATGATTTCTCTAAACAATCCTAGCCATGTTCTCCATATATAGTCATATGTGCTCGCAATGAGAACTTGCACAACATCTTCTGTCCAGCCAGCCCATGGCAGCGGGGCCTCTATGGAACTACTGGCAACTAAGGTGGTCCTTTTAATAGAGCATCAGAGCAAAGCATTAACACTCCGTGAACACATGTGATCCTCACACCACAGCCATCCCCTTCGGTTGTCCCAATTATTGTCATTTTGGGGCCTTTGGATCCGAACAATGATATGTGTAAACAACTTGCAGATAAGATCACAAACAATACTATCATAATGATTGAATAATAAGTTAAGATCTGCGATCATGGCACTCAGGCCCTAGTGACAAGCATTAAGCACAACAAGTTGCAATATAGTCAAATAGCACTAATAGAGATACTAGGCACTATGCCGTAACAGATCTTATTTGATTACATGATAGAACTCATCCAATCCCTACCATCCCCAAGCCTATAGCGGGGGATTACTCGCTCATGGATGAGGGAAACATCGATGGTTGATGGAGATGCGTTGGTGATGACGATGGCGATGATCCTCTCCAAATTCCATGTCCCGGCAGGGTGATAGAACGGAGTTTCTGGATCCGAATCTTGGTTTCTGGAGGCGACGGTGGAGCGGAACTCTTTCTGGAAAACTATCGAACCCTCCTCTGTTTTTAGGTGGATAGGCAACTTATAGGGGCAGAGGGAGGCCGAGAGGGTGCCTAGGGTGGCCGCACCCCCCTAGGCACAGCTAGAGGTAGGCCCGCCCCTGGCAGGGGTGTGGGACCCTAGGCCCCTTCTCCGTCTCGTTTTCTGGCTCCGTGGGTCTTCTGCTGAAATATAATTTTTGGCATATTTTCCTGGATTTTTCCTGATAGTTGATTTTCTGCACAAAAACAAGACACCAAGGTAATTCTACTGAAAACAGCGTCAGTCCGCGTTAGTTGTATCCAAATCACACAAGTTTAGAGGATAAACAATAGCAAAAGTGTTCGCAAAAGTAGATATGTTTTGGACGTATCAAGGTGTCGAGCACATCGATACCAGGCTTGAGCCTGAGCGCCAGATCAGCAATGGTATGCGGCTGACCCGTCTCTGGCCAGATGTACTGGAAGAACTCAATGCCAACATTGAGGACCACGTCACTCTCCTCAACCAGAATGCTCACCAGATCACCAGCTATGAGCTCACGACCAGCTTCCACCGTGGGCAGGCGGGCGACAGCTTGGTCAGTCAACTATGGGTAGTGAGATGCAGCCGGGCAAAGAAGGAAGTCAACAGCCAAAAACAATAATTCATCTCCAGGCGGAAAATGGCAAAGCATTGCAAACTTACTGACGACCAACTCAGCTATGTGCTCAAGTTATGACTTGGCATCCCTCTCGCGGGCCCGGGCCGTCTTGAGAAACTCCTCCTGTTCGGCAGAAGTCTCCTCCAAGGTTTTGAGTTCCTATGCTTGGGTGTAAGCAGCCTTCTTGCCTCTCTTAGCCGCAACCTCCAGCTTATGCTTCGCCGCCGCCAGCTGGTCTATTTGCCCCTGGCGTGTCTTGTTGGACTTCTCTAGCCACGCGACCTCACCGTTCAAACGCTCCACTTCCTTCTCCTCCACAATAATGGTTGTAGGAGGGTACCCGATAGTCAACAAAAAAAGGGAAAGGAGGATAATCTCCAAGACAGATCAGAGGAAGCAATCTTATGACCCAACTCTTGCGTACTTGTAGCAGCCTCTGAAAATGCTTTCTGCAGAAGAAGAGAGATAAGAGGTGAAACAAACAAAGACTAGCTGAAAAAGGCCAATCTGGCTACAGAAAAATCGTCTATAAAACAAAGATACGGACAGAGATACCTACCTCCAAAGAAACAGACAAAACTCTGGCTTCACCAAGCTCCCACTCCATCATCTCCACCAGGTGGCGAGCCTGGTCGAGAGAGACGGGGACCACGCCGGAGAGCTGGATGGCACCCGGCATAAGAACAGCCAAAGCTAGCCTAGAAGCCACGCGTGATAAGATCACCATGACCTCGTCATCATCAGCGGCGACGCGTGAAGGCGCAACCACCACCAACTCAGATCCCGTGGGCCCCGAATCCCCCTCCTGGATGTTGTCCCCAGCATCCGCCTGCATCGGGGTAGTCGACACCTCCTCATCCGGTTGCTCGACGATGAACATGGCCGGACCGCCTGGATCATCACACCAGGCAGGGTTCACGCCAGACGTCGGGTAGACGAGGGGGTTCCAGAGCCTTGACCGGCCACGAGGAGCTGCGCGACCCGCGAAATCGCAGGAGAGCGGTGCAGCGATTCCGCGGACGATGAAACTTGGGAGGGTGCAGGCGGAGGCGACGCGGTCGGCGCAACACTAGGGAAGCCAAGGCGGGTGCAGCCGGTTCCGCGGCTGGAGCTGATGGTGAAGTGGTGGCGGCAGCGCTTAGAGCCACCCAACGACATCGCCTCACTAGAAAAGATCCCAAGCGGTTCAGCAAAAGAGCAAAAAGATAGGAATAGTCAAAAACAAGGAGACACCAAAGCACTCACTTGACAACAGAGGGCACGGTGTTAGCTGGCTGCAGCCGACTCGTCCTCTTCTGCTCCGTGACAGCCGGGGCGGTGGTGGACGTTGCTCTCTTCCCTTGGGCACTCACCGCGGCCTTGGATTCCCGGGCAGCCTCCTCCTTGACGGCTGCAACACCACGTACAGGAGCGTCAACAACAACCCCCAAGGGCAAACTAAAAAGGAAACCTTAGCCTGAAATTACCATGGGCATCTGAAGGCCCGTCGTCGGTCCGGACAGGAAATCCCTCCGGCTCTGTCTAGGGGTACATCGACAACTTTTGGTTCGGGGTGAAGGTGTGGAGCGTGTTGTCACCGACACCGTCCCTCGATGTGTTGGGCCGTAAAAAGCTACTCAAGGGGGGAACATAAGGCACTCAAAGAAACCCTTCAGGAAAAGAATCCATCCAGAAATAAGAAACAACTTACCCGAGGAGGCAGCGGCCGTGGTGGTACGGCGGGCACGCATAATGCCAGTTAGCCTCCAGGCGGAACCTGGATATCATGGCGAGCCAGTTCCATAGGGCCTCATACGGCACATCCAGCCAGGACGTCCAGGTCAGGTCGTTGACGGTAGAAAGATGGCACATCTTATGCGACCACTTCTGGAGCAAAAGCACCCTACACGCCATCCAGGAAAGCGCAATGTCCCGGGAGGTGATCCGGTCCGTCGCCACCATCGCCTCCACCCGGGCGACCATCCGGTCGATGTCCGCCTGAGCTCCCATCCCCTTCACCGACCAGGCCTTCTGCGTCAACGGAAGATCAGCAAATACCGGTAGCCGGATCCAGTCCACATCGATGGAATTGCTCACATAAAAATATGAGCGCTGCCACAACTTGACGGTGTCGGGAAGGTCAAACTGCAGCACTGGCGAGGAGGACTGAGGGTACACAATGCAGCAGCCTGTCTCCGTCAGCGGGCCATCCTTGTCCGTGTTTTGAGCCTTGAAGTGGAAGAACTTCAGGAAGTTCGCCACCTCGAGGCAAACCCCCAAGTATGATTGTAGCATGTCGCGTGATGCGACAGCTGTGCAATGGCGTTGGCGCCAAGATGATGGAGTTGGAGTTCGAAGAGCTGGAGGAGTGTCGTGGTATTGCCGACGAGTAAGCCATGGAGGGGTCCTCACAGTGCGTGTTTAGAGATGTGGGGGAAGGCGGACGGTTGACTGGTACGAGGTAACACAACTTACCCAGGTTCAGATCCCACGACGGTGGCGGAATCCTACTCCTTCTATAAATCACTATAAGGGCAATACGCCGAGTTATAGAGATTGGTTCGCTGTGCGAAGTTATATGAAGTTGTGCCCTAAAGGCTCCCATAGGACCGACTTATATAGTCGCCAGGTCCTAGGGTTACAGGGAAAAGTCCTAGCCGGACAGGTTACAGAGTCCTACACCATCTATTACTAGTCTTGCGTGTCTTGTACTCCAACGCTCCGGGTACGTCGGTGACTCCAACCGTAGCCTTCCTTTATCCGGCATGGGCCTCCCTTATGGATCCATCTAACTGGGCCGCCCAGCAGGCCATGGTCCATGCTACCAACTGTGGGCCACCTGGGTTATCCGGATAGGAGACATGCTATGAGGATACCCATATAGCATATCCCCAACAGTAGCCCCCGGAGAACTCTGAGATCTTGCGTCGTCTTGCCTCTTCACGTGGAATGCTCCTCCTAGATGGATGTCAGCAAATCGTCAAGCAATATCTTGTAGTCCTCCCAAATAACCCTGCAAGGTTTTCTCCGTCTTCAACTTGTAAGTCAGAGAATTGCTGAATCTTCCATCGTACTCTTCCGTAGCCGGACTGGATCCATCCATGCCAGAATCTTCTGATGTGATGGCTCATCTACCTATGTTAGCTAGGGCGATGTAGACGTAGGACAGCGACGCCTCGTAACTCACACATGCAGAGAACGCAATCATGTCCACTTTCCCGCGCGAGCGATATGAACCATTGGCGGTGACAGTTGGGACGTGCGAAATTTCCGCGCACGTCCGCACACACGTCGTCTACGCGGCAATCGTCCGGTCAAGCTGCACGAATCTTGATTCTGGAGATCATAAATAGTAACAGCGGTGGAAAATTTACTTTTCACCTCATTCTCTCCTCGCATCGCCTTCTTCCTCCTGCGAGCGCCTCCTCGAGCTCTCCGCGCAACCTTGTGAAAAACCCTAACTCCCAATCTCGCCAGTCACCTCCAAACTTGCGCAATGGCCAGCAGCAGCTCTACTCCCTCGATGGTTGCGTCGGGCGAAGCCGCGGCGAAGCCGGCGAGCTCCGTTGTCATGCCCCCAGAGGGCCTGGTCATCCCCATCTCCGCGGTGTTCGATACCACCGGTGGCGCTAGAGCTGCAGGAGGAGGACAACGACTCCCACAAGGGCGATTGGGGCGGTTCGGACATCATTGACCGTGACATCAAGGAGCTGATCATCGAGGGCTATCTCCCCGCGACGGAGGGGCTCTCTTGGCGGGCGGCGCTGGCCAGCGAGGTCACACCTTCTCCCCAAGCCGGAGAAAAGGTGTACCTCAAAGCACAATTGGTACGCGGCGTCTCCCTGCCCATCTCTAACTTATTCCTTTCCGTCTTGAACCACTACCGAGTCCAGCCCCAAAACCTTTCTCCCAATAGTATCCTAGCGCTCAGCAATTACGCGGCGCTCTATGAGGGTTACTTAAGGATTAAGCCTAGGCAAGATATCTTCATGTATTTCTTCACCGTCAAGCGTGAAGCCGGAGCCAGCAAGGACGAACTTAGAAATTGTGGCACCATAAGCTTTAAGATCCGTCCTGGCCGACGGTTCCCCGACATTGTTGGCCACGAGTCCTGGAATAACTGGCAGCGTACTTACTTCTACGGCCCAGATATCCCTCTGGCTAGCCGAGAAGTAACATACCCGGACTTCGTCGATGGAGCCGCCGCCGAAACATCGACATGGAGATCCTAGGCTTCCCTTCCTTCCGACATCAACACTTCCCACGCCGTAAGGTGGATAGAGTGGTTCGTAGAGACAGGTTTGACTGGCTTGGACCTAGCCATGTGCTGGTTCATCAGGCGAATCCAGCCTCTGCAGCACCATGTGAAGCTGATGCACGAGTATACCAGCGATAGAAGGGATAGCCTCCGCATCTCCGTGGACAATTTCTCGAGTGACTCCGTCAAGCTCCGCCTCAAGGACATCGTCAAGGTGAAGGACAAGAAGCGTGGCTTCACCATCACCTACGACATGTTCGTTGATAGCAAGTGCCCAAAGGTAACTACTTATTTTCCGTGTATGACATGTACTCTAGTTCTTCCGTCTAGCCATTATCATCTTATCTAACATGGTGGTTCTTCACCTTATAGCTTAGCGACATAGATGAGGACAGCATGGCTCGTCAAATCTATGATCCAAATATGAAGGATGTCACCATCGTGTCCGACGACGATGCTCCATTGGAGCGAAAGCGGAAGTGCTCCACCTCTGGCGTTGCCGACGGAGGCAACAAGAAGAAGACGGAGGGTGGAGCCTCCAAAAAGACTACCGCAACCCTGTAGGCGGAGAAAAGAAAGACTACCGGGATCCCTTTTGCCAAAGCACCCCCTCTTGTGTAAGCTTCTTTCTCTCCGACATTGTCTATTTATCTGTCTTGTTCCTGTACAGATGCATTTTGCACGTTTCAGGAAGAAAGCCACGACCAGCTTGAAGAATACCTCCAAAACATTGGGGGCTTCTAGAACCATCAAGTACATGCTGCATCGCGATGCATCTCCCGCCATCGCACCTACTACTCCCAGCGTCAAGCCCTCCTCCGCTCCGACAAGCTCACAAGCCAAGGAAGCATCTGGCCCTTCCGCCATGGAAGTGGACTCAGGTGCCTCTACAGAGATTGCCGTCGTCGGTGAGCAGGCGACGCAGGAGAGTGCCGCACACTCAATGGCCGAAGCTCCGGCTAAGGATGCCATCGGTGGCGGTAAGGCGGTGGTGGAAGCTAGTACTTCTATCGTAGGCGGTGCACCCACACCCAAGAAATCCATAGAGTATCCAAAGATAGTCTATCTGGTACTTACGCCGGATAGAACTGCTCTGGTTCCTGGTGCGGCGCCGACATCTCCGACGTGCGGTCTATAGGAGCTCCTCCGACAAGCAGAGATCTTGCAAGGAAACAGCGTATCCTTTGGCAAGCTGCTGGCCGAGAGTGCTACCAACCTCAAGATTATTGCACTTGTAATTTTTATTTGCCTTTTGCATTTCATATGAGTATCCCACTGTAGCCCCCGAGGATTTAGACGGAAAACCATAGGTCTTTTGTGTCTAGATGCTCTAAGAGTGACTAAGCTAGATAACTTCTCACTGTAGCCCCCAAGCATGTAGTTTGAATGAATTATTCCGACTTGATGCTTTAAGAGTAGCATACGCAGTGGTTTATAAATTTCAGTACTGTAGCCCCCAAGCCTCTAGTTGTAACTGAATTAGTTCCGACTAGATGCTTAAAGAACAGCTAAGCATACATACGAGTTAAAAACTTTATACTGTAGCCCCCAAGCTTCTAATCGAGAACTAAATTAGTTCCGACTAGATGCTTAAAAAAGACTAAGCATATTGCTGAGTTAAAAACTCTCGCTGTAGCCCCCGAGCGTCTAGGTGGAAAATTTCCGGCTAGATGCTCCAAGTAGACCAACCAACGGTTAATTCTTATTTTTTCCACAAAACGAGAATGCTTGGAGGGGCATGGCCAACGACAAGTACCAGAAGATGCGCGCGGAACTGGAAGCCGAAAAGGGTAAAACTGCCTTCTTGAAGGAATAGATCATCAAGAGCAAGCGTCTGTTTTTCCTTTCTTTTTCGTATTCCGACTTGAACTTGTGTATTCTCCGAGTACTCACTGTGTACTTTGCTTTCTCTGACTTGCAGAAACCATTGCCAAGGCTAAGGACATTGTCGAGCAATCCAAGCACATTCAGGAGCTGGATAGCAAGAACAAGATCCTTAAGTAGGAGAGGAAGGACATGCTGAAGATGCATGAAGAATCCATGAAAGCCCTGCAGGACTCCGCCACCGAGGAGATGAACCGCTTGAAGGAAGAAATCGCTATCTTGAAAGAGCAGAAGAGAGCTGCTGATGAGCAAAATCAACGCCACCATGAAGCGTATAAACTCCTCCAGTAATATCGGGACTCCTTGGCGGATACCCTCTGGCAAGCTGAGGCTAGCATCTTCAGTAAGTGATTCTCCGTCTTGGATTTCTATAAGCTGGATACTCTGAATTTTTGAACTCATGTGCTCCTTGTCGGAATTTGCAGCTCCTATGGGTTTAACCTGTTCGCCTCCTCCAGCAAAGGAATGAATGGTTCTTGTCGGCAACTTCATCAACACCGCCATCGCGCAAGCCAAAGAGATTGCCAAGCCCCTCCAAATCAACATCAAGGCATCAGACTCTGTGGCGAAGTTCTCGGAGATCCTGTGCCGAGCCCCCGAGCGTATCACAAGCTGGAAAGCTTCATGTGCACGGGCCGGTGCAAGGATGGCGTTGTCAATGGTGAAGGCACGTTATGAAGATGCCGACATCGACACGGTGACCTCTGGCATTCCCAATGTAGATGACGATGGCAAAGAGATTAATCACGAATCCATCTTGTCTTCACTCACAGGCTATGACACCAGAGTTGCCGAGTTAGTCGACGTCAACGTCTTCATGCCGATGAACACCATCAATGGCGGCAACCAAAGCTCCTCCGAGTCCCTTCACACTGCCGACTTTGAGGTTGATTCTCCTGCTACCGATGACGCTGCTTCCAAGTCGCCTGCGCCAAAGGAATGAAAAACAACTTTTAATATTTGCTTCACCTTTGATGCCTATGCGGGAAAAACTATGTATTAACTTAAGGCGAAAAACAATGTTGTATGTCCTGCTACTTAAGAAATAGTTTCCAGCATGTATATATTTTTAAAGCAAGGTTTGTCTTATCCATTACTTTGGTTCTTATGCTTGAATTTTCATGAGTCGGAAGAGTTGTTATCGAAACCATGCGCTCAGGTGATGATGCCCAATGGAATCGCCAATAACCTAAGCACAAAATCACCGACAATAAGTGCCGAAAGTCACTACTCCAGAATCGACATAAAAACGACAAAGAACGTGTAAACCAGAAAACTTAAGCTAACGCTCGTAGTCGGAATTTTCACAAGTGCAATCGCAAAACTTGTGCATAAAGGTTTTATATGATCCAAAAATGAACACTAAAGGAGGTAAAAGTCTCAGAAATATGAGTGAACCAGAGAGCTTTATTTCATTGATCATATAATAAGTACATAATTAGATAAAAAATACTAAGTGTAAAAAGGACGTAGCTGTGCTATGTTCCATGGCCGATCAAGCTCCGGGTAGTCATCATCCGGGTCACGTCTCTTACGCTTATGATCCTCATTGGGTCTATCCTTCAGTTCACGATTGTCAACGAGGTAGTAAGACCCATTGAGCAGCGCCTTGCTTATGATGAACGGTCCTTCCCATGGCGGGGATAATTTGTGTGACTTCTTCTGCTTAAGTCGGAGCACCAAATCCCCCTATTTAAACGAGCGATGCCGAACGCGGCGACTATGGTATATGCGTAGCTTCTGCTGGTAGATGGAGGATCTTTGGCATGCCAAAATGCGCTCCTCCTCGAGAAGGTCCACATCTAGGCTTCTGGATTCTTCAGCGTCATCTTCGTTGTAGGCGGCCACTCTTGGTGCATCGTGAAGTATGTTGGAAGGTAGGATGGCTTCTGCTCCATATACCATGGAGGGGTGTAGCCGGTGGATCTGTTGGGTGTAGTTCGTAAACTCCACAACAAAGATGACAATTCTTCCGCCCAGGCTCCAGCTTCTCTATGTACCGGTGCCTCAAGACGTGGCTTGATTCCCTGCAGAATTAATCTATTGGATCGCTCAACCTGACCATTGGATTGCACATGTGCCACAGATGCAAGGTCAAGTCGGATTCCCTTCTCCCAACAATAAGCCTCCACTTCTCCGAGTGACAAGTTGCTGCCGTTGTGAGTGATAATGCTATGTGGGAGACCAAATCTCACCACTATATCCCGGACAAACCTGAGGGCAGTTGCCCCATCAAGCTTTCTAATGGGTTTATCTTCTATCCATTTAGTGAATTTATCAACTGCTACTAGAATATGAGTAAACCCACATGGTGTCGTCTGTAACTGTCCCACCATGTCTAGCCCCCAGACTGCAAACGGCCAAGTTATTGGTATCGTTCGCAATTCTTCAGCAGGAACATATGGTTGTCGGGCATAATACTGGCATCCCATGCATGTTTCAACCAGCTTGTCGGCGTCCGCCTTCGCGGTCAACCAGTAGAATCCTTGCCGGAAGGCTTTCGCGACCAATGATCGAGGAGCGGTGTGATGCCCGCAATCTCCGAGATGGATTTCGCGTAGGATTTCCATACCTTCTAGCTGGGAAACACACTTTAGGTATAGACCAGTAGTGCTCCTTTTGTAGAGTTTTCCATTGATTATGGTATAACCCTTTGCTCGTCGTACGATTTGCCATCTTTCGACCTCATCGTCGGGAAAAGTTTCGTGTTCGAGATATTCTATGAACGGTTTTGTCCAAACCGGAGGGACCTTTGCCACCATGTGGACGAAAGAGTCAGCTCTATCCGGATTGTCGATGTCGGCCTCCTTCACGGATGGTGTACGTAGATTCTCTAGGAAAACTCCTGGCAGAATTCTTTTGTGCCCTGATCCAAGCTTAGCCGCCTCGTTTTGCTCCCTAGGCACATACTTGACTTCATATCCCAAGAAGCTCTTGGCTATCTTGTCCACTTCGTCTCGATATGCTGCCATCATATGGTTCCGCGCATTCCAGGTGCCAGCCACCTGCTGGGCAACCAAGTCGGAATCTCCACAGCAAACTATGCGCTTGATGCCAATATCCTTGGCTACACGTAGTCCGTGAATGAGTGCTTCATACTCCGCCATGTTGTTCGTAGCCTCGAAGTGGATCTGCAGAACATAGTGTAGCTTGTCTCCTGTTGGTGACTGTAGCAATACACCAGTCCTCGAGCCGTTGAGCAGCTTTGATCCGTCAAAGTGCATCACCCAGTACTCTGGTTTCGGAAACGGAGTAGCATCTGGCATCTCCATCCAATCTGCGATAAAATCCGCCAAGGCTTGTGACTTGATAGAACCGCGTCTCTTGTAGGTGATCTCGAAGGTGGCAAGTTCAATGCCCCACTTCACGACCCTTCCCATAGCGTCGTCGTTGTTGATAATGTCGGATAGTGGAGTCTTGCTCACCACTGTGATTGGGTGCTCCTAAAAGCAATGCCTCGGCTTCCGAGAAGCGAGGAATACTCCATAAGCTATCTTCTGGTAGTGCGGGTAACGCTGCTTGGACTCCGTCAAGACCTCGCTCACATAGTAAACTGGTCGTTGAACTCCGTGCTCATAGCCTAGTTCCTTCCGCTCTACCACGACAACGATGCTGATTACCCGGTTGGTTGCCCCCATGTAGATTAACAGGGGCTCTCCAGGATCGGGTGCTGCAAGGATGGGCGCTGAGAAAAGAATCTCCTTGAGCTGCTTCAATGCTGCATCTGCTTTGTCCGTCCACATGAATTTGTCCGCCTTCTTCAGCAACTTGTACAGTGGCAGAGCCTTCTCTCCAAGTCGGCTGGCGAATCGACTAACTGATGCAACACAACCTGTTAGTCGTTGAATATCCTTTAGGCATGTCGGACGGTTTATGTTTAAGATGGCCTTGATTTTCTCTGGGTTGACCTCGATTCCACGCTAGGAAACGATGAAGCCCAACAATTTGCCGGCTGGAACCCCGAAGACGCACTTCTTAGGGTTGAGCATCATGTTGTATTTCCGGAGATTATCAAAGGTTTCTTTTAAGTCGGAGATTAAGTCGTTTGACTTTTTAGACATCACCGCGATATCGTCCACATAGGCATGAACGTTCCGACCAATTTGGTCGTGAAGGCAATGTTGCATTGTCCGCTGGTATGTAGCACCTGCGTTTTTTAGTCCAAAGGGGTAACATAGCAAAATGTGCCGTATGGGGTAGTGAGCGAAGTGGCCAATTGGTCCGACTTCCTCATCTTGATCTGGTGGTATCTTGAGTATGCATCGAGAAAACACAAAAGTTTTGAGCCTGCCGTCGATTCAATGACTTGGTCAATGCGAGGAAAAGCAAACAAATCTTTGGGACATGCTTTGTTCAAGACGGTGTAATCAAGGCAAATTCTTAATTCTTTGGTTCCCTTTTTGGGGACAAGTACAGGATTGGCCACCCATCGGGTGTGAAGGACTTCTCGGATAAATCTAGCCTTACATAACCTAGCTATCTCTTTACCAATGGCGCATCTCTTCTCGTCTCCGAAGCGTCATAGAGGTTGTTTCACTGGTTTGCATTTTGGATTAATGTTTAAGCTGTGCTCGGCAAGTTCCCTAGATACACCTTTCATGTCGGCAGGTTGCCAGGCAAAGATGTCCCTATTCTCACGGAGGAACTCGACGAGCGCGCTTTCCTATTTGGGATCTAGGTTCGTCCCAATGGCGGTGACCTTGGAGGCATCGCCTACCACAAGTTCCACCGGCTTCGTCTCGATGGCGTCCTTGAATGCAGGAGCGGAGTCGGAGATTTGCTTCTTCGACGCGGGCATCTCTGAGTCATCGACCTTGCTCTTTATCTCTTTGAATTCTTCGCTGTAGAGGATAGCTTCCACAAAGGCTGCTTCACTAATCTTGCAGTCCCTTGCCTTAGTAAAGCTTTCGAAACGGTGATGACACCGTTTGGCCCGGGTATCTTGAGTTTGTTGTAGACGAAGCATGGCTTGGCCATGAACGTGTGGAATATGTCGCGGCCGAATATGACATGGTACATGCTCTTGAAGGGGACCACCTCAAAGGTCATGCGCTCTTGGCGGTAATTATTAACATCGCCAAAGGCAACCTGGAGTGTAATGCACCCAAGGGACCGAGCCTCCCGACCAAGAACTACGCCGTGGAAGATGGTGTTGGTCCGCCTTAGGTTTGCCTCCGTCAAGTTCATCTTCTGCAGTGTATCCAGGTACATGATGTTGATGCTTCTTCCACTATCCACCATACACTTGGTGAACTCCACGCCGTCAATCAAGGGATTTATGACCATGGCGTATTGGTTCTTTGTAGGAATAAGGTTTGTGTGGTCCGTCCTGTCCCAAGTAATTGGAACCTCCGACCAGCGCAGGTACTGGGGAACTAGGGGTAGAGTAGCCATCAGGATCATCATAGAGGTCTTCTGTTGTCGGACGGTGGGGTTGCCAAGGAAAGTATGGTAGACTGGCGCCTTCTTCACGAAGGGGTTCTTGCCCTTGTCGTCGCTCTTGGCGGCGTGCTTGGGGTCAACATCCTCGTCCATGTCACTTGAATCCTTGGACTCCTCCTCCTTCTTCTTCCCCTTGCCCTTGCCTCGCGGTCTGTTCTTCCGACTTCGCTTGTAGCCGGACTCCGGGTCTTCCTTGAGGTCGTTGAAGAACTTGTAGTGTCGATTGGTATGGGTGTCTTTACCGTTGACATCGAGGTGTACGAGGCACGACATATCGCGGTACTCTTCGTAGGTTTGGGGAACGCGGAGCGGTGCCGAGGTAGTTTCACTTCCTCGTTGCTTCCCACGACCAGCTCCCCGTCCTCAGCCATGTTGTCTGCCATCACCTCATCCTGCAAAAGTCATGGCGACCATATCGGGAGATTGCTTTTCTTCTGTAGCGGTTTTCCGCTTTGTGCAGCTGTTTCTCCGAGCTTGAGTTGGAACGGCCATTGCCGGCAGAGAGCCGCGAGCATCATCGTCGGCAGATGCGAACTCACTAGCCAACTGAATCATCTGGTTCAATTCAAGCTGGTGATTGTCCTGCAAGCGCTTAAGCTTATGTCGGAGCAACGTGCCCCTTTCCAACCCATCGATGAAGGCGGCCATGGCGGTCTGAGCGTGCACTCCTGTGCAGGAATTCTTCATGTCCAGCCAGCGGGAGAGGTAGGCATGAGATGTCTCGTCTTTCTCTTGCACGCACCGCTGTAGATCGCCAACAGTGCAGGGACGCTTGTACGTACCCTCGAAGTTCTTGGTGAATGCTTCTTGCATGTCCAACCAATTGCAGATGGATTTCTCCGGCAAGTCATCAATCCATTGACTGGCCGTGCCCGCTAACATCAAAGGGAGGTACTTGACGGCAATGTTGAGGTTACCTCAGGCAATCTCCACTGTGTTGCCGTAGTCCTGCAACCATTTGGCTGGCTTGGCGGTGCCGTCATAGGGCTTGATGGTCTTGTCAATCTGGAAACCATTGGGGTAAGTTGCGGACTGTATTGCAGGTCCAAGGCAACGTGGTCCCAGGTATGGTCCTTCCTGGGCCTCGTGGATCTTATCGATCCACGAACGTGCATCGTACGGCTGAGGGTTCTTCTTCTTCTTGTCAACAGGGGATGGGCTGCGTGAACGACGCGGGCCTTCTCCGCCATGGTGACTGCTAGGTGGCGACGGAGGCGGAGGTGGCGGTGGGTTAGCCTTCTTGCTGTTACCCTCCTGCGACGCCTCACGCCTGTCTCGGTTGCTTGTCGGACACGGAGGGTCATGGCGTGACCTTCTCTTGTGTCCTTGGTTGCGCTCTCCGTCATGATGGGTCTGCTCCGTGTTGTCGTGGATGACAATGCCGCACTGCCTTGGCGGGGGCATATCCGTATGATGGTGAGCCTTGGGATCTTCGTGATGTCGGGGTTATAGGGGCAGAGGCGATGTGCGACGAGGTCGGGCCTTTTCTCTGTTGTCGAAGGATATGGGGATAGCATCCTTCCTGTTGCGCGCATCCCTCCGTCTTCTTTCTGATGAACCCGTCTGGGACCCGACATCAAGAGGAGATCTGTCCCTTGGCGGCTTATGCTGGCTAGACTGGCAAAATGCTGGGTCAGACTCAAGCCTCTGAGAAGTGGCCTTTTCCTGCTGCTTCACCGCCTTGGCCACTAGGTCATAGACCTGGTCCACTGCTTCGGGCGATCTATCCTGCTCTAGAAGGGTGTTGGAGACGGCGAGATTGAGGAGTGGAGTGGGCATCACCTATTTGCCTTCACTATCAATGTATGGCTTGGCTTGTGCCGGCTTCGGGGGAGCCCATCCTAGGTTTCGCCATACACCAGGATCATTGATGACGCGAGCCGGAGCTTTCTTGGCCTTCTGCTGCTGCAGCAGAGTCTTGTACTCGGCCTCCATTGCTCTAGCTTTCTCTATGGACTTCTGTGCGTTGACCAAATCTCGATATAGCTTAGCGCCTTGCTCCGCGATGGCCTACGCTTCCTCCAGCAGCTACTGGCGTTTCTCGTCAAGCTGTCACGTTCCGGATATGAGCTACGGTCAGTGGCTCAACGAGGTGATTGTCGTACATCACTCTATCAGCTGGAGTAACTTGGGCAGCAGCAGACGTAGATTTCAGTGGCGGCAAGTTTGCGGTGTTGTTGTTGCTCGGGCCGGTGCCGATTTCCTGCGGCTGCTGCACTGGGTTAGGTGGAGGAGGCATGACCTTTGCACTATCATCATCAGCAGCAATAAGTGGCCCTTCCCCTTTTCCAGTGCTGTATCCAGAGCTTGTCCGGGTTGATCTTCATCCATCGCCGTCCCAATGGTGACGAACACCTCTCGAGACGTGACAGCATTGTTGGCTTGCTCGTCGCGGGTGTACTCCTCCTCCATCTCTTGCATGGAGGAGTCTAGCTCTTCTGGACTGGAATCTATCTCCTATGAATCTGCACTGAAGTCGGCATAGTCAATCACAGAGTCGTAGGGTGCCAGGACTTCCTCGATGACGGGGGGTGGAGGTGCAACAGCAACGATGATGATTGGAGGTGGCGACGCAGCTGCGACGATGGCGGCCGGAGGCGGTGGTGGCGGTGGCTGAATCGGAGGGGCTCCGTCAATGAGCACAAGCGCTGTCTGAGCTGCCGCTTCAGCCTCCGCGTAGTTGTTGACGGTGTTCACCATGCCTTCGAATGTAAGGCTTCCCGACGCCTGCTGCTGTCTTAGAGAATGCCGGAGAAGCGTGACATGGTCCAGTCCTTCCACAAAGTGACACATGGCATCGTCATTGGGGTAGTGGGCCAGATCGGCTCGTATGCGAAGCCACCTGGCCAGGTAATCGCGGGGGTTTTCGCCCTCTCTCTGAACGCAACGTGCCAGATCAAAGATGGTAACCACGCCGACGAACTTGGATCTCTGCTCTCCAGACGCACGGGCGAAGCCGGCGGACTTGCAGCGATCTTCCACCGTTATATCCTGCATAGGGGCGGTTTGGGTGGGCCTTGAATTTTTCCGATCTATGCCGGCAAACTCTGAAGAGAGATCCGACATCGATCCTTCCGCGAACGTATCCTGCCCGTAGGCAGTCCGTGTGGGCCTTGATGCTCCTCCGACTCCCAGGGAACTAGTGCCCAATTCGGTTTCGCCAATGAAGAGGTGGATGTCTCTGATAGGAACGATCGAACACCGCCTAGGGTTCATCTTCGCCAGGATCCAGAACTCGTCGGGAGGGACGATCGGAACGTTGCCGGAGAGGAGAACATGACCGATGGCCACGGTTTCACCGATTCCCGTGAAGATCTTGGTCCTCGACCACTGAAGAGCGTGAAGCACCTCTTGCCCCACGGTGGGCGCCAACTGTCGTGGTATTGCCGATGAGTACGCCATGGAGGGGTCCTCACGGTGCATGTTTAGAGACGTGGGGGAAGGCAGACGGTTGACAGGTACGAGGTAACACAGCTTACCCAGGTTCAGATCCCACGACGGTGGCGGAATTCTACTCCTGCTATAAATCACTATAAGGGCAATACGCCGAGTTATAGGGATTGGTTCGCTGTGCGAGGTTGTCTGAGATTGTCTGAAGTTGTGCCCTAAAGGCTCCCATAGGCCCAATTTATATAGTCGCTAGGTCCTAGGGTTACAGGGAAAAGTCCTAGCCGGACAGGTTACAGAGTCCTACACCGTCTATTACTAGTCTTGCGTGTCTTGTACTCCAAGGCTCCGGGTACGTCGGTGACTCCAACCGTAGCCTTTCTTTATCCTGCATGGGCCTCCCTTCTGGATCCATCTAACTGGGCCGTCCTAGCAGGCCATGGGACATGCTACCAACTGTGGGCCACCCGGGTTATCCGGATAGGAGACATGCTATAAGGATACCCATATATCATATCCCCAATAAGGAGGAAGTCGCTAACGGGAGGCCGAAGCCGCGGGCGAAGTGGGCGAGGAAGACGACCCGCTCCCCCGCCCGTGGCTCGGGCACCCGCTCCTCCTCTGGGGCAAGCCGGTGCTTCACCAGCCGCCGCGACGGGAGAAACCTTCCCCCCCGGTACTTGTACACTAGATCATCCATAACGAATGACCCGCACCAGCCTCTGCGTTGCTCCAGCAGCATGTCGGCACACGGGGAAGCCGTGACAGAAGCGGGAGTTCCCAGCGTACGCCTGGGGAACAACGGCGTCTCCGGCGACCAAGATCAAGTGGTGCGAAAAGTGGGAGAAAGATTAGAAGGCAAAGAAGGCAAGAGCCGGGAGAAAGGTGAAGTGGGGAGGCAACCCCCCCCCCCCCCCTGGCACAATTTATCATTGAAAGAGCTGTCTAGGAATAAAAAGGGTTTTAACCAATATATTGTGATTTTAACCAAAGAAACAATGGAACCGTCAAAATAAAAATATTATGCATCCATTAAGAGTATAGTTTCACATGTAAGATATTAAGTATGGTATGGTATAAGAAAAGCAAGAGAACACTCACATTGTCCCTTAGAAAAACTATAGGACAGAAGGGCATGAGCCATACACAATGAATTCTTGGCAGCAACAGAAGTAGGAATACAATAGCCTGCAATTGGCCACCAAAAACAAAAGTAATCAAATAATATGTTGTTTAATGATAATTAAGGGTGTCAATGAAAACTATTCAAACCCATCACTATTAGAGTGCATTCGTAAAAAATAGAAAAAAATACTACCCATGGCGCAGATCATAGGAGACCGAGGATTAAGCCCACTTGCTTTTCCTGTACACTAAGCTTGAACCTGTGTTCTACTACATAGAATCAATAGTAAATGCCATAGACTAAAAATAGGAATTTTGAAGCATAGTAATTTTTATTTGAGCACTAAAATAGTAGTAGTTAACAACAAACATAACTAACAAATGTGCAGGCAAACACTATATATCAATATAAGGAAACCACACTATGTACGGAACAAAATGGTGCTTATATCCTTTATAAAGTAATATAAATAGATAGATAAAATGTCAAGATGATATATATATGAGAGGCTTGATTCACAATAATAATTCATCAGTGTAGCTTACTAAATTGCAATCTCCCTTCGATCTTTATCCAAAAGGTCTCAATCACGGTATGTTGAGGCTCTCATATGTACTCACATCTAGCCGGACCTTCAATAAGAAAATTATTAGAAGAATTTGTGAACAAACGAAATACACCAAGCCTTCGTATTTCATGTGGTATATTGGACAAAGAACCACTACTTCAAAAATATTGGCCATATAAAAAAACTGATACATGCTTGCTTTTTTCCTGGAACCGATTAGATTATAACAACTACAAAAAAAATTGAGAAAGAAAAGAAGTGATTAATAAATTTGGCAACAATAACTTATAATCTTCATGAATTACCATCTAATCAAGTTCCAATCAATGCGATCGAGGTTGGTTATTTTCTTGATTCTTAATAAGCATAGCACAAGAGCCTTAATCCAATTCTACCATCATGTACATGTCCAAAAAACTTATGTGTTAAAATTTAGCATTTCCTCGAGGAACAGTATATGTTTACAATGGAGATTAATAGCGCAGATTTGATAAGTAAAGACATATACTTGCATTCAAAATTACAAACATAAAGATCAGCTGCAAGTACTAAATGTCCAACTCGATGCTACACAAATTTCCTTCGATGCCGACAAGGTTGTCAATCACAACTTCAAGTACTCTCTATAGCAGCTGAAAGGTAACATGAGATAGAAATATAAGGGGCTAACTAATTTCTTAGTGAGCTCACTCAACATCCTAGATCATGACCTACCACTAGAATACAAAGAAAGCAAAAATAAATAAATAGGCAAGATAAGTATATGTTATACCTTCTAATCTCATGAATATCTTTGCTACAAAAATCAGGCATAGATTACTACCAAGCTAAGGAGATATATATGTAGCTCATATCTATCACAACATATTTCCATTTTATTACAAAGGATAAATATATAACCATATAAAAAATTATAATTTTAGATGCATGCCTCAATATAAATTTCATTCAATTGTTTGGTGGATAAAAATGGCGCTGAACTGGCCATGAATAGAATATGCAAATCAATCATCAACCCTTGCCCTTGATGATGCTAGGTACAATAGTTAGATAAAAATTCATGTCAGCCAGCACATCTCGCCATAACCCAAAGTAATCCATTTCGACAAGAACCATGTGGTTGTATAAGACATGAATAAATTTAAGAACAGAAAAACAATTCAAAATTCAAATTATATTATATGTATGTTCATTTGGATTGAAATAATACCTTAGAGAGTTGACAAACATCCCAAGACATAAAAAACAATTTGCAAAGGCCATGATGATAAGAAGACCCTGAATTGAAATGTCAATAAAGACACATTGATAAGAAAGGCCCTAACCCGAGAGAGAAACATATTGCAGCAAATCAGAAAGTGCTAGGTAGATGCATTAATCCATGACCTACTAAAACGATCTAGTGCAACCGGCACTATTCTACAACCGGTAGTAGAATAATATTCTGAGCACCGATTTGAACATTCCTCGACACAGGATTGAACTTTTCGGATAAAAGGATTTAACTTTCTGTCAGAACATACTTGAACTTCTCTTTTTATAAGATCTACTAATTATACTTCGAGTTTCACAACCATTTCCTGGAATTTTGGAAATGTTATACCGTTGGATAGATAATGAAAAAATGCAAATATTTCATGTTCACACTTTCTATAGGTTTTGCGTTGTTTAAATTTAATTTTGAAACAATGGAGCATTTCTATATGGCCAGAAAACGAACTTTCACTCTGATTTTGGAACCCCTTATCTAAATGGTGTAAATGATATACCGTTGGATAGATATTGAAATTTTGCATGTTTTTCATGCTTTGAGTTTTTCAAATTCCGCACAGTTTGTGAATAATTTTTAAAATACCGAAATCCAAACGTATTAAAAAACGGACGGGCAGTAATTTCGATTAATTTTTTCAACTGTTTGGCGGAATAATGCAAATGATATCTCATTGGAAAGATATAGAGCATACGCAATTTTTTCATGTTTTAGGTTTTTTCAAATTTTGCACGATTTTCAAACAATTTTGAAAATACCGAATTTGGAACTATTCAAAACCAAGCGGATAGTGTTTGGATGACATTTTTTCAACCGTTAGTCATAATTATGAAATTGATATGGCCTTGAAAAGATAATTAAATTTTGCAACCTTTTCATGTTTTAAGTTTTTTCCAATTATGCATGTATTGAATTTCAAGAAACAGAGCAATGAACTGCCCGGTGACATGCGCTTGCACTTCTGGGCAATAAGCTTGAACTGCCCAACGTTGAACTGCCTCCTATTTATACTTTTGTAAAAATATATCGTACATTTATTGTAGGCCCACCATTTACAACACCAACTTAAACTTATCTGAACATGGAGTTGAACTTTACATGAAGTGTCTGCCGCGTAAGGTTGAACTGCCCTTTGTTATAACTACGTGATTTAAGAAAAATACATCGTTCATTTATTGTCAGCCAACCATGTACGGTGTAGTTTCAATATACATTATTTCTGTATTGAGCTACCCTTAACCCGACTTGAAGTGCTCGTATGACCGGACTTGATCTGCTTTGTATGTTTTTTCTGCGGCCTAGTTAGGTCTCGTGTTTTTCCTATCGTCGGATTATTGACAAGTACGCCATAGGGGGTTCTAACGGCGTTGAGAAGATGGGTTTGAGACGTCAGATGTTCCGGGAGCGGTGAGCACAAGTTTACTCAGATTCAGATATGACTTTGGTGATCGTATCCTACTCCTGCTAGCAACTCAGTAATATATCGGCAACAGCTGGATGTTACAGCGGATTACAAGAGAGGTTCACATGTGCGAGTAGGTTGTGGTTGATCTATAATCTGGTGCCCTACAGGCTCTCATAGGTCCGGTTTATATAGTCAGGAACCTAGGGTTACAGGAGAGATCTATCCGGCTATGTTACAGAGTCGGTAACTAGATACAGCTTGGACTACAAGTAATTCTACAGACCTAAGTCTGTATGTCTTTTGGGTCTTGTCGTAGCTGGAAGTGGCTCCTCATCTTTCTCTGACTGGGCCTCCCGTGAAGCAAAGCTCTAACCCATTGGTGGGTTACCCTGGTCAGTGAGTCCTATGGGTATACTCGGAAAGTATACCCCCAACAGTAGCCCCAGAAGTCTCCAAGATCCAAAGTCGGATAAATCGTCTAGCTTGATGGTTTCATCGTCTTGAGAATGTTGATGGGTTCCCAAAAACTTCTTTCAATAACATAGTATTTAGAGTCATCTTAGTCGGATATATTTTCTTTTGAATTCAGTCTTTCTTTGCCCGATTCAAAACATGAGCCAGATTTTAAATAGCGGCGTGTTGTCTGACAACTTTTCACACCAGGTCTTGTCACTGACAAGGGTCCCATCAGCACGACCGTTGGTGGGCCCGTATTTTACATAATAGAACACCGTTTCAATGCCCGCATAAGAATCGAGGGGGCGGAGGAGTCACGAGGAAGCTACCTCCCTCTCTCCTATACGCGTGGTGCAAATCGTGCGGTTTGAACGCGAATCTTGGCGCAGAAGTTATTAAGAGAGAAGAAATCCCTTTCTCCCAGATTTATTCATCGTCTCCTTGGCCGCTTCGCATCTATTCCCATCCACACACCAAAAAAGCTCCTAGCGCCGCCACTTTCTGGTCAGGTCCGGCAATATGGAAGCGCCATCTAGCTCCGGTGCGGCGGCGGCAAGCACGATGGCAGGGGACGAGAGGAAGATGCGGGGTCTTTGGGTCCCAAGCGTCATGGACAACGCCGAGCTCCAGGTCATGGAGGACGAGGGCTACCTCGTCTCCGGCATGTGGCAGAGCACCGCTGGAGACGTCGTTCCCGCATGTCGACCGCGGGTACTCTTCGGCACGCACGTCGACCGCGGCCTCAGTCTCCCACCGTCATATTTCCCCATCGAATTCCACCAATACTACAGTGTGCAACTTCATAATCTCCCCCAACTCCTTGCTTGAGCTTAGCGCTCCTTCAGCTCTTAGCGAGGGGTTTCTTGGCATTAAGCCAAATCTTACTCTTTTCTGGTATTATTATGGTACTCGGAAGAACTCTATCAGTGTCGGTGTTCCTTACACCACCGAAACTCTCAGCTTAGTCCTTAGGAGAAACCGAGTCTATCCTAGGATTAATGCTAGCGAGTCAGTTAAAAGATGGGCCGGAACCTTCTTTTACAATAAGGATATTCTGGCTCCTGGAAAGGCGGAAGGTCTTCCGGCCTTCGTCGACGGTGTCGATCCCCACCAGGAATCGTGGGACGCGGAGGCGCCGAAACTTTCTGATGTCTTGATCCTTGACAAAAGGAGGATCGAGTTCTTTATGAAGCACAAGGGCCTCCGCTGATCCGACTTGAACCACTGCTGACTGGATTGCCTGATTCAGCCTCTGCAATATCATAGAGACCGCCTCATGCACATGGTCACCGGAGACCGGAAAGACAGCCTGAGTGTCAGTCTGAATCGCATTCCCGCAAAGGACTACAAGACCCGGATGCAATTTTTGATCAAGGAGAGAGTAGAGAGGAGGCTCCCTGAAGTCTCCATGAAGATGTTTACAGCCGACCGTCCCCTCACTCCGGTAAATATTTCGACTTTACTCCTGGATTTTGTCATTCTTTCCTGTCTTTTCCCCCGACTCCATTTTTACCGATGCTTTTTTCGAATTATCAGCTCGAGAAGCTCCCCGAGTCTGAGCTAGATCCTTTAGAGGGATATCTTTCAGACGATTCAGAGGTGGCGGAGGATGATGAGGTACGGTAAGTTCCTTCCTCTACCGCTAAGAAGCACAAGGCCAAGAATGTTGTTGTTACTGCTGGCACCCAAGTGTTGCGAGTAGTTAAAAGGTAAGAACCTTGTCAATCTTGTAGTAATTTGTATATTTCTTTCTTTCCGAAGCACACCTGATGTTTGGTTTTATGTGATTCCGATCTAAAACTATTTTGAAGAGGAAGATGAAGCCAGAAAGCAAGACAGGCAAGCAACTGCGCCAGTAGAAGCTTTTTGTTTCTCCTGTCATGCCTCCTCCGACTCCCAGCAGTACCCAGACATCAGCACCGGAGGCTTCTGCCTCTCCCAATGCTAGTTCTGCCACCCCGATGCCAGCACCACCTTGAAAGCCCTGGTTATCGTTGGTAGCCAGGCAACTGACAAGGGTGAACCTGTCAAGGGTAATGATCCCATGGTAATATCAACAGAGGAGGTGGATAAAATGGCCGGCTCCACTGCCTTCGACCTGAAGCAGAAGAAGAAGGAAGAAATTATCAAGCTAGCTTAGTCCAGTCTCGAGAAACAAAACCTCATCCCGGAGGCAGCGAGCCAAGAGATGTAAGAGATGAAGATGGTGAATCTCCTGGACCAAATTTTGGTCCGGGATGCAAAAATCGAGTCTAGCGAGCTCCCAGCAACAAGCGTTCCTTCCCTCTCCCTTGCCGAGAAAGTGTTCCACAACATGAAACTCGAATTCAAGAAGATGCACTTCGAGCACATTGTAAGTTTTCCGAATCTCATTTGTAGTATATATTATCATATTCTGTAGCCCCCAAGCATAAAGTTAGATAAACATCATAGTATTAAATGCTAGTTGATGCTTAAAGGATGCAAAAGAACGATATAGTGCAGCCCCCAAGGCTTTTGCTGTATTTTGACTTGGTTAAAGTTGCAGCCCGAGTCTTAGAATCCGTCTAACGGTATTCTGTCTTTAAACTTACAGAAAATTGCATCTTCTAACTGGGAATTGCTCAAGAACATTTGTAACAAGCGCAAGGAGATTAAGGCTCTGCGCCTTGAAAATTCCAAGTTGAAGGTGGAGAAAGATGAGGCGGAAGGTAATCTTTTTCGACTCCTTTTTTCATTAGTGATTGCCATAGTCAAACTGTTCAGTTGATAATATTTTTTCCATTGCAGAATTGCTGTGTGAATCTAGCAAGATGGTGGAGGATGCCGAGAACTTCAAGGTCTTAAAAATGGAAAATGCTGAACTTCGGGATGAGCTGGAGAAGGTAAAGGATGAATCGGAGAAATCCGTGTACGCCGTCCTGGAATCAAGCAACATGGAGACCGTGAGGCTCGAGAGGCTGTTGGCCCTCCGAGATTAACAACTTGATGATCTCAAGAAGGACTTCGAGAGCGAGAAAGATCTAGCCCAGGGCATAGAAGCAGAGATGAAGAGTCTCCGAGAGGAGCATTCTCAGTGGAACCGCTATGTGCTAGGTAAGATTTCTGACTTCTCCTCTTTTCTTGATTTCCAAATTTTTTCTAAGTCAGATTTTGATTTTTGGTTCTTTCCTAGATCCTCTGCATCTTTCCAACTCTTCTTCCTCTAAACCTAACCTCGAGCACATAAAGCTTGTCAGATATGTTCTTTTCGACTTCCGCCAGACTCTTGAAAAGGTGGGCGAGTCGGTCAGACTTTCCGATTTGCACAAAGTGCCAGTGCTTGAGGCCAGGGACAAGGCCAAGGAGATTCCGAAGCTTATCGAATACTTGAAGAATTCCTATGCTTAGGCTGATGCATAGACCACCCTCATCATGGTGATGAGCCACCACGTCGACATGGGGATCTAGCACGTCACCAAGGTCATCGCCGATGAGTATGATGAGGGTAACCCGCAAGACATCAAGGCCATCCAAGAATCTTGCACGGTCTATGATTGTTGCGTGGCGGAGATGACGAACTACATGACGCCATTCTTCCAATCCGTCGTTGTGCCTCCTTCACCCCAAGATCCGGAAGATAGCCTGATTGAAGGAGCTTCCGAGTCTCAGGATCAAGGTGACGACGATGTCGACTCCAGCGCTCCAAGGTCTCCATCACCATCACCTGAATCTGCAACATAAATATCTTGATGCATTATTCTGAACTTTTCATTTGGCATACAATGACGGGAACAATATTTTTGTTTTTTAATGTGTGCTGGTCTGTAAGAACTGATGCTTTACTACTCAACATGTGTTTGTATATATTTTTATGCATGTGTGTGCCTGAAAATATTCCTAAGCACTCTTTTGTGTTTACAGCTATCGTTTTATCTGGCTCTCTGTCTCGTCCCTTTCATGAGCTGGCCAACCTTTAGCACATAAGCTTTGCCGATCAATGGAGCTTAATTTCTAAACCTATTTAAACTCAGAAACAAAGCCGGCTTCTAGTACCAACAATTCATTACTCAGAAAATGGTCGTGTCTAAGCAATTAGATAAAAAACCAAAGTATAAAAAACAAATAAGATTTACACCCTAGGGTCACATTTTTTAGATACTCAAAAATTATAACCAGAACGAACATGATCATAAAGTACTTTCACGCATTCTGGGACTTTTGAAAACGACATGCTCTTTTCGAAATAAGATGGAAAAAACTTCTATAGAACAATATATGAGGAAACCAATACTTTATTTCACGTTGAACATGTACATATATGATTACAAGGAAATATAACTGAAAATAGAACGGACGTAGATGTGCAATGTTCCATGGACGGTCTATCTCATCCGAGTCTGCACTGCCACCGGCTCTCTTTCTCTTCCGAGTATCTGGTATTTCCTTAATTGGTCTCATATCGGTTAAATAATATGACTCGTTATGCAGGACTCTACTGGTCATAAAAGGTCCTTCCCAAATCGGGAAATTTTGTGCTTTCTCTTTTGCACGAGTCAGAGAACTAATTCGCCTTTCCTAAAAGAATAGTTTTGCACTCTCTAACTATGATACTTGCGTAACTTCTGCTGATAGGCTATAGATCTCTGCTCAGCAACGACGCGAACTTCTTCGACTATGTTGAGTCATCTTGTCGAGAAA
The DNA here is from genome assembly GCA_023614405.1 of Avena insularis. Taxonomy (NCBI): domain Eukaryota; kingdom Viridiplantae; phylum Streptophyta; class Magnoliopsida; order Poales; family Poaceae; genus Avena; species Avena insularis. Next base: position 170,864,865 of record CM042689.1, read on the forward strand.
ATTCTGTATCTTCTTCAATATACTCTTTGACTCGAGGAGACTGGTGAATTAAGTCACTTGGAAGAACTGCCTCTGCACCGTAGACCAAGAAAAAAAAGGAGTGTATCTGGTTGATCTGTTAGGAGTTGTACGTAAGATCCATATCACAAACGATAATTCTTCCGCCCAAGCCCCCGCGGCACGACGAAGTGGTTCCTCGAGACGAGGTCGGAGTCCTTGTAAAATAAGACCATTAGCTCTTTCGACATGTCCATTAGCTTGTGGCGGCACGACTGATGCAGTATCAAGTCAGATCCCTTGCTCCTCGCAAAATTTGGCAAGTTCTTCCATGGAAAAGTTGCTCGCGTTGTCAGTAATTATACTGTGCGGATATACGAATCGGATGATCACGTCTTTAACAAACTTTCAGGCTGTGGGTCCATTGCAAATTGTTAGAGGTTTAGCCTCAATTCATTTTTTAAATTTATCCACCATCTCTAGTAGGTGAGAAAATTTATATTTTTCCATGCGAAATGACCCTACCATATCAAGCTCCCAGACCGCAAATGGCCATGTAATAGGGATTGTTCACAGCTGATCAGTCGGAACGTGTGCTTGACGGGCATACTTTCGACAGCCTTTACACGTTTTGACTAGTTTCTCGGCATTTGCCTTAACTATGAGACAAAAGAATCCATGTCTAAAAACTTTTGCCACTAAAGATTTAGCTACAGCATGGTTAATACACTCGCCTTTGTGAATTTCTTGTGAGATTTCCACTCCTTCTTCCAGAGAAATATAGCGCTGAAAACCCCAAAAATACGTCGCTTATAGAGGTCACCATTTATTATTGTATATGATTTTTTCCTCGGACGATCTGTGGGCTCAAAACTTCGTCTTTGGATAATTTTCCGTCTATTAGGAAATCCAGACAGGGTTTTATCCAGCTAGAAATTACAGCCAGAACTGCTACTAGAGGTGAGTCGTATTTTATAGGATAGTCCTCATCAACTCCTTGATAAAGAATCTGCTTCCTAATTTTTTGCTCGAGGGATGTGTTGAACCTGAAAAACATCAAACGATTTAGATAATTCATCCACAACATCTTTGTAAGCTGCCATGTGCTTGTTTGCATTGCCGATATCGGATACATGCTGAGCAACTAAATCCGAGTCTCCATAACACATGAGTCTAGTTACGCCAATATTTTTGGCCATGCGTATTCCATGTAACAATGCTTCATACTCACAGTATTATTGGTTGCCGTGAAGTATATTTTTAACACATAGAACAACTTGTCTCCTTGTGGTGACTTGAGCACCACGTTAACCCGAGCCTCCTCGTGCTTTTGACGTGTCAAAATGTAGGGTCCAACATTTCGAGTCTAGTGGACTTGTATTTTGTGCCATCTCTATCCAATCAGCGATGAAATCGGCAAGTATTTGGTATTTGATTGCTATATGTGGCTTGTACTCGATGTCAAAGGGTGCAAGCTCTATTCCCCACTTTGCGATACGTCCTGTGGCATCATGATTGTTGATTATATCTCGCAGGGGAGCATTAATCACCACTATGATCTTGTGCTCTTTAAAGTAGTGTCGTAGCGTTCTGGAGGCGAAGAACACTCCATAGGCTAGCTTTTGATGGTGTGGATACCGCTATTTCAATTCTGTCAGGACCTCACTCAGGTATTATGTTGGACGCCGCACCTTATGCTCATAGCCTTCTTCCTCGCGCTCCACTGATGTTAGCACACTTATGACTTTGTTAGTCGCTGCGATGTAAAGTAACATAGGCTCCCAAGGCTCTGGTGCCGCGAGAATTGGTGTGTTCGAAAGTAGATATTTCAACCTTTGTAGAGCAACTTCGGCTTCCTAGGTCCAGACAAATTTGTCGGTTTTCTTCAAGAGTTTGTATAAAGGCGCGACTCTTTCTCCGAGTCGGCTGACGAACCGACTCACTGATGCAATGCAACCAGTGAGACGTTGTACGTCCTTCAGGCGAGTCGGCATGGTAATATTAAGTATAGCCTTAATTTTTCCTCGGTTCACCTCTATGCCTCTTTCAGACATGATGAAACCTAACAATTTTGTGTCTAGAATTCCGAAGAAGCACTTCTTTGGATTTTGAATTATGTTAAATTTTCGTAGGCTAGCGAATGTTTCCTCTTAGTCAGAAATAAGTGTTTCCTTATTTTTGGACATCACTACTATATCATCTACATATACATGGACATTGCGTCCGATTTGATCGTTAAGGCAACGTTGCATTATGCATTGATATGTAGCTCCTGCATTCTTTAAGCCAAAAGGCATAGTTTTGTAGCAGAAGGTTTTGAAAGGTGTGATGAAATCCATCTTTAGTTGATCCGATTCTTTCATCAGTATTTGGTGATATCCGGAATATGCATCTAGAAAACAGAGTAGTTCTGACCATGCCATTGAGTTGATAACTTGATAGACTCTGGGGAAAGGGAAATGGATCTTTAGGGAAAGCCTTGTTCAAGGCAGAGTAGTCAATGCATATCCTTAAATCAATAGTGTCCTTTTCAGGGACGAGTACAAGATTTGCCACCCATTCAGCGTGGATGACCTCTGCGATAAATCCGGCTAATTCTAGTCATGATAATTCCTTAGCTATAGCTTTGCGCTTTTCATCACCAAACCATCATACAAACTGTTTGATTGGTTTAGCGTCGGGGTACACATTAAGAGAGTGCTCGGCAAGTTCCCTAGGTACTACAGTCATGTTAGAAGGCTGCCATGCGAAGATATCACTATTAGCTTTGAGGAACTCGATGAGCGTGCTTTCCAATGCGCGGTCTAAGCCTACCCCTACATTCATCATCTTGGATGGATCTTCTTCCTTTAGAAATGTCTTCTTCGTCTCTTCCGACGCCTTGAACTGCATGCATGGCTTCAGCACCTCGTTATTCATGGTAGGCATCTCGGACGGATGCATGGTCTGTTGGAATTAAGCCCTAGAGGCAATAATAAAGATGTTATTATTATAATTCTTGTTCATGATAAAGTTTATATTCCATGCTAGAATTGTATTAAGCGGAAACTTTGATACTTGTGTGGTTTATGAACAACACCGTGTCCCTAGTACGCCTCTATGGACTAGCTCATTGATTAATGATGGTTAAGGTTTCCTAACCATAGACATGAGTTGTCGATTAATAATGTGATCATGTCATTAAGAGAATGATATGATGGACAGACCCAAATTAAGCAGAGCAATTAGATCGTTCCATCGTGTTCATCTTTGCGAAGCTTTTTCCTATGTCAACTATTGTATTCCTTAGACCATGAGATAATACAACTCCCTGGTATCGGAAGAAAGCTTTGAGGTCATCAAACGTCATCCTATGTGAGGGTGATCATAAAGGTGTCTCTCAGGTGATCGGAAAGTACTTGTTGGGTTGTATGTATCGAGATGGAATGTGTCCCTCCCGAGTCGGAGATATATACTTCGTGCCCACTCGGTAATCGATATCAACACCTCTTGCAAACACCTCTTGCAAGTGATATCGGATTACGGAACGAGTAAAGTACTTGCTATGAACGAGATTGAACTAGGTATGCCGATACCAACGATCGAATCTCGGGCAAGTAAAATATCGCGTGACAAAGGGAATACATATATGTGATTAATTGAATCCTGGCATCGTGGTTCATCTGATATGATCATCGATGAATATGTGGGAGTCAATATGGGTTTCCAGATCCCGCTGTTGATTTGATAGAAGATCATGTCTGCATATTATCGAACCCGTAGGGTCACACACTTAACGTGCATCGACGCTAGGATAGAATGGATAATTGGTTTATGAGTTTTTGTTCGGATTCTCGGATGAGACCCAGGACATCACGAGAGGTTCCGGAATGGTCCGAAGAATAAGATTCATATAAAGGAAAGCAGTTTTTTTTGGATTTCAGAATTGTTTCGGAGTTTATCAGTATTGTACCGGAAGGTTCTAGAAGGTTGCGGAGTGGGTCCAACATGGGCCCACTTGTCGGAGGCCTACGTGGGCCTAAGGGGAAGTGATCTGGCCACTTTGGGCCAGGGGCACAAGGCCCCTAAGGCCTAGCCGGCCAGCCCTTAGGGGAAACCCTAAGGGAACCTTCCAGAAGAAGGGGGGGATGACTTGCCCCCCACTCCACCCCTTGGGCCGCCGCCCTAGGGCTTGGAGGAGGGGTCAAGGGGGCCGGCCAGCCCCCTATATAAGGAGGGCAGGGGCGCAGCCTCCCCCCACTCCAACCCTAGCCGCCGTCCAACTGCTGCCCCTCCACCTCTCTCTCTCTCTCGCGACTGCGCGTAGGTGAAGCCCTGCCGAGAAACTCTCCACCATAAGCACCACACCATCGTGCTGCAGATCCAATCTATCTCTCCACCATACTTGCTGGACCAAGGAAAGGAGGAGACGTCGCTGCACCGCACGTGTGCATCTCTCGGAGGCGCCGCCACTTGCGGCGTCGGATCGGATCGCGAGGAGGAGATGGCGAGTACGACTACGTCAACCACGTTCTGTTGGATGTTTCCGCTGTGTGATTTCTTCAAGGGTATGAAGATCTCATCAATCTCTCTCGTTGATTACATCTCCTAGATTAGATCTTGGCTTTCGTTTTCGCATCTGAATGAATTTTTTTGATTTACTATGCTGCGAAATCCCATCAGTGGTATCAGAGCTATATCTATGCGTAGATGTGTTTCACGAGTAGATCGCAACATGATTGTTGTGGGCGTTGATGTTTTCTGTTGCAAACCTCTTGTTGTGTATTTCTTATGGCGCGGCATAGTGAGATCGAAGCGGTCTAGGCCAACTTTACGCGACCTCGTTCGCGAGACCGGCTCCGCACTTGACGTGTGGCTTGTTCCACACATGCGGCTGGTGGATGCCAGTTTATCTCACTATAGTAGTCATGGGATTTACAACGGATGTTAGCAACCATAATATCACCGTTGTGGCTTTCTATAGGTAAGAATCGTTCTTACCTTGTTACTCCCATAAGCCACGTAAAACATGTAACAACAAAGTAGAGGCGTCTAACTTGTTTTTGCAGGGAGTGTTTTGTGATATGGTATGGCCCAAGACATGATGTGTATGAATTGAGATGTATGCAATGATCATGTTTTGTAATATTTCACGACTTGCATGTCGATAAGTTCACAACCGGCAGGATCCGTATGGTTGTCTTTATAATTGTATATGACCTGCGTGTCAACTCCTTATACGCCATGTAATAGTTTACTTTATCGCTAAGTAGTTAGCAATAGTTGTAGTTGCTATTCGTGGTGGAGGCAATCATGGTACAGTGATGGATATCATGCTGGCGCGCACAAGATGGAGATCATTGCGTGGAGATTGGCTATACCATGTCACATAAAATTATATGCATGTGATGTTTATCCTTTTATGTATCTTATTATGCTTAGATCGCGACGGTAGCATTATAAGATGATTCCTCACTTAAAGATCAAGATAAAATTGTGTTCTCCCCATGTATGAACCATTGTGAAAGTTCGTCGTTTTCAAGCACCTCGTGATGATCGGGTGCTATAAACTCTACGTTCACATACAACGGGTGCAAGCCAGTTTTGCACACGCGGAAATACTTGGGTTTAACTTGACAATCCTAGCATGTACAGACATGGCCTCGGAAGACACGAACCGAAAGGTTAAACATGAGTCATATGAATGATATGATCCACACTTTGTTGTCCACCATTGAAACCACATCTCTTCTCGTGAAGATCGGATTAGGTGTGGTGAATTTGCATCGTGTTCACTAAACAACTTGAGGGATGTTGAATTTAGTGGGAGTTCATCTAGTAATTTGATTAAGTTGAACTAGTTATCATGAACATAGTCTAAATTGTATTTGCAAATTTTGTAGATCAAATGGCTAAGTCCAACTTCAACTTCAATGTTTTTGCTGAGAAAGAAAAGCTTAAGAACAATGGGTCTAACTTCACCAACTGGTTCCGCAATCTGAGAATCATTCTCGCTGGCGGACAAAAAGCCTATGTACTTGAGAAAGCGCTAGGTTACGCCCCTGCTACTAATGCGCCGACTGATGAAAAAGCTGTTTATCAGTCACGCAAAGATGATTATGGAGTGATTAAGAGTACCATGTTGTTTCCTATGGAACCGTAACTTCAAAATCGTTTTGAGGAGTTCGACGGGCCCTTTGAGATACTTGAGGAACTGAAAACCATGTTTCAGACTCAGGCCCGTTCTGAGAGATATGAGATCTCTGAGAAGTTCTTTAACTGCAAGATGGAGGAAGGGAGTTCCGTTAGTGAGAACGCCATTAAGATGTCGGGTTACGCTCAACGTCTTGAGCAACTGTACTGCAAGATTCCAGAAGAGCTCAAGATTGACAGAGTTTTGCAATCACTCCCTCCTAGCTATAAAGGTTTTGTAGTTACTCACAATCAAATTGGTTCCACTGATACGATCACTGAGCTCTTCGCTAAGCTGAAAGCTGCGGAGGTGTATATCAATAAAGATAATCATGTGTTGATGGTCAACAAGACCACTAGCTTTAAGAAAGCTAAGGGTGCAAATAAATCCTTCAAGAAAGGCAGCGGCAAGCGTGTTGCCCCTGCTGAGAAGAAGATCAAGTCTGGACCTAAGCCGGACACTGAGTGCTTCTATTGCAAGGACAAGGGTCACTGAAGCTTTAATCGTCCGAAGTACTTAGCGGACAAGAAGGCTGGCACCATTAAAGGTATATTTGATATACATGTTATTAATGTTTACCTTACTAGCTCTCGTTGTAGTGCCTGGGTATATGATACTGGTTCAGTTGCTAATATTTGTAAATCGAAACAGGAGCTACAGAATAGACGGCGGCTAGCAAGGGATGAGGTGAAGATGCGCGTTGGCAATGGATCAAAAGTTTATGTGATGGCCGTCGACACGCTCTCGTTAGTTTTACCTTCGGGATTAGTTTTAAACCTTAATAAGTGTTATTATGTGCCTAAGTTGAGCATGAACATTATATCTGGATCGTGTTTATTGCAAGACGGTTATTCATTTAAATAAGAGAATAATGGTTGTTCTATTTATATGAATAACATCTTTTATGGTCATGCACCTGTTGTGAATGGTTTATTTCTTCTGAATCTAGAAAGCAATGAAACGCACATCCATAACATTGAGGCTAAGAGATGCACGGTAGATAGTGATAATCCAACTTATTTGTGGCACTGTCGTCTAGGTCATATTGGTGTAAAACGCATGAAGAAACTCCATTCTGATGGACTTTTGAAGTCTCTTGATTTTGAATCATTTGACACGTGCGAGACGTGCCTCATGGGCAAGATGAACAAAACCCCGTTCTCTGGAATAATGGAGCGAGCAACGTACTTATTGGAAATCATACATACCGATGTATGCGGACCAATGAGTATTTCGACGCGTGGTGGATATCGCTATTTTCTCACTTTTACTGATGACTTAAGTAGATATGGGTATATCTATTTAATGAAACATAAATCTGAAATGTTTGAAAAGTTCAAAGAATTTCAGAACAAAGTGGAAAACCATCGTAACAGGAAAATTAAATTTCTACGATCCGATCGTGGAGGTGAATATTTGAGTTATGATTTTCTCACGCATCTTAAAGCAAGCAAAATCGTTTCGCAACTCACGCCACCCGGAACACCACAGCGCAATGGTGTGTCTAAACGTCGGAATCGAACAATATTAGATATGGTGCGATCAATGATGCTCTTACAGATTTGCCATTATCATTTTGAGTTATGCATTAAAAACCGTTGTATTCACTTTAAATAGGGCACCATCTAAATCTGTTGAGACGACACCGTATGAACTGTGGTTTGGTGCTAAACCTAAGTTGTCGTTTTTGAAAGTTTGGGGATGCGAAGCTTACATCAAGAAGTTGATGCCGAAAAAGCTCGAACCCAAAGCGGAGAAATGCGTCTTCATAGGATACCCTTAGGAAACGATTGGGTATACCTTCTACCACAGATCCGAAGGCAAAGTGTTTGTTGCAAAGAACGGATCCTTTATTGAGAAGGAGTTTTTCTCGAAAGAAGTGAGTGGGAGGAAGGTAGAGCTGGACGAGGTTATTGAACCTTCTCTCGAGTGGGAGAGTAGCGCAACACCTGAAATTGTTCCAGTGCCATCTGCACCAACAAGAGAGGAAGCTAATGACGAGGATCATGAAACTTCGAACGATGCTACTACTGAACTTCGCAGGTCGACAAGGTCACGTGTCACTCCTGAATGGTACAGCAACCATGTCTTAACCGTCTTGTTGTTAGACAACAGTGAACCTGCGAATTATGAGGAAGCAATGATGAGCCCAGACTCTGAGAAATGGCTAGAGGCCATGAAATCCGAATTGGGATCCATGAGCGAAAACCAAGTATGGACTTTGGTGGACCCTCCTAGCGACCATAAGGCCGTTGAGTGCAAATGGATTTTCAATAAGAAAACGGACGCGGATGGTAATGTTACTGTCTATAAAGCTCGGCTTGTCACAAAAGGTTTTCGACAAGTTCAAGGTGTTGACTACGATGAGACTTTCTCTCCCGTAGTGATGTTTAAGTCCATTCAGATTTTATTAGCAATTGCTGCATTTCATGATTATGAAATATGCAAATGGATGTCAAGACTGCGTTCCTCAATGGCAACATTGATGAAGAGTTGTATATGATGCAGCCCAAAGGTTTTGTCAATCCTAAGGATGCTAATAAGGTGTGCAAACTTCAGCGTTCCATTTATGGACTGAAGCAAGCATCTCGGAGTTGGAACCTTCGTTTTGATCAAGTGATCAAGAGTTTTGGATTTGTTCCAAATTGCTACGAATCTTGTATCTACAAGAAAGTGAGTGGGAGCTCGGTGACATTTTTAGTATTATATGTGGATAACATATTGATTATTGGAAATGACATTGGTATGCTTAACGATGTCAAGAGTTATTTGAATAAATGTTTTTCAATGAAAGACCGAGGAGAAGCTGCTTATATATTAGGCATAAAAATCTACAGAGATAGACAAAGACGCCTAATAGCTTTAAGCCAAAGTACATATCTAGACAAAGTTCTGAAAAGGTTCAGAATGGATAAAGAAAAGTAAGGTTCATTGACCATGTTGTCAGGTAAGATATTGAGCAAGGCTCAGTGTCCAGCTACGGTAAAAGATAGAGATACTATGAGAAAAGTGCCATATGCCTCGGCCATAGGTTCTATCATGTATGCCATGCTATATACTAGACCTGATGTGTCCAATGCTCTTAGTTTGACGAGCAGATACCAAAGTGATCCAGGAGTGGAACACTAGTCAGCCGTAAAGAACATCCTAAAGTATTTAAATAGGACTAAAGAAATGGTCTTGGTCTATAGAGGTGATCGTAAAAGGTTACGTCGACGCTAGTTTCAACACCGACCCAGATGATTCTAAATCTCATACAGGATACGTTTATATTTTGAATGGTGGAGCTGTGAGCTGGAGAAGCTGCAGGAAAAGCGTGATCGCGGGATCTACAATAGAAGCGGAATACATGGCTACTTCAGAAGCGTCAAGTGAAAGAGTTTGGATCAGGAACTTCATCACTGAGCTTGGTGTGGTTCCAAGTGCCTTGGACCCGCTGGAGATATTGTGCGACAACATTGGCGCCATAGCACTGGCTAAGGAACCAAGATATCATCCAAAGACCACGCACATCAACCGCAATTTTCATATAATTCTAGATTATATAGCAGATGGAGATCTGAAGATTAGCAAAGTACATACGGATCTGAATGTCGCAGATCCGTTGACTAAATTTCTTCCATGAGCAAAACATGATCAGCACCTAAATGCCATGGGTGTTAGATTGTTGCCAGATGTAAACTAGATTATTGACTCTAGTGCAAGTGGGAGACTGTTGGAATTATTCCCTAGAGGCAATAATAAAGATGTTATTATTATAATTCTTGTTCATGATAAAGTTTATATTCCATGCTAGAATTGTATTAAGCGGAAACTTTGATACTTGTGTGGTTTATGAACAACACCGTGTCCCTATTATGCCTCTATCGACTAGCTCATTGATTAATGATGGTTAAGGTTTCCTAACCATAGACATGAGTTTTTGATTAATAATGAGATCATGTCATTAGGAGAATGATATGATGGACAAACCCAAATTAAGCAGAGCAATTAGATCGTGCCATCGTGTTCATCTTTGCGAAGCTTTTTCCTATGTCAAGTATTGTATTCCTTAGACCATGAGATAATACAACTCCCTAGTATCGGAAGAAAGCTTTGAGGTCATCAAACGTCATCCTATGTGAGGGTGATCATAAAGGTGTCTCTCAGGTGATCGGAAAGTACTTGTTGGGTTGTATGTATCGAGATGGAATTTGTCCCTCCCAAGTCGGAGAGATGTACTTGGGGCCCACTCGGTAATCAATATCAACATCGCTTGCAAGTACGTGGTAAAGGAGTTAATCACAAAGTGATATCGGATTACGGAACGAGTAAAGTACTTGCTGTGAACGAGATTGAACTAGGTATGCCGATACCAACGATCGAATCTCGGGCAAGTAAAATATCACGTGACGAAGGGAATACATAGAAGGGATTAATTGAATCCTGGCATTGTGGTTCATCCGATATGATCATCGATGAATATGTGGGAGTCAATATGGGTTTCCAGATCCCGCTGTTGATTATTGATAGAATATCATGTCTGCATATTCTCGAACCCGTAGGGTCACACACTAAACGTGCATCGACGCTAGGATAGAATGGATAATTGGTTTATGAGTTTTTGTTCCGAGTCTCGGATGAGACCCAGGACATCACGAGAGGTTCCGGAATGGTCCGGAGAATAATATTCATATAAAGGAAAGCAGTTTTTTTGGATTTCGGAATCGTTTCGGAATTTATCGGTATTATACCGGAAGGTTCTAGAAGGTTCCGGAGTGGGACCAACGTGGGCCCACATGTCGGAGGCCTGCGTGGGCCTAAGGGGAAGTGCCCTGGCCACTTTGGGCCAGGGGCACAAGGCCCCTAAGGCCCAGCCGGCCAGCCCTTAGGGGAAACCCTAAGGGAACCTTCCAGAAGAAGGGGGGATGACTTGCCCCCCACTCCACCCCTTGGGCTGCCGCCCTAGGGCTTGGAGGAGGGGTCAAGGGGGTCGGCCAGCCCCCTATATAAGGAGGGAAGGGGCACAGCCTCCCCCCACTCCAACCCTATCCGCCTTAAAAATGCTGCCCCTCCACCTCTCTCTCTCTCCCGACTACACGTAGGCGAAGCCTTGCCACAGAAACTCTCCACCATAAGCAGCACGCCGTCATGCTGCAGATCCAATCTATCTCTCCACCATACTTGCTAGACCAAGTAAAGGAGGAGACATAGCTGCACCGTACGTGTGCATCTCTCGGAGGCGCCGCCACTTGCAGCGTAGGATCGGATCGGATCGCGAGGAGGAGACGGTGAGTACGACTACGTCAACCACGTTCTGTTGAACGTTTCCACTGTGTGATTTCTTCAAGGGTATGAAGATCTCATCAATCTCTCTCGTTGATTACATCTCCTAGATTAGATCTTGGCTTTCTTATTCGCATCCGTAGGAAATTTTTTGATTTACTATGCTGCGAAATCCCATCATGGTCTTCTTGATCTCCTAGTACTCCTGAGCGTGTAACATGGCTTCAGCAAAGGCGGCAAATCCTTCCTTGCAGTCTCGCGCTTTCTTCAGATTTCCCCAAATGGTTATGACGCCCTTTGGATCTAGAAGTTTTATCATGTTGTAAATGTAACATTGACGAGCCATGAACACCCAGTAAGACGAACACCCGAAGATAGGGTGGTAAGCACTTTTGAATGGTACCACCTCGAAAGAGAGTGGCTCGGGCCGATAGTTATCTCTGGTTCCGAATGTCACGCATGTGATCTCACCTACAGAATCCTCCTGTCTCCCTCGTATAATGCCATGAAAAGTTACACTGCTGTAACTCAACTAGCTTTCGTGGATCTTCAAGCGCTGGAGAATTTCGATGTGGAGGATGTTGATGTTGCTGCCACCGTCAACAAAAGTTTTAGAGAACTCATAGCCATCAATAAGAGGATTGAGGATCAGAAGGTACTTTCCTCGACGATGTGTTTTCCTTGGGTGATCTGAGCGGCAAAAGGTGATGGTTGCATCCGACCAATCCAGGAATTGAGGGATAGTCGAAACCATGGCATTGAGCTCATGGAGAACCGCCTTCTTGACCTAAGCCGTCTGAGTTCCAAGGAAGAAGACGTACGTGTCTTTCTTTGTGGGATAGTCCTTCTTTCCATCCGACTTGGGTTGTGCGACGCCCGCTTCTTCCATGCCAGAATCTTCCTTGGGCTCCATGCCTTTCTTGGAATTTTTCTTTCCTTTTCGTCGCTTGGCCCTGTAGCCAGTGAATTCATATTTTTTGATATCGTCATTGAAATGACACTCGACATTTGTGTGGGTAGAGCCTCCGTTACTATCCAAGTGATGAACACAGGGATTGTTGGCAATGTCAGCACATGTATAGGTTCTTCCGGGTTGCTGATCTCCTCTGCCCTGGATTCGGAAAGTTCCATGGCCTCATCCCCGGCCACCGCCACACCCTCCTCATCCTATGGATCCGAACGTTGCGTTAACCGTTGCATTTTCTGGAGCCGGTTTATCTTCCGAGGTATTCTTGCGCTTCTGAGTTTGTTGTTTCTGCTGCTTTGCCGCATTTGGATTGCCCAGAATATTCAACAGTCGTTCTGAATCGTCATCAGCGTCAACATACTTGATTGTTGTTTCTATCATCTCTCCCAAATACATGACGTGGTCACGCTTCAGTCTGTGACGCAAAAGTCCGACTAGGAGTCCTGCAATGAAAGCTTCAATCGCAGTTTGTTCGTTTACTCCCTCACAGGAGTTTTTCGTGTCGATCCAGCGTCTGAGGTAATCTCGGCAGTTTTGGACGGGTTTCTGAGTGCAACGCTGCAAGTCTCGGACTGTGTAGGGCCTCATGTATGTTCTCTCATAGTTTTAAAAGGATGCACTTTGCATATCATACCAGTTGTGAATTGAATTCTCTAGTAGCTCACTGAGCCATGATCGAGCCGTCTTCCGCAACATAAGTGGGATATATTGGACTGCGACTAGGATGTTTCCTCCTTTGGCGATCCAACAAGCCTAGAAATTTTTTTAAGCCAAGTAGCAAGCCATGATCATAGGGTTGAATGTGCTTGGTAATACCAAAGTCAACCGGAAATTTGGTTTGATGGATGCGTGGGCCAAAGCATTTAGGTCCCATGTATATGTCTTCTTCCTCGTAGCGTCGCTCCTCTATGTTGACTCAATGCGATGACGAGCGTCGTTTGGCGAGAGAGATATGCGCCTTTGAGGCTCGTGGATTCTACGTGGCAAAGTCAGATTCCTGCTTCTTCTTTCACCATTGCCATCTCCGCCGCTGCGACTTCCATGGCTGCGATGAGATCCCTCATGGTCGCTGCCCGGAGGCAATGGTGGTCCTGGTGGGTTATTTGCGGCTGGATGACGTGGTGGTGGTGGTGGAGCCTCATTATGCTGACTCTGAGGTTGATTTCTTCGGGCCCCATCGCTACTTGATTCGGGATGGTCCGGATCATATTTTCGTCTAATGTTACCACCCGGACGGCTTGGGGGTGGCATTCTTAGACGATCATGTTCTCGCTGGCGGCACACCTCCGGGTATTCTCTGTGGCGATTGTTCTGCGCACGATGGCCCTGATGAGGCACCAGTGCCCTGATGGCACCTTTGGACGTAGCCAGAATTACTCTCGACCAGTCGCGCGCAGGATTGCGATTATGACTATTTGATCTGGTCCTTGAATTTTCTTCTTCTCCCAGCGGACGATAGAGTTGATCCGTATCCCTGCGAAGTCTTTCATTAGTACTTTGGTCTACGCCAGTGTGGCAAAATTCTGACTTTGAGGCCAGTTTTCCACTGAATGACGTGGTCGTCATCTGCTGTTTTAATCCTTTGTCCAGCAACGCTACGCATTGTCAGACTTGCTCTGGAGACGGATTATTGGCGAGGATAGACCGAGCAGCTGCAGCATTCTCCACTGGCATGCTGTAGACTTGGATCTTCTCTCTAGATTTACGTCGAATAAATCTCTGTGGACATCCGGGTTCTTATTAGCACGAAGAAGACCTCCCCTTGTCTTGTTTGGTAGTCGCTTGAATTCTGACTTGTACTGGGCAGGATTGCTGTCTGAGCTCAACGATGCGCGCACCCTCCTCAGTCAAAGACAAGCGATGATTTTCCAGGTCTTCAGCCCTTTTCTCCAGCGCAGCCGAAGTAAGATCCGAAGCAGTTGGGATTGGTATCGTGAGAGCATCTCCGTAAATTTCATGTGCACCCTTGGTGACAACGTGTCCATCCACAGGACGGTTGATCGGTGTGGGATTAATCGGATCTCCGTCCTAATTCTCCATCTCGATCTCTTCAACTTTTTCTTCATTGGTTTCCTCGACCTTCGGCTCTACCGGTGTCGGATGCTTGTTTTCCTTCTTCTTTGACCGCCCAATAGCCTTAACGTGCGTACCGGTGGAAAAGACAGCTTTCGGTCTGATACCGGGAGATAAACTTCCGTTGGTACTTTCCGTCGTAGTTGGCTTCTGGACCTCGGACAAATCTCCAGTGTCGATGTCATCTTGTGAGGTGTAATCTTTTTCCATGTTATCATATGGACTCAGAGGGGTCTCTGGCTCACCTTGCGCTGGTGTGGAGGCGTATTCTTCTTCGTATGCCTCCATCTCTTTCTCCAATTCTCGAAGTTCCTGTGATGTTAGTGACTCTTGAGGGGAATTAGGTAAGTCGACCCTTTTTTCGATTGCGTCAAGAACTGAATCGTTTCCGGCTCCAGCATTGAGAGAGTCGGATCCGAAGCTCACATGGTATATGAAGCAATGCTTCTTCTTGTTCATGGTTTGAAGGTAGCGGCACAGCTGGGTTTCCTCCTCTGCCATCTCAAAGATCTGATTGATTTTGGTGATTGCTTTGTAATCGATGTAGGGGCGCTTCAACATTTGATTTATCCTATTCCCCAGGAGTGTTCTTTTTGCTCCAACATAGGTAGAACCGGATCCGAAGCGAACATATTCCTCATCCGTGTATCCGATCTCAATGGGCAGATCAGATCCGAATTTTTTTTCCACCACTTCTTCCACTATAGGAGCGGGCTGGGTGGGTTCAAGTTTTTCCGGGATGTTGAACTCTTCGGCCTCTGCGAACAGAGCATATCTAGATTTTTCTTCTGCCATGGTCATCACCTCAAGGGTGGGTTGGGTGGGTTCAGCGAAGCCGAGGTAGATGTCGATCTCACCAATGGACATGATTGTGTAGGTTGTCACGGTCTCCTTAGCCTGAATCCAAGTCTCGCCGAGAAGAACGAGATGGACATCACTAGCATAGACCACGCGACACATGGATATTGTTTCTCCGATTCCTGTACGTGCATATTCCGCCTGGAACGAAGTTCCAAAAGTCACCTGCCCCACGGTGGGCGCCAACTATCATCGGATTGTCATCAAGTACGCCATAGGGGGTCCTGACAGCATTGAGAAGATGGGGTGTGAGACGTCGGATGTTCCGGGAGCGGTGAGCACAAGTTTACCCAAATTCAGATCCAACTACGGTGATCGGATCGTACTCCTGCTAGCAACCCAGTAATATATTGGCGAGAGCCGGATGTTACAACGGATAAAAAAAGAGGTTCGCCTATGTGAGTAGGTTGTGGTTGATCTGTGATTTGGTGCCATAAAGGCTCCCATAGGGCCAGTTTATATAGTCACCATGACCTAGGGTTATAGGAGAGACCTATTCGGCTACGTTACAAAGTCATTAACTAGATACAACTTGGACTACAAGTAATTCTATAGTCCTAAGTCGGTTAGTCTTCTTGGCCTTGTCATAGCTGGAAGTGGCTCCTCCTCTTTCTCTGACTGGGCTGCCCGTGAAGCAAAGCTCTAACCCATTGGTGGGCCACCCTGGTCACTGAGTCCCGTGGGTATACCCGGAAAGTATATCCCCAACATTTCCCCAAGATTGAGTTGTCTGGCTTTCAAGGCTGAGCTGCCCGCGCAGGAAAGGTTGAGCTGCCTGGCTCTAAAGGTTGAGCTGTCCAACACTTATAACAAATCAAAATAAGTTCAACAATGGACAACTGAGTAGCTCAAGTTACTATTTTCAAGCAGTGCAACCCATGATACACAGGCAGCTCAAGTTTAAAACTTAGAAAAAATCAAAATATGTTCAGTTGTGCAACTAAGTAGCTCAAGTTACTATTTTCATGCAGTGCCATCCATGATACACTGGCAACTCAAACTCAAAACTTACAACAATTCAATAAAATTCTGCTAGGGACAACTGAGCAGCTCAAGTTACTATTTCAAACAGTGTAATCCATGATACACAGGCAGCCCAAGCTCAAAACATGCAAGAAATCAATATGAAGGATCTTGGTGAGATGTTTCCTGATGAAATCTTGGTGAGGATCTTGTAGGAGCTTCGGGATGAACTTGTTTTCTTCTGACCAGGATTTTGCACGTTTGAGGAGGACCCATTGCTTCGGATTTGATGAAACTTGAGGAAATCGGCGGGGACACTGTCGTCTCTCATGTCACCGGCGAGGAGGACAAGCTCGAATCCACCTTGCGCGCCGTCTTTGCTGTCCCTCTTGAGAAGATCTGGCCGGAGAAGAAGGTACGAGAGGCGGAGGACAAGCTCGAAACATCGTTGAAGTGGTCGACTCATGGCGTCACTCGCTCCATCACGCCGGTGTCCCCTCCGGCACTCGCTCGGGCCACGCTGGAGAAGAAGGTGCGCAAAGGTGGGGGACGAGATCGAAACTTCGGCATCCCTCGCGCTGTCGTCTCACTATCGCTCGCTCGCTCGGGCCGCACCAAGGAAGAAGGTGCGCCGAGGTGGTGGACGAGCTCGAATATCCAGTGTCCCTCGCTTCCTCGCTCCGACGTCCCGCCGTCGCTCCCTTGCTCGGGCTGCGTCGGGGAAGAAGGCGGCGGCGGGATCTGGGCGGAGTCACCGCGGTGTAGGGAGGAGCTAGGTCGGGAGGAGGTGGGGGCGGCGGGATCTGGGTGGAGTCACCACGGTGTCGGGAGGAGGTGGATCGGAAGGAGGTGGGGATTGGGTCTAGGTGCGGCGCGATCAGGAAGGACGTGGGGATTTGGGCACGTGGAGGTGGGTCGGGTGGTCCGTGTGCCCCTTATAGGGTCGGCTGGTGCTTAAAATATTATTCTGAGCACCAGTTTCAGATCGCGACTGAACTTATATATATATATATATATATATATATATATATATATATATATATATATCGACTACTTTGCAACTGGTTGTAAATTAATCATTAATCTGCAATTGGTCATAAACTTACTAGAATACAGCGACTGAACTTATCTCTATATCGTGCGTGAACTTTCCTTGCTGTAGCACCTCCGATCTAAAGTAATTTTGTTAGAGTTTTTAACCGATTTTGTATTTGCACAAATGATACACTGTTGGAAATCTACATAAATTCCGCTACATTTCGTATTATAATTTTTTTCAAATTCGTTACGGTTTAAATTTAATTTTGAAAATACTGAACCGTGTTCAAAAGCACTATAAGCGAATTTATGACGTAATTTTTAAATTGTTTGTAGAAATGATGCAAATTATATGGTGTTGGATAGATATTGAAATTTTGCAACTTTTTTGGGTTTTAAGTGTTTCCAAATTCATCACGGTTTTTAAACAATTTTAAAAATACTGAAATTTGGAAGTATTCAAAACACAAACAAATGTCATTTACTTGATTTTTTTCAACCATAGATCGGAATGATGCAAATAATATGGTATTGGATACATATTGATATTTCGTAACTTTTTCGTGTTGTAAGTTTTTCCAAATTCGCCATGGTTTTTAAACAATTTTGGAAATACTGAATTCCGAAAGTATTCAAAACATGAATGGACGTCATTTACTTAATTTTTTTCAACCGTAGATCAGCATGCGCAAATGATATGTCATTGGATAGTTATTGAAATTTTGCAAATTTTTCGTGTTATAAGTTTTTCCAAATTCGTCATGATTTTTAGACAATTTTAAAAATACCGAATTTCGGAAGTATTCAAAACATGAATGGACGCCATTTATTTGATTTTTTTCAACCTTAGATCGGAATGACACAAATGATATGTCATTAGAAAGATATGGAGTAGGAGCTGGTTATTTGTTCAGATGATTTTTGGTAACTATTTATAGTTTATGCATAATTTTCAAATTACTGGCCCGCTCCTCACAAACATAGTTAAAATGGCTATGATTTTTTGAATTTCCTGTGAAGCGCACCTGAAATTTTCCCACGAGTGCACTTGAACTTTCCGTGATTTAGCACCTGAACTTTTTCTCGCAAGCGCACCTGAAATGTCTATCCATTTTTCTAAACTTTCTATGATATCGCACCTGAACTTTTTATCACAGACTTCCTGAACTAGCCATGATGTCGCACCTAAACTTTTACTACGAGTATAGTTGCAATGCATGTAATTGTTTGAATGTGCGTGAAACACGCCTGAACTTTTCCCGTGAGCGCACCTGAACTGTCCGCGATAGAGCCCCTGAACTATTTTTTGCGAGCGCGCCTAAAATATTCATGAATTTTACTGAACTTTCTAGGATATCACACCCAAACTTTTTATCACAGAATTCCTTAACTGCTCACGATATTGCACCTGAACTTTATATGCGAGCATAGATGAAATGCAGTAACTGTGAAGCGCACCTGAACTTTTTATCACACATTGCCTAAACTGTCTGTGATAGCGTGCCTGAACTTTCCCACGAGCGCACCTGAAATGTCCATGCATTTTTGCTGAACTTTCTATGATATTGCACCCGAACTTTTTATTACGGACTACCTGAACTACCCGCGATATCGTGCCTGGACTTTTTCATGAGCACAACTAAAAGGCCCATACATTTTTCTGAACTGTCTATGAAAGAGTGCTTGGACTTATCATGGACTACCTGAACTGTCCGTGATATCGGGCCTGAACTTTTTTCCTATGAGCACAGATGAGATTCCCATGCACCTGAACTTTCATGGGGCGCACCCCTGAATTGTTGTTTTAGTGCTCCTGCCCGATGTCGTGCATCAATCATGTTTTTCTAAACTTTTCGTGTTAGTTTTCCTAAACCTCTTAGAGTCACACCTTCATGTACTTTTCTCATTATCGCACCTGAACTGGGTGTTTACTAATCTTGTACTTATCTAGAAAGCTTAACTAAATTATTTAGGAATTTTTGTTGATGTTTTTATGAACATGAAATATGTATATACCTTTCTTATTTCCACACCTGAAGTGCCATGTGCACTACATGTGTACTTGTCTCGCACCTGAACGAAAGATGGGGAGATGCGGCGGCATGCGCGGAAGGTGGGGGAGGTGCGACGACCGACGCAGGAGGAGGGGGAGGTGTGGTGCCAACGCGGAAGGTAGGGAGGGGCGGCGGCCAGTGATGACTGCAAGTGCATAGATCGTTTGTAGCTAGTTTCGAAGTTAAGATATCGATCCCACAGGGAGCCTAAAGAAAAATGTTTATGAATGAAGTCTCTGTCAAACTCAAAGTTGTCATAGATCTTCGAGTAAATTGACTGCAAGTGTTGAAATAAGAACACAATTAGGATTAAACTGAATGTATTTAAATAAAACTAAAATTAAAACTTTAGAAATAAAAAGTATAAAAGTAAAGAACGATTCGATTGTTTTGTTATTTTCCGCAGATGAGGAAGCAGGCGTGGGGAGATGCAGTTCATGGTGATAGTGATTGTGCTAAGTTGATGAGTGATAAGTGTAACAATTATAATCTTATAAGTGTATGTAGGCGAGAAACCCATAATTAGTCGTAACTCCTCTTGATAGATTTCATCCCAACTTCAATAATTCTACTAGTCTGCTACCAAAACCATAGTCAGTCACTAGGAAATTAAGATCCTTTAGGTTGCTTAGCAATTAAACTCCTTGGATCGGACTAGTCCAATAGGCACAGTAGTTCCTCGTGCTCCTTTATTTAAACTAGTTTTGCATTGATATCCCTGTGTCACTCGAGGGTCTCCGGTCTGCTAGGAAACAAGTACTTATCTATGTAGAATAAAGTATCATGTTGTCTGGGCCCTGGACAACAAGCATTAGGCATCCCAAAGATAGTCAAGCACACACAATATAGTAATTAAAATCAATCACAATTAATGGAAAATATATAGGCACATCACATATCACCTATCCCCAACATCTCCCACGCCCAAATGAACTTACTCACACATGAGAGAACAAAGCATCATCGATATAATTAAATAAGAAGAGTTCATCTCAATATTACTATGGAGATCCACAATAAGAATAGAAAATCAATCCAACACAACTCAAGATAAGGAAGAAACTATCTCAAACCCTAATCTTGCAAAGTGAATATCTCTCTCTCGCACAAGTAGTAATGGCTATGGGGGGTGTGGTGGCTAGGAGGTTGAAGATCATGGAGCGAGATGGAGAACGTCTTCCCCTTCTTCTCCGGATCTCTTCTTTCTCCCTTCTGGATGGAATGGTGGCTGCTGTGATATGTTTTTGACCTTGCCTCCTTCATGAAAGTTGTTCCTTTTAACAGGACAAAGGCGGCGGCAACTATACGGACGGAAAAATATTCCCACCGTATGGTTGGTCGTTAAACCATCTAGTTGCTGTCCTCGATTGCTTCCAAAAAGATACTTGCTTGTTTTCGCCTGAATATTGTATTTTTGCTGTCGAGACATTCTATTGATGTTCAGAACCTAAAACATATATTGAAAACCCAATTTTCTTCACTACTGAAGTATTAGCGTTAGGTAAAGCTAGAAAACCATCAAATCAAGACGAAAACAATTAAGAAAAACCATTAAAATGTATTGAATATCATAGCTCTCAACTACCCCAATCTTAGATGTTGCTCGCTCTCGAGTGACAAGAAAATAAAGAGGAACATTGGAGATTCAAAACTGAGATAAAATGACATACAAGCTTGAATTGGTGCCAAATTCCTTTTTTCACAATTCCTGCAATCTTAAGCTTGATCATACAAGTATTTACAAGATTAAATAGTTTAGCTAGGAAAGTGAACAAATTCTTTTGGTTTTTTCTTTGTTGATAGGTGAAAGATGTTTTGCTCTTGTTTCTTTAATCAAATTAAGAGTACTCAAGTTAGCACCAAAAAACATTCAATTTAAGAACAACCCATCTACTCCCACGTCAAAATTTCAAGACTCTCAAAGCACCTTTTTTCCTTTCCTTGCTTTTCAAAATTTTTAGCTCTTCCATAGAAAAATTATGCCAATGTTTTTAACATGTTAATCGAGACTGTGTTGCATAATCATGACCATGCCAATAGATAACTATCGAGCAATAATGGGACAAGGGAGTAATGCAACTTCACTTGGAACATGAGACCACAAGGGAACTAAAACTTCTACTCGTCATAGCATTGCCGCTATAGACGCTTAAATAACTCAATAGCCGAATTCAAGGGATTTCCCAAATTTACATCGTTCGTTGGCAGCGGAGTTAGTAGTTCCTCATGGAGCACGACAGTGTTGTAATGACATGTGTAAAGAAATATCTTATATTAGTTACTAGAGAAACAGTGGCATAATCTCTGCTACTTCAAAGCGTCAATTTTATCTAACAATTTAATTCAAAAATTCTATCAAGTCTATTACATTAAGCTCAATGGGGCTGAGTAGTTCTAAAATCAAACCTTTTGGGCTAAACATGAATTCAAGTCATCTTTTGGATGCTTTTTCTTGTTGTAAAAATGTTGCAAATATTTAACGAAGTTCATTGCTCATTATTTTAAAGCTAAAAGGGAGACACTAGCAAAGGAATAGAATTTATAAGATAACAAGCTTAGTGGGGAGTGACTCAAGTGCAAGAAAGCAAATAGTTGTAGGGTCAATTTAAAATTGAAGAAGAGGTGATGAAAGGAATGTGATACGTCCTTTTACCTGCTTCGTTCTTGTATTTGAGTTGAACCCCGCTATATTTTCCTATTGCCAAGTCACCTGAAATTGAGAAATCTGTGAGAGAGATAGAGAAACAAATTTGCAGTAGAAGTTACAACTATTTTGTTTGTGTTTTTGATTTAGGAATGCAAAAAATGAAAGTAAACATGCAATTTTTAAACAAGTAAAATAAATCAAACGAAGAAATAAAAATATGAATGCAAAGTTCGAAGGTTTTCAAACCTCCCCCAAGCATAGGCTGTTGCCATTCTTAGTTGTTGCTGTCATTCAGTGACTGGTATGGGTAGTGCTGGTAGTAGTTGGGTAAGTTGGTCATGAAGTGGCTGAAGGTGTTAGTGAGTGAACCGACTCCTCAACCACTCCCTGAAGAGTGTGGTCGATATCCCCCACGTGCTGGTTGAGCTACAGAAATTCTTGATAGGGGACGCCTTGAACCCCTGCTACTGATTGGGCCATGGGTCCTAGGGTCCTTCCTGTTGCTGCTGTTGTCCTTCCCAAGAAGGATTGTGCTTCTCCTGCTCTCCCTGCTGCTCTCCTTCATCATCTTCTTTGGAGTCAGGATAGAGCTTAGCAATGATCTCCCTCACTTGGTCTAGGGTGAGCATCCATTTGTCCTTCCCAATAATCAAGAAAGCTTGTGGACAGGGAGCCACACCTGCTCATCATGTGAGGCATCAAGATAACCAAACTGATATGCATAGAGATTTTTGTCAGCTCGATAGATACTGAGGAATCCATAAGCAGATATATATTTGACGTCCATAAGTATGGAGCCGTCAACAGGTTGCATAATAGGTAATGGAATTTCACGGGCTTGGACAAGGTGGGTTTCCAATCCACCAATGCGAATGTCACCTTTTCTTTTGTTGCTCTGGTGGCGGAGGTGCTGGAGGAGTAGAGCCGTGGGATTGGGACTCCGCGGAGCATTGGGGAAGAGTGCCTTGGTGATCATGGCCATGTCTGCATGGGCCATGGAACCAGTATCTCCTCTTCCCAATAGAGTGTTGGCGAGGAACTAGGCGAAGTAGTGGATTGTTAGGTTCTGAATAGTGGACATCTTCTTCTGGTAGAAGTCCCTTGCATGCATTACCTTTCTCCTTGTAGCCATCGTAGAAGGAGGCAATTAACTCCCAGATGATCTTAGCGTAGGTATAGTGGCTTTCTTAGGCGAAGAGCGATAACACTGCACTCGCACACATGTGGTCAAAATCCGATCTCTACCCTGCCGCGGCGAGAAATGCATCATCGGCCCAACGTGTGGGCATCACCCTCCTTGATGAAACCATGGCGTACTTGTTGTCGAGCTCAGCCCGGAGTCTCGAGCCCTCACCACGTTGGCGCTTGTTCTTGCGGAAAAGGCTAGCAAGATTGTTCTTCTTGATGTACTGAAAAATTTCAACATAAAACCTTAGGCATATATTTTCTACATGATATACGAGTGATTCTATGTGGAAAAATTTAATCCAAACATGAGAAATCAAAAGGGAAAATAAAAAAACTTGAGTTCATCCACTAGATAAATGTGAGAGTTTCAACCATGGAATTCTGAAAATAAAGCATGGGAAGGGAGAGAAACATACCGATCTATTGATTCCCCAACTCAAACGAACGAAATCCCTGAAGAATCGAGAATTCTAGGTGGATTTTGAGGAGTTTGGAGAGAGAGAGTATGAGAGAAAAATTGAGGAGGAGGAGGAACCCTAGCTCTGCCGGCGTGTTTAAGTGGTCGCACGAACTATACAAAGACAACTATATGGGCGGGTTATGTAGTTCCCATCGTATAGTTGCGGTGACAGCAAAAATTAGGGTTTCTTTTTGCTAGATCCGAACTATACGGGCGGGAAACTTCTCCCACCGTATAGTTGGTTGTTAAACGTTTGGTACTCCAATTTCTCTCCCATTTATAACTATATGGCCAAAACTATATGGGCGGGGAAACTTCTCCCGTCGTATAGTTGGTCGTTAAACGTGCAGTACCCTAGAAATACAATTCGTGAGAAGGGGTCGATAACTATACTACCAAAAATATACGGCTAGAAAAATATTCTGTTTGTATGGTTGGTCGTTAAATCTCGGGAACATGCTTTTCTTCAAAAAAAAAAATTAGAGAAACACTTTTGAATCTCAACAATATATTTAGGCCAGTTTTTGCAGATAAAACTCAAACTTAATTTTTACACTTAATCTACACTTATTCGATATTTCTACTACTTTTTGATAGCTACATCTTTATGGACACGCTTTCGCAAGGATGTCTGTGAAAAAGTTGTAGGAATAAGATGAACATTTTATTCTTAACTATTTTATTAATGTAATGGGTTGACTCCCATCAAGCATTTTATTAAGAATGGTCGAATAATTCAACCATCTCTCTATTCTCGAATTCTTACCTTGGGTTGCCCCTTATCAAGGGCACTTACCATTTGATGCTGGTGGAATATACCTTTCTCCTGCTTCTAGCTTCATTGGAAAATACCGGATGATTTCAGCATCATAAACATTGAAGATTATTTTTTCCTCAACGTAATCAACTGACGCTCCTACAATACTAAGAAAAAGTCTTCCAAGTATTATAGATAATTTTTCGTCCTCTGGAATTTCAAGAATAATAAAGTCAGTGGGAATACCATGCTCATCTATTCTACGAAGAACATCCTCAATCATACCAATGGGGTTTTAGTGGATTTGTAAGCCATCTATAAAGTGATAGATGTAGGGGAATACTCCCCCAATCCTAAACTTTTATAGAGGGAATATGGCATTACACTAA
This sequence comes from Avena insularis, assembly GCA_023614405.1. NCBI lineage: Eukaryota > Viridiplantae > Streptophyta > Magnoliopsida > Poales > Poaceae > Avena > Avena insularis. The sequence continues at coordinate 170,889,693 of CM042689.1, forward strand.
CTCCTGTACCTAAATCACATAAGGCATTGTGAATATGAGTTTTGCCAATTGAGCATGAAATAGTTGGTATTCCGGGATCTCCTGACTTAGACAATCACCTCCCATTAGCAGGATAACTTGTCACCATGGCAACGGTTACCGTTATTTCTTTCTTTCTGTTAAGAATATCACGGAGAAATTTAGTATAGGTAGGAATTTTTAGTGCATATGCAAATGGAATTTCTAGACGGAGATCACCAAGTGCCTTTTGAAAGAGTCACAGATTACCTGGTCAAATGCTTTCATTTTGCAACCCGGATATGGATTTTTTTTGCTCACCTTTCTTATCCTTGGCTTTTACATTCTGTGGGGGATCAGGCTATTTAGTTGTTTTATTTTGTTGTTGTTGATCGCTTTTCATCTTTTCTACTTCAACAACTTCGTCTTCATTGCTTATCTCTTTTATTCTCTTGGATCGATAATCTCTGCATTAGAGTCATAGCGGTCATCTGTGCATCATTTTGCTCCTCCAAGGTTTGGTCTTGTGTTTTTTGAGCAGTTTCATCTTGAGGATCCACTAGTGTGTCATCTTCTTGGCTTGCTTTGAGCAAGGATTTTTCCCTTCGATATTTTTTAGCTTCATATTCTGGTGGTCCCAATGGTCCTATAACAAATGCACCTCCCCTTGTAACAACATTAGTAGAAACAGGAATATTTATATCATCTTGAAGAAAAATTTGATAACCAGATGCTATTTGTTCACATTGGGTTTCAATCATACTAAGTTACTTGTGAAATAATTTTATTTCTTGGCCAATCTCATCATAACTTTCCGTGAGTTCTGTCAAAATCTTGTTATGTCTTTGAAATTGCTTATGTAGGTTATTAGGAGATTTGGCCCGTCGATGTTTTAATTCTCAAAATGCTTTCCTAGTTTCATCTTCTTTAGTAAAAATCTCTAACAGATCTACATTGTTTTCCTTAACAAGTTTAGAAGGTATACCCGTTTCTTTCATTGTTTTGCGTACTAATGGCTGTGAAATATAGCCATCCACGTCCGCATTTAAACTATATATTTTTCATATATTTGTTGAAATATCTCTCTATTTGCTGCCACTAATGCCTAATGATCAAAGGGGTATGCAATCCTTTCTTGCTATTTTTTCCTACACAGATAATGACATATGATGATGGGAATAACTACATAAATGCCAAAGATACGAGATTTCCAACACGTCAAAGAAACTAGGAGCAATGAAGATATCACTGCAAGCTTAACGACCAACTATACGGGCTGCCGCCGTATAGTTGCCACCATATAGTTTGCACCGAATCCATTAGGTCAAACAGAACAACTTTCCTGAAAGGACCCCTATATAAATATGCTTATGGCAACGAGAAACAGCGCCCCGACTCCACAACATCGCATCTTTCACCCTAAACTCTCACTGTCGCCACGCCGGAGGAATAGATCTAGATCTAAACCTCTAAACCCTTCTCCACCACCATAGCCATCTTCCACCATTTGTAATAGCAGATCTTATCTCCAATTGGCGACATTGTAAGACTATTTGCTATCAAATCTATGATCACTATTACAATATTTAAGATTGCCGATTTCATCTCTATGTGTGAGTAATTCTCCTTGGGCTAATGGCTTTGGCCTAGCCATGTAGCTTTTGTGCATGTGATTTATCATAGATGGGATCATGTATTATTTTGTTTGACATGATGATCGTAGTGCACTCTCTTGCCTCAATCTAAGGACTTGTCAGGTACCCAAGATCCCGAGGATTGATCCAGGTAAAGGGAGTGTGAGTAACGACTGGTCTGCAGGATAGGAACCCCGGTGATAGAAAGGATGGTACGGCTTATGTGAGAATCTTACTTTGGACTAACGGTGACACCATGATTCTTATCATTAGTTCTCTTTCTTCTATGGATGAGACTAGTAGATTATTGCTATAAGCGGTTGCGAAGGCGATAACATTTATGGATGCACTGCCCACATATAATTATCTTGCTCTAACAATTACATGAGTACTTTATTATTATCTATTATTCCCATCAGATGTTTTGCACAACTACTGGTGAAAACCGAAGACCCTAGGCCCTCTCTCTCTCTTCATCGTCAAGAACAACAACACCAATATCACAAACTCTTGGTCAGGTGAAAACGCAATAGGAATTTTAAAACTCTCCAAGGTCCATTTAAGTAATCTTACTTTTCTTTATGATTCCCAAGGATTCGATAAACCTAGGTCTACTAGGGAGAAAGAGCTGTACTACATCCATAATCCGGATCGAAGGTATCAACCCTTTTTCTGGCGCTGTTGCCGGGGAAGCAATAGCTACCCTGGTGAGGTTAGTAGGAACCTTGCTAGTTTTAATTCTTGTTCTTAATTTTGGTAGTTTGCTTCAGTTTTTATTTGAAAAACCAAAAAATTAGTTAGTATTTTAGTTCTTGATTTATCATCATTATTACTTGTTTTAGAAAACACAAAAACATAGGAAGTATGGCTGAAAAGAAGCTTTGGGAGTTTGCAACTCCTAACAATGATTATTTGTGTACTCCTATTACTCAGCCAACAATTGTTGCTGAAGATTATGAAATTAAGCCCCACTATTTAAGTTTGGTTCAACATAATCAATTTGGATGCTCTGCTGTAGAAGATGCAGGTATGCACTTAAATACTTTCACTAAAATATGTGATATGATGCGCATTACAGATGTTGACCCCGATGCGGTCAAGTTGCGTTTATTTACTTTCTCTCTTAGAGGAAGAGCAAAAAAATGGTTGATATCTTTTCCTAGAAATACTATTGCATCATGGATGGAATGTACTTCTTTATTTATGACTAAATTATTTCCACCTGCAAAGACTATGCAAGTCAGATCTAATATTATTGTTTTTAGACAGGAAGAGCGTGAGCCACTACCGCTTGCATGGGAGAGAATGAAAGATTTCATGAGAAACTTTCCCAGCAATGGGATGGAAGATTGGTTAATTCTCCATTTATTTTATAATGCTCTTAGCCCTGTTTCTAAGTCTATGCTAGATACTGCAGCCTAAGGAACATTTATGGGTAAACAAATTACGGAAGCAAAGAAACTGCTAAATAATATGCAAGACAACCATGCCCAATGACATGTGGAAAGATCAAATACAAAAAGGTTAACTCCGTCACACCTCAAGAGAATGAAGACCTCAATGCTAAGTTGGATGAACTCATATTAGCCGTTAAAGGTAAGGAAACTATGGTAAGAACTATGTCGTCGGATTGTCGACAAGTTCGCCATAGGGGGTCCTAGTGGCGTTAGAAAAATGGGGTGTGAGATGTCGGTTGTTCCAGGAGCAGTGAGAACAAGTTTACCCAGGTTTAGATCCGATTGCGATGATCGGATCCTACTCCTGCTAGCAACCTAGTAATATATCGGCATAAGCTGGATGTTACAGCGTATTACAAGAGAGGTTCGCCTGTGCGAGTTGTGATAGTGGTAGTAAGATTGGTCGTGCCCTAAAGGCTCCCATAGGGCCGGTTTATATAGATACTAGGGCCTAGAGTTACAGGAGATACCTATCCGGCTATGTTACAGAGTTGGTAACTAGATACAACTTGGACCACAAGTAATACTACAGGCCTAAGTCGATAACTCTTCTGGGCCTTGTCTTAGCCAGAACTGGCTCCTCCTCTTTCTCTGACTAGGCCGCCCGTGAAGCAAAGCTCTAACCCGTTGGTGGGCCACCCTAGTCAGCGAGTCCTGTGGGTATACCCGGAAAGTATATCCCCAATAGTAGCCCCCAGAAGTCTCTAAGATCCAAAGTCGGATAAATCGTCTATCTTGATGGTTTCTTCGTCTTGAGGATCTTGAAGGGTTCCCAAAAAATTCATTCAGTAGTGTAGGATTCCGATTCAGTTGAGTCGGATATGTTGTATTCTGAATTCAATTTTCCTTGCTCAGTTTGAAACATGAGCCATATTTTACAGCGGCGTGCGGGCTGACAACTTTTCAGACCAGGTCTTGTCACTAACAAGAGTCCCATCAACACGACTATTGGTGTGTCCGCTCCTTACGAAACAGATCACCGTTTCAATATTCATGCGAGAATCAAGGGGGCGAGGGAGTCGCGAGGAAGTTATCCACCTCTCTCCTATACGCTTGGCGTATGTCGCGCATATAAACTCACGAATCATGGCGCAAGGGTAAATAAAAGAGAGGAGAAAACCCTTCTCTCAGATTTATCTCTCCATCGATTCATTCATTGCCTCCTCGTACTCCTCGAGCACTCCGCAGCCATTACCATCTACACATCACAAGAAAAATCTCTCTCCCCCACCAGTCCTTCTTCTCCAAGATCAATGGCGTCTACCTCAGGCTTAGGAGCGTTGGCGGGTTCGTCGGTGGCGGATGAGAAGACGATGCGGGGCCTCTAGGGCCCCAGCATCATGGACGATGCTGAACTCCATGTCATGGAGGACGAAGGATTTATCGTCGCCGGCGCGTGGTGGAGTGCCTCAGGGCACGCTGTTCCCGCCCCACGGGACGGCGAGAGGGTGTTGTTCGGCACGCACATTGACCATGGCCTCATCTTGCCACCGTCGGACTTCATCATCAAGGTCCTCAACTATTACGGTGTGCAACTCCATAACCTCCCTCCCAACTCTCTACTCGAGCTTAGTACTCACACAGCTCTGTGTGAGGGGTTTCTTGGCATTAGGCCTAGTCTAACCCTTTTCCTGTACTACTAGGGTACCCGGAAGAACTCCATTAGCGCTGGTGTGCCTTACATAACCGGAACCCTTAGCTTAGTCTTTAGGAGAAACCAAGTTTATCCTAGGATTTACGCTAGTGAATCCGTCAAACGCTGGGCCGGAACCTTCTTTTATTATAAGGATATTTCGGCTCCTGGAAAGGAGGAAGGTCTTGATCCTCAAAGGTGCCGCCCCCACCAGAAGTCATGGGACGCGGAAGCGCCAGAACTGTCAGATATCTCGATCCTCGCCAGAAGGTAGATTGAGTTTCTAATGAAGCACATGGGGATCCATGGATCCGACTTGATCCACTGCTAGCTGGAGTGCCGGATTCAACCTCTGCAGCACCATGGAGACCGCCTCATGCACCAGATCAGCAGCGACAAGAAGGACAAGATGCGGGTCAGTTCGAGACGGATTCCTGCAAAGGACTACAAGACCCTTATGCAATATATGATCAAGGAAAGAGTGGAACGGAAAGTTCCAGATGTCTCCATGAAGATGTTTACGTCCAACCGTCCTTTGAATCCAGTAAATATTCGACTCTGCTTTCGTGTTTTGTCAGTTTTTCTATTCTTTCTCCAACTCTATTTTCCTCGATGATTTTGTCAGCTCGAGAAACTCCCTGAGTCTGAGCTAGCTCCACTAGAGGGCTATCTCTCAAACGATCCGGAGGGAACGGAGGATGACAAGGTGCAAGAAGTTCCCGCCTCCGCCAACCAAGAAGCGTAAGGCAAAGTAAGTTGTTAACACTCCTGGTAGCCAAGTGCTACCAGTAGTTAAAAAGTAAGCACCATGTATTTTGTTTTTTGTACCTTGTACCTTTCTTTCTTTCCAGAGCACACCTGATATTCGGATTTTCGTGCTCTAGAGCTAAAATTTCTTTGAAGAGTAAGACCAAGCCGGACATCATGCCGGGCAAGCAACTGCGTCATCAGAAACTTGTCATCTCCCCTGCATGCCGCCACCGACTCCATCCAGTACTCCATCAGCACCAAAGGCTTCTGCCTCTCCTGATGCTGGCAACTTCTCGAAAGCCTTCGTCACCGTTGGTGATCAAGCAACTAACAAGGGTGAACCCGTCAAGGGTAATGATCCCATGGTAATTTCTATAGGAAGTTTGGATAATGTGGCCGGCTCTGCTGTCTCTGGCCTGAAGAGGAAGAAGAAGAAGAAGAAGAAGAAGAAGAAGAAGAAGAAGAAGAAGAAGAAGAAGAAGAAAGAGATCCTTAGGCTGGCTCAGTCTAGCCTTGAGAAGCAAACCTTAACCGCGGAGGCAGCAAGCCAGGAGCAGGAGGATGCCAATCTTGTTAGCCTCCTGGACCAAATTTTGGTTCGGGATGCTAAGATAGAGTCTGGCGAACTCCCAACGATGGATGTTCCATCCCTCTCCCTTGCCGAGAAGGTGTTTCACAACACCAAACTCGGATTTGAGAAGTTTCACTTGGAACACATTGTAAGTTTCCAATTCTTATTTGCATTTATTTTATTATCATATCCTCTAGCCCCCAAGCCTAAAGTCGGATAAACATCATTGGATCCGAGTTAATGTTTTTAGGTTGCAAAAGAACGATGTAGTGTAGCCCCCAAGGCTCGTGCTATATTTTTACTTAGTTAAATTTGCAGCCCGAGTCTTAGTAGCCGTCTGACGGTATTCCGTCTTCTAAACTTACAGAAAATTGCATCTTCCAACCAGGAATTGCTCAAGAATATTTGTAATAAACGCAAGGAAACCAAAGCCTTGTGCCTTGAGAATTCAAAGTTAAAAGTTGAGAAAGATGAAGCAGAAGGTAAATTTTTCTGATTTCCTCTTTGTCAATTTTCTTTTTGTCATAGTCAAACTTGTTCTGTCCGATTGAAATTTTTCCCTTTGCATAACTATTGTGCGAGTCCAACAATATAGTGGAGAAATCTGAAAACTTCAAGGTCTTGGAACTGGAGAATGTTGAGCTCCGGGACAAGCTTCAGAAACTCACTATCGAGTTGGAGAAATCCATAGCTACTGTCCTGGAGTCAAGCAATCATGATACCATGAGGCTCGAGAAGCTACTGGCAATTCGAGATAAACAATTAGACGATCTTCATAAGGACTTTGATAGTTAGAGGGATCTGGCCCAGGCCACAGAAAGCAAGCTGAACAGCCTCCGTGAGGAGCATGCCTAGTGGAATCATTTTGTGCTAGGTAAGATTTCTGACTTACATTTTACATTGAGTTTTTTGACTTTCTTTTGAGTCAAATTTTGACTTTTGGTTCTTTCCCAGCTCTCCTGAATCTTTCTGACTCTCCTACCTCGCCTCGAGCGCATCAAGCTCGTCGGAGATATCTTTTTCGACTTCCGCCAGACTCTTGAAGAGGCTGGCGAGTCGGTCAAGATTTCTGACTTGCACACCATGTCAGTGCAAGAGGTGAGGGACAAGGCCAAGGAGATTTTGATGCTTATCGAGGACTGGAAGATCTCCTACGCTCGGACTGCTGCCCAGACTGCTCTTACCATGGTGATGAGCCACCACAGCGAGATGGAAATCTGGCATGTCACCAAAGGTATCGCCGAGGAGGACGATGAGGGTAACCCACAGGACATCAAGGCAATCCAAGATTCCTGTGCAGGTTATCAGTACTAGAAAAAGGGCTATAGTTAATCCACACATCCGTGGCTCACGTGGTTGAAGTGCCCCACGGGTAAAACAGGCTTGTCTCACCAGTGGGCAGTGCCCTACTAGTCACTAGAACAACCGTGGCGCACGTGGTGATAGTGCACCATAGATATGTGTGGGCCATGGGCCTACTGGCCGCATGCCACATATTCGTAGCACACATGGGGTATGTGCGCTATGTTTGTTAGGGTTAGCCGTGGCGCACATGAGGCATGTGCGCTACGCATAAGTTAAGGCCCCTCAGCTCTGTAAATGGTCAAACACATCCGTGGCGCACTCCTGGCATGTGCGCGATGGTTGTGATTAGTTCCTGTGGCGCACTAGGGACATGTGCGCCACAGATGTGTCGACCATTTTTTGGCAGCTCACTTTGCACATGTGACTATCCACTACCACACCCACACTTCAATTTCCCCTCCTTCTTCATCCTTAAATCTACTCGGGATCCTCCTCCTTCCCACCTCAATTTCTCCACTCATTCACCATTTTTAGCATGTAGAACTTACCTTGGATGTTACATACATAATAGAGGAAGCTCTCCTTTCGGACACGCCAACCTCTCAGTCGATCTCGCGCGCACCTCTCCTTTCCATCTTCTCGATCGGTCTCTCATATCGGTAAGTTGTCCATGTAAGGATGTGTTCATGTGTATATGGATGATATGCTCATATGTATGTAGAGGATCGATGCTCATGTGTGTATGGAGAGGATCGATGCTCATGTGTGTGTATATGGAGAGGATCGATGCTCATGTGTGTATGGAGAGGATGATGTGTTCATGTGCATGGATCAATCTCTCTCTTGTGTTTGTGTGTGAATGAGTTGTCATTTGTTTTGCCAAAATGTTGATTCATTTCCATTTTGGCAAGACTTTGGAATTTCGCAAAAGTACTTATTTTAGGATAGGTCATGCCGAAATTTTCTATCGACCATTGCATGCATGCATTCATTATGTGGTTCTAATAAACTTCTAATTGTATCGTGTACACCGCGCAGGCAACCGTGGTCCGCATAATGAGCGAAGGCATTGTGGATAGATTTTTGAAATGCGCGATGGCGACATGATACGAAATAACAAGACGGAGATAAGATGTCCGTGCAGAAGATGCAAAATCATCTGGTTGATCGACCCAGATTCTGGGCATCTACAGGCACACCTGCTTCGCCATGGTTTCATGGATGGATACACTCATTGGATAAGCCATGACAAAGACGATGGAGACGGTGAAGGTGGGCAACATGACGATGATCATCACGGAGAGGACGGGCGAGATGATGAAGAGTCTCCTGGAGATGGTGAAGGTGCGGAAGCAGACCGGGATGATGATGATCTAGATGCCAGAGGAGAAGACGACGATGGAACAACGTCAGGCTAGGTGCAGGGCCCTTATGTGCAAGAGCTGCTTCTCAAGCAGACGAGTAATGCTAGGGCTGCCGCTAGAGAGAAAGCCAAGCTTGCGCAACTTGAGAAAGATGTGGTTACTCCATTGTATGAAAGATGCCGACCCGATGATACCCAGTTGAATGTAACGCTCAAGGCTATGGAGATGAAGGCAAAACACAAATTGTCCGACGCAAGCTTCGACGATATGATGGCATTCTGGCACGATCGTCTCCCGGAGGGGAACACGTGTCCAACTAGTGTCTAGGACGCCAAGAAAATCGTCTGTCCTCTCGATCTACCGCACGTTAGATACCACGTATGCATCAACGATTGCATCATTTATCGGCGCGAGGACGCGGAGAAAACCACATCTCCAGTGTGCAGCGTGAGTTGATACAAGAAAGGGAAGAAAGCACCTCGAGAAGTGGTATGGTACTTTCCTATCACTCCTCGTCTACAACGCTATTTCGCGGACCCTAAGGAAGCTAAGCTCATGCGATGGCATGCTGAAAGGAAGAAGCCAGGATATGACGATGACCCCGAAAAGGAAGAGCAGCTGACGCACCCTTCAGATGCTAGCCAGTGGAAAGCATTGGACCTCGAATTCCCAGAATTTGGTGGAGATTCGAGGAACATCAGGCTTGGTGCAAGCACCGATGGAATCAACCCGTTCAGTAGCCAGAGTAGCACGCACAGCACTTGGCCCGTGTTTGTATGGATGTACAACCTTCCTCTAGGGCTGTGCATGAAGAATTACATACAAATGAGTATGCTAATTCAAGGGACGAAACAACCTGGTACCGACATCAATCTGTATCTTGGGCTGTTGAAAGAGGAGGTAGCCACGTTATGGGAATCTGGAGCCAATACTTACGACGCCGTCGCACAAGATTATTTCACTATGAGAGCCGCGTTGGTCACTATGGTGCAAGACTATCCAGGTTGTGGGTATATCTCGGGGCAAGTTATCCAAGGATTCTCCACATGCGTTAGGTGCATGGATAACACAAGCTATCTCCAACTAGAGAAAGATCCAGGGTCTTCTAAAACCGTGTTCATGGCGCACCAGAGGTGGCTCGACAAGAATGATCCATGGAGAAAACATGGAGATCTGTTCGATGGCAAATCCGAGACCCGAGGAATCCTAGAGCGGAGGAGTAGCGAAGAAGTTGAAGAATTGCTAAAAAACTAGAAAGATTGTCCTAAGCCTAGAAAAAAGCGAAGGAGGCAGCAAGACAAGCCGCTGGTGAAGGTATGGAAAACAAGGTCTGTTTTCTGGGAGTTGCCATACTAGAAGTTTCTCCGCATGCCTCATAGCCTTTGACATCATGCATATCACGAAAAACGCGTGCGAGAGTCTGGTCGTCACCATAATCAACATGCCAGATAGGACGAAAGATGGTTCGAAAGCAAGGCACAACCTGATATTCATGGGCATTCGGAAGGAGCTTCACGGAGGATGCACTACTCCTGATGATCGGGAATATGATGATGATCATGACTCGGAGGCGACATAAGGTCGTCGGAAGGGTAAAAAGGTCAAGAAGAACGAATATTACTGCCCTCCTTGCTTCAATCTAAGCCAGGATGAGATCAAACAGTTTTTCAAGTGCCTTCTAGGAGTCAAATTTCCTTACGGCTACACGGGCAAGATAAGAAAATACCTAGACAAGGCGAAGCAGAGGTTCAATGGCATGAAATATCACGACTGTGCCATGCTAATGACGTAGATACTTCCGGTTGCACTAAGAGGGATCATGGAAGAGCATGTCTGTGAAATGTTATTTGACCTCTACAAGTTTTTCGACGTCATCTCTCGAAAGTCGATTGGCGTGAATCAGCTCGGGAGGCTACAGGAGGAGATCGTGGTGATACTATGTCACTTGAGGTCTACTTCCTGCCCGCATTCTTTGACATTATGGTGCATCTGCTGGTCCATGTCATGGAGGACATCGTCTAACTCGTGCCGATGTTCCTCCGCAGCATGATGGCGTTTGAAAGGATGAACGGACACATCAAAGGATACGTTCACAATAGGTCTCGTCCATATGGAAGCATAGCCAAGGGCTTTCTGGTCAAAGAGTGCATCTCTTTGCATGAATTATCTAGACATCGAGAACCATGTCAGTATTCCCGTCAACAGGCACCTTGGCAAGCTCGACGGATCTGGTCACCGAGAGGGTCGTCGTGTACTGCATGCAGACTTCGATTGTCGATGCACAAACATTGATCAAGCAAACCTCGTCGTGCTACAACATTTAGAATTGGTCGACCCTTGGGTACAGAAGCACAAAAGGTTAATCGAGAAGAAGTACAGTGATCGGGTCATACAGAGGACGCTGGGAGAAATAATCAAAGAGCACAACTCAGATTTCACGTGTTGGTTTAGGCAGACGCTCCTTGATAATCCCCTGTGATCGCATTCTTCTGACATGGAAAAGATCATATTCACATTTTCGTAGGGACCCATGCAAAATCTGGTGACCTATCAGGCTTATGATATCAACGGCTACACATTCTACATGGAGGAAAAGGACAACAAGTGTGATTATCAGAACTCAGGCGTAACGTGAAATTCTACACCGATGACAACATGAAGGAAAGATTGTACGGAAGGATCGAGGAGATCTGGAAGCTCGACTACTATAGAGAAAAGGTGCCGATGTTGTAGGGTTCGCAGCATAGAAAACAAAAAATTTCCTACGATGGGAACTATGTACCAAGATCTATCTACTAGATACAAACAACAGGCGGATGTATATCCGTAGAGAACATATCCTTGAAGACCGACAAAGCTTAACGAGCTCAACTCGTGGTTGATGTAGACGATCTCTTGCCGATCTCAAGATCGAGAGGAAGTCCTAGCGCCGCAAAGCAGCAGCGCATCCGTGCTCGCACACACGTACAAGACACGGAGCAACCTCCGCCTCCTCGCTCCAGCGATGCAGCGGAAGCACAACCCTTTCTTGCCGAATAGCCACCGGGAACATGTATCTCGCTAGTCCGAGACCATGGGGGATAAATTCTAGAGGGGGAGAGAGATCCTTCGCGAGGAGGTGTAAGTGAGAAGTGAGAGGAGGGGCTCCTTTTATAGGAGGAGGGGGAACCCCAAGGGGTGGCCGGCGCATGGGGGCTGCCTTGCCCTCCCCTCTTCATGTGGGTGGACACTCCACTCACAAAAATCCATTCATATGCCTCCACTCAAAATCCCACTCAAACTTGCCATTAAATTTCCACCAAATTTAATGCAAACTCTCATTAAATAAAACTCTTTTATTTTATTCAGAATTTTGTCAATTACTTTAATGACAAACATTCACAAATAACACCTTGCTAGAATTCCATTTCACATGCATAACCTCTTTATGCAATTTCACCCGAAAACCTGTTTCGGTATCTAGTGAAATAAATTCCTGCGCTTGTTTATTCTTTTGGCATGAAACATTTGCTCCAACTGGATGCCAGTGTCCCTTAAGTGTGTGACCCTACGGTTCGCTAATAATGCGGACATGATCGAGACCCTTCTCCGATCAATAATCAGTAGCGAGACCTGGAGATCCATACTGACTCCCACACATTCAACGATGACTTTTCCTGTGATCGTCGGAGCCTTTTACGCTTGTATCTTAATCCCTTTGTTTCACGATATATTACATGTCCGAGATTTGATCATTGGTATCTCCATACCTAGTTTGATCTCGTTACTGACATGCACTCTTTTCTCGTTCCCGTGATATAACATTCTAGTGATCAAATCACTTGCTTGCAAGCTAACCAATGTGATATCACCGAGAGGGCCCAAAGCATATCTATTTGTCATCGGGATGAACAAATTCCACTCTTGATCCATGATTCTCAACATAACACTTTAGTAGCTTTGAAGCCATCTTTATAATCACCCAGTTACGGAGTGACGTTTGATGTCAACAAGAAACTCTTCCGGTGTTAGTGATTGGCATGATCTCATGGTCTAAGGATTAGGACTACTTTGTAAGTTGTTTATAGCAATATAAACTCAATGACTTTGATCGTAATGCTATACTTCGGATGAATGTTCATCACACCATTACACTAATGTTGTGATCTCGTCATCCAATGTCTATGATCATCTTGTTAATCAATGAACTAGTTTATGAGAGAGGCATAACTAGGAACTTTCTGTTTGTTTATTAAACACACATGTATTAACGTTTCCGTATTAATAAAATTATAGCATGCAAAATAAACATCTATCATATACTTGGAATACACATAATAAACATTTTATTATTGCCTCTCAGGGCATATTCCCAGTTCTCCCACTTGCACTAGAGACAATAATCTAGTTACATAGTGATGTATCTAACACCCATGGAGTTCTGGTGTAGATCATGTTTTGCTCTAGGGAGAGTTTTAGTCAACGGATCTGCTACATTGAGATCCGTATGTACTTTACAAATCTTTATATCTCCATCCTTGACATGCTCGTGGATGGAGTGAAACCGGCGCTAAATATGCTTGGAATGCTTGTGAGACCTTGGCTCTTTGGCATTGGCAATGGCACCATTGTTGTCACAATAGATCACCATTGGGTCCAACGCGTTTGCAACCACACCTAGTTCGGATATGAACTCCTTCATCCAAACTGCTTCCCGAGCCGCTTCTGAAGCAGCAGCATATTTGGCCTCCGTTGTTGATCCCGCCACCACAGGTTGTTTGGAGCTCCTCCAACTAACCGCTCCGCCATTCATGAGAAATACGTATCCGGATTGAGACTTAGAGTCATCCGGATCGGTGTCAAAGCTAGCGTCAACATAACACTTAGTGACGAGCTCTTCTTCACCTCCGTATACAAGAAACATATCTTTAGTTCTTCGTAAGTACTTAAGGATATTCTTGACCGCTTTCCAGTGTTCTCAATCTGGATCCGATTGGTACCTACTAGTCAAACTAATAGCATGTGCCACATCCGGTCTTGTACATAGCATGGCGTACATTATAGAGCCTATGGCTGAAGCATAGGGGACCTTGTCCATTATCTCTCTTTCTTCCGCTGAAGCTGTACTTTGAGTCTTACTCAATGTCGTGCCTTGTGTCATAGGTAAGAACCCCTTCCTACTATCTTCCATTTTAAACTTCTTTAAAATCTTATCAAGGTATGTACTTTGCGATAGCCCTATTAGGCGCCTAGATCTATCTCTATAGATCTTTATGCCTAATATGTATGACGCTTCACCTAGGTCCTTCATTGAAAATTTGCTGTTTAGATAACTTTTAACACTGTTTAAAAGATCTATATCATTTCCGATCAATAATATGTCATCCACATATAATATCAGAAATGCCACATTGCTCCCACTCAATTTCTTGTAAATACAAGCTTCTCCATAAGTTTGGACAAATCCAAACTCTTTGATCACCTCATCAAAGTGGAGATTCCAACTTCGTGATGCTTGCTTCAATCCATAGATGGATCGCTGAAGCTTGCACACCTTGTTAGCATCCTTAGGATCGACAAAACCCTTTGGTTGTATCATATACAACTCTTCTTCAATATTACCATTGAGAAACGCGGTTTTGACATCCATCTGCCATATCTCATAATCGAAATATGCAGCAATTGCTAACATAATCCTAACTGATTTTAGCATTGCTATGGGAGAGAATGTCTCATCGTAGTCAACTCCTTGAATTTGTCGAAACCCCTTTGCGACAATTTGAGCTTTATAGACGGTTATATTACCATCAGCATCAGTTTTCCTTTTGAAAATCCATTTGTTCTCCACGGCCTTTCGGTCGTGAGGTAAGTCCACCAAGTTCCAAACTTGATTTTCATACATGGATTCCATCTCGGATTTCATGGCTTCTAACCATTTGTTGGAATCCCGACTCATCATCGCTTTTTCATACATCGCAGGGTCATCATTTTCATCAACCATGAAATTCATGACAGGATTTCCGTACAGATCGGGAGCTGCACGCGTCCTGCTTGACCTGCGAGGTTCGGTAGTACTCTCTTTCGGAGTTTCATGATCATTATCATTAGTTCCTTCTTCAACAGGTGAAGCCAACTCCGGAACAACTTCCAACGCTACGCTACTCGCCATACTTTGAAGAGAAGGTTCAATAACCTCTTCGAGTTCTACCTTCCGACTACTCACACCTTTCGCAAGAAATTCTTTCTCTAGAAAGGATCCATTCTTGGCAACAAAAACATTGCCCTCGGATCTGTGATAGAAGGAATACCCAATAGTTTCCTTAGGGTATCCTATGAAGACGCATTTTTCCGCTTTGCGTTCGAGTTTATCCGGTTGAAGTTTCTTCACATAAACATCGCATCCCCAAACTTTAAGAAATGACAGCTTAGGTTTGTTTCCAAACCAGAATTCATACGGTGTCTTTTCAACGGATTTAGATGGTGCCCGATTTAAAGTGAATGCAGCAGTTTCTAGTGCATAGCCCCAAAATGACAATGGCAAGTCCGTCAGAGACATCATAGATCGAACCATATCTAATGAAGTACGATTACGACGTTACGACACACCATTTCGCTGTGGTGTTCCGGCAGGTGTGAGTTGTGAAACAATTCCACACTCTTTCATGTGAGTGCTAAACTCGTAACTTAGATACTCACCTCCACGGTCGGACCGTAGAAATTTGATCTTTCTATTATGATGATTTTCCACTTCATTCTGAAACTCCTTGAACTTTTCAAAGGTTTCAGACTTGTGTTTCATCAAGTAGATATAACCGTATCTACTCAAATCATCTGTGAAAGTAACAAAATAACGATATCCACCTCGCGCCGACACACTCATTGGACCACATACATCAGAATGTATGATTTCCAATAAATCTGTCGCCCGTTCCATTGAACCGAAAAACGGCGTTCTAGTCATCTTGCCCATAAGGCATGGCTCACATGTATCAAATGATTCATAATCAAGTGATTCCAAAAGTCAATCCGACTAGAGCTTCTTCATGCGTTTAACGCCAATATGACCTAGACGGCAGTGCCACATATATGCGGATATATCATCATTTAGTTTAATCCTTTTAGCATCAACATTATGAATATGTGTAACATTATTATCAGGATCCAAAAGAAATAAACCATTCATCATCGGTGCATGACCATAAAAGATTTCATTCATATAAATGGAACAACCATTGTTCTCGGATTTAAATGAATAACCACTTCGCATTAAACACGATGCAGATACAATGTTCATGCTCAGTGCAGGCACCAGATAACAATTATTCAAGTTTATTACTAATCCCAACGGCAAGTGGAGAGTCAGCGTTCTGTCGGCGATCACATCAATGCTTGATCCATTGCCGACACGCATATTGACCTCACCCCTTGCTAGTGGTCGCTTGTTCCGTAGCCCCTGATTCGAGTTACAAATATTAGCAACAGAACCGGTATCAAATACCCAGGTGCTACTGTGAGCACTAGTCAAGTACACATCAATAACATGTATATCATATATACCTTTGTTTGCCTTGCCGGCTTTCTTGTCTGCCAAATACTTTGGGAAGTTGCGCTTCCAGTGGACAGTCCCCTTACAATAGTAGCACTCGGTATCAGACTTACGTCCAACTCGGGGTTTCTTTTCAGGCACGGCAACCGCTTGCCTGCATACTTCCGTTTTCCCTTCTTGTCTTTCTTGAAACCAGTGTTCCTATTGATCATCAACACTTGATGTTCCTTTTTGATCTCCACTTCTGCAGTTTTAAGCATTGATAGAAGATCGGGGAGAGACTTCTTCATGCCTTGCATATTATAGTTCATCACGAAGCTCTTATAGCTAGGTGGCAGAGACTGCAAAACACGATGGATGCCTAAGTCAATGGGAATCGATATTCCCAAGGACACAAGCTTATCGGCATAACCCGACATCTTGAGTACATGCTCACTAACGGAGCTGTGCTCTTCCATCATGCAGCTAAAGAACTTTTCTGAAGCGTTGTAGCTCTCTACAGCAGCATGTGGTCGAAAATCATTTTCTACTCACCCATTGTATCAAAAGCATTGCTGTTTTCGAAACGCTTTCGAAGTTCCGGCTCTAGCCCATACAATATGCCGCAATGAACTAAGTTGTGGTCCTCCTGACGAGTCTGATAGACATTCTTCTCCTTGTCAGGGGCATCCTCAAAAGGTGGGGGGGCCTAGTGGCGCTTCTAGACAATATTGCTTTTGTGCAGCAGAGAGGAGAATCCTCAAATTCATGGCCCATTCGGTAAAGTTGCTACCGTTCGTTGCAAGTTTCTCTTTCTCCATGAACACATTGAAATTAAAAGCAGGTGGTGCCATCTACAACAGAATTTGTAAAGTTTAGACTAAGTGTATGATAGATTGAGTTCAACTAATCCATATTACAAATGAACTCATACTCAAAAACGACATCCCTCGTGCCTTTTTGGTGATTACATGAACCAAATCCAGTGCACCAAGTCCGATCATCACGTGAGTCGGTGTAGCTTCAAAGGCGGGCATCAAATGGGCATCATATCTACTATATGACTCATGCTTAACCTTTCGGTCCGTGTTCCGAGGCCATGTCTGTACATGCTAGGCTCGCCAAGTTAGAACCTTAGTATTTGCGTGTGTAACTGTTTTACACCCGAAATATGGTCGTGGATCCAAGAACACCCGATCATCACGTGATGTCTTGGAGCGACGAAAACATAATCGGTGCATACTAAAGGAAGAACACATTCTTATCTTGACATTGAAAAGAGGGATCATCTTATTATGCTAACAAAGCGCTAAACAAGCAATATAGGATGTTATCAAACATCACATGTTTATTAGTGAAATGATATGGTTCCCGCATATGATCTCTATCATGTGCATCGTGGTATGATCACTATCATACCTATATGTGTAAGTCCAAGGTCTATGGAGATTACACGTTATGTATGTTGTTAGAGTATCATCGCATACTTCTACTTACAACATCACCATATCATAACACTAGCCCAGCAACAATCTAAACTAGACGCCTCTAATTTATCCATTGCAAGTTTTACGTGGCTTAGGGCTTTCGAGATAGAACCGTTCTTACCTACGAACATGAACCACAACGAGGATAACCAAATTGTTGACAACTCGTTGCAAAATAGATATTGACTATAGTAGGAGAGACAGACACCCGCTAGCCACTTATGCAAACTAGTTGCATGTCAAGCGTGGAACGGGTCTCATGTGCGAGGACATGTAAAGTTTGTCCGGGCCGCTTCATCCCACTATGCCACCAATATCCAAAATTACAACTAAGGAGCAACAACATGATCATCATCGCCCACATACTCATATATGTACTACCCGTGTAAAGTATCTACGCATAGATCCGGCTCTGATACCACTGTAGGGTTCGCAGCATAGAAAACAAAAAAATTCCTATGATGGGAACTATGTACCAAGATCTATCTACTAGAAACAAACAACGGTCGGATGTATATCCGTAGAGAACATACCCTTGAAGACCGAAAAAGCTTAACGAGTTCAACTCGTGGTTGATGTAGACGATCTATTGCTGATCTCAAGATCGAGAGGAAGTCCTAGCGCCGCAAAGCAGCAGCGCATCCGTGCTCGCACACATGTACAAGACACCGAGCAACCTCCGCCTCCTCGCTCCAGCGATGCAGCGGAAGCACAACCCTTTCTTGCCGAATAGCCACCGGGAACATGTATCTCGCTAGTCCGTGACCATGGGGGATAAATTCTAGAGGGGGAGGGAGATCCTTCACGAGGAGGTGTAAGTGAGAAGTGAGAGGAGGGGCTCCTTTTATAGGAGGAGGGGGGAACCCCAAGGGGGTGGCCGGCGCATGGGGGCTGCCCCCTTGCCCTCCCCTCTTCATGTGGGTGGACACTCCACTCACAAAAATCCATTCATATGCCTCCACTCAAAATCCCACTCAAACTTGCCATTAAATTTCCACCAAATTTAATGCAAACTCTCATTAAATAAAACTCTTTTATTTTATTCAGAATTTTGTCAATTACTTTAATGACAAACATTCACAAATAACCCCTTGCTATAATTCCATTTCACATGCATAACCTCTTTATGCAATTTCACCCGAAAACCTGTTTCGGTATCTAGTGAAATAAATTCCTGCGCTTGTTTATTCTTTTGGCATGAAACATTTGCTCCAACTGGATGCTAGTGTCCCTTAAGTGTGTCACCCTACAGTTCACGAATAATGCGTACATGATCGAGACCCTTCTCTGATCAATAATCAGTAGCGGGACCTGGAGATCCATACTGACTCCCACACATTCAACGATGACTTTTCCTGTGATCGTCGGAACCTTTTACGCTTGTATCTTAATCCCTTTGTTTCACGATATATTACATGTCCGAGATTTGATCATCGGTATCTCCATACCTAGTTTGATCTCGTTACTGACATGCACTCTTTTCTCGTTCCCGTGATATAACATTCTAGTGATCAAATCACTTGCTTGCAAGCTAACCACTGTGATATCACCGAGAGGGCCCAAAGCATATCTATCTGTCATCGGGATGAACAAATTCCACTCTTGATCCATGATTCTCAACATAACACTTTAGTAGCTTTGAAGCCATCTTTATAATCACCCAGTTACGGAGTGATGTTTGATGTCAACAAGAAACTCTTCCGGTGTTAGTGATTGGCATGATCTCATGGTCTAAGGATTAGGACTACTTCGTAATTTGTTTATAGCAATATAAACTCAATGACTTTGATCGTAATGCTATACTTCGGATGAATGTTCATCACACCATTACACTAATGTTGTGATCTCGTTATTAACAACATCCAATGTCTATGATCAGGAAACTATGATCATCTTGTTAATCAACGAACTAGTTTATGAGAGAGGCATAACTAGGAACTTTCTGTTTGTTTATTAAACACACATGTATTAACGTTTCCGTATTAATACAATTATAGCATGCAAAATAAACATCTATCATATACTTGGAATACACATAATAAACATTTTATTATTGCCTCTTAGGGCATATTCCCTTCAGATGTTCCGTGCAAGATGGGCAAAGAGTGTCAAAAGAGAAGACCGGTATTTCACAACCATGGTTATACCTGAAGCAGCCAAATCCAAGGCCGCCGGTGCGAACGTGGCAATCACCCTCACGTCCATCCTGCCTAATAGGGTGGAGTCAATAGAGAATTGGAGTGTGGGTGGTCGACAAGGGCCATGCCCGATTCTAAGCATGGTCAGCAGCCACTCGAACAACGGGGCGCCGACGAATTAGGAGAATTATGTGTTTGTGACTCCGCCCGCTAGCACCGCGGTGGCGGAAGTGTTGGTGACTCCCCCTGCCATCACCGCGGTGCCGAACATGTTGGTGACTCCCCCTTCAATTGTCGCGGTGGCACCGAAGCTCCAAGCACCCGGTAGGGAGAATACATCGGCAGCCAGCACTGCGCCATCAAGTAGCCCCTCCGTCTATTGCACGCCCGTCGTCGTATGCGGTGCCTCAACATTAGCCAATCTCGACGCCATCACGGTAAACAAATTGCTTTACCGCCTTTCACGCCATCTATTACTCTTATGGCATCTCTCTGACGCCATACATGTTTTCCGCAGACAGATGTTCCTTGCACTCTCTTATGCTACGTGAACAACGAGCTGAGGTATGTTTCCAAGGGTACCATCGTTCAACCCTTGCAGCGCATGTTCCACTCAAGGCCGATGCCAGATAGCGTGCACAGGGTTAAAATTAGTCGGGTCCTAAGGGGCTGCGACGACCTAGAACCTCCCATTCAACCCCCAGGAGCGGATGAAGAAGAGCCGGCTATCCTCAGAAGTTTCTTCGACTTATTCTTGCAATGGACAAAGAGCATGATTCGTTTGGGGATGGCGGGGCCATCACGCCACAGACAACAGCACCGCCTATCGTGCCAACAACAAGCGGTGGCAAGGCCCCCTTACCGCCATCGCTGTCACCTCCACGCGGTGGGTTGGATGATCATGTTGATGATATGCACATGGCGTAGGATCCGGCCGAGGACGACGAAAACTTCGGTGATCAGTTCTACAACAATCAGTTTTGCAACGAAGACCCAACTGGTGGCCCCACAGAGAAACCCACTATCACCAAGCATCTCTTTGGTTCTCAGGAGACGCCTCCAGCTTGCTCCTTCACCGAGCTAGCTGATACAAACAACCGGCCCTTTATTATAATCCCTGACACACTACATAGGGAGGCCGGTGCTCAGATTGCAGTGCTTGCCCGCTCTCCAAAAGGAAAAAGGCCAGGAAAAAAAATCTAGCAACTCGAGCCATCTGGTGATGTCAACTGCGAATCCGATCAAGTTTCGGGACGGGCCACCAAGACCCTAGGGTATCATGTGGAGGATTCATGTGGCGGGTGAGCCCATGCTACCTAAGAATTTGCGGAGGCTCGCCAGTTCAGAATTGAAGAGTGTGCATGACGGTGTGCTAATGGTAGAGAGACGCCTTCTGGCGGAGAAAGATCCCTCGCACCCAGTATTCGTGGTTAAGGTGCCACCAGGCTTGGGCTTCATCGACAATGCCCCCGCAGATCTGTTCTTCCTATGTTTTGATGACATCTTCAGTATGTTCCACCTGTACCCGCTGCACTATACCATGGTCCGCCTGTTTTCTCTCTGCCTGGCCATGCGGATCATTAGAGAGAATACCACGGGCATCGCGGTAGTGGACCCCTACTACATGTGTGATGGCTGCTTGGGAAGCACCCTTGAACGATGATTCGTGGCCTCATACCCAAAAAGAATCTTCATGGAGAACAAGACAAAGGAATACATTCTCGTGCCTTACTTTCCTGAGTAAGTCATTATTCACTCGCCACCATCGATTGGCTTTATTAGATTATCATCATTTTTTTCCAACACATTCCATTTGAATTTTTTTCGCAAAGATGAACACTGCACACTCATCTCCTTATCGCCAAAGCATTCGCACGCCACGTATTTCGACTCGGGGCGTCTAGAAAATAAGAAAAACTACGACAAGATCAAGGAAGTTCTGGATGATGCTCTCACTGGCTATGCCTCGACGGAAGGCACCACCGTCGTGCGTAAGAAGTTCAAGTTTGGAAGGCACGTCTTCAACCATGTAACGGAGTTCCCCAGTGTGAAGCATCCGAAAGGCAGTAATAAGGAAGCCTACTATGCACTCCATCACATGAGGGCGTTTCTATTAGACCAGCAGAATTCTACGCTGCTAGATCATCTCAAACAGTGGGCCGAAGCCAAGGCCAAGATCACTGATTCAGATATTAGACAAGAGACGTATCGCATCCAGCAGCAGTTTGGGGCAATCATCTTTCATGATGTCATGACTTCAGGGGGGATCTTCTATGGAGGAAATCTCCCAAATAACCGTGACATAGAAGATCGCCTAGAGATACAGGGTGACTATATGAAGTTCATGACGAGACAAGGCGTCCTCCCGTTCCCTGAGCCGAGCCAGAAGTCTTGATGTTGGCCTAGTTGTAGTTCCAAACTATAGATGACCTTTGTGTGTGTGGACAAGTACATGCTACTACATAGCTTATTAGGTTTATGAATCATCGCTTACTTTTTTGCTTATTATTATTATATATGAATCAATGCTTGATTTTTTCTTACTCTTTGGTCCTTTGCTTACTTTGGTCCTTATTTTTTCCTTACTTTAGTATTTTTCGAGAATGCTAATGATTGAAATGTCGTGGCACACTATATATGTGAATGTGCTAGGACTAGATAGTGAGCCTTGTGATATGCACAAGTCCAGGTGTTGTGCATCCTACTTGGCTGATTGTTCCGTCGTAGCATATTCCTATGTCCAACGACCTATGTTTATATATTTGAGGTATTCTTTTTGAGTTACTTTGGTATTTTTCGAGAATAATACGGATGATTGAAATGTCGTGGAACACTATACATGTGAATGTGTTGTGACGGGATTGTAAGCATTGTGTTATGCACAAGTCCAGATGTTGTGCATCCTACTTGGCTTACAGTTCCGTCATAGCATATTCCTATGTCCAACGACCTAGTTATATATGAGGCATTATTTTTGAGTTACTTTGGTCTTTTTCGAGAATGTCGATGATTGAAATGTCGTGGCAGACTATATATGTGAATGTGCTACGATGGGATTGTCTGTCTTGTGCTATGCACAAGTCCAGGTGTTGTGCATCCTACTTGGCGGACAGTTCCATCGTAGCATATTCTTGTGTCCAACAACCTAGTTATATATGAGGCATGGTTTTTGAGTTAATTTGGTCTTTTTGAGTTTGGAGTACTTTCTATAAGTGTATCTTCATATGCGACTTTAATTATACATATTTTTTCAATCACCGGTTAATTATTATTGCCAACTTGTAGATGATGTGGTACGTCATGTACAAGGGACGGGTTCCCGGAGTCTATGATGATTGGGAAGACTACCGGAGACAGGTGCACCGTTTCAGCGGCAATAGCTACAAAGGGTACACCACTATGTCGGAGGCGGAAGCTAGATACACGCGCTATCTAGCGTGAGTTAGGACGAGGAACTGGATGAATACCTACACCTTTGTCGTGGTGATGCTTATCGTCTTTGGTTGTTTATCCCGCGCTTGTTTCTAGCTATTTTAGATGTCTAGGCGAGCTTCCGAGCTCTAACTTGTTCGAGACACATGTATTCGCATGTCATCAACTACTTTGTAACTTGATTGAAACAATGTAACTTATACTATGTATTCATGTATGGGACTTATCTATATGTATTTGTTTCAATCTTGTTTTGCAAATTGTGTATTCATATATATAACTGTATGTCTTATATCTGTGTGTGTATATCTGCCTTAAATATTGTATATAATATGTATAGAATATCATCTGGCTCACAATTAAAAAAAAAATCCTGTGGCGCACATGACATTGCTTTAGTGGCACACATGATCTAAAGCGCACATGAAGAACATTAGTGGCGCACTGCCATGTGCGCCACAGAGAAGATAGTGGAAGCGCACTGTCGTTTATAGCCGTGGCACACTGGCAGGTGCGCTACAAATATATCCAAGTAACCGTAGCGCACCAGGCAGTGCGCTACGGCTATGTTTTGGCCATAGCACAGGGATGGTGGCGCACCTCTTTTGCGCCACAGATGGGATTTTAAGGTGCGCCACGAACAACCCTTTTCCTAGTAGTGTATGCCTGTCTTGTGGTGGAGATGACCAACTATACGACGCTGTTCTTCGGATCCTTCGCCGCGCCTCCCTTGCCTCAAGAGCCAGAAGAGAGCCTTGCAGCTTCCGAGTCTAAGATTTAGGGAGACAACATTGTCGACTCCAGCACTCCACCTTCTTCATCACCACCACCTGGCTCTGCAGCATAAACAATTTTTATGCATTATTCTGAACTTTTCGGTAATGTAATGATGGAAACAATTATTTTGGCGATGCTGGTCTATAAAAACTGATGCTTTTACTATCGTAGCACTTATGTTTATATATTTTATGCGTGTGCTTGAAAATTTCTGAAGCACTTTTGGTTTATACCTATACTTGTCGTTTTATCTGGCTCTCTGCCTTGTCCCTTTTATGGGCCGGCCAACCTTCGGCACAGAAACTTTGCCAAGCAATGGAGCGTAATTTCTAAACCAATTTAAACTCGGAAACAAAGCCGGCTTCCAGTGCCAACAACTCATTACTCGAAAAATACCCGCGTCTAAGCAATTAGATAAAAAACCAAAGTACAAACAATAAATTGAATTTTTACCCTAAAGTAATATTTTTTAGATATTCAAAAATCGTAACCAGAACGAACATGAGCATAAAGTACTTTCAAGCATTCTAGGATTTTTGAAAATGACATGCTATTTTGGAAATAATATGGCAAAAAACTTCTCAAAAATAACATATGAGGAAACCCATACTTTATTTCACTTTGAACATGTAAATATATGATTACAAGGAAATATAACTAAGAATAGAAGGGAAGTACTGTGCAATATTCCATGGTCGGTCTATTTCATCCGGGTCTGTGCTACCGTCAGCTCTCTTTCTCTTCCGAGTATCTGGTCTTTCCTTGACTGGTCTCATATTATTTTAATAATACGACCCATTATGCAGAACTCTGCTAATCATAAAAGGTCCTTCCTAAATCGGGGAAAGTTTCTGCTTTCTTTTTTTCACAAGTCGAAGAACAAAATCGCCTTTTCTAAAAGAACTGTTTTGAACTCTTTGACTATGATACTTGCGTAACTTCTGCTGATAGGCTATAGATCTCAACTCAGAAGCGACATGTACTTCTTCGATTATATCGAGATCATCTTGTTGAGAAACTTCTGCATTTTCTTCGATATACGCTTTGACTCGTGGAGACTGATGGATTAGATCACTTGGAAGAACTGTTTCCGCATCATAGACCAAGAAGAAAGGACTATATCCGATTGATCTGTTAGAAGTTGTACGCAAGCTCCATATCACAGGCGGTAATTCTTCCACCCAAGCCCCCGCGGATCGACTAAGAGGTGCCTCGAGACGAGGTCGGAGTCCTTGTAAAATAAGACCGTTATTTCATTCGACTTGTTCATTAGCTTGTGGATGTGCGACTGATGCAATATCGAGTCGGATCCCTTGTTCTTCGCAGAATTCGTCAAGTTTTCCCATGGAAAAGTTGCTCTCTTTGTTAGTAATTATACTGTGCGGATATCTGAATCGGATAATCATGTCCTCAACGAACTTTCTGGTTGTGTCTCCATCGCAACTTGTTAAGGTTTAGCCTCAATCCATTTTATAAATTTATCCACCATCACTAGTAGGTGAGTAAATCCATATTTTGCCATGCGAAACGGCCCTATCATATCAAGCCCCCAGACCGCAAATGTCCATGTAATAGGGATTGTTCGCAACTATTTAGCCAGAACGTGTGCCTGATGGGCGTACTTTTGGCAGCCTCTGCATGTTTTGACCAATTTGTCGGCATCCGCCTTAGCTGTAAGCCAAAAGAATCTGTGTCAAAAAGCTTTTGCCAATAAGGATCTGGCTGCAGCATGGTGACCACACTCGCCTTCGTGGATCTCTCGCAAGATTCCCGCTCCTTCTTCCAAAGAAATACATCATTGGAAAACGCCAGAAATCCTCCGCTTATAGAGCTAACCATTTATTATAGTATAGGCTTTTGCTCGTCGAACGATCTGCCATCTCAAGACTTCGTCTTCGGGTAACTTTCCGTCTATCAGGAAATCCAGATAGGGTTGTCCAGCTAGGAATTACAGCCAGAACTGCTATTAAAGGTGAGTCAGATTTCGTCGGATAGTGCTCATCAAATCCGACTATGGAGGGGACCCTTAAATGCTCTAAAAAGTGCCATCCGGTACTTGCTTCCGCGCAGAGCCTATCCTTGATAGAGCATCTGCTTCCTCATTTTATGCTCGAGGGATGTGTTGGACCTTAAAACCCTCGAACGATTTAGATAGTTCATCCACAACAACTTTGTACGCTGCCATGTGTTTATTTGCGTTCTAGATGTCCGATACTTGCTGTGCAACTAAATCCGAGTCTCCGAAACACATGAGTCTTGTATATGACAATGTTTTTGGCCATCTGTATTCCATGCAGAAATGCTTCATACTCGACAATATTGTTAGTTGTCGTGAAGTGTATTTGCAACACATAGAACAACTTATCTCCTTGGGGTGATTTGAGCACACCGCTAGCCCCCGAGCCTCCTCGTGCCTTTGATCCGTCAAAGTGAAGGGTCCAAAATTCCGAGTCTGGAAGACTTGTGTTTTCTGCCATATCTGACCAATCAACAACAAAGTCGGCTAGTATTTAGGACTTGATTGTTGTATGCGGATTATACTCAATGTAGAAAGATACAAGATCTATTCCCCACTTTGTGACACATCATGTGGCATCGCGGTTATTGATTATATATCACAGGGGAGCGGTGCTCACCACTATGATCTTGTGCTCTTGAAAATAGTGGTGTAGCTTTTTAGATGCAAAGAACACTCCATAGGCTAGCTTTTGATGGTGTGGATACCGTTGTTTTGACTCTGTCAGGACCTCACTCAGGTAATACGTTGGTCGCTGCACCTTATGCTCGTGGCCTTCTTCCTCGCGCTCCACTATCGTTACCACACTTAAGACCTTGTTGGTCGCTGCAATATAGAGTAACATAGGCTCGTCAGGTTCTAGCACTACGAGAACTGGTGGGTTTAAAAGTTGGTCTTTCAAACTTTGCAGGGCGGTCTTAGCTTCCTAGGTCCAAACAAACTTGTCGGTTTTCTTTAAGAGTTTGTATAAAGGTGCGGCTCTTTCGCCGAGACGGCTAACGAACTGACTCACTGCTGCAATGCAACCAGTGAGACGTTGCATGTCCTTCAGGCGAGTCGGCCTGGTAATATTGAGTATAGCCTTGATTTTGTCCCTATTCACCTCTATGCCTCGCTCAGAGACGATGAAACCTAACAATTTTTCGACTAGAATTCCAAAGAAACACTTCTACGGATTTAGCATCATATTGAATTTTCATAGACTAGCAAATGTTTCCTCCAAGTCGGAAATTAAAGTTCCCTTCTTTTTGGACATAACTGCTATGTCGTCTACGTATACGTGGACGTTGCGTCTGATTTGATCGTTGAGACAACGTTGCATAGTACGTTGATATGTTGCTCCCGTGTTCTTTAAGCCAAAAGGCATAGTTTTGTAGCAGAAGGTTTCAAAAGAGTGACGAAAGACGTCTTAATTTGATCCGACTCTTTCATCGGTATTTGGTGATATCCGGAATATGCGTCGAGAAAACAGTATAATTCTGACCCTGCCATTGAGTCAATAACTTTATCAATTCTTGGCAAAGGGAACGGATATTTTGGGCATGCCTTGTTCAAAGCGGTATAATCAACACACATCCTTAAATCAATGGTGTCCTTTTTAGGGACGAGTACATGATTTTCCACCCAATCTGTGTGGATGACCTTTGTTATAAATCTGGCTAACTCTAGTTGGGCTAATTCCTTGGCTACCACTTTGCGCTTTTCATCACTAAACTATCGTAAGGACTGTTTGACGGGTTTAGCATCAGGGTACAGATTAAGAGAGTCCTCGGCAAGTTCCCTAGGTAATCCGGTCATGTCAGAAGGCTGCCATGCGAAGATGTCACTATTAGCTTTGAGGAACTCGAAGAGCACGCTTTCCTATGCGCGGTCTAAGACTACCCCTATGTTGATCGTCTTGGAGGGGTCGTCTTCCTTTAGTGACATTTTCTTCATCTCTTCCGACGCCTTGAACTGCAAACTTGGCTTCAGCACCTCGTTCTTCATAGCGGGCATCCGGACGGGTTGATGGTCTTCTTGATCTCCTGGTACTCTTGGGCGTGATGCACGGCTTCGGCGAAGGCATCAAATCCTTCATCGCACTCTCACGCCTTCCTGAGATTTCCCCGGATGGTGATTACGCCCTTTGGACCTGGAATTTTAATCATTTTGTAGATGTAACAGGGACGAGCCATGAACGCCCAGTAAGCCGGACGTCCGAAGATGGCGTGGTAAGCACTTTTAAACGGTACCACCTCAAAAGAGAGTGGCTTGGTCCAGTAATCTTTTCGGGTTCCGAATGTCATGTCCAGAGTAATCTCACCCGGAGAATCCGCCTGTCTCCCTGGTACAATGCCATGGAAAGTTACACTGTTGTACCTCAACTGGCTCTCATGTAGCTTCGTGCGGTGGAGCGTCTCGATGTAGAGGATATTGATGCTGCTCCCACCGTCCATGAGTGTTTTAGAGAACTCAGAACTATCAATAAGAGGATTGACAACCAGAGGGTACTTTCCCCGACGATGTGTTTTCCTCGAGTGATCTGAGTGATCAAAGGTGATGGTTACGTCAAACCAATCCATAAATTGTGGAACAGCCGGAATCGTGGCATTGAGCTCACGGAGAACCGCCTTCTTTTCCTTGGCAGGTTGGGATCCAAGGAAGCAGACGTATGCATCTTTCTTAGTCGGAAAATTCTTATTTCCATCCGACTTGGGCTCTACGGCGTCCGCTTCTTCCATGTTGGAATCTTCCTTGGGCTCCTTTCCTTTCTCGGAATTTTTCTTTCCTTTTCTTCTCTTGGCTCTGTAGCCAGCGGATTCGTCTTTTTTGATGTCGTCATTTAAGCGACACTCGGTGTTTGTGTGGGTAGATCCTCCGTTACTATCCATGTGGTGGACATAGGGATTATTGGCAATGTCAGCCGAGGTATAGGTTCTTCCGGGTTGCTGATCTCCTCTGCCCTGGATTCTGGAAGTTCCACTACCTCTACTCCGGCCGCCTCCACGCCCTCCTCGTCCTCCAAATCCGAATGTTGCATTGATAGCTGCGTTGTCCAGAGCCGGTTTATCTTCCGAGGTGTTCTTGCACTTCTAAGCTTGTTGTTTTGGTTGTTTGGCCGCATTGGGATTGGCCAGAATGTTTAGCAGCCCTTCTGAATTCATCACATCAGCATATTTGCTTGCCGTCTCTATCATCTCTCCCAAATCTGTGACGTGGTCACGCTTCAGTCTGTGACACAAAAGTCCGACTGGGAGTCCTAAAATGAAAGCTTCTATCACAGTTTACTCATTTACTCCCTCGCGGGAGTTCTTCATGTCAATCCAGCGTCTGAGGTAATCCCGGCAGGTTTCTCCGGGTCTTTGTGTGCAACGCTACAAGTCTCCGACTGTGCAGGGTCTCCTGTATGTTCCCTCGAAGTTTGAAAAGAACGCACTCTGCATATCATACCAGTTATGAATTGAATTATATGGTAGTTCATTGATCCATGATAGAGCCATCTTCCTCACCATAAGTGGGAGATATTGGACTGCGACCAGGCTGTTTCCTCCTTTGGTGATGCAGTAAGCCTGGAAAAAATCCTGGAACCAGGTATCTGACTGAGCCGCGCCGTCGTAGGGCGGAATGTGTTTGGCAATACCAAAGTCCACCAGAAATTTTGTCCGACGTATGCGTGGTCCAAAGCACTTGGGTCCTACATACACGTCTTCCTCCTCGTACCACCGCGCTTCTATGTTTGATTCGATGCGATGGCAAGCATCGTTCGGTAAGAGAGATCTGCGCCTTGGAGCCTCATTATGCTGACTCCGATGCCAGTTTCTTCAGACCCCGTCCCTACTTGATTTAGGACGATCCGGATCATCTCTTCGTCTAGCGTTACCAGCCGGATGGCTCGGTTGCGGCGTGTTTCCGGGTCTTCTCTATAGCGGTTGTTTTGCCGACGATGGTCCTGATGAGGAACCATTGCCCTAATGGCGTCTTCGGACACAGCCGGAATAACTCTTGCCCAGTCACGCGGCGGCCGGCAAGAGTGTCTGTTTGAGCCAGTTCTTGAATTCTCTTCTTCTCCACGAGGACTATAGCGCTGATTTTTATCCCTACGGAGCATTCCATCAGCACCAGTGTGGCAAAATTCCGACTTTGAGGCCAGCTTGCCACTGAATGAAGCGGCCGTTTTCTGCTGCTTTAATATTTTGTCCAGCAACACGACGCACTGCTGGATCTGATGTGGAGACGGATTGTTGGCGAGGATGGCTCGAGCTGTAGCAGCGTTTTCTAACGCTGTAGACTCGGATCTTCTCTCCGGTCTTTCAGTCGAATAGATATTTGTGGATACCGGGTTCTTGTTGGCAAGAAACGAACCTCCCTTGTCTTGTTTGGGTGTCGCTTGAAATCTGACTGATATTTGGCAGGATCACTGTCTAACTGCTGCCTAAGCTCGACGATGCGCGCGGCCTCTTCGAGCAGAAACAGACGATGCTTTTCCAGATCCTCAGCCCTTTTCTCTAGCGCCTCTTGTGTAAGATCCGAAGCCGTTGGGATTGGAATCGTGAGAGCTTCTCCATAAATTGCACGTGCACCCTTGGTGATGATGTATCCATCCACAGGAGGGTCGATCGACGTGGTATTAATCAGATCTCCATCCTGATTCTCCATCTCGATCTCTTCATCAACATTTTCTTCGTTGGTTTCCTCGACGTCCGACTCTGCCAGTGTCGGATTATTGTTGTTGTTCTTCTTCTTTAACCGCCCAGTAGCTTTAACGTGCGTACCAGTGGCAAATAAGGTTTTGGTCCGGTACCGGGGGATAAACTTCCGTCGGTACTTTCCGTAGTGGTTGGCTTGTGGACCTCAGAGGAATCTCTGGTATCCATATCATCCTGCAAGGTGTAGCTTTCATCCATGCTATCATTTGTACTAGGAGAATTTTCTGGCTCACCTTGCGTTGGCTTGGAGACGTTCTCTTACTCGTACTCCTCCATCTCCTTGTCGAAGTCTCGAAGTTCCTGCAACGTTATTGAATCCTAAGGGGGGCCAGGTAAGTTGGCATTTTCTTCGATTGCGTCTAGTACTGAATCGCTGCTGGCACCAGCATCAACAGAGTTGGATCCAGAGCTTATGTAGTACACGAAATAGTGCTTATTCTTGTTTATGTTCTTGAGGTAGTGGTAGAACTTGGTTTCCTCCTCTGCCATCTCGAAGTTCTCCTTGATATCAGCGATTGCTTCGTAAACGATGTAGGGGCGTCTCGTCGTCTCTGTTATCTTTCTCCTCAAGAGTTCTTTTTCTACTACAACGTCTGTAGGGCCATATCCGTAGCAGATGTATTCTTCGTCCGTGTATCCGATCTCGTCATAGAAATCAGATCCAGATTTTTCTTCCACCTCTTCTTCCACTACAGGAGTGCGCTGGGTGGGTTCGATTTTCTCCGGGATCTTGAACTCTTCCGCCTCTACGGACAAATTAGATCCGGATTTTCCTTTTGCCATGGTCATCACCTCAAGGGTGGGTTGGGCGTATTCAGCGAAACCGAGATAAATGTCAATCTCGTCGATAGACATGATCGTGTAGGTCGTCACGGGTGTTGAAGCCGGAATCCAGGTCTCGTTGAGAAGGACGAGAGGGACATCACTGGCATAGACCACGCGACCCATGGCGATAGTTTTGCCAATTCATGCACGCGCAGATTCTGCCTGGAACGAAGCTCCAAAGGTCACCTGCCCCATGGTGGGCGCCAACTGTCGTCATATTGTCGACAAGTACGCCATAGAGGGTCCTAGTTGTGTTGGAAATATGGGGTGTGAGACGTTGGATGTTCCAGGAGCAGTGAGCACAAGTTTACCCAGGTTCAGATCCGACTGCGGTGATCGGATCCTACTCCTGCTAGCAACCCAGTAATATATCGGCGTAAGCCGGATGTTATAGCGGATTACAAGAGAGGTTCTCCTGTGTGAGTTGTGATTGTGGTAGTATGATTGGTTGTACCCTAAAGGCTTTAATAGGGCTGGTTTATATAGATACCAGTGCCTAGGGTTAGAAGAGAGACCTATCTGGCTATGTTACAGAGTCGGTAACTAGCTTGGACTACAAGTAATACTACAGGCCTAAGTCGGTAACTCTTTTGGGCCTTGTCGTAGCCAAAACTGGCTCCTCCTCTTTTTTTGACTGGGCCGCCCGTGAAGCAAAGCTCTAACCTGTTGGTGGGCCACCCTGGTCAGCAAGTCCTATGGGTATACCCGGAAAGTATATCCCCAACAAACTATTCACAAACCAACGATTGAAGAAGTAGACTTCAGAGCTCGTAATGATTATAACCATTCTTGGAAGAAGAATTACAATCCAAAATTTCAGAAACATTACTCTAGTCCAACAAATAGCTCTAATAATAATATGGCATCAAGTAATACTAGTCTCCAAGAAACTCTTAAAGATTTTATGGACTCGCAAAATGAGCAAAATAATATACTAGTCAAAATTACGGAGAACCGTGATGCTATGCTTGGTAAATTATCTAACCATGCTGTTAGTTTGAGAAATGATTTGCAGGCCCTCCAAGAAAGAACAAGGATCATTGAGGCACATCTAGGTAAGATAACTGAGAGTCAAACTCTCACTCTAGCAAAATTTGCAAGTAAAGCTGAGCATAATCGAGTGGAAGACCTCAAGATGATAAGAATTCAAAGGGAGGATCCCAAAGAACTTGATTATAGCAATGCTCCTTCACCAAACTACACAGTTGAGGATCTTGTAAAAAGGATCAATGTCAAGATTCCGGTAAGTGAAGGAAATGAGGAAGCCATGTATCAACACTTTGTTAATCAAGTAGCAATAAAGGTACGTGAGCTTGAAGAAGAATATAAGAAAATTGCTGAAAAATTGCCTATTAAGCTAGATGATATATTTGAGCCTACCATTAAGATTAAAATTGGGACTAATGAAATAGCTAAACTGTGTGATCTGAGCTCAAGTGTTTCAACAATTCCAAAGAGTCTTTCTAACAAGTTAAATCTTGGCTCTTTTGAAATTACCGAACTAAAATTACATCTAGCAGATTCTACATATAAACAAGCAGTAGGCAGCAAGGAAAATACTTTAGTTTACATTAAAGGTTATACTGCTCTTATTGATTTTGTTATTGTTGACATGCCTAAAGATTCTACTGCCCCTATTATATTAGGCCGTCCTTTCTTAAGAACTATTAAGGCTTTAATCTATTTGCATGAAGGGAACGTGAAGCTTCAATTGCCTTTGTGGTATCTTTTTGTTATTAATTTTCCTAGGAAAAATAAAGCCAAGCAAGATGATAAGGAGGCCATCACTTTGAAGGACAATTACTTTGGAGTGGGTGTTCCACTCATATGGCCTAAGTGAGCAATATCAAGGTCAAGCTATTGACCATAAAAGAGTGCTTCATGGGAGGCAACCCATGTGAAATAAAGGTTTGAGTTAGTTTTAGTATATGTTTTTGTAGAATAAAGAGTGCTAGAAAACTCCAGTGAGAAGAAGAGATTTAGTGGTACTAAAAATTCCTGTTTTATATATGCCATAGTTGGTCGAAATTTTAGTCTATATTTTTTATATCAAAATAAGGTGTTTCACTAAGTTTTAGTCTAAAAAGTAATCCTCGAAGAAATAGAATTTTTTTGAGGTGTACATAAAGGTTAACGACCAACTATACGCCTGGAATAAAAATTACCGTTGTATAGTTGTGGCCGTATAGTTATGTTACCCATCGACAATTTTTCATCCCAGGATACAGAAGGTTTGACGACCAACTATATGGTGGGAACAAATGTTTCAACCGTATAGTTGTCAACGTATAGTTACAACCACCAGACAGAAACCCTAGGAAACCCTAAAATTTTGCCTTCAGACAAACTATATGGGCGGAACATCCTGTTCCCGCCGTATAGTTGCGTCCGACCACTTAAATGCTCGGGGAGGTACCCAATACATCAAAAATACAATCGTTTGTCTCTCTTCTACCTCCAAACTCTCTCGAAACCTCAAGGGATCTTCACCCCTGCTCAATTTCGTTCGAATTCCTCGCACACAAGTGATCTACGGTATGTTTCTGCTCTGATCCTCCAATTAATTTTTGCAAATTTATCTGTGATCTATTGTCATTACAAATCTATGGTGAGACTTGTTTTGAACTATTTTCCATGATTATCTTGCCTAGATTATTATGTTGAAGAGATTCTTTAATGTGCTATGATGAGGATTATGCTATGACCATTACTATTGGATCAAAAAGTTTTATAATTGTATTTCTTATTTGTTTTTAGATGAACGCGAGGAGCCAGACACGTGCTCTTGCCGCAGCTAGTTCTTCTCAGGCTGCAGCTTAGGAACGCATGGGGATTGGATTCAAGAACGAATCTCACCGTGATCGTTTCGACAGGATCAAAAACCGAGAAGTCAAGGAAACTAAGTGGGCTTGCCCCATCACTTTGAACCAACTCAGTATTTCTGATGACTTCAATTTACTTTGCAATGGAGTTGTCTTGAAAACCTTTGTTTTCCATGATGCACCAACCTATTGCCGGTTAACCATTGAATTTCTTAGCTCTTTGAGTAGCAACGTCAAAGCATGGCATGGGGAGGCGAGAATTTCTTTTTGACTCATGAATAATTATTATCTATCACTTGATGAATGGTGAAATTGTTTTGGTTTACCCAACAATGATCCTAATGCTTTGCGTGCAGCTTTTACCAACATGGAACCTTCTCCTGAACTCTGCTATAATAGAATGAGCTTTACCTCTAGAGTTAGTAGGGGGAAGAATGTTCAACATCCTTCTATTTGCTATTTGTTCTATGGTATTGCTAACCCCTTGCAGGCGCGCAATGGGTTTACAAGACTCAATGAGGAGGACATCTTAGTCCTTGCAATAGCTGCTTTCAACTATGACAACTTTTCACTTCACTTGGGTGCAATTCTTGTGCGTTACTTGGAGTACCAATCCCGCCAAAGCCAAGGACCAATCACTTGTGGTGGCGTCATCACCGTGCTTGCCAATGCATTGGGCATCAACCTAGGTGAGTTACCGCCGGTGCTAGGTGAGCGACGTGTTGGTTTTTATACTTTGAGGGCTTGTCGAATGCTTACTAAGAGAGGTGGTGTTTTATATCTGCATATTGCTGGAGCTAGGCGTCTTTATCCCACTTATTTGCCTAATGTTATTTTCTCCATCGAGGAAGGACATGTGCTTTATGACTTGCAGGTTGATCAACACCAACCCGAGGAGGATATTCAAGATGTGGATGAGGACCAAGAGGAGGAGCAAGAAGTCCACCACTAGTAGGAGAAACCACCAAACCAGTTTGCTACATATCAAGATTTCCAAGAACATGGAGGAACTATGGAGGGAATGCACAATCTCTGCCTAAACCTCCAAGAAACAACAAGTATCCTTTCAACTCAATTTGCGGATTGGAGTTACAACTTTTATCCCCCACCATAGTGATTTTAAGGGCTTTCAAAAGCCTAAGCTTGAGGAGGTTTTTATATCAATTTTATATTTTGGTTTTTATTTGCTTTATCTTATTTCCGAGGTTACACTTTTATTTGAGTTTATAAGCACTCGTGTTGGTTTCCCCAACACTTTATGTTAGTTATTTTATTTTTGTTTGAGATTTTCAAGCCGAGCTTTGCCGCCAAACTTCTATTCTTTAATTCCCCTTCTCAAAAACCACAAAAATATTTCCCAGTTTATCTTTATTTTCCCTCTCTCTTTTTATTTGCTCCTCAAAGTTCTCATTAATTTGCATGAGAGTGATTGACTTCGAGTTTCCAAGAAACAAATAAAAAGGGAAGAGAGAAGTGGAACCAAGCATGAGAGGTATGCCTTATGACTCCCCACTTTTGAAGTTTTAGAAACCGATGCTAGTTAATATTAATGTTGAGATGTTATATCGGTGGAGTGAGTCTCTATATTGTAGTGAAATTTTGTTGGCATGGGTATTTAATTGGGTATGTTTTGTTCCAGCTCTTGTAGTTAACCAAGTTTTGCCTAAAATTTGCTAAACAATTGAAACAAGAATAGGTCTCACAAATTGAAGACTTGAGTGTTGTAGTGTTTAGTCTTGAAAGCTTATTCCTAGAGACACTTGACACCACAGAAAATAATGATTGACTCGATAGCTCTCTTTTAAAAGATTTGTTCAATTGAATTAATGTTTAGCGATTTTTGTGATCATGCCAAAGTTCGATTTGTAAATCATAAGAATGATATAGCTTTATGCGTGTCAAACTTCATGGTATGCCAACAAATCCACTAGCCTATGAACGATCTTCATGGGGGAAACTCCTAGATTTAGGCTATGAGCTGATTAAACATTTGTAGTAGAAATGCTATAATGGGTAAGATTCTTGACACTCCCGGGTAGCTGTAACATGATGGAATCACTCCTCTGGCTGATATGAGTAATCATTAGGAAAAAGGAACAAAAACCTTAATGATGCCACGAGTGTCCATCTCAGACCGATAAACGAATGAAATTTGTTGGCATGCTCTCAATTACTTAAGATCCAAAATTCTTGAAGGGCAATGAATAGAAAAGTAGTGCTTGAAAAGTCTTGATTTATTGATGTGGGAGAATTGAGATACTTTAGTATATATATGCTTTTCATGACAAACTCTCACACTCTTAATTCTACATGATTATACTTTATTGTTCAAAGGCAAGCCTATGAATTAATTACATGACATGGAATAAATTTTACCTTTTTGAATCATCCATGCTTACAATAATTTTGCCGCGCTATAAGGATTCATGAAAACCATATGATATTCTTGCCATTACTCTATCTATGCTGAAGGCTTTCAGATTAATAAACTGGAGGAAATATAAGACTATCAATCATGAGTAAGATCATCATCTCATTATTTTAGTTTAAATGCTAGCTTCCCTTTTGATTTTGGTTTTCTTGCTCGAGGACGGTCAAGTTTAAGCTTGGGGAGGTTGATGGCTATGAAATATATCCATCCACGTCCACATTTATACTAGATATTATTCATATATTTGATGAAATATCTCTCTATTTCCCGCCACTAATGCCTAATGATCAAAGGCATATGCAATACTTTATTGATATTTTTCCCTATGTAGATAAAGACGAATGATGATGGAAATCACTACATAAATGCCAAAGATACGAGATTTCCAACACGTCAAAGAAACCAGGAGCCATGAAGATATTACTACAAGCTTAACGACCAACTATATGGGTTGTCGCCATATAGTTTGCACCAACTTCATTAGGTCAAACAGAACAACTTTCATGAAGGGACCCCAACATAAAGAGCCTTCAGGTGACGAGAAATAGCGCCTGACTACACAACATCGCTTCTTTCACCCTAAACTCTCCCTGCCACCACGTCGGAGGAATAGATCTAGATCTAAACCTCTAAACCCTTCTCCATCACCATCGCCATCTTCCACCACTTGTAATAGTTGATCTCATCTCCAATTGGTGACATTGTAAGCCTATTTTTCTATCAAATCTATGATATCTATTATAATTTTTATGATTTTCAATTTCATCTCCATGTGTGAGTAATTCTCCTTGGTCTAAGGGCTTCGGCCTACCCATGTAGATTTTGTGCATGTTATTTATCATAGATGGTATCATGTATTAGTTTGTATGACTGTAGTACTCTCTCTTGCCTCAATCTAAGGACTTGTCAGGTACCCAAAACCCCAAGGATTGATCCAGGTAAAGGGAGTGTGAATAACGACTGATCTGCAAGATAGGGACCCAGTGACAGAAAGGGTAGTATGGTTGTATGTGAGGAACTTACTTGGGATTAATGGTGACATCAGGATGCTTATCATTACTTCTCTTTCTTCTATGGATGATACTAGTAGGTTATTTCCATAAGCGGTTGCGGAGGCGATAACATTTATGGATGCACTGCCCACAGATAATTATCTTCCTCTAACAATTACATGAGTACTTTATTATTATCTATTATTCCCATCAAAAGTTTTGCACAACTACTGGTGAAAACTGAAGACCCTTAGCCCTCTCTCTCTTCATTATCAACAACAACAACAACAACAACAAGATCTCAAACTCTTGGTCTGGTGAAAACGCAATAGGAATTCTAAAACTCTCGAAGGTCCCTTTAAGTAATCTCACTTTTCTTTCTGCTTCCCGAGGATTCGAGAAACCTAGGTCTACTAAGGAAAAAGATCTATACTACATTCATAATCCGGATCGAAGGTATCACGTACTTCAGGCATAAGGTCTGGGGTTATAGGAAGTATTCCTTTTTCCAGCTTAGTACCAAAATCAGGATTATAAAGATAATCATTCTTAGCCCTAATGGACATCAATTCCAAACAGGCTTTAGCAATTAAAGTATTTATCGATCCTCCTGCTGATAAATCAAGCAACTCTCTGCATTGAGTATTAATACCATGGTAAAATAAGTGGCAAACATTTGATTCAGAATAGCTATGATTAGGAATAATATTGATCATTCAAAAAAATCTATTCCAAGTTTGTGGGTAGTTTTCTTCCATGTTCTAACTGATGTTGCCTATATTCTTTTTAATTTCAGTTACCTTTTTAAAAGATTAATTTTTTTATGAATTTGACAATACAGTTTTCCTAGCAATTAATGTAATTACGAGAGAATATAACCAGTTTAGAGTCTTGCCTTTTAGAGACCAATGGAAAAAAAATTTAGACGGGATAAATCTCTAGGTAAACCTTTTGGTCCAATTGATGTTATCACATAATCGAACTCTCTAAGATGTCTTCATGGGTCTACATCTTCACTTCCACTGAAAGCTTTTTCCTGCAAAATTTTAATAATATCATCATCAAATTGATGTTCTCTAACTCCAGGATTAGGGAATTCTATTGGTTGTTTAAGATAAGAAGGATTTGAAGAATTGTATTCTCTGAGAGTTTTCTCATGTTTCTTGGTAGTTGTCCTGTGAATGGACACATTTCCATAAAATCACTCAGGTTTTCAACTTCAATCTTCTTTGATCTCAAAAGTTTTTCAATAATTTCTTCACGCCTTTGAGTAGGCACGCGCTCAAACTAATTTGGTAGATAGGTCCTACCAGAGCATGTAGTTCCTTTGTCTTCTAGGGAGACCATTTGGTAGTAGTAATACCTGAAATGTCAAGAGACAAAAACTTAGCTCTTAGATCCCCGGCAACAGCGCCAAAAAATAGCTTGATGACTGCAAGGGCACAGATCATTTGTAGATAGTTTCGAAGGTCAGATATTGATCCCATAGGGATCCCAAAGGAAAATGTTTATGAATCAAGTCTCTGTCACATTCAAAGTTGTCACAGGTCTTCGAGTGAATTGACTGCAAGTGTTTAAATAGAACAAAATTTGGATTACAGTAAATGTATTTAAATAAAACTAAAATGAAAACTTTAGAAATAAAAAGCATAATGTAAAGAACGGTTTGATTGTTTGTTGTTTTCTATAGATGACGAAGCAGGCGCGGGGACATACAGTTCATGGTGATAGTGATTGTGCCAAGTGGATGAGTGATAAGTGTAACAATTATAATGTTATAAGTTTGTGTGTAGGCAAGCAACCCATAATTATTCGGAACTTCTCTTGGTACATTTCATCCCAACTTAAATAATCCTACTAGTCTGTTACTAAAACCATGGTCAGTCACTAGGCAATTAAGATCCTTTAGGTTGCTTAGCAATTAAGCTCCTTGGATCGGACTAGTGCAATAGGCACATTGTTTTCTCGTGCTCCTCGAGTTAAACTAGTTTTCCAATGATTTCCCCGTGTCACTCGGGGGTCGCCGGTCTGCTAAAACAAGATCTTATCTATGTAGAACAAAGTATCATGCTGTCTGGGCCCTAAATTGGAGAACAAGCATTAGGCATCCCAGAGATAGTCAAGCACACACAATATAGTAATTAAAATCAATCACAAATTAATGGAAAATATATAGGCACATCACATCTCACCAATCCCCTACATCTCCCACGCCCAAAGGAACTTACTCACTCATGAGAGAAGAAAGTATCATCGATATAAATAAATAAGAGGAGTTCATCTCAATATTACCGTGGAGATCCATAATAAGAATATAAAATCAATCCAACACAACTCAAGATAAGGAAGAAAAAATCACAAACCCTAATCTTGCAAAGTGAAGATCGTGGAGCGAGATGGATAACTTCTACCCCTTCTTCTCTGGATCTCTTCTTTCTCCCTTCTTGATAGAATGGTGGCTGTTGTGTTCTGTTTTCGACCTTACCTCCTTCATGAAAGTTGTTCCTTTTAACAGGACGAAGGCGGCGGCAAATATATGGCCGGAAAATATTCCCGCCATATAGTTGGTCGTTAAACCATCTAGTTGCTATCCTCGATTTCTTCCAAAAAGAGACTTGCTTGTTTTCGCCTGAATATTGTATTTTTGCTGTTGAAACCTTCTGTTGATGTTTAGAACCTGAAACATACACTGAAAACCAATTTTTCTTTGCTACCGAAGTATTATCGTTAGGTAATCCTAGAAAACAATCAAATCAAGTCGAAAACTATCAAGAAAAACCATGAAAATGTATAGAATCTCACAGCTATCAGCTAGTGCAGAAGGTGGCGAGGGGCGGCGACCGATGCGGGAGGTGGGGAGGTGCGATGCCGGTGAAGAAGGTGAGGAGGGGCGACGACCGGCACGGGAGGTGGGTGTAACACCCCTAGTTTTATTAATAGTAATTAGGATTTGAATGTGCATTCATGAGCACCATCATCATCTGAAATGCATGCAAGAAAACCAGATCAAATAAAAACCCTAAACCCTAATAGTTTTACTCTCTATTCGAAATGTATTCAAAAGGGTTTTGCTATATTTGAAAAGTACAAAAATATTTGGAACAAAATGGTTATAAAGGCTCTCCATGGTATTTTAAATATTTACTAAAGTTCTGGTAATTTGAAATTATCCAAAACAGATTTGAAAATGAAAATACAAAAGAGGAAATACAAAACAGAAATAGAAAAGAATTTCAGAAAAGAAAAACAGTCTCTCTCTCTCTCTGGGCTGCATCCCAACTTACCTTCCCTCTCTATCTGCCACCCGCGCGCAGCCACAACTCTCTCCCTCTGTCCCTTTCCTGTGGCCCATTCCTGACCCAAGTGCAGCCCAAGCCGGCCCGTATCGCTTTCGCCTTGTCTCGTTTGTTGTCTTCCTCGAGAGCGGCAAGAAGCTCGCTGTCCACGCGCCTGCTGTCGATCCCCGCCGCCGTTGGTCGAGAGGATAAGAATCCCCGCGTCACGCTCTCTCTCCCATACCCATTTTGTTTCCTCTCGCTCTCTCTGCCATTTTCCCCCTTCGGTCCGAAACCCTAGCTGCACACTCGTCGTCGTTCCCGCCATCTCCGACCACCCCTTCGCCATATGAGACCCCAGTTGGCTT
Source organism: Avena insularis (assembly GCA_023614405.1). Lineage (NCBI taxonomy): Eukaryota > Viridiplantae > Streptophyta > Magnoliopsida > Poales > Poaceae > Avena > Avena insularis. The sequence continues at coordinate 170,931,157 of CM042689.1, forward strand.
TGCCTCGTCACGCTGATGCTTCCCCTTGAAGGATTCGAGCAGGGGCGCTATGAAACGTCGCCATCGACCTCGACTTCCCCGACTCCGGTCGCCATGTCCACCCTCGATTTTGGCCGTTATAGTTCTTCCCTGGCCTCGCCGTCCCCTCTATCGCGTTCCTGGTAAGCTCGTGAGCATGCCAGTGCTCTTCCATTCCTCCCTCGCCATTTGGTTCTTCTTCCCCACGAGCATCTGTGAGAACCGCTGCCGATTTTCATTGACAGCCAAGCTCCAACGACCATTAGAGGGCGGCGCCACCATAGTTCGACTCACCTTGTTCCCCTCTCTCTAGCAAGCATGACCATGAAGCCCCGCGTGCATTAGATTGGTGGGGGCATGCTCAATCTAAGAGAACCTCCATTGTCGACGTCATGCTGACGTCAGCATGAGGTCATAATCTATTTTGTTTTATTAATGTTTTGTAAATTTATTTCAGGAATTAATAAATACCCAGTGAGCCTAGTCTGTCAGGGTTTTAATCTTTTTGGAAAATAATTTCTGAAATTGTTAAACTTATGACATGTGGGCCCAAGTTGGAAAATAATTTGAATATTCCAAAAATGATTTAAAGTGAAATAAAAATGGAGAAATTCATAACTAATTCATTTTAAATCAGAAAAATACAAATAATATATCAAAATGTTCAGAAAAATAAGATCTATAGAATAGCATTATAATCGTGCATTGTTCAACAAATTGAATTGAAATTTTAATTAGAAGAACCAATTGAACCTCGGAGGTGATTCCGAGATTTCCCCTGTTTTAGGGTTTGGACCCCTCGTACCCCGATTAAATTGTCAAGCATGCCTTAGGGGTTTATTTCAATGCAACTTAACTTGCCATACTATCATTCTTGATTGATCATTGCATCTATGCCATGTGTTGATAGTTTCCCTTCCTTTCTGGTGTTTGCTTCTTTCCGGTAGAGTACGATATAAAGATCGAGATTGAAGACCGAGATCAACACCGTCGAAGCTCGGAGACCAACACTTGATCAACTACAATCAAGTCAAGTACCAGGTGTCCAAAGATCTGCTTATTGGTTATTAGAAGGCAAAGGCAAGCGAAAGCCCCACACATGATATAATCTTATGGTTTCAAAGTATTTACATTCTTGCCATGTGCATACAATTCTAAAGTCTTTTATCGATAGATAGAGTAATAGTATATGATGCATGTTATCTTTGAAGCATATATTCCCTGATCCACTGCTCCTAGCATAACTAGGGTTTGGCTTGTGAAGTGTTCCTAGAGATGTTACATTTGTTGTGCTTAGACATGCTTAGCTGTTATCGCCGGTCCATCCGTTTGATGAATGAGAGCTATGAATGAACCTAGTATGATAGGATGACATGATAAGATCAGAGATGAAAGTTAAACATGCTAAGGCTTGTATGGGAGGCCATGGTGGGTTGTGGTTTTTGCAGTCCCATACTTTCCACTACTAGGACCTGAGTTCTTGCCTCTTGAACCAAGACGAGCGTACAGCCACACGGGGGCCTAGAAACCCCCTCTACCAACTAACTTGGATGGAGGTGAACGAGGTACATTCATAATAGGTAGGTAAGCATGGCCGGGAACAAGAGATGCCCGACATCCATAATATTGAACCATGTACACATCATTAGGGACCGGCTTCAGGACTTGACCCGTTACGACGGCATCTCCCTAGTGTGTGACTCATGGTGTTGGCGAAGAAAGGTAAAGGTCGTGGTCAACCACTCCCTGTCGGCCTTCCAAGGAAGAGGGCCAATAACGTTTGGCATTAAGAATCGGTTGGTACGTGTGGGTAAAGTTGTACAACCCTGCAGGGTTAAATCTTTTCAAAAAGTCATGTCCGCGGTTATGGGCGACTTGTGATCGGATTCTAAGATCATATAAAACTTTAACCTAATCGTAAAACTTGGTAGATCAATGTGTTCTTAAGGATACTTCCTCAGCGATCGAGGGGGTGATCCTAGATAGGTTCATCTGATGATGATTCTGTGGATATCAAAAGATGATCAAAGCTAGAGATACCGCTCTCTTATCCCCTTTTAAAATATTCTGATTAGTCGAGATTCTTCTCCCTCTTGTCTTACAAAATAAATATGGCTTTATGAAAAATAACTCCACCAGCCATAAGTCTTGTGGAGTACACCCTATACTCACCCTTGCTTCGTTGATACTTTTGCAGCAGAGTAAGTTTTACAATAGAAGATGAGTACCTTGGGGTTCCTAGACGGCATTCTGGGATCTATGGATTGGACGTCATCGTTATGCTTTAGGCCTCTTAGGCCATTTGTTAAGTTTGCTATACTTAATAGCATAATTTTCCTTCCGTTGTTTGATGTTTGTGGTCAGTGACCTTTGCTTGTAATATTTTGGTTCTTTGCTCAGTTATGAGCTTGCTGTAATAACTTTTGTGTCGTAGGGTCACTATTGTGTTACCGATTCCTTCTATGTACGCTTTCGAGATTTAGGTTAGGCTTATGTTTAGACGAAGGTCTGGAATTTTTCTAGCCCTAATCCCGGGGGTGTCACAATGGGGAGGTGTGATGCCGGTGCATAAGGTAGGGAGGGGTGATGACCGGCACGGGAGGTGGGGAGGGGAGGAAGACGGTGCGCGATGCAGTAGCTCGCCGGTTCTTGCAGGATGAAGATGGATGGCGTGTGGCCAGAGTAAAGCCATGCAGCAGGTAGTTGGAGGTCATGGCGGAACCGCGAGGGACACGTGGGAGACGGCGGCAAGAGAATCCAAGGTGGAGACATCGTGTTAGTTTACTTAAACTGTATAGAGTCACATCTACTTGTACTTTCCTCATTATCGCCACCATAGGACAGAGCCGCCGACGCGCCGACAAAGGCTGCTCTGTGTGCCGGTGGGATAGGAGCTTCTCGGGGCTATGAGAGGATGAGAGAGAGAGCCGACCTCACGTGTGTCATACACGACCCTACCTGTCAATGTTTGGGGGAGTAGCTGCTCTGGGATTTTTGCATATTTGCCAATTTTGCATCTCTACCAAACTTTTTCTTTGAAATTTGCATATTTGTCACATGACCACCACATGGTAGTGACACACAAAATGGAAAATATGCAAGTTGCAACGTAAAACATGGAAAATATGCAAATCCCCCCTCCATCCCCACATCTTGGCCCCACCGGTCATTGGCTTTGACGGCCCCATCGTTCATTAGCTTCGATGGCCCCACAAAACAAAATTTTCTTTGAAATTTGCATATTTTCCACATGACCACCACATGTCAGTGACACACAAAATGACAAATATGCAAGTTGCAATGTAAAACATGGCAAATATGCAAATCCCCCTCCAGCCCCACATCATGTCCCCATCGGTCATTGCCTTCGACGACCCCACATGACGGCCCATCATTCATTGGCTTCGGTGGCCCGACAGAATGAACTTTTTCTTTGAAACTTGCATATTTGCCACATGACCACCACATGTTAGTGACACACAAAATGGCAAATATGCAAGTTGCAATGTAAAACGTGGCAAATATGCAAATCCCCACTCCAGCCCCATGATGATCGCAAGTGCACAAATCAGTTGTAGCTAGTTTCGAAATAAAGATATCGATCCCACATGGACCAGTAGGCGAAAGACTAAAATGCTTTTAACTAAAACAAAATGAAGTACTTAAGGAATTATTATAAGATGAAAGAAAAGTAGAATTGTTTTTCATGATATAGTAAATTAAAGTGAAGTAAAACTTAATGCAGAAAGTAGTAATCGCGTGTGTAAGAAAGATTGAAACTGCAATAGGGGAAATGCGTTCTTAGGGAGTGGTGGATACACTGCTAGCAATTTAGACTAAGTGATCAATATTATTATAACGAATATTTTCATGATATGCATGTATGTGGGTGGAGCTCCATATATGGACGATGACATGGCAACCACTGCTCACACCATCCTTCATAACCACAGCTGACAGATAAACGACATCAATCGTATTATCCCGCTATTAAGGGATTTCTCCGCAACATGGAAATGGATTAATGGGTTCTCCTTGACTCCCCAAGTTAGTATGTAAAGGATGACAACGAATTTATAGTCATAGTAAGTTCTACCATCCCTCCGTCTACCAATAAGTAATCCCCTTCATCGAGTCCCCGTGGAGGCAAATATTAAGGAGGTGCACAACTCCCAACATCAATATGGAGACAATTATCACATACATATAATGATGTATAACATAATAATCTCTATTTCATCTCAATCATATAGTAGGGTTGCTCCATATCCCCAAGAACTAATGATCTACTAAGACATGGAGGCAAACAACATCATGACAATGGTAATGGAAGCGATTATCAATGAATAGTACATGTATAAATCCACAAGTAGTGCAAGAATTACAACAAGATCTAGATGGGATGGATGGAGATGATGGTGGTGATGGAGATGCAGTGGTTGATGAAGATGGAGATCGATGCCTTGACCTTCCAGATCTGCATAGGGCAAAGATGGATCCCTAGGGCAAGTTCCCCCTCCAAATCCCTTCTGGAAGTGAGGTTTTTGGCGATTTCTGGGTGTGCTGTCTGTCGTCTCCTCGAACCTGTTGCCCGGGGTGAAACTATTTGAAGAGGCGGAGGCGGCACCAACTATACGACCGCAACTATACGGCGGCATCCCGTATAGTTGGTCATGAACTCTTCTGTATCATTTGATCGCTTCGAGTTTTCTTCTGGTATTATTAATATTTCCCAAATAAGCAATCCACATAGTTTTTGGCTCCTTTCACTCGAATAAAACTGCTCCAAGAATTGTGTCCATTGGATCCATCATCTGATTTGATCCTGGTGAAAATAAACATAAAAAGTGTGTGTGAACGCCGTAAAATACCAAAATCCTACATCTACAATGCAAAATAATAATCTAAAACATGATGCAAATATGCACTCATCAACTTCCCCAAGCTTAGACTCTTGCTCGTCCCAAGTAAGTTTAGCTTAATGGATGTGATCCTCATATTCATGTAGCTGAGTCGTTAAAATAAATGAGGCAGTTGCAGCATGTGTTGATCATAAAGGATACATATAAATAAGTTCATGAATAGTACCTTACTCGAACCATCCGAATAATATTAGAAGGCTTCCACACCTTAGCAATTAATAGTTCATAAAAGATTATTCTCAACATGATGTTAAAGTATTCGGTTCAACCGAATGAGTTAGTGAGGTAGTCCCAAGTGATTTTACGATTAATATAGTCACTTGGGATTCAAAATCTCAAACGTCTCTTTGTCTTACTACAATATAGTGGTATATGCCTATTTGCTCTTTGCACATTCGCTCTTTTTCTTCATCTTTCTTTTTCTTATTTTTCTATATATATTTGTGCTCACACTGTTATTTAAGTGCTGTGCAAAGGAGCTAGCCATATATTCCACCTCATGTAGGAATTTCAAAGTTTAACGATCTCAATTATCAAATTCCAAATATATAAGAAGCATCTTTATAACCTGAGTATTCTACCTCGAAGTTGTTCTCACTCTATTTGATAGCACTTATGATTTCTCCTTTGTTCAAGGTTTTTCTTTATCATCTTAATTAATTAGATAGTTTCTCCTTTTTGTAAATCAAACCATTGACCTACAACATATTGATCAAATTATCTTTATATGTTCCATTAATACCAATGGCGTGGAAGACTCCTATTGCTATCAATGAGTGCAAGTAAAATCATACTCAAGTCATTCATATATATCCGACAAGTCAAAATCAAATTCAATAAGGCTCCATATATTATAATAAACTCAGAATTTCATAAGAGGGATCATCTATTCCTGAAGGGAATCCTAATGATGCAATCATTATTTATAAACTCGAGCTAAATGCAAAACTAAAAGTAATAAACTTTTAAGTTTGACTAAAAGGTTTTAGAGATCTCCCCAAGCTTCGAATCAAGCTCGGTGGGATCAAATAAATTCTTGCTGGTACCTATTCCTCCTCCTGGGTAGGAAGAGCATTGTCGTCCTCTCCCGGGTTGCTAAATTTAGCCATGCTTGCGAGGCGTATGCTGAGCTTGGGCATGTCCTATTGAAGCATCAAAAATTTCTTTTTAGAAATTTCTTCTCATCTGTCAACTCAAAAAAAGTTTTAATCAAGAAACCAACTCTACCATCGATGTCATTGACCTTTTTCTCAAGGTCTTTGCTCATCATCCAGTAGGAGTCAATCCCTTCTCCAATAGTTTCAACACATGCCTTTGAAGCTTTTTCAATTGATAGATCTTATCATGAATCTCATCTTGCCTCACCTTCTTGGGTTGAAGAGGTGGAGGACTAAGAGGAAGTTCATAATAAGATCCTATCTTGTGACGGTAAGGATTAGGGAGATACTTATCCTTCCCTAATCTAATTGCCTCATCATCTCCATCCTTTCCGGGAGCATGTCCTCCCAACTTGGGAGAGTCTTGATCTCCGAGCTTAATGACGATGATGCTTCTTTTGGTTCCACCTCCTTGATCCTCTTCACGGGCTTCTCTTCCTTCTTCTTCCAAATCTTGTTGACATGGAAAGGCTACATGGCTACATTGCATGAATGTTGTTAAAGGCGCGTGTAAGGAGATGGTGATGGCTTTTCGAGGCTGGAGGTTGTAGCTCTGCGAAAACTTAATGAAAAAGGTTAGATGCAACCATCTTTAAAAGGGTAGGTCAAAAACCCTAGCCTCCAGACTTAAAGAGCAACTATACAGGCAAGGTTCGTATAGATCCCGCCGTATAGTTGCAAACCGACTATAGATTTTTTAATATCTAAGGCGGTACCAACTATACGGCCGCAAATATACGGCCGGAATATTTATTCCCACCGTATAGTTGGTTGTTAAACTCTCTATATCCTTGCATAAAAATTTGGTGATGCAATGAATAACTATACGGCCGCAACTATACGGCTAGAAATTTATTTCCCGTTGTATATTTGTGAAGGGAATATGCCCGAGAGGCAATAATAAAGTGGTTATTATCGTATTCCTGATGACCCACAAGTTAGGGGATCGCAACAGTCTTCGCGGGTAGTATTACCAAATTTATTGATTCGACACCAGGGGAAACAAAGAATACTTGCAAGCCTTAACAACTGAGTTGTCAGTTCAGCTGCACCTAGAAATAGTTCTTGCTCACAGAAGTATATCAGTATCAACAGTTTGTAGTAGAAAAGAAACAACAACAGCAGCAGCAGTAACCAGTAGCAATAGTAACAGTAATAGTAAACAGTGGGATTCGAGTGCGGTAGGCATAAGGATGGATGGACGGGCGTTGCATGGACGAGTCTAAACATGTAACTTCAAAGAACTAGGGCATTGCAGATAAATAATAATAAGCATCCAAGTACTAAACAATCCTAGGCATGTGCTCCATATATAGTCATACGTGCTCGCAGTGAGAACTTGCATAACATCTTCTGTCCAACCAGCCCGTGGCAACGGGGCCTCTAGGGAACTACTGGCAATTAAGGTGCTCCTTTTAATAGAGCACCGGAGCAAAGAATTAACACTCCATGAACACATGTGATCCTCACACCACAGTCATCCCCTCCGGTTGTCCCAATTTCTGTCACTTTGGGGCCTTTGGATCCGGACAATGATATGTGTACACAACTTGCAGATAAGACCATAAACAATACTATCATAATGATTCAATAATAAGTTCAGATCTGAGATCATGGCACTCGGGCCCTAGTGACAAGCATTAAGCATAACAAGTTGCAACAAAGTCAAATAGCACTAATAGAGATACTAGGCACTATGCCCTAACAGATCTTATTCGATTACATGATAGAACTCATCCAATCCCTACCACCCCCAAGCCTACAGCGGGGGATTACTCACTCATGGATGAGGGAAACATCGGTGGTTGATGGAGATGCGTTGGTGATGATGATGGCGATGATCCTCTCCAAATTCCTCGTCCCGGCAGGGTGCCAGAACAGAGTTTCTGGATCCGAATCTTGGTTTCTGGTGGCGGCGGCGGAGCAGAACTCTTTTTGGAAAACTATCGAACCCCCCCCCCCCCTCTTTTTTTAGGTTAAAAGGCAACTTATAGACGCGGAGGGAGTCTGAGAACCTGCCTGGGGTGGCCAAACCTCCCCCAGGCGCGAGGTCAGTGGGCCCGCGCCTGGGGTGGGTCCTAGCCCCCCAGGCCCCCCTCTGTCTCCCCTTCTGGCTCCGTGGATCTTCTGGTGAAATATAATTTTTGGCATATTTTCCGGGATTTTTTCTGATAGTTCATTTTCTACACAAAAACAAGACACCAAGTTAATTCTGCTGAAAACAGCGCCAATCCGTGTTAGTTGTATCCAAATCACACAAGTATAGAAGAAAAACAATAGCAAAGTGTTCGAGAAAGTAGATACATTTTGGATGTATCAATTCCTTATTTATGATAAATGTTTATTTTGCATGGTATAATTGTATTAATACGGAAACGTTAATACATGTGTGTTTAATAAACAAAAAGGAAGTTCCTAGTTATGCCTCTCTTATAAACTAGCTCATTGATTAACAAGATGATCGAAGGTTTCCTGATCATGGACATTGGATGTTGTTAATAACGAGGTCACAACATTATTGGAATGGTGTGATGAATATTCATCCGAAGTATAGCATTACGATCAAGGTCATTGTGTTTATATTGCTATAACATCATACGAAGTAATCTTAGTCCGTAGAACATGAGATCATGTCCATCACTAACGCCGAAAGAGTATCTTGATAACCTCAAACGTCACACCATAACCAGGTGATTATAAAGATGGTTTCAGTACTACGAATGTGTTATGTTCAGGCTCATGGATCAAGAGTGGAATTTTTCCATCCCGATGACGGAGAGATATACTCTAGGCCCTCTCGGTGATATCATGTAACACCACGGTTCTGAAAAGACCGTGGCTTCTATGTGACATGCCAATCCCTGGATCGGTTCATTGGCCCACAATAGAATAAGATGAATAACATAGCAAAACATCCGTGTATCATAAATAACGAAGATCCAGAGTACCATTATTACAATAAAAGCTTAGCTCAAGGCTAGCTCAAATTATTCAGGTAGCAGCATAAATAAAGTAAATCCTCCATTCTTCAAATTGCCCACAAGTGAACAAGTGCTGAGTGGAGTACCGTGGCCTATATCGATTACTCAGAATCGGAATATCCTGCAACATGAAACGTAGCAGCCCCGAAGGGTCAATACATGGAATGTATGGCAAGTAGAGCTAGTAAAGGAGACAATAATGCTAACATCTACATGCATATTTGGTAAGTGGAGCTGTGGCTAGCTTGCATTTGCAAATACCTTTGTCCTACTTTCATAAACAGTTTTTGATTTTCTTTGAAAAGATCCCAATTTAGTTAACCCAACAATATTAAAGCAATTATGAAATTAGGATGAGCGAGAAACATGTCATGGAATCAATATCAAGCAACTCGGACGTCCTTAACCGGGGACACGGCTAATCGATTAGATTATACACCCTGTAGGGGTTAGTACACTTTACCCATGTGACTTGGCCAGCCCAGCTCGTACCATCACTCTCATTTTGGGTGATGATAGGGAGAAGTCCAAGAAGAGATTGTTCGGGTAGTAGCTCCCCAATCCCGACGCGCACCGGTCCAACCTACCAAAATTCTACATCTCTGGATACGCGGGTTCGAGTTACCACAGCCTACTAAGTCCAACCAACCGCCCATTTCATTATTGGCACATGGTTGTACACGTAAGCTACAAAATAAAGAAGCCAATCTTTTTCTCTCGATACCTGGGTGCCTTTCCGCAATGAAACCACCAAAATTTATCAATCCCATCACACCCAGGAGATTCATTGATTAAGTTCTTTTAGTTTTCGCAAACCAACACTTTTAGAAACAACTTTCAGTGATATAACCCAGCCCTCGTTCATCATAGCATGGCTAAGCACATCTACCAACAGTGGTTCATCTACAAGGAAGACCCTACCACATAATAGGACATAGCATAGCGATAGTATCATCCTACACATGCATCTACAAGATACACGACAATGCATTGAAAATAGTAGGACAATATCATGAACAAAGTAGCATCTACTTTCCTTGGTTGTAGCGGTCGGAAGAACAATCCACACACGAGCAAGCGTTGCACTCGTCACAATCTACACGATACAATTGCATTCATAAACAAACCATCCACAAGCATATGCAAACAAGGATGATGCATGAATGCATGCATGACAAGTGGATTGACGCTACAGCAGCACCACATAATCCTATTCAGTAAAGCTACTGAATGCATGCATGGAAAAATAATTTTAGCGCAAGGAAAACTATTGTGCAAAATATAATGCTCGAAACTAGAGCTAGAAACCAAATAATTCACTACCAACAGTATACTGTTTGTAAAATCTTGGGAAAATTCTACTGTATAGGCATTGCTAATTAGAAACAGTACCAATTGGAATTACTCAAAAAGGAATTATAAAACTCCCTGAGTAATTAAAATACTGCAGAAAGCCACTAAATAGTTTCTACAAATGTTTTTACTGTAATCCTATCTTTTTAATTCACTTTGAGATTCCCCTTGTTCTACTGAATCCAGGGACATATTATTTGCAATTTTTGGAGTTACAGATCTTTTTCTACGAATTAAATACTCCAAAAAGGGCATTAACTCATTTAATTAATCTGGACACAATCTTGCTGCAAAAGTGTAAAACAATGGTACAGCAAGATTCTACACGACTAACTGAATCAACACATATTTTATTTGCAATTTTTGGCCCAGTAGATTAATTTCTATGCTATTTACAAGATTAAACAAGTTTCTGCCAATTAAATCAATTAAGGAAAATATCCAGTCAACTTTGACTGTTGACTGGCCCACGTGGCGGCTGACTGGGCGGTTGACCAGTCAGCGCCTGGGGCTGACCGGTCAATGGCCGATCTGGGCCGTTCACCGCAGATCGTGCGGCCAGGGAGCAAGGCGGCGGGGTGGTGCTCACCGGTGGCGGCGGCGAGGTTCCCCGGCAGCGGTGGCGTCTCCTGGCGGCGGGCGGTGCGGCGGTCGCTTCAGCCGACGTCGAGGAGAGGGCGCGGCGCACGGGTCGCCCGGCTGGGTCGGCGTCGCGGCGAGGTGATTTCAAGGCGGCGGACTGCGGGGGAGAAGGAGGCGGCGGTCAGGCGGGTGGTGCAGCGAGGCGGCGGCGCGCACAGGCGAGGCGACGGCGGCGCGGCCAGGTGAGGGCGGCGCGCTCACCTGAGCTAATGGCGGCGGCGGCTCGAACTCCGGCGAGAAATCGCCGGAGATTTAGGGCGTCTCGGTTGCAATTAGATGGGGGTTTTGGAAGAGGGGCTCGAGGAGATCGTTATAGGCAAGAAAAATTGTTGAAATCGGTTCGGAAACGACTCGGGAATCCCGCGAGAATCGTGCTAGTAGTTGGAGCTCGAGACGAACTTCGGTACCGACAAAGGGCCCCGGGCTGGCCAATGGTCGGCAGCTGACGGCGGCAGTTACTATGGCGCTGCATGGGCGGCGGGCTGCACGGGCTTGCTGCGTACGGGTTCGTCCAATGGGCACGCCTTTTTTATCTTTTCCTTTTTTTTCCAATTTCCTATTTAGTATTTCCTCCGTAACTTTTTCATACGAACTCCGAATTGGGTGAAACTTGTTCCTAAATTTTTCTAAAATCCAGGGGATCAATCTAGGGCCAAGTGGTGAGTGGATCCACTAGTCTACAAGGGTGGAAAACACAGGTCCTAGTAAACCCTCCCGCAGGAGCATTTTAGTAAAGTAAAATAGGGTTTTGAAAATAGCGTTTTGCCGAATCATGTCAATCGAAGGTTTTGCATGGAAGAGCATGATGCAATGATATGAATGATATGCAGAACCAAATCAAAAATTTGGGATGTGACAAGACTAACCCCCTTAAGATGAATCTCGTCCCCGAGATTCGGCGCGGCTAGCAAATAGGTTCGGGTAGTCCTCTCGGATGTCATCCTCATGCTCCCATGTGGCTTCCTCTTTGGTGTGGTGGCTCCACTGCACCTTGCAAAACCTGATTGTCTTGGTACGGGTAATCCTCTCTGTTGTCTCCAGAATCTTGACCGGCTTCTCCTCATAGGTCAAGTCATTCTCAAGCTGAACCTCCTCTAGTGGCACAGTGTCTCTCAATGGTGTATCCACCATCTCCAGATGGCACTTCTTCAGCTGGGATACGTGGAACACATTGTGAACAGCGGACAGAGCCTCTGGCAACTCCAACTGATAAGCAACTTCTCCTTTGCGTGCTAAGACCCGATATGGTCCAATAAACCGAGGTGCCAGCTTACCCTTGATTCCAAATCTCTTGATTCCACGAAGTGGCGACACTCTAAGGTATGCTCTATCACCTATCTCATACACCACTTCCTTGCGCTTGGCGTCAGCGTAGCTCTTCTTCCTTGATTGTGCTACCTTCAGCCTGTCCCTAATCAAGGCGACCTTCTCCTCAGCGTCCTTGATCAAATCAGGTACAAACAACTGACGTTCTCCTACTCCATCCCATAGTAGTGGTGTCTGGCACCGTTTCCCATATAGTACATCAAACGGTGACGTCTTGATGCTGGTTTGATAGCTGTTGTTATAGGAAAACTCAGCATACGGCAAATTTTCATCCCAACTAGAACCATGAGCCAAAGCGCAAGCTCTCAGCATGTCTTCTAAAATCTAATTCACCCTCTCGATCTGTCCATCAGTCTGTGGGTGAAACGCTGTGCTAAACTCCAATCTAGTCCCAAGCGACTCGTGCAGTTGACGCCAAAAGTGAGAAGTAAATTGGGTGCCTCTATCTGATACTATATTCTTGGGAACTCCATGTAGGCACACAATTCTGTCCATATAAATCTTGGCCAACTTTCCACTCGTGTAGGTCGTCTTCACCGGTATAAAGGTGGCTACCTTGGTCAAATGGTCGACCACTACCCAAATGGAGTCATATCCTGACCTGGTCCTGGGCAATCCTGTGATAAAATCCATTCCCACTCTATCCCACTTCCAATCCGGCACGGCCAATGGTTGTAGCAGTCATGCTGGCTTCTGGTGTTCCGCCTTCACTCGGCTACACACATCACATAGGGCAATATGCTCAGCGATGTCTCCCTTCATGTTGTTCCACCAGAATCTGTCCTTTAGGTCCATATACATCTTCGTATTGCCCGGATGTATGGAATACGGCGAGTCATGAGCTTCCTGCAGAATCAACTTCCTTATCTCCGGATCGTTGGGAACGCACAAACGATCTCCATACCACAAGGTTCCTTGCTCATCCTCGCGGAATTCCCTTGCTCGATCCTCCTTCATCTTTTCCTTTACTTCATCAATCTCTTTGTCTCCCACTTGAGCCTTCCTGATTCTGTCCTGTAGCGTTGGTTGGACTTCCATTGTTGCCAAGTATCCTTCTGATACTACCTCCAGTCTAAGGTCCTTGAATTGCTTGCACAAATCCTCGGGCAATTCCCCAATAGTCAATCCGTTGGCATAAACCTTCCGGCTCAGAGCATCCGCTACTACATTGGCCTTTCCTGGGTGGTATTGCAGATTCATATCATAGTCCTTGATAAGTTCCAACCATCTCCTTTGCCTCATATTCAGTTCCTTCTGGGTAAATATGTACTTGTGCTCTTGTGGTCAGTGTACACATCACAGTGTTTCCCCATCAAGTAGTGCCTCCATACCTTGAGCGCATGAACAACTGATGCTAGTTCCAAGTCGTGTGTGGGGTAATTCCGCTCATGGTGTTTAATTTGTCGCGAGGCATATGACACTACTCTTCCATCTTGCATCAGCAAACTGCCAAGTCCCTGTCGAGAAGCATCACAGTACACTTGGAAATCCTTCTGAAGATCCGTAAACACGTAGCAGTGCGATCACTAGTCTACGCTTCAGTTCCTGAAAGCTGGCTTCACACAACCGTCCATTCAAACTTCCTCTCCTTCTTCAGAAGTTCTGTCATCGGCTTAGCAATCTTGGAGAAGTTTTCAATGAACCTCCTGTAATATCCAACAAGTCCCAAAAGCTTCAGATCTCCTTTGCATTCTTGGGTGCTTCCCACTCGCCATCGCAATCACTTTGCTTGGATCAACAATGACTCTTCTCCGACACCACGTGTCCAAGAAATCCAATAGTGCTAAGCAGAATTCACACTTGCTGAATTTGGCATACATTGTGTTCCTCGGCTTCTCCATAATCAGTCGCAGATGTTTCTCATGCTCAGCATTATCCTTGGAATATATCAGTATGTCATCAATAAACACCACCACGAACTTGTCCAAGTACTCCATAAATACCTTGTTCATCATGGTCATGAAATATGCCGGAGCATTCGTTAGTCCAAAAGACATAACCGTATACTCATATAAACCATACCTAGTAGTGAAAGCGGTTTTTGGTATGTCCTCCTCCCAGATCTTCAATTGGAAGTAGCCTGAGCATAGATCAATCTTGCTGAACACCTTCGCTCCTTCCAGTTGATCAAACAAATCATTTATGTTCAGCAGGGGGTATTTGTTCTTGATGGTCACCTCATTCAGCGAGCGATAGTCCACCACTAATCTCTTGCAGCTGTCTTTCTTCTCCACAAACAGAACATGTGCACCCCATGACGACGAACTAGGCTGAATGAATCCCTTGTCCAACTGCTCTTTCAGCTGCTTCTTCAATTCCTTCAGCTCATCCACATCCATCTTATATGGTCTCTTTGCTATAGGTCCTGTTCCCGGCATCAGGTTGATGAGAAACTCCACTTCCCTGTCAGGTGGCATTCCTGGCAGCTCTTCCGGAAACACGTCGGGGTAATCCCTAATCATAGGCACAGTATCCACGGCGCGGCTAGCAAATAGGTGCGGGTAGTCCTCTCGAATGTCATCCTCACGCTCCCATGTGGCTTCCTCTTCGGTGTGGTGGCTCCACTGCACCTTGCAAAACCTGATTGTCTTGGTATGGGTAATCCTCTCCGCTGTCTCCAGAATCTTGACCGGCTTCTCCTCATAGGTCAAGTCATTCTCAAGCTGAACCTCCTCTAGTGGCACACTGTCTCTCAATGGTGTATACACCATCTCCGGATGGCACTTCTTCAGTTGGGATACGTGGAACACATTATGAACAGCGGACAGAGCCTCTGGCAAATCCAACTGATAAGCAACTTCTCCTTTGCGTGCTAAGACCCGATATGGTCCAATAAACCGAGGTGCCAGCTTACCCTTGATTCCAAATCTCTTGATTCCACGAAGTGGCGACACTCTGAGGTATGCTCTATCACCTATCTCATACACCACTTCCTTGCGCTTGGCGTTAGCGTAGCTCTTCTTCCTTGATTGTGCTACCTTCAGCCTGTCCCTAATCAAGGCGACCTTCTCCTCAGCGTCCTTGATCAAATCAGGTCCAAACAACTGACGTTCTCCTACTCCATCCCATAGCAGTGGTGTCCGGCACCGTTTCCCATATAGTACATCAAACGGTGACGTCTTGATGCTGGTTTGATAGCTGTTGTTGTAGGAAAACTCAGCATACGGCAAATTCTCATCCCAACTAGAACCATGAGCCAAAGCGCAAGCTCTCAGCATGTCTTCCAAAATCTGATTCACCCTCTCGGTCTGTCCATCAGTCTGTGGGTGAAACGCTGTGCTAAACTCCAATCTAGTCCCAAGCGACTCGTGCAGTTGACGCCAAAAGTGAGAAGTAAATTGGGTGCCTCTATCTGATACTATACTCTTGGGAACTCCATGTAGGCACACAATTCTGTCCATATAAATCTTGGCCAACTTTGCACTCGTGTAGGTCGTCTTCACTGGTATAAAGTGGGCTACCTTGGTCAAATGGTCGACCACTACCCAAATGGAGTCATATCCTGACCTGGTCCTGGGCAATCCTGTG
Source organism: Avena insularis (assembly GCA_023614405.1). Lineage (NCBI taxonomy): Eukaryota > Viridiplantae > Streptophyta > Magnoliopsida > Poales > Poaceae > Avena > Avena insularis. The sequence goes on from CM042689.1 coordinate 170,947,084, forward strand.
ATAAAATCCATTCCCACTCTATCCCACTTCCAATCCGGCACGGGCAATGGTTGTAGTAGTCCTGCTGGCTTCTGGTGTTCCGCCTTCACTCGGATACACACATCACATAGGGCAATATGCTCAGCGATGTCTCCCTTCATGTTGTTCCACCAGAATATGTCCTTTAGGTCCATATACATCTTCGTATTGCCCGGATGTATGGAATATGGCGAGTCATGAGCTTCCTGCAGAATCAACTTCCTTATCTCCGGATCGTTGGGAACGCACAAACGATCTCCATACCACAAGGTTCCTTGCTCATCCTCGCGGAATTCCCTTGCTCGATCCTCCTTCATCTTTTCCTTTACTTCATCAATGTCTTTGTCTCCCACTTGAGCCTTCCTGATTCTGTCCTGTAGTGTTGGTTGGACTTCCATTGTTGCCAAGTATCCTTCTGATACTACCTCCAGTCTAAGGTCCTTGAGTTGCTTGCACAAATCCTCGGGCAATTCCCCAACAGTCAATCCGTTGGCATAAACCTTCCGGCTCAGAGCATCCGCTACTACATTGGCCTTTCCTGGGTGGTATTGCAGATTCATATCATAGTCCTTGATAAGTTCCAACCATCTCCTTTGCCTCATATTCAGTTCCTTCTGGGTAAATATGTACTTCAGGCTCTTGTGGTCAGTGTACACATCACAGTGTTTCCCCATCAAGTAGTGCCTCCATACCTTGAGCGCATGAACAACTGATGCTAGTTCCAAGTCGTGTGTGGGGTAATTCCGCTCATGGTGTTTAAGTTGTCACGAGGCATATGACACTACTCTTCCATCTTGCATCAGCACACTGCCAAGTCCCTATCGAGAAGCATCACAGTACACTTGGAAATCCTTCGAAGATCCGTAAACACGTAAGGCGCGTCACTAGTCGACACTTCAGCCTCGAAAGCTAGCTTCACACACATCCGTCCATTCAAACTTCCTCTCCTTCTTGAAGTTCTCATCGGCTTAGCAATCTTGGAGAAGTTTTCAATGAACCTCCTGTAATATCCAGAAGTCCCAAAAGCTTCAGATCTACTTGCATTTCTTGGTGCTTCCACTGCCATCTGCAGTCACTTTGCTTGGATCAACAGCGACTCCTTCTCCTGACACCACGTGTCCAATAAATCCAACAGTGCTAAGCCAGAATTCACACTTGCTGAATTTGGCATACAGCTTGTGTTCCCTCAGCTTCTCCATAATCAGTCGCAGATGTTTCTCATGCTCAGCATTATCCTTGGAATATATCAGTATGTCATCAATAAACACCACCACGAACTTGTCCAATTACTCCATAAATACCTTGTTCATCATGGTCATGAAATATGCCGGAGCATTCGTTAGTCCAAAAGACAAAACCGTATACTCATATAAACCATACCTAGTAGTGAAAGCGGTTTTTAGTATGTCCTCCTCCCGGATCTTCAATTGGAAGTAGCCTGAGCGCAGATCAATCTTGCTGAACACCTTCGCTCCTTCCAGTTGATCAAACAAATCATTTATGTTCGGCAGGGGGTATTTGTTCTTGATGGTCACCTCATTCAGCGAGCGATAGTCCACCACTAATCTCTTGCTGTTGTCTTTCTTCTCCACAAACAGAACATGTGCACCCCATGACGACGAACTAGGCTGAATGAATCCCTTGTCCAACTGCTCTTTCAGCTACTTCTTCAATTCCTTCAGCTCATCCACATCCATCTTATATGGTCTCTTTGCTATAGGTCCTGTTCCCGGCATCAGGTCAATGAGAAACTCCACTTCCCTGTCAGGTGGCATTCCTGGCAGCTCTTTCGGAAACACGTCGGGGTAATCCCTAATCATAGGCACAGTATCCATGCTAACCCCCTTAAGAGAATTCAGCTTACACCTTCCGTCGGTCAAATTACCGACTTGAACCTAATTCTCTTACCATCCGGGGTTTTGAGTGAAACAGCTCGCTGTGCACAATCTATGTGTCCCCCATGCATAGACATCCAATCCATACCCAGAATAACATCTAACCCTTGTGATTCCAATACTACCAAATGTGCAATGAAGTTGTGTGTTCCAATTCTCACAGTTAAGCCGCGGCATCCCGCGCTAGCTATCATATCTCCTCCAGGTGAGCTTACTCTAATAGACTCTTTCATAGACTCAGTAGGTAGCTTATACTTATCCACAAATGCCCTTGATATGAATGAATGCGATGCACCAGTATCGAAAAGTATAAGTGCAGGGTGAGTGTTGATTGGAAACTTACCAATCACAAGGTCAGGCTCATCTGGGATCTCCTCCACATTCATGTGGTTCACTGTGGCCTTCTGATTGTTGGTTGGCTTCAGTCCCTTCTTCTCCGAACAGTTGTCAGCATAATGTCCCTTCTGACCACACTTGAAGCATGTCACCTCACTCAGATCCTTCTTCACAAAGCTGCGATCACGGTTGCGGTCATGTCCACCGTGTCCTCCAGAGTGGTGAGAGTGTCCTCCCTTGTGGCTGTGGTGGCTGCTCTTGTGGTTGTCATGGCGATGTCCATCGCCTCCATGGTGGTGGCGGTCATGGCTCCCATGGTCACTCCCTCCATGCTTGGAGTATCCATCATATGAAGTGTGAGACTTGTGATGTGAACCAGAGTGGTGATTGTTACTCTTCCTCTTGCGGTTCTCCACCTGCTTGTGCTTCCCTTCCAAGATCCTGGCCTTGTCCATAAGCTCCTGGAAAGTGGGGCAATAAACCACCAAGCTGTGACCGAAGCTCATCACTGAGGCCATCCAGGATTCTCTCCCTCCTTTTTGCATCAGTGTCAACATCCTCAGGTGCATAACGGGACAGGTTGTTGAACTCCTCGATGTACTCAGCCACGGTGCGATTGGTTTGGCGCAATTTGCGGAACTCCTTCCTCTTCAGGCTCAGAACTCCTGAAAACACATGGTTGGTCTTGAAACCTTCCTCAAACATTGCCCAAGTCACAGTGTCCAGCGGGTGGGTGATCTGAAAGGTGTCCCACCAAAAAGCGGCTGGTCCCTCCAGTAGGTGAGCGGCAAACCTCACCTTCTCAGCATCAGTGCATCCAACAGTTACCAGATCCTTGTTGACCGAACGCAACCAGTCGAGGGCAACCATTGGTTCCGTTGCAGTAGAGAACTTAGCTGGCCTTAGCCTCAGAAACCTGGTGAGAGCATCTCCCTGAGGCTGGTTGTTCCCATTGTTGTTGTTGTTCTGAGCTTCCATGAACTGAGTCATAACTTGGGTCAGCTGTGCCTGAGCTGCCATGAGTTGCTCCAACTCAGTGGGTTGATGGCGGGGAGGCATCTGCGGTTCAGCACAGGTAAGCTTAGAAAGAATCGACTACGATAATAGGAGTCTACCCATGCATTATGATCAAACAACAACAAACAATAGCAGACAATCTCAAGAAAGCAACACAACAACACACAAGTGATCCAGCAACATACCAGGGGTTATCCTAGCAGTATATACCTACTTAAATAGTTTTACAAGAGTTGGCAATGGTTAACTAAACAGTTGATCAACAAAGCAGCAAAACAGCAATCTGCCAGAACAGTCCAGAAGTGTTCACGAATTTTTCTACCTAACTTAGACTCGTCAGAAAATTATGCTGATTTTTGCACATACAGTACAGAGAGTTGCACAAGCACTATTTTTTTCAGATTTTTCCCCGATACCAGAAAAATATGAAAATTAAGACAAGATCTTCTGTATCGTAAAACTGCAGCGAAAATAACACAGATGTTAACCAAACTTGCCATAACTCTTTCATAAAATTCACACAAATAATTCCTGGGATATTGGAGTACACAAATAAGCAACTAAACACTCTTAAACTAACAGTAATTAAGTTTTACATCGATTGAGACTAATCCTAACAAATTTACCTAACGAGGACTTATTGGTGGACTTCTATCTACTTCTTGAAGAGGTTGCGGTAGGTCCTTGCACTCATGCGTTGGCGCTTCTGTCCACGGTTCAACCATGGCGGCGGAGTGTACACCTATCCTGAGTCATCACTTGAGATCTAAAACTCCACCTCTTCTGGATCCTCCTCTTCTTCTTCACTCTCGGCTGCAACTTCAACATCTTCATCTCCTCCACCATCATCGTCTCCATCATCATCATCCTCGTCCTCATCATCATCATCGTTCCTACTGTCATCATCATCATCATTGTTGCCACCATCCCCATTGTCTTCATCAGAGGGCAGATTCAGCTGTGCTTGGAGAGCGGCAATCTGGGCTGCCATAGCCTCAATAGTTTGATCCCTTTCCTGGACGGTCCCTTGCAGCTATTGTATGTTCTGGGTGTTTTCCTGCATAGTTCCATGAAGATGAGCTATGGTTGCATCTCTGGCTATCAGGGCATTCTCTAGAACTCCCACAGCTTCATGCAGGGTGTCAATCTCTTGTCCTTGGACCACCATACCATTGCTGGCAAAATCTGCAATCCTTTTATCATCATCACTTTCTCAGCTAGAGCTCCATTCTCCCTTTCCATGTCCTCTATGTGCCTCCGACGGGGCGGCATGTTGTTCCTGTCGCCCGGGGTAACCACAATGTGCCCATCTTCATCACGCCTCCCATAGTCACGGTAGGGTGAGTCTGCTGGCAGTAGGTGTCGGACATGATGGCACTGGCGAGACAGGGCTTCATGTATGGCCAAGTTAATTCCAAGTCCCCAGTTGCAGTATGTCTTGGTGTAGATCAGATGCACAGGGTTTGGCAAGGCAACATCCCTAAAGATGAAGGTGGTGATCTCCCATGCATCCTCACCATATCCATAGGTGTACAGCCTTCTCCCCTTGAACATGGGCAGTGGCAATCCCAATGACTGCGAGAGCTGTGCTAACTGTCTTGCAAAGGGCCTTGGTGACTCCATGGTTGCATACTCAGTCCTGACTTCTCCCATCTATCAATTAAAAGATGAAAGTGTGAGAATAGCATATGGTAATAATTTACGAGAGTGAAAGGCATAAGATGAAAGACAGAGTTAATATAGGCTTTAATAAATCTATGGCTTCCTATTCCAAACCTAGGTCACGATCCTACAGTCGACACACGGGCTCTGATACCATCTTGTAACACCACGGTTCTGAAAAGACCGTGGCTTCTATGTGACATGCCAATCCCTGGATCGGTTCATTGGCCCACAATAGAATAAGATGAATAACATAGCAAAACATCCGTGTATCATAAATAACGAAGATCCAGAGTACCATTATTACAATAAAAGCTTAGCTCAAGGCTAGCTCAAATTATTCAGGTAGCAGCATAAATAAATTAAATCCTCCATTCTTCAAATTGCCCACAAGTGAACAAGTGCCGAGTGGAGTACCGTGGCCTATATCGATTACTCAGAATCGGAATATCCTGCAACATGAAACGTAGCAGCCCAGAAGGGTCCATACATGGAATGTATGGCAAGTAGAGCTAGTAAAGGAGACAATAATGCTAACATCTACATGCATATTTGGTAAGTGGAGCTGTGGCTAGCTTGCATTTGCAAATACCTTTGTCCTACTTTCATAAACAGTTTTTTATTTTCTTTGAAAAGATCCCAATTTAGTTAACCCAACAATATTAAAGCAATTATGAAATTAGGATGAGCGAGAAACATGTCATGGAATCAATATCAAGCAACTCAGATGTCCATAACCGGGGACACGGCTAATCGATTAGATTATACACCCTGTAGGGGTTAGTACACTTTACCCATGTGACTTGGCCAGCCCAGCTCGTACCATCACTCTCATTTTGGGTGATGATAGGGAGAAGTCCAAGAAGAGACTGTTCGGGAAGTAGCTCCCCAATCCCGACGCGCACCGGTCCAACCTACCAAAATTCTACATCTCTTGATACGCGGGTTCGAGTTACCACAGCCTACTAAGTCCAACCAACCGCCCATTTCATTATTGGCACATGGTTGTACACGTAAGCTACAAAATAAAGAAGCCAATCTTTTTCTCTCGATACCTAGGTGCCTTTCCGCAATGAAACCACCAAAATTTATCAATCCCATCACACCCAGGAGATTCATTGATTAAGTTGTTTTAGTTTTCGCAAACCAACACTTTTAGAAACAACTTTCAGTGATGTAACCCAGCCCTCGTTCATCATAGCATGGCTAAGCACATCTACCAACGGTGGTTCATCTACAAGGAAGGCCCTACCACATAATAGGACATAGCATAGCGATAGTATCATCCTACACATGCATCTACAAGATACACGACAATGCATTGAAAATAGTAGGACAATATCATGAACAAAGTAGCATATACTTGCCTTGATTGTAGCGGTCGGAAGAACAATCCACACACGAGCAAGCGTTGCACTCGTCACAATCTACACGATACAATTGCATTCATAAACAAACCATCCACAAGCATATGCAAACAAGGATGATGCATGACAAGTGGATTGACGCTACAGCAGCACCACATAATCCTATTCAGTAAAGCTACTGAATGCATGCATGGAAAAATAATTTTAGCACAAGGAAAACTATTGTGCAAAATATAATGCTCGAAACTAGAGCTAGAAACCAAATAATTCACTACCGATAGTATATTGTTTGTAAAATCTTGGGAAAATTCTAATGTATAGGAATTGCTAATTAGAAACAGTACCAATTGGAATTACTCAAAAAGGAATTATAAAACTCCTTGAGTAATTAAAATACTGCAGAAATCCACTAAATAGTTTCTGCAAAAGTTTTTACTGTAAGCCTATCTTTTTAATTCACTTTGAGATTCCCCTTGTTCTACTGAATCCAGGGACATATTATTTGCAATTTTTGGAGTTACAGATCTTTTTCTACAAATTAAATACTCCAAAAAGGGCATTAACTCATTTAATTAATCTGGACAAAATCTTGCTGCAAAAGTGTAAAACAATGGTACAGAAAGATTCTACATGACTAACTGAATCAACAAATATTTTATTTGCAATTTTTGGCCTAGTAGATTAATTTCTATGTAATTTACAAGATTAAACAAGTTTCTGCCAATTAAATCAATTAAGGAAAATACCTACCAACTTTGTTGGTATCGCGTGACTGGTATTGGCCTGACTGAATGATTGACGGTTGCAGTCAGCGCCTGGGGCTGGGGTCGATCTCCGGGCAGTTCGCAGATCGTCGGCTGGAGAGCAAGGCGGCAGGATGGTGCTCACCGGCGGTGGCGGCGAGGTTCCCCGGCGGCGCTGGCGTCTCCGGGCGGCGGGCGGTCGGTCTTGCGCGCAATGGTGGGTCGCCGGGCGCTGACGCTGAGGAGAGGCGGCGGCGTCTTGGTCGGCGTCGGCGATTTCGGGCGGGCGTCAGGGCGGCGGTCTGCGGGAGAGAAGGAGGCGGCGGTCAGGCGGGTGGTGCGGCGAGGCGGCGGCGCGGGCGGGCGAGGCGACGGCGGCGCGGCGAGGTGAGGGCGACACGCTCACCTGAGCTAATGGCGGCAGCGCGGCGAGGTGAGGGCGGCGCGCTCACCTGAGCTAATGGCGGCGGCGCGGCGAGGTGAGGGCGGCGCGCTCACCTGAGCTAATGGCGGCGGCGCGGCGAGGTGAGGGCGGCGCGTTCACCTGAGCTAATGGCGGCGGCGGCGGCTCGAACTCCGGCGAGAAATCGCCGGAGATTTAGGGCGTCTCGGTTGCAATTAGATGGGGGGTTTGGAAGAGGGGCTCGAGGAGATCGTTATAGGCAAGAAAAATCGTTGAAATCGGTTCGGAAACGACTTGGGAATCCCGTGAGAATCGTGCTAGTAGTTGGAGCTCGAGACGAACTCGGCTAACAGGCGGGCCCCGCGTGGAGGTGACTGGAGGCGGTTGACGGGCGGGCCCCGCTCGTCAGCGGGTCGGCAGCTGGCGGCGGCGGTTACTGGCAGCAGCGGCGTTATTGTGCTACGCTGCTGGCTGCTGCGTGGCAAATCTCGCCAATGGGCGCGCCTTTTTTATCCTTTCCTTTTTTCCAATTTCCTATTTAGTATTTCCTCCGTAACTTTTTTATACGAACTCCGAATTGGGTGAAACTTGTTCCTAAATTTTTCTAAAATCCAGGGGATCAATCTAGGGCCAAGTGGTGAGTGGATCCACTAGTCTACAAGGGTGGAAAACACAAGTCCTAGTAAACCCTCCCGTAGGAGCATTTTAGTAAAGTAAAATAGGGTTTTGAAAATAGCGTTTTGCCAAATCATGTCAATCGAAGGTTTTGCATGGAAGAGCATGATGCAATGATATGAATGATATGCAGAACCAAATCAAAAATTTGGGATGTGACATATCACATTAGCTAGCTTGCAAGCAAGTGATTTGACCACTAGAATGTTATATCACGGGAACAAGAAAAGAGTACATGTCGGTAACGAGATCAAACTAGGTATGGGGATACCGATGATCGAATCTCAGACATGTAATATATCGTGAGATAAAGGGATTGAGTTACATGCGTATAAGGTTCACACGATCACAGAAGTCATCGTTGAATGTGTGGGAGTCAGTACGGATCTCCAGGTCCCGCTGCTGATTATTGATCGGAGAGGGGTCTCGATCATGTCTACATTATTCGCGAACTGTAGGGTGACACACTTAAGAGATACCAACACCATTTGGAGCAAATAATATGCCAGAGAAAGAAAAAGGAAAGCGCAGGAATTTATTTCACTAGACACCGAAACTGTTTCGGTTAAAATTGTTGAAACTGGTTCTGCCTATGAAATGGAATACTAGCAAGGGGTTTTATGTAAATTTTTGTTAATTAATGTAATTAACAAAATTCTGAATAAATAAATAAAAGAGTTTTATTTAAATGAGAGCTTGCATTAAATTTGGTAGAAATTTAATGCATGTGAGTGGATTTTTAAGTGGAGGCTCTTTTATGGGAGTGGAGGCTTTTCATTTTGAGTGGGAGCTCCACCCACATGAATGTGTAAGAGGTAGGGGCAGCCACCATGGCTGTGTGCCATGCACCTTGGGGTGCCCCCCCTCTCCTCCTCTCAAAGTACACCTCCTCGTGAAGGATCTCTCTCCCCCCTTTAGAATTTCCCCATGGTCACGGATCAGCAAGATACATGTTCCCGGTGGCTTTTCTGGAAGAATTTTTGCATCCACTGCTTCACTAGAGCAAGGGCGTGGAGGTTTTCGGGGTAACCGGACGTGTGTGCGATCGCAGATGCACCACTACTTTGTGGTGCTGGACTTGATGGTGCTGGACCGGCTGGACCAGATGGACTTCATCACAATCTTGAGATCGGCAAGCGTTCGTCTACATCATCCACGAGTACAACCTCATTAACGCTATTCGGTCTTCGAGGGTATGTATTCTATGAATGTATATACACCCGTTGCTTGTATATAGTAGATAGATCTTGGTACTTAGTTGTTCTCATCGTAGGAATTTTTTGTTTTCTATGCTGCGAACCCTACAATGGTATCATAGCCAGATCTATGCGCAGATGCTTTGCACGGGTAGTACACATATGTATATGTGGGCGATGATGATCATTTTATTGCTTCTTAGTTGTAGTTTGGATATTGGTGGCATAGTGGGATGAAGCAGCCCAGACAAACTTTACATGTCCTCGCACATGAGACCTGTTCCACGCTTGACATGCAACTAGTTTTGCATAAGTGGCTAGCGGGTGTCTGTCTCTCCTACTATCGTCAATATCTAATTTGCAACGAGTTGTCAACAATTTGGTTATCCTCGTTGTGGTTCATGTTAGTAGGTAAGAACGGTTCTATCTTCGAAAGCCCTAAGCCATGTAAAACTTGCAATGGATAAATTAGAGGCGTCTAGTTTAGATTGTTGCTGGGCTAGTGTCATGATATGGTGATGTTGTAAGTAGAAGTATAAGTCGATACTCCTACAACACACATAACGTGTAAGTTCCATAGACCTTGGACTTACACATAGAGGTATGATGGTGATCATACCATGATGTACATGATGGAGATCAAGTGCAAGAACCATATCATTTCACATGTAATGTTTGTTGCATCTTGTATTGCTAGTTTGGCATTTTATTAGCATAATAAGATGATCCCTAATTTAGATATCAAGATAAAAATGTGTTCTTCCTTAAGTATGCACCAATTATGTTTCATCGCTCCAAGACATCACGTGATGATCGGGTGTTCTTGGATCCACGATCATATTTCAGGTGTAAGACAGTTACACATGCGAATACTAAGGTTCTTACTTGGCGAGGCTAGCATGTACAGACATGGCCTCGGAACATGGACCGAAAGGTTAAGAATGAGTCATATTAAATATATGATTCCCATTTGATGCTCTCCTTTGAAGCTACACCGACTCACGTGATGATCGGACTTGGTGTAGTGGTTTGGTTCATGTAATCACCAAAAAGACACGAGGGATGTCGTTTTTGAGTGGGAGTTCATTTCTAATTTGGATTAGTAGAACTCAATTTATCATAAATTAAATTAAAGTGAATTTGCATAATTTGTTGTAGGCATTGGCATTCGTTCACCACCTTATGCTTAGTTGTAATTGAGATAATAGAACTATAGAATTCTGGATATGTACTTTATGAACTGGTATCATATTGTGTTGAGTGTCAATCTAAAGTTTAAAGTCCTATTGCAAACTTTCAACAAACTCTGTTTACTCCGTGAAATTTAATAATTGGTATTAAATCGAGAGTAATAATTCCAGTGTTAGTATCTTAAGTATCATATTTTCCTCCATGATTCTATATTGTTTTAATATCAAGTTTATCTAGGAGCTGGAAGAATTCTTTCAGAAACCATCATGTGTGGCAGATATAATGATATCTGAAACAATGTTTTGGTTGCAATATGATAGAGTATAATATATGTTCTCATATTGGATGAGAATTTCCAAAGGTTGGAGATGCTAGACATCCTAATCATCCAAAAGGGTTTCGGAAAGTAATGTTATACTCACGATTCGCATTTATAAGCTACATTAGCTTGATCATGAAAGTCATCATGATAAGGATGAATAGAAGATGTATGTAAAGTGTTTACTACACTAAAGGATTACTAAAGCAAGGATTTTTAAAGAATGTCGATCATTTGATGGTGGTGATCTACTTCAAAGTGCAAGTCCAAAGGTATTATTATTTGAATATGAACGCTTTGGACTACGTGTCATGTATATGGCGCCACTATTGATGTTGATAGATTCTTTTAAAAAGGAAAAGGAAATGCTGAAAGAGAATCTATAAAATATATTTGGCAGAAAAGAAAAGACTGCAAATATCTAGTTTGGGTATATAGATGATATACATGTTATGGTTGTATTCTTTGCTTGTTAAACAATTTGGTTCTTGGGTATTGGATACCGAATTGGTTGGTATGAAATTTCATACAAAACGACACAATTCATGAACTACGGTGGCCTAAGTAACTAGCAAGAGAATATGCGATGATGTTCATCGAAAACAAACAAACCGTTGTTTGTATTTCTCGTTGACATCAAAGCTTTCCTTCAAGATTTGTTCTAATAATAGTTATTTAAATCAGGTATTATGAGAACAAAGATTGTTCAAATAATTATCGTATTCCATATAAGATGGATGATTTACAAATCTTGTTTGTGAAATCACATCCATAAAACTAATGCTAAAAGGTCGCAAGACAAATAATTGGAAGATCACTTACGAAGTGACATCGCCATTTAAATTATATTGGAAAGAAAACATGAAGAATCTCCATATTTATGGATTTTTGGAGTATTTGATTTGATCAAGTGATGCTTGTGAGACTTTCCTCGGGATAATTAAAACTTCGTTCGAAGGCCAAAGAAGAACGAACGACTAAAATATTGGAATTTATACATATCGATGTATGTAGTCCATTATGTGTAGTCGTAAGCGATGGATTTAAACTTCATATACTTTCTCCAAAAAATTGAGTGAATATTCACTTAATGAGAAAGAAGTATGAAATATTTGAAAATGTTCAAAGACTTTCAAGATGAAGTGGAAAATCATTGTAACAAGAAAATAAATGATTTATGATTTTATCATAAAGAGATTTATTTGAGTTGCAAGTGTAACAAGAAAATAAATGATTTATGTTTCATCATAAAGGGATTTATTTGAGTTGCATGTTTAGCAACTCACCTAGATTTACATCTCCCGAAACACCATAGGAATATGGAGTGTTTGAGATTTGTAATGAAACCTTGTTTGACATGGTTGGATCAAAGGTGTTATTTATAAAACTTCCATTATGTTTTAAAAGATTAAATCTTTAGAGACTACTGCTTTTACACTGAAAAGAGCTCCATCTTGATCCGTTGAAATGACACCTGGTGTGGGGTAAAACTCAAGTTGTCCTTTCCTAAAATTTTAGTATGTTAAGGATAAGTAAGATATTTACAACCAAAGTCGGATGAGCATGTCTTTGTAGGTTATTTCGAATAACCATTGGGTATTCCTCCATAACACCGAGGACAAAAGGGTTTGTCGCTTGAAATGTGAAGTTTCTTGAAAAAGGATTTTTTCGCAAAAGTTAAGTGGGAGGACAATAGAACTTTGATAAGGTTAATGAACCTTAGATATATATGCTGAGTTGCAGCACCAGAAAATGTTCCGGAGGCAGCCAGAATGCTCATGGCTCACGTGCCTCAAAGGTTGTGGTCACGAAGGTCTAAGTTCCTATTGGACCAAGTAGGTCGGATAAATAATTAAATGCTAAGATTTGAGAGTAAATCATTGTTGTTTGACAATGATGAACGGATTACATGCAAAGAAGCGATGATGGGCCCTTACTCCGTCAAATGGCTTGAATCCATAAAATCCGTGATAGTTCCATACATGAGAAATCAAGTTTTTTGAACTTGGAAGACCCTCTGGAAAGGTGTAAAAACCTATCGGTCGTATTTGGATCTATAAAAAAACAGACATGGATGTTTCACATCTATGAAATAGTTGACATGTCGGTAAAGTTTTTACGACAATGTTCAAGGAGTTGATTATGATAAGACTTGATCTTTCATAACGATATTTAGTCTGGACGGATTAATGTAGCAACCACTACATATAATTTGGTATATGGTAGTTGAATAAACAAAACAAAGTTCTTCTAATAGAATGGTTACCTAGGACGTGTACAAGACACGGTCCAAAGGGTTCTGTTAATTCAAAGGATACTAAAAAGGGCATGAAAACTTCAATGGTTGAAGTAAGCACCGCAGAGTTGGAATCTTCACCGTGATGAAACTGTTAAAGGAGTTCTCATCTAGAGACGATGAAGATGCTCGCATTTGCAAGAAATTAAGTGGGAGCGCTGAGACATATTTCTAATACATTATGTGGATGACATCTTGTTGATTAGAAATGATGTATCTTTTATGGACAAAGGTTAAGAATTTCATTTCGATGAAAGACTTAGGCAAAACCCGAATATTTAGCATGAATGTATATAGTTGATAGACTGTGATGCTAATATGGTTGTGCCAAACGTACATATATGAGATATTGAAGGAGTTCAATATAAAAACGACAAGAAACAGTTCTTGTCGCATGGAAAAGAATTGAATCAAGATTCAAGTGTATCGACACTTGATAAGTGAAACAAGATTCAAGTGCTTTGACACTTGATGAGTGAAATCACAAGGATTTTTTGATCAATCATACCATGATATGTACACATCCAGATATGTCCTATGCTCTAAGTGTTATGAGCATATACTAGAATAAATCATAAAATGATCATTGGACGATAGTAAGGATATTCTTATGATCTTTTGGAAGAACTAAGAATATATTTGTGTAGAGGTGACAAACAATTAGAAATAGTGCAGTGTAAAGCATTACATTGATACTAGTTTTGTCACAAGATACAAATTAAGTTTATCTCAATTTAAACTATGGGTGGCACAATGAAATGGAAAGAAAGTTTCCATGATGGATTTGGATGAATTCCAAAGATAATACATCGTGACGGATACTACAACAAAAGGCTAAGTATATGACTGCTATAGTAGCAGCAAAGGAGGGCATTTGTGTCAAGTAGTTTGTTATCAAACTAAGGTGTGGTTCGCAACGGGCTAACACTAAAGATATATTGTACGACAATAGTATCGAAATGATTTAACCCCAAGGAACTAAAGGTCTCACCAAAAGACCAAGTTTATATAATGCCATCTCATTGGAGAATGAGTGATGCGTGAAGACGCAAAGACATGCAAATACACAAGTACCTGAAGCGTCATATCCGTAGATTATGTTAACCACTTACAATTGCGTATATGGAACACCAGAAAGCCATAGGTGTTCAATACACACAATTTTCAAACTAGATTATTGTCTCTAGTGCAAGTAGGAGACTGAAGGGAATATGCCCGAGAGGCAATAATGAAGTGGTTATTATCGTATTTCTTATTTATGATAAATGTTTATTTTGCATGGTTTAATTGTATTAATACGGAAACATTAATACATGTGTATTTAATAAACAAAAAGGAAGTTCCTAGTTATGCCTCTCTTATAAACTAGCTCGTTGATTAACAAGATGATCAAAGGTTTCCTGATCATGAACATTTGATGTTGTTAATAACGAGGCCATAACATTATTGGAATGGTGTGATGAACATTCATCCGAAGTATAGCATTACTATCAAGGTCATTGTGTTTATATTGCTATAACATCATACAAAGTAATCTTAGTCCATAGACCATGAGATCATGTCAATCACTAACACCGGAAGAGTATCTTGATAACATCAAATGTCACACCATAACAGGGTGATTTTAAAGATGGGTTTAATGCTACAAAGGTGTTATGTTGACGATCATGGATCAAGAGTGGAATTTTTCCATCTCGATGATGGAGAGATATACTCTGGGCCCTCTCGGTGATATCACATTAGTTAGCTTGCAAGCAAGTGATTTGATCACTAGAATGTTATATCACGGGAACAAGAAAAGAGTACATGTCGGTAACGAGATCAAACTAGGTATGGGGATACCGATGATTGAATCTAGGACATGTAATATATCACGAGACAAAGGGATTGAGTTACATGCGTATAAGGTTCACACGATCACATAAGTCATCGTTGAATGTGTGGGAGTCAGTACGGATCTCCAGGTCCTGCTGCTGATTATTGATCGGAGAGGGGTCTCGATCATGTCTAAATTATTCGCGAACCGTAGGGTGACACACTTAAGGGATACCAACAACATTTGGAGCAAATAATATGCCAGAGAAATAAAAATAAAATCGCGGGAATTTATTTCACTAGACACCAAAATTGTTTCGGTTGAAATTGCTGAAATTGGTTCTGCATGTGAAATTGAATACTAGCAAGGGGTTTTATGTGAATGTTTGTTAATTAAAGTAATTAACAAAATTCTGAATAAATAAATAAAAGAGTTTTATTTAAATGAGATCTTGCATTAAATTTGGTGGAAATTTAATGCATGTGAGTGGATATTTGAGTGGAGGCTATTTTATGGGAGTGGAGGCTTTTCATTTTGAGTGGGAGCTCCACCCACATGAATGTGGAAGAGGTGGGGGAAGCCACCATGGCTCGGTGCCATGCCCCTTGGGTGCCCCCTCTCCCTATAAAAGGACCCCCTCTCCTCCTCTCAAAGTACACCTCCTCGTGAAGGATCTCTCTCCCCCTTTAGAATTTCCCCATGGTCTCGGATTAGCGAGATACATGTTCCCGATTACTTTTTCTGGAAGGATTTGTTGCTTCCGCTGCTTTGCTGGAGCGAGGGCACGGAGGTTGTAGGGGTACCCGGACATGTGTGCGATCACGGATGCACCACCGCTTTGCGGTGCTGGACTTGATGGTGCTGGACCGGCTGGACCAGATGGACTTCATCACGATCTTGAGATCAGCAAGCGTTCGTCAACATCATCCACGAGTACAACCTCGTTAACTCTAGTCGGTCTTCGACGGTATGTATTCTATGGATGTATATTCACCCGTTGCTTGTATCTAGTAGATAGATCTTGGTACTTAGTTATTCCCATCGTAGGAAATTTTTTGTTTTCTATGTTGTGAACTCTAAAGTGGTATCAGAGCTGGATCTACGCGTAGATGCTTTGCACGGGTAGTACACATATGTATATGTGGGCGATGATGATCATTTTATTGCTTCTTAGTTGTAGTTTGGATATTTGTGGCATAGTGGGATGAAGCGGCCCAGACAAACTTTACATGTCCTCGCACATGAGACATGTTCCACGCTTGACATGCAACTAGTTTTGCATAAGTGGCTAGCGGGTGTCTGTCTCTCCTACTATAGTCAATATATAATTTGCAACGAGTTGCCAACAATTTGGTTATCCTCGTTGAGATCGGCAAGCGTTCGTCTACATCATCCACAAGTATAACCTCGTTAACGTTATTCGGTCTTCGAGGGTATGTATTCTATGGATGTATATCTACCCGTTGCTTGTATCTAGTAGATAGATCTTGGTACATAGTTGTTCCCATCGTAGGAATTTTTTTTGTTTTCCATGCTACAAGCCCTACAAGTTGGACGTTAAGGTTACATTATACATCAAAATTTATCTGTTTCTTTGGGAATTATTTAATAGTCTAAAACTAAATGAAATACCAACTTTTAACAAAAAAATGACAACTTAAATTTTCGACTAACATTACATTTATTGAACGAGATTTTCATCATCACCAAATTTCTTTTATTTCATAAGTGCTTCAAGTTTATTCATTCTCAAACTTAGCTAAAACTTACCTTGAAATTTTAAAACTTACTCGTCCTTTTATTTCACATGGGTTGCCTCCCATGAAGCGTTCTTTTATGGTCCGTAGCTTGGCCATAGTGTTGCTCACTTCGTCTTGATCTTGTCCTTCTTCCAGTTACTATTCCTTCCATATTTTTGCTCAATCAACTCTTCTAGAGTAATTATTCGTATGGTGATTGCACTTATATCTTGTTTTGCACGATAATGCTTAAGGTGTTGTCCATTCACTATCCATGAAAGATAGGATGTTTTCCCCTGGAGCTTCACTTATAAGTTTCTTCAACTATATACGGTCCTTCCCACTTTTATCTGAGCTTCCCTGGAAACAACTTAAGGCGAGAGCTATAGAGAAACACTTTATCTCCATTTTTAAAGACTTTATACTCTATTTTTCTATCATGCCATCTTTTTACTTTTTCCTTAAACAATCTAGCATTTTCGTAAGCCTCACTCCTAAACTCATCTTAAGCATGTATGTCTAATAGACATTTTTCTCCTGCTGCTTTAAGATCATAGTTTAAGCTCTTGACTGCCTAGAAAGCTATATGTTCCAATTCTAAACATAGGTGGCATTCCTTACCGTATACCATTCATATGGTGTCATACCTATCGGATTTTTAAATGCAGTTCGGTATGCCCAAAGAGTGTCATTTAGCTTGTATGACTAATCTTTTCTTTACTTATCCATTGTCTTCTCGAGTATGGTCTTGAGTTCTCTATTAGAGAGTTCCACTTGACCACTCGTTTGGGGATGATATGGTGAAGCAACATGGTGAGTTACTCCATATATGTTGAGAATTTTCCTGAAAGTTCCTTTCATAAAATGAGAACCACCGTCCGTAATTAAAAATCTAGGAACTCCAAACCTGGGAAATATGACATCCTTGATCATCTTCAAAGAGGTAGCTGCATCTGCATGATTAGTTGGGATAGCTTAACCCCATTTAGTAACATAATCGATCGCAAAAAGAATATGCGTGTAGCCATTTGATCCTATAAAGGGTCCAATGTAATCCATTCCCCATACATCAAATGGTTCAATTATAAGACTATAATTCATTGTCATCTCATGTCTTCTGCCTATATTACCTCTTCTCTGGCAAGCATCACAATATTCCACATACCTTTGTGTATCTTTGAACAAGGTGGGCCAATAGAATCCAGATTGAAGTACATTTTATGCAGTTCGCCTGCCAGCATGATGTCCTACATAGGGGCTTTCATGACAAGGCTGCAAAATTGCATTCATTTCATGGTTAGGAACACACTTTCGAATCATTCCATTAGGTCCATGACGATAAAGAAACAGATCATCCCAAAGTAGTGTCTGAGATCATTAAAGAATTGCATTCTTTTATTTCTTGTCATACCAGGAGGTACAAATTATACTGTAAGATAATTAGCATAATCTGCATACCACGGATCAACTACTTCAATGTTTGCTAAGTATTCTTTCGAAAATGACTCATTTATAGGTATGTGGTCGGTAATTATTTCCTCCATCCTAGATAGATGATCTGCTACTGGATTATCCTTACCCCTTCTATCTACTATTTGTAAATCATATTCTTGTAGTAATAATACCCACCTAATCAACCTGGGCTTTGCATCCTTTTTCACAAGAAGGTGACGCAAAGCTTGGTGATCTGTATGAATTATTACTCTAGAGTTAATATTATAAGATCTAACTTTGTCACAGGCAAAAATTATAGCAAGGCAGTCTTTCTCAGTAGTAGCATAATTTTTTTAAATATTATTAAGAGTCCTACTAGCATAATGAATAACATTTAAATTCTTCCCGTCTCACTGTCCTAATATTGCTCCTAAAGCATAGTCACTAGCATCACACATGATTTCAAAAGGTTCATTCCACTTTGGAGATTGCATGATAGGTGCTGAAACTAATTTTCTCTTACGATTTTCGAAAGCTGCATTGCAGTCATGATCTAGATAGAACGGAGTTTCATAATCAAGAAGGTTAGTGAGAGGCATAGCTATTTTAGCAAAATCCTATATAAAACGCTTGTAAAAACTTGCATTTCCCAGAAACATCTTTAAGTTTTTAATGTCTTGAGGTATGGGAAGATTTTCTATAGCACTTATATTGGTCTTATCTATTTCTATACCTTTTTTGAAACCTTATGTCCAAAAACTTTACCTTCTCTTTCCATGAATCGGCATTGCTCCCAATTCAAAACTAAATTTGATTGCCTACATCTCTGCAAAACCTTAGTTAAATTATAGAGATAGTTATCAAATGTTGTTCCACAAACAATGAAATCATTTGTTAGAACTTCCATAGTCTTCTCAACAAGATCATTAACGATTTTTAAAACACATTCTTGAAAGGTTGCAGTTGCATTGCATAATCCAAACATGATTAATCTATAAGCATAAGTACCATAAGGACATGTAAAAGTTGTTTTCTCTTGATCTTTAGGCTGTATAGCAATTTGAGAATAAGGAAATAACCATCAAGAAAACAAAAATAATAATTATTGCTTAGTCTTTCTAAAATTCTATCCATGAACGATATAGTTTGTGATTTTTCTGTGTTTCACGGTTCATTTTTCTAAAATAGATGCACAAGCGATAGCCAACAATAGGCCTTATAGGGACTAGCTCACTACTATAACATCCCAGGATTTTAGAAATTGGGACTTGAAAAAAACATTTTCATTGCATTGGCAAGGCATTATTTGCATCATGCAAATTCTTGATTCAAAACCCATCAACAAAACCTTATTTTGAATCTTCCAAAGTTGTCATATAATGCAATATAAGCATAATGGCAATCTTGTTATTTTGATTTTGATGAAGTAAATCCTCTATAAAGTTTATTAGGTGTATTTTGAAATCACAAAATTTTGCAAACTGGTTTGACTCCATTTGGAGCTATAAAACAAAATATATAAAATAAATACAAACAAGCAAAAGTTATAAAAGAAATATATTTTACCAGGATTTATATAAATCCACTACTTGGAAACTAGTAAAAATATTACAAACATGATCCTAAATGATCTGCTTGATTTTAGAAAAATTCAGAAATAAATTTCATGCCATTTGGATTAAGTATGAAAAAGTTATTAAAGAAATAAGAAATAGAAAAAGAATAAAACAAAATGAAAAAAACGAAACATAACCTACCCCGGACAACCCTGCGGCCCAGCCCTACCTGCCGCGCAGCAGCAGCATGCATGCAGCCCAGCGCAACCTCGGCCCAGCTGCCAGCCCGCTCGGCCCTCCCTCCTCTCTGCCTCGCTGACGGGTGGACCCCGCCCCGTCATCCCCAACCTCCGGCGCAGGAAACCGGCAAGAACATGACCCTGCCCCCGATCCAAACTCCCGCAAAATCTGCTTCGTTTCGGTTCCGAGTCGACCCCTCCTACACGCCAAGCCCCTCTATAAATCCTCCTACATCGTTCTCGTGCACGATTTCGTGTTTTTGCAAACCCTAGCCACTGTTCTGGAGGATTCGGATCTCGCCGCCATTGACACAGCATCGGACGAGCTCGGACCCGAGGTTCCCCATCTCGCCGACCTTCCCTTTCGACGCCAACCTTCTCCCCTATCTACATCACTTCTCTCTGACCTCCTTAATCGCCCACAGGAGCACCAGGGAGCCATCGCGAAGCCGCCGGAGCATCACCGTGGTCCCTCATGTCCAGCCGCAGTGTGCTGCTATTCTAGGAAGCGAGAGTATTCGTGAAGACTACCTGGAGAACCGCCGAACCCCTCCGCACCGCGTCGACAACTTCTCCATTGCCGAAGACCTCCAAATCCGCCACCATCATCGCCGTTTGCACCGTCCGCCGCCGCCCAGCCCTTCCAGCCAGTGAGCTCCAGGGAGCAACGCTTCCACCCGTCCGATCTTCCGTCTACGATGCATATTAGAAGCTTCTCCCCCGAACAGATACCAGCCACTCACAGCGCGCCACTTGGCCATCTGCATCAGCGATGCCGCGTCAGCACCAACTCAGCGCGGGCAGACAATCTGAGCGCGCCATGTGTCGTGTTGTCTACTGATTGTGTAAATCGATTTTTCAATAGCCAGAATGTATGCAGAACTTGTAAAATTCATATAAAATTGAATATTGATCAGAAAAATACAAATTATATATCGTTGGATTCAGAAAATTGTTTAGAATATTAAAATACCTTTATATCCAACTTTTACAGTACATATTTACTGTAATAAATTAAATATTTTAGTGGACAATTTAGACTAAATAAATCATAGTAAATTATCTGTATATCAGAAAAATACAAATAAGGTACCTATGGATTCGTAATTTCATATACAACATTAATATACTATTTTATCCAACTTTTACTATGTAGAACTGCTGTAGAGCTTTAAATAGTTTTAATAGACTTTTAGAGTATAAAATTAATAGTAAATAATTTATAACTCATAAAAGTACAAATAATATGTCCCTGGAATCACAATTTCGTGTAGATCACAGATATAGTTTTAGTTTGAATTTTAGACAACAGAAATTGTTTAAATGATTTAAACTCCATGAAACACTATTTAAATCATAAAAAAAGATTTATAACTCCGATTAAGGTGAATCCAATTGCTACTGGTTCGTATCAACATTACCTATCAAGTACACTACAGAACTAAATTTAATACGCAATTAGAACAGAAGTTGCAACAGAACTTCTTAAAACCCCTATATTGGCAATCAAGGATTAATAATAAAAATCCTATTGCATTAAATGATCTCCTTCATGCATCATGTATTCTAATGTTGTTAAGAGAAATAATTACAACCATTGTGACATATTAAATAAGTATGCATGCATTTGTTTATCATTGTTTTGTTGTATTGTGCATAATTGCTATGTTTTGAACGTTGTGTTTATTGTGCTTGTTTTAATCGATAGATTGCGAGGAGTGCAACTACTGCGATTGGAACTACTATAATTACAAGTATTATGGTTGTGAAGAGTGCAACAATTGTAATTGTGAGGATTGTTTGAATGACTACATCAACAAAAGGCAAGTGGAACTATCATAAATGTCCTAATTATTTTCCTATGCATTGTAGTTATTTTTAGTAGAAGTGCATGTGTAGGGATATTTTACACTATGTTCTATGCTATGCTATGTCATATTTAGGATACCCTTTTGTATCTTGCTTAGTGGAAACATCGTA
The DNA here is from genome assembly GCA_023614405.1 of Avena insularis. Taxonomy (NCBI): domain Eukaryota; kingdom Viridiplantae; phylum Streptophyta; class Magnoliopsida; order Poales; family Poaceae; genus Avena; species Avena insularis. The sequence goes on from CM042689.1 coordinate 170,968,966, forward strand.
GTTGTACTATGCTTAGCCATTCTATAGATTCGGGGTGGATTATCATGTCATGAGCATTGTGAGTTATTGGAAAAGCTATGTTTTATATAATAAAACAAGTACTTAATGAATCACCTGGGTGGAATATTGTTGTTGTTGAGTTTTGAAGTAGTGGCAACGAAGGGGACCGTATCTTTGGCTGCCTCTCTCTTGTGTGCACTGGAAGAAGACCACCTAGGCATCATAGAGATTTGACATGTTTCTCGTACAGTAGCTTCCATGTACAGCCACATGCTAATATGGGCTCTGGCTTCGTTAATTACATAGCGGAAGACCCTTTGCATTGGTATATCTTCAAATTAACTAGAATTGTGTATTGGAGGTTATATCCGTGCATTGGTGCATGTTAGACATGCTAGTATTGTGTATTGGGAGGACTTCTATGGAAAGACTTCATCACATTCTTGATCTGCCAGTATACCAATTGGAGTGTGCTAAACCAGCGGCCACTGGTGGCATCAAGGCGAGATTGTGTCGTGTGGGTAAAGTGTACAACTTCTACGGAAGATATAAATCTAATCTATTAGCCGTGTCCCTGGTTATGGACAATATTGAGCAACTAAGGCTTGAAGCTTATGGATGATCTCGACACTCCAATTTCTTAATAAAATTTGATGGTTTGAACAAAGGAGTATGAGCACTTGGTGTTGGTCACTGTGTTCAGACAATTTTCAGAAAGGATTAAAACTATTTGGAAATGTTGGGATAAAACTATTGCTTTATGCAAATGAGCCTGAAACTCCACTTGGCCAGATATGCATGTTAGTGATAGGTTCCATTTTATATCCACACACTAGTGACACTTGCCAATACATTCAAAGTATTGACCATTCGTGGCTGCAACCTTTCATGTTGCAGGTTATATCGTTTATGAGTGATCGTTATAGGTCGCGAGACTCCACTCAATGATTGTTCGCCTGTGGCACATTTGAAGGATGGAGATCTACCCTGTATTGCTTTCCGCTGTGATATAATGTAAATTCTGGATCATATTTGTTGTATTTAAGATGTATAGTTATATTTGGTATCATTTTGCACTCTGTGTGCCATTGAACCGATTCAGGGATTGTCACTATACACATGAACTCAGCCTTATCAGGCGAGGGTGTTACAAGATGGTATCAGAGCTGTGCATTGACTGTAGGATCGTGACCTTATAAATGGACTAGAAATAGAAAACCTCTATTAGGATAACTATCATATTTTCTAGTTATTAGAGTTCTTATATTCCTTGACTATCTTTTCTATAACCTTTTCTTGTTCAAAATTTGTAGTTGTCCATTCTTTTGATACCTATGAGATTTGTCCTACAAGTAAAAGAACAAATAAGATGACACATATGAATATCTCACCAAGTTTGGTTAGTTCTGGACCATCATATTTTATCTCTTTAGGAGATGATCGCTATCGTGTTAGCATATTGATCTTACCAACTGATGAGGTATGACAATATAGGTTGCTTGCTTGTCTGTACTGAACCATATTGTGTGATTTCTTGGTTAGGATGTGTTATTATGAAACTCTAAACTTGCTGGAGTTTTCGTGTGGTTTTAAAATTATTTTAATGGTGTGAATTGATGAAAATTCGTGATATTACTGCTGCAGTTTTCTACATGACCTATTGTACCGCGCAATTTTCCATATTTCACTGGTAACTCAGGAAAATCTGAAAAAATGGGATCTGAAGCGTGATTACCTGTGCTACATGCACAAAAATTGGCTGAAATTCTTGACGAGTTTAAGGTGCCCATAAAAATTCGTGAAACCTGCTGTAGTGTTTTGACAGATTTTGTTTATTGTTTATTTGTTGCTCTATTTTACTCTAGTATTGTCCCAAACTTTTTCAAACTATTTTGTGGTTATATACTGCTGGTATAAACCCATATAGTTGTATTGCAAGTATTTGCTTGTGTGTTGAATGCTTATGATTGTTTGCTTGGTTGTGACATTGATTGCTTTATATAGTTATGGGTAGAAATACTTCTCTTAGTCCTCTTCTATCTATACTCATCTATGCTATCCCAAACAGATGCCGCCTCATCGTCAACCCACTGAGATGGAGCAGTTGATAGCAGCACAGGCGCAACTAGCACAAGTGGTGACTCGGTTTGTAGCAAACAACAACAACCCAAGCCATGTGGATGCACTCACTAGGTTCCTAAAGCTAAGGCCTGCAAAATTCTCAAGCGCACCTAAGCCTATGATAACACTTGATTGGATACGCTCGGTGAATAAGGACTTAGTAACAGTTGGATGCATGGATGAAGATAAAGTGAGATTTTCTGCTCACTTACTTGAAGGACAAGCAGCTACTTGGTGGTATACCTTTCAGATCACCCATGCCATTGATACAATCACCTGGGAGATGTTTGAGGAAGGATTCAAGACAAACCATGTCTCGTCTGGAGTTATGAGCCTGAAGAGAAAGGAATTCCATGATCTACACCAGTACAATCGCACAGTTTCGGAGTACATAGAGGAATTCACCAATTTGTCTCGCTATGCTTCGGAGGATGTCGACACTGATGATAAAAGGAAAGAGAGATTTCTGGATGGACTGAGTGATGAGTTGTCGGTTCAGCTATCAGTAGTTTACACTCCCACTTTCCAGGATCTAATGGACAAAGCTAAAATTCTTGAGGAAAAACAGAGGCAAGTTGAGAAGCGCAAGAGGAAGCACAACAACAACCGCAACTCAGGATCATGTCAGATAATCTGTACCTTCTAAAACGGGAATGGAAACTCTGTAGATCACATGTATGAAGGCAATGGACACCATCAGCATGGAGGGAATGAACATGACCACCATGGGCACGAGGACCACCACAACAACGATGGAGTTAATAGTGGTGACGAGGATAGTCGAGACAATGATGGAAATATTGGCCTTAACCATCATAAGAAGTCCAAGAAGAGGGATATAAGCCAGCTACAATGTTATAATTGCAAGGAACTAGGGCATTATGCATCAAACTGTCCTAAGAAGAAAAAGAAGAAGGCTGAGAAGAAGAAGAAGAAGAATGCTGGAAACTCTAATGGGAACAAGCCCAATCCAGCCCAGAAGGGGAATGTGAACCACCTCAACATTTACCACCTCTTAGATGAAGGAGTCATTGAAGAGCTGGATGAAGATCATATATGATAATTGGTAGCAACTTTGGTATGCCAAGAAGCTCACATATTTCCAATAGAATACTGGAGAAGCAACCAAGACAATTTTCTTTTAAGGGTGGTAGAACCCTGGTGTACCTTGAACCTATTTCTTTCTAGCCTTTCCAAATCTCGGGACGGGATTTCTTTTAAGGATGGTAGTCTGTAACATCCCGAGATTTTATAAATTGGGACTTGAAAAAAAACCATTTTCATTGCATTGGCAAGGCATTATTTGCATCAAGCAAATTCTTGATTCAAAACCCATCAACAAAACCTTATTTTGAATCTTCCAAAGTTGTCATATAACGCAATATAAGCATAATGGCAATCTTGTTATTTTGATTTTGATCAAGTAAATCCTCTATAAAGTTTATTAGGTGTATTTTGAAATCACAAAATTTTGGAAATTGGTTTGACTCCATTTGGAGCTATAAAACAAAATATATAAAAAAATACAAACAAGAAAAAGTTATAAAAGAAATATATTTTACAAGGATTTATATAAATCCACTACTTGCAAACTAGCAAAAAGATTACAAACATGATCCTAAATGATCTGCTGGATTTTAGAAAAATTCAGAAACAAATTTCATGCCATTTGGATTAAGTATGAAAAAGTTATTAAAGAAATAAGAAATAGAAAAAGAATAAAAACAAAAGGAAAAAAACGAAACCTAACCAACCCCGGACAACCCTGCGGCCCAGCCCTACCTGCCACACAATAGTAGCGCACATGCAGCCCAGCGCAGCGCCGGCCCAGCTGCCAGCCCTCTCGGCCCTCCCTCCTCTCTGCCTCGCTGACGGGTGGACCCCGCCCCGTCATCCCCAACCTCCGGCGCAGGAGACCGGCAAGAACACGACCCTGCCCCCGATCCAAACTCCCGCAAAATCTGCTTCGTTTCGGTTCCAATTCGACCCCTTCTACACGCAAAGCCCCTCTATAAATCCTCCCGCATCGTTCTCGTGCATGATTTCGCGTTTTTGCAAACCCTAGCCGCCGTTCTGGAGGATTCGGATCTCGCCGCCATTGACACCGCATCGGACGAGCTCGGACCCGAGGTTCCCCATCTCGCCGACCTTTCCTTTCGATGCCAACCTTCTCCCCTATCTACATCACATCTCTCTGACCTCCTAAATCGCCCGCAGGAGCACCAGGGAGCCAGCACGAAGCCGCCGGAGCATCACCGTCGTCCCTCATGTCCAACCGCAGCGTGCTGCTATTCTAGGAAGCGAGAGTCATCGCGAAGACTACCTGGAGAACCGCCGAACCCCACCGCACCACGTCGACAACTTCTCCATCGCCGAAGACCTCCAAATCCGCCTCCATCATCGCCGTTTGCACCGTCCACCGCCGCCCAGCCCTTCCAGCCAGTGAGCTCCAAGGAGCAACGCTTCCACCCGTCCGATCTTGCGTCTACGGTGCAGATTAGAAGCTTCTCCCCGAACAGGTACCAGCCACTCACAGCGCGCCACTTGGCCATCTGCATCAGCGATACCACGTCAGCGCCAACTCAGCGCGGGCAGACAATTAGAGCGCGCCATGTGTCGTGTTGTCTGCTGATTGTGTAAATCGATTTTTGAATAGCCAGAATGTATGCAAAACTTGTAAAATTCATATAAAATTGAATATTGATCAGAAAAATACAAATTATATATCATTGGATTCAGAAAATTGTTTAGAATATTAAAATACCTTTATATCCAACTTTTACAGTACATATTTACTGTAATAAATTAAATAGTTTAATGGACAATTTAGACTAAATAAATCATAGTAAATTATCTGTATATCAGAAAAACACAAATAATGTACCTATGGATTCGTAATTTCATATACAATATTAATATACTGTTTTATCCAACTTTTACTGTGTAGAACTGCTATAGAGATTTAAATAGTTTTAATGGCCTTTTAGAGTATAAAATCCATAGTAAATAATTTATAACTCATAAAAATACAAATAATATGTCCCTGGAATCAAAATTTCGTGTAGATCACAGATATATTTTTAGTTTGAATTTTAGACAACCGAAATTGTATAAATGATTTAAACTCCACTAAACACTATTTAAATCATAAAAAAAGATTTATAACTCCGATTAAGGTGAATCCAATTGCTACTGGTTTGTATCAATATTACCTTTCCAGTACACTATAGAACTAAATTTAATACGGCAATTAGAACAGAAGTTGCAAAAGAACTTCTTAAAACCCCTATATTGGCAATCAAGGAATAATAATAAAAACCCTATTGCATTAAATGATCTCCTGCATGCATCATGTATTCTAATGTTGTTGAGAGAAATAATTACAACCATTGTGACATATTAAATCATCATGCATGCATTTGTTCATCATTGTTTTGTTGTATTATGCATAATTGCTATGTTTTGAACGTTGTGTTTATTGTGCTTGTTTTAATCGATAGATTGCGAGGAGTGCAACTACTGCGATTGGAACTACTATAATTACAAGTATTATGATTGTGACAAGTGCAACAATTACAATTGTGAGGATTGTTTGAACGACTATATCAACAAAAGGAAAGTGGAACTATCATAAATGTCCTAATTATTTTCCTATGCGTTGTAGTTGTTTTTAGTAGAAGTGCATGTGTAGGGATATTTTGCACTATGTGATATGCTATGCTATGTCCTATTTAGGATACCCTTTTGTATCTTGCTTAGTGGAAGCATCGTAGTTGTAGTATGCTTAGCCCTGCTATAGATTCGGGGTGGATTATTATGTCATGAGTATTCTGAGTTATTGGAAAGGCTATGTTTTATATAATAAAACAAGTACTTAATGAATCACCTAGGTGGAATATTGTTGTTGTTGAGTTTTGAAGGAGTGGCAACGAAGGGGACCGTATCTTTGGTTACCTCTCTCGTGTGTGCACTGGAAGAAGACCACCTAGGAATCATAGAGATTTGACATGTTTCTCGTACAGTAGCTTTCGTGTATAGCCTCATGCTAATATGGGCTCTGGCTTGGTTAATTACATAGCGGAAGACCCTTTACATTGGTATATGTTTAGGTTAACTAGAATTGTGTATTGGAGGTTATATCCGTGCATTGGTGCCTGTTAGACATGCTAGTATTGTGTATTGGGAGGAGTTCTATGGAAAGACTTCGTCACATTCTCGATCTGCCAGTAAACCAATTGGTGTGTGCTAAACCAGCGGCCACTGGTGGCGTCAAGGCGAGATTGTGTCGTGTGGGTAAAGTGTACAACTTCTGCAAAAGATATAAATCTAATCGATTAGCCGTGTCCTCGGTTATGGACAATATTGAGCAACTAAGGCTTGAAGCTTATGGCTGATCTCGACACTCCAATTTCTTAAAAAAATTTGATGGTTTGAACAAGGGAGTATGAGCACTTGGTGTCAGCCAATGTGTTCAGACAATTTTCAGAAAGGATTAAAACTATTTGGAAATGTTAGGATAAAACTATTGCTTTATGCAAATGAGCCTGAAACTCCACTTGGCCAGATATGCATGTTAGTGATAGGTTCCATTTTATATCCACATACTAGTGACACTTGCCAATACATTCAAAGTATTGACCATTTGTGGCTGCAACCTTTCATGTTGCAGGTTATATCGTTTATGATTGATCATTATAGGTCGCGAGACTCCACTCAACGATTGTTCGCCTGTGGCACAGATGAAGGATGGAGATCTACCATGTATTTCTTTACGCTATGATATAATGTAAATTCTGGATCATATTTGTTGTATTTAAGATGTACAGTTATATTTGGTATCATTTTGTACTATGTGTGCTAGTGAACCGATCCAGGGATTGGCACTATACACATGAACTCAGCCTTATCAGGCGAGGGTGTTACAACCATCCTCATTCATAGCAGCATCAAGACCCCATGTCTTGGTATGCAATGAGCTTGGCTAACCCACTTACTATCAGAAATAGGATATATTATTCTAGCATCTAATAAGCGTATAACTTCTTTTCTTACTACTTCTTTCATTTTCGGATTAAGCCTTCTTTCTGTGTCAACTAAAGGTACATCTTCAAGCATGGTAATCTTATGTGTCACAATGGATGGATATATTCATTTAATATCACTTAGAGTATACCCAAATGCTTCACGATGTTTGACCAAAACTAAAATAAGTTTATTTGTTTCATTTTCTGATAAATTTTTACTAATAATAATATTACATTTATTTTCATTATCTAAAAATTCATACCTCATATTTTCTGGAAGTCGTTTCAATTCAATTGGTGGAGGTTCTTCGTCCCCTTTTCTTACCAGGTCTTCATAGTCATGTGGGTTTTGTGCTTCCGGTATGGAGTCAAGGTAATTATCCATGTATTCTCTTTCCTCATCATCTAGTGCCTCTTTCCAATTGATTATGCTTCTTTCTAATTCATCTTGGGGAGTGCTAAATAGAATTGTGGCTAGCTCAGCAATTGTTTTCTCTTCCATGATATCTTCTATTTCATATGGCCTCTTTTTTATGTTGGCAAAGTGGAATGTTATTTCCTCCTCTCCAAACATCATGGAAATAGTCTCTTCCTTATTATCAATTCAAGCTTTAGTTATAGAGACAAAGGCCTGCCTAAAAGAATAGGACAAAAAGTATCTTGAGTCATATCAACAATATGAAAATCGAGAGGGTACATAAGTGGTCCAATAAAAACATAGATATTTCAAATAACACCTTCTGGTTTTATATTAGTTATATTAAACAATTTAATAGTAGGGTCCACTAGTTCCACATCTGGATTATTAAATTGTAGTGAAGTTCCTCATCAAGTGATGAAGGCATAATATTTATAGTGGAAACCAGCTCACAAATTCCATATAAGGAAGTTTCTGCACAATATATAGGAGTCATGGGTTTAGAAGTTTCTTTATGTATCTTACATGTAATGAAGTCTAAGGTTTTAGAATCTATCATAACTACTTCATTTTCCATGATTCTTGCCTCCATAAGATCCTTGGATATAACAATATTTGCATTGATAGCTTCAGAGTTCTTTTCTGGTTTCTTCGATCTTCTCCTTATACGTTCTTCCTCCCTGCACTTTTTCTTAATATTCTCTTGAATAGGTTCAGAGGAAAATTCGACCAATGATATGTCCTCTCTTGATCACTTATTTTCTTTGAGGGGTTTGTGAGGCTCCCATCCTGCAGGTACCTGTAAATGCGCTGCATAATTCTCAATAATTTTCTTTACCGAATAAGAATCAATACCAAGGGTTTTAATCATCACACATGTCCTTTTATCTGCAAGAAAGTCATTAACACAAGCATATTCAGAAGAACCTTCCATTTTTCTCTCCCCTTTTTAAATATTTTCCGTTGTTTCTTTCATTTTCATTATTAATCTCCAAGCTTCATCATAAGTATAAGATAGGAAATTACCATTAGAATCGGTATCTAGGCTTGCTCTATTTTTATTATTAATCCCTCCATAGAAAGTATGGGTAATTAACTAATCAGGCAAACGGTGATGGGGGCTATTGTCTAGGTAGCTTTTATACCTTAGATAGCCTTCATATAAACTCTCATCAGAATTATTTATGAAACTAATATTAATACCTCTCATCCTATGAGCTTTGCTTTCTGAGTAATATTTTGACAAGAATTTGGTTGTCAAATCCATCCACGTCCTTGGTGCTTCTGCACAAAAGGAGCTATACCAGTTGCAAACATTATTAGAGAAAGTTTGTATAAACAACTGGATTTTAACCTTATCGAGGTCACAATCATGAAATATAAAAGAACCAAAAACCTCTTCAAAGAATTGTAAGTGTACATATGGAATCTCTTCATGGGTTCCTGAAAACTTTTTAGAGTTAAGTAACTCAAATAATAAAGGATGGATCTCAACACCATTGGGGTTTATGCTTATGTTGACACTTATAAAAGCGTCCATGGGAAAACCCATATTCCTTACTGCCTCAAGCTGCATTAAATGCTGAGTGTTGTCCATTGTTATGGTCTTGCAACTCAAATAAAAAATTAGTACAACGAAAGTAAATAACTAAAAGTAAAGTGACTTATAGCACTAAGCTCCCCGGCAACAGCGCCAGAAAATATGTTGATGACGGCAAGTGCACATATCGGTTGTAGCTAGTTTCGAAATAAAGATATCGATCCCACAGGGAGCAGTAGGCGAAAGACTAAAATTCTTTTAACTAAAACTAAATAAAGTACTTAAGGAATAATTATAAGATGCAAGAAAATTAGAATTGTTTTTGGGTTTTGGTTGTGTGAAATAGTAAAGTAAAACATAATGCAGAAAGTAGTAATCGCGTGTGGAAGAAAGATTGAAACTGCAATAGGGGAAGGCGTTCTCAGGGAGTGGTGGATACACCGCTAGAAATTTAGACTAAGTGATAAATATTATTATAACGATTATTCTCATGATATGCATGTATGTGGGAGAAGCTCCATATATTGATGATGCAGCGGCAACCACCGCTCATACTATCCTTCATAACCATAGCTGACAGATAAACGACATTAATCGTATTATCTCGCTATTAAGGGATTTCTCTCACGGCATGAACATGGCTTAAAGAGTTCTCCTTGATTCCCCAAGTTAGTATGTAAAGGATGAAAATGACTTTATAGTCACAGTAAGTGCTATCATCCCTCCATCTATCAACAACAAATCCCCTTCATTGAGTCCCCGTGAGAGGAAAATATTAAGGAGGTGCACAACTCCCAACATCAAGATGAAGACAATTAACACATACATATAATGATGTATAACATAATAATCTCTATTTAATCTCAATCATATACTAGGGTTTCTCCATCTCCCCAAGAACTAATGATCTACTTAGACATGGAGGCACACAACATCATGACAATGGTAATGGAAGTGATTATCGATAAATAGTACTTGTATAAATCCACAATTAGTGCAATAATTACAACAAGATCTAGATGGGATGGATGGAGATGATGGTGGTGATGGACATGCAGCGGTTGATGAACATGGAGATCGATGCCTTGGCCTTCTAGATCTGCTTAGGGCAAAGATATATCCCTAGGGCAAGTTCCCCCTCTAGATCCCTTCTAGATGTGAGGTTTTCGGCGATTTATGGGTGTTCTGCATGTCGTCTCCCCAAACCAATTGCAGGGGGTGGAACTATTTAAGGAGGCGGAGGCGACGCCAACTATAAGTCCGCAACTATACGGCGGCGGCCCGTATAGTTGGTCGTCAACTCTTCTGTGTCTGTTGCTCGCTTCGGGTTTTCTATGGTATTATTAATATTTCCCAAATAAGCGATTTACGTAGATTTTGCTCCTTTTCACTCCAATATAACTGCTCCAAGAATTATGTCCATTGGATCCATCACCTGATCTGATCCTAGTGAAAATAAACATAAAAAGTGCATGCAAACACCGTAAAATACCAAAATCCTACATCTACAATGCAAAATAATAATCTAAAACATGATGCAAATATGCACTCATCACCCCACATCATGGCCCCATCGGTCATTGGCTTCGAAGGCCCCACATAACAACCCACATGATGGCCCCATCGTTCATTGGCTTCGATGGCCCCACAGAACGGCCCCATTTGTCATTGGCTACACCGGCCACTCAATCAGGGAAAAAGCGGCCCACAAGTCAGAGAGAGATGGATGACGGGTGATGACTCACAAGTATAGGGGGTGTATCGTAGTACTTTCAATAAATAGGAGTGTCGATCCCAACGAGGAGTAGAAGGAGTTGACTAGTGGTAAGGAGCAGGAAATCTCTGTAAATACTTAGCAAACGGATTTTTAGGGGTTTTCTGATAAAGCGAATAAACAAAGTGCAAGTAATAAAGACAGCAAACAATTGCAGCAAGTGGCCCAATCCTTTCTTAGCAAAGGACAAGCCAGTGGGAATACTTATAAGGACCAAACGTTCTCGAGGACACATGGGAATTCTGTCAAGTGCTTTCACTTCATATAGCTGAGTACCCTTCTTTGGTGTTGTAAGTGTTGTGTGGGTGAACCTTTGCTAATGTATTGACCTTACTTGGACTAATACATACTTGTGATTAAACCCCCTGCAAGCATCCGCAACTACAGGAAAGCAATTAAGGTATAAACCTAACCACAGTCTTAAACTCTGAGATCCTACGCTCCCTTGTGCAATGGTGTCCTAACGGGGGTTCAGGTTTCTGTCACTCCGGCAACCCAACAATTAGTAGCCAAATACACAATGCATTCCCCTAGGCCCATAAATGGTTAAGTATCATGTAGTCGATGTTCACATGACACCACTAGCAGAATAGCACCACAACTTAAATACTAAACCATTGAATAATATCTCAACACAAATCCACTACTAACAACATGACTTCTCCCATGTCCTCAAGAACTAAACGAACTACTCACGATACATCATATGGATCAATATCAAATATGATATGGTGATGAATAACAATCTGAACATAAACAATAATCCAATGGTTCCACTCACAAGCATCAACTACCATAGTAATCAACACCGGGAAAGTTTCCCCTAAGAACTATGCAAGTATTCAACACGATTGTTACAGCGGGATGGAGTGGTGATGATGGTGCTGGTGGAGATGATGGTGTGGATGATGATGATGATCCCGATGAAGTCTAGCTTGATGATGGTGTTGATGGTGATGATCTCCCCTCTTCGGGAAGGAATTTCCCCGGCAGAAATCTGTCTGCCGGAGAGCTCTTTCTCTCTCGGTGTTTACCGCCCCACAGAGGCGGTGGAATCTTTCTGTGTTCACTCCCCCGTGTTTTAGGGTTTCGAGGAGAAGATATAGGCGAGAGGGTGGATCCAGAGGTGGTCCATGTGGGACACACCCCCTGTAGGCCCGACCTAGGGGTGGCACGCGCCTGGGGGAGGGTGTGGGCCCCCTCTTGACCATCTCCGCCTCCCATTCTGGCATTCTTCGTCTTCTGGGAAAATATGATTTTCCATATTTTTCTGGTACTTTTCTGATCTTCGTGAAATTGCATCAAAACACCTCTTTTTCCATCAGAATCCTGACTCCCGCATTTCATCCTTCAAGAATCATCCAACATGCAAAAACAGATGAAAAGACATAAGTATCACCTCTTAATATGAAATATATCAATGAATAGAAGCAAATTATGATATAGTATGGTGATGCAACTTGGATGTATCAACTGGTATGACAGATGAGTGCATATTTTCATCATATTTTAGGTTATTATTTTGCATTGTAGATGTAGGATCTTGGTAGTTTACGGCATCCACATGCACTTTTTATGTTTATTTTCACCAGGATCAGATCAGATGATGGATCTAATGGAAACAATTCTCGGAGCAGTTATATTGGAGTAAAAAGGAGCAAAAAACTACGTAAATTGCTTATTTGGGAAATATTAATAATACCAGAAGAAAAGCCGAAGCGAGCAAAGGATACAGAAGAGTTGACGACCAACTATACGGGCCGCCGCCGTATAGTTGCGGCCATATAGTTGTGAAAGGATCGTATGGACACCTAGAGGGGGGTGAATAGGTGCTACTTCAAATTTTCTTCTTTTTCAAATTAGGGTTTGACATGAAAGGTAATTTCTCTAGATTATGCAAATAAGGTGAATTTACCTAGATAACAAACAAGCAACAACTAGAACAACACTAAGCAAGAACAGGTAAGTAAAGTGCGGTAAAGGATAGAAGTAACCAAAGTGGTAGACGCGGAGACACAAGGATTTGTTTCCCATAGTTCCTTCCTTTTGAGGGAAAGTACGTCTACATTTGGAGAGGGGGTGGTTTCAAACCACCAACGCCACGAGAGGCCTCCCTTTTTCTCCGATGAACCTCACCCCAAGGGGATCGATTCACCTTCACTATATCAGCAACCTTCGACGTGGAAGCCGGCACCTTCACAACGAGTTTGGGGCACACATCCACAACTTAATTGGAGGCTCCCAAATACAAGCAAGTTGTCAAAACAATCAAAGACATGCTTGTAAGAACCAAATCAAAGCTAGGGTTTCCAAAGAAACACTAGAGCCTGGGGGCCCTCAAGTGAATGAGGGGGAAATGAAGATCTCTCTTGGTGAAGCTGTAGATCAAGGCCTCCTCCTTCTATTGTCCAAAGATCAATAACTTTAGATGGTTGGATGAAGAGATCTTGTTGATTTGGTGGCTCTAATGGAGGTTGTGTTCTTGAGTAGGTCGAGCAGCTGGAGGAAGGGGATAAGGATCCCTATTTATAAGCAGCCCCCTACACGAACCGTTTTCTAACTGTTGGAGAAAAGTCAGACCAGAGACTCCGGTCTGTACACCGGAGACTCCAGTCTACACTGGAGATTCTGGTCCATCTCCGGACCAGCCTCCGGACCAGTATGCAGTATGACCCAGCCCTTCTATGAGCCAAGTGGGATAGAGACTCCGGTCCAGCAGCACCGGAGACTCCGATCCAAGACCCACACCGGAGATTCCGGGGAAGCCTCTGGACCTTGCTCCGCACCCCCTTACAGACTATCCCAACCAGGGTTCTGATGCCTCCACCAGGGACCCCTGCGGAAACTCTGGTCCTGCCAGACCGGAGACTCTGGTCTAGAATTTCCAGAACCAAGTCAAACTTGCAGGAATCTTTGCATAGTGTGAGGGTTCTTTTGATTTAGCATTATAACATCCTGTGGACAGTAACAAACTGTAAAATGATCTACTTGTTGTTAACGAACACCAGAAGTGATTATGATAATAAATGTCCTTTCAATCTCCCCCCTTTTGGTGTTCGATGACAATAAGTTATTTTGCATGGAATAATTTGTATGGAGCTCCCCTTGACTATGTGCAATAAGGTAAACAAGTAAATTATGCAAGATAGATGGTATCACAGATAAAGCACATAATTCTCACATGAGTTACAATAATAGATGCACAAGAACATAGTCACACACATAAGTGGCAAATAACATAGAAGTTCAAATATAGTAAATAAAGGGAAATAAAGGAAAATACAAATAAAGGCAAATAACAACGAATCCAAAGCCCAAGCCCATGCAAATCAATGACAATGTCTTCTCCCCCTTTGACATCGAAACACCAGAAAGGGAAAAGACCTAAGCTAGCGCCCCAACAACTCAGTAGTCCTCGTCATCCTCATCATCCTCATACGGATCCTCACCATCCTCATCAAAGTCATCATCATCATCAGGGACTGCATGCCCTTTGCCGTGATGGCGACAAGAGGAGGTACCCTGGTACCCGTATCCAGAGGTGATATCTGAGAAAGTCTTCCAGTCCACCAGGCTGTCCTGTTGGGCATTCCATGCCCCAGAGGAAAGAGTGTGATCTGACTCATTGGATGGCTGAGCACCATGCTCATCATTGTACTCACCCTCTCCTTCCTCATCATCCTCTTTTCCCTGAGCCTTCATTTCCTTGAGGATCTTCTCAATATGCCAGTTTCTTTGGTAGGAGGCATGCTGTTGCTTGCGGATGTCAACATTCATGCAACATAGGGTCCTCTCCCAGAAAGTGGCCATCTTGACCTTCTCATGTACATAGTCTCGGGTCATGGAAGGCATAGGTGCATTGGAGGCATTCTTCCTCCAAGCTCTAGGAGGAGAGGTATCCCTCTGAGTCTCATCCATCACCTCATCATCATTGCCATAGTGATGCCTAGGGGGAGGCCCCATATGCCCCTTCTGCTGTAGTGTAACGAGATTAGGTGCCACTCCAAGTGGGGAATCATGCTCCTTGGAGTTGATGAGCCTCATAACCAGTGGTGCATACAGAGGAGACTTCTTGAAGAGAATGGTATGGAACATCTCCTCAAAAATGAAATCCATCACATCAATAGGATCAACATCTTCCTCTAGGCCAGCATTGTAGGTCCGGTGGGTATGATAGAGTAGGTTGACTAGCCCACACCTAATAGCATTGTCATTTCTAGCACTTGGTGAGATGGTATGGCGCAATATCCTCAACATCAGGTTGTAGAGAGGCATGAGTCCCTTGGACCCCCCCCCCCCCACACACACACACACAACACCCTCACTGCCATACAAAGGTGCAAGCTTCGTCTTGTTCTCACCAAGAGCCGATGAGTGCATGCGCAGCCCAACATGAGTGGATACACCATGGAAGGTCTCAAAGATGACATTATCAAAGTCATGGAAAGTAGCTGTGCAGCGGGTGGTGCCAGTCATCCAAGTCATGGTCCTGTCTTGGTCAGATCCGAACACTACAGTGGCGTAGAACTACTGCACAAGACTGACATTGTAGTCTTTACGGAGCTCCATCAAGTTGAACAACCCCAACTTCTCAGAGATCCATAGTGCATCATGGAAATAGGGGTTGAGCCTCATCTGCTCAACACTCATGAACTTCTGAGGACACACAAGTGATTTTTTGAGCACACCATACACATCCTTCATGAACACAGCTTGCTCCTTCCTCCAGTAACGAGGATCATCGCTGGTACGTGGCAGGTCCTAGAAGTCCGTCTTCCTCAGCTCACGGGACTCCTCCTTTGACATGTGGGCCAAAGACTAAAGATTGTCATATTTGGCCTTTTTGGCGCGGTTCTCTTGCTCAGTCCTTTCCTGCTCCCTTGTCATATAAGCTGCATCACGGGCCTGCTGTCTCCGGTTGGAAGGTGGCACGATAAACTGACCCTGGGATTCATCATAGCGAGAATTGCCCCTTTTTGACTTGGCCTTGGTGCGAGGACGACGAGAACCATCACCTGTGATCAGCAGTGAGGGAGATAGCATGGAGATAAGTATCATATGTCCCAAAGATGCAGTACAAGATCTTTGATGCATTACTGAAACTTTTTGAGTCACCCCACACCGGAGTCTCCGCAGCTCAGACCGGAGTCTCCGGCCCTGGGACCGGAATCTCCGGTCGGGAGGCTCGGGCATGAGCTGGGAAGGTGCTGGTGGGGGTGAATCTAATAGATCGAGCAATGCAACAAGGCTAAAGTACTAGAGTGCATGCATACAATTGATTCCAATGGACAAAACAACACCAATCCTCAAAAACACATCTAGAGATTAACCCTAGGAGAAAAGGAGGAGAGGTACCAGATCTGTCCATGGGATCGATTCATTCGGTGGGAATGACCCAATGGAGGAGAGGAGAAGGTTGGTGAAAGGATACGGATGTAGCCTAGAGGGGGGGTGAATAGGCGATTAAAACTTTTCCTAGAGTGGCTCAACAAAGGCGGAATAAAACTAGTGTTTACTTTGTAAAGCACAACCTAGAAACAACTAAGGTTTACCTATGTGCACCAACAACTTATGCTAAGCAATATAAGCAACAAAGTGATAGAAAAATATATAGTACTTCAAGCACGAAGTCTATCACAATGTAAAGTGCATAAGTAAAGAGCTCGGGTATAGAGATAACCGAGGCACGTGGGGACACCGATATTTTACCGAGTTCCTCCCAACATGGAGTACGTCTCGTTTGGAGAGGGGGTGGTATCAAACCACCAACGCCACAAAAGGCCTCCCTTATTCTCCGGTGAATCTCACCCCTAATGGGATCGATCCACGCTTCCACTATCGGTGCACTTGTCGGTGGCAACCGGAACCTGTCACAAGGTTGGGGCACAACTCCACAACTTAATTGGAGGCTCCCAACAAACGCCACAAAAGGCCTCAACAAATGCCACCAAGGCTACAATGCCACCAAGGCCACAAAACCGTCTAGGGTTCCAAGAACCCAAGAGGGACAAGCTCCAATGAGCAATTCAAACCAAATCCTCCGAGGAGAACTCAAACCGATGCAACAAATGCAAATGGCAAGAACACCACAAAGATGCTCAAATCCCTCACTCTCAAGTTCCAACAAAGCTACTAAAGCTATTGGGAGAACAAGAGAGGAGGAATCAAAGAGAGAGACAAAATCCCCCAAAATCTAGATCCCCAAAGATACACTCACAAAGAAATGTTTTGGTTTGGTCAAAACGTAGATCTAGATCTCCTCCAACAACCCCTCAAATATTTGCAAGAATCAATGGAGGGGTGTGTAGAAATCAAGCTTAAAGAGTAGAGCAAATGGGGGCAAAGCTTGGACAAGAAAAGGAGGAAGAAGTAACCCTAAAAGGCAAAGGGGCAAAGCTATTTATAGGGCTGGGCAAAATATGGCCGTTGGAGCCTTAATGTAGCGGTAGTACCGGAAGTTCAAGCGGTACTACCGGAGTACTCCGGTACTACCGGACCAGGTACCGGACTTGGTATCGGAAGACCAATATTCAAACTTCATAAGCCCTGGCCACAGCGGTAGTACCATTGATGCTACCGTAAAGCGGTAGTACCGCAAATGTTAACCGGTACTACCAGACGTGAAGTGGAATCAGCAATTTAGATGAAAAAAGTCTCTGCCCTGTGCGGTACTAAAATGCGGTACTAAGCATTTTAATCGAGCAAAGCGGCTTTGACAAGTGGTCAAAAAGCTACTATCGCGCTAGGTACTAAAATGCGGTACTACCGCTTTTTAGTACCTAGCCCGGCAGAGGCTTTTTGATAGTTAGTCAAACCTTCTGTCGCATCCTATAGCAAAAAGCGGTACTACCGCTTTTTGGTACCGCAACAGGCAAATATTCAAACGGCAATAACTTTTGACTGGAAGCTCCGATTGACCCGATTCCAATTGCGTTGGATAGAAGACGACAAGGGCTTCCCAATAATGTGATATACCTCACTTGGTGAGAAACTGAAAAGCCGCATAAATCAAAATCGCAACAAGATACAAATGGGAGATCCGATTTTGATGAACAAGAGCTTGTTATGGAGATTGCCACAAGCTCTATATCCTCACATGGATAAGACCAAATAACAACCAAATACGATGATGCAAGTATGCAAAGGTTTGAGCTCTCTCCGAACGATGTGACCGAATTACTCATACGAGAGCCCCTCTTGATAGTACGGTTATCTACCCTAAACCTATCAAGATTATACCTTTGCCTTGAGCATTCCACTTGAGCTCAATGTAGACGGTCTTGCCCTTCTCAAGATGGAACGCCTTTCTTAATTCCCCATCATCGACCTTGCATATTGAGCTTGCCCAACATATCTTCTTTGCATTTCATCGACCTTGAAGCCAACACATGCTCCAAGCGATGCCAATGGACAAATCCTACAAGTATAACTTAATACACACATTAGTATGTGATATTGGTACCACCACCATATATAGAGCAAACTCCCCCACAATCTATGCATGTGTGATGAACTTGAATTTCATTGCATATATTGCCAATCATTATCATTGGTGGAGTTTCCTCTATATATACCACATGCTAAGCAACAACAAAGATGCAAGAGCATGAGAAGCAAATGCACAAGAACAAACTCAATGCATAAACCAACTTCCCTTAAACCCTCGAAAACTTCTCCCCCATTGGCATCGATTGCCGAAATGGGTGACAAGTTTTAGAAGGAAAATATAGTAATAATTCCTCCAAAGGTGTGCCTTCGCACATATCCAATGATGAATACATGGGAGGGAGTAGAACTATATCGAGGATCCGAAGATTGCCACAATAAAGTCAAATGATGCAAGCAATTTTTCAAGATCCGACAAACCAAATGAAAACAATGAATGAGTCCAAATGGAAACAACAAGATGTTATGATATGAGCAAAAGAGTGCTTCAAATAACAAATAGAGAAGCTCCCCAAGATTTGTGCATAATTAAAAATGAATGCATTAGAATACATAGTGCACAAATATGGAATCCTCACTCCCCCATAAGCATTTAAAACACAATAAATGAGAAAGAAGACAAATGAGCATTATTAAATGAATTAGATGAGCTCCCCAAAGATAATGCACCAAATATGATAATTGCATTTGGGAACAAAGTGCATAGTCATGGAATCCTCACTCATCCAAATTCATTTAACAATACACGGCATGAGAGAACAAATATGAGTGTCCGAAGATGTAGACAAGAGGAACAATCACTCATAGGCAAATAAATTTGGAAGCCACCAAAGAATAAAAAG
This sequence comes from Avena insularis, assembly GCA_023614405.1. Taxonomy (NCBI): domain Eukaryota; kingdom Viridiplantae; phylum Streptophyta; class Magnoliopsida; order Poales; family Poaceae; genus Avena; species Avena insularis. The sequence continues at coordinate 170,988,131 of CM042689.1, forward strand.
AAATAAAAGGTGGCATCCAAGGAATAAGATTCAACTAAAATTATCTTCCCATTTGTGTATATGTTTTTAAGTGGATAACATCACAATGACATATATCCATAAAGAAACAAGCACACACAAGGAAGATATACAATAAATCACATAAAAGGCAAAAATGAAGTCATAACATATATCAATAAGTTTTTTGCTTCAAAGCATGGCCAAAGGCCCAAATATATATTATTGTACATTAATGAACTTCAAACACCAACACATTACATATATTACAACTATCACCAAGGGAAAAAGGAGAAAGTTGGAACATATGGAGAAAGGCAACAAGTATCACGAGAAACAATATACTAGCAAAAACTCACTATTGCACACGAGAGAAGTTGAGGAAAGGATAGACAATAAAATTGCTAGATTGACATATTTGGGATTGGAGGATCATATGCATGAATTTGTATAATCCCAATTATATGCACTCATAACACACATACAATATAGAGTTCTCTTAAAACCATGGCTAGACCTACCACAATTATAGATACATTAATTCATGCTAGAAGGCAACTGACAAACGGTTGGAATCAAGATATAAGAGCATGAGAAAGAGATACTTGTTACCGAGATAAAATTGGTACGATGTAGAGGATATGAATTCATTGATCATCCCATAGCTTGTCTCAAATTTTCATGTATGCACCACTTATTCAAAATTGAGAGACAAGCATCCAATATGTCTCCAATGTACCTAAAACACAATTAAGTACAAAATGGTACCCAAACTTATTGGGTCCAAAGTAGTTAGAGAAACTACAATACATAGGAGAGACTCCACATAATTATGTGCACATTGATATAAAATTGAATTTCATGCACAACTTAGCCGATGGGAATTGGTGGAGTTTCCCTTATATATTGGATCAAAGAAAGCAAGCATGCCATAATATAATCATATAGTAAATATGCATGCATAAAGCTTTCAAGAACCAAAAAGGAGATACAATTTGAACAAAACACCAAGTAAATCGAGATTGCACACAGAAGAGTGTGACATGACAAACGATGTCCAAAATGTATCAAAGAACCAATTCAACACATGAAAGATCACAAGTTCAACAAATGAACTAGGCTAAGGCCAAAAGAGAAAAAATAGATAGAAATAAAAATGCTCAAGGATTTGTCTCATTCTAAAATGGTCAAATCAAGAAACAAGGAATGAGACAAAAACAACTCCCAAAAAGAGCAAGGTTCCAACAAGAAACCAAACTCCCCAAACTTCACATGATGGCACAAAATACCAAAATGAAAAGATTGAGGTTCCAAGCACATAAAACCCGATATGGATCAAACAAAGAAGCATAAATATGATTGTTCTAAATAATATAGGAGAGCTCCCCCATGGATAGTGCATTATGTAGTATTTTCCTTTAGAATACAAAATGCACACAAATGGGATCATCACTACTACCTGCATTAACTAATACACACGAGGATATTAATAAAATAAGAAGATCCAAAAGAAGCAAGGAAGCTTGGGAGACAACATAAAACATTTTCTTGGCCAAAGATAGGATAAAATTAAACAAAGGCCAAAGTGAATATGATCATTAAATTCTACCTTAAATTGAGTACTCATTGTCCAAGGACAAGAAATATTGGGAATAATTTTCCCTAGGTAGTTCATACGGATATCCAAGATCATATACACACAACAAGAAGCATATAACTAAATATAAGAACTGAGCATGATACTTCAAACAAGATTCTTGGTAGCTTCCAATAGTCACACAATCACTAGTGATTAGAGTAACTTGAATCAAATGGTTTCCATGCAAATATATATATATATAAATATGAGGAAACACATACCAAGAACCACTCTCATATACAAGATCCAACATAAGATCAATAAAGGCATTCAAGCAAATTGGAACTTGTATGAGCAAATGTGTCACATAGGTGCTAGATAATTATCAATATCAATTCTAAGTGACACAACCTCAAATATTCACATTTTCTAGGACTGTAATATGCACTAGCATATGACTCCCCCATAATGTGACACTACCATAAAAACCAACATGAGGCAAAATAATACAAATAGAGATAATTAATAGACATTATAAAACTTACATTTATCATGAGAATTGTACCACATAGAGACTAGATAATAATCCAATATAAATACTAGGTGGTATTCCTCATGTACACACAATTTTAGGATTGTGGAATGCCCAAGCATAACACTCCCCCAAAATGGGATAGTCCATTAATCTCTCACAAGAGCCAAATAAGATATCAAATATAATCAAATAAGGCTCTAATACAAGAAACACACATACATGGTGTGCCACCTAATCATATACAAATATACTTGATATCTCAAGATAATTAAGTGGAAAGCACAACATGTACAAAAGCATGGAAGATACAAAACCAACACATGCACAAGGGGGCGAGTAACTTTCAATGAAATGAGTTAAGCATATGTTACCGCAAGGAGGAACATTGGAAATATAATAGGAGCAATATAATCCACATGACTTGGTTTGACAAAAATAATAATGAAGATTCCTTAATTCTTCATGATGTAGCCAAGTCTCCAATGTCCTCCAATACACACCTATTGATCAAGTTTTGGCTTGTTGGTCCCCAACCAAGTTGGGTCCTAAGAGGTTAGTCACAATAGGTTTGGCAACCCAAATGGTTCTTTTCTTGACACCACATTGAGCACCAACAAATTTGGCAAACACATTGCCAACCTCATCCTTATAAAGTGAATAAGCATCATCAATTAAGATAGGATTCGATGAGGAGATACCAATAGTGCATGCGGAAGATATGTGCCCCTTCTCACGGCATATGTAGCAAGTTCTACTCTTGCCATCTTTCTTCTTAGGTGAAGAAACAACTTGAGGAAGAGCTTGAGTCTTCTTGGGAGGAGACCCATTTCTACCAAGATGTAGAGCTTGAGGTGGAACTTGAGGCCGCTTCCCTTGATGCTTCACACTAAGAGGCTTTTTCTTCAATGGGCAAGATCTAACATGGTGCCCTTATTCCTTGCACTTGAAGCAAACAATGTTGGCCGTATTCTTGACTTGATCTTGGCCATTCTTCTTGTTGTCCTTGTTCTTCAACTTGATAGTGGACTTGTTCTTGACATTGGAGTTGAATCCAAGCCCACTCTTGTCATTGGGGGATTTTTGCACACTTAAGATTTTGTTGAGTGCGGCCTTCCCTTGATGACCCCTTTTCAAGTCATTCTTCAACGAAGTGACTTGAGCCTTGAGCTCTTTGATTTCCTCTACATGGTTAGTTTCAACAAAAGTACTAGAGGAAGTAGATGCTACATTGTTAGAACAACAAGGTAAGGAATGTAATTCATCATGAGATATAGCATGGTTGTGAGAGGATGAATTACAAGGACTAGCACATGACAATAAAACATTTGGAGTAGATGTAGTGCTAATGTCCACATGAGGCCCACTAGATGTTATCTTTGACACGATGGCCTCATGAGCTAACTTTAGCCTACCATGGGAGACTAGAAGATCCTCGTGCGAGCTTGAGATCTTAACATGACTTTCTTCTAATTTCCCATAGTTGCTAGTTAGCAACGCAAGTTGAGCCTTTAGCTCAACATTCTCCTCCAAAATAGATGCTTCACAAGAAATAGAGTTAGTAGCACAAGCATCATCATTATTAGTGAGAGGTGAGGGCAACTTGGCAAGCTCTTTTGAATATGAAGCTTTAAGTTGGTCATGTGACTCGGTGAGTTTGATGAGCTCCCTCTTAACGACCCGAGAGCCATTTTCGCGGTGCTTAAAATCCTCAACAAGTTTAGCATAAGCAACTTAAAGTTCATCATTTTTAATCTTGAAGGAGTTAGCCACCGCAAGTTCTCTATCATGGTATTCCTTTACTCTAGATAATTCTAGAGTAAAAGTCTCCTCAAGAGATTCTTTGGTGATTTGTTCTTATTCAAGGGAGTCCTTTACTTGAGCAAGTTCATTAGCATATTCACGCTCAAGTGTAAACTTTTCATAAATTATGTTTTCTTGCTCCTCAATAAGATCATTGCCTTCTATAGCATAATTCAAGATTTCAAGAAAGTTGGAGGAAGCAATTTTATTTTTGTAGAGAGCACTATAGACCACCTCTCCCATTTTCTTAATAGAGGTAATATCATACTTACCTCTATAAACATCATTATTATTCTCAACCTCATCATCATGAGATACAATGGGATTCAAAGAGGTTACCTTTGTTCCCTTAGCCATAAGGCACATGTGAGAACCGGAGGAAGGTGATGATGATATTGCACTTGTAGCTCTCTTCAAGACCTTGTCTTGGCCCATAGAATCTTCATTTTCCTCTACATCATTAGCAACACAAGCACTAGAGGAAATAGAAGCATTTTTATCATGGCAACAAGACAACATGAGCATATCATCATGAGATTTGTTCAAGTCATTTCTACATGATATGCAAGGACTATTAACACAAGCATGTGAGGAATTTTGAGTGCTAGAAGTGTTAAGGTCCAAAGATAGATCATTGCAACTAGATAGATATGAGGGATTACAAATAGTGAACACACTATCCATATTGCAATTTCTATCACCACTCACCATTTCATTACCTTGTGAAAAATCACATGTTGGTGAAGTGGTATAGGATGAGAACTCATCTCGACTGGAAGTGGAAGCAACACAATCATCCTCAATAATGTTGGACTTCCTATATTTATCTTGAAGCTTGGTCCATATCTCACGAGCGCTTGAATAAGGCATGATAGACGAAAGAACTACATTTCTCACAACATGCAAAAGAATTTTAGTAGCTAGAGTATCTATATGGGAGTTCAACTTCTCCTCTAAAGATTCGTTTTGGGTATCCATAGGATAAGAGAAACCCACATACAGATAGCCCTCGATAATTGGGTGAATTTCCCGAAATAAATTAAGCATGCGAATTTTCCAAACATCACAATTTGTGCCATCGAATGTGAGCGTGTCCTTGTGCACTAATCCTCTAGCTGACATCTTTACTCTCAAGGCGGTGAAGCCTAAAATGAGAGACCGGGCTCTGATACCAATTGAAAGGATACGGATGTCGCCTAGAGGGGGGGTGAATAGGAGATTAAAACTTTTCCTAGAGTGGCTCAACAAAGGCGGAATAAAACTAGTGTTTACTTTGTAAAGCACAACCTAGAAACAAGGTTTACCTATGTGCACCAACAACTTATGCTAAGCAATATAAGCAACAAAGTGATAGCAAGATATATAGTACTTCAAGCATGAAGGCTATCACAATGTAAATTGCATAAGTAAAGAGCTCGGGTATAGAGATAACCGAGGCACGCGGGGACACCGATATTTTACCGAGTTCCTCCCAACATGGAGTACGTCTCGTTTGGATAGGGGGTGGTATCAAACCAGCAATGCCACAAAAGGCCTCCCTTATTCTCTGGTGAATCTCACCCCAATGGGATCGATCCACGCTTCCACTATCGGTGCACTTGTCGGTGGCAACCGGAACCTCTCACAAGGTTGGGGCACAACTCCACAACTTAATTGGAGGATCCCAACAAACGCCACAAAAGGCCTCAACAAATGCCACCAAGGCTACAATGCCACCAAGGCCACAAAACCGTCTAGGGTTCCAAGAACCCAAGAGGGACAAGCTCCAATGAGCAATTCAAACCAAATCCTCCGAGGAGAACTCAAACCGATGCAACAAATGCAAATGGCAAGAACACCACAAAGATGCTCAAATCCCTCACTCTCAAGTTCCAACAAAGCTACTAAAGCTATTGGGGGAACAAGAGAGGAGGAATCAAAGAGAGAGAGACAAAATCCCCCAAAATCTAGATCCCCAAAGATACACTCACAAAGAAATGTTTTGGTTTGGTCAAAACGTAGATCTAGATCTCCTCCAACAACCCCTCAAATATTTGCAAGAATCAATGGAGGGGTGTGTAGAAATCAAGCTTAAAGAGTAAAGCAAATGGGGGCAAAGCTTGGACAAGAAAAGGAGGAAGAAGTAACCCTAAAAGGCAAAGGGGCAAAGCTATTTATAGGGCTGGGAAAAATATGGCCGTTGGAGCCTTAATGTAGCGGTAGTACCGGAAGTTCAAGCGGTACTACCGAAGAACTCCGGTACTACCGGACCAGGTACCGGACTTGGTATCGGAAGACCAATATTCAAACTTCACAAGCCCTGGCCACAGCGGTAGTACCATTGATGCTACCGTAAAGTGGTAGTACCGCAAATGTTAACCGGTACTACCGGACGTGAAATGGAATCAGCAGTTTAGACGAAAAAAGTCTCTGCCCTGTGCGGTACTAAAATGCGGTACTACCGCATTTTAGTACCGGAGCAGGCAGAAGCTTTTGACAAGTGGTCAAAAAGCTACTGTCGCGCTAGGTACTAAAATGCGGTACTACCGCTTTTTAGTACCTAGCCAGAGAGCTTTGACGATTAATCAAACCTTCATAGCATCACAGCAAAAAGCGGTACTACCGCTTTTTGGTACCGCACCAGGCAAATATTCAAACAGCAATAACTTTTGACTAGAAGCTCCGATTGACCCGATTCCAATTGCGTTGGATAGAGGACGACAAGGGCTTCCCAATAATGTGATATATCTCACTTGGTGAGAAACCGAAAAGCCGCATAAATCATAATCGCAACAAGATACAAATGGGAGATCTGATTTTGATGAACAAGAGCTTGTTATGGAGATTGCCACAAGCTCTATATCCTCACATGGATAAGACCAAATAACAACCAAATACGATGATGCAAGTATGCAAAGGTTTGAGCTCTCTCCAAACGATGTGACCGAATTACTCATACGAGAGCCCCTCTTGATAGTACGGTTATCTATCATAAACCCGGTCTCACACACACAACGTGAGACCGGCAAAAGGGAAAACCTATCAAGATTATACCTTTGCCTTGAGCATTCCACTTGAGCTCGATGTAGACGATCTTGCCCTTCTCAAGATGGAACGCCTTTCTTAATTCCCCATCATCGACCTCGCATATTGAGATTGCCCAACATATCTTCTTTGCATTTCATCGACCTTGAAGCCAACACATGCTCCAAGCGATGCCAATGGACAAATCCTACAAGTATAACTTAATACACACATTAGTCCATAAAGATTGTCATTAATTACCAAAACCACACATGGGGGCCCAACATGTTCTTTCAGTTGGCTAGCGGCACGGCGGATCCTGGGGTCTTCTTGACCTCCGGGCAGGAGTTTTGGAGGAGAGGGCGACGGGTTGGAGGGTGGGGAACGGGGGTGGAAGAAGTGAAACTAATGTTTCAGTTCACCCCGTCCCCTCCCTTTAAGTGGCAGAAACCGTCTGGACCGGAGACTCTAGTCTACACCGGAGATTCCGTCCCGGTGCAGGTGCACCGGAGGCTCCGGTCCTCCTCGGCCAAAAACTCCAGGTTTTGTGTATGGGGACATATATGAGAGATAGAGTGTTTTAAGAAAGGGTATAGGCTTGGGTTAAGATGTCAATCTGTGAAGAATCAATAAGAGCCATAGAAATCCACTGAAATGTTCAAGAAAGCTCCAAATAGGCACTAACCAACAAATGACAAACATGAGTAAGCACCAACCTCTCGAATGTGAGAGGGAGGTGGCCTAGGCCACCATATTTGAGTATACTCGACTTGGCACCACGAAGATATATCTTGGGTCCGTTACCAAAACTCATCATTTAAGCTCACATATCACAAAATGATATTAAGAGAAATGATTTTGATCGCTTTGGGCATAATGGGGGGAGGGATAGTCCAATCAGTTAGGACTGCACTCCCCCTATATCCATGCCTGCACCTAAACCAAATAAGGGTCAAGACATAGGTGAGTATGCAAGATGATCAAGTCAAACTCCTTGAATCTATGATATTTAGTTCATTCCTCAAATAGCAAAACCTTGCTTCATCAAGTGGCTTCGTGAAGATGTAGGCAAGTTGATCTTTGGTTGACACATATGATAGATCAATATCACCTCGAGCAACATGATCCCTAATGAAGTGATGATGAAGCTCAATATGCTTTGTCATTGTGTGATCCACCGAGTTGTAGGAAATCTTGATTGCACTTTCATTTTCACATAGAAGATGAAATTTGTCACAAAGTACACTGTATTCCTTTAAAGTTTGCCTCATTCATAGAAATTGGGTGCAAGCATTAGAAGCTGCCACATACTCGGCTTCAACGATGGAGAGAGATATACAATTTTGCTTCTTAGAAGACCAACATGCCAAGGACCTACCAAGGAATTGGCAAGCCCCGGATGTTGATTTTCTATCATCCTTATCACCAGCCCAATCCGAATCCGTGTATCCACAAAGAGCAAATGTTGACCCTCGAGGATACCAAAGACCATAATATGGGGTATGAACCAAATATTGAAAGATTCTCTTGACCGCCATCAAATGGATTTCTTTAGGAGCCGCTTGATATCTTGCACACACACCTACACTCAACATAATATCCGGTATAGATGCACAAAGGTAAAGAAAAGAAGCAATCATAAACCGGTATACCTTTTGATCCACATATTTACCATTTGGATTTTGTTCTAGATGAGTCTTTGTAGCCATGGGAGTAGGATCTCCATTTAAATCTTGCATATTGAATATCTTGAGCATATGTTGAGTATACTTGGCTTTGTTGAAGAATGTCCCTCCTCTAACTTTCTTGATCTCAAAATCAAGGAATACCCTTAACTCCCCCATCATAGACATCCGGAACCTACTAGTCATAAGCTTTGAGAATTCATCATTAAAAGCTTTGTTAGATGAGCCAAAGATAATATCATCAACATATATTTGGCATACAAAAAGCTCCCCATTGACCTTCTTAGTAAAAAGAGTGGGATCGATTTTCCCAACCTCAAACGCACGGTCAAAAAAAGAACTCTCTAAGGTTGTCATACCACGTGTGTGGGGCTTGTTTGAGCCCATAGAGCGCCTTATCAAGTTTGTAGACATGGTTTGTGAAGTTGGGATCCTCAAATCCCGGTGGTTGATTTACATATACCAACTCATTTAATGGACCATTAAGAAATGCACTTTCTACATCCATTTGTTGCAACTTAAAGTTATGATGTGCTACATAAGCAAGAAGGATACAGATGGACTCAAGGCGAGCCACAGGTGCATATGTCTCTCCATAATCAATGCCTTCAATTTGAGAGAACCCGTGTGCAACCAATCTAGCCTTGTTCCTTACTATAATTCCATGCTCATCTTGCTTGTTATTGAATATCCACTTGGTGCCTATAACATTGCAGCAATCCTTTGGCTTCTCAACTAACTTCCATACTTTGTTTCTCTCAAAGTTGTTGAGATATTTGTGCATTTATTCCAACCAATCCGAATCTTCAAGAGCTTCACACACTTTCTTTGGTTCAATCATCGAGATGTGTGCTTGGTGTTCACTAAACCTCTTCAATTGTGCTCTTGTGGAAATGCCTCTCCATAGGTCACCAACCACATTTTCTAGAGAGTGGTCTCTTAATTCCAACATCCTATCTGTTCTAGCTTCGTGACGAGTGTGGATCTCCTTGTTGTTTGTTGGAGGACCCTCTTCAGCATTTTGGTCCTCGTCTTGACCATCATCTTGACCTTGATCATCACCGGAATCATTCTCTTCATTAAGAGGAAAATATTGACTTTGGTCTTGATCTGGCACATTTCTAGCATTGAGTTGAGCTTGTATTAAGGCACTTTGTATGGATCTCCCTTGTGTAATTGACTTGGCACCGCTTGACATTATCGAGATTGGAGACTCATGCTCTTCCTCACTAGAGTTGTCACCATGATCAACATGTTGAGGGTCCACAACTTCTCTTTGGCTTGGGTCATTATCCTACTCGGTGGATGGAGCTTATTGATGTTGTGAAGATGAGGGCTCCACTTGAGTATAGAATAGTTCTTCTCGATCCGCCATAAGGGGTCCTCAATGGGGCAGATATATCCCACACCCATTCTTCTTATGGAATCCTGAGGCATTTCATCATCTGCATCACAAGCATCAACACGCCCCCCTTGGGGATCATCATATTCTTCGAAGGTCACACTACAAGATTCTATGATGGCTCCGGAGAGCTTATCATAGATTCTATAAGTGTGAGATTCGAGACCATAGCCAACAAAAATACCCTCTAATGCTTTATACTCGAATTTGGACAAACGAACACCTTTTATGAGATAGAAACACTTACAACCTAACACCCGAAAGTAATATATGTTGGGCTTGTTACCGGTAAGTATTTCATATGGATTCTTGTTGATTTCTTTACGGAGGTAGAGCCGATTTGTTGCATGGAAAGTGGTGGAGATGGCTCTGGCCCAAAAGCTGTATGGAGATTTAAACTTCGCCAACATGGTCCTAGCCATCTCAATAGGAGTCCGGTTCTTCCTCTTGGAAACACCATTTTGTTGAGGGGTATATGTAGCGGAATATTGTTGTTTTATCCCCTCATCACCAAGGAAATCATTCAACGTGTAGTTCTTGAACTCGGTGCCATTGTCGCTTCTTATTATCAACACGGGGACATTGTATTAACGTTGAACCAAGTTGATGAAGTCGATGAAGGTCTTTTGGGTCTCACTTTTCAACTTGAATAAATATACCCATGAGTATCTTGAAAAGTCATCAACAATCACCAAACAATATTTCTTCCCACCAAGACTTGCAAGAGATGGGGGACCAAAGATATCCACATGAAGGAGCTCCAATATCCTCGTTGACTTGATGCGGTTCTTTGGCTTGTGGGGAGCATCATGCATCTTTCCTAGAACACAAGCCCTATAAACATGATCTTTGGCAAAGGAAACATTTTATTTTAGTCCAACAATATGGACCTCCTTGTGAAGACTTTGCAAAGTTCTCATATTGACATGGGCTAGTCGGCGATGCCATAACCAACCCACGTCTGCCTTTCCGAATAAGCACATCGCACTTGTAGTGGTTTGCCCCAAAAATTCCACCACATATAAGTCATGCTTGGCGTACCCAACGAAAGCGACCTTGAGAGACTTGCTCCACATGAGTACCACAATATCATCATCAATAAACATGGAAAAGCCCATCTTTCCAAGAGCACGGACTGAAAGTAAATTGTAACCAAGGGTCTCAACAAGCATGACGTCCACGAGTGTAATATCGTGGGCAACCACTACCTTGCCAAAACCCATTACCTTAGAATTTGACTTGTCCACATATGTCACCGATATTTGATCATCATTTGGCCTTAATTCTTTGACAATAGAAGAGCTTCTGGCCATATGACTTGTGCAACCACTATCAAGCACCCATTTTGACCCTCCGGAAGCATATGTCTACAAAAGATCAAGCTAATTTTTAGGTACCCATTTTTCAATGGGTCCTCTTTTGTTAGCAACAAGGGACTTGGGGGCCCAAATAGACCAAGCAATATAACCATCATATGGGCCAACATATTGTGCACACACATCACCATAATAATCACGCATTAGAACATAGTGAGGGTTAGCACTTCCCGCAAAATCATCATGAGACATAGTTTTACCACTAGTGGTCTTACTATCCACAATGGCCTTGTTTTTCTTTTTGTTCTTATTCTTGGCTTTTGAGACAAAACCAATGCCCCCTTTCTCAGCATTTGGCCTTTGCTTACTCAAAAGGTCATCAATGGACTTGTAACCTTTTGGAAATGTGGCCTTGGCTAGCTCCCCCTTCAACCTAGCATTTTCTTCAAGAATAGTTGTACTACTAGAAGGAATGAAATTACTAGGTGAAGGAATATTGGTCAATTGAGTTTGAAGCGTTTCATGGGACTTTGTGAGAGACAAGATTTCACTTTCCAATGCCTTGTGAGCCTTGTTAAGCAAACTAAAGTCCTCGGCAAGTTTTTCATGAACCACACCAAACTCAATCTTGTCCTTTTTAGCCCTTTTATATTTAGCAATAGCAAGGTCACATTCGTTAATGAGTCTATTCACAATTAAATCATTTGCCCCATCAAGCCCTTCAAGTTTTTGTTCAAGGGACAACCTAGTCTATTGTTCCTCTTCTAGAGTATTATTTAGGGCTTCAACCTCAATCATGTGTTCTCTTACTAGTTTACATCTTTCATCAAGAAGCTCTTGGGTGTGATAAAGTTGATCTAAGAGGTACACAAAATGTCTTTTGTGTTCCCCTTGCAAGTTATTCATGAACTCATCAAAAGCTATTATTTCCTTTTTAACCTCAAGATACATTTCATCATCATTTTCATAATTACTCAAGAGGGTGGAGTGAGATGATGAAGATACCTCTGTTCCCCTTGCCATAAGGAAAATGACGTTCTTGTTGGAGAGATTCTCATTTGGGGAGTCGAAGAGGGAGAATGTCAGAGTAGAAGTAGTGGCAAGAGCAGCCACACCAATTAACGTTTCCTCTTCATTATCTTCATCATCAGAGGAGTATTCTTCATGAGTGATCAACACAATTTCACCCGACTTCTTGTTGATGGGATTCTTCTTGATGAAGCGTTTCTTGTAAGGAGCTTTGGAAGTTTTCTTCAACACAAGTTTACCCCCGTGATCTTCTCTCTTCTCATAGGACAACCCGCCACAAAGTGATAGTAGTCACCACAACTGAAGCACATTCCCAATTTAGTGACATTTTCTCTTCTTCCATTAGGGTTGCTTCTTCATTGCATTTCCATCTTGGCCTTGGCGGGGTTCTTCCAGAAGTTCTTTGCATAGAAATCCATATATTCACCATGAGAAATCTTGACATCATCGGGGTGGCTCATGGAGAGGCCTTCATCACTATCATCTTCATCCCCATGTTCCACAACTTTGGCCTTCAATGCAAGGTTGACAACATTGATAATTCGAAGGGCTCGAGCATGGGCATCTTTGGCATTCTTGGTGGCAACCTTGAAAGAGGCCATCTCTTCCATAACTTCATTGGAGGTCATGAGGTGGTAGTTGTGTCTTCCCTGTAGGCTCTTCAAGTCGGTGGGCTCAAAGGGCATGAGTGCACTCGCATATTTCCTTTTTATCCAAGCATCATCTACATGTGAGGCACCCACATTTCTAAAAGAGGTGGCGGTGGTCTTGAGCCTACGGTACATGTCTTCATGATCTTCACCTTCCTTCATACAGAAGCCTTTGGCTTCATTGCTTAGGGCATCATAGCGGTTCCTTCTCATGCTCCCATTCCCAACAAACAACATTATGAGAGCATCCCAAGCTTCCTTGGCGGTGTTGAGGTGCTCAATGTGTGGGTAATCCTTTATACCCAATCCTTTTTGAATCATGTGCAAGTCGGTGGCATTGAGTTGACTATTGACAACTTCTCTTCTTATCAAGTTGTTTGGATCCCCAATATAGAGTCCTTGTTCAATGGCGTTCCATAGTTCAATGCAAGAGCTGTGCACGTGAGTTTTCATTAGAGATTGCCATTGAGCAAATGTAGATGCTTCTAGCTTTGGTGGGTCTCCTCTATTGTTTATATGAGGGTGAGGAATTGGAGGGTCGGGAGTGTACCATCCATGAGAGTCATGGTGATTTCCCTTCCCACCATTCCCTTTTGTGGAGGAATTAGTGTTGTCTTGATTATCCCCCACCACCTTACTCGTGGGTGATGTCGGGGAATTCTCTTTGGGTAATGGTGGAAGCTCCTCTTGAAGTGAAGGGGATGATGAGCCAACTTTATATTTAACAAGTTGCTCAAGTAACTTGTGCAATTTGATCTCGTTGGGCATGGTAGAACTCAATCTTCCTTCCAAGTTATTGAGATCATCCATGGTCACCGAGGTAGGCTCACCACCACCTTCACCATCGTTGCTACCCATATACTCTTAGGCGGTAAAGCCCGAATAAAGAGTCGAGGCTCTGATACCAATTGAAAGGATCGTATGGGCACCTAGAGGAGGGGGGTGAATAGGTGCTACTTCAAATTTTCTTCTTTTTCAAATTAGGGTTTGACAAGAAAGGTAAATTCTCTAGATTATGCAACTAAGGTGAATTTACCTATATGACAAACAAGCAACAACTAGAACAACACTAAACAAGAACAAGTAAGTAAAGTGCGGTAAAAGATAGAAGTAACCAAAGTGGTGGATGCGGAGACACAAGGATTTGTTTCCCGTAGTTCCTTCCTTTTGAGGGGACGTACGTCTACGTTTGGAGAGGGGGTGGTTTCAAACCACCAACGCCACGAGAGGCCTCCCTTGTTCTCCGATGAACCTCACCCTAAGGGGTTCGATTCACCTTCCACTATATTGTCAACCTTCGAGGTGGAAGCTGGCAACTTTACAACGAGTTCGGGGCACACATCCACAACTTAATTGGAGGCTCCCAAATACAAGCAAGTTGTCAAAACAATCAAAGACAAGCTTGTAAGAACCAAATCAAAGCTAGGGTTTCCAAAGAAACACTAGAGCATGGGGGCCCTCAAGTGAATGAGGGGAAATGAAGATCTCTCTTGGTGAAGCTGTAGATCAAGGCCTCCTCCTTCGATTCTCCAAAGATTAATGACTTTGGATGGTTGGATGAAGAGATCTTGTTGATTTGGTGGCTCTAATGGAGGTTGTGTTCTTGAGCAGGTCGAGCAGCTGGAGGAAGGGGATAAGGGTCCCTATTTATAAGCGGCCCCCTCCACGAAACGTTTTCTGACCGTTGGAGAAAAGTCAGACCGGAGACTCTGATCTGTACACCGGAGACTCAGGTCTACACCGGAGATTCCGGTCCATCTTCGGACCAGCCTCCAGACCAGTATGCAGTACGACCCAACCCTTCTGTGAGCCAAGTGGGCCGGAGACTCCGGTCCAGCAGCACCGGAGACTCCGGTCCAAGATCCACACCGGAGATTCCGGGGAAGCCTCCACACCTTGCTCTGCACCCCCTTACAGACTGTCCCAGCCAGGATTCTGATGCCTCCATCGGGGACTCCTGCGGAAAACCCGGTCCACACCGGAGACTCCAGTCCAGCCAGACCAGAGACTCCGGTCTTGAATTTCCAGAACCAAGTCAAACTTGCAGGAATCTTTTCATAGTGTGAGGGTTCTTTTCATTTAGCATTATAACACCTTGTGGACAGTAACAAACTGTAAAATGATCTACTTGTTGTTAACGAACACCAAAAGTGATTATAACAATAAATGTCCTTTCAAGCTGGCGCCGCCTCCGCCTCCTTAAATAGTTTCACCCCGTGCAACTGGTTTGGAGAGAAGACATACAAAACACCCAGAAATCGCCAAAAACCTCACCTCCGGAAGGGATCTGGAGGGGCAACTTGCCCTAGGGATCCATCTTCGCCCTAAGAAGATCTGGGAGGCCAAGGCATCAATCTCCATCTTCATCAACCGCTGCATCTCCATCACCACCATCATCTCCATCCATCTCATCTAGATCTTGTTGTAATTCTTGCACTAGTTGTGGATTTATACAACTAATATTCATCGATAATCGTTTCTATTACCATTGTCATGATGATGTTTGCCTCCATGTATGAGTAGATCATTAGTTCTTGAGGAGATGGAGAAACCCTAGTATATGATTGAGATGAAATTGAGATTATTATGTTATATATCATTATGTGTATGTGTTAATTGTCTTCATCTTGATGTTGGGAGTTGTGCACCTCCTTAATATTTGCCTCTTACAGGGACTTGATGCAGGGGATTACTTGTTGGTAGACAGAGGAATGGTAGCACTTACAGTGACTATAAAGTTGTTGTCATCCTTTACGTACTAACTTGAGGAATCAAGGAAAACTCATTAAGCCATGTCCATGCCGTGAGAGAAATCCCTTAATAGCGGGATAATACGATTGATGTCGTTTATCTGTTAGCTGTGGTTATGAAAGATGGTGTGAGCAGTGGTTGCTGCCTCATCATCCATATATGGAGCTCCTCCCACAGACATGTATATCATGAAAATATTCGTTATAATAATCTTGATCACTTGGTCTAAATTGCTAGCGGTGTATCCACCACTCCCTGAGAACGCCTTTCATATATTTCAATTTCAATCTTGATTACTACTTTCTGCATTAAGTTTTACTTTATATTACTTTACTATTTTATTAAACCCAAAAACAATCCTACTTTTCTTACATCTTAGAATTATTTTTAAGTACCGCATTTAGTTTTAATTATGAGCATTTTAGTCTTTCGCCTAGTGCTCTCTGTGGGATCGATATCTTTATTTAAACTAGCTACAAACGATCTATGCAATTGCAGTCATCACTGACATGTATCCTGGTCCCACTCGTCAGCACGTAACTTCCATGGAAGGAGCCGCCCCAACGCGGTCCGAGCAATCAACATGTAACGGTCAAGCATTTGACCTGACGGCATCCCTCCGTCCGAGCGCCTACGAGCACCTGCGAGGGTTTCGTAACATGGCGAGGGGAAATATAAGAAAAAATTATACGGCTGAAGAAATCCGAATAATCTGAATACGACTAACGAACTAGGGACACGAAAATAAAAATCCCTATTCTATAACTGGTTTTAGAATAACAGTTTTATCTCTATATATAATATATATATTTATTACTGATTTTAGAATAGACATTTTTCATATATATAATATTTATATATATATATATATAGAAAACTCGTCTATTCTAAAACCGGTTATAGAATATTAATCTACAACCTAGACGCCTATAAGGGCAAGTACTATACGGGCGCTTAGACTAGACGCTAGGATCAAAATCCTTGCCGTTATGCCCGGTTCTCAGCTGATCCTGGGATTTTGGTTAGCGTCGACGCAACACCTCGCGTCGGACGCTTGGACTTGTTTTCCCTGTATGATCCAGATCCACGAGCGGCGGGTGCTAGCCCCAGGCGCTTGGAAAAAAAGTCTTGATGAGCCTATCGTCAAGAGATCAACAGAAATCCAGCTAAACAACATGATATCTTTCAGTAGTAAACTTAACCAACTGAATCCATCAACAAAATCAGAACCGAATATTTTGTAGCGTTTCGTGCTACACATGAATCATGGGAAGCTCGTTGAATTGGCCACCAAAGCTCCCTTGGCAGGATTAATCAGCTAACCTGTAGAACAGACGAGTGAGGTTGGAAGCCATCTTGTAATGTTAATAAAAGTAGAATGGGTTGCTGGTTACCTCACAGATGATTTGGGCGGCCGCCGACAGCAAATGGAGCCATGGAGGGGCCTGTCACCGCCGGTCAACGATAGAGCGGGCCGAGGGAAAGTGAGGACGGAGAAGAAAGCCTGCAAGCGTCCCGCATTGGAGAGTGGGGGCGCTATCGTTGATCTTTTTAACTTTTTTAGCGACCGCTTAAGAGCTCCGCGGTGTAAGACAGGGTGTTTAGCTGATAAAAGGATTTTTCATAATTATTATCTAGGATATAGGGCTAAGATACACCTATTGTGAAAGGCCTTAAGAGCCTGCCTAAGCGCTATGTTATACATGTCCTAAGGGAGCGATTCATAAGACACCGGCCAGAAACAGCCACTTCCTACACCTCCATCTTCCACGTTAGAGCATCTCCACTCGCCTACCCAGGACGCCGATCCGGACGCCGAAAATCGGCCCAGTCGCGTATCCAGGGACCAGTTTTCGTCCGAATTTCGGCGTGTTTTGGTCCGGCCTACCCAGGCCGAATCCAGGTTTCCGGGTACGCCCTAGGGACGCCGAACGACGCAAAAAAGGGTGTGGGCTAGTTCTGTCAGCGAGATAGTCCCATTCCCACCCACTCCACTCGCCCAGACTGCGGCGAAGAGCCCCCAGCGCCCCCTGTCGCCATGACTTCGCCGGCGGAGCTCCCCCGCGCCGAGACATGCCCACGCCTCTAGATACGCTCGCCGTAGTTTCCGCCCAGCTCCACGCCTTCTTCGCCGACGCCGCTTTGGCGCGAGCTTTGCGCTACGCCCGTTGTGCTCCCACCACCACGCCCGCCAAGTGTTCGGCATTTGGCCGGATTAGGCCGTGGACTCCGACGATGACGAGATACTCTCCATGGACTCCGACAAGGACGAGATACTCGCCAGGACTCCGACGACGAGGAGATGCTCGCCGTACTCCTGGAGGAGGAGAGTGCCGAGGTCGCCGAAGATGAAGAGCACTTGCAGATCCTCGCATCGCTCGCCCAGCTTTACATGCAGATGGCGAAGCCGAAGCACGGTGGTACGGCGCCAGGTCGCCGGAAGTGCAAGGCGAGACAAAGGATAGAGGGCTACTGCATGTTGTACACCGACTACTTTACCGACCAGCCACTCCATGGAGAGGACGTGTTTCGCCGCCGTTTCAGGATGAGCCGGAAGCTCTTCCTCAAGATCGTGCATGCCATCCGGGAGTTCGACCCCTATTTCCTTTGCAAGAAGGACTGCACCGGCTTGGTTGGGTTTTTCTCGCTTCAAAAGTGCACCGTGGCAATGAGGTTGCTTGCATATGGAGCGCCGACTGATGCTGCCGATGACTATCTTCGCATCGCCAAGTCCACCGCCATTGATTGCTTGTACAGGTTGTGCAGGGCAGTGATTGCAGTGTTTGGGGAACCGTACTTGAGATCACCCACTGTTGAATACACTACTCGGATCCTCACGGTCAATGAAAGTAGAGGATTTCCTGGTATGCTTGGAAGCATAGATTGCATGCATTAGGAGTGGAAGAACTGTCCATTTGCATGGCAAGGAATGTACAAAGTCCACAAAGGAGGATCCACTGTGATACTTGAGGCAGTTGCTACACATGATCTTTGGATCTGGCACTCCTTCTTTTGGCATGGCAGGATCGAACAACGACATCAACGTCTTCAACTCCTCAACTGTCTTTTCCAAGCTTGTTGAGGGTCATGCTCTCCCTGTGGAATTTGAGATCAGTGGACACCACTATCAACAAGAGATACTATCTAACAGATGGCAGCTATCAAATATGGCCAACATTTGTGAATACTATCTCAAGTCCAATGCTCCCCAAGCACTCTCACTTTGCCAAGGAATAGGAAGCTTGTAGGAAGGACGTGGAGCGGGCATTCGGTGTGCTCCAGCACAGGTTTGCAGTTGTCCGGTTCTCTGCTATGACCTGGTCGAAAGATCAGATGTGGGATGTGATGAACTGTTGTGTGGCCTTACACAACATGATCATCGAGGATGGGAGGAAGGATCCAGTGAATTTGACCGAGGAGGACGAGCCATACTACATATAGGGTCCTCTTGTCGAGTCTGATCATCAGGTGCCTCCAACCTGGGCTGCATTCATCGCCATGCGTCAGGAGATCCGAGATCCGGCGGTGCATCAACAGCTGCAGGATGATCTTGTTGAGAACCTATGGATACGCAGGGGCAACACGACGTATATGCCGAGCATGAACTGGCCGAACTTGGCAGAAATATGTTGTATTTTCACTGCAGGCCGAACTATGTTTAAATTTATGCCGAACTTTGGACGTAGTTTGTTCTGTATTCATTATATGCCGAACTATGCCGAAATGTGGACGAACCTAAACCGAATTTAAGCCGAATTTGAGCAGAAATGGGCGACCCGGAAACTCGGGCTGATGCAGCGAGTGAAAAATGGGCGTACCAGGCGAAATCGCTTCGTCGGCCAAAGTTTGGTCAATTTCGTCCTGCATGTAGCAGTGGAGATGCTCTTATTCCCGCCCCACCTCTCCTTCGCCGGCCATGGCACCCCACCTCCCCTTAGCTGGCCGCGGCGCCCAACCTTCCCTTCACTGGCCGCGGAGCCCGACCTCGAATATCCCACAGCTTCTCCCCGGCGGCCCCTAGCATCTCCGTCCCCGATGGCCCCGAGCGCTTCTAGCCGCGGCGGTCCCGGGCGCCTCTGTCCTAGTTGGGCATGAGCTGCTTCCGGTCATGGGCCCAACCACCACCTCCGTTATCCAACCACTGCCTTCCTCCGGCGGGCCTGATCTGCTGGTTTCGAGAGAAGAAACCATCTACCCACGCGGATCTTGTGAGGCCACCAAATCACATCCCTGTTCTCATGTCCGCTTCCTTCCTCGTACCACACAGATGCACACATCCAAAAAAAAGAAAAAGGAATTACAAAAAAAATCCCGCTAAAGTGACTCATTCATTGAAACAGCAGTACTACCACCATCAAGACAGCACCAGAAGTCCAGCTTCTCCCAAAACGACGCCCCCAAGAAGGGAACAGTGCACAAACACCGTCATCGCCCGATCAAAGATCTAGGTTTTCACCCTGAAGAAAGTCCGCGCTCTCAAAACAATACCTTCAACAAGGTCATTGCCAGACACAACCAATTAAGGCCAGACTCTGGGTTTTCACCCTGAGAGGTAGGACCATGAACCTCTCATGTGCAGTCGTCCCGACTTGCATGCCACTGCTCCAATTCACAAGTCACTTAGCCAATTCCTCATCACCATCTAGACTTGAACCAACATTGTCTGTCCCCAGATCTCGGTGTCCATGACTTTCTCCGTCAGCACCATGGAACGAGAACATGTCTCATGGTAATAACATCCAATAAAGCTTCGAAGCACACCCTCTGAAACCAAATGATTAGGGTAAAACATATGTGCGTACGACCGAATTCAATCCTTCTAGCAAACTCACGGCATGATAGCACTTATGGAGTTCGCCGGCGGAGCCTTCCGGAACACGACACAGAAACCAGATCGATGGAGACCAACATCCGACAGATCATCGTCTTGGCTTGAGAGGGATCCAGGACCACATCCTTTATTGAAACCGAGCCAGCAGTCCCCACGGCACCCGCCGAAAACTAGCAGGATCCGCCGCAAGACGCCAAGACCACCCGGCCGACCATTCCGACGGAGAAGGAGGCCACCACCACCATGCCGGGGGCAGATGCTACCTAGGCCCAGATCACGGACAAGGCCCGGGTCGTCTGGGCGCCGGTGTCGAGGCCAACGGACGGGCATATCCTAGCTAGGCCCAGATCCCCGCCGCCTCCTGCCGAGGATCACCGGTCGTCGCTCGCCGCAACACCACCGCCAAACTAGCCGGGACGAACGCCGTCGCCTTCCCGCCAGATCGCGATGAGGGACGTCGCCGCCGCCGCCACGCCCCCAGGTCTTTGCCTGGCGACGATCCGGACGACGCCAGCATGGAGGAGAGACCACATGAGGGAGGGCTCGGCGGGGAGAGGAGGCCGCCCGGCGCCGCCACGCGGGTGCCGGAGGAGGAGGGGTCACGTTCGGGAGGGGATTCCCTTAAAACACCTGGACTCATGCATGCGCGTTGTGTCCGGACACACGCCTCCGTGCCGGAGCCGAAAATCGCGCGCTGCCGCCTGCAAAGGGAAGTCGCGCCAAAGCCAGAACCCGTGTTGCCACTGGCCCCCCGTTTGGTGCTCTTCGTCTCCGCCTTTTAGCTACAACAGTCGGCTTTTGATTGAGTAGTGCAGATGGTCTCCCGCACAGTGCTGGACCTAGCGCAGATGGTCTTACTCTCTCCGCATGAATTTTTTCTCTATCTTCCACTAGGCCTCTACACCAGTGCACTTGCATCTAGAGAGATAGTGCAGTTAGTTAGTGTACAAAACTTTTGAGAATGCAGATGATTTTCTGTCTTTCATTATGCCTGCAGTAGTGGCGGTTTTCCGTGTTATCCGGGAGTGGGATATTTGTTTTTTACTTCTTGAAATTGTTTCTATGAACGGTGGAAAGAAGCCTTGCAAAAATCGTCAGTAATAAACTAACAGAACTATAGATATTTCACAAGTACATTCTCTTTTCAGGTACAGCAAGTACAACCAAGGACGCGGGGCAGTACAACCTCTCTGTCAAGGAAAGTGCAGTCGTTCTCTTTTCAGGTACAGCAAGTAAATCTTCGTCTCCTAGGACATGTTGTGGGATGCCTCTACCTGCCGTGCTCCACTGGCTTCTCCAGTTGCACGAGGACTAGTTGAACTGCTAACACGTACGCGAAGTTTCTGCTCCTCTTTTTTTTTTTTAACAACGGAGTGCCCAGAAAACCTCATAAGAAAATAAAAATACACATGGGTCCCTGACATTTGTAGAAAGGACCTTGCTAAAAGAATTGGAGTAACAATCCAGCCCTTCCTCTTCCCCACTGCGGAGCAAGGAGCTCAGGCCACTGCAGCCATGAACGGAGACGGGGACTACGGCACTTGCCTCCGGCCCGGCAACGCGCCCAGTGTACGAGCTCAAAAAGGACCTCCTAATGGAGGTTGAAGAGTCGCCGGAGCATACCGGCATGAAGAAGGCCTTCTTGGCCAAAGATTTCGGCGTCTTCTTGGACGCAGAAGAGCAGCTCCATGAAGAACATGTTCCACAACTCCAGATCCGCCCCCACTGAGCCTCGACCCTGACGAGAGCTCGCCACATCTCCACCTTGGAGCACAAGAAGAAGCGAGCAATGAGGTAACCAGTGAGCAGAGACGGAGAAGGTAGGCTAGCACCGCGCCTTGAATAGCGTCTCGCCGTCGGGCCCAACGAACCTGCCACGGACATGGGGAGGTGAGAGAAGAAGATGGTGGTGATGACGAACCAGTACATGGACCTTATTAGATGGGCGAGTGGTGGTCTTCCCAGCCGCTGCCTTCGTCTCTCTCCATGAGAGCGCCATGGGAAGGAAGAGAACCACATCGGCGGGGAAGGTCCAAATCCACCAGCTCGAAGCACCCAGAGCGGACCTTATTTAGAGGGATGCGAGCGCCTTCCGCATCCTTCCGCCTCGCCGCTTGCCACCAGCGCAAGGAAGAGGGAGGGGGCCGACATAGGACGCGGTGGTTCCGGCCGCCGAGAACCACCAACCTACCCTCAGACTCCACTGCGGGAAACTCGGGATTCACCCAAAATCTAAATCTAAAACTAAAACTACTGCTAGGGGGGGGAGAGCCAGCCTCCGGATCCATCCTTTGCGTGACGGGCTCTGAGGAGAGAGGAGGAGAGGGCGGCGGTGTGGAAGTCGACTCTCAAGGTCTGGAAGTTTCTGCTCCTCTACTATAGTTTTAGAGTTGTTCTGCTTAGTTCCGACGCAGCCTCAACCTAATACCAAAGAATATAACCATATATTAAAGCGCGTGAACTTTACAGCCTATTATCAAGCCAAATCAGTGATTTAGTGTAGATAGATCTCACGTATCTATAGTAACTCGAATCTACGGTGCCGTCATTTTCTCCCGTCTGGTTTATTTTTGGCTGTTGTTCGTGCGATATCTCGCTAGGCGGTTGAGACGTTTCCGGAAGGCTGACGTGCGCCTTATCTTCTTCCGGCCCCGACGCCACGCACGCCACCTCCTGCCTCTCCCGCCTCCCCGTGCGCCGCCTCCTCCACTCCCGGCTCAAGAACGCCGCCGCACGCCGCAATAAAAAACACGCTGCCTTCCTCCATCGTGTGAGCCGTGCACCTCCCGAAGACGACGACCGCGACGGTATCGATGGCAGCTGGCTGCGCCGTCCGCTCCTCCTCAACCGCATGCTCGCCTCCACACTCCCTCCCCCACCCGCCTCCTCCACTCCTGCCTCTGTAGGCGCCCTCGCCGCTGCCAGGGCTTTCAGCGCGTGTTTGAGGACGGCTCCGATGAGTGTGCGAAGGCTATGGGCGATTTTCGAAGTTATGCTCAGGCTCGAGCCTACCCTTTGTTTTTGCGAAAAAATATCAATCTATTATCCATGGATTGGAGCTTTCTTTGTGCGTGTGTTCAACATGAAGAAGAAGAGGTGGCAAGGGCACAGATCACACGCTGAACTCCCCTCCTACTACAAATCAATGAACTGAACCTGTGACTGCAGCAGGATACATCCACGCTTGCTAGCAGCGGCCGGAGATCAGGGCCTCATGGATGGGCATCTACCAGTTTCTTAATCATTGTTGCAGTCGGACCGCAGAGAATTGAACACACCGGCCAACGCCCGATCAGGTAGCTCACTAAAAGTCTATGAATTGATTTTCTTGCAATTAGTTGTTTATTTATGGAGGTCCTGATGTGAAGTCATCGATACTCTTGACTCCTTGATTCTAACAATGTCCAGGTATACGTTACACTTTGAGATTTAGAGATGAGCCTTCATACTATAAGTTGTCCTGAGTCGACTTCTACTTCTCCTTAAATCCTCTAGGGCAATGTGCATGCGGTGTTTTCCATTGGTAATCATTTCTTGCTTTCTAGAAGTAGAAGGGGGATTTTGTGCTCCGTGCTTTTTACATGCATCTCATTTTATTGTTGCTCGCCTAGGTTTTAGGTAGACAAGAATTAAAGTGATTTGTCTGTCTAATGCAATTGATTGACTGGTTAGGCATTTTTTGAATTAACAATACATAGCCGCCATGTTCATTTTTCTATGTATATACAGATATACTTGGCTACATATATCAGGTGGTGTAGGGAGTGGGAAGGAGATTGTTATATTCCGATTCTTTATTTGGCATTGAAAATTTGTCCTTCCAATAGATGTACGGTTAGATGCCTAGCCGATTATTTTACATCCCACTATTTGTTTACCTATTCTGCTACGAACTAACGAATACAATATTTTATCCCTGATTTGGTATTTTTGTTAACTGAAGCTTGGTCTTAGCTTTTTGCCCGCAAATGTATTTTATGATGTCGTTGATACGGTAAAGACTTTAAGCATTTTGTGCATAAAATCTATGACAATGAACGAATATTATATAATAATTATCATTGACCCTGTCAGCACACCCTTATGTAAATTGCGTTCACTTATCATGTTCTACATTATATTTGAAATGCCATGTTTCCCTTTCAGCATTGGACACTGTTGAATTATGTTCTGCTGCTGATATTGCTGAAGCTTTGACTTGCTTGCAGGGTTCGAAACAAATTACGACGACCTATAATGCATCGGTGCAGATTGAATCTGACTCTCGGCACCTTATCAATGAACTATGTGTGGCAAATTCCTCCAGGTCCGCTATCCCTGACATTGTCAAGGACATCAAAGCCGTGAGTGAGCGCTTTCTATGTATGGTTTTCCAGAAGACTCCTAGAGACTCAAATTTCCTGGCTCATGAGCTAGATCAGTCCAGATGTAGTGTGTGAGGCTCAGGTATTTTGTATTGGTCTGTTCCAGCCTACGTGTTAGATATTGCGATGCGATGCGTGTTTGCAACCAAATTGTGTTACCTAATTAATACAACCCAAGTTCAAACAAAGAAAGTGGCAAGTCCTTTGTTGCTTAAATCCGAGTTCGCTTATTATCTTATTTCTAATATAGATGGCACTTCTATACCAGCTACTGACATGCTGAGCGTCAACGATGCTTTTAATTTTGCTTCAGAGCTTTTGTTACCCACAGAGAGTAATCTTCCTTTGGACAGTGAGAAATTTTTCGAAATAATATCGAGTCAGGAAAACAAGGCCTTTTGTCTACATCAGACTACTTGAAATGTGTTGAGGTAAGTGATTTTTCTTCTAATTATTCTCTCTATATTTCTATTGGAATGCAAGTTCCGCACTACATTATTCTATCTAGGATATTTCTGATTTTTTTAATCGGTCCACTGTAATTCATTCACATATGTTATCTCATTTAATATTATTTTGCAGAATAACTCCCACATCACACTCTCTTCTTTATGGGTTTCTGCTGTCATCTGGATCAAAGCTACTATGCAAGCTTAACCCAAACATTTTAACAATAATGGCTACAATGGAAAGAGAACATGCAAAACATTTAGTTCCATGCTTATTTTAAGAATTTCTACTTTGGCGCCTTCTATGTACATAAATATTGTTCAGCATCTTGAATCAAGAATTCTCTATGGATGTTGCCGATTTATTGTGTTTTCTTGGTTGCTTTCTTGGTATGGGCTCTTAGAGCGCTTTTCTTTGTTCATTATATTTTCTTTACCTCTTCAAGTAGCTTAATTTTCTTATATATATATTTGGTATATCGCATGGCAGGCTTGATTTCTTGGATCAGTCTACGCCCCTACTAACAAGTTCAAGAAAGGAGCACTAAATTCAAAGATCAAGGTTCTTCTTTGATTCTCATACTGTACACAGGTTAGGAAGGCCTTCGGTTTTTTCCTAGTGTCTATTTTTGATCAATATTTTTGCTCACCTATGAAGGAAGGAGAATTTCTTAGCCTTAAGTGGGTATTGTAGACTGTGGTACATCTGATATATTCCTCGAAGCTTTGCTTCCCCGTATATCTATGATGCATAGGAAAACTGAGAGTTGTTATGTGAGTTGTTTATCAGGCACAACCGATATAAGATAACCAGTTGTGTTTGTAGAAGGATAATATGTTCCTCAACTCGACAATGTTCTGACTGATTCTTTTTGTGAAAAAAAACTCTTTAACTCAGAGTATTTTGGTTACTGGCTTTCAGCCTGCACTCCCCTTAAATGTATAACTGTTTATTTCGTTTTCTGTTCCAAATGAATATGTATGTGTTGCTGTTGATTTAGAGGTTCAAATCCAAGTCTTCTCTGGTTTATTCACATCTCTGTCTTTGCACTCTATGAATGCTGAAGTAAACCGTTTCAAGAGAAGGATCAAAAGATACACTACCTTATTGACTCTTAGCATATATTTGCATGTGGCTTCATTTCTTTCGATGAATGTTCATATACAGATATGTTGATTAAGTTTTTCTATGACATGATTGGTTGGTTAGGCATGTCTGTCGTTGACAATTGCATATTGATCCTCACTTTGAGCCCATTATTGTACCGTGTTGCCATGGATGCTAGGAACATGAGCAACTACGTTCAGGCTTTCTCGATTTGGTAAGTTATCACAGTTCTAAACTTTCGGTGATGACAATTGTCTCGCTTTCAATGAAGTAGAGAGAAGAGATGGATATTAAGGCATTGCTTGCTATATGGTAAGTTATTATAGTTCTAAACTTTTAGTGATGACAGTTGTCTCGCTTTTAATGAAGGAGAGAGAAGAGACGGATGTTAAGGCATTGCTTGCGATATGGCTGGTGGCAGAAAAAGATTTATCAGTTTGCTAATTAATGTTCAAAAATGTAGTTCCAAATGATAAGTGTTATACTACTCTAAAACAGTTCACACTGAATCATGCATTTCTTATTTGTAGATGTCAAATGTTTGATCTGGAGATTTAATGCCAGTGGAGGACGGCATTATTATAGTATACTCTGCAGTTCTTTATTAATATATAATATATTAACTGGTTCTTTATTACACGCATTGGCAAGCACCTTCTAATCTGTCCCAACTGAGTCATATAGTATTCCATACACACAAATCATAAACGTCACGGGCGCGGCGTGTCGCCGCGGCTATTTCTCTAGTAGAGGAGATATAGGCCATGGTAAAGCGACAAGAGAGGATAAGGATAGTAAGCGAGCAGTCTTTTTCTTTTGCGGAAACTATTGTGTTCAGAAGTACACTGACAGTGAGAGAACAAGTGCGTGTAAAAAGAACTAAGGTGCAGACACCCCGATGGAAAAACAATACATGTAAACAACAACGAGCAGTACAGTGCTAATCTCTCATTTGTATTCATTTCATGTGTATTGTAGCATCCTAATTGTCTAACAATTGCAATGCTACTTGGTCTAGTAATATAATGGCTACTTCAAATATATAATTAGTTGCATCATTATTATATCATGCTCATGTCATCATGTCTCCTTGCATTTGAGCATCATATAAAATCCTTTTGATTTGGTTCTTCTCTCATATGTATTATTAATTGTAGTTGCCTCTTGATATCGTATTTGGATATTGATATATTGTTTAAATGTCCAAGTTGAGTTGGAGGCATATCTCTTATTAACTCCACCACCTTTCTTTCACCACCTTATAATTCCACCATCCAACTAAATGTGAGCTTTGCACTTTATTGGGTCTTACCTCTAGCTCATGTGGGTTGGGATGAATCCAATTCTTTTCCACATGCTCTCATCTTAGCATCATATTGTTTTCACATTATTGATATATGGGAGCCACATGGCCACTTTTGCATGCCTTGTGTGTGGAACCTTTTTCTAGCTTCCATATGTGTTGTTTTGGGGTTATTTTCATGCTTGGATATTTTTGGGCTTACTAAATACCTAGTGGCACATACACACTAGCATGTCCCATTTTTATTCAAATATGGTCATCACCAACTACTCCACATGGAGCATCCTTTTAATTTTTTTTGCTTGGCTTTTATTTCAATTTTGGGAATGCATAATAATAATGCCATGAAATAATATTGTTTTCACAAGAATCAGCATGTCAATAAATATTTTGCATGGGCCATGCAAGTACCACCTTTTGCGTGTCATTTGGATTTTATTTGAATTTTGAGTGGATCATCTCTATCTCTATCCCTTCTTTTGGCTTGATCTATTTTGATCTTGCTTAAACCCTATCACCACATCCCTCTCTTTTTCTTGTCTTGATCTTGTTGGAGCTTGTCATGTTCTAGCTTGGTCTTGTCAAAAGAAAGCCACTCCATCTATCTCTCCCTAAAACTCTAAACCATGCCACTCATATCACCTACCCCATCATCACCATCCCCCCCTCTCTCTCTCTCTTTGTGGTCTCCTTACCACCACCTTGTGCTCATCTACAAAACCACCTCTCCACCCCTTTATCTAACCTCTCTCTCTAAACCTAGCTAAACCCTAAACCTAACCCATGATCTACCCTATCCCTCCAAACCCTAACCCGAGTCCTCTCTAACCCTAGACCGAGCCCATGCTATCTATACCCCCTCTCTCTCGGCCTCTCTCTTCTCTCTCTTCTTTGGCCCCACGACCACGGCCCCACCCGGCCTCTCTCCCTCCCCTTTCTTTGGCTACAAGACAAAGAGGAGAAAGAGGGAGCCCGATCACCCTCCTCCTTTGTGCCAAAGCCACCACCACCCCATGTGCCTCTCTCCTCTCTCCCTTATCTCCCCAACCACCCCAGCTCACCTTATCCCTCTCAGGTCGGATCTGGGAGGCACCCAGGTCCTCCTCTACCTCCCTTCTTCCTCCCCAAGCCATGCAAGCTTTCCATCATGCCCTAAACCCTAGCTACTTCGGCCTTGATCTCGTCTGCACTTGCTTGCTCCCCAAGGCGATCCAGAGCACCAGGACCCTCTGTCTCCTCCACATCGCCTGCCCGACCACGCCTCCCGAAGCCCTCGGCTCCCGGACATGCCGCAACCACTGAGCCAAGCTCATGAGCCCTGCCTCTGCTCCGACCGAGCCACCTCCAGGCTCCGTGACCACACCGACGAGTCCTCAGGTGAGCACATCAATCTCTGGACATCATCTTCTCCCCTCTCCTTGCATCGCCGCCGTCTGTCGAAGGCTACTGCTGCTGTGTCAGCGCTTCAGCAGCAGCTTTGCAGCCTTTGCCCGCTGTTCTCCACGTGCAGGCTTGCACCCTCCTCCGAGGTTGCTGCGAACGAAACTTGTAGGCCGATGTCCCTCTTCATCTTCGTTTTTACGCTTTTCTTTTCTCCCAATGATTCGCCGCCACCGTCGACGGAGTAGCGGATCCGCGCCGTCGTGGTCGGATTCGTCAAGAATGAAGCAATGGCCGCTTTGCACTTGCCCCCGCCTTTTTCTCCCGCCTCAACCCGAAGCCCCGGAAGCCCCAGTTAGCCAGCCTTTGGTTTTTCTAAAAACACCCCCGGAAAATCCAGACCGGCACGGACTAGTCCCCCGCGCGCCTGGGATTGCCCACGTGTCACTGGCGCTGGCTGCCAAGGCATCGCCACTGAGGCCCACCTGTAAACCTCTGCGGCTAGAGTAGCTTGCGGTGAGAAAAGCCCTTGCGCGCCGTGAACGCCTAGTCAGCAGTTGGTCCCACCTGGCTGTGACTCGGGCTAGGTTCCTCTGGGTATAAAAAGGTTTTCTCTCTGTCTGTTTAAATTTAAACCTTTTCAAATTAATTTCAAAATTCAAATTTAAATCTGTTTTAAATATCTTTTAAAATATAAATCCAAATAATACAAATGATATATGTTTTCAAATCAGAAAAATGTGAGGAATTCAAATATGCCATTCAAAATATATTTTGAACACTTAAAATTCCAAGTTGAGTAAAATTACAACAAAATGCCCTATTACCTTAATTAATTAATAACTTTTGTTTTATAACTCCAAATTTAACAAATGATATGTCTAAAATGATTAGCTCGACGAGACCTTTCTGTTTATGCAATCCTTTATCTGGTTTGCAGCATGCATCATATAAATATAATGGATACAGCAACTTAATTGAGGTTAAATTGTGGTCAAAACTCAATAAAATGATTATTCTTGTATGCCACACCTCACCCATGCCATGCTACTTTAATGCCATGCAAATTGTGCATCATTCATCATGGCATGATTTTTTGCTTGTCGCATTTATTCATATGCTTGTGCACTTTATTTATGCTGGCCCTTGTTTGTTTGGTTGTGCTTCCAATAGACGCTGAGCAGGGGATATACCAAGAGAACCAGGAGCACTACCCAGATCCTTCTCTTGATTCAACTGAGCTGCCAGGCAAGCACTACCACATGCTTGCATACATATAGTACCTATTGCCTCTTCCTTATTCTTGCATCATTGAGTCGCGATTGCATTAATCTGAATCCCAAGTATCGCATAGCCTTTACTTTTAAACCCCACCGAAGCTTGTTCCTCCATCCCATGAGCCATTACTACAGGAGTTGTTTGAGCCATGCGAGTCGTAGAACAGCATGTGTAGGGTATGTGAGTGTCTGCTGGATAACGAGGTACCTATACAACTTAATCTGAGTAGTAATGGGACAACTAATGAAAGTGGCATCGGTGAGCCATATTCGCTATTTGGGTTTTGCAGGCTCACTTGTGTCCCGTAGGACCCCGAGTACTTGATTCCTGTTCCTTGAATATTCGCGCTATCCACATCCGGGAGGCTTATGAACCCCCGAGCCGAGCTTGATTCATTCTTATTTCTTGGGGCCACAAACTAGTTTGAGGTTTTATTTACTATCCTGTACTTATGCCATGCTTTCGCTTTAATTTAAATTGTGCGAGGTAACGCATGTCTCGCTTAGGGCCGTGACCCGTTTTCGCTGTATCGACAAGCCCAGTCACACTTTCGGGTTCCCAGTCGTTTACAACCGGCTCCACAAACCTTGAGGCCGTCTCGGAGTCAGCTAACTTCGTTGCGGGTAGCTCAATGGGGTGGCCCCCTGAAATATTTCTGAATCCTGTGATCGCTTTGTCGTGAATGCCTCGTTGGGTTTTGATTTGGTTTTTCCGAGGTTGATCGAGTGTGTGTTGCTATTTGTGCACCCTGCAGGTAAAACTTTCAAAGCCGTGTCCGCGTTATGGACGACTTGGAGCACAGTTTCGATCATAGACAAGAATAACTAAAGTACCGCTTTTAATTTGACTAAGTACCGACTAGTAAATAGTGCAACACTCATGGAATGGATAATAAAACCGCCAACGGATGGGGGTTGTTCGTCCGCTTCCTCGCTTGGCGAGGAGGAGGATGGATCTGTGGATATTACCGTTATAACTGTTGTTATTAATTCCCGGACATCCGTCTATCTCTGGTTAGGCGGATGGTTAGCGAGTATCTATAGAATTGCTAGGGTTTATCTTTTGCTGCAATTGCGTCACCCCAGGTTGTGTCCCCTTTAGAGGCATAAAGACTTGCTGAGTACCCCTAGGGTCTCACACGATAAATTATTGGTTCAGATGAACAGTACCTCGCAAGATGGATCTGGGTGGAAGAGAGACGATGTGGGCAACGATCATTCGTGTAGAGATTCGGGAACGGGGATCCGTGAGATCTGTAGGGGGCGGATACGCTTATTTATGGGGCATCTTATGCCGCTTTGCTTCTTATCCGTACTCGGATCTTGTTTTCCGCTTCCGCTTGATACTCTGATGTTTGATGTATGAGGAGATATCCTAAACTATTATATCTATCTAGGATATTTGGATCTTGCCGTATATGCTGCAATATTTCCTTTCTTTTTAGATGGAATGGCTCTGATGTACTGTTGTATGGTGGCTTGCATACATACTCATTTGTGTATGTAGTTGATCCCTTCGCCTGCCGATTACGCCGCCCGTTCTTGTCCCGATGTTTAGAAATGGTTGGGACGGCCGAAAGGTCTACCTGTGAGTGGCATTTGGGCCCCACCGTACTATTTCAACCATTTCTGCTCATCCAGGCTTGTAACTAGGAGCGTAATTCACCGAGGTAGTTACATGTATGCACACGCTGGTGTATCTTCGCATGTCCACGAATACGTATGTTGGTTAACGTGATTGTTGGAGAGAACGATGCGTGGAGATAGCATCGGTTGCATGTTAAACATATATCACGAGGCAAAGCATCGAGATAGAGTTTGTTACATATGAGAAGAAATAAAACAAGAGGGAGTCCTGGTGGAGTACTACTCCATACAGGTTACATTATTTTGTCTAACACTCCCCCTTAATCTAAAGCTTGGAAAGATTTAGATTACACATGAATTCATTTAACTTTTTGGAACAAAGTGGTTTGGTAAAACCATCGGCAATCTGGTCCTTGCTGGAGATGAACCTGACATCAAGTTGTTTTCTAGCAACTCGCTCTTGTACAAAATAGAAATCAATCTCAGTGTGTTTAGTCCGAGCATGAAACACTAGATTTGCGGACAGGAAAGTAGCACTAAGATTATCACACCAGAGAGTGGGTTTTTCTTGAAGTGTAACACCCAATTCTCTAACAAGAGCCTCAACCCAGATCAGTTCAGCTGTAGCATTTGCAAGAGATTTACACTCAGCCTCAGTACTAGAACGGGAGACAATTGGCCGTTTCCTAGCACTCCATGATATAAGATTAGAACCAAAGAAAATAGCAAAACCTCATGTAGAGTGTCTATCATCCAAATCTCCAGCCCAGTTAGCATCTGAATAAGCACTCAAAAGTGTAGAAGGAGATCGACAAAAAGTGAGTCCAACTGTGCGTGTAGCATGAATATACCTCAATATCCTTTTTACCGCTGTCCAATGAGTGGTAGTAGGAGCATGAAGAAACTGGCATACCTTACTAACTGAAAAACATACATCATGTCGTGTTAATGTTAAGTAATGAAGAGCTCCTACAATAGTCCTGTAATGTGTGTGCTATCTTCAGGACCAAGTGGAACTCCATCCTTCAGTGATAAGGTATCAGTAGTAGACAGAGGTGTAGGACAGGTTGTGCAATCCTTCATACCAACACGTTTCAGAAGGTCTGTAGCATATTTCTCTTGATTCAAGAGTAGCCCATTTTGCTGTATGTGAACTTCAAGACCAACAAAATAATGAAGATCTCCAAGATCCTTGAGAGCAAACTCATGACTCAAATTCTTGAGAAGAGATATTATTGCAGCATCAGAGGATCTTGTAACAATGATATCATCAACATAAATAAGAAGAAATATCAGAATGCCTGAATGATTGAATAGAAACAAAGATGTATCTCCCTTGGAAGGTATGAAACCAAGGGTATGAAGCTTAGCACTGAGTCGTGAGTACCATGTCCTGGGTGCCTGTTTCAGTCCATAAAGAGCTTTGTCAAGTTTGCAAATAAAATTTGGAGTAGCGGAAGACTCAAAACCAGGTGGCTGTCTCATGTAAACCTCCTCTTCCAGAACACCGTGTAAGAACACGTTCTTGACATCTAGCTGCCTTAAACTCCAACCTTTTGAAACAAATATGGATAGAACAAGTCTGATTGTAGCAATTTGAACAACAGGACTAAATGTATCCTCATAGTCTATTCCATACCTTTGTTTAAAACCTTTTGCAACAAGACGAGCTTTATATCTTTCAATTGTACCATCAGCATTTTTCTTGATGCGATAAACCCATTTGCAATCGATGACATTCCTTTTTGAGCCAGGTGGAACAAGGTTCCATGTGTGGTTTTTCATAAGAGCATCATATTCTTCTTGCATAGCATGTCGCCAATTTGCATCAACTAAGGCTTCCTTTAAATTTTCAGGTTCTCCTGTAGATGTTAACAAAGCCCAATGAATTGTGCCATCAGTACAAATTTTTGGTTGTTTTATACTTTTTTGTATACGTGTACATGGTTCGGCGGCAGGAGATGACGCAATTTCACTCGCCACAGAAGATCCTAAAGAAGTTTCACTCGCCACAAAAGATCCTGAAGAAAATCCTTCCTGATCCTGGCTTCCCGCATCATTTTCTGCGCGGTACGGAGATGTGCCAGGCGATCCTGGCGAAGCAGCCCTGCCTCCCCCAGTCCGTGTTGGGGATGGCATGGACTGACATAGCGTGGGCCCGGACCCGGGCCAGTGGCCATGTGATGGAGGGGACCGGGGCGACCCTGATGGCGAGGTGGAGCTCTCCTCGTGGCTGCGCGGAGAAAAAGGCGTCAGGGGCCCGGACGACTCGCGCGACGCGGTTTCTGCGCGGTCTGCGCTTTCTGCGTCAGAGGGAGACGTGCCAGGGGCGGACGAGGTGGACGTGGCAGAGCTGGATTGGCGCGGTCCCGAACACGCAGGAGATGTTGCGGCAGACGCGAGAGACGGGCGATCCGAGGAAGATTTTGGGGACGGATCGTCCTCGAGACCCGCATTTTCTTGTCCTGTAGCAGCAGTTTCTTCAGTATCATTATTGGATGAGGAAGTATCAGAATTTTCGTCAGAATTCGGCTCAGATTCTTCAGAAGAGCTCGGAGAGGCCCTTTGCACTGTTACCTGAGAATCATCAACAATAGGTACAATTGGAAAATATTGGTCATTAGCATGCACCCCCGTATGTGTGTCGCCCGAGGAGAAAGTTTCAGGAGGAAGTAAGAGGAGTTCTTCACGAAGGCGACGACCGACATTGGGATGAAGTTCAGCAAAGGGAAAGACATTTTCATCGAACACAATATCTCTTGACACATAGACACGGCCAGTAGAAACATCGAGACACTTGACCCCTTTGTGAAGTGGACTGTACCCAAGAAAAACACATCGTTTCAAACGGAAAGATAATTTGTTTTTGTTGTAGGGTCGTAAGGTGGGCCAACAAGCACAACCAAAAACACGAAGGGAGTCATAGTTGGGTTTAGTGTGAAGAAGCATTTCTGTAGGAGTTTCAAAATTGAGCACCTTGGATGGAATAAGATTTATGAGAAAGGTGGCTGTAAGAAAGGCATCATCCCAATACTTTAATGGCATAGAGACATTGGGAAGTAAGGCAAGACCAACCTCAACAATATGACAGTGTTTGCGTTTAGTAGAGCCATTTTGTTGGTGAGCATGAGGACATGAAACATGATGAGTAATGCCCACTTTTTGGAAGAAACCGTTAAGTTTTACATACTCACCCCCAATCAGTTTGCATAGTAATAATTTTCCTACCAAACTTGCGCTCAACATATTGCTGAAAATTAAGGAACACTTGATAAACCTCAGAGTGATTTTTGAGGAGATATATCCAAGTAAATTTACTGAAGTCATCAATGAAGCTTACATAGTATGCATGTTTTCCTAAAGACATAGGAGCTGGATCCCAAACATCAGAAAACACTTGTTCCAAAGGAACAGTGGACACACTAGTGGAAACATGATAGGGCAACTGATGAATCTTAGCCTGTTGGCAAGGATCACATATATAAGGAGTTATTTCTGGGGTATAAGGGAGATTGTTTTTCCTAAGAACTTGTTGAACAATAAATGTAGATGGATGCCCTAGAAGACAATGCCATGTAGAGGATGAAGGCTTGATGGTGATCAACGCATGCTTGGAATAATTCGATGACACGTGAACTAGAGGGTAGAGACCATCATGACAGGGACCTTTAAACATTATTTGCCGCGTTGCCTTGTCCTTAATGAAAAAAAAGAATGGGTGAATCTCAATAAAGGCATTGTTTTCTAGAGTTATTTTATGAGCAGAAAGTAAGTTTATGGAAGAGCTAGGAACATGAAGAATATTACGAACTTGAAGAGAAGTATGTGGGGTGTGCAAAACTGAATGACCAATATTAGCAATTTCCATACCTTGTCCACTAGCATTGTGAATTTGATCCTGGCCTTAATATGGTTCATGAACTTGGAGCTTATTCAACTGTCATGCAACATGATTAGTGGCTCCTGTATCCAGCGCCAGTTGGTGTTCATGCCATAAGCACCATAGGCGCCCTTTTGTTCATGAGGGGCATTATCATCATGGTCATCTCCATAGCGCCACCAGCACTCATTAGCACGATGTCCTTCCTTCTTGCAAATCTGACAAAACACACCAGGTTGCCAAGGACTTGCAACACGATCAGGGCGCCCACGGCCCTTAACTCACCCCCCTTTGGGCGCCGATCCTGATGCCCCTGAGTAGGATGGCCGTGAGGTTGTGGTGGTGGAGTGTTGGGCGGACGGTTTGGGGGTGGCTGGTAATATTGGATGGGTTGTTGGTAGGGTGTAGGATAGGCATATGGTGAAGTGGGGTATGTGTGCTGGAAATTTGGTGGTGGTGCGGCATGATATGAGGCAGGGGCATGTGGAGGTTGGGTAGTAGCATGGTATGGGGGTGGTGGTGTAGGGAAGATGGGAGGCTGAGGGTATGGTGTGACGGTGGGTGTAGGGAAGACGGAAGACTGACAGTATGGTGTGGTGGGGAAGAGTGTGCGGTGCGGTGCAGCATTAATGGAGGAAGTGAAAGTGCCGGTGTTTTGACCCGTTGCAACCAGCATGTTTTTACGAGACTCATAGGATAAAAGCTACGAGCACATATCACCTACGGTGGTGGCAGGATTTGCATTAATGGAGGCAACAAGGGGGGTGTAGGTACCATCAAGACCATTGAGGATCTAGTCCTTGAGTTCGTCATCATAAACTGGCTTCCCCGCAGCAGCAAGTTCGGAGGCGAAACCTTTCATGTTGGTGAGATATTGAGAGGCGGTCATGTCGAGCTTCCTTGTGTTGGTGAGACGTCCGCGGAGAGTGGACACTCGAGACTTGGATTGCGTGGAGAAGAGCTCAAGGATAGCATCCCACACATCCTTGGCATGGACAAGGCCATACACATGAGAGAGTAGATCATCGCCAAGAGAGTTGATGAGGAAGCTCACCACCGCCTGATCCTTGGTGACCCAGACGTCATAATCTGGATTAGGGATGGTGATCTTCTTGTGCTCGGCATCTTCAACTTCGATGGTCTGGGCCGGCTCCTTCACAGTGCCATCCAGGTACCCAAGAACCCGGGCACCCGCGCAGGGAGGGCATAACCTGCATCTGCCATGAGAGGAAGTTGTCGTGGGTGAGCTTCGTTGGCGGTGGAGATCCGATGGTGGCCGAAGGAGTTGTTGATGTCGACATAAACAGAAGGTTGTAGAGGCCGTATTGTGTCTAGGTTGTGGGGAGGGAGGGTGTTTGTAGATCGTTTGTGGAGGAGAAAAAACCTTGGGAATTGGTAGAGGGAACCTGGATCTATGGGGAGGGGAGATTTTTGGATTTTTTGTGTGTGGGAGAAGGGCCGGCGACGGTGGAGAAGGGGAGCTCTGGCGGCGGCGCTAGAAGGGAAGAGAAGGGGCTCTCGATACCATGTTGGTTAACGTGATTTTTGGAGAGAACGATGTGTGGAGATAGCATCGGTTGCATGTTGAATATATATCACGAGGCAAAGCATCGAATAGAGTTTGTTACATATGAGAAGAGATAAAACAAGAGGGAGTCCTGGTGGAGTACTACTCCATACAGGTTACATTATTTTGTCTAACAACGTATATGGGGTGTTTAATTTTTATTTGAGACGTGAGATGCTTGATTTGCAGAATTCACTAACATAAGTGTGACGAAAAAATATAAAAAGAATCTGGTAGTGCAACTTTCCGTATTTAGTCGGTGCACATTCTCGTATTGGCACTGTACCGTTTTTAAGATTTCCTTTATTTTTTCTAGCAATATAGTTATTTACTAATTATTAGTTGTAATATCCCAAAAATATTAAGCAAGATTATCAAGTTCCAGTCATCCAAGTTTAGGGTTAACAAAAACTTTTATTATTAAAATCAATATGAATGCATGTGTGTGTGTGATTAATGCATGAATGCTTGCAATGCCATGTTTGATTGCTATGAATGATAAGGATTGGTTTAAAGATAAAAACAATAGCATCTATATCATTTTCAAGCCATT
Organism: Avena insularis; assembly: GCA_023614405.1. NCBI lineage: Eukaryota > Viridiplantae > Streptophyta > Magnoliopsida > Poales > Poaceae > Avena > Avena insularis. The sequence continues at coordinate 171,026,177 of CM042689.1, forward strand.
TCAAATGAAGAGAAAATCAAATATAAGAAATATGAGCAAATGGTCATTTGGCCAAACTTGTTCACTAGACTACTTTTGGTGTTCCTAGTCCAAGATTTCTAACAGAAACACATCCATTATTTTCACCCCCTGCTAGGCCAAGTAAAAGTGAACCCAAGCCCACTTTACAAACCAACAGAAACAAATTCCAAATCTAGTTAAAGGACAATTCAAAATTGAATCAAGTGTAGGTACTAAGACGGCCATTTCTCAAAAATCAACAAAATCAATTCACTTTGTCAAACCCAAGCAACTAGATACTACCAAACATGTGACCAGAGCACTCACCAAAATTCAGCCAAAAATTCAAATTTAAATTTCATGCGGCCATTTTATCAAACACTTGGTGAGCACAGTAACAACTGCTTAACTATCATTGTTCTTGATCAATGCCTTGTATAATTCTTGTCCCCAATTCACTCCCCTTGTCACCCCTAGCACCCAACAATGCATTGAAGCAGCTACCCCTCTACCCTTTGCACCAATGCCATGCTGCCTGAAGCTCACTTGCCGGCCGACCATGGACAACAGGCAGGAGGAAGCGCTGCGCCTGTCCATGATGTCTAGGAGGCAGGCCACCGTCCACCGGCACTCCCTGTCCACCCCTCGAGCTCAGCCAAGCCATGGACCATTGAGGAACGCCGCACCCATTTTCTTTGCGCCATGCCGAGAGCGCGCCAGAGCGCCGCAGCCGACACGCTCGCACACGCCGCGCCTCGCCCTCACCGTGCATAACTGCACGCGCCATGACCCTAGCTACCTCCCAGACATGACCGTTCGCCGCCGCGCGACACGAAGCACATGTATGCCGTCTCGAACACCGCCGTCCCCACACAGAGCATGGACCGTGCGAGACTGTTCTCGACCGCTCCTTGCCGCGCCTTTAAGCATGTGATGATCGCCAGGAGACACCGCACCGTCCTACGCCCTTTGCCATGCTTTTAGATCGCTGTACCGACATCGCCGGAGGAGCCTGACCATGTCGCTCTGCCCCTCTCACCGGTGTATAAATAGAGGCCACCCCAGCCCTCATTCTCCACACCATCTCACTCCCCTCTCTCTTAGAACCACCCCTAACCCTTCCCCGAAGCAAGGCGAGCACTAGCCCGCTGGAATTTCATCGGAGTCCACCGCTGCAGAGGAGGAGAGGAGCCGTTGATTGGATCCACCCCAATAGCCACCGCGACCACCGTTCAAACCGCCGTTGTCGACAACATCGTTCGCACCCATCACCGACCATAGCTGGAGCCCTGCTAAGCCACCGCGTACCCCCACCGTCGCTGTTAGGGTTCGGTCTCGTCGGAGCTGTTCGACGGAGACGACGTACCACAACTGTAGATCCTAGTCTAATCGCACGACCCAGATTGAAACTTACTGCTTCGTTTAGATTGAGCCGCTGACTAACGGGACCCCCTGTCAGCAGCCCGCTACGTGCGCTGTGTAGCTGGGCCGGCCTAGTAACATTCCCGCGCGTAGCCCAGTAATTCAAATATATATTTTCCATTTTATTCAAACCCTAGTTCAGTCAGTGACTTTGAAATTCAATTCAAAGAGATTTACTGAACCAAATGATCTGATTCCAATTTTGCTAAAAAGGTATTGAAATTATCAATCCAAGCCCGTTGGATTCAAACCATTTGAAATTATAGATCACCTATAGTAAAAATAACAAGACATAGACTTTTCCACATTCAAACATTTTTCAAAAATCAATCATAAATGCTTTTGAGTTGATTCCAACTCTCAAAAATCACATTTGACAAGATCTAACTAAATATGTAAAAATATTTAGGCTTACATGCAGTGATCTTGGACTAGCACTAAAAGAATGCTACATAGGCATTTCTAGTCACTTTAATTGTATAAAATAGTAATGTTAAACTTTAAAAAATAGGACCACCACTTTAAATCACATTCCCAAGTATTAGAATATGTGGTGATGACATGTGTCAATATGATCCCATATTTTAATTGGAGAATATTAACTCTTAAGTAGTTTTCAATGAGTATAAATTACTTTTCTAAAATAAAATAAAATAAATAAGACTAGGTCTTTATTTCATGTGATGAGTGTGATGATGCTAGATCATCTAGTGTGAACCTTTGTGTGCCAAATAGAGGTAATTAAGTATTGTTTGGTGATTGTGTGCCTCATATTCATTTATAGACGCTAGTACCAACCAAGGCTACGAGGAGGAGGAGTACTACGAAGAAGAAGAAAACTTCAACCACTGCACCAATCAAGGCAAGCCATCCTAGCAAGCTAACACTTGCAAGTTTATTAACTATGCAAGCCATCCTAGCAAGCTAACACTTGCAAGTTTTTTAACGATGCAAGCCATCCTAGCAAGATACCACTTGAATGTTACCTATGCAAGCCTAACACTACAAGTTAACCTATGCAAGATGCATTAGGCATGCTTTTGTTATGCAACTTTGATTATACCAATCCTAATTTTACTTGCAAGCTTTATTCTTTTTTTCTTTACCAAAGTTTTTATTACTTTTAGTTAGTGCTTTGTGATTTTTGGAAAGATAGTATAGGTAGCATAAAGAGCATAAAACTAGGCCTAAGTAGTTAGAACTAGATGTCATGAAAAGGCATAATTATATTTGAATAGTCACACTTGATTAACACCCCTCATTAGTGATTACCCTCAATTTTAGTGGCTAGTGCTAAGCATAAAAGTTGATCACTTTAGATGGGAATACTTGGTGAAAATGATTATGAAAACCTTGGAATAAGGATTCATTCTATTTAATGTTGGAGATATGCCCAAGAGGCAATAATAAAGTGGTTATTATCATATCTTCATACTTATGATAAATGTTTACATACCATGCTATAATTGTATTAATCGAAAACATTAATACTTGTGTGATTTGTAAACATAAAAGAGTCTCTAGTAAAGCCTCTTGTTAAACTAGCTTGTTGGTTAATATATGATCATGGTTTCCTGATCATGAACATAGAGATGTTATTAACAACAGGGTCATATCATTAGGAGAATGATGTGATGGACATACTCCTATAGATAAGCGTAGCATAAAGATCAAGTCATTTAATATAGTTCATTTGCTATATGCTTTCTGATACATAGTAACCTAATTCCTTCGACCATGAGATAATGCTAATCACCATCACCAGAAGGATGCTTTGATGACATCAAACACCACACCGTAACTGGGTGGCTATAAAGGTGGCATTGAGTGTTCGAAAAGTATGTCTTGAGGCACATGGATCAAGAGTGGGATTTGTCCATCCATATGACGGATAGATATACTCTGGGCCCTCTCGGTGGAATGTCATCCAATTATCTTGCAAGCATGTGACTGGCTCACAAGGGATCACATATCACGGGAACGAGAAAAGAGTACTTATCGGTAACGAGGTTAAACTAGGTATGCAGAGATACTGACGATCAAAACCTCGGATAAGTAAACTATCGTGAGACAAAGGGAAATTGGTATCGTATGTAAGTGGTTCATTCGATCACAAAGTAATCGTAGAAATATGTGGGAGCCATATGAATTTCCAGATTCCTCTATTGGTTATTGATCGGAGAAGTGTCTCGGTCATGTATGCATAATTCACGAACCGTAGGGAGACACACTTAAGGATTCGATGTTGTTGAGTAGTTATGGAATGATGAGTAAGAGACCGAATGTTGTTAGGAGTCTCGAATGGGATCCGGGATATCACGAGGAGATCCGGAATGGTCCGGAGAATAAGATTCATATAAGGAAAGTCCTATTTCGGAGTTGGGGAATGATTCCGGTGTTTTCACCGGGAATGTTCTAGAAGGGTCCGGAAGGTCCGGCACTTCGGAGGGGAAGGGTACATGAATGTGTCACAACAAGTTGGAATGGTTGCATCATGTACTAGGTGTCATCGCTGACCAAAATAAATGGGATAAATCAAATCCTAGTTTGAAAAGTCAAACGCCAATTTGAAAAGCCAAACGACAAGTTTTGCTTGGTGGAGGGAGAGTAGGAAACCTACTTAGGGAGGAAGTCCTACTCCCTCCACCCGCCGGCCAAGGAGGAGGAGTTGGAGGAGGACTCCCTCCTCCCAACCGCGCCTCCCTCCCACCTATAAAAGGAGGGGCAGGGGTGCCCCTCTTCCACACACCTCTCTCCTCTAAACCCTAGCCCTAGCCATGGCCTCCACCAAGTCGCCACGCCTAGGGTTTGCCTAGCCGCCGAGTTGGGGCCCTCCCCTTGCCCTAGCCGCCGGCCTAGCCCTCTCTCCTTGGTGCCTCTAAACCCTAGATCGCCAAGGCCTCTCTCATAGTCCACCATACTCGCTCCGGCTTAAGGCGAAGCCCTACGAGATCTCCCCTCTACTTCCGGTACCACTGTCGTCTTCTTGGGAATCGCGAGGAGAGTGCTACAACCTCTGTTGCCTGCTGGAACAAGGGAGAGGAAGGTCTTCATCGAGTACCGAACGTGTGACCGACTGCGGAAGCGCTTCGGGAACGCAGCGCCAGAAGGATCATCTACACGATCTTGTGATCGGCAAGTGTACGACTACATCACCCACGAGAATCTGCTCTCGTTAACCGCTTTGGATCTTCGAGGGTTAGTATTCTATCGACTCGTTGCTACAATCTAGTAGATAGATCTTGGCTTGATCATAAATTAGATCTTGATTGTGTGTTCATGCGGTAGAAATTTTTTGTTTTCCATGCTACGAACCCCTACAGTGGTATCAGAGCCATGTCTATATGTAGATCTCTTGCACGAGTAGAACACAATGGTCATTGTGGGCGTTGATGTTTTTGTTGTCGATTGCTTCTTGTGTACTTTGCATCTTGCGGGATGGTGGGATGAAGCGGCCTGGGCTTACCTTACATGACATCGTTCATGAGACTTGCTCCACGCTTGACATGCAACTTGTATTGCATAAGTGGCTTTGCGGGTGCCTGTTTCTCCCAACATAGTTAAGATTCAATTTATAATGGGTGATTGACAATACTAGTATCAATGTTGTGGTTCTTGTTCGTAAGTTAGAACGACACTTATTGAAAGCCCCAAACCATGTAAAACATGCAAAGAAAATTAGAGGCGTCTAACTTTGTTTTGCAGGGGTGTGCTGTGATGTGATATGACTATGATTGTGATTATATATGATGTATGCAATGTTCCTTATTGTAAGTTGGCAACCGGCAGGAGCCATATGGTTGTTTTTTTAAATCCGTTAAGTCCTTCGTGACTATTATTCAAGATAGTTGTAATAGTTGATGATGGTGGAAGACAACCATGAAGCGACGCCATTGACCTTGACGCCACACCGGTGATGATGGAGATCATGTTCGTGCTTGAAGATGGAGATCGGAAGCACAAGAAGAAAGGCCATATCATATCACATATTATGAATTGCATGTGATGTTAATCCTTTTATGCATCTTGTATTGCTTAGTTCACGACGGTAGCATTATAAGATGATCCCTCAAGCACACAATTTCAAGTTTTAAAGTGTTCATCCTTAGTAAGCACCGTTGCTAAAGCTCGTTGTTTCGAAGCACCACGTGATGATCGGGTGTGTTAGATTCTGCGAGTGTATACAACGTGAGAAAGCCAGATTTGCTCATGCGGAAGCTAAGGTTTGATCTTGACGAGCCTAGCAAGTACAGACATGGTCTCGGAACACGGATCACCGAAAGGTAAAACATGAGTCATATGGTAGATATGATGAACATGTTGATTGTTCGCCATTGAAGCTACATCAACTCTCGTGATGATCGGTTTTGATGTGGTGGATTTGGTTCGTGTGATCACTAAAACAATGTGAGGGATATTGTTTTGAGTGGGAGTTCAACGGCAATATGATTAAAAGTTGAACACTATTTATCATAAATTAAATCAAAGTGAATTTGCATAATTGTTGTATTCATTGGCATCCGTTTACCACCTTGCGCTTAGTTATAATTGAGATGATAGAACTATAGAATTCTGGTTAGTTACTTTACGAACTGGTATCGTATTGTTTTGAAGTGTTAATCTAAAGTTTAAAAGTCCTATTGCAAACTTTCAGTAAGTTCCGGTTACTCCATGAAGTTTAATAATTGGTATTAAATCGAGAGTGAAAATTCCAAGAGTTAGTGTATGAGTATCATGTTTGTCTCCATGATTCTTGATATTCAAAGAATTGTCTTAATATCAAGGTTATCTAGGATCTGAAAGAGTTGTTTCAGAAACCATGATGTGTGGAAGATATTATGATATCTGACACGAAGTTTTGGTTGCAACATGATAGAGTATAATATGGCAAAAGTCATGTTCTCATATTTGATGAGAATTTGCAAAGGGTTGGAGATGCTGGTTGTCTTAATTCTCTAGAAGGTTTTGGAGAGCAACTACTCGCGATTCACCGTTATAAGCTAAAGTAGCTTGATCATGAATAATTCCATGAGAAGGGTGAATATTTGATGTAGGTAAAATGTTTACTACACCAAGAGATTACTAAAGAAAGGAATTTGAAAGAACACCAAACATTTGATGATGGTAATCTACTTCAAAGTGCAAGTCCAAAGACATTGGTATTTAACTATACACCCTTTGGACTATGTGTCATGTGTATGGCTCCACTATTGATGTTGATAGATTCTTTCAAACACAAAAGGAAATACTGAAAGAGAATCTCATAAATATATGGCAGAAAATAAAAGACTAGAATTGTTCAGCTTAAGTATATAGATGATATAAATGTTATGGCTATATTCTTTGCTTATTAAACAATGTGGTTCTTAAGTATTTGATACTGAATTTGTTGGTGTGAATCTTCATACGAAACAACACAATTCATGAACTACAATGGCCTAAGTAACTAGCAAAAGAATATGTGATCATGTTCATCAAGAACAAATAAAGGGTTATTGTGCTGCTTGTTAAACATCAAAGCTTACCTTCAAGATTTGTTTTATCAGGTATTATGAGAACAAAAGGGTTGTTCAAATAATTGCCGTAATCCATAAAATATGGATGATTCACAAATCTCGTTGGAGAAATCACATCCATAAAACTAGTGCTAAAAATGTCGAAAGACAAATTGATCACTTAGGAAGTGACATCGCCGTTTAAATTATATTGGAAAAAAAACATGAAGAAACTCCATGTGGATGGAATTTTGGAGTCTTTTGATTTTTGATCAAATGACCCTTGTGAAACTTTCCTAGAGATAATTAAAACTTCGTTCATAGGCCAAAAGGGAATGAATGACTAGATTATTGGAACTTGTACATATTGTTGTATGAAGTCTATTATGTGTAGTCAAGAGCGATGGATTTCAAATCCATATGCTTTCTCCGAAAATTTGAGTGAATATATGAATATTTACTTAATAAGGATGAAGTATGAAACATTTGAAAAGTTCAAAGATTTTTAAGATGAAGTGCAAAATCATTGTAACAAGAATATAAATAGTTTATGATAAGATCATAAAGGAAGATATTTGAGTTACAAGTTTAGCATAATACCTAAGATTTAAGGAATCGTTCCGTGGATTTGCATTTCCCGAAACACCATAAGAGTATGGAGCGTTCGAGATATGTGATTAAACCTTGTTTGACATGGTAAGATCAAAGGTGTAATTCATAAAACTGTCATTATATTTTAAAGATTAAAAGCTTTAGAGACTACCGGTTTTCCACTGAAAAGAGCTCCATCATAATCCGTTGAATTGACACCATATAAAGTTATGGTTTGGGATAAAACCCAAGCTGTCCTTTCTTAAACATTGGTATGCTATGCATAAGAAAGATGTTGGCAACCAAAATTGGATGAACATATCTTTGTATGTTATTTTGAATAGTCGTTAAGTATTCCTCCATAAACACCAAAGACAAAAATGTTTGTCGCTTAGAACGTCAAGTTTCTTTGACAAGGAATTTTCCGTGAAAAGTTAAGTGGAAGGACAATAGAACTTTGACAAGGTTAAAAGAACCTTAGTTATATATGATCAAATATGCACAGCACCAAAAAGTGTTTCAGAGGCAGCAACAATGCTCATGGCTCACGTGCCTCAAAGGTTGTGGTCACGGAGGTCTAAGTTCCTATTGAAACAAGTAGGCCGGGTAAACAATCAAATACCAAGATTTGAGAGTTAAAATCATTATTTGACAGTAATGATCCGACTACATGCAAAGAAGCGATGATGGGCCCTGACTCCGTCAAATGGCTTGAAGCCATAAAATCCGTGATAGTTCCATATACAAGAGATCAAGCTTTGAGCTTGAAAGACCCTCTGGAAAGGTACAAGACCTTTCAGTCGTATTTGGATCTATAAAGAAATAGACATGGATGTTTCACATCTATAAAATTATCGACATGTCGGGAAAGAATTCACGACAATGTTCAAAGAGTTGACTATGACAAGATCTGATCTTTCATTAAGCGATATTTAGTATAGACGGATTAATGTAGCAACCACGACATATAATTTTATTATGTGTTGAATAAACAAAACAAGTTCTTCTAATAAAATGGTTACCTAGGACGTGTGCATGAAATGGTCCAAAGGGTTTTGTTAATTCAAAGGATGCTAAAAGCATATGCAGACTTCAATGGTTTAAGTAAGCATTACGGAGTTGGAATCTTCACTATGATGAAACTATTAAAAGAGTTTAATTTCATCGGAGACGATGAAGATGCTTGCATTTGCAAGAAATTAAGTGGGAGCGCTAAGACATGTTTCTAATACATTATGTGGAAGACATATTGTTGATTGGAAATGATGTATATTTTTATTAACACAAGATAAGAAATTCATCTTGATGAAAGGCTTAGGCAGAACCCGAATATTTGGCATCAAAGTCTATATGGATAAATTGTGATGCCAATATGGTTTGCAGAAGTACATAGATGAGATATTGAATGAGTTCAATATAGAAACTACAAGAAAGGTTCTTGTTGCACAGGAAGGATTGAATAAATATTTAAGTATTTTTGATACTTGATAGATAAAATCACAAAGAGTATTTTATCAATCATGCTGTGATGTGTACAAATCCAGATATGTCCTATGCTCTAAATGTTATGAGCGTATACCAGAATGATTCATAAGATGATTATTGGATGATATTAAAGATATTCTTATGATCTTGTAAAATAAATAAGAATATATTATTTTGTAGAAGTGACAAATAGATGGTTAGTTCATTGTAAAAGTATTACATTGGTACTAGTTTTGTCACAAAGTACAAATTAAGTTTATCTCAATCTAAACTAAGGGTGGCACAATATGATGGAAAGTAAGTTCCATAATGGATTTGGATGAGTTCCAAAGTTAAGACATTGTGACAGATACTACAACAAAAGACTGAGTATATAACTGCTATTATAGCAGCAAAAGAGGGCATTTGTGTCAAGTAGTTTGTTATCAAACTAGGTGTAGTTCACAGCAGGGATAATACTATGAAGATATGTTGTACGACAATATTATTAACATGTTTTAACCCCAAAGAACTAAAGGTCACACCAAAGGACCAAATTTGTACAAAGCCATATCATTAGAGAATGAGTGATGCGTAGAGACGCGAAGACATGCAATTACACACGGACCTGGAAGTGTCAGATCCGGAGATCAGTTGACCACTAGCAATCGTGTACATACGACACTAGAAAGCCATAGGTGTTGAATACACAAAGGTTTGAAACTAGATTATTGACTCTAGTGCAAGTGAGAGACTGTTGGAGATATGCCCAAGAGGCAATAATAAAGTGGTTATTATCATATCTTCATACTTATGATAAATGTTTACATACCATGCTATAATTGTATTAATCGGAAACATTAATACTTGTGTGATTTGTAAACATAAAAGAGTCTCTAGTAAAGCCTCTTGTTAAACTAGCTTGTTGGTTAATATATGATCATGGTTTCCTGATCATGAACATAGAGATGTTATTAACAACAGGGTCATATCATTAGGAGAATGATGTGATGGACATACTCCTATAGATAAGCGTAGCATAAAGATCAAGTCATTTAATATAGTTCATTTTCTATATGCTTTCTGATACATAGTAACCTAATTACTTCGACTATGAGATCATGCTAATCACCATCACCGGAAGGATTCTTTGATGATATCAAACACCACACCGTAACTGGGTGGCTATAAAGGTGGCATTGAGTGTTCGAAAATTATGTGTTGAGGCAAATGGATCAAGAGTGGGATTTGTCCATCCATATGACGGATAGATATACTCTGGGCCCTCTCGGTGGAATGTCATCCAATTAGCTTGCAAGCATGTGACTGGATAACAAGGGATCACACATCACGGGAACGAGAAAAGAGTACTTATCGGTAACGAGGTTAAACTAGGTATGCAGAGATACCGACGATCAAAACCTCGGATAAGTAAACTATCGTGAGACAAAGGGAAATTGGTATCGTATGTAAGTGGTTCATTCGATCGCAAAGTAATCGTAGAAATATGTGGGAGCCATATGAATTTAAAGATTCCTCTATTGATTATTGATCGGAGAAGTGTCTCGGTCATGTCTGCATAATTCACGAATCGTAGGGAGACACACTTAAGGATTCGATGTTGTTGAGTAGTTATGGAATGATGAGTAAGAGACCGAATGTTGTTTGGAGTCTCGGATGGGATCCGGGATATCACGAGGAGATCCGGAATGGTCCGGAGAATAAGATTCATATAAGGAAAGTCCTATTTCGGAGTTGGGGAATGATTCCGGTGTTTTCACGGAGAATGTTCTAGAAGGGCCCGGAAGGTCCGGCACTCCGGAGGGGAAGGGTACATGAATGTGTCATAACAAGTTGGAATGGTTGCATCATGTACTAGGTGTCATCACTGAGCAAAATAAAGGGATAAATCAAATCCTAGTTTGAAAAGTCAAACGCCAATTTGAAAAGTCAAACGACAAGTTTTGCTTGGTAAAGGGAGAGTAGGAAACCTACTTAGGGAGGAAGTCCTACTCCCTCCACCCGCTGGCCAAGGAGGAGGGGTTGGAGGAGGACTCCCTCCTCCCAACCGCGCCTCCCTCCCACCTATAAAAGGAGGGGCAGGGGTGCCCCTCTTCCACACACCTCTCTCCTCTAAACCCTAGCCCTAGCCGCCGGCCTCCACCAAGTCGCCGCCGCCCCTAGGGTTTGCCTAGCCGCCGAGTTGGGGCCCTCCCCTTGCCCTAGCCGCGGGCCTAGCCCTCTCTCCTTGGTGCCTCTAAACCCTAGATCGCCAAGGCCTCTCTCATAGTCCACCATACTCGCTCCGGCTTAAGGCGAAGCCCTGCGAGATCTCCCCTCTACTTCCGGTACCACGCCGTCGTCTTTGGAATCGCGAGAGTGCTACAACCTCCGCTGCCTGCCGGAACAAGGGAGAGGAAGGTCTTCATCGAGTACCGAACGTGTGACCGACTGCGGAAGCGCTGCCGGAACGCAGCGCCGGAAGGATCGTCTACACGATCTTGAGATCGGCAAGTGTACGACTACATCACCCACGAGAATCTGCTCTCGTTAACCGCTTTGGATCTTCGAGGGTTAGTATTCTATCGACTCGTTGCTACAATCTAGTAGATAGATCTTGGCTTGATCATAGATTAGATCTTGATTGTGTGTTCATGCAGTAGTAATTTTTTGTTTTCCATGCTACGAACCCATACATTTAAATGTTTTGACATGTGAACACAAGATGGTTTGATCATGAAAATGTTAAGGCATGAGCATTATACCTTTATAAAAGCTGATGGTTGGGTTCGAATGCGATACCATTCCAATTTTACTGTACAACCACAATACCCGAATTTGGATAGGGCTTGACTGGAAGTTTATATGTCTTAGTATGGTTCCCGTGCGGAAAGAGGTTTGAGTTGAGGCTACCTCGTGATGAATGTCCACCTATGCAGTTCCCAATATGATAGATGGTCATGGTTGGGAGGCCAAACTCATAGGGGAGTTGCCTATACTAGGGTGTGTAATTAAAAGGTTAGGATTGATTATCCGCATACTAAGTATGATGATTCAGGATTGTTCCTGACAGATGTATCGAATGTTGTGGTGAAAGTGTACCACCTCTGCAGAGTGTCAAACTATTCAAATAGCCGCGTCCGCGGTTATGGACAGTTGGAGTGGCCATACTGTTCCATCGTCAGATGTTTTAAAAATGACTTGTGAAATGAACTATGACTTTGACTTGACCACAACAGGGTTGTGAATATGAAAACTAAGTTCCCACTTAAGTGTTGTAAAACATTAAACAGTTTTGTTTACTTCTAAACTCAGTTAGAGATAAACCTCGGTTTTTGCAAATAAACCTAGAGCTTAGGATTCCCACTCGAACTACTTTACTTGTTAGTGATAGTTTGCGAGTACTTAAAGAGTACTCATGGCTTTGTCCCTGGCTATTCCTATGGCCAGACTATGAGGAGGACTACTAGGATGATGGACAGCAGGAAGTCTATGATAACTAGGATCATCTCCCATCGTTAGCATTGCCTGTGACCCTGAAGATGAAGCCCCTCTATGTTTAATTTCAGCTGCGTTGATTGTATTAAGACTGGATCATGAGATCCTTTATTTGTAAGACCTTTATTATGGTTTGTAATGGATGATGAACTATGGCACCAATCTATTATGTCTCGCAAAAATGGTAATCCTGGGATTGCGATGTATGGCATAACAGGCATCAAAGCCATCCTGACCATAGGAGTCCCTAGTTAGAATGGACGCTTGAATAAAAAAACTTAGTTTCAAAACAAAGGAAGTGAGTATTTATGAAAAACTATTCTCATTCTTATCACTAAGATTCTTTCAAGAAAATTTATGTTCCTCAAAAATTCTTTCAATCATCCATAAAATTTGACACACTTGATAACCTTAATAACTTACTCATCCTACATTCTTATAGATGGAAGTCAAGTATAGCAAGTTCTACCAGTTGGGCAATGGAGGAGAGCTCATCTTTGAGCGCGATTTAACAAACTCTCGGAACTTCTTGAGTGCCCGCACCCCAAGTTCTTCGGAGCACAGATCAATGATCAGCAAGGAGGAGAATTACAATGGCTGATAGTTGCAAATCTCAGAGGCAAGATGGAGGAAGCCACCTCAGAGGGGATGTAAGATCCCTCTTTGTAAAGGAAAAGGATCCCTGTGATTGCAATGCTAGTCCCTGGATCATTGCTAGCATCCACAGTTTAAGATGAAGTACACAGATACAAAGGTCATTTATTACATCCATTCCAGAGATAAAAATAGTCTTTACAACTCAAGGCCACAGGCCTAATACAAGAGTTTGAATAAGTAAATAATTGTAAGTCTGCATCTTCATGTGCCACAGGCAAACATGTTGAGTGTAGACTCATGACACCTAATCCTCATCAGAGTAACCTGCAACATCACAAGTTACAGCCACAGTGGGTCAATACTTTGGAATAGTATTGGCAAGTGATACCTTAGTAAAATTCAGGTGGACTATATTACTATATGCAATTTGGCTAAGTGTAGCTTGGCTTGCTTTGCTCAAAATAAGTTTTTCCTATTAGTTGAAATCACTAAGTTTTTCTTTGTCAAAAACTTTTCCCAAGGAACCACCAATAGACATTGGGGTCCTTCACCCTTGTTCACCCACAAGTTTTTACTTAGAAGTTGGAATGATGAGATTCTTGATAGCTTCCATGTCTTGATGCTCAAGTTGTCCATTGCCATGGACTTCGCTAAGTACTTAGATTTTTCCATCTGCAGAGGTTGTGCACTTTCCCCACCAGACTTGGTTTCCCAAGACAGGACCTTTCAGAAGCCTTCCCTTAGACCAAATGGACGCGTTCCAACCTATCATTCCCACTACCACCAACTGTCCAAATGGCTAAGTTCTGGCAACCTATGTGATCCAGGCAGAGCCCATATTGCCAAGTGGACGCACTAGAAGCTTCTCAACACTTGGCCTCTAAAATCCCTTTGTTCCTGGGTGGCTTTCCACAAGTGAGATACACATGGTAAACCATAGCCATAGGCCTTGTGTAACCACTCAACCAAAACCACCAATCAAGTCCCTTTCCACCCAGGTGATTCATTGACTTAGTTGTTTTATTAGGAAAACATAAGTCCAAAGACTTAGAAATATTTTCATCATAGCATGTACTTCACCAACCCTTGTTTGCTACTAGCTAGGCTAAGCATGGCATAGATAGTAACTTTACTTAGAAATTTCCTAGCAATTCTACAACTACTTAGGATTTTCCCACATGGCATATAGGCAAAATAATAACATGCAAGACTTAGCAAAATATTTCTAATGCTTAGTATAAAATATAGGGATAGAATTATTCATGAAATACCACTTGCCTTGGTAGTTGGGAGAGTAGCACTCTTCACAATCACAATCACTAGCACCAAAGTCTACACAAAAAAATGGTAGCAACAAATTACACACAACATATACAAATAAACAAACAAAAATACATATGCATGCATGCAAAATGCTAAGTGATGATTTTTAAAACTCAACCAAGCAAGTGCATAGTACTGAATCATAAACAAGTCAAAAACTTGCTAAACCAAGTTTATTTGACACTAAAATAATTTCCCAAACAATTCATATATTCAAAATAGTCTTAAACAAGTTTCTGCAAAAAAAATCATTTTAACAGAAGCTAAACATTAAACACATTGCATAAACATAAAGGGATTGTTCTCCTAATTCCAACGGTATAAAATTTGCCAAAATCTAACGTGGGAATCAAAAGTTACAAACAAAACAAATTTGAACTAAAATCTGATTCAAAATCTGTTTTTAAACCAAACCCTAGCCACGCGTCACGCTCTGATTGGCGCGTACCGTTTCGCGTCGGATCACACTTCTGAGCCGCTGGATCTAACTTAAACGCGCGGCTCAGATCTAATCTTACCGCTTATGCTTCTATCCTATCCGCACGATCTGGATCTAATGATCCTGAGCAGCCTGACCATCTAGTGGCGGCGCTGGCGGCGGCGGCGGCCGATGCGTTCGCACGGGAGAGGGGAAAGGGGCTTACCGAGCTCGCTGTGTGATGCTGATGCTCAAGGTGGTGTCGGCTGGTCAAGGGGCGCGCTGTAGAGGCTGGGGGAGCTCGTCGGAGTTGTGCACGGCGTCGGGTAGCACGAACCAATTTGTTTAGGAGATGCGTAAGACGGTGGCGAACAACCTAGTATGCGAGAGAGATCAAGGGGCGTGCTCTGCTTACCGTAATCGGTCGCCGGAGTTGAGTGGCGGCTCGGTCGGTTGCGGTCACGAACAGGGACGGCGTCCTGGGTCACAAGCAGGCAAGCAAAGGGCATAAGAAGATGCACGAGATCATGCTGGACACACTCGTTTGAATCAGAGGCTCAGGGGTGGTCGGAACTCACCGGAATTTGCTGCCGGAGGTCGTCGGGGCTGCGGCGGTGTTTGGCGAGTTGCGAGCAGCCTGGTGGCGTGGAGAGAAAATTTAGTGAGGGGAATGGAGCGGAGTGGGGAGGGGCTTAAGTAGGCAGAGGCTCGACAAGAAACGCTCGGCGAATCAATGGCAATTACGCCGCGGAATCAACGCAGCAACGGCCAGCGGCGACGGCGTCTGCGCGCGAGATTTGGGGAAGAAGGAGTCGACGTGGAGAGGGCCCGCTTGTCAGCGAATAGAACAGAGGGGGAGTGGGGTCCGAGTGTCAGCGGCTCGCTGGGTGCGTCTGCGCGTGCGAGAGAGAGAGGACCCGGGTGGGCTAGCTGGGCTGGTTTCGCTGTTGGGCCAGAATAGCAGCGCCGGCCCTTTTCCTTTTCTTTATTCCTTTTCTTTTTCTAATTTGATTTTCTGGAATGATTTTCAAATGAATTCAAACTCTATTTGAATTCAAATCTTTTCAGGATTTTTGCAGTGTGCAACAGTCACAATTCTAGGCATAAAACCATGTGATCACCTTGAGTGGGCTTGGTCATTTTTGGAAAGACAAAATAACAGTGCCATAGCACTTGGTTTGTAAATTTTTGAAAATGGTTTTGAAATCATTTTTATTTTGTATAATTTTGTTCAAACTCTACACTTAAACCAATCAACAAGGAAGCAAACATACTTGGTTTTAAAACACTAAGCTCTCAAATGAGGATGGTCATTTGATTTAAGATTGCTCACATAAAATGATAGCACTATGTGTTTCTGTTTTCTTGAAATTGGTTTGAAATTGATCTCAAAACTATATGCATGCATGAATGATATGCAATCTTTGAAATCATGATTTTAGGGATGTTACAAATCTAACCCCCTTAAGGTGAATCTCGCCCTCGAGATTCGGATTGGCTAGCAAATAGGCGAGGGTGGTCTTTCCGAAGATCATCTTCTCTTTCCCATGTTGCTTCCTCTTTGAAATGATGATTCCACTGCACTTTGCAAAACATGATAGTCTTAGTCCTTGTGACTCTTTCTGCAGTCTCAAGAATTTTGATGGGTTTCTCTTCATAAGTGAGATCACTTTCTAGTTGAACCTCCTCCAAAGGTATAGTATCCTTCAAAGAAGTTTCTTCCATTTCTGGATGACATTTCTTAAGTTGACTCACATGAAACACATTGTGAACAGCTGACAGAGATTCTGGCAATTCAATTTCATAGGCAACTTCTCCTTTACGACTCAGAATCTTGAATGGCCCAACATATCTTGGTGCCAATTTTCCTTTGACTCTGAATCTTTTCACTCCACGAAGTGGTGACACTCTAAGATAGGCTCTATCACCAACTTCGTAGGTGACTTCTCTACGCTTAGGATTTGCGTAGCTTTTCTGTCGGGACTGTGCTATCTTCAACCTGTCCTTAACCAACTTGACCTTCTCTTCGGCTTCTTTGATAAGATCTGGCCCAAATAAACTTCTTTCTCCCACACCATTCCATAACAATGGGGTGGTACACTTTCTTCCGTAGAGAAACTCAAACGGTGCCATCTCAATGCTGGCTTGATAGCTGTTGTTATAAGAAAATTCTGCGTAAGGCAGACTTTCATCCCAACTGGCTCCATAGTCTAGGGCACATGCCCTCAACATGTCTTCGAGAATCTGATTAGTCCTTTCTGTTTGTCCATCAGTTTGAGGATGAAAAGTAGTACTAAATTCCAACCTCGTTCCTAATGACTCATGTAGTTGTCTCCAAAAATGGGAAGTGAATTGAGTTCCCCTATCAGACACAATACTCTTGGGTACTCCATGTAGACATACAATTCTACTCATGTAAATTTTGGATAACTTAGCACTTGTTTAGGTTGTCTTTACGGGTATGAAATGAGCCACTTTAGTTAGGCGATCCACTACTATCCAAATAGAATCGTATCCTGACCGGGTCCTTGGTAATCCGGTAATGAAATCCATACCAATCTTGTCCCACTTCCAATCAGGAATAGGTAGTGGTTGAAGCAAACCGGCTGGTTTCTGATGTTCCGCTATTACTCTACTACACACATCACACAAAGCAATATGTTCGGCGATGTCCTTCTTGAGATTATTCCACCAAAATCTTTCTTTCATGTCCATGTACATTTTGGTGTTACCCGGGTGAATAGAATACGGAGAGTTGTGTGCTTCTTGCAAAATCAGTTTCCGCAACTCCGGGTCTTGTGGAACACAGATACGTTTCCCATGCCATAAAGTACCCTGTTCGTCTTCATGGAACTCTTTGGCTTTTCCTTTGCCAATCTTTTCTTTAATCTCTTCGATTTCTTTATCTACTTTCTGAGCTTCTCTGATCTTGTCCAACAAGGTGGGTTGAACATCCAAAGACATGAGATGTCCTTCAGGCACAATCTCCAACCTGACTTTTCTGAATTGGGCACATAAATCATCTGGAAATTCTCCTTTGGTAAGGCCATTCACAAAAACCTTACGACTTAGAGCATCTACTACAACATTTGCCTTACCGGGGTGGTATTGCAAACTTAAGTCATAGTCCTTGATAAGTTCTAGCCATCTTCTTTGTCTCATATTGATTTCCTCCTGGGTGAAGATATACTTCAAACTTTTGTGATCTGTGAACACTTCACAACGCTTTCCCAAAAGATAGTGTCTCCATGTTTTGAGTGCATGGACAACAGAGGCTAACTCTATATCATGAGTAGGATAGTTCACTTCATGAGTTTTGAGTTGTCTCGAGCCATAAGCCACAACTTTACCATCTTGCATAAGTACTGCACCCAATCCTTGATGAGATGCATCACAATATACTTGGAAATCCTTTTCCAAATCTGGCAGACACAAGACTGGTGCTGTCACAAGTGTCTTCTTCAACTCCTGAAAGCTGAGTTCACAACCTTCAGACCAAGCAAACTTCTTGTCTTTCTTTAACAATTCAGTCATGGGCTTAGCTACCATAGAGAATTTCTCAATGAATCTTCTGTAGTAACCTGCTAAGCCAAGGAAACTACGAACTTCTTTCACGGACTTGGGAGATTCCCATTCAGTTACCGCCGAAACTTTAGCAGGATCAACTGCTACACCATCCTTTGTCATAACATGACCAAGAAAACTAACTTCATCCAACCAGAACTCACACTTGCTGAATTTGGCATAAAGTTTATGCTCTCTTAATTTCTCAAGTATCAAACGCAAGTGTCCTTCATGCTCTTCTTTGCTCTTGGAGTAGACTAAGATGTCATCGATAAAAACGACAACAAACTTGTCAAGGAATTCCATGAACACCTTGTTCATCATATTCATGAAGTATGCTGGAGCATTGGTCAAACCAAAAGGCATTATAGTATACTCGTACAATCCATACCTTGTAGTGAACGTTGTCTTAGGTATGTCTTGTTCTCTTATCTTGAGTTGAAAATAGCCTGACCAGAGATCAATCTTTGAGAACACACATGCTCCTTCTAGCTGATCAAACAAGTCATTGATTCTAGGCAAAGGGTATTTGTTCTTGATAGTTACCTCGTTGAGTGAACGGTAATCTATGCATAACCTTTGACTTATATCTTTCTTCTCCACGAATAAAACTGGGGCTCCCCAAGATGAAGAACTTGGTTGAATAAATCCTTTCTGCAACTGTTCTCCAAGTTGCTTCTTGAGTTCTTTCAGTTCATCAACTGACATTTTATAAGGTCTCTTTGCTATTGGTCCAGACCCTGGTACCAAATCTATAAGAAATTCCACATCTCTATCTGGTGGCATTCCTGGCAATTCCTCCGGAAACACATCCGGATATTCACTCACAATTGGCACACTGTCTATGCTAACCCCCTTAAGAGAATTAAGCATACTCCTTTTTGCTTCAAAGTTGGTCTTGAATCTGATCCTTTTATTTTCTGGAGTTGTGAGTGAGACAGTATGGTTGGCACAATCTATCACTCCTTTGTACTTAGTCATCCAGTCCATTCTCAATATGACATCCAATCCTTGGGAGTTTAGAATTATCAAGTTAACGGGAAACTTATACTTCCCAAATTCTATGACTAGATCATGACACCCTGAATTCACTATCATTTCTCCACCAGGAGAACTTACTTTTATAGGACACCCAATAGTTTCTACCGGTAGTTCATTTCTTTCAACAAATGCTCTTGATATGAATGAATGAGATGCACCAGTATCAAAGAGTACAAATGCTGGAATAGAATTGAGTCTGAACTTACCAGCAACAACATCAGGCTCCTCATAGACCTCCTCCACATTAATGTGGTTAACTTGTCCCTTCTGGAAAGGGTTGGGCTTGTTAGGTCCTTCAACTTTCTTTTCTGGGCATTCATTTGCATAATGCCCCATCTTCTTGCATTTGAAGCATTCAACCTGACTGATGTCTCTCTTAACAGGCTGACTTCCACTTCCACTTCCATTAACATTGTGGTGGCTCTTATGTCCACTCTTGTGGTTCTTATACTTGTCGTTGTCATGACTGCGATGATGCTTGTTGCCATGACGGTTGTGGTTGTGGTGCTTGTTGAATTTCCCATGCTTGTGGGATCCTGAGCTTCCACTGTCATCATAATGAGATCGTTTGTGAGACGATCCCGAGTTGTGCTTGTCGGAGTGCTTCCTGTTTCTGCTTTCCACTTGTTTTATTTTGTTCTCCAAAATAGCAGCCTTGTCACAGAGCGACTGATAAGTGGGAACATATGCCACAGCCAATTGCAGATTCAGCTCATCATTCAAGCCTTCAAGAAATTTTTCCTTTCTCTTGGCATCAGTGTCAACTTCATCCGGTGCATAACGCGCCAGATTGTTGAACTCCTTAATATATTCAGCCATGCTGCGGTGGCGCTGCTTCAGATTGTGGAACTCTTTCTTTTTCAGACTCATCACTCCTGATGAGATATGAGCAGTGCGAAAGCCATCCTCAAAGATAGCCCATGTCACTTCATCTATGAGAGTGGTGATCTAGAAGTTGTCCCACCAAGTGGCGGCTGGCCCTTCCAACAGATGTGCTGCAAATCTGACCTTTTCAGCATCGACACATTACGGTTACCAAGTCCTTGTTCACAGAACGTAGCCAATCATTGGCCACCATGGGATCAGTCGTCCCCGAGAACTTTGCTGGCCTCAACCTCAAGAATCTGGTAAGCATATCAAAGCCTGGAGGGTTGTTGTTGTTATTGTTGTTGTTGTTGTTGTTGTTGTTGTTTTGGTTCTGGATGAACGTCGTCATCATCTGCATTAGCTGAGTTTGAGCGGTCATCATTTGTTGCATTTCTGGAGTGATGTTGTTGTTGTTGTTGTTGTTGGGGTTGGGGTTTGCACGACGGGGAGGCATCTGTGGTTTGTTCAAATAGAGATAAGAATGAGATACCCATAGATGCTTTCATGCACATTACATCACATAAGCAAACACAAGAATGCAACACAAGGATAAAAGTTCAACAACAAGATAACAAGTTCACAAAGTAAAACACACAAGTAGCAAGCCATCCACATGTCGAATGGTCCAATAACAAGTTCTCAAATAACAAGTATGATAATAAAAGATAAACGAGTAGTCAAATTACTCATCGGCATCAATCTCCTCCTCGACAAAGGTAAGACATGCGTTCTCCATCGCGGTCTTGTTTTCCTCGATGCTAGTGGTCAAAGTCTCTATCTTGGCCTTGAGAGCCCTCTTCTAGGAACGAAGCCTCTCTATCACTGCCTGCTGCTGATCTAGCTCGAAGTCCTTGGACTGCAGTTCTTCAGTCATGTCCCGGATCTTCTTGTTCCTATCCTGGACACGCTTCTCCTGACTCTTGAACTTCCTGCCAGGTCTCGAACCGCCTCCATTTCCTTGACTATCTCGTCTGCCTTGCGAAGAGCTTGTCCTTCTCGCGAAGCTGCACCTGGAGCTCGTCATTGCTGAGCATGACATTGGTCCTGTCCGTGTCCACGTGCCTAATGAGAGACTCTAAGTCCTGGAGGTACAGGCGTATCGGCTCTGCTGCGTCCCTCGAATCGTCCTCAAATTCGATGGACTCTCCATCCTCATCACGTCTTCCGAAGACGTGGAAATGGGTACCTATAACCTGTCGGGAGTGTCGTCCTAGCTGACGTCCTATCAGATCCTGCATCACTACCTCAAGGCCTCTCTCCCTGTCATCGTGCATGAGCTTGAAGACAATGGCCTCTGTGGTAGGCTCCGTCTGGCGTCCGGGCTGGTTGACCTTGAAGCCCCAGAGGTCCTTCCTCTCAAACTTGGTGAGGGGATGCACCATGATGGTGGGAAGAGGGAGATTGAGCAAAGTAGTAAGCTCAACGATACGAGGACCAAAGCGGGTAACCTGGAACTCCTCAACAGTGCTGATGGCAATAGGCATCTATTTATAAGATAGAAAAGTTAGAACAACACATTTCAAGATAAAACAAAAGACAAAACATCACATACATATCCTTGGGAAGTAAAACACACAAGTCATGCATACATGAAACCATTACAACAACCAAGGTTCATTCTTATTTTAAAGCAACATTTTGAAAAATAGGGTGATAGGTGGTGGTCCAACTAACGAAGTACGTTTACAATCCTATCTCACTGGATCTGTTGGCTAACACAATGTTTCTAGAAGCAATCAGCCTATCTTGCTCACATGATTCCATCACTAAGTCTATAATGTCTCCTCTTAAGGTTTGGTTGGTAGCTTCCAACTCTTGGGTATGTTCCTTCTCTTTCCTTAGATCATTTTGGAGGTTGAGCATTCTGCACTTGACTCTATCACCAAGTTCTTTGATGGTCTTCCAAGCTGCATCCCTTGCTGATTCAAAGAATGTAGGGTGCACCACTGAATTGGTGAACATGCAGAATCCTTTTTCCTGATGGTTGTCTTCCTTGTTTTTATACAAGTGAAGTTGCACCCACCAGTATTCCACTCCTTCATCCATCACTGGAAAACCTTTGTACACAGCTGCACCTTGTATTTCTAATGCAACCATGAGGTCCTTGAGAGCCTTGGGGAATTCTGTCTCACACTCCAAAGTCATTGTCATGAGTGGTCCTTTCCTCACGGCTTCGTTGATGGAGTTCATCTACAAATAGAGATGAGATAGAAGATTAGAAAAGTTTACGATAAGAATAGATAAGTGTAGAAGTTGAAAAAATTTCCTTAGTGGTTTCCATTCCTAGGGTCATAATCCTACAGGCAACACACCGCTCTGAAACCATCTGTAAGATCCCTCCTTTGTAAAGGAAAAGGATCCCTGTGATTGCATTGCTAGTCCCTGGATCATTGCTAGCATCCACAGTTTAAGATGAAGTACACAGATACAAAGGTCATTTATTACATCCATTCCAGAGATAAACATAGTCTTTACAACTCAAGGCCACAGGCCTAATACAAGAGTTTGAATAAGTAAATAATTGTAAGTCTTCATCTTCATGTGCCACAGGCAAACATGTTGAGTGTAGACTCATGACACCTAATCCTCATCAGAGTAACCTGCAACATCACAAGTTACAGCCACAGTGGGTCAATACTTTGGAATAGTATTGGCAAGTGATACCTTAGTAAAATTCAGGTGGACTATATTACTATATGCCTATTTGGCTAAGTGTAGCTTGGCTTGCTTTGCTCAAAATAAGTTTTTCCTATTAGTTGAAATCACTAAGTTTTTCTTTGTCAAAAACTTTTCCCAAGGAACCACCAATAGACATTGGGGTCCTTCACCCTTGTTCACCCACAAGTTTTTACTTAGAAGTTGGAATGATGAGATTCTTGATAGCTTCCATGTCTTGATGCTCAAGTTTTCCATTGCCATGGACTTGGCTAAGTACTTAGATTTTTCCATCTGCAGAGGTTGTGCACTTTCCCCACCAGACTTGGTTTCCCAAGACAGGACCTTTCAGAAGCCTTCCCTTAGACCAAATGGATGTGTTCCAACCTATCATTCCCACTACCACCAACTGTCCAAATGGATAAGTTCTAGCAACCTATGTGATCCAGGCAGAGCCCATATTGCCAAGTGGCTGCACTAGAAGCTTCTCAACACTTGGCCTCTAAAATCCCTTTGTTCCTGGGTGGCTTTCCACAAGTGAGATACACAAGGTAAACCATAGCCATGGGCCTTGTGTAACCACTCAACCAAAACCACCAATCAAGTCCCTTTCCACCCAGGTGATTCATTGACTTAGTTGTTTTATTAGGAAAACATAAGTCCAAAGACTTAGAAATATTTTCATCATAGCATGTACTTCACCAACCCTTGTTTGCTACTAGCTAGGCTAAGCATGGCATAGATAGTAACTTTACTTAGAAATTTCCTAGCAATTCTACAACTACTTATGATTTCCCCACATGGCATATAGGCAAAATAATAACATGCAAGACTTAGCAAAATATTTCTAATGCTTAGTATAAAATATAGGGATAGAATTATTCATGAAATACCACTTGCCTTGGTAGTTGGGAGAGTAGCACTCTTCACAATCACAATCACTAGCACCAAAGTCTACACAAAAAAATGGTAGCAACAAATTACACACAACATATACAAACAAACAAACAAAAATACATATGCATGCATGCAAAATGCTAAGTGATGATTTTTAAAACTCAACCAAGCAAGTGCATAGTACTGAATCATAAACAAGTCAAAAACTTGCTAAACCAAGTTTATTTGACACTAAAATAATTTCCTAAACAATTCATATATTCAAAATAGTCTTAAACAAGTTTCTGCAAAAAAAATCATTTTAACAGAAGCTAAACATTAAACACATTGCATAAACATAAAGGGCTTGTTATCCTGATTCCAACGGTATAAAATTTGCCAAAATCTAACGTGGGAATCAAAAGTTACAAACAAAACAAATTTGAACTAAAATCTGATTCAAAATCTGTTTTTAAACCAAACCCTAGCCACGCGTCACGCTCTGATTGGCACGTACCGTTTCGCGTCGGATCACACTTCTGAGCCGCTGGATCTAACTTAAACGCGCGGCTCAGATCTAATCTTACCGCTTCGCTTGCGTTCTATCCTATCCGCACGATCTGGATCTAATGATCCCGGCACCGACCATCTAGTGGCGCTGGCGGCGCGGCGTGACAGGCGTCTGTCGATGGGCGCTGGCGTTCTAGGTCGCACGGGAGAGGGGAAAGGGGCTTACCGAGCTCGCCGTGCGATGCTGATGCTTAAGGTGGTGTCGGCTGGTCAAGGGGCGCGCTGTAGAGGCTGGGGGAGCTCGTCGGAGTTGTGCACAGCGTCGGGTGGTTGCTGTCGAAGTTGTTGCCGAGGTTCCGCGTCGCCCTAGCACGAACCAAGTGGTTTAGGAGATGCGTAAGACGGTGGCGAACAACCTAGTATGCGAGAGAGATCAAGGGGCGTGCTCTACTTACCGTAATCGGTCGCCGGAGTTGAGTGGCAGCTCGGTCGGTTGCGGGCACGAATGGGGACGGCGTCCTGGGTCACAAGCAGGCAAGCAAAGGGCATCAGAAGATGCAAGAGATCATGCTGGACACACTCGTTTGAATCAGAGGCCCAGGGGCGGTCGGAACTCATCGGAATTTGCTGCCGGAGGTCGTCGGGGCTGCGGCGGTGTTTGGCGAGTTGCGAGCAGCCTGGTGGCGTGGAGAGCAAATTTAGTGAGGGGAATGGAGCGGAGTGGGGAGGGGCTTAAGTAGGCAGAGGCTCGACAAGAAACGCTCGGCGAATCAATGGCAATTACGTCGCGGAATCAACGCAGCAACGGCCAGCGGCGACGACGTCTGCGCGCGAGATTTGGGGAAGAAGGAGTCGACGTGGAGAGGGCCCGCTTGTCAGCGAATAGAACAGAGGGGGAGTGGGGTCCGAGTGTCAAGCTCGCATTGGGTCAAGGCGTCAAGCGAGAGAGAGAGGACTGCTCGAATTGGGCTTGGTTTATGATCTTAGGCCCTTTCCTTTCTTTATTCCTTTTCTTTTTCTAATTTGATTTTCTGGAATGATTTTCAAATGAATTCAAACTCTATTTGAATTCAAATCTTTTCAGGATTTTTGCAGTGTGCAACAGTCACAATTCTAGGCATAAAACCATGTGATCACCTTGAGTGGGCTTGGTCATTTTTGGAAAGACAAAATAACAGTGACATAGCACTTGGTTTGTAAATGTTTGAAAATGGTTTTGAAACCATTTTTATTTTGTATAATTTTGTTCAAACTCTACACTCAAAACAATCAACAAGGAAGCAAACAAACTTGGTTTTAAAACACTAAGCTCTCAAATGAGGATGGTCATTTGATTTAAGATTGCTCACATAAAATGATAGCACTATGTGCTTCTGTTTTCTTGAAATTGGTTTGAAATTGATCTCAAAACTAAATGCATGCATGAATGATATGCAATCTTTGAAATCATGATTTTAGGGATGTTATAGGGGATCCAATTCAGCTTGTGGGAGAACAACTGGCTAGATGGACTCGCCAGGGATATACAGGAGGCTCTTGCCCGTCTATGTGGGAAAAACATCAACCAGATCAATGGCACTCGCTTCGCTTACTATGCACGGCATGATGCTATGGGACAGCCATTGGAGGTGTCAGGTCATCCAGAGCTAAAGCATCAGGTGGATCATCTTGACTTCATGTTGTATGATAAGCAGAAGTGAAGGAAATATGCTCGAGAGACAATAATAAAGTGGTTATTATCGTATTCCTTGTTTATGATAAATGTTTATTTTGCATGCTATAATTGTATTAATACGGAAATGTTAATACATGTGTGTTTAATAAACAAACAGAAAGTTCCTAGTTATGCCTATCTTATAAACTAGCTCGTTGATTAACAAGATGATCAAGGTTTCCTGATCATGGACATTGGATGTTGTTAATAACGGGATCACAACATTAGTGTAATGGTGTGACGAACATTCATCCGAAGTATAGCATTACGATCAAATTCATTGAGTTTATATTGCTATAACAACTTACGAACTGATCCTAATCCTTAGACCATGAGATCATGTCAATCACTAACACCGGAAGAGTTTCTTGATAACATCAAACGTCACACCGTAACAGGGTGATTATAAAGATGGATTCAGAACTAATAAAGTGTTATGTTTAGGCTCATAGATCAAGAGTGGAATTGTTCATCCTGATGACGGATATATATACTTTGGGCCCTCTCGGTGATATCACATTGATTAGCTTGCAAGCAAGTGATTTGATCACTAGAATGTTATATCACGGGAATGTGAAAAGAGTGCATGTCAGTAACGAGATCAAACTAGGTATGGAGATACCAATGATCAAATCTCGGACATGTAATATATCGCGAAACAAAGGGATTAAGATACTAGCGTAAAAGGTTCCGACGATCACAAGAAACTCATCGTTGAATGTGTGGGAGTCAGTATGGGTCTCCAGATCCCGCTTCTGATTATTGATCCGAGAGGGGTCTCGATCATGTCCGCATTATTCACGAACCATAGGGTGACACACTTAAGAGACACCGACATCCATTTGGAGCAAAAGTTTCATGCCGAAATGAAAAGGAAAGCGCAGGAATTTATTTCACTAGACACCGAAACTGTTTTGGTTGAAATTGCTGAAACTGGTTCTGCATGTGAAATGGAATACTAGCAAGGGGTTTTATGTGAATTTTTTTTAATTAAAGTAATTAACAAAATTCTGAATAAATAAATAAAAGAGTTTTATTTAAATGAGAGCTCGCATTAAATTTGGTGGAAATTTAATGCATGTGAGTGGATTTTTGAGTGGAGGCTTTTTAATGGGAGTGGAGGCTTTTCATTTTGAGTGGGAGCTCCACCCACATGAATGTGGAAGAGGTGGGGGCAGCCCCCATGGCTGGGCGCCATGCCCCTTGGGTGCCCCCCTCTCCCCTATAAAAGGCCCCCCTCTCCTCCTCTCAAAGCACACCTCCTCGTGAAGGATCTCTCTCCCCCTCTAGAATTTATTCCCCATGGTCTCGGACTAGCGAGATACATGTTCCCGGTGGCTATTCGTCAAGAAAGAGTTGTGCTTCCGCTGCATCGCTGGAGCGAGAAGGCGGAGGTTGCTCGGTGCCTCGAACGTGTGTGCGAGCACGGATGCGCTGCTGTTTTGCGGCGCTAGGACTTCCTCTCGATCTTGAGATCGGCAAGAGATCGTCTACATCAACCACGAGTTTGGACTCGTTAAGCTTTGTCGGTCTTCAAGGGTATGTTCTCTATGGATATACATCCGCCCGTTGTTTGTATCTAGTAGATAGATCTTGGTACATAGTTGTTCCCATCGTAGGAAATTTTTTGTTTTCTATGCTGCGAACCCTACAAAGGGTATCGAGCGGATCTATGCGTAGATACTTTGCACGGGTAGTACACATATGAGTATGTGGGCGATGATGATCATTTTATTGCTTCTTAGTTGTACTTTGGATATTGGTGGCATAGTGGGATGAAGCGGCCCGGAAAAACTTTACATGTCCTCGCACATGAGACCTGTTCCACGCTTGACATGCAACTAGTTTTGCATAAGTGGCTAGCGGGTGTCTGTATCTCCTACTATAGTCAATATCTAATTTGCAACGAGTTGTCAACAATTTGGTTATCCTCGTTGTGGTTCATGTTCGTAGATAAGAATGGTTCTATCTTTGAAAGCCCTAAGCCACGTAAAACTTGCAATGGATAAATTAGAGGCGTCTAGTTTAGATTGTTGCTGGGCTAGTGTTATGATATGGTGATGTTGTAAGTAGAAGTATGAGATGATACTCTTACAACACACATAACGTGTAATCTCCATAGACCTTGGACTTACACATATAGGTATGATAGTGATCATACCACGGTGCACATGATGGAGATCATATGCGGGAACCATATCATTTCACTTATAAACATGTGATGTTTTGATTATATCTTATATTGCTTGTTTGGCGTTTTATTAGCATAATAAGATGATCCCTCATTTAGATATCAAGATAAAAATGTGTTCTTCCTTAAGTATGCACCGACAATGTTTCGTCGCTTCAAGACATCACGTGATGATCGGGTGTACTTGAATCCACGAGCATATCTCGGGTGTAAGACAGTTACACACGCGACTACTAAGGTTCTTACTTGGCGAGCCTAGCATGTACATACATGGCCTCGGAACACGGACTGAAAAGTTAAGCATGAGTCATATGTTTTGATATGATGACCATTTGATGCTCGCCTTTGAAGCTATACCGACTCACGTGATGATCGGACTTGGTGTAGTGGATTTGGTTCATGTAATCACCAAAAAGACACGAGGGATGCCGTTTTTGAGTGGGAGTTCATTTCTAATTTGGATTAGTAGAATTCAATTTATCATAAATTAAATCAAAGTGAATTTGCATAATTTGTTGTAGTCATTGGCATTCGTTCACCACCTTATGCATAGTTGTAATTGAGATAATAGAACTATAGAATTCTAGATATATACTTTACGAACTGGTATCGTATTGAGTTGAGTGTCAATCTAAAGTTTAAATTCCTATTGCAAACTTTCAGCAAATTCTATTTACTCCGTGAAATTTAATAGTTGGTATTAAATCGAGAGTAACAATTCCAGTGTTAGTATCTTAAGTATCATGTTTGCCTCCATGATTCTTGATTTTTTTAATATCAAGTTTATCTAGGAGCTGAATGAATTGTTTCAGAAACCATCATGTGTGGCAGATATAACAATATCTGAAACAATGTTTTGGTTGCAAAATGATAGAGTATAATATATGTTCTCATATTGGATGAGAATTTATGAAGGTTGGAGATGCTAGACATCCTAATCATCCAAAAAGGGTTTTGGAAAGTAATGTTATACTCACGATTCGCCTTTATAAGCTACAGTAGCTTGATCATGAAAGTCCTCATGATAAGGATGAATAGAAGATGTATGTAAAGTGTTTACTACACTAAAAGATTACTAAAGAATGGATTTTGAAAGAATACCGATCATTTTGATGATGGTGATCTACTTCAAAGTGCAAGTCCAAAGGTATTATTATTTGAATATACACGCTTTGGACTATGTGTCATGTATATGGCGCCACTTTTGATGTTGATAAATTCTTTTAAAAAGGAAAAGGAAATGCTGAAAGAGAATCTATGAAATATATTTGGCAGAAAAGAAAAGATTGGAAATATCCAATTTAGGTATATGGATGATATACATGTTATGGTTGTATTCTTTGCTTGTTAAACAATGTGGTTCTTAGGTATTGGATACCAAATTGGTTGGTATGAAATTTCATACGGAACAATGCAATTAATGAACCACAATGGCCTAAGTAACTAGCAAGAGAATATGTGATGATGTTCATCAAAAACAAACAAACCGTTGTTTGTATTTCTCGTTGACATCAAAGCTTGACTTCAAGATTTGTTTTAATAATTGTTATTTGAATCAGGTATTATGAGAACAAAGGTTGTTCAAATAATTACCATATTCCATATAAGATGGATGATTTACAAATCTAGTTGGAGAAATCACATCCATAAAACCTAATGCTAAAATGTCGCAAGACAAATGATTGAAAGATCACTTACGAAGTGACATCGCTGTTTAAATTATATTGGAAAGAAAACATGAAGAATCTCCATATTCATGGATATTTGGAGTCTTTTATTTGATCAAGTGACGCTTGTGAGACTTTCCACGTGATAATTAAAACTTCGTTCAAAGGCCAAAGAAGAACGAATGACTAAAATATTGGAATTTATACATATCGATGTATGTAGTCCATTATGTATAGTCGTAAGCGATGGATTTCATCTTCATATGCTTTGTCCGGAAATTTGAGTGAATATTCACTTAATGAGAAAGAAGTATGAAATATTTGAAAAACGTTTCAAAGATTTTCAAGATGAAGTGGAAAATCATTGTAACAAGAAAAATAAATGAATTATGATTTGATCATAAAGGGATTTATTTGAGTTACAAGTGTAACAAGAAAAATAAATGAATTATGATTTTATCATAAAGGGATTTATTTGAGTTGCAAGTTTAGCAAAACACCTAGATTTACATCTCCCGAAACACCATAGGAGTATGGAGTATTTGAGATTTGTAATGAAACCTTGTTGACATGGTTGGATCAAAGGTGTTATTTATAAAACTACCATTATGTTTTAAAAGATTAAAGCTTTAGAGACTACCGCTTTTACACTGAAAAGAGCTCCATATTGATCCGTTGAAATGACACCATGGAAGTTATGGTTTGGGGTAAAACCCAAGTTATCATTTCTTAAATTTTGGTATGCTAAACATAAGTAAGATGTTTACAACCGAAGTCGGATGAGCATGTATTTGTAGGTTATTTCGAATAACAATTGGTTATTCCTCCATAACACCGAGGACAAAGGGGTTTGTCGCTTGAAATATGAAGTTTCTTGAAGAAGGAATTTTTCGTAAAAGTTAAGTGGGGGGACAATAGAAATTTGATAAGGTTAACAAACCTTAGCTATATGTGCTGAGTTGTGCAGCGCCGGAAATTGTTCCGAAGGCTGCCATAATGCTCATAGCTTATGTGCCTCAAAGGTTGTGGTCACGGAGATCTAAGTTCCTATTGAACCAAGTAGGTCGGTTAAACAATCAAATGCTAAGATTTGAGAGTAAATCATTATTGTTTGACAATTATGAACCGAATACATACAAAGAAGCGATGATGGGCCCTGACTCCGTCAAATGGATTGAAGCCATAAAATCCGTGATAGTTCCATACACGATAAATCAAGTTTTGAACTTGGAAGACCCTCCGGAAAGGTGTAAAAACCTATCAGTCGTATTTGGATCTATAAAGAAACAGACATGGATGTTTCACATCTATGAAATAGTCGACATGTCGTAAAGTATTTTATGACAATGTTCAAGGAGTTGACTATGACAAGATTTGATCTTTCATAACGATATTTAGTTTGGACGGATTAAATTAGCAACCACTACATATAATTTGTTATATGGTAGATGGATAAACAAAACAAAGTTCTTTTAATAGAATGGTTACCTAGGACGTGTACATGACACGATCCAAAGGGTTTTGTTAATTCAAAGGATGCTAAAAGGGGCATGCAAACTTCAATTGTTGAAGTAAGCATAGCGGAGTTGGAATCTTCACCGTGATGAAAAAGAGTTTTCATCAGGAGACGATGAAGATGCTTGCATTTGCAAGAAATTAAGTGGGAGCGCTAAGACATATTTCTAATACATTATGTGGAGGACATCTTGTTGATTAGAAATGATGTATATTTTATTGACAGAGGTTAAGAATTTCATTTCGATGAAATACTTAGGCAAAACCCGAATATTTAGCGCAAATGTCTATAGTGGATAGACTGTGACGCTAATATGGTTGTGCCAAACGTACATATATGAGATATTGAAGGAGTTCAATATAGAAACAACAAGAAAAGGTTCTTGTCGCATGGAAAAGGAATTGAATCAAGATTCAAGTGTATCGACACTTGATAAGTGAAACAAGATTCAAGTGCTTTGACACTTGATGAGTAAAATCACAAGAATGATTTGATCAATCATACCATGATATGTACACATCCAGATATGTCCTATGCTCTAAGTGTTATGAGCATATACCAGAATGAATCATAAAATGATCATTGGACAATAGTAAGGATATTCTTATGATCTTTTGGAAGAACTAAGAATATATTTGTGTAGAGGTGACAAACAATTACAAATAGTTCATTGTAAAGAGTTACATTGATACTAGTTTTGTCACAAGATACAAATTAAGTTTATCTCAATTTAAACTATGGGTGGCACAATGTAATGGAAAGGAGATTCCATGATGGATTTGGATGAATTCCAAAATTAAGACATTGTGACGGATACTACAACAAAAGGCTAAGTATATGCCTGCTATAGTAGTAGCAAAGGAGGAAATTTGTGTTAGTTTGTTATCAAACTAAGGTGTGGTTCGCAACGGGCTAACACTAAATATATATTGTATGACAATAGTATCGACATGATTTAACCCCAAGGAACTAAAGGTCTCACCAAAAGACCAAATTTATACAATGCCATCTCATTGGAGAATGAGTGATGCGTGAAGACGCAAAGACATGCAAATACACACGGACCTGAAGCGTCAGATCCATAGATTATGTTAACCACTTGCAATTGCGTATATGGAACACCGGAAAGCCATAAGTGTTCAATACGCAAAGTTTTTCAAACTAGATTATTGTCTCTAGTGCAAGTGGGAGACTGGAGGAAATATGCCCGAGAGGCAATAATAAAGTGGTTATTATCGTATTCCTTGTTTATGATAAATGTTTATTTTGCATGCTATAATTGTATTAATACGGAAACGTTAATACATGTGTGTTTAATAAACAAACAGAAAGTTCCTAGTTATGCCTCTCTTATAAACTAGCTCGTTGATTAACAAGATGATCAAGGTTTCCTGATCATGGACATTGGATGTTGTTAATAACGGGATCACAACATTAGTGTAATGGTGTGATGAACATTCATCTGAAGTATAGCATTACGATCAAATTCATTGAGTTTATATTGCTATAACAACTTACGAAGTGATCCTAATCCTTAGACCATGAGATCATGTCAATCACTAACACCGGAAGAGTTTCTTGATAACATCAAACGACACACCGTAATAGGGTGATTATAAAGATGGATTCAGAACTAATAAAGTGTTATGTTGAGGCTCATGGATCAAGAGTGGAATTTTTTCATCCTGATGACGGATAGATATACTCTGGGCCCTCTCGGTGATATCACATTGATTAGCTTGCAAGCAAGTGATTTGATCACTAGAATGTTATATCACGGGAACGAGAAAAGAGTGCATGTCAGTAACGAGATCAAACTAGGTATGGAGATACCGATGATCGAATATCGGACATGTAATATATCACGAAACAAAGGGATTAAGATACTAGCGTAAAAGGTTCCGACGATCACAAGAAAGTCATCGTTCAATGTGTGGGAGTCAGTATGGGTCTCCAGATCCCGCTTCTGATTGTTGATCCGAGAGGGGTCTCGATCATGTCCGCATTATTCACGAACCATAGGGTTACACACTTAAGATACACCGACATCCATTTGGAGCAAAAGTTTCATGCCGAAAAGAAAAAGAAAGCGCAGGAATTTATTTCACTAGACACCGGAACTGTTTCGGTTGAAATTGCTGAAACTGGTTCTGCATGTGAAATGGAATACTAGCAAGGGGTTTTATGTGAATGTTTGTTAATTAAAGTAATTAACAAAATTCTGAATAAATAAATAAAAGATTTTTATTTAAATGAGAGCTTGCATTAAATTTGGTGGAAATTTAATGCATGTGAGTGGATTTTTGAGTGGAGGCTTTTTAATGGGAGTGGAGGCTTTTCATTTTGAGTGGGAGCTCCACCCACATGAATGTGGAAGAGGTGGGGGCAGCCCCCATGGCTGGGCGCCATGCCCCTTGGGTGCCCCCCCTCTCCCCTATAAAAGGCCCCCCTCTCCTCCTCTCAAAGCACACCTCCTCGTGAAGGATCTCTCTCCCCCTCTAGAATTTATTCCCCATGGTCTCGGACTAGCGAGATACATGTTCCCGGTGGCTATTTGGCAAGAAATAGTTGTGCTTCCGCTGCATCGCTGGAGCGAGGAGGCGGAGGTTGCTCGGTGCCTCGAACGTGTGTGCGAGCACGGATGCGCTGTTGTTTTGCAGCGCTAGGACTTCCTCTCGATCTTGAGATCGGCAAGAGATCGTCTACATCAACCACGAGTTTGGACTCGTTAAGCTTTGTCGGTCTTCAAGGGTATGTTCTCTACGAATATACATCCGCCCGTTGTTTGTATCTAGTAGATAGATCTTGATACATAGTTGTTCCCATCGTAGGAATTTTTTTGTTTTCTATGCTGCGAACCCTACAAGAAGGAGTTGGACAACGCCCGCACCTACGCCAACCACAACTATGCCATTGCAGTCAAGAAGGACCAGACCCTTGCCATCCTTGTGAAGGAGCACAAGTCACTTCGCCGTCTGCGTGACAAGAAGGATCGCATCATTGCCCGCCTTCATCACAAAGTGTCAGACTTGGAGGAGACCATCCATGAGCGGGACATGCATGTTGAGGAGAGGGAGAACAAAGGGGAAGATATCCGTGGAGATCCCTACTCCTACCTCAGTGATGATGATGACTACTTGGAGGACCTCAACATGGACTTCCACACTGATGATGATGATTACTCCTTCATTGATGATGACGAAGCCACCGGTTCTGATGAGTAGTAGCACTTGAGCACTATCGTAGGTGTGAGTTGTATCCAGTCCCACTGTATCGTAGCTTCACAGAATGGTTCCTAAAACCATATTTTTCCCTAGTGTGGTGTGTGTTTGTATTGGGTGCTATGAATGAATGAATTAAAAGCAAGTTCCTAGTGGCAAAACCAGAGTCAAACTTAAAGTTTAAAAGCTTTTCAAAAACAAATCCATTAACCTTAGAAATTTCCCTCTTGTCTCATGATCTATCTCAATCTTCATATTTTTGTTTGTTTATAGTGCTTTGTCATGATTTATTAGTTTGAATATCAGTTGTGCTTATTTATTTTGTATCATTGAATTTTTATGTTGTTTGGCTAAACTTATTGCTAACATGATTTTGCTCACAAACATAATTGTACTAGTTAGATGATTTTTTTGTTGGGTTTACTAACTGTTGTTGTATGTTTATTATTTCAGTTGATGCAAGTACACCTTCTAATTCTGGTGTGGATGTCAATCTTGGGGATGCATCTGTTTTAGTTGGGCATGTTACCAAGGAAGGTACCTCAGTGGAGGAACTCAAGGATGCACTTATTCGATAGGTGCATTTCTTTCTTATTTTTTGTTTCTGTCTGTAGCTATGATATTTTTGTTTTGGATACCCGTGTTATAATATATTGAACTAATACCTTTTTTGTGTGTATGCAGATGATCCTTCAGCTTGCATTGATGAAGTTGTTGCATCTGTGTAAGCACAGTTTTCATCAAAATTTTATGAAGGTGGTCTGAGGCATGATTATCATAGTGAGGATGATTCTTTAGAGCTATCTGAGACGGAATCTCAATCTGCTGATGGTTTAGAGCTTGTTACTCAGTTGGAGGATGTCCCATTACAGTTAGTTGCTGAGAAAGTAAGGATTGATGAAAAGATTCAACATGCCAGGGAACATATGAAGAAGGCTTTAGCTGATGAAAAGGCTGAAGATGGTGGTTTGTCTCTTGATGTAGAATGTATGTCGAAGGCAGTATATGTTGCCCCAATAGATGTTTCTGTTGCCCCAGCAGATGTTTCTGCCCAACCAGATGTTGCTTCCAGACCAAATGATGTTTGTCCCAATTATGATGGCCCATCTATCGTGAAAAATTCTAGGAGAGTTATACACAAATTGAAGGAATCTTCCGTCCCCATCAGTTCATGCCGAAGTCCTCGTGTCTCTGGTGTTACAGCTATTCCTGAAGGTAGTAGACGTGAAAGCCCGCGTGTTCTTGCTAAGCAGAAACCTAGTCCTTTGAAACTGAAAGCAGCCATGACGAATAAGGTAGCTACTGCACGGATAACTCGTGCTCCTGTTGTTAAGTAGCCTGCTAAGGCTAAGAAGGGTACATCTATAGTTAAGGCTAGTGTCGATGCTGCAAAAAACCTGCTGGAGGGTAGGGCAAGAAATCATCGCCCAAGACGAAAAAGGCAAACCATGTTGAAAATGATGAAGATTTTGTTGAAGAATAAGACAATGCGGAGGATGTTGATGATGATGTTGATGCTGATATTTATGAAGAGGAGGATCTGGTGAGATTTTTTAAATACTTTAATTTCTGTTTTTACTTCTGCACTTTTCTGAATGCATAGGATGAACTGCCATGATTAGTGTAGTTGTACTTACCTGTTTTACTATTTATCAAGGACTCTCATAGTTTTATATATTAATTTTATATATAGCATTCCTAACTTTTTTATACCGCATAGGCTATACTTCCACTAGTTTGATCTTTGAACTTAGCTTTTTTTCCTATTTTTACAATGCATCACTGCTTCATGTAGATGTACTTAATTTCTGTTTTTACTTTTTGCACTTATCTGGATATATAGGCTGAACTAACATGATTAGTGTAGTTGTACTTACCTATTTTTGTATTTATCAAGGACTCCCATAGTTTTATGTATGAATATTCTGGTACAGCATTCCTGAAATATCTGTACCTCGTAGCTTGTAGTTTCCCTGGTGTGATGGTTGAACTTACCCTTTTTCCTATTTTTTATAATGCATTCATGCTTCATGTAGATGTAGTTAATTTCTATTTTTACTTTTTCACTTATGTGGATACATAGGCTGAATTGCCATGATTAGTGTAGTTGTATTTAACAATTTTTCTATTTATCAAGGACTCCCATAGTTCTATGTATGAATTTTCTGGTACAGTAATCCTGAACTTTATGTACCTCGTAGCTTGTATTTTCCCTGGTGTGATGGTTGAACTTACCTTTTTTCATATTTTTACAATGCATCCCTGCTTCATGTAGTTGTACTTACTTTTTTTTCTTTTTACCTACTGGTCATATAATTGTCCTCTCTATGGTTTTTTGTAGTTCTTTGTTCTCCACTTCCTTGTTTTAAATTTATTGTTCATACTTTTTTCATTGTTTACAGCCGAAGAAAGATGGGAGGTCTAATAAGAGGAAGAGAGTAGAGAAGGTTGTCAAAGTGATTAACGAAGATGATAACAAGTTTAATACGATGGCAAGGTATTCTCTTGAGGAGTTGCATTCGTGCCTGAAGTTATTAAAGCCCCACCACCTTGCTCAGCTTGAGGATGGAGATCTGGGTGATCTTAAGGATTTTAAAATATGGGAGAACATCAACCGTTGGTTGATTTTTTTATGTATAATTTTGACCATGTTACCATGACCCTTGACCTTGGCGGTGGTTATAGGAAATTGCAGATAACTCCTGAAAGCATAGGGATGCTTTGGGGGCTCCCTTATGGGAATAACATGGTCCCTAGGCCATATGATACAGATTATCTCAATGATTTGATGGATTTGAAGAATGAACCTGGTTTTGAAAGGAGCAAGCAGATTGAGATGAAAGACCGTGCTATACTAAAAAGGTTTTTGGATGATTGTGGTGATGAAGAGGTTATGGATGAAAAGAAGGATAAGCTCATTATGAAGGTTTTTGGTCTCATTCTTTATAACAAGTTCATATGCCCTGGTTATTCTATTAGAGTGTCAAGGGAGGCCCCATGGTCAAAGATTTTGATGCAGCCAAGTTAAACGATGTTGACCTCTATTAGCTTCTTTATGATGAGTTAAAGAAAGCTATTTTTTCCTGGCAGGATGCCAAAGCTGATTGGAAAGGTATTCCTGGCTGTGGGATTAATTTTTTTTGCTTATATATGTTGATATCATTTC
The DNA here is from genome assembly GCA_023614405.1 of Avena insularis. NCBI lineage: Eukaryota > Viridiplantae > Streptophyta > Magnoliopsida > Poales > Poaceae > Avena > Avena insularis. The sequence goes on from CM042689.1 coordinate 171,063,973, forward strand.
AAACAAGCTGAGTCATGTTGACAAGCGTACTCCTTGCATCCTTTATTTGAATGCTACTAATCCACAGAAGATTTTCGACTTGGACCTCGTGAAAGCTGGGAATAGGCTCCCTAATTCCTAGATTTATGGAAAACTATTAGTGAGCATACCTTTCTTTATTTTTGATGTATGTTCTTTTACCATTTTTTACGCTTTCATTTTGTAGTGTTCAGGTAACTTACCTTTTTAGTCTGTTTTCTTCTTTGTGTTATGTGCAGTGGAAGAATCCTAGTGAAACTATGTACTTTGAAAAAACCCCAAAACCAATTGGGTCCTGGCCTGCTCTATCGAATAGGAGTTCTGCATCTTCTCTGGCTCTTGTTCCTCCTTCTCCTAAGAAATTATTGGCAGGAAGTAGTAGTGCAACTTGTCATGATGTTAAAGAAAGCAGTGTCAACCCTTCTGTTTCCTTTTTCGGGGAGCTTGAATCTCTTCTGAATAAATCTTTTGAGGTTTAGTGTTCGACCGAGCCACATTTTCAGGATTCTAGGTCCCGAACATGGTTTTTATGAGGCAGCTGCAAAGGATGAACTCTCTATTGAGTGAGCTAGTATTGAGATGCTTATGAACTCCATTGCTCATGCCCAAAGTACTCTTGGTTTGGTCAATGAATCACAGAATGCTCGGTGCAAACCTTATGAAGACCGAGATGCAAATTTGCTTTGTGAGTTGAAGGAGAGAGATGCTGCTGAAGCTGCTGCTTCCAAAGGTGCTTCTGCCGAAACTGCTATTGCCAAAGCCGCTTCTATCGCCTCTGATGCTATTGTTGCTTTTGAAGATTCTGCTGGTTATCAAGGCCATGGTGATGAGTTGCCAACCAAGGAGGTATTTTGTTGTACTTTTTTCATTATATTTGTTGAACTTCCTGTTGTTGGTTACTTGAACTTACCTAACATGCGCACTTGCTTTGTTTCCGCAATGTTGAATGTAGGATATTGATGTTGGAGGTTTATAACTGTGAGATTTGACAAATTTTTGATGGTTTCTATTGATGGTTTTCGTTTAGATTTGATGGTTTTCTAGCTTTACCTAGCGCTAATAATTCGGTAACAAAGAAAACTTAGTTTTTTATGTGTGTTTCAGGTTCTAAATATCAACAAAGGGTTTTAATAGCAAAAACACAATATTCAGACGAAAACAAGCAAGTATCTTTTTGGAAGCGATCAAGGGGAGCATACAGTAGCTTTAATGAGAAACTATACCGCGGGAATATTTTTCTGGCAGTATATTTCCCGCCGTATAGTTGCCATAAGCTTTGTCTTGTTAAAAGGGACAGCTTTCGTGAATAGGCCGAGGATGAAAACAGATCACACGAGCCGCCATCCCATCTAGAAGTCAGAAATAAGAGATCCAGATAAGAAGGAGAAGACGTTCTTCATCTTGATCCACGATCTTCGACATCCTAGCCACCACACCTTCATAGCCATTACTTGTACTTGAGAGAGAGAGAGAGAGAGAGATCTCCACCTTGCAAGACTAGGGTTTGAGATTGTTCTTCTCATCTTGAATTGTGTTGGATTTATTTCTATTTCTTATTGTGGATCTCCACGATAATATCAAGAAGAACTCCCTTTATTTAATTATATCGATAATGCTTTGTTCTCTCATGAGTGAGTAAGTTCCCTTGGGCGTGGGAGATGTGATGTGCCTATATAATTTACATTAAGCTTGTGGTTGATTTTAATTACTATATTATGTGTGCTTGACTATCTATGGGATGCTTAATGCCTATTGTCCAATTAAGGGCCCAGATGACATGATGCTTTGTTCTACATACATAGAATCTGGTTCACTAGCAGACCGACGACCCCCGAGTGACACGAGGATATCAATGGGAAACTAGTTTTACTTGAGGATCACGAGGATCCACTTTGCTTATTGTATTAGTCCGATCCAAGGAGCTTAATTACTAAGCAACCTGAAGGATCTTAATCGTCTAGTGACTGACCATGGTTGTGGTAACAGGCTAGTAGGATTATTGAAGTTGGGATGAAATCTACCAAGAAGAGTTCCGGCTAATTATGGATTGCTTGCCTACACACATACTTATAAGATTATAATTGTTACACTTGTCACTCATCCACCTGGCACATTCACTATCACCAAGAACTGAATCTCCCCGCACCTACTTTGTCATCTGTAGAAAACAAAAAACAAATCTTTCTTTACTTTTATACCTTTTATTTTTGAAGTTTACATTTTAGTTTTATTTAAATGCATTCCTTTAATCCAAATTCTATTCTTATTTCAACGCTTGTAATCAATTCACTTGAAGACCTGTGACAACTTCGGGTATGACAGAGGCTTCACCCATAAACACTTACCTTTGGGCTCGTTGTGGTATCGACATCTCAACTTCGAAACTAGCTACAAACAATCTGTGCACTTGCAGCCATCAAGCTATTTTCTAGCGCCGTTGTTGGGGAGCTAAGCGCTAAGTGTTTTATCTCTTGACATTTCAGGTGTTACTGTTACAAGATGGTCTCCCTAGCAGACAGAGGGTCTACACGCTCTGGTAGGACCTATCTACCAGATTATCATGATTGTGTGCCTGCTCAGAGATGCGAGAAAATTATTGAAATTTTTTTGAGATCGAATAAGGTTGAAGTTGAAAACCTAAGTGACTTCATGGAAGTCATATCCACTCATAGGACAACTCCCAAGAAACCTGAGAAGACTCTCAGAGAATCCACTGCTCCAAATTCTGCTTTTCTTAAAAAACCAATAGAATTTCCAAATCCCGGAGTTAGGGAATATTGATTTGATGGTGAGATTATTAAAATTTTGCAGGAAAAAGCTTATAGTGGAAGGGAAGATGAAGACCCAGGAAGACATCTTATAGAGTTCGACGGCGTGATAACATCACTTGGACCAAAAGGTTTGCCTAGAGATTTCTCTCGTCTAAAACTATTTTGTTGGTCTCTCAAAGGTAAGGTCTAGACTAGTAATATTCTCTCCCTTGTCATTACATTAAATGTTGGGAAAACTGCATTGTTAAATTCATAAACATTTTTAATCCTTTTACAAAGGTAACATAAATTATAAAGAATATAGGCAACTTCGGCCAGAACGTGGGAGAAAACTACCCACAAGCCTAGGATAGATTCTTTGGAATGATCAGTAGTATTCCTAATCATGGCTATTCCGAGTCAACAATTTGCCACTTATTTTACCACGGTCTTAATACTCAATGCAGAGAACTACTAGATTTATCAGGAGGAGGATCGATAAATACTTTATTTGTTAAAGCATGTTTGGAATTGATGTCTACTAGGGCCAATAATGATTCTATATATAATCCAGATTTGGGCACTAAGACAGAAAAGGGAATACTTAGTATTAATCCTGATCTTATTGCTGAAGTACGTAAAACCATGAAATAAAAAGGTATACCTTATGAACTTGTTAAGGAAAACAAAGTAGATTTGTTACAGGTTTTTATTAAAGAGGATGAAACTATAAAAGTTTTTCAAGAATTAAAACATTGACAAGCCAAATCTTATAATAACTTGCATAAGCAATTTTAAAGACACAAGAAGATTTTGGTTTAACTTATAGAAAATTTTGATGAGATTGGTCAAGAAATAAAATTATTTCACAAGCTACTTAATTGTTTAAGCGTGAGCAGCAGGAAGGCTTCTCAGCCTCTTGCCGTGCGTGGTGGGGTCTCTTGTCTCTGCTAGTGGGACTTTTTTGGACGTGCTGCGGACGCGTGCGTCGCTTCTCGATGTCCGACACGCGTTGCTCCAAGAACTTCCCAATGTGTCTCTCGAAGTCTCGGTCAATTCTCTCGGTATCTCTTCTTCCTCGCAGAGCAGCGGCGCTAGGGTCGGTGTTGCGACGCCGCCGGCCTCCTCCAGTGTCATCCACATCCTCTCGGATTTGTCCTTCTCTAGCAATCTTCTCAACCTCGCTCTCGCGTACGCTCAGAGAAACAACGGTGCTAGGGTTAGCATCATCGTCGCGAGTCTCCACCGCTGGCACCCGCCTCCTCCCTGCCTCGGCCCTTCTCCGGCCAGGTTGCCGCCTCCATCCCCCGTCCTTCTTCTTCGCGAGCAGGGGCCGAAGAAGGACCAAACGCCTTGGACCAGGCTGCAGCACCTCCGGTCTCCCTCCTTCTCAGGCCAGGTCGCCGACTCCATCCCTAGGCCTTCTTCATCGTGAGCGACGGCGACAGAAGGGCCACACATGTGGCTGCTCTAAGGCGCCAAAAAGATCATGTGGCCAGATCTCCCCGAGCAGCCTCCTTTTCTTCGTCATCTGGCCTCGCCGGCACATCATCGAGTAAGAACTATGGTACGCGTCTCTCTCTATGCAGACCATGCAGTCTTAATCTTTAGTGTTGCATCCGCAATGGATTTGATTAAAAAAGGCACAATTGAATCTGGCTTGTACGGGCCTCCTTAATCTCCTTAGTCTCCAAACATGAATCTTCTCAACTTGCAAGTTCTGATCGAGCAGAAATCTAGCATCTACTTTGAGTCATGTACTCTCATGATGGGCGTGGAAATGTGGACTCAGCAGATCGGGAGGTAATCGTACTACGGACTGATCAATTTATAAGTACATCAGCTGACCGATGCCGTCCATGGGGCTGCTGACGTGATCAACTATGTGCACTAATGATGTTCATATCCTTCATACTCCTGGATGATGTGACAATTTTTAGCCTTTTCTGCTCTATCCATTTATATTCCTAATATTGATGAAAGTATTTGGGGAATCGAACCAGCAGAGGTTTCTCATAAAAGTATGGTTTATGCTTAAACCTAATTGATATTTTTTTATCATGAAGCACCAATAAGCAATAATATCAATCAAGTTTGAGGTCTCTAAGTCTAATATCCTTCTAGAGTAATATGTTATTTTATAATCTTCTTAGTTTAACTAATCATCAAATGTTATTTTACAATTATATTCTGCACCATGTTTTTAAATATGATGCCCATGCTGTAAAAAAATCATTGTGTACATGAATTTCAGTTTGAGTTAGGCATACTGTCAAAAAGTAGTTATGTGCTATTGACAGTTTTATTCATTTTTTAAACTGTTCTGAAGAAGATTTTATTCCCAAAGATCTAACACACATTGTACTTATATAGTAGTCACAGCAATATACTTACCATCTCTACAGCAGATCATTTGTGGATGTAAAAGAGCAACCTCTAGCTTAAAGAAGCATATATTTTCCTGACATTATTGTTTACCAAAGGAAAAATCCCCAGCGTCAAACTTAAGTACATATTTCTTGGATCATGGAAATAATTTATCATCAGCGCGCTGCTAGGAAAGAGCTACACCACATGCAATGCCATGTTTTTGCCAACATCATTTATTTCAGCGCCGATCGCCTCGGCAAGAGATACAAGAACATATTGTAGGGGATACAAAAAATAATCCATCGCATTGACTTTGTCCTGTCGAGAGGTAAATCTATGTGTTCTATGTACTTCCTTTGCATTAATCTACGTGGTTTTGCAGTACTGTGTCACTGACATAAAAAAGGGACCATAATCTATATTCCCCTAATTTAAGCTAATATTTCTTGATTGTTTTATGATTCTCTTTTTAGAAAAAACTGCTTTTCAGTTTGAAAGAAGAAACTCATGTTGCTATGGACTCAGTGATAAGATTGTGAGCAGCTGAATATAGACGTTACTATAAAATCTCCTTATAACTGACTTAAGTATGAAAAGGCAGGCATTATTGTTTTCTAGCTGGAGCTATGCATGTTAGATCACACACAAATGCACATGTGCCAAAGATTTCAGTTAAGTGTGTCCATAATTTTGATAGACCGGTAGAATTTTTTCTAAATCTTATGCCAAGTGGGTGTAAATATCAAACAACCAATCTAAAATAAGAAAGAATTACAAAGTTGAAACTAATAAAATTGATGTTTAAAATAAAAATATGTTGAAGGTCATAACTCGCAGAATTTAACTTGCGTGTTACATATAGAAAATTTGGGTACTATACAAAAGCACTACAAATTTGAGTAAGCACATTAGTTCAAGGTTATGATATGGATTCTGGAGATCGGGAAGGTTTCAATCAGAAGTGGTAATCAATTTGGATAGCACAAAAAATGCTACATATAACTACTGATGTTTGTATTATTAATTTTCTTTCTTGCTCATCCGAAGATGTCCTTCGGTGTAATTTGTCTTTTGAGTTTGTTTTGGTTTACATCAAAGCCATATTCCACGAGTCATCTGCCTATTAAATTCATAAAGAACATGGAATACTACGATTTGATCCTCATGAAATCAATTGTTGTTGTGTTTCCTGAACTGCAAAGCATGGAATACCTGATTTACAGCTCCATACTCTCGCTATCTTCCCTTGGTGCAACATGTGTGCTCGCTGTCCTTACTCTCCAGCAACGCTGAAGCCGTTGCAGTCACACAGGGGAGGTGTTGGCAGCACGCGACAACTTGACCCATGATCTCCATTTCTCGGGTGGCTTCTGTTGCCTGCATATACATCTCCGATACTATGAGATTCAGTGGAGGAATGACAAGGATTTATTTCCATATGGTATGTGCGTACATCATAATCTATCGTATTATATCTTGGCTAAATCTCCTCTGGTTTAATTTGACTTGCTTGGTAATTTATAGTATCAAGATAATCACTGCATTATTTTTATTGGGTTAGCATTCGGTAGATGCTTTGATCCATAACAGGTTGATGGCATGTTGTGATTCTGGTTCCTGGATTTGGCATAAGTATATCTGTATGTCTAAATTTTATTGCAATATTGTATCATCATCGGTCCAGAACATGGTTTGGTCTTGAATTTAAAAGTAGGCTGTCATTTATTTTCAAAATCTTTTTTGCGCATGGTGGTTTTTTATGTCAGATATTCTTAAATCATTTTAAACTTCATAAGTCTATAAGGTGTATTATGCTAGAAGCCTAAAAAGCAATTTACCAGTTTTGTAGCTATACAATGTTGATAAGTGATAATTTTAGTGCTTCAGTCTCCTCTGTATCGAAAAAGATTATTTCTATATACATCTACACATAATTACGTCGACTTGGCTGTCTTTGTAATGCAGCTCTACCGGAATTGGTGTTGTCCTGCTAGCTCCTTTGCTACTCTCCTCCCCTCGGCGTCTTATCTCTAGGCATGGTAACAGGGCATTGGAGGGGATGGCGTGATGCGCCGTCTTCTCGTGATGTCGCCAGGGCTGCAAAACATCTCTTGTGGAAGAATAAATTTGTGTGCGGCAAATAACATTAGTCATCCAAGCACCTGTTGAACTCCGCCCTTGCTTGAGTTCAGTCCCCACTCCCCGGTAACCTTTTATTGGAGGTAAAATCTAGCTTACTATCATGCTTTATTTGGAGGAAAGGAAGAAACATTATAGTTCAAACTTCACATCCAATGCTAATATAATGTTATGTTCTATTATTACTTTGTTTGGGTGAAGCATGCATGCAAAGAGCTGCATATATAGTTGTTGGCAAAATTCAGTCTTCTTCTATACATATTTCCATAAGATGGATTGGCTCCAATTTGATATCCAGACCAGGAAATAGGCATTGGGTAGTGGTGATAAAAACACTTCCTCGGGGAAAAAATGATGCTATCTTCGTTTATGCAGCATACGCATTATTGCTGATTCCTTGACCAGAGATGCAACAACTTCTGTTTGGAACCAATTACATATTAGAGATTGCAGTCTTTTATAGCCTCTAGGAGGATGATTCTTCTGGATTTTGTACTTCCAAAGAAAACCAATGCATTCTACTTCTGCTAATAAACATTTCAAAGCATTATGTGCATAATAAATGGATAATGAATATAAGCACTACTGACGAGATACTAGCAATTGCAAGTATTATGATTCCTTTCAATGTGCGTTTGACTTACTAGAGCGCCTGTTTGGTAAGGCATTGGTCAATTTGCTGCCTCATATGCTGGCACAAACATCTTTTTGGTAAAGCCTGGGTTGGAAGTTTCTTTTTATGTGGATGCTAAGTATAATTTGTAGGTAATTATATGACGATTGTGCCTAACAGTCTTAATAATATATGCAATCAGAGATACTTCATGCTGTTGTTTTCACATAACTCAGGTATAGCCTTACATATTGTTCCCCTGTTTGGTCTTAGTCATGTTCCTATTGTGTGTGTTGCTTCCAACCTACCAAGTTTTTAGTTGCGGCAATTTTGTAGGTACATATAACGTTGGAGGCAGAGTTCCACCCATTGACTTAGACATTCATGGATGACTTGCGATGTAGGAACTAGATGATATTCATGTTCTTCGGTAAATAACTGCTTAAAACCTTTTAGTTGCATGTATCTTTTCTTATTTTGGAAGATGGTGTGTGGCGTAGATCCACACAAAATAGCCTATCGCAACCTGACATTGGAGTTGGACTCTTGGAAATCTTAAAAACTGTTTTCTAGACCATGCAATGGAAATATATTTGAAAGTTATTCGGTTATCTCATGGGGCTTCTTATGTTTCTTCAATATAGATTGGTATCTAAACATTATTTGGTCGGTATCTTACCTTAGTTTATTATTTGGTTATGTTCTGAAGACGACCATCCATTTGAAGTATGGGAACATATCATCCGTGAAACTTTGAATAAGAAATGTCCAAATAAACCAAAGCATAAATATCACAATGATCCTCCTTCACCATCAAAGTGTAACCCATTGGAATATCTTGTGCTGGTCCTGGTGGAAGATGATTTGCTTAGTGAGTCTTACAATGAAACTAAAGGAGAACATCATCAGTTTCTTAGTGAGAATTCTAATGTTTTCCAGAAGATAATTTAAACCATGATATCAGTACCGGTCATAGAGTAATTCAAACAGGAAAATCCATATTTTGCACAGAAAATAAGCAAGCAAATGGTGATAAAGGCACGTTCAGAATTTGAGAATATCAACAGTAGGTGGTGTGATGTGTTATATTGGTAACAAGGCAAGGGCCAAACTTGATCTTATTTTCTTTCATCATTTATTTTGCATCAGTTTGTATTCATGACTTTGTTTTAAGTTTATTTACTTGTCTTATTGTTTCATATCAGTTCTCATTAGATTAAACATGAATAGACTTGTTGGACATGTGGTTTAATTATTCATCGATGAGACATTAATTTCTTCAATGCTCCAGGGATCAATATCAGTCAGTATGTCTGTATACATTCGCTGCAAGTGAATTTATTTTGATCGAATCGTTCTACAAAATATAATTTAAGATCCGAAGACCCGCTCATCTCCTCTCCCCGTTGCACCTCACCGTCCCGTCCAAGTACAGGAGTCATGTTGAACTCTCCTTTCTATGTCGTGACCTTCATACATACTCCCTCCGTTTAGAAATATAAGATGTTTTACTTTTGTGAAGGAGATGTATCTAGACACCTTTTAGTGTATAGGTTCAAATGAATCTAGACACTAAAAAGTGTCTAAATACATCTCATTCACAAACCTAAAACATCTTATATTTCAAGCAGAGGAGTATCTGAGCTACACTATTCTTGCTCGCTGCCCCGATGGTGGCCAAAGAATGGCAGGAGGATAGCTGACGAATGGATCTCAGCAATGTTTTAGGAGATCTTTTCTCTCTGATCTGGTTTCTTCTACCCGGTGTAATTTGATTTCATCTTGGAATTTTTTTGAACTCGAACAGAAAAACAAATGTGTGCTGGATCAATTAAGGTTGTTGGATGTTGGGAGAGGTATCCAATATAAAAAATTCAAGGTTCATGCATCACCGCTTCATGTATTTTAGTACAATTCTCTTTCATGTCCATGCCTGAAAACTGAATTCTGGAAACTAATCCTATTGGAAGCCCTTGGGAATTCAACACGCTCTTTACCCTATTCTTTGCCTCTACATTTTGTAGGTAAGTAAATTTCCAAATCATCATTTCTATTAATTCCTTTGATTTTATTGATTCTGAAGGTAACTGCATTTATTGAATGGTTTTTCATAGGCGATGGTCTCGGTGAACGAGTTGTGTAGCTGTAGTTCTCTTTTTTTTTGCAGTTTCTAGGTTCTTGCATGTAATGATTCAGTAGTTTGCATTCATATGGCTGCTTCATATTGGCGCACATAAATCTTTGGGGAGATATGTTAGTGTATAATCTACAAGATGATGTCTTATTTGTTGTGCTTCGGTTCATATTTGTTTTACGTGCTAAAGTGTTGCAGTTCTTATTTTCCGCTGAAAAGTGTGCCTCAGGGTAGCAATTAACATTATGCCATCTATCCTAAAGGAGCTGCTTAGAGGAGGTTTGGACGTTGACAACATTGACAACCCACTCGGCACTGCACACCCCGCTTGCTTTTGGTGAGGAGGTGCTTGCTACTCAGCTGGGGCGTGAAGGCAACATGGATGCACCGATGGGAAAACACAATTACAATTTGCCGAACCTTCTTCTCTCATGATCCTACTGTCTATATTTTGATTTTTCTCTCACAGTCCTGTTTATTTTGTATTTCTGTATGCACTGTACTTATCTACTTTCTTCCCTGGGTTTGTCGTGCTTCTCCATTATAAAACCAGTAATAGTCCAGTAGTTTTGTGAAAATCTGAAAAGGGACTCTAGGAGTAATAGTGGCACATAAGAATTTTGAAGTTGTAATACTAAAAACATGTGTAAGGAGGCTTGAACCTGATTCGTGCCTAGATTTGCATGATAGTTTGAGGTCTACTTCGTTATAGCGGTTTAGGGCTTAGGATAGTGAGCAATTTAAGAACTCCGGAGCTTTATTGACTACTCTCTCGGTTCTAAAAGATAAGATGTAGCTTTTGGGAAACGAATGTATCTAGATGTCTTTCAGTATTTAGGTTTGAGACTATATATTAATGCAAATTTATCTCATAATTTGTAGTGATTTAGATAGAACTGTGGCAATGAAGTCATATAAAGTTAGATGAATCTTCTACATGCCATTGTGGAGAAGCGTGAACTGGTGCATTGTACTTATACTTATGACATACTAAACATGCCAAAATCTTATACTTATGACATATCATTGCTACCTAAACATGCCAAAATTGCGCAACGTGCAATATATGTCAACCTAATTTCATATGGTGTGGGAAATTGTGACCAAAAAAGGTTGAAGACCTTAGAATTCACCGGTGCTGCAAAGCACACCTAATCTTATATTCTGCTATGGTGTTATAAAACAAAACAAACAAAACTAAAGGCATTACAAAGGCATTGCATGCAAACCAATCACACATATCACTGTATCACATAGTGTCAAAACGCAAGATAGACGACGAGGCGAAGCTCGCATGCCTGTCTAGTACCTTTGTATGACTCTGATGCAGAGACTGTTGATCCAAGAGAAGAAAAATACACAAGCAAAGTAGATGAAGTAAATGCAATAGAAAATAAGAAAAGCGATAAGCAACAACAAAAGAAAGTAACTAACGAGGCTGATCCCCCACAAAAGGTAAAAGATAAGATTACGAAACTTTCATATCCAGATCGCAAAAAGAAAGCACCGGATTAGGTAATCTATGAATCTTTTACAAAAGCAATAGGTGATCTTCGCCTAGAAATTCCATTTGCATATGCAATAATAGTTCCTACCTATTATAAATTTCTCCATGATATTCTTAATAGAAGGAAAGAGATAACTGAAACCGTTGCCATGGTGACTAGTTACCCTGCTAATGGGAAGTTATTGTCTAAATCAGGAGATCTCAGAATACCAACTATTTCATGCTCAATTGGCAAAACTGATATTCATAATTCCTTGTGTGATTTAGGTGCAGGAGTTAGTGTAATGCCATATTCCGTCTATAAAAGGTTAGGATTAGGGGAGTATTCTCCTACTACTATCACTTACAGATGGATGACAAACCCACTAAACAACCCATTGGTATGATTGAGGATGTTCTACTTAGAATAGACGAGCATGTCATTTCCACTGACTTTATTTTTCTTAAAATGCCAGAGGATGAAAAATTATCTATAATACTTGGAAGACCTTTCCTTAGTACTACATGAGCTTCGGTTGAGTGTGCTGAGGGAAAAATAATCTTCAATGTTTATGAGTCTGAAATCATCCGGTATTTTCCAAAAAGATTGAAGCAGGAGAGAGGTATGTTCCACCGGCAAAACGAGTTCATGTGGTAAGTGCCTTTGATAAAGGGCAACCCAAGGTAAGAATTTGATAACATAGACGGGGTTGAGATATTCAATCGCTTCTAACAAAATGCTTAATGGGAGTTAACCCATCATATTAATAAAATGAATTAAAGAAATAATATGTTCATCGCATTCCTACAACCTTTACACAGACATTCTTGCAGAAGCACGCCCGTAAAAAAGCAGCTGTAAAAAAATAGTAGAAATATTGACTGAATAAGCATAGATTTAGTGTAGAAAATAAAGTTTGAGTTTTATATGTAAAAACTAGCTTAATCATATTGTCTAGATTAAAAAGTGAATCACTAAAAATTTGGGAAAAAAAGCATGTTCCAGGAGTTGTAACGACAAACTATAGGGTGGGAATATTTATTCCAGCCGTATAGCTGCGGCTGTATAGTTATCGACAAAATTCTCAAAATAGAGGTCTCGGTTATAGAAGGTTTGATGACCAACTATACAACGGGACCATTTTGGTCCGGCCGTATAATTGCGCCCGTATAGTTGTGATATGGCATGGGGAAACCCTAATTCTCGACGCCGCTGCAACTGTACGGCGGGAGCTACCTAACCCGGTTGTATAGCTCCCGCTGTATAGTTTGCCCCAACCACTTAATTGGCTTGGGGCAGGCTAGGGTTCCTCCTCTCATTATTTATCTCATACTTTCTCTCCAAACCTCTCAAAACCCACCTAGAACTCTTGATTCTTCGCGGCTTTCGTTCGTTTGAGTGGGGGAATCAACATATCGGATGTTTATCTCCCTATCCATGCTTTATTTTCAGAATTCCATGGTTGAAATCCTCTCATTGAATTAGTGGATGAACTCAAGCTTGTTTGATTTTCTCTTTTTGATTTCTCACATTAGGATTAAATTCCTCCATGTAGAATTGTTCATATATCAGGTAGAAACTATATGACTAAGGTTTTATGTTGAAATTTCTCAGTGCATCAAGATGAACAAGCATGGTAGTATTTTTTGCAAGAGCAAGCGCCAAGATGGTGAAGGCTCGGGGCTCCGAGATGAGCTCGACAACAAGTACGCCATGGTTTCGATATGCTGATGATGGATTTCTCAGCTCAGCAGGGTTGAGGGCAGACTTTGACTACATGTGTGCAAATGTGGGGTTGTCTAACCTCGCCTATGCAAGCCACTACACCTACGCCGAGCTCACCCATGAGGTCCTCGCCTCCTTCTACGATGACTACAAGGATAAAAGTAATGCATGCACGGTGAGTTTCACGGTTAACCAGTGGCCATATCAAATTAATTTTCAGCAATTTTGTGAAGCTTATGGATTCCTTCAAGAAGGGGAATCAATTGTTACAAACTTGTATAGTGTCTCAAGTGGAGAAACTTGGAAGGTTATTTCTGTTAATGGTGGCAGGGACTTCTATCAGAAGAAGATGTACACCATTCAGAACCCGACCATCCGCTACTTCACTATGTTTGTTGCTAACACTTTGTTGGGAAGAGGAGATACGGAATCTATGGCCAATGCAGACATGGCCATGATTACGAAGGCACTCTTCCCTAATGCACCAAAGAGTCCCACTCCTGTAGCTCTATTCCTCCAGCACCTCAGCCACCAGAGCAGAAAAAAGAAAGGTGATATTCGCATTGATGGATTGGTAACCCACCTAATCCAAGCTCTTGGAATTTCAATACCTATTGTGCAACCTGTTGATGTCTCCATACTTATGGATGTCAAATTTATAACTGCGTGTGGCTTCCTCGATGTATACCGAGCTAACAGGAGGTCCGAGCCTATCAATTTGGTTATCTTGATGTTGCACAGGATGATCAGGTGCCATTGCCTTGTCCACAAGCCTTCTCGATTCAGGAAAGGCAAAACTGGATCCTCACCGAGGATCAAGTGACGGAGATCATGGCATCACTCTATCCCAACTCTGAGGAAGATGAAGAAGGAGAGCATCATGATGAGCAAGAGCAGCGGCAGGAGCAGGAGTATAACCCTGATTGGGAAGGACAGCAGCAGCAGGAGGGACCTTGGGACCAATGGCCCAATCGGCAGCAACAGCAGCACGTTTTCAACAATTTCCCCTATGAAGATTTTCTAGAGCTTAACCAGCACGTTGGGGAGATCGACCAGACTCTACATGGAGTGAGTGAAGATGTGAATGCCTTAACTCACAACTTTAGTCACTTCATGACCCACTTCCCCGACTACTATCAGCAGCATCCGTACCCGCCGCCGAACGATGACAGCAACTAAGCATGGCAACATCCTTAGCTTGGGGGAGGTTTGAGAACCTCCAAACTTTGCATTCATATTTTTATTTATTCTTTTGATTTATTTTATTTTCCAAGAATTGCATGTTTACATTTAGTTTGCATTCTTAAACCAAAAACACAAAAAATTAGTTGTAACCTTTATTGCAAATTTATTTATTTGTTTTTCTCGGAGATTGCTCAATTGCAAGTGACTTGCCAATAGGGAAATATAGAGGTGATTCGACTCAAGTATGAGAATGAAGCAAGCAAGATCAGTTATCACATTCCTTTCATCACCTCTTCTACAACTTTAAATTGATCCTACAATTATTTACTCGCTTGCACTTGAGTCACTCCCCACTTAGCTTGTTATACTATAAATTCTATTCCTTTGCCGGTGTCCTATTTTAGCCTTGAAATAATGATCAATGAACTTGGTTAAAATATTTCCTACATTTTTACAACAAGAACAAGCATCCAAGAGGTAAATTGAGTCCATGTTTAGCCCAAAGTATTTGATTTTAGAAACTACTCAACTCCATTAAGCTTAATGGAGATAGACTCGATATCACCTTGAATGAAATTGTCTGATAAAATGGATGATTCGAAGTAGTAGAGATTATGCCACTGCGTTTTCTAATAATTAAAATAGGATATTGCTTTACGTGTGTCACTACAACATTGTCGTACTCCATGGGGAACTATTAACTCCGCTGGCCAGTGAAGTTGTAGTACTCCTCTGACCCACTATTTCTCAAAAACTTTCTACTGGCATGGTCACAAGTGTGAAACACATTCCCAATTAACATGTTAAAAACAGTGGTATGATTTCTTTATGGAAGAGCTGAAGTTTTTGAAAAACAAGGAAAAAAAAAGGTGCTTTGAGAGTATTGAAATTTTGACGTGGGAGTAGATGAGTTGTTCTTAAATTAAATGTTGTTGGTGCCAACTTGAGTACTCTTAATTAATTAAAAGAAAAATAGCAAACAATTTTCATCTCTCTATAAGAGAGAAACCAAAAGGATTTGTTTCACTTTCCTAGCTAAACTTCTGACACTCGCTCAAGAATATGCTTTATTTTCTATCAAGATATACATGGTTAGGTGTGAAGACCGGAACTTAACTTCCAAACCCTCCTGTGTACCTTTGTCAATCCTTAGATCAACGGTTGACAACACAGTAAAATGATATCATTGCATAACATTCAAAAGTAAATTATTACAAAGTCTATAACAACATAGTGAAATTTCTAGTGATATTTATTACATCCAGAAAACACAGCGGAAATATAAAATGCATAACGACTCCATCTCAACCACAGGAAGTCGATGTAGTCCATGAGGCCTCACTCATCAGTGTCATCATAGTCATCTCCTTCTCCATAGTACTCTGAAGTATCAAAAAAAGCATTGCCATGAGTACATGACGTACTCAACATACCCCTTATTGAAAACCTATGATATATACATGTGGCTTCAAGGAAGGTTGTATGGTTCTTTTGCATAAAGCCAATTTTATTTGCAGTATGGTAATAGTTTTGATGAAAGCAGTTTTTGACGAAAACAAGTTTATCATCAACATGATATTTCTCAATAGTGTGATTGTCCACGACAACTCACAATTTCATAGATACCGGGATAAGGATAGGGGCAAAGAGGGAAATAGCAAGACAGGTTACTGTATGTCAAGAAAGATTCATGTGTCGTTCATGACCAGTGACACGGCTATTCGAATAGTTTAAACTCTGCAGTGGTTGTACACTTTTCCCACATGACACAATCCTGTCTTGATGCCAACCAGTTGTCGCTAGTTTAATACACACCAATT
This sequence comes from Avena insularis, assembly GCA_023614405.1. Lineage (NCBI taxonomy): Eukaryota > Viridiplantae > Streptophyta > Magnoliopsida > Poales > Poaceae > Avena > Avena insularis. Next base: position 171,080,214 of record CM042689.1, read on the forward strand.
GGTGTACTAGCAGATGGATTGTGACAAGGTCTTTTAGCTAGGCCCGCCAAAGATGTGACATGCCCACCGGGTATTGCGCACGGAACTGAGAGTACGTCCCCAAACCGGTCCCCCCATCTATCCTGAAAGATCCCCTTCAGGCAGACACCTCATCAGCGATATGGCGACATCAACACCTAAGGCTGACTAACTTACTTGACCAAGCTAGTGCCCATTATAGCATGTGGTTGTACGTGTCACATCCCAAAATTCTCCTAATTTTGGAATGTGAAATAAATAAAATAAGCTTGATTGATTGTTTGACTTTGTTAAAAATTCTAAAAGAAAAGAAACTTTTTGAATTGAAAATCCTCTCGACCTTGAATTCAAAACCTTATATTCTTTTGTTATGACCTAAGTAGCCATATAGGCAAAAGAGGGTGGATTGAGTTTTAGTTTTAGTATTTGAGTGAATGTTTTCAAAAAAATGAAAACCACGAAGCATTCATAAGCATTTCATTACATCCATGCAAAGTTCTCACAAACTGAATCCAAATCCTAGTATCTAAATCCTATAGTTGATTTTCCCAAATATTTCTATAAGGAATATAAAGAGATTTATGAAATCACCATCTTCAAACAAGTGAGAATATTACAAATATAATTCAATAATAATCTACTGAATTTTAGAAAAAATTAGAAACAAGAATCATATCATTTAGAGTTCGTATGCAAAAGATATAAATGAAATACAAAAAATAAAAAAATAAAAAGAAAAAAGACTAATGGGCCAACCGGCCGGCCCACTCAGCCAACAGACCGGAGCAGGACACGCATGGGAAGGGATCGATCTCACCTCCGCTTTAAAAATCGTGCGAAAACTCGTTTTCTAAACCTACTTCTATTCAAACTTCTATATCTTTATATCTATAACTCCGAATTGACTTCCGTTTGTTTCTACGTGTTCCCTATTCTAAGACCTATCTCCTCACTATCCTAAATCTCCATATAAATATGCGGAGCCACAGCTGTATGAGTTTTCCTTCTCGAAATCCCGAATCTACATATGCCTGAAAATTATTTTGCTTCTAAACGTATCTAAACTTCGTTGTTTGCCCTCGGCTCCAACACAAAAATTGTAGATCTCGGCGAAATCTTTCAATCCCGACAAACCTCACCTATTTTCATCCACCATAGTCGGAGAATTTCGCACCGCCATATTTCAGATATTGCGGAGTAAATCCAAGATGTACTCGCGCTCGTTTCTTCAAATCCAAATTACTTTGGTGAGAAGTTAGATCTAATGATTCTATACAATTTTCATATTCGAAGTTTTTCGATTTGATTTACGGATTTGTCTCTCTAACAGAGATCTGTTTCAAATCTTTTCTGAACCAAAATTGAGCCTATTTGGAGCCAACTTCTCTCCTAGCCACCGGATGCTATCCCGACGGTCGAGATTGAATCGTTCCGGTCAGCTGCCTTATCACCGCCAGGTCATTGCGAGGTCAGGTTCTAGTCCCAGTCAACATGCACGGTCAACCCGTCTAGTCAGCGGAATATTTCCTGAAATATTTCGTTCGAATTTAAAATTATAAATTATAGATCTAAATTGTAAAATCCATAAAAAAATTCATACTATGTCCAAAAATTACGTATAATATTCAAATTGAAGATAATTGCATGTATTTTATTAATATCAGATTAGATTTAACTTTCGCGCTATAGTTAACTGGTAATAATTAAATAGTTTTAATAGTCTTTTCGAGTAATAAATTCATAAGAAAATAAATACTATTCAGAAAATTGTAAATAATATATCCCTGGATTTACAATTCCGTGTAGATTCTAGATTTGGCATTAGATTTATTTTTTGACGTGGTAAATTGTTTAGATAATTTAAACTCTACTAAATAGTAATTAAATCATAGAAAAAGATCTACAACTCCGATTAGGGTGAATCAAAATGCTAAGATTTTGTATTGACAATATCTATATCTATACAGAGAAATTGCATGCCAAATTATTTGGTACTGTTAAAATATAAATTCGTATAGAAATCTTTAAACCCATTGAAATAGTGTTTTAATCATAAGAAAATATCTATAACTCCTTTTTAGGTGATTCAAATTGCCACTGTCTCTAAATTGCATTACATATCCAATAGCATTTAGTTCACAATTTAATACGACATAAACATAAGTAGTTCAATTAAAGTGGTATAAACCATATTAAATTGATACAACTTTAGTAATAAAAGCTTTAGTGCATTAAGTAACTTTCCACATACATCATGTAATCTAATAATATTCAGAACACTAAATGCAACCATTGTGATTCATTAAATCATCATGCATGCATCTGTTTATCATTGTTTTCTTGTATTGTTGTAATGTTGCATGTTTGCAATATTTTGAATGATGTGTTTGTTATGTTTGCTTCAAACGTTAGATTGCGAGGAGTGCAACTATTGTGATTGCAACTACTGTGATTGCAAGTATTGTGGTTATTGCGAAAGAGGCCATTATTATTGTGAAGGATTATCTAAACGACTACATCTACATCAAAGGTAAGTGGTGCTATCTTGGTCATAAATGTCCTACTGTTTTCCTATGCATTATATATGTTTTCATAGCTACATGTGTAAGAATTGCTATGCTATGCTATATCCTATATATTGTGGTAAATCCTTTGTAGTTGAGATCTCGTATGGTAGATGTTCTTAGCATTGCTGTTGATACGAGAAATGGATCATGCTTTGGTAAAGTAAAGGTTTTGTTCTACTAAAACAACTTAATGTCAATGAACTAGCTGGGTGGAGTGGTTGGATCAGTCATCAGAGTGTGAATAACGGTGGGGAATGCCGCCCAGGGTACTAAGAAGGATTGGTTATCTTTATTCCAGTAGCTTACGTGTACAACCATGTGCCAGTAAGAAATGGGTGGCTGGTTGAACTTAGTAGGTCATGGTGACCCGAACCCAGCGTAGCCAGAGATGTAGTGAATGGTATGTTGGGACCGGTGCGCAGTGGGGTTTGGGGATCTACTTCCCGAACGGTCTCTTCTCGGACTTCTCCCTATCGTCACACAATATGCGTGTGGTGGTACAAGTTGGGTTGTCCAAGTCACATGGGTAAAGTGTATAATCCCCTGCAGGGTGTATGATCTAAGTGCTTAGCCGTGTCCCCGGTTATGGATAAATGAGTTGCTTGATATTGATACTATGACATATTCTCGCTCATCCTTATTTCTTGATTTCTAAAACTTGACAGGTGAACTTAAAAGGTTGTTGTGAATCAAATTGGTTTAATAAAGTAGGACAAAGTTTTTGAAAAATGCAAGCTAGCCACAGCTCCACCAACCAAATAAGCATGTAGTTGATAGATCTGTTGTTAACCACTTTAGCCTACTTGCCATACATTCAATGTATTGACCATTCGTGACTGCAATGTTTCATGTTGCAGGTTATATCGCATCTGAGTGATCGTTCATAGGTTGCGAGACTCCACTCAAAAATTGTTCGCCTGTGGCACATTTGAAGGATGGATATCTACCTTGTATTCGTTTTCCGCTGCGTACTTGAATAAATAATGTAAATTTTGGATCATATTCGTTGTATTTATGATGCACAGTTATATTTAGTATAATTTTGTACTGTGTATGCCAAAGAACCGATCCAGGGATTGTCACTATACACATGAACTCAGCCTTATCAGGCGAGGGTGTTACAGTACGGTTGGTCACAATATTTAAATTCAAGACTTATTAGGACCTCATGCGGCACGGACGACGAATTGCCCCCTTTGTCTAGTGAAGGGTAGTCAATCGCTCCTTCCTTTGATCCAGCTGTCTCCCGCGCCAGTGTTTAGATGGTAAGTTTTACCCAGAATAGAATAGAGTAGAGGAAGCAACAACGGCTAGCTCAGCAAGCTCAACAAGTTTTAAAAGGGGTGTATGTGACCCGAGGGTCATCCAATTCCTCCGAATAGGGGATATCAAGGATCCTACTTATTATTGAGCTTGGCTAAGCAATTCTACTCTAATAAGACTACTATATAATATCTACTCAGGGTACTGTATGGCGACATGTGTAACAAGGTATGTGTGTAACCAAAATAGCAGAGATTTGTAAAACAATAAAATAGAATGGACTTTATAAAGGTGGGATGAGACATGTAAGGGGCATGCCTTTGTTGTCGTGAAATTGTTCTTCCTCGAAATCTTGATTCTGCTCGAACCCGTCACTCCCTACGCATCGTAATGATAAACCACGCATAAATACAAATTCCAATAATCCACAAATAAAATCCAAATAGAATGATCCAAATAGACTCACAAGATTCGAATGGTTCAGCATAAAGGTCGGTCTACCATTCTCAACTAATAAAATATATTAGGAAAATAATATAATTATTATAGTAACTATAGGTAATATAGTTTTTAATATGTGATGCGCTGAATAAAAACAATCTATATGTCAGTTGGGTATACCACTAAGAATACACGACTAACTAATGAGAACATGCACAAAGCTAGTGATGTGCACACATAAAATAATTAATCGCATGCATCAAGCTATTTTACCCTACACATGCATGCATGCAGAAACAAAGATGAACATACTACACATACACATGTTTTAGTAGAACACACAACCACACACATATTAGAATATTTTGTGCAGGCAATAACGGGAGCACTTCTACACTTCACAGGTACGACAAGTAAAACTAACACTGGTAATAGCACTGGTCATAGCATGGATTAATGCACATACTACAAGATTATGCTAGCAAAATAGTTACATTCTAATTAGCAACCAACATGATGAGCAATGGCAATATACTAAATCCTACAACTATACAAGTCTATAAGCCAGATGAGCATATCATACTAATTAAGGTCACAAATAAACCGGTAAAACATACTTATTGACAATACCCAAACTAATTAAAATGGTTTTAGGAAAAATACATAAACAAAATGTTGATTAATTCTAGCTAATACACCTATAGCTAAACATGTGAATTCTAATAAAATTGCTAGAGCTGAACTAGACAATCGGGAATCCACTATAAGTAGCAGAAGTACACTAGACAAAAATATTATGCATGACCGTAAGTTCACAGCGATGCACACTGTTTAGCTATCAATTAAAACAAATAGATTTATGAAAATCAAAGATATTCACATCTAGCTACATAGATGGATTCCTAAAGGCATTTGGCACTCGGTTCATCGGCACCGGATGTGCATGGTGGTCTAATCTGCTCATGTCACCGGATGGCACTCGGTTCATCGGCACCGCTGTCAACTACAAAACTATGACATGAAAATATGTCTAGGAGGTAGGCATATGTGTGGGTACGGTGTGGGTCCAAGGATTTGTGCGAAATCTCATCGAGTGCGACACGATCGTCGGAGAAAGTCGATGAACTGAGATGAAACAGCGATGGAGTATGTCGTCGATGATCAGCAGCTTGTCCTTATAGTCCGAAGAATCAGTCCTGCTCCTCCTCTTGGTCGCGGTGCAACATCTCATCCTTCTTGCTGCTCGTCGGCTCCTCGCCGGAGCTGCCGGAAATATGGCCAACGTCTAACGGCGATCGATGGAGTTCGCCAAGATGAACTGGGATATAATCCCAAGGCTCGCATGATGTGTAGAATGGCAAGAGAAGATGTCGGGAGATGTATTGGGTCTTAATATTCAGTAGTATAATGGATGCAGTTTATCATGCACTTTATGGCGTTAATAGCAAGCGTTTTAGACTAGCCTTTTAATCGTGCGCATGCGAGAAGAATAAACGGCTGAGTGTATTGGTAGGAAAGAGAAAATTGAGAGGAGAGAGAGGATAGGATGGTACACATATAGACGTATATGCTACAATAGTGATTCTGACATGCATGCATATGCATGCTGCATGGATGTGGAACAATACGATTTTTTTATTTGGAAAGAATTATTGCAAAGCGAATCGGTAACTTAAAAGAAGATCCAAATAAAATACAAGAACTATTGTGAGGAAATATTCTCCTTATTAAATAAGTCTAATTAATTCCAGTATAGTCGGAATTAATTTAAGAAATATAAAACAATATATTATTTTAAGTCGCTGTAACATCTTTTGCTAAAAAATCAGGATGTTACAGTTCTACCCACCTTATAAGGAATATTGACCCCGAGATTCGGCCTAAGAGAAAAGATTTGGAAACTCTACGCGAAGGGAATCCTTTTGTTCCCATGTCGCTTCCTCCTCACTATGGTTACTCCATTGAACCTTGCAGAACCTGATCATGTTTCTTCTAGTGGTCCTTAACTCCTCATCGAGAATTTTAACTAGGTATTCCTCATAAGTCAAATCATCGTGAACTTCTTTAGCATCCAAAGAATTTTTACGAGCCTCTTCCTCTGGCTTGTCAAAACATTTTTTTAGTTGAGACATGTGAAACACATTATGCATCTTGGACAATTTCTCAGGTAACGCCAACTCATAAGCAACCTCTCCACGCCTGGCAGTGATTGTAAAGGGTCCAATATACCGGGTTGCCAACTTCCCTTTCAATCCAAAATGTCACATCCCCCGATATGGGGATACCTTCAGGTACACATCATCCTCCTTCTTAAATTCTAAATCATGACGATATCTATCAGCATAGACTTTCTGTCTAGATTAGGCAGCCTGCAACCTTTCCTGAATCATCTTTACTTGCTTATCTGCCTCCTCAAGAGTGTCGGGTCCAAAAAATTGATTCTCTCCCACTTCGGGCCAATTTAGCGGGGTGCGCCACTTTCGTCCATACAAGAATTCAAATAGAGACATTTGTAAGCTTGTCTGAAAGCTATTGTTGTAAGAGAAATCTGCGTACGGAAGACTCTTGTCCCAAGTGCGCTTGCAAGTTAAAGCACATGCTCGAAGCATGTCTTCCAATATTGTGTGCACTCTCTCAGTCTGTCCGTCAGTGTGCGGATGGTAAGCAGTACTAAAATTCAACTGTGTGCCTAACAATTCATGGAACTTCTTCCAGAACCTTGACGTGAATTGAGTACCTTGATCAGACACAATCTTCTTTGGAACTCCATGTAGACAAACAATTCTGGCCATATATAACTCGGCCAATTTCTTCCCATTATAATAAGTCTTCACTGGAATAAAGTGAGATGACTTGGTCAGTCGATCTACAATAACCCAAATAGTGTCATATCCTGATAATGAACTCGGAAATCCTGTGATGAAATCCGTCCCAATTTCTTCCCATTTCCACTCAGGCACTTTAAGTGGTTAAAGTAGTCCTACAGGATTTTGATGCTCGGCCTTGACTCTTCGACATACATCACATCGAGATACATAATCTGCAATTTCATGTTTCATGCTAGACCACCAAAAACTATCCTGAAGATCATGATACATCTTAATACTTCCTGGGTGTATGGAGTATGATGACTCATGTGCCTCCTTCATGTTTAAATCCTTGAGTTATTTTTGTTCTGGCACCAATAAACGATTACGGAACCAAATATTTCCCTTTTCATCCTCCTTATTTAGGTGCTTCTCCTAACTTGATCTTTGATTGAATTTCTTCGATTCCCTTGTCGTTCTTTTGAGATTCTCTTACTTAATCCTCTAGAGTAAACTTGATTTCTAACATATCTTCTTTCTCAGCAAGACTCATGTTCAAGTTTGATTTTTTGAATTCCTCATGCAGTTCTGGTTGAGCTTCCCGAATCATAATATTATTACAGTAAACCTTTATGCTCAACGGATCAGCTATGACATTGGCCTTACCAGGATGATAATTTATGATAATGTTGTAGTCCTTAATTAATTACAGCCATCTTCTCTGTCTAAGATTCAAATCTGGTTGGGTGAAAATATACTTCAGGCTCTTATGATCTATATATATCTCACATCGATTACCAATAAGGTAGTGTCTCCAGGTCTTCAAAGGATGTACTACGGCAGCCAATTCCAAATCATGTGTGGGATAGTTCACTTCATGTGGACGTAGTTGTCTCGATGCATAAGCTATGACCTTGCCTTGTTGGATTTGAACAAAACCCAAACCCTATTTGGAAGCATCACAATAAACTTCAAAATCCTTCCGAATATCTGGCAAAATTAGCACTGGAGCTGAAGTCAGTCTCCTCCTGAGTTCTTGGAAACCGGTCTCACAAGATGGTGTCCACTCAAGCTTGTTCTCCTTATTTATTAAGTGTTTCATCGGTCTTGCGATTCTTGAGAAATATTCTATAAAGCAGCGGTAATATGACGCTAGTCTGAGGAAGCTGCGTATCTCTAACACATTCTTCGGTTGTTTCCAACTAAGTATTGCATCCACTTTAGCTGGATCCACCGCTACCCCTTCGGCTGAAATGACATGCCCAAGAAAATCAACTTGTTTTAACAAAAACTCGCACTTGCTGAATTTTGCACAGAGTTGATGCTCTCTAAGCCTTTCTAGAACAATCTATAGGCGTTTCTTGTGCTCTTTCTCATTACGGGAGTAGATTAACACATCATCAATGAATACCACGACGAATTTATCCAAGCAATCCATGAACACTTTATTCATGAGATTCATGAAGTAAGATGGTGCATTCGTGAGTCCAAATGACATCACCAGAAACTCATATAGGCTGTAACGAGTGCCAAAAGATGCTTTGGGTGTATCTTCTAGTCGGATGTTGAACTGATGGTACCCTGGCCTGAGATATATCTTTGAGAAAATAGAAGCTCCTTTGAACTGATCAAACAAATCATCGATTCTCGGCAAAGGGTATTTTTTTATGGTTACTTCATCCAGATCATGATAGTACACGCACATGCGCATGGAACCATCCTTCTTCTTTACAAACAACACCGGTGCTCCCCAAGGCGAGGTGCTCGGTCTAATATATCCCTTCTCTATAAGTTCCTGGATCTGCTTCTTCATCTCAGCTAGCTCATTTGCTGGCATTCTATATGGTCTCTAATTCAAAGGCAAACTCTATCTCACGATCTGGTGGGAAACCTGGTAACTCCTCTGGGTATTCCTTAACCACCCTAACATGTGACACATCCATCTCCTTCAAGCTGTTCAACAAAATATTTACTACAGTTTCTGTTGTTATCTCGGGCTTGCAATTCACCACAATTCCTTCAGTACTGGTTAATGATACGGATCTAAGGCCACAATCAATCATATTTTGTGTTTCCCTAACTATTTCATGCCAAGAATGAAATCTAACCCTTTAGAGTCTAACACTATGAGGTTTGCTAGAAACTCTACTCCCTCAATTGTTATGATCACTTTAGGGCATTTTAAACCTAACATAAGGATTCCCCTAGGTGATTGTACTTCCATTGACTGACTCATACCCTCGGTTTTCAAATGGTGTTTTTCAGAAAATTGCTTGGAAACAAATCAATGAGAAGATCCAGAATCAAAAAGTACTGAACCATAACATGAGTTGATTAGGAACATACCAAGAACAACATTTGAGGATTCATTTGCTTGTTCGGCTGTGACATGGTTGACTTGACCATGACCCGGCTGTCCTGAGGCATTAGATGCGCCTCCTGGTGTAGGCAGTATGCCTCGCCCATGTTCCACTATTGGTGTCTTGGCAGCAGACCCCAAATTGAACTTCACTAGTGTCAGCCCTGTGTTCTTGTTGTTCGGGCATGCAACAGAAAGGTGTCCCTCTATGCCACAGTTGTAGCACGCCTTTCTAGCAGTGTTGGCATGGTTTCCTCTGACTTCAGCTCTCGGGGTATGGTAGGGATTATGCTGAAAGTTATGACTAGGCTTTGCTGACTTGGCAGATACTCCACGATAACCCGGGTGGTTATTGTTCTTCTGGCGTGAGCTTCCTGCTCCATGATGATACTGTGGTGCTTTGCGTTTGCGGTGTTCCTCTAGCTCTCTCTTTGAGTTCTCTTACAGAATAACCTTGTTTACCATGATCTGGAAATTGGGAAAATCATGGGATACCAATCTATCCTTTAAACCTGGGTTCAAACCCCTTAGGAATCTAGTAGTCTTATCTGCCTCGGTAGGAATATCTGCTTTCCCATAGCGTGATAAGTGAGTGAAACGGTCCCAATACTCAGAGACTGACATCTTTTCTTGGACAGGAGATCGAAATTCATCCCTCTTTTCCATGGGACCAACAGGAATGTGTGTAGTGCGAAAAGCTTCTGAAAATTCATTTCAGGTGATTGGCTCAGCATCATCATGTGCATCATAAAAACTCTCCCTCCAATCTGCAGATACGCCCTGGAGTTGGTGTGCCGCAAAGTTCACACGGTCTTGTGCATCAACATTGACCAAATTGAGCTTCCTGCGAATGTCCTTCAGCCAATAATCAGCTTCTATAGGGTCTGCTGATCCTGAAAAAGTTGGTGGCTTTGTCCTCATGAACTCTGCTAGCTTGAACTGTGGTGGAGGATGATGAACTTGATTCTGATTCAGGTTTTGGTTTTGGTTCTGATTCTCCATGTTGGCGGCCATCTGCTGCAGCTGTGTTTGTATCAACATTATTTGTTCCATGTTAAGTGGCGGCAGCGATGGTGGTTTATGTCCCTCATCCTCAGTATCAGTATCAATGTCATGGACTTCACCCTCAGCGAAGTTCTCCTCGAACGCTGGTCCGCGACCGCGTCCACGACCATGTCCACCGCCACCACGTCCTCGGTTGGCGTTCATCCTATTGTCGCTCAAGGTTAGAATAGAAGAGAGGGAAATAAACTACCCCAAAACCAAACTTGCACGGACAAACAATTGGAACATCAAAGAAATCCAAACGAGAACCAAATTTTGTCTTAAAATCTCTCACACAAAAAGGTTCAAGATAGAGTATTAGCTATACCACATATAGATCGGTATAGTCTCCTCGACACACATGCAATTATTTAAAACAACTAACCTCTCACGTATTATCAAATAAAGTCTCTCTCATGGCTTAGTGTAGTCTACTCGTCCAGGTACCCATGTGATCCTGTATTTGGCTGTTCAGGTGCGAAGCTAGACTCCACTTTGTCCGATCTTGCCGGAATCCTTTCTTCAGGCTCCATTTCTTCTTCCTGGGACTGATCAGCAGGATCCTGCTGTACTGATGGTGGCGCCGGAAGTGCGAGAATCGGTGCAATAACCTAAAGAGAAATACGACGCTTCGCTACATGGTGACACTTTTTCTTCCTCGTGACCCGCACACACGCATGATACCATATGCCGCGCGCATTGTCGTAAAATGTCATGCGATGCTGTGCATCGGTTGCAGGTTGTGGTAGCACTAGTCCCTGTCCTTCGCCTCCATCATTGACTGCCAGCGTGGTCTCCGTAGCGAGATCGGCCACATGCACCGCTACGATGGCATCATCAGCAGTAGCTTCAACAGTGTAGTGACCTCGGATCAAGTAAGATCCTAAGTCCCTGGGAATATTCCACTGACTGGACATGTTGACTTTGCATGCTGACTGGGACTAGATGTTGACCTTACGTTGATGTGGCGTTGATGAGGAAGATGACCGGGATGACGACATGGCACGCACCGGTTTGATTGGATCTCGACCGTCTGGATAGGATCCGGTGGCTAGAAGAAGAGATTGACCCGATTTTGGCTCAGAATAGACAAGAAATAGATCTGTGTTAGAGAGACAAATCCGTAGGTCAAATTGAAAAACTCAGAACATGAAAGTTGTGGGGAATCATTATTACTACCTTCTCACCAAAGGAATTTGGATTTGAAGAAACGAGCGCGAGTAGATCCTGGATTTACACCGTAAGATCTGAAATATTGTGATACAAAATTCTCCGGCTGTGGTAGATGAAAAGATGTGAGGTTTGTCGGGATTGAAAGATTTCGACGGTTCCTACAACTTTCGTTTTTTGACCGAAGGCAAACGACGAAGTCTACATGGGTTAAAAAGCAAAATAAGATTCGGGAATATGTAGATTCGGGATTTCGAGAATAGAAACTCGTACAGCCATGGCTCCACGAGTTTATATGGAGATTTAAGATGGTGTAGAGATAGGCCATGGAGTAGGGAACAAGTAGAAACAAACCGAAGTCGATTCGGAGTTGTAGATAAAAAGTTATAAGAGTTTGAGTAGAGATAGGTCTAGAAAAACGTATTTTCGCACGGTTTTTGGAGCAACCCGATCGATCCCGTACGCGCGCGCGTGGCCTGGTCCGGTCGGTCCCTTGCTGGGCCGCCGGCTGGCTCGGCCAGCCCGTTTTTTTTTCTTTTTTCTTTTTCTATTTACCTCATATCTTTTGCATACGAACTCCAAATAACATGATTCTTATTTCTAAATTTTTCTAAAATCGAATAGATCATTGTAAGATCATATTTGTAATATTTTTACTAGTTTTCAAGTAGTGGGTTCATAAATCCTTGTATATTCCATTTTATTTATATCTTTATTTATTTGTATTTATTCCATAACTTTCTCATACTAGCTCCAAATGAGCTCAATTTTGTTTCTAAAATTTTGTAATATTAATTGGATCTCTTTAGGCTATAATTATCAATAATTTATGCCTTATCAACAGTGGGTTTTATAAAGTCAATTTAATTACCTTTAGGAACATTTGGGCGAATCAACTATAGAATTTAGATACCAGGATTTGGATTCAGTTTGTGAGAACTTTGCATGGATGTAATGAAATGCTTATGAATGCTTTATGATTTTCATTTTGAAATCTTGCACACCAATTCTACAATCCATAATCAATCCATGCCCTTTTGCCTATATGACTACTTAGGTCTTAACAAAAGAATATAAGATTTTGAATTCATGGTTGAGAGGATTTTCTATTCAAAAAGGTTCTTCTCTTTGAGAATTTTCAACATAGTCAAACAATCAATCAAACTTAATTATTTATTTCAAATTCCAAAATTAGGAGAATTTTGGGATGTGACAAACAGCTTCACATGCAACATTGACGGTAGCTAAGGTTGTGTTAGCTTCCACCAATCTCTCCTCCAAAGTCTGAGCTCGATCCTGATAGTGATGGATAAGGTGGTGTGTGTCCTCCAGCATACCGGTGACTGCGACCAAGCGATTCTATAGACCGAAGTTGAGTGATTCCATGCGAGTGAGTGTGGGATCATCCTCATTCTGGTACCTCATGTTCTGACGAAGCACACCTCCCTCATCTCGGTAGGCAAAGTAATGGAACTGTGTGTTGCGTATCTCATCTTGGTATATACCGGCCATCCTCTACATTTCCTGGTGAATGGTATGGATGGTGGCATCCACAAAGTCCTCTCCATCAGCAGTAATTGGTGCCCTCTTGTTCCTACGTGGCTGCCACATAGTGATAGGTTCGGAAACACCACCAAGTTAACTCTCACAGTCTCCTCGTCCTAGACATTCCGAAAGGTGTATCCAGTCTCTTCAGGGTCACGGTCATAACCCAACCTCATCAGCATGTCACAAAACTCGCGACCAAGGTTCCCAAACTCCTCGATCCGGCGGGTCGCAGGTACGGCCATCTACGCACATTTAAATAAGAGGAGAATATCAGCAACACATTATTGTAAAAGCTAACTCAATAGACGAGTAATAATAAGGAATCCCTTTTTTGTAACATATTTTTTATTAATATACGCGTACTAAGGCTTTCCATTCTATCTAAGGCCACGTGACTAGGACGACGTCGGCTTTGATACCACATCTGTGAGGACCGGAACATAACTTCTAGACCCTCCTGTGTACCTTTGTCAATCCCAAGATCAATGGTTGACAACACAGCAAAATCATATCATTGCATAACGTTTAAAAGTAAATTATTACAAAGTCTAGATAACAACATAGTGAAATGTCTAGTGACATTTATTACATCCAGAAAACACAGCGGAAATATAAAATGCATAGCGACTCCATCTTAGCCACATGCAGTCGATGTAGTCCACGAGGCCTCACTCATCAGCGTCATCGTAGTAATCATAGTCATCTCCTTCTCCATAGTACTTTGAAGTATCAACAAAATCATTGCCATGAGTACATGATGAAGGGAATATGCCCTGAGAGGCAATAATAAAGTGTTTATTATGTGTATTCGAAGTATATGATAGATGTTTATTTTTCATGCTATAATTGTATTAATACGGAAACGTTAATACATGTGTGTTTAATAAACAAACAGAAAGTTCCTAGTTATGCCTCTCTCATAAACTAGCTCGTTGATTAACAAGATGATCAAGGTTTCCTGATCATAGACATTGGATGTTGTTAATAACGGGATCACAACATTAGTGTAATGGTGTGATGAACATTCATCCGAAAAATAGCATTAAGATCAATCTCATTGAGTTTATATTGCTATAACAACTTACGAAGTGATCCTAATCCTTAGACCATGAGATCATGTCAATCACTAACACCGGAAGAGTTTCTTGATAACATCAAACATCACACCGTAACAGGGTGATTATAAAGATGGGTTCAGGACTAATAAAGTTTTATGTTGAGGCCCATGGATCGAGAGTGGAATTTGTTCATCCCTATGACGGATAGATATACTCAGGGCCCTCATGGTGATATCACATTGGTTAGCTTGCAAGCAAGTGATTTGATCACTAGAATGTTATATCACGGGAACGAGAAAAGAGTGCATGACAGTAACGAGATCAAACTAGGTATGGAGATACCGATGATCGAATATCGGACATGTAATATATCGCGAAACAAAGCGATTAAGATACTAGCGTAAAAGGTTCCGACGATCACAAGAAAGTCATCGTTGAATGTGTGGGAGTCAGTCTGGGTCTCCAGATCACGCTTCTGATTATTGATCCGAGAGGGGTCTCGATCATGTCCGCATTATTTACGAACCGTAGGGTGACACACTTAAGAGACACCGACATCCAATTGGAGCAAAAGTTTCATGCCGAAAGAATAAACAAGCGCAGGAATTTATTTCACTAGATACCGAAACAGGTTTTCGGGTGAAATTGCATAAAGAGGTTATGCATGTGAAATAGAATTCTAGCAAGGGGTTATATGTGAATCTTTTTCATTAAAGTAATTGACAAAATTCTGAATAAATAAAAGAGTTTTATTTAATGAGAGTTTGCATTAAATTTGGTGTAAATTTAATAGCAAGTTTGAGTGGGATTTTGAGTGGAGGGATTTGAATGGATTTTTGTGAGTGGAGTGTCCACCCACATGAATGAAGGAGGGGAGGGGGCATCCCCCATGTCCGGCGGCCACCCCCTTGGGTGCCCCCTACTCATATAAAAGGCACCCCTGATCCTCACTTCTCACTCACACCTCCTCTTGAAGGATCTCTCTCCCCCTCTAGAATTTATCCCCCATGGTCTCGGACTAGTGAGATACATGTTCCCGGTGGCTATTTGAAAAGAAAGAGTTATGCTTCTGCTGCATCGCTAGAGCAAGGAGGAGGAGGTTGCTCGGTATCTCGGACGTGTGTGCGAGCACAGATGCGCTGCTGATTTGCAGCGCTAGGACTTCCTCTCGATCTTGAGATCGTCAAGAGATAGTCTACATCAACCACGAGTCGAACTCGTTAAGATTTGTCGGTCTTCAAGGGTATGTTACGGATATACATCCGTCCGTTGTTTGTATCTAGTAGATTGATCTTGGTACATAGTTCCCATCGTAGGAATTTTTTTGTTTTCTATGCTGCGAACCCTACAGTGGTATCAGAGCCGGATCTATGCGTAGATGCTTTACACGGGTAGTACACATATGAGTATGTGGGCGATGATGATCATGTTGTTGCTCCTTAGTTGTAATTTTGGATATTGGTGGCATAGTGGGATGAAGAGGCCCGGACAAACTTTACATGTCCTCGCACATGAGACCTGTTCCACGCTTGACATGCAACTAGTTTGCATAAGTGGCTAGCGGGTGTCTGTCTCTCCTACTATAGTCAATATCTATTTTGCAACGAGTTGTCAACAATTTGGTTATCCTCGTTGTGGTTCATGTTCGTATGTATGAACGGTTCTATCTTCGAAAGCACTAAGCCACGTAAAATTTGCAATGGATAAATTAGAGGCGTCTAGATTAGATTGTTGTTGGGCTAGTGTTATGATATGGTGATGTTGTGAGTAGAAGTATGAGATGATACTCTTACAACACACATAACGTATAAATTCTATATACCTTGGCCTTACACATAAAGGTATGATAGTGATCATACCACGGTGCACATGATAGAGATATATGCGAGAACCATATCATTTTACTAATAAACATATGATGTTTGATAGCATCTTATATTGCTTATTTGGCGTTTTATTAGCATAATAAGATGATCCCTCATTTAAATATCAATATAAGAATGTGTTCTTCCTTTAGTATGCACCGATTATGTTTTCGTCTCTCCAAGACATCACGTGATGATCGGGTGTTCTTGGATCCACGACCATATTTCGGGGGTAAGACAGTTACACACGCGAGTACTAAGGTTCTTACTTGGCGATCCTAGCATGTACAAACATGTCCTTGGAACACGGACCGAAAGGTTAAGCATGAGTCATATAGTAGATATGATGCTCATTTGATGCTCGCCTTTGAAGCTATACCGACTCACGTGATGATCAGACTTGGTATAGTGGATTTGGTTCATGTAGTCACCAAAAGGAAACGATGGATGTCATTTTTGAGTGGGAGTTCATTCGTAATATGGATTAGTTGAACTCAATCTATCATAAACTTAGTCTAAACTTTACAAATTCTGTTGTAGATGGCACCACCTGCTTTTAATTTCAATGTATTCATGGAGAAAGAGAAACTTGCAATGAACGGTAGCAACTTTACCGAATCGGCCATGAATTTGAGGATTCTCCTCACTGCTGCACAAAAGCAATATGTGCTAGAAGCGCTGCTAGGCCCCCCACCTTTTGAGGATGCCCCCGACGAGGAGAATAATGTCTATCAGACTTGTCAGGAGGACCACAACTTAGTTCATTGCGGCATATTGTATGGGCTAGAGCCGGAACTTCGAAAGCATTTCGAAACCGGCAATGCATTTGATACAATGGGTGAGTTGAAAATGATTTTCGACACACATGCTGCTGTAGAGAGCTACAATGCTTCAGAAAAGTTCTTTAGCTGCATGATGGAAGAGCACAGCTCCATTAGTGAGCATGTACTCAAGATGTCGGGTTACGCCAATAAGCTTGTGTCCTTGAGAATATCGATTCCCATTGACTTAGACATCCATCGTGTTCTGCAGTCTCTGCCACCTAGCTATAAGAGCTTTGTGATGAACTATAATATGCAAGGCATGAAGAAGTCTCTCCCCGAGCTTGTGTCAATGCTTAAAACTGCAGAAGTGGAGATAAAAAAGGAACATCAAGTGTTGATGATCAATAAGAACACTGGTTTCAAGAAAGACAAGAAGGGAAAAGAAGGTAAGTAAGGGCAGCAAGACGGTTGCCGTGCCTGAAAAGAAACCCCGAGTTGGGCCTAAGTCTGATACCGAGTGTTACTATTGTAAGGGGACCCTTTGGAAGCTTAGCCCCAAGTATTTGGCAGACAAGAAGGCCGGCAAGGCAAACAAAGGTATATTTGATATACATGTTATTGATGTGTACTTGACTAGTGATCGCAGTAGCACCTGGGTATTTTATACCGGTTCAGTTGCTAATATTTGTAACTCGAATAAGGGGATGGGGAACAAGCGATCGCTAGCAAGCGGTGAGGTCAAGATGCGTGTCGGCAATGGATCAAGCGTTGATGTGATCGCCGTCGGAACGCTACCTCTCCATTTGTCGTCGTGATTAGTTATAAACTTGAATAATTGTTATCTGGTGCCTGCACTGAGCACGAACATTGTATCTGTATCGTGTTTTATGCGAAGTGGTTATTCATTTAAATCCGAGAACAATGGTTGTTCTATTTATATGAATGAAATCTTTTATGGTCATGCACCGATGATGAATGGTTTATTTCTATTAGATCTCGATGATAATGTTACACATATTCATAATGTTGATGCTAAAAGGATTAAACTTAATGATGATATATCCGCATATATGTGGCACTGCCGTTTAGGTCATATTGGCGTTAAACGCATGAAGAAGCTACATTCGGATGGACTTTTAGAATCACTTGATTTTGAATCATTTGATACATGTGAGCCATGCCTTATGGGAAATATGACTAGAACGCCATTTTCCGGTTCAATGGAACGGGCGACAGATTTATTGGAAATCATACATTCTGATGTATGTGGTCCAATGAGTGTGTCGGCGCGAGGTGGATATCGTTATTATGTTACTTTCACGGATGATTTGAGTAGATACGGTTATATCTACTTGATGAAACACAAGTCTGAAACCTTTAAAAAGTTCAAGGAATTTCAGAATGAAGTGGAAAATCATCGTAATAGAAAGATCAATTTTCTACGGTCTAACCATGGAGGTGAGTATCTAAGTTACAAGTTTATCATTCACATGAAAGAGTGTGAAATTGTTTCACAACTCACACCTGCCGGAACACCACAAAGAAATGGTGTGTCAGAACGTCGTAATCGTACTTTATTGGATATGGTTCGATCTATGATGTCTCTGACGGACTTGCCATTGTCATTTTGGGGTTATGCACTAGAAACTGCTGCATTCACTTTAAATTGGGCACCATCTAAATCCGTTGAAAAGACAACGTATGAATTGTGGTTTGGAAACAAACCTAAGGTGTCATTTCTTAAAGTTTGGGGATGCGATGTTTATGTGAAGAAACTTCAACCGGATAAATTCGAACCCAAAGCGGAAAAATGCGTCTTCATAGGACACCCTAAGGAAACTATTGGTTATTCCTTCTATCACAGATCCGAGGGCAAAGTATTTGTTGCCAAGAATGGATCCTTTCTAGAGAAAGAGTTTCTCGCGAAAGGTGTGAGTAGTCGGAAGGTAGAACTCGAAGAGGTTATTGAACCTTCTCTTCAAAGTATGGCGAGTAGTGCAGCGCTGGAAGTAGTTCTGGAGTTGGCTTCACCAGTTGAAGAGGGAACTAATGATAATAATCATGAAACTACGAAAGAGAATACTAACGAACCTCGCGGGTCTAGCAGGACGTGTGCAGCTCCCGAGCTGTACGGAAATCCTGTCATGAATTTCATGGTTGATGAAAATGATGTCCCTGCGACGTATGAAGAAGCGATGATGAGCCCGGATTCCAACAAATGGTTAGAAGCCATGAAATCTGAGATGGAATCCATGTATGAAAATCAAGTTTGGAACTTGGTAGACTTACCTCACGACCGAAAGGCCGTGGAGAACAAAAGGATTTTCAAAAGTAAAACTGATGCTGATGGTAATGTGACCGTCTATAAAGCTCGACTTGTCGCAAAGGGTTTTCGACAAATTCAAGGAGTTGACTAAGAAGAGACATTCTCTCCCGTAGCGATGCTAAAGTCAGTTAGGATTATGTTAGCAATTGATGCATATTTCGATTATGAGATATGGCAGATGGATGTCAAAACCGCGTTTCTCAATGGTAATATTGAAGAAGAGTTGTATATGATACAACCAAAGGGTTTTATCGATCCTAAGGATTCTAACAAGGTGTGCAAGCTTCAACGATCCATCTATGGATTGAAGCAAGCATCACGAAGTTGGAATCTCCGCTTTGATGAGGTGATCAAGGAGTTTGGGTTTGACCAAACTTATGGAGAAGCTTGTATTTACAAGAAAGTGAGTGGGAGCAATGTGGCATTTTTGATATTATATGTGGATGACATATTATTGATCGAAAATGATATAGATCTTTTAGACAGTGTTAAAAGTTATCTAAACAGCAAATTTTCAATGAAGAACCTAGGTGAAGCGTCATACATATTAGGCATAAAGATCTATAGAGATAGATCTAGATGCCTAATAGGGCTATCAAAAAGTACATACCTTGATAAGAGTTTAAAGAAGTTTAAAATGGACAAAAGTAAGAAGGGGTTCTTACCTATGTTGCAAGGCAAGACATTGAGTAAGACTCAAAGTCCGGCTACGGCGGAAGAAATAGAGATAATGGACAAAGTCCCCTATGCTTCAGCCATAGGCTTTATAATGTACGCCATGCTATGTACAAGACCGGATGTGGCACATGCTATTAGTTTGACTAGTAGGTACCAATCGGATCCAGGTTCAGAACACTGAATAGCGGTCAAGAATATCCTTAAGTACTTACGAAGAACTAAGGATATGTTTCTTGTATACGGAGGTGAAGAAGAGCTCGTCGCTAAGTGTTATGTTGACGCAAAGCTTTGACACCGATCCGGATGACTCTAAGTCTCAATCCGGATACGTATTTCTCATGAATGGCGGAGCGGTTAGTTGGAGGAGCTCCAAACAACCTGTGGTGGCGGGATCAACAACGGAGGCCGAATATGTTGCTGCTTCGAAAGCGGCCCAGGAAGCAGTTTGGATGAAGGAGTTCATATCCAAACTAGGAGTGGTTGCAAACGCGTTGGACCCAATGGTGATCTATTGCGACAACAATGGTGCCATTGCCAATGCCAAAGAGCCAAGGTCTCACAAGCATTCCAAGCATATTAAGAGCCGGTTTCACTCCATCCGCGAGCATGTCAAGGATGGAGATATAAATATTTGTAAAGTACACACGGATCTCAATGTAGCAGATCCGTTGACTAAAACTCTCCCTAGAGAAAAACATGATCAACACCAGAACTCAATGGCTGTTAGATTCATCACTATGTAACTAGATTATTGTCTCTAGTGCAAGTGGGAGACTGAAGGGAATATGCCCTGAGAGGCAATAATAAAGTGTTTATTATGTGTATTCCAAGTATATGATAGATTTTTATTTTGCATGCTATAATTGTATTAATACGGAAATGTTAATACATGTGTGTTTAATAAACAAACAGAAAGTTCCTAGTTATGCCTCTCTCATAAACTAGCTCGTTGATTAACAAGATGATCAAGGTTTCCTGATCATAGACATTGGATGTTGTTAATAACGGGATCACAACATTAGTGTAATGGTGTGATGAACATTCATCCGAAGTATAGAATTACGATCAAACTCATTGAGTTTATATTGCTATAACAACTTACGAAGTGATCCTAATCCTTAGACCATGAGATCATGTCAATCACTAACACCGGAAGAGTTTCTTGATAACATCAAACGTCACACCGTAACAAGGTGATTATAAAGATGGGTTCAGGACTAATAAAGTTTTATGTTGAGGCCCATGGATCGAGAGTGGAATTTGTTCATCCCGATGACGGATAGATATACTCAGGGCCCTCTCGGTGATATCACATTGGTTAGCTTGCAAGCAAGTGATTTGATCACTAGAATGTTATATCACGGGAACGAGAAAGAGTGCATGTCAGTAACGAGATCAAACTAGGTTTGGAGATACCGATGATCGAATCTCGGACATGTAATGTATCGAGAAACAAAGGGATTAAGATACTAGCGTAAAAGGTTCCGACGATCACAAGGAAGTCATCGTTGAATGTGTGGGAGTCAGTATGGGTCTCCTGATCCCGCTTTGATTATTGATCCGAGAGGGGTCTCGATCATGTCCGCATTATTCACGAACCGTAGGGTGACACACTTAAGAGACACCGACATCCAATTGGAGCAGAAGTTTCATGCCGGAAGAATAAACAAGCGCAGGAATTTATTTCACTAGATACCGAAACAGGTTTTCGGGTGAAATTGCATAAAGAGGTTATGCATGTGAAATAGAATTCTAGCAAGGGGTTATATGTGAATGTTTGTCATTAAAGTAATTTACAAAATTCTGAATAAATAAAAGAGTTTTATTTAATGAGAGTTTGCATTAAATTTGTTGGAAATTTAATAGCAAGTTTGAGTGGGATTTTGAGTGGAGGGATTTGAATGGATTTTTGTGAGTGGAGTGTCCACCCACATGAATGAAGGAGGGACGGGGGCAGCCCCCATGGACGGAGGCTGTCATGGTTATTCCCCACGGGTACGTGATCTTAGCATACCTGTTCCTAGGAGTCGGAGGAGTCGATGCATCCGAAGATTCGCTGGAGCTCCGCGATTGTTTGCGAGTATGGTCCTCGCTTGACTCGTTGGCCTCTTCAGCCGGCGATCGTGCCGAAGGCAGTTCGGACACCGAATCCACCACGTCATTATCCGGAGCATCCGGGAATAATTTGGGCAGTGGCGGCACCATGCCCGACACCTTGAAGCTCTGCAAAAAAGAAGGGACTTTGTTAGCAAACAAAGGAAAATAAAATACGCAGCCGACGAAAAGCGCTACGCGCACGAATCTACACCTGTGGAACAGGCAATGTCGAAGAAAACAGCGGAGTCAGCGACTTCCCCAGGATATCCTCTCCAGCCTTGTACTTCAACAGCGTACGAAGGGCCTTGTCGAGATCACCCTGGGAAAGCTTCTCGACCGAAACTCTCGTCGGATCACGGCGCCCAGCATAAAGAAACATCGGGTGCGCCCTAGCCTGGAGAGGCTGCCCCCGACGCTCGAGAAACATGCGGATAATATCCACGCCGTTCACTTCCTTCTCAGGAGTCAACTGGAGATCCTCCACCCGACGGTAAAGGGCCTCTATCTCCGCCGACTCGTCATCCAAGATCTGGTTTTTCTAGGGCCTCTTCGGCTCGATTATCTGGGAGGAGTCGAAAGGAGCAACACCAAATTGCTGACCAGCCACCGTGGAGTCGTGAATGTAAAACCATCGCCTCCGCCAGTACTGGACAGATTCGGACATAGAGAAAGAAAAGAAAAGGGCATTGGCCTTGAGAGAGATGATGCAACCCCCAATGGGATACACACCATCCGAGCCGGATTGCCTCTTCACGGAATAGATTTTCCGGAAGAGGCCAAGTGCGGCTCGATGCCGAGCCAGCACTCGCAGAAAGTGATGAAACAAGCAATGTGAAGAAGAGAATTGGGCGAAAGATGATGCAGCTGGATGCCGTAGATAAAGAGCATCCCACGAAGGAAGTCGTGGACTGGGAAGGAAAACCCGTGAATAACGAAGGCGAGAAACATAACCCGATACCTAGCGGGGGGACGGGGGATTACCCCGTTTTCGGGGAGTCTGACGGCCTCCCTATCCTGCGGGATCAAGCCCCGCTCGCGAAGCCTGTGGAGATCACTCTCCCGTGTCTCTAATCGCTGCCAACCATCGTCGGTGACACAGGTGGTGGTAGCGCCTTTCTTCCCTCCGGCGGCGCTGGTACCAATTGCAGATGACGACTTTTTCGTTTTCCCCTCGCTCGGCGCCGCGGTGAGAGGCCTTGAGAAGGAAGAGGGAAATGTGGAAGGATATTCCAGCGCGCAGCAAGAACTCCTAGAGCACAAGGATGCAGTGAAAACAAGAGTAGATGCGGTGAAAACAAACTGCAGCTCTCCCCAATGATTATAACGGCAAAGACGGCGCACGGCAACCGTCCATCAAGAAGACCTAACGCCAACGGCAGATCTGGCCATACACGTGTCAGCATCACAACGAACCGTCGTTACCATGCCGTCCACTACGCGCGGAAATCGAGGCGATGCCGTAATTATCTCCACTCCGCACGTGACCGGTCAATTCAAGGTCAGCAAGTGGGACCCACGTTTGTCCAGTCAAGTCATCTCTGGCGTAGCAGACGCTTGAGGTCATTGATCGTCAGCACTGACGTCATCAAAATCTATACTAGCAACAACTACAATTCTTTGGCTTCCAAGCTAAGAGTACTCACTCAAATTTACGATTCGACTAAATACTCGGGGGCTATTCCTATCAGGAGCGCTGGCCGCGCACCCGAAAGATGAATAAAATCGAACTATTTCTTCGAGTCCTACGTCGAGTCTACGACTCCACTACGGACTCCGGGGCTACTCCCATAGGGAGGATGGATTTAAGCATCCGAATTTTTTGTGTCCTACGGACCTAGCACTGAACAAACGCCTGAATAAAAGTCTCCGCTCGAGTCTACGACTCGAACAGACACTCGGGGGCTACTCCCATAGGGAGCGCTGGTCGCGCACCCTATGCATTCTTCGACTGCGATCTTTCGGATCAAGCACGCAAAAAACTTTTCGGCAACTCTGCCCCAACAAAACGCTAAGTGAGCAACGTCCTCCTTGGCCACCCGAAACACCTCCGCGTTGATAAACATTCGGATGCTATGTCCGCGACACAAAGATAAGACCTACAGATATCATCTGATGGCCTGGCAACGCACACGACTGCGCTCTGCTAGTATGAACCCGTGCCAGCAGGCGCGATGAAAAATCCCGACGGATGCGTTGGGTACATCAATTAAAATCACTAGAATTCCACTCCTGTAAGTCCTCCGCGGCCTGAGTCGAATTACACCAGCATATGTTCCAGGTACGAGTTGAGGGACTCGAACCTGAAGAAGATCGTGTTGTTTCGTCCTAAGACAGTTAACTGACCCTGATCCCTCGGGTGAGTCAGGCACACGCATCAACAATCCCTACATATGAACTATTGAAATACATAGTTGCACCCGAAAGATTGAAGAGTCCTCAGCCGAATCTACGATTCGACTGATCACTCGGGGGCTACTGACATGGTTATACCCCACGGGTACGTGATCTTAGCATACCTGGTCCAGCCCAAGGAAGGCCCACGGCAGATGTACGCCGGCCCATGAAGATTTTCGGGTGGCCAAGGCCCATGACGCCTTCGGATCCTTGGAGAGCAAGACTAGTGCAGATAGGAAATTCAAAGGGGTAAAACCCTAGAATCTGTAACCGACTAGGTCTATGCCCGGGACCTGCCTAAGTCTATATAAAGGCCAGGAGGGCACGACCTAGATCTCTCGACTCATACTTTCGCATACACACCTCCACGCCAGATCGATTCACAAGACTCAGTAACCTTCGGTTCCGCCGTAATCAAGAGCAGACAAGCAGGAGTAGGGTTTTCCCTCCGGAGGCCTAAACCTGGGTAAACCTTGTGTCCCCGTGTTGTTTGTTTGCTAACCGTTCCACGATCTCTAGCATCCCCATCTTCTCCAAAACCCAAGTCCATAACAATGGGCATTAATGAGATCAAACCTCGTCAGAGGCCACCCCCTTGGGTGCCCCCCTCCTCCTATAAAAGGCACCCCTCTCCTCACTTCTCACTCACACCTCCTCGTGAAGGATCTCTCTCCCCCTTTCGAATTTATCCCCCATGGTATCGGACTAGCGAGATACATGTTCCCGGTGGCTATTCGGCAAGAAAGAGTTGTGCTTCCGCTGCATTGCTGGAGCGAGGAGGCGGAGGTTGTTCGGTGCCTTGGACGTGTGTGCGAGCACGGATGCGCTGCTGATTTGCGGCGCTAGGGCTTCCTCTCGATCTTGAGACCGGCAAGAGATCGTCTACATCAACCACAAGTCAAATTCGTTAAGCTTTGTCGGTCTTTAAGGGTATGTTCTCTACGGATATACATCCGCCTATTGTTTGTATCTAGTAGATAGATCTTGGTACATAGTTCTCATTGTAGGAAATTTTTTGTTTTCTATGCTGCGAACCCTACACATGACATACTCAACATACCCCTTATGCAAAACCTATAATATCTACATGTGGCTTCAAGGAAGGTTTTATGGTTCTTTTGCATAAAGCCAATTTTATTTGCAATATGGTAATAGTTTTGATAAAAGCGGTTTTTGACAAAAACATGTTTATCATCAATGTGGTATTTCTCAACAGTGTGATTGTCCACGACAACTCACAATTTCATAGATTCCGGTATAAGGATATGGGCAAAGAGGGAAATAGCAAGACAGGTTCCCATATGTCAAGAAAGATTCATGTGTCGTCCATGATCGTGGACACGACTATTGGAATAGTTTAAAATCTGTAGAGGTTGTACACTTTTCCCACATGACATAATCCCATCTTAACGCCCACAAGTCGTCGCTGGTTTAATACACACCAATTGTCATACCGGTAGATGGATTGTGACAAGGACTTTTATCTAGGTCCCCCAAATATGTGACATTCCCACCGGGAATGGCGCACGGAACAGAGAGTACATCCCTAAAATGGTCCCCCCATATGTGTTGAAGGCTCCCTCGCAGGCAGACACCTCATCAGCGGTACGGTGACATCAACACCTAAGGCTGACTAACTTACTTAACCAAGCCAATGCCCATTATAGCATGTGGTTGTACGGTTGGTCACAATATTCAAATCGAAGACTTATTAGGACCTCATGTGGCACGGACGACAGATTGTCCCCTTCTTCTAGTGAAGGGCAGCCAATCGCTCCTTCCTTTGATCCAGCTGTCGCCCACGCCACTGTTTAGATGGTAACTTTTACCCAGAATAGAATAGAGTAGAGGAAGCAACAACGGCTAGCTCAACAAGCTCAACAAGTTTCAAAAGGGGTGTATGTGACCCGAGGGTCATCCAATTCCTCCGAAGAGGGTAAATCAAGGATCCTGCTTATTATTGAGCATGACTAAGCAATTCTACTCTAATAAGACTACTATATAGTATCTACTCAGGGTATTGTATGGAGACATGTGTAACAAGGTATATGTGTAACCAAAATAACAGACATTTGTAAACAATAAAATAGAATGCACTTTATAAAGCTGGGATAAGACATAGTAAGGGGCATGCCTTCATTGTCGCGAAAGTGTTCTTTCCTGAAATATTGATTCTGCTCGAGCCGGTGACTCCCTACGCGTCATAATGATAAACCACACATAAATACAAATTCAAATAATCCACAAATAAAATCTAAATAGACTGACAAGGTTCAGCTTAAAGGTCGGTCAACCGTTCTCAACTAGTAAATATATTAGGAAAATAATATAATTATTATAGTCACTGTGGCTAATATAGTTTTATATGCGATGCGCTGAATAAAAACAATCTATATGCCAGCTGGGTATACCACTAAGCATACACGACTAACTAATGAGAACATGCACAAAGCTAGTGATCTGCACATATGAAATAATTAATCGCATGCAGCAAGCTACTGTACCCTACACATGCGTGCATTCAGAAAAAAAATGAACATACTACACATACATATGCATTAGTAGTACACACAACTACGCACGTATTCGATTATGTTGTGCAGGCAATAACGGGAGCACTTCTACATTGCACATGTACGCCAAGTGAAAGTAACACATGTAATAGCACTGGTCATAGCATGGATTAATGCACATACTACAAGATTATGCTAGAAAAATAGTTACATTATAATTAGCAACCAACATGATGAGCAATGGCAATATATTAAATCGTACAACTATACAAGTCTATAAGCCTGATGAGCATATCATACTAATTAAGGTCAAAAATAAACTGGTAAAACATACATAGGGTAGCACCCAAACTAATTAAAATTGTTTTAGGAAAAATACGTAAACAAAACGTTGATTAATTCTGGCAAATACACCTATATCTAAACATGTGAATTCTACTAAAATTGCTAGAGCTGAACTAGACAATCGGGAATCCACTATAAGTAGCAGAACTACACTACACAAAAATATCTATATAAATGCATGACCGTAACTTCATAGCGATGCACATAGTTTAGCTATCAATTAAAAAAAATAGATTTATAAAAATCGGAGATATTGACATCTAGCTAGATAGATGGATTCCTAGAGGCATTTAGCACATCTTCTATCTTGGGACTAAGATCATCAGACGTGTGCATGGTGTTCTAATATGCTCATGTCACCGGACGGCAGTCGGTTCACCGACACCGCTATCAACTACAAAACTACGGCAGAAAAACATGTCTAGGAGGTAGGCATATGTGTGAGTAGGGTGTGGGTGCAAGAATTTATGCCGAAGCTCACCGAGTGCGACACGATCATTGAAGAAAGTCGATGAACTGAGATGAAACGGCGATAGAGTACGCCGTCGATGATCAACGGCTTGTCCTTCTAGTCCAACGAATTAGCCCTGCTCCTCCTCTTGGTCGCGGTGCAGCAGCTCGTCGGCTCCTCGCTGGAGCTGTTGGAAATATGGCTGACGTCTAACGGCGATCGACGGAGTTCTTCAAGATGAACTGGGATATGAGCCCAAGGCTCGCGTGTTGTGTAGAATGGCAAGAGGAGATGTCGGGAGATGTATTGGGGCTTAATATTTGGTAGTATAATGGCTACAGTTTGTGGTGCACTTTATGGCGTTAATAGCAAGTGTTTTAGAATGGCCTTTTACTCCGCACGCATGCGAGAAGAAGAAAAGGCTGAGTGCATCGGTAGGGAAGAGAAAATTGAGAGGAGAGAGAGGGTAGGATGGTACACATATATACGTATATGCTACAGTAGTGACTGTGAGATGCATGCATATGCATGTGCATGCTGCATGGATGTGGACCAATATGATTTTTTTTATTTGAAAAGAATTATTACAAAGAGAATCGGTAACTTAAATGAAGATCCAAATAAAATACAAGAATTATTGTGAGGAAATATTCTCCTTCTTATGTAAGTCTAATTAATTCTAGTATAGTTAGAATTAATTTAAAAAATACAAAACAACATATTATTTTAAGTCGCCGCAACATCCTTTGCTAAAAAAATCAGCCGTAAAAATCACGATGTTACATTAGAAAGTGGACTCAGTGCAATCTTGTGAATACTTGTAGGATCATTTTTAAGATTGCAGGAATTGTGAATAAAAGAATTTGACACCAATTCGATCTTGTAATTTCTTTTATTTCAGTTTTGAATCTCTGATATTGTAACATCCCAAAAATACTAAACTTATATCATCAAACACTAATCATCAAGATTAGGATTAACAAAAAATTTTCTAAATAAAATCATGAATGCATGCATATGTGTATGCATGGATTTTTAATTTCTTTAAAACCACCTTGTTTGTGTGATCCATTGCTTGTAAAATGTTTCTTAGGTGAAATAAACATCATCTAAAATATTTCCCACACTTTTCCTAAAGACAAGTAAATCAAAACAAATATATTAAGTGAATGGTCACTTTGACCAATTTAATTCCCATGCCTACTTTGGCTATCCCAAACTTTCAAAACTCAACCGAAACTTTTCTGGATCTTTGCACCCCTTGATTGTACTCATAACAAAGTATCAAGGCCCACTTTGTGATCATCCAGAAACTTTCAAATGCATAGTTTAAATGACAATTCAAAATTGAATCTTCTACATATGTGAAGATCCCACTTTTTCAAAACCCACTCAAACAAGCTCAACTTTCAAAACCCAAGCATTTGCAGACTCACCAGTACCAATCTAGCAAACCCACCAAAAATCATTTCAAAATTCAAAACTTGATTTCATGCGGCCATTTCATCAAACAGGTTGCAGACACAAATCAAACAAAACATCAAACACTATAGTGTGCAGTGATTCTTGCCTAACTTGTTCCCTAGTTAGCTCACATACAGCTCAGTAGATCATCTAGCAAGATTAGCCCAACACTAGCACCCCTGTGAGCTTGCCATTGCCATTAATGGTGAACAGCCGAGCACACCCATGTCACCCCATTGTGGACAGGAAGCTAGAGGAAGAACTAGCCATGCCAACCTTGTCTAGGAGGCAGCCCACCGTCCACCGCCACTCACTGTCCCAGCCGCAAGCGGTGCCAAGCCCTGGACCAAGCGTACAAGCCGCGCCCAGACCATGCCGAGCGTGTGCCAGAGCGCCACCCTCGACCATCACCCATAGACCGCGCGCCGCCCTCGCCGCATGCACACACGATCGCCATCAACCCAGGAGACCGCCAGACATCCCCGTTTGCCGCCCCGTGCCGTATAGCCACCGCCCGCCGTCGAAGCACCGCCTGCGTTCAGACCAAACCACACCGCCCCATGCCTCGCAACCATGTCGTTGAGCATCGCCAGGAGACACAGCACCGTCCCCTACCCTTGCCCATGCCATTAGCCGTCAGAACATCGCCCCGACAGCGTGCGCCTGACGGTCCCCTCTCGACTATAAATAGAGGCCACCCCCGCAATTCTTCACACCATCTCACACCCTCTCCTCACCGATCGTGCCACACCATTCTCGAGCAAGCGAGCACCACCGCCGAATTTCACTGGAGCCTGCCACTACCGGAGAAGAAAGGAGCCAGCGATTGGAGCCACCCCAGGAGCTGCCGCGACCACCCCTGAGTTCGCCGTCGTCGACTTCGTTGCCGCCTCGCCCGACCCTCACTTCAGTGTGAGCCTGGTTTCTCACTAGCCGCGCTAGGTTTCGTTCTCGCCGGAGTTGTCTCGCGTCGACGATGACTCCCAGCCGTTAGATTAGAACTAGATCGAACGACCCACGTTGCCCTATACCGCTTCGCCCAGCCCCGTGTCACTGACGAGTGGGGACACCGACTTAAGCAGCCCGCGGGAGCACTGCGCTTAGCAGGCCGGCCCGTTAACTTTTCCCGCGCAGCCCAGTTATTCAAATTAAATCTTTTCTATTTCAATTCAAACACACTTCTGTATCCAACTTCAAAAATCAACCCAGTTCGATTCAGTGCACCAATTTGAATGAAAACAATTTTGTTCGAAAGGTCTGTTAATGCTGAATCCAAGCCCGTTGGATTCAAGTCATTTGGATCTATAGATCACCCATGGTAAAAATAACAAGGCAGAAGCTTTTCTCCATTCAAACATTTTTCAAATTTAAACCATAATAGATTTTGAGTTGATTCCAACTCTCAAAAATCACATTTAACCATACCTTTCAGAATATATAAAAATATATAGGTTTACTTGCAGAAATAATGTTCAAGTAATAAAAGAATGCCTCATAAGCATTTCTAGCCACTTTAATTAATTAAAATAAAAGGGTAAAACCTTATTAAATTGTGACACCACTTTAAATCACATTCCCATGGACTACAATATGTGGTGATGACATGTGTCAACATGATCCCATGTTTAGTTTGGAGAATATTAAATCTTAAGTAGTTTTTCAATGAGTAGAAATTACTTTTCTAAAAATAAAAAGAAATTAAACCAAGCCTTAACCTTGTAATATTAGGGATGATGCTAGATCATCTATAGGACCATTGTGTGTGATGATTGCAAGTAGTTAAGTATTGTTTTGTGATTGTGTACCTCGTATTTATTCATAGACGCTAGTACCGACCAAGGATACAAGGAGGAAGGAGGATACTACGAAGAGGAAGCCGAGGAGAACTTCAACCACTGCTCTGCTCAAGGTAAGCTTATATTGACACTGATGCAAGCTATTAACCTTGCAAGATAACACTTGCAATTTAGCAAGCTTATACTGATATTGATGCAAGCTAACAGTTGCAAGATACCTTACTGATGCCACAAACCCATACTTGTGCTATGACTACTATATGCCTTAAGCATAAGTGATCATATCCACTTGATAAACCAATCCTAGTTTTATGTGCAAGCTTCTTACTTTATTTCTTTATTAAAGCTTACTTAGAGTTTACTTAAGTGACTGGTAGATTTTGGAAAGTGCTGAAGGTTGCATAAAGAGCATAAAATTTGGCCTAAGTTAGAAACCTTGATCTCAGCCTAAGACATAAGGTTATACTTAGTTGAAACTCCACTAGTTTACCACCCCTCCTTAGTACTACCCACACTTGTAGATGCTAGTGCTAAGCATAAAACTTGATCAACCTTAGATGGGAATACTTGGTGGAAAATTGGTTATGAAAACCTTGGAATGATGGATCATTCTATTGAAATGTTTTGGACATGTGTTTCCAAACACTTGATGATTTTGGTGATGAAAATGTTGAGGCATGAGCCTTAGCCCTTTATAAAACTGATGGTTGTCTGGATGCGATACCATTCCATATTTATCGTACAACCACAATACCCGAAGGTTGGGTAGGGCTTGACTGGAAACTTATATTCCGTAGTATTAGTTCCCTCACGGCCAAGGTCTGAGCTGAGGCTACCTTGTGAAGATTGTCCACCTGTGCAGTACCCAAGATGACAGTTGGTCATGGTTGGGAGGCCAAACTCACAGGAGAGGTGCTTATACTAGGGCGTGTAATCGAAAGGTTAGGATTGATTATCCGCATACTAAGTATGGTGAATTCAGGATTTGTTCCTGACGGATGTATCAAATGTTGTGGTGAAAGTGTACAATCTCTGCAGAGTGTCAAACTATTCGAATAGCCGCGTCCGTGGTTATGGACAGTTGGAGTGGCCATACTGTTCCCCCGTCAGACTTTTCAAAACAACTTGTGAAATGAATTAAGACTTTGACTTGACCACAACAGAGTTGTGACCTGAAGTACAAGATCCCACTTAGGAGTTATAAAATTGTGACTAGCTTTGGAACTGAGTAGAGATAAACCTGGCTTTTTGCAAAACAACCTTAGAGCCTAGTGTCCCATTATCCAAATACCCCTTACCCCTTAGTATTAGTTTGCGAGTACTTAAAGAGTACTCATGGCTTTGTCCCTGGCTATTTCCATGGCCAGACTATGAAGAGGAGTACCTGGAAGATGGACCCCAGGAAGGTTACGACAACTAGGATCATCTCCCATCGTCAGCATTGCCTGTGACCCTGAAGATGGAGCTTCGCCTACGCTACCTTTATTATTACGTATTCCGCTGCTTGATGTTGTATTGTGAACTGGATCATGAGATCCCTATTTGTGTAAGAACTTATGTATCGTTGTAATGGATGATGTACTATGGTATCCAATTCTGTTATGTCTCGCAAAAATGGTAATCCTGGGATTGCGATGTATGGTATAACAGGCATCTAGGATTGAAAAATCCGGGTGTTGACAAGTTGGTATCAGAGCTATCCTGACCATAGGAGACCCTAGTTAGACTGGACGTTTGAACCAAAAACTTAGTTTCAAAACCAAAGAAAAACAAATATTTACAAAAACTTATTCTCATTCTTATCTCTTTGATTCTTTCCTAAAAATTCATGCTCCTCAAAAATTCTTGCAAAATCCATAAAATTTTGACACACTTGATCACTCTGCTAATCTACTCATCCTCTATTTTTATAGATGGACGTGAAGTACAGCAAGTTTTATCAGTTGGGGAATGGAGGGGACCTTATCTTTGAGAGGGATCTGGATCAGCTTTCAGAACTTCTGGAGCGTCCGCACCCCGAGTTCTTTGGAGCTCAACTCAATGATCAAGGAGGAGAAGATCTGTAGTGGCTAATTGTTGCAAGTCTCAGAGGAAAGATTGAACCTCCCACTGCGGAAGGAATTCAGTTTACCTTAAGAGAGAACAACTGGCTCGATGGACTTGCCAGAGCAATGCAGGAATCTCTCTCCCGTCTGTGTGGGCAGAGCATCAATCAGATCAAGGGAACCCGCTTTGAGTTTTTCCCAAGACGTGATGCAAATGGACAACCACTGGAAGCCCCATACCACCCCGAGCTGAAGACTCAATTGGACCACCTTAGCTTCATGATGTATGATCGTCAACAGGAGTTGGACAACTGCCGTGACTATTGCAACCACAAGTCTGCCATCATCCAAACGAAGGATCAGACCATAGCCATGCTAGCAAAGGATCGCAAGTCTCGTCACCGTCAGCTCGACAAAAAGGAGCGCATTATTGCCCGTCTTCTCCACCGCATCTCATCTCTGGAGGAGACCATCCACGAGAGAGACATGCAGTTGGAGGAAAGGGAGAATGCAGGAGAGGATCTTCGTGGAGACCCTTACTCTTATCTCAGCGATGACGATGATTTTCTGGAGGATCAGGCCATGGACTTCTTCACCGATGAGGATGATTTCGCCTTCATCGATGATGATGAAGCTGATGAAGCCACAGACTCCGAGGAGTAGTAGCACTGAGCACTAGCGTAGTGAGTAGAAGTCGGTCCCACTGTATCGTAGAATTCAGAATGGTTCTTAAAACCATCTGTTTTTCTTTGTTGTGGTGTGTGTTGTCTTGTGCTATGAATGAATGAAAATCAAGTTGCTAGAAAAATCTGAGTCAAACCTTTAAAAACTTTTCAAAGACCCCAAAACCTTAGAAATTTCCTCTTTTCTCATGATCTACCTCAATCTTGGATGCCACGTGGAGGAAGTGGTTCAGCCTCGGATCCGATGTTGCGATTCGCAAATGTTGACTTCGACGCTGAAGCTGAAAGAGCGGAATGTCAAGCCAACCTAGCCACTCTGCAACAGATAGCCCAGCTAGCCCACAATAACCAAGGCCACGGAAATCAGGACAACCATGGATCTAAGCTCAAGAATTTCCAGAATACCAACCCACCTATTTTCACCAAGTCAGAAGAACCCCTAGACGCTGATGATTGGCTGCAAACCATGGAAAATAACTTAGAAGTAGCAGGAGTGGAAGCCAACGAGAAAGTTTTGTTTGCCACCCATTATCTAGACGGAGATGCTAGGGCATGGTGGAACAGTGTTCGTGCAATGACCGGAGGCCAGATGATGACCTGGGAGGAATTCAAGGTCAAGTTTAGCAGAACCCATGTGCCACCGGGTTTGATCAAGAGAATGAGAGACGAGTTCAGAGAGCTAAAGCAAGGAAGGATGACTATAGTGGAATACCGTGACAAATTTTTGTCATTAGCTAGGTATGCCCCGGACGAGATAGGCATCGAAGCCAAGAAGAAAGAAAGATTCCTGAATGGTCTGCATGACGAGATGCAGACGGTGTTAGTCAATATCCCCTTTGCTGATATTGAAGCCCTTGTCGACTCTGCTATCTAGATGGAAGGAAAGATCAACCAAGCCAATGAGAACCGCAAGCGTCGCATGATGGATCAACCCAGAAATCATCAGACCCCAAAGTATCGCCCCAACCCATCTCCAGGATTTTCCCCAAGAACCAATAGACCCCCTATGACCCGTCCAACCTACCCCAACCGTGGAAACCCTAGACCCGGAGGAAATCACAACAAACCCGGCAGCTCTAGCAATCTCACCCGTGCCAAACCCAAGTTCAACACCAACAATGCTACCGCCAACCCCAACACTGACCCGAGGACTGGAAGCAATTCTGTGCCTGTCGCAGCAAAGGACAAGTCACAAGTGACCTGTTATGACTGTGGAAATAAAGGCCACTATTCCAACGAGTGCCCCAACAAGAAGAATGCTACAATCCCTAATTCCAATGCCCCAGCTCAGCAACAGCGTCGTGTTCAGCCAGGAAGGAGATTTGCCCCAGGAAATTCACTCAACCGCAATGGCCGTCTTTTTCTCATGCATGCTGAAGAAGCTCAGGAAGCGCCAGACGTCGTGCTGGTTATGTTTTCTGTTAATTCAGTACTTGCAAGAGTGTTGTTTGATTCTGGTGCATCACATTCATTTGTCACCGAAGAATTTGCCTGCACTAGTAAAATTCAACCAACCAAACTGAAGCATGTTATGATTGTGCAAATCCCCGGATCAACCACCAAGGCTAGGCAAATTTGCAAAGCCGTCCCTATCCGAATCCATGGCATAGATTTTTATGCTAATCTAATAGTACTCGGAAATAAAGGTTTGGAAGTAGTACTAGGAATGGATTGGATGTCCAAACATAAAGGATTGATTGACTGTGCCAAGAAAGCCATCACCATGGCCAGTACCACCAGAATATCAGTCGAGCATATATCTGAAACCTTACCTCGCCA
This sequence comes from Avena insularis, assembly GCA_023614405.1. NCBI lineage: Eukaryota > Viridiplantae > Streptophyta > Magnoliopsida > Poales > Poaceae > Avena > Avena insularis. The sequence continues at coordinate 171,115,689 of CM042689.1, forward strand.
ATTCAAGTGTAACAAGAGTATAGCCCAACCTACCATTGACCAAGTCCGGATAGTCTGTGAATACCCCGATGTATTTCCAGATGTTTTGCCCGGTATGCCCCCAGATCGTGATATCGAGTTTATCATTGAACTAATTCCCGGAACCGGACCCATAGCCCAGATACCCTATAGTATGAACCCATCGGAGTTAGAAGAACTGAAGAAGCAACTGGATTCCATGTTGGAAATCGATTTGATTCAACCAAGTGCGTCACCATGGAGATCACCCGTCTTGTTTGTGGACAAGAAAGATGGAGGTAACCGTTTGTGTACGGATTATCAGAAGTTGAATGATGTCACCATCAAGAACAAGTACCCCTTGCCCAAGATAGAGGATTTGTTTGATCATTTGACCGGTGCCCAAGTGTTTTCTAAGATTGATCTTAGAACTGGCTATCATCAACTCAAAATTCGTGCAGAGGATATTCCAAAGACTGCCTTTACCACCAGATATGGATTGTACGAGTATCTGATCATGTCTTTTGGATTAACCAATGCCCCCGCTTATTTCATGAACCTCATGAATAAGATTTTTATGGACTTCCTGGATAAGTTTGTCGTTGTTTTCATTGATGACATTCTGATTTATTCCAAATCAGAAGAAGAACATGAGCTACACCTAAGGACCATTCTTGGAACCCTTAGAGAGCATCAGTTGTATGCAAAGTTTAGCAAATGTGAATTCTGGTTACAGGAGGTAGGATTCCTCGGTCACATTGTATCAGCCGGAGGAATTGCTGTTGACCCTGCCAAAGTGAAAGATGTAGAAGATTGGCAAGCCCCGACCACTCAAACACAAGTTCGTGCATTTCTCGGATTGGCGGGATATTACCGCAAATTCGTAGAAGGATTCTTGAGTATCGCCCGACCCATGACCCAATTGATGAAGAAGGACAAGAAGTTTGAATGGTTAGACAAATGTGAAGCGAGCTTTCAAGAACTCAAGAGGAGATTGATTTCAGCCCCAATCTTGATCATGCCGGATATCACGAAGCCCTTCGATGTGTATTGTGACACATCCAAGATTGGTCTCGGATGTGTGCTAATGCAAGAAGGCAAAGTTATATGTTATCTATCTCGGCAATTGAAGCAACATGAGCAAAACTACCCAACCCATGACCTCGAACCCGTAGCCGTAGTTCTAGCCCTAAAGACATGGAGACATTACCTGATGGGAAATCGTTGTGAGATTTATTCGGATCACAAGAGCCTAAAGTATATATTTACTCAGAAAGAGTTGAATATGAGGCAGAGAAGATGGATTGAGCTAATCAAGGATTACGATCTGGACATTCACTATCACCCTGGTAAAGCCAATGTGGTAGCAGATGCCCTTAGCAGATTGCCGTGCCGCTTGAAATCCATGATTTTGAAGGAGCAACCAAGTCTGCACAAGGATATCGAAGATTTTCGAATAGAATTAGTAAGTGAAGGATTTTTTGGCTAGCATAGAACTTCAGCCCACTTTGATCAGTCAGATTAAAGAAGCGCAGAAGGGAAATGCTTGTACCGACGGAATCAAGCGTCGTGTCGCAAAGTAGCAAACCCGGATTCACCGAGGACGAAGAAGGAGTTCTGTGGTACAAAGGACGCCTTTGTGTACCAGCAGATTCGGAGTTGAAAGAAGTTATATTGAAGGAGGCTCATGATAATCTTTATTCTATCCATCCCGGAGGAACTAAGATGTATCAAGATTTGAAGGAGCAATTTTGGTGGCATAAGATGAAGAGAGAAATCGGAATCTATATCGCCAAGTGTGATATATGTCAGCGAGTCAAGGCAGGACATCAAAGACCCGCTGGATTGTTGCAACCTTTGCAAATTCTGGAATGGAAATGGGATTCTGTAGGAATGGACTTTATCACTGGACTACCTACTTCTAGTAGGGGAAATGACTCTATCTGGGTCATAGTGGACAGATTGTCCAAAGTCGCCCATTTCTTGCCCGTCAAAACCACCTATCAGAGTTCGAAGCTAGCGGAGTTATACATCCCTAGAATAGTTAGTTTGCACGGAGTCCCCAAGAACATAGTATCGGATCGAGGAACTCAGTTTACCTCGATATTCTGGAAGAAAGTCCAAGAAGGTTTAGGAACCCGCCTAGATTTCAGTACTGCGTATCACCCTCAGACCGATGGACAAACGGAGCGAGTAAACCAAATACTCGAAGATATGCTTAGAGCGTGTGTACTAGAATATGGATCCAAGTGGGAAGACTGTCTGCCGTTTGCAGAATTTTCCTACAACAATAGTTACCAAGCCAGCTTGCAAATGGACCCATTTGAATTCATGTATGGAAGGAAGTGTCGCACCCCTTTGAACTGGTCGGAAGTAGGAGAGAGTTAGATTTTCGGACCCGACATCATACGAGAAGCAGAAGAGAAGGTTCACAAGATTCGTGAGCACCTCAAGACCGCCCAATCCCGACAGAAGAGTTATGCCGACAAGAGACGTCGAGACCTCGCCTTCAATATATGAGATTTTGTTTATCTGAAAGTGTCGCCATTGAAGGGAATGCAGCGTTTCCAACTCAAAGGAAAGTTAGCTCCCAGATATATCGGACCTTTCAAAATTTTGAACCGTCGAGGAGAAGTATCGTATCAACTGGAATTACCTGAAGAGATGTCAGTTGTGCACAATGTGTTCCATATCTCGTTACTTCGCAAGTGTCTCGAAGTCCCCGAGAAGACTGAAGTGTTCAAGAATATCGATCACCGGACCATAGAGATCAACGATGACCTGACCTATCCCGAAGTACCCATCCGCATTTTGGAAGAAGCTTTTCGAACTACCCGAACCCGAAGCATCAAGTTTCTCAAGATTCAGTGGAGCAACCACACGGAAGAGGAAGCTACCTGGGAACGCGAAGATCACATCAGGACGGAGTTTCCCGATCTCTTCAAATCCTAGGTAATCTTTTCGTCCTTTTTCAAATCTCGGGACGAGATTTTGTTTAAGGGGGGGAAGTTTGTAACATCCCAAAAATACTAAACTTAGATCATCAAACACTAATCATCAAGATTAGGGTTAACAAAAACTTTTCTAAATAAAATCATGAATGCATGCATATGTGTATGCATGGATTTTTAATTTCTTTAAAACAACCTTGTTTGTGTGATCCATTGCTTGTAAAATGTTTCTTAGGTGAAATAAACATCATCTAAAACATTTCCCACACTTTTCCTAAAGACAAGTAAATCAAAACAAATATATTAAGTGAATGGTCACTTTGACCAATTTAACTCCCATGCCTACTTTGGCTATCCCAAACTTTCAAAACTCAAAAGAAATTTTTCTGGATCTTTGCACCCCTTGATTGTACTCATAACAAAGTATCAAGGCCCACTTTGTGATCATCCAGAAACTTTCAAATGCATAGTTTAAATGACAATTCAAAATTGAATCTTCTTTATATGTGAAGATCCCACGTTTTCAAAACCCACTCAAACAAGCTCAACTTTCAAAACCCAAGCATCTGCAGACACACCAGCAGCAATCTAGCAAACCCACCAAAAATCATTTCAAAATTCAAAACTTGATTTCATGCGGCCATTTCATCAAACAGGTTGCAGACACAAATCAAACAAAACATCAAACACTATAGTGTGCAGTGATTCTTGCCTAACTTGTTCCCTAGTTAGCTCACACACAGCTCAGTAGATCATCTAGAAAGATTAGCCCAACACTAGCACCCCTGTGAGCTTGCCATTGCCATTAATGGTGAACAGCCGAGCACACCCATGTCACCCCATTGTGGACAGGAAGCTAGAGGAAGAACTAGCCGTGCCAACCTTGTCTAGGAGGCAGCCCACCGTCCACCGCCACTCACTGTCCCAGCCGCAAGCGTTGCCAAGCCTCGACCACGCAGCATAAGCGCCCATACCATGCCGAGCGTGCGCCAGAGCGCCACCCTCGACCATCACCCACAGACCGCGCGCCGCCCTCGCTGCGTGCACACACGATCGCCATCAACCCAGGAGACCGCCAGACATCCTCGTTTGCCGCCCCATGCCGTACAGCCACCGCCCGCCGTCGAAGACGCCGCCTCGCACCGTTCAGCACCAAACCACACCGCCCCATGCCTCGCAACCATGTCGTTGAGCATCGCCAGGAGACACAGCACCGTCCCCTACCCTTGCCCATGCCATTAGCCGCCTGTAACATCGCCCCCGACGAGCTCAGCGTGCGCCCCGACGGTCCCCTCGCTCGACTATAAATAGAGGCCACCCCCGCACGAATTCTTCACACCATCTCACTCCCCTCTCCTCACTGATCATGCCACACCATTCTCAGAGCAAGGCGAGCACCACCTCGCCGGAATTTCACTGGAGCCTGCCGCTGCCGGAGAAGAAAGGAGCCAGCGATTGGAGCCACCCCAGGAGCTACCACGACCACCCCTGAGTTCGCCGTCGTCGACTTCGTCGTTCGCCCGCCTCGCTGACCCTCGCCAGTACCCCGGTGAGCCCCCAGCGACCCTCACTGGCCGCGCTAGGTTTCGTTCTAGCCGGAGTTGTCTCGCGTCGATGATGACTCCCAGCCGTTAGATTAGAACTAGATCGAACGACCCACGTTGCTCCATACCGCTTCGCCCAGCCCCGTGTCACTGACGAGTGGGGACACCCACTTTAGCAGCCCGCGGGAGCACTGCGCTTAGCAGGCCGGCCCGTTAACTTTTCCCGTGCAGCCCAGTTATTCAAATTAAATATTTTTCTATTTCAATTCAAACACACTTCTGTACCCAACTTCAAAAATCAACCCAGTTCGATTCAGTGCACCAATTTAAATGAAACCAATTTTGTTGGAAAGGTCTGTGAATGCTGAATCCAAGCCCGTTGGATTCAAGTCATTTGGATCTATAGATCATCCATGGTAAAAATAACAAGGAAGAAGCTTTTCTCCATTCAAACATTTTTCAAATTTAAACCATAATAGCTTTTGAGTTAATTCCAACTCTCAAAAATCACATTTAACCATACCTTTCAGAATATATAAAAATATATAGGTTTACTTGCAGAAATAATGTTCAAGTAATAAAAGAATGCCTCATAAGCATTTCTAGCCACTTTAATTAATTAAAATAAAAGGGTAAAACCTTATTAAATTTTGACACAATATTAAATCACATTCCCATGGACTACAATATGTGGTGATGACATGTGTCAACATGATCCCATGTTTAGTTTGGAGAATATTAAATCTTAAGTAGTTTTTCAATGAGTAGAAATTACTTTTCTAAAAATAAAAAGAAATTAAACCAAGCCTTAACCTTGTAATATTAGGGATGATGCCAGATCATTTATAGGACCCTTGTGTGTTATGATTGCAAGTAGTTAAGTATTGTTTGGTGATTGTGTACCTCGTATTTATTTGTAGACGCTAGTACCGACCAAGGATACGAGGAGGAAGGAGGATACTACGAAGAGGAAGCCGAGGAGAACTTCAACCACTGCTCTGCTCAAGGCAAGCTTATATTGACACTGATGCAAGCTATTAACCTTGCAAGCTAACACTTGCAATTTAGCAAGCTTATACTAATATTGATGCAAGCTAACACTTGCAAGATACCTTACTGATGCCACAAACCCATACTTTTGCTATGACTACTATATGCCTTAAGCATAAGTGATCATATCCATTTGATAAACCAATCCTAGTTTTATGTGCAAGCTTCTTACATTATTTCTTTATCAAAGCTTACTTAGAGTTTACTTAAGTGACTGGTAGATTTTGGAAAGTGCTGAAGGTTGCATAAAGAGCATAAAATTTGGCCTAAGTTAGAAACCTTGATCCCAGCCTAAGACATAAGGTTATACTTAGTTGAAACTCCACTAGTTTACCACCCCTCCTTAGTACTACCCCCACTTGTAGATGCTAGTGCTAAGCATAAAACTTGATCAACCTTAGATGGGAATACTTGGTGGAAAATTGGTTATGAAAACCTTGGAATGATGGATCATTCTATTGAAATGTTTGGGACATGTGTTTCCAAACACTTGATGATTTTGGTGATGAAAATGTTGAGGCATGAGCCTTAGCCCTTTATAAAACTGATGGTTCTCTGGATGCGATACCATTCCAATTTTATTGTACGACCACAATACCCGAAGATTGGGTACGGCTTGACTGGAAACTTATATTCCGTAGTATTAGTTCCCTCACGGCCAAGGTCTGAGCTGAGGCTACCTTGTGAAGATTGTCCACCTGTGCAGTACCCAAGATGACAGTTGGTCATGGTTGGGAGGCCAAACTCACAGGAGAGGTTCTTATACTAGGGCGTGTAATCGAAAGGTTAGGATTGATTATCCGCATACTAAGTATGGTGAATTCAGGATTTGTTCCTGACGGATGTATCAAATGTTGTGGTGAAAGTGTACAATCTCTGCAGAGTGTCAAACTATTCGAATAGCCGCGTCATGATTATGGACGATTGGAGTGGCCATACTGTTCCCCCGTCAGACTTTTCAAAACGACTTGTGAAATGAATTAAGACTTTGACTTGACCACAACAGAGTTGTGACCTGAAGTACAAGATCCCACTTAGGAGTTATAAAATTGTGACTAGCTTTGGAACTGAGTAGAGATAAACCTGGCTTTTTGCAAAACAACCTTAGAGCCCAGTGTCCCATTATCCAAAAACCCCTTACCCCTTAGTATTAGTTTGCGAGTACTTAAATAGTACTCATGGCTTTGTCCCTGGCTATTCCCATGGCCAGACTATGAAGAGGATTACCTGGAAGATGGACCCCAGGAAGGTTACGACAACTAGGATCATCTCCCATCGTCAGCATTTCCTGTGACCCTGAAGATGGAGCTTCGCCTACGCTACCGTTATTATTACGTATTCCGCTGCTTGATGTTGTATTATGAACTGGATCATGAGATCCCTATTTGTGTAAGAACTTATGTATCGTTGTAATGGATGATGTACTATGTTATCCAATTCTGTTATGTCTCGCAAAAATGGTAATCCTGGGATTGCGATGTATGGAATAACAGGCATCTAGGATTGAAAAATCCGGGTGTTGACAGATATCCTTTCTTATTTCGTTGTCACTCGAGAGTGAGCAACATCTAAGCTTGGGGGAGTTGATAGTTGTGAGATTCGACACATTTTTTATGGTTTCTATTGATGGTTTTCGTTTGGATTTGATGGTTTTCTAGCTTTACCTAACACTAATAGTTCGGTAACAAAGAAAACTTGGTTTTTAATGTGTGTTTCACGTTCTGAATATTAATAGAGGGTTTTAACAGTAGAAACACAATATTCAGACAAAAACAAGCAAGTCTCCTTTTGGAAGCGATCAAGGGAAGCGTACAGTAGCTTTAACGAGCAACTATATGGTAGGAATATTTTTTCGGCATATAGTTCCCGCCGTGTAGTTGCCATCAGCTTTGTCTTGTTAAAAGGGACAACTTTCGTGAAGAGGCCGATGACGAAATCGGAACACACGAGCTGCCATCCCTTCCAGAAGAGAGAAAGAAGATATCGTGATAAGAAGGAGAAGACGTTCTTCATCTCGCTCCACGATATTCGACCTCCTAGCCACCACACCTCCAAAGCCATTACTTGTACTTGAGAGAGATATCTCCACCTTGAAAGAGTAGAGTTTGAGATTGTTCTTCCCATCTTAAATTGTGTTGGATTTATTTCTATTTCTTATTGTGGATCTCCACGATAATATCAAGAACTCCCTTTATTTAATTATATCGATGATTTTCTTCTCTCATGTGTGAGTAAGTTCCCTTGGGCGTGGGAGATGTAAGGGATTGGTGAGATATGATGTGCCTATATAATTTTCATTAAGTTTGTGGTTAATTTTAATTAATATATTATGTCTGCTTGACTATATGTGGGTTTCTTAATGCATGTTGTCCAATTAAGGGACCAGACAACATGATGCTTTGTTCTACATAGATAGAATCATGTTCACTAGCAGACCGGTGACCCTCGAGTGACACGGGGATATCAATGGGAAACTAGTTTGACTCGAGGATCACGAGAAGTCACTATGCTTATTGCATTAGTTCGATCCAAGGAGCTTAATTGCTAAGCAACCTGAAGGATCTTAATCGTCTAGTGACTGACCATGGTTGTGGTAATAGGCTAGTAGGATTAATAAAATTGGGATGAAATCTACCAAGAGGAGTTCCGGCTAATTATGGGTTGCTCGCCTACACACATACTTATAAGATTATAATTGTCACACTTATCACTGATCCACCTGGCATATTCAGTATCACCATGAACTGAATCTCCCCGCGCCTACTTTTTCGTCTGCAAAAAACAACAAAAAAATCGTTCTTCAATTTTATGCTTTTATTCTTGAACTTTACATTTCAGTTTTATTTAAATACATTCCTTTAATACAAATTCGATTCTTATTTCAACGCTTGCATTCAATTCACTCAAAGACCTATGAAAACTTCGATGTGACAGAGACTTCACCCATAAACACTTACCTTTGGGCTCCCTGTGGGATTGACATCTCAACTTCGAAACTAGCTACAAATCATCGGTGCACTTGTAGCCATCAGAGGTGCTGCTGCCATTCTAGATGTTTTTGAGGACAAGCCTGTGTCTCATCCTGCTTCTCCTGCCGAGGACAGCGAGAGAACTTAATCCGATAAGCATGATGAGGCAGGTGACGATGTTACTTTTGAGGACACGTCTTCTCATCCTAATTTTGGTGATATTCATACCGGAGATGCTAATGTGTCTGATGTAGTTGTGGGTCATCAAAAAATTGATGTAGAAGTTGAATAAAGTGTTGAAGTTGCTCCTACAGTAGGTGCCACTCCAGAAAAAAAATTCAATGTAGTTTTAGCACATGCATTTGGTGAATAACTTGTTGGAACTTTTCCTGCTTCAGGTGCTGCTGCTGAAGTTGTTCCAGCACCAGCTTCTACTAAAGAACCTATTCAAGATGCTCCTAATGGAGCTATAGTTAGTGGGTATGGATTTGTGCAAGCTTCTAGTTTGTTTCCTATTATAAAAATGCATGTTGCTGACCAAGTAGAGGCATGTTCTATGGGAACCTCTGGTGGAACTGATGTTGTTAAAGAGATCGTTCGTGAAGAGGATACTGAGCCAAGTTCTTCTATTCCAGATCTAGGCAAGAACACATAAAGACCATCTTCGTTTTTATCTTTTTTTTTATTTTTTATTTGTTATGTGTTGCTGAACTCTGTGGGTGTGTGTAAATGTAAAAAACTATGGCTATATGTATTGTTTGTGATGAAACATGTGATGTTATCTATATGCTTTTCATGTTTTGTGTTCTGGTGTAGCCTGGCATCCATATTTTTATGTGGATGTTTCAATTGCTTTAGTTTTCCTGTTCGCTAAGTGGACACGATGTGTAAAATTCTATTTTTTTCATGCATGCCAAACTTCCCTTAATGGTACTTTCAAGTGTTTTATACTCTCTGTATCACTTGCCTGAACTTTTCTCAATCGTGTTCTTGAACTTAGTTGTGTCCAACACTATTCATTACCATTCCAGGAGACTTTACTGTTTTCTTATGTGTGGTTGAACTTAGCTTGTTTTTCACCTATACTTTTCTGCTTTGCTCTATTGAAATTACTTGTTTATGTTTCTTTTGTATGTAAATATCCTGATCCATCTATTCTAGTGGATAGAGTTAATCTACAGAAGCAATTGACAGATTTTACCATACGGTCACAGCCGTTAGGACAGGTCACCCTAAAGGGTATGTTACCATGTTTTGTTTTCTTTTCTTGTATTTTTACCTTTTTCCTAATTTTTGTTCATGTATTTTTTGAAACTTGCAGTTCACTGCCTATGTTTGAGAATGGTTTTGTGAGGGCTACAATTGGTCGTACTTCCGATTCTTTCAGTCTGCCTGGTTTGCATGAGGATCAACCAGACCATGTTGGTTGTCTTGGTTCTGATATAGCAATGATTGACATCTATCTTCTAGGTGATAAGTATCGTGACTCGGAGAATCTTACTGTGCCTTATTATATCACCGTAAGCTTTGTTTTCCCATTTACATTATTTTTTGTTTTTGTTTTTTGTATTCTTTCTTTTTAATATATATTCTTGCATTCTTTGATTCTTCCTTTTCTGTTATGATTTATCTGTAGGTTAAACTATTGCATGGTGGTATAGATAGGAGTCTTAGGAAGTGGTTTGTTGAATGTTAACATGGACAAGTATGATATTGTAAGTTCAATTAGTTTTACTATCTATGTGTTGTTCATTCCTACACGTGACGAACAGTTCAGTTTTTGTTTTCATATCTAGTCAATTTTTATTTTTTATTTTTTTTATAGGTGATGTTCCCGACATTGGATCCTCCTGCGCGGAAGGGTGAAGTTGGCCACTGGGTCACAATTTTCCTTAATTTGAAAGAAGGTTGCTTTCAGTAAATGGATTCTTTGTACACATTGCAAGATCATGTTGGTTGGTTCATTTATTGTAAAATGGTGAAAAGTATATGGATACTCTATTTGAATAATATAGACTATTCTCTCTTGTACTTTCTTTACCAGGACGAAAGTTCTCTTGAGATCACTTGTTGGAACTACTATGTTTACTCTATCATATATTTTGAGCCATAAATATCCAGCAAATTTCACATTTGCTTGCCCTGAACTTATTGTATGTCATGGTTGAACTTTCTATTTTGGTCATCCTATACTGTCATGTTTTTTCCCTAGATGATCTTTATATTTTGTTGAAATGATTATGCGCATTCTGTACTTTCTTGTAGGTCTATGTTTGTTTTTGTTCTACAATGTGCTTAGTCATTTAGTTGGAGTTACCTTTTATAAAATGTGGTAGATTGGCATGAGATTATGCATGCTCTTCTGACTGTTTTAGTTTCCTATTTTGAATTGTGTTTATCCTAAACTTATCACTAGTCGAGGTTGAACTTATCACGGGCACTACAACAGCTGCATGGTAGAGAGGCGCTTCGTCGTGTTCTTTCATAGGAAGGAACTAATGAAGCTCCGGAGCTCTGATGGCCAGAGGGGGGCGGGCTCCGATGGATCTGAGTAGCAGATGGCGCACACGAGCATGGCCCACTTGGCCCGTTGAGCGAGTCACCCATGTACTCGAGAAGGATCTGTAGCTCCCCGCCGCGCTCGTACATGTCGTGGCATCGGACGAAGGCCGGGTGCTCGACAGTGCGTAGGTTGGTGATCTCTCACACGATCTTGAGCCAGATCCGCCACCCGTACTTTATCGTGGCGCCAGAAAGGGGCGTTGCTAGAGCGCAAGGAGGGGACAATATGGGACTGGCGAGGATGAGGGAGGAGCTACACTGGACGACTTCGCGGGCGGAGCCGCGTATGAAGTAGAAAGAATTGACGTGGTTGGCTCAGTCGACATGGGGGATTCGTTGAATGGTGGGGGTGAGGGAGCGGTAGGGGATGGATGGGCCGTGGATTTGGAGAAAAGAACCAACGAGTTTTGACTAAGCAGTGGCAGACAGGATAATAACTCCTAACATGTAGGGGCAAAATTGTCCAAAAATGGACAGTTGACAGAAACCTTGCGTTCTTTATTTTTAGGTATAGATTGATAATTACTATATAATAGGAGTGTAAGATGTAAATTTTTACATTTTTTGTTTCATCGACATGTGGAAAACTAAAATTTACATGGTCAAATCACTCATTTATTTTCAATCTGCTGCTTCTTCTGATCCGTATTACTGGTGGGGATTCTTCTTCCTGGGCTTATTAAGTGGTCGTGGGGTGTTTGTTTTTCTTTATTTTCATCATTTATTTCTTCTTCATCCTTATCTTCCTCATTGTTGTCGTCGTCTTGTTCGTTTTGCTCATCGTCTTCATCATCGCCGTCTTCTTCCTATTCTGAGGTTCCTTCCTCCTAGAAGTCATTGCCATCATCATCGTAGTCATCTTCCTCCTCTTCATCGTCTTCATCCTCATGCTCCTCTTCATCACTTTCAGCCTTTATCTTTCCATTTATCGTGTTACGTTTCTTGTTAGTTTGTCTTGCTTTTTTCTTTGCCACTATTGACATTGCAACCTGCATCATTGACATGTCCTGGAGTTGTGCTCAGATATCGTCTTGCACATCTTGTAAAAATTTCTTCTTATAGTTTTTGGTTTAGCAGTTTAATTTTCCTTTGTTCCATTGCGGACATGTTGCATGTACTACATGTCATGAATTCTAGCGGCTCCCCTTCTCCATCCACTTCTTCCTCTACATAGTCCTTACTTGCATTTTTCTTAGGAACTGATTTCTCATCATCATACTTAGTTTTTTGTCCACTGCCTTTCTTCTTTGTGTCATTGGTAGTGTATTTCTGTTGTGTGCCACTTCCTTTTGGTTTTGAGATTAATGGAGGGAGAATAACCCTTGATGACGGCTCATATTCACCATGTTCCTTTTTAGATATGTACTCCCCAAAAATATGTGCCATATTAGGCTCTAACCATGTAACATCAGGCTCTTTTGTTCTTTATTAATCATCTACAGTTGAAGTGCCGATTGCTTCTTCCCGCTCGATGAGGTCAATCAACCCTTTTTTGCTAATGCTAGCTGTTCATCAGACTTTGCTGAAATCCTGACAAGTTTGAAAGCCAACTAATGGTTTTCATTGTGTTTGAACACCATAGAGAAACCGTCAGATGCAACCGTCCTATAATCTGTCCTATTAAACATAGCTTTGTTGTGGGACTCTTTGTTGTATCTGTTTAGTATGTATTGTGTTGGCAATCTGTCGACCCTTAGGTGCTCTAGCAAGGCTATGACATGAAGACAGAACAACCCGGTAGAAAATGTAATTTATTTTGTTATTTGTTCTATCAAGCAATTACAAACAACCTAATACTAGATTTTTTGGAAAGTATTGATGAGAAGGCATGTTTGTTTTTTCTTTTTATCTATGTTTTCCCATAGCATGCATTCGTATTCATATTTTCCTTCCTCTTTGACAGATATCACTTTGAATTGATGGGGTGATCATGCAAATACCTTTTGCGGGTTTTTGTACTGAACTAGAAAGTTCAGATAACGTTCTGGTGCTTCTCATACATCGAAGAGGGTGCTATTTTTTAGTCGTGTACTGATTTCACTAAACATAACCTTTGTGTACACCTTGCTCAACTGCTTCTCAAAGCCATATAATGTTCTGGTGTTCTCGCGGCCCTGCAAAATGTATATATTTTTTAGTTAAAGCAAGAGACAAGGGTATATGTTTGATGTCTAGAGGCGCCATTTTCTATTCATGTTTCTTCATTTGCCGATCTTGAATGCAGTCATTAACCTGTTCCACGAAGAGGTGCAGATTTTGTTGCTTTGTCACAAATCCTCTCTTTAGGATAGCTTTCATACTTTCGCTTCTCTGTGTCGACGCCATGCAGGAACAAAAAACATCCTTGAAATATGCTAAAATCCAGTCTTTCCTGTCCTCCCACATCTGTAGCATCATTTTGCTTTTTTGCAGCTTGTACTTCTGAATAGTTGGTGTCAGGATGCTTCAAACTCTATCGGCATAACGGGCCAGTTAAGTATTGCTCTAAACTCCAGCTTGATGTTGGGAACCATCTTGTATATCCTTTTTAGGGGAAGCTTGCATTTCTTGGTGATATGCCATCTACATAGCTTGTGCAATTCTAGTACAAATACTCTTGGGATTGCCTCTGCCATGGCTGGGCACTGGTTTGATGTAAAAAAAAGATCTCACATCAGATTTTATTGTGGAACCTTTGCCATCGTATAGTGTATGCGTGAACTTTCTGGTACAACATTTCTGAACTTAATGTGAACCGTAAGTTGTACTTTCCTGTCTAGCTAATTCCTACATGCTTGTCAATCATATCATTTTTTCATCTTGAATTTTGTGTGGACCAGTAGTTGTACTTACTATTCACCACTAGTTGTACTTTCCTATATAGTGTAGCCCTATGCGATTGTAAAGCATGACTTTTTCCACCTGAACTTTTTCTGCACCATTAGTTGTACTTTCTGTCCACCACTAATTGTACTTTCTTATGTATATAACATTTTAGTGTAAATTGTTGCGGTAAAAGAAACATTATACGTACTTGTTAGTATGATGGTGGGTTGTTTTCCTTTCATACACTTGAGGAATGTTCAAAACAACCACTAAAACAAGTCGGTCGACTCTCACGAATACCTTAGACTATAGGTGGTGGTTAGATCCTACAAACACGCCAGGCGGCATGTTATACTTGTTGGTTTAGTACGTTGTATCAAATGTCAGGTTGTCACTGAAATCCTCATAAGCTCCTTTGCAGCTGGCATGTGCCCAGAATATGTTCTTCATCACATTGTCATCATCTATATTGATGTCGAACCAAAAGTTGGGATTTGTAGCCTTCATCTCACCAAAGAAAGAAATCAACTTGCCAACATCGTCGATATTATCTTCTCTCCTGTGCTTGGCTTTCCTTCATTTTTGTAAGAAAAATTGAATTCATAAGTTACTGGACAAGTTTAGCTCTTTTATCATTACCAAATATGTAAAATAAATGGCTCTTACTCATTGATCAAGTCCCGACCATGCACAGCAAGGTACTGAGCGCCTCCGACTGACCTTGATAGGATTGACATGATCTGGACATTTTTCAAGTTTTTGTATTGCATGAATTTGATATATTTTAGCATGGTAGGGTCCAATGTCTTGGGTGAGTGAAGGAATACAAGTATGTTTAGGCTAAGTAGCAACCTCTGTGTGTGTTCAAATTCTATATTCTCAATTACCCATGTGTTTTCTTGCTTCTTCTTCAATCGAATACGTGCCTTGCAGTAACACCTTGAGTTGTTAAATCGCTGTCGGTCCTCATCTGTAACCTGTGATCTATGTTCACCTTGCCTTGTGCACTGCAGATACCTATTATTACCATTTGATTGACCAGTTTTAATCCCAAAACCTGCATGCCTTGCATATCTGTTGTAGAATATATTTGCATCTTCAAAAGTCTCGAACCGCATACCCAGTACCGGTAAGAGGTAAGCAGGTAAATCAGGTTTCTGCACATAGAAAACATGAAGTTAATTGCCCTGTCATACATGTAACAATAGATGGTATTCCACTTGTGATGATATGGATGCAATTTTTTTCTGTACTCACATGGTTGTAGATGTGAATTTCCTTCAGTGTTTCACTCTACCCAAGATGTATGGGGTAGGGCGGCGTGACTATCGACCTATGTAGTAATGGATCACATTTAGCGCCCACTGATCCATCCCTGTTGTTCTATTTTTGCTCCTGCTGTTGCTCTGGATTTGGTCGATGCAATGCTCATGGCGGTGGCCGAGGCAGTGGCCATTGAGGTAAATTGTGGGTAGTTGAAGAAGGACCACTATTATTAGGATGCTTCTTTGGAGGAAGCATGCTTTCCTCTATAGAATGTTTTATGGAAGGTTCGGTAGCTGCAACTGTTGCATGCTTCATGGGAGGTTGTGTAGCTGCAACTGATGCATGCTTCATGGGAGGTGCTTGCGTTCGTGCTTCAGGTGCATGTGTCATGGTAGGAGGTTGCATGCGTGCTTCAGGTTCATGTTTAATGGGAGGTGCTTGATTTGCTGCGAAATCGTGTAGAGCACATTGCATATGCTGTGACACTATTGGTACGATATTATTTTTCCATCCAGACCTGAACTGTTGAAATGTGTCGCGGAGAATGGAGCTTGTTCTGGTGTTGGTGTTTCCAAGGAACTTTTATGTACTCTAGACGGCTAGAGGATCCAAAATAACCCGCATGCAATTCAGGTGTTTTCCAATTGGTGCCATCTGAAGACCACTGGAATGACATTGGATTGTGGACATACAACAGGAATGGATCCTGGACATCGGCTGCTACTTTGATCCGTTTTCCTTTTGTACCATCCTAAAATAGAAGTCAACATGAACTTGATAAGACACCCTAAACTTAAGTGAAAAGGAAGTGTGAACTTATTTAAAGAGAGGCCATGAACTTTTTCATGATAGGTTTAACTGTCTAATCATTTTAGTATGCTATTTCTACACCCCGAAGTTATCTCATAAGGAAGCATGAACTTTTTAAATTCAAGTAAGAATGTACTTGGACTGCATAATTATGAACTGCCTAATCGTCTTTCTTTTGCTATACGGCTACCCCTGAACTTAATTGATAAGGCATCGTGAACTTTTTAAATTCAAGGGAGAATGTACTTGAACTACCTAATCATTTTTATTTTGCTATATGGCTACCCCTAAACTTAATTGATAAGGCAACATGGACTTAGCTGAAGAGACACCCTGAACTTTCCATGATTTATTGAACTTCCTAACCATTTTTACTATGCTATAATAGCTATCTTTGAACTTAATTGATAAGCCAGGATGAATTTATTTTGAAAAGACACCTTGAACTTTTCATCTTTCAGTGAACTGCGTAATCAATTTACTCTGCTATGCTTCCATGAACTACCGGAACTTATCTAATTGCCATGAATTTCGGATTTTACCTTTCGAATTTCCATGCCTTTTCTCCACCTAGGACCAGCACTTGTTGATGGTCGAAATTGCGGTGTAAATGGAGAAGAAGAAGTCCATTCCCACACAAGCAAAAGGCAAGGACATTGTGGGTACTAAGACCATGAGTGGCAAAACTATGTCACAAGATGACTTTGCGGGAATTTCTAACCCTCACCATATCTTAATGCGTGATTATTATGGTGATGTTTATGCACAATATGTTGGCCCGTTTCATGGTTATATTGCTTGGTCCATTTGGGTTCCCAAGACCCTTGTTGCTAACAAAAGAGGACCCATTGAAAAATGGGTACCTAAAAACTAGTTTGATCTTTTGTAGAACTATGCTTCCGGAGGGTCAAAATGGGTGCTTCATAGTGGATGCACAAGTCATATGATCGGAAGCAAAAATATTGTCAAGGAGATGAGACCAAATCATGATCAAATAACCGTGACATATGCTGACAATTCAAAGTCTAAGGTAATGGGTTTTGGCAAGGTTGTGGTTGCTCACGATATTACACTCGTGGACATCATGCTTGTTGAGACCTTTGGATAAAATTTACTTTCAGTCCGTGTTCTTGGAAAGATGGGCTTTGTCGTCTTTATTCATAATGATATTGTGGTCCTCTTGTGGAGCAAGACTCTAAAGGTCGCTTTCGTTGGGTACGTCAAAAATGGCTTATATGTGGTGGTATTTTTGGTGAAAACCACTACAAGTGCGATGTACCATGCACTACTAGCAATTACTGCGACCGTGCGTCGAGATATGGCGGCGGAACAAAATCCCGGTCGTCGTTGGTGGTGGACCTGCTTACGGTCTGTATTGCCTCAATGTATAATGCATCCGACGAAACAGGTGTTGGAGCCGTGGTTGAGGTGCAGCGCGACAGTCCGTCCGACGCAACCACAGGATTGAGCCGCCGACACGCCCACGATGGCTGCTATGTCCGCCGGTGGGGTAGGAGCTTCTCGGGGCTGGGGGCTGGTAGCGGACGAGAGAGAGAGAGTCGACCTCACATGTGTCATACACGACCCCACCTATCAATTTTTGGGGGAGTAGCTGCTCCGAGATTTTTGCATATTTGCCAATTTTGCATATCTACCAAACTTTTTATTTGAAATTTGCATGTTTCCCACATGACCACCACATGTCAGTGACACACAAAATGGAAAATATGCAAGTTGCAATCTAAATACGTGGCACATATGCAAATCCCCCTCCAGCCCGACATCACGGTCCCATGGGTCATTGGCTTCGACGACCGCACTTGACGGCCCCATCGTTCATTGGTTGGATGGCCCCATAAAACGAAATTTTTCTTTGAAATTTGCATTGCCACATGACCACCACATGTCAGTGGAACACAAAATGGCAAATATCCAAGTTGCAACGTAAAACATGGAAAATATGCAAATCCCCTCTCCAGCCCCACATCATGACCCCATCGGTCATTGTCTTCGACAACCCCACATGAAGGCCCCATCATTTATTGTTTTAATGGCCCCACAAAACAAACCTTTTCTCTTAAATTTGCATATTTTCCACATGACCACCACATGTCAGTGACACATAAAATGACAAATATGCAAGTTGCAACGTAAAATGTGGCAAATATGCAAATCCCCCTCCATCCCCACATCACGACCCCATCGGTCATTGGCTTCGACAGCCCCAGATGACGGCCCCATCATTCATCGGCATCGATGGCCCCACAGAACAGCCCCATTTTTCATTGACTCCACCGGCCACCCAATCAGGAGAAATGCGGCCCACAAGTGAGCGAGATATGGATGGCTGGTCTGACATGTATCCTGGCCCCCACCCGTTAGCATGTATCGGCCACGATAGGACCCGCCCCAATGCGGTCCCACTGGTCGGCATGTAACGGTCAAGGCCACATAACGTAATGCTCAACGCACGACCCGGCCCAATGCAGTCCGACCAGTCAGCATGTAACAGTCAAGCCTTTGACCTAACACCATCCCTCTATCCGTGCGCCTACAAGCGCATGCAAGGGTTTTATAACATAGCGAGGGGAAACGTTAGGAAAAGTTAATCGGCTGGGGATATTTGAGTATAACTAACGAAACAAGGGCACGGAAATAGAAATCCTTTTAATCAAATAGTGCTGAAATGGTTTTCATAAGATAATTTGATATTTTTGGATTGTACAAGTGTGGTTTTTGATGTGATATGGTCCTAAATAGCAAGTCGCACTTTGGGGGATTTTCCTGAAATTTATTGGGATGGAAAAGTATTTTTAAGCAATCATTTATTGTTTCTCCCATTTAGGAAAAAGGGAAAAAAGAAATAATAAATCCTTGCAAAAATATTTATTTTGAGATTAGAAATTAGGATATGATGTATAGGCCTCAATTTGACTTTAAGTTGGCAAAGTACTTTTGAGAAGAACAAACTTTCCTTTATAGTAGTTTTGAAGAATTTATCAAGGAGGATAATTAAATAGTATTAGGACAAATTTATTTATGGGGAATATTTGAAAAAATTATATTCCTAAGTAAAATGATGTCAACTTGAAGTATCAATCATTAGCAACCTTGGGTTTTGCAAATCAAGATGGAATTTTGGAACACAACTAGAAGTGGGAGGATCTAGGGTGTTAACAGAGCTCACCTTGATGCAAGCGATAGATTGATGGATAGACCAAGTTATATAGATGATCATTGTACCAAGAGTTGGGATGGATTATTTGAGGTGGTCTGGGATTGATGGCAAACTTTGTTGAAATTAAGGTTGCCATAGAAGATTACCATTTAGCTTCATAAACCATGTGGGTTTAAGAAGCACAGAGCTCCATTGTAATCAAGTATTGTGGAGATTGATAGACCATAGTTATTAAGTCATAAACATGCAAAGAGTTGGTCAAAGGAGGGTAAAATATGGATGTGATCTTCTGCCAAAGTAGGCATGATGTTAAGATTTACAGAAAATATTATCTCTCTTTCCTTCTAAACCATCAAGGATGAGTGGGTGCAAGAAGATTTTAGCCAAGGGAAAGAGTCAAGTTTTGTAGTACGCATGGTGTACTATAATATGTTTCAAGTACATTTTCAAAGTACATCCTGATTAAGATAGGTGGAGTCTCAAAGATTGAATCTAGATAAGGATTCCAGACTTGGTCAAATTTGATAGCTTTGTGGAATTTACAAGTATGGAAGAGGGAAGGATTTGGAGAGGATACAAGGGTCCAATTTCATCATCAAGTGGATGAATTTGGAGGATATCTTGTGTAGATAAGATCCATTCTTGTATTTGATCTTTGTTGAGTTGGATGCTAATACAAGGGATTAGCTTAGGGTTGATGTGGTGGAGGGGTTGAGAGGGTCACTCCAATGACTAGGGAGAGAGCAAGCTTTGGCAGCATGTTTAAGATTTGATATCCTAAACTTAGTTTGATCCTAGAAGAAGACCTCCTAGAGTAACTCACTCTAGTTCCTAAGCAAACAAGTCAAACACCAGATCAAAGCAATTCAACAGACAGTAGATCAAGGAAACTCATGTTACCAAGCAATAAACTACTACTGGTATTACCATCAAGCCTAGCTTAAGGTAAGGATGGGTATTTTGAAGAGGTTGTGCTTTGAAGTAAGATACGATCTTTTGGGTACTTGTCACGACCCGGGATCAGGGCTATACAAATACCAAATCCTCATCTGATATAAGCCTAACCTCAATTCCAAAACGCGCAGGGAAAGATCGGTAACATTACAGAACATACAAATCATACAATAATAAGGTAAACTCTTAAGAGAGTTACAAACCAGTCATACAAGCCAGGGGTCACAGACCCATCATTACATCAAACAACGTAAGCAAACAAGTTGTTCTAAACAACAAATTTAACAAAGGGCCTAAGAGGCCATAACAAAAGTAGCGACCCTTCCATAGATCCTAGGTTGCTGCCCGGGAACCCAGACTACTCGTCGACTTCGACGTAGAAACCACCTTCAGTTGGGGTAGCATCGTCTGTAGAAAAACATCAACGAAGCAAGGCTGAGTACAAGGTGTACTCCGCAAGACTTATGGCTAGTGGAGTTATTTTGCATAAACCCATCTTTTGTTTTCAAAACAAGAGGGAGAAGAAACTCGTCTAGTCAGATCATTTTCAAAAGGGGATAAGAAGACTTCAACTATAGCTCTTAAATTCGTCTTTGCTATCCACCAAGAACGATCATCAACAGAACCTCCCTTCCAGGAGTACCCCCTCAACAACCCTGAGGAAGTATTCTGGATCTCACTTTAGTTGGCAAGTTTTATCATTCGGTTATAGTTCTCTATGATCACATAATCCGTTCCCAAGTCTTCCATAACCGTGGACACGGCTTTTCGAAAAGATTAATAACCCTGCAGGGGTGCACAACTTTACCCACACGTACCAACCGATTCTTAATGCCAATATATTAGCCCTCTTCCTTGGAAGGCCGGCAGAGTGTGGTTGACCACGACCTTTACCTTGCTTTCGCCGAGACCATGAGTCATGCACTAGGGAGATGCCGCCATAACGGGTCAAGTCTCGAAGCCGGTCCCTAATGATGTGTGCGGGGTTCAAGATTACGGATGCCGGGCATCTCTTGTTCCCATCCACGCTTACCTACCTGCTATGAATGCACCTCCTTCACCTCCATTCAAGAACAACCAAGATGCATATGTCGAATGGAAAGCCCAAACTATGTGACTCATGGAATCTACTAGGCAAGTTAGTTGGTCGAGGGGTTTTCCAGGCCCCCGTGTGGTTGTACGCTCGTCTTGGTTCAAGAGACGAGAACATCAGGTCCTAAGGGTGGCAAGTATGGAACTTGAAAAACCACAACCCACGTGGCCTCCCATACAAGCCTTAACATATTTATCATTCATCTCTGATCACATCACCACAACCTACCATACTAGATTCATTCGCACCTCCAGTACATCACCTGAATAATCAGCATCAGACCACTAAGCATGGATAAGGTTGACCGAACTTGTGGCACTAGCGACGCTCATAAGCCAAACCCTAGTTATGCTAGGAGCGGTGGATTAGGTAATATAGTTCACAAATGATAACATGCATCAGATAGGATTACTCTGTCTACTGATAAAAGACTGTTTGAACCGAATGCATATGACGAGAATGAAATAATTTAAAACCATAGGATTCATATGTATGAGTGGGGATTCGCTTTCCTTGTCTGTTGTTGGACTGATACTGCTCTTTGGTGGCGTTGACTTCAGCTTCGGTTTTGGTTCCTATTAGCGAGAACCAATCACCGGAAAAGAGAAAGCAACACTCAACACATGTCATGTGCAATGCTCATACAATATGGACGATATGACAAGTTAAATGGTGTTGAATTGAACCCTAAAACATGCTTGGTCACTTTAGAGGGGGTTCCGAAAGTCCAAACCCTAAAACAGGGGGATCATCCAAATCACCTATGAGGTTCAATGGGTTCTTCTAATTAAACTTGCTATCAAAGTTGATTAACAATGTATGATTATAGCTTAGTAAGATATGTTTCATTTTTCTGAACATTTTGGTATATTATTTGTATTTTTCTGATTTAAAATGAATTAGTTATGAATTTCCCAAATTTTAATTCGTTTTAAACATTTTTGGAATATTTAAATTAATTCCCAAACTTGGGCCCACATGTCAGACTTTTAATCTTTTTAGAAAATATTAAAACTCTTACATGTATGGCCCACCTATCAGGGATTTCTATTTACAGAAATAATTACAAAACAAATAAAATAAAAGAAAAGGATTATTGCTTCATGCTGATGTCAGCATCACATCAGCAATGGAGCTCACCCTCAGATCGAGCAAGGATCCAACGATCCTGTGCTCGCATGGACGCGCGGGTGGGCGCGCCAGAGAGAGGACGTCGCGGGGATCCAGAAACTTGCGGCGCCGCTTCTTCTGGGTCACCGGAGATGGCGGCGCAACGACGAGCAGCGGCGGCGGTGTCGGGCTCACGCGGGGAGGGGATACAGAGGAAGAGGGGAGCAACGGAGGGGTGCTGGAGCACCGTGGGCTCGCCCTGAGCACGTTGGTGGTGACGGTGAGGCCGGGAGAGGTCGAGGTCGCCGGCGATGTCGACGACGAGCGGCGGTCAGAGGTGGAGAAGATGGAGTCAAAGGCGACGATTCGAAGCACGTGGGGCCGATTCCTCCGGTTAAGATGATCTTCGCGATGAGGCGGTTCCAACGGCGGCCTCGGCTGGCCGTGAGGTGGCCGGAGAAGGCGGGGCAACGCAACACCTGCGCAGCTAGGGTTCGGGCAAGGGAAAACGAGGGAGAGAGAGGGGTTGCGGGAAGGGATAAGGCCAGGGCTTCTCAGCGGCGGGGCTGGGTCCTTATAGGCACTCGGGGGCGACGGCACGCATCTTGGTGCGGCTGCGACAGGCAGCTACCTACTTGTCTGTAGCAGACTGACTTTGGCTGTACACCTTGGGTACTGGCTTGGCACTTGGTTGGCATTTATTTGTCTGCCGAGAGAAAGAGAGGAGAGGAAATGGGCTCGGCCCAGGAAGGGTTAGGTTAGATTTTTTTCGAGAAAAACCTTTTCTATTTTTTGTTTCCTGATTTCTTTGTATATTTTGAATTTCAAATCTGTTTTGAATATTTTCAACTTACAGAAACTTTTATAAAGTATATGAAATATCATGGAACCCTTTTATTCACTTTGGATTCAACTCATGTAGTTAGTTGTTTAAATACAAAACTCATTTGAATGTTTTTCAAATAGAGGGGGAAGTAATTATTGTTTTGCTTGCCCTTATTTGATTAAATCTAAGTGCAAGTGTAATGCATGCATGAAATGCTCAAACACATCTTATTTATATTACACAAAAGGATGGTATGTTACAGCTCTACCCCACTTACAAGAATCTCAACCCGAGATTCCTAGGTTTTAGAGAAGAAGGTAGTGTACTCAGATCGAAGACGATCTTCGCATTCCCAAGTTGCTTCTGACTCAGAGTGATGAGACCATTGAACTTTCAGGAACTTGATGGTTTGGCGACGAGTCTTGCGCTCGGTTTCATCAAGAATACGAACATGGTATTCTTGGTAGGTTAGATCATCTTGGAGATCCAAAGTTTCATGGTCCACACCACGAATGGGATCTTTGAAGCAACGCTTGAGTTGAGACACATGGAAAACATCATGTACCTTTGGAAAGGTTGAAGGTCGATCCAATTGGTAGGCAAGCTCACCCCGCTTGGAGATAATGTGAAAGGGACCAACTTAGCGAGGTGCCAATTTGCCTTTGATACCGAATCGATGGACACCCTTCAGAGGAGTGACCCGAAGGTAAACTTGATCACCAACTTCATAATGAACATCAAGATGATGACAATTGTAGTTGGTCTTCTGACGAGATTGAGCGGCCCTCAACCGCTCTCGGATTATGCGAACTTGATCTTCTACTTCTTGGATCATGTTCGGACCAAAGAATTGTCTTTCGCCGGTTTCTGTCTAGTTCAGCGGTGTTCGACATGTTCTCCCATACAGGAATTGGAAAGGTGCCATGCCCAAACTGGATTGAAAGGTGTTGTTATAAGAGAACTCCGCAAAAGGAAGACATTTCTCCCAGTTCTTTCCAAAGGATATTACACACGCTCTGAGCATGTATTCAAGAATTTGATTCACTCTTTCAGTCTGACCACCAGTTTTAGGATGATAGGCTGTATTGAAGGAAACTTGAGTTCCCATTGCTTGTTGTATACAAGCCCAGAATTTGGAAGTGAACAAACTTCCATGATCAAATATGATCTTCTTGGGTACACCATGGAGGACAACTATCCGGGATATGTATAGCTCTGCCAACTGGCTTGCAGTAACGCTTTCTCGAACAGGAAGGAAGTGAGCAACTTTGGTTAGTCAATCAATAATTTCCCATATAGCATCATGTCCAGATTGTGTCTTTGGGAGTCCAGTGATAAAATCCATACCAATTTCATCCCATTTCCACTCAGGAATTTTCAACGGTTGCAGAAGTCCAGCAGACCTTTGGTGTTCAGCCTTTACACGACGACAAACATCGTACTCTGCAACAAAGCGAGCGATTTCTGGTTTCATTCCACTCCACCAGAATCTTTGACGGATATCTTGGTACATTTTGGTACCACCAGGATGGATAGACAGAGGGGATTCATGAGCTTCCAAAAGAATTAGATCTTTGATTTTACGACTGTTTGGAACCACTAGCCAGTTACTGAAGTATAGAATACCTTGATCATTGACGAAGAAACATTTAGCTTCACCGCTTGCAACACGTTCTTTGATCTTGATAACTTCATCATCTTGCTTTTGAGATTCCTTGATTTGGTCCTCTAGAGAAGATTTTATTTCAAGGTTAGCAAAGAATCCACAAGGAACTACTTCAAGGTTAAGATGCTTGATTTCCTCGTAGAGAACAGGTTGGGCTTGTGAAATCATCAGGTTGTTGCAATAAGACATCCAACTTAGCGCATCAGCTACGACATTGGCTTTGCCGGGTTGATAGTTGAGACCCAAATCATAATCTTTGATGAGTTCCAACCATCGTCTTTGCCTGAGATTCAGATCTGGCTGGGTGAAGAGATACTTTAGGCTTTGATGATCCGAGTAAAGTTCAGAACGGTTACCAATGAGGTAACGTCGCCATTGCTTAAGAGCATGAAGAACAGCAGCGAGCTCGAGATCATCGGTTGGATAATTGTTCTCGTGTGGCTTCAATTGTCAAGAAGCATATGCCACTACATGACCATCTTGCACCAACACACAGCCTAGCCCTTGAAGAGAAGCATCACAATAGGTGACGAAGTCCTTGCTTGTATCCGGGAGGACAAGCACAAGTGCGGTGGTTAGCTTAGTTTTCAAAGATTGGAAACTTTCTTCTGCCTTTTCTGACCATTCAAACTTCTTATATTTCTTAAGAAGATCAGTCATAGGCTTGGCTATCTTGGAGAAGTTCTCAATAAAGCGGCGGTAATATCTAGCCATTCCAAGAAAACTTCGGACTTCCTTGACTGAAGTAGGTGACTTCCATTCCAGAATGGTCTGAACCTTATCCGATATGACAGCGACACCACTTGCAGACACAACATGACCAAGGTAGACGAGCTCTTGTAACCAGAACTCACATTTGGAAAACTTGGCATAGAGGCGATATCCACGAAGTTTAGTTAACACCAAACGTAGATGTTCGTCATGCTCTTCTTCGGTCTTGGAATAGATTGGAATGTCATCAATGTATACCACGACGAACTTGTCGAGATACTCCATGAAGACAGAGTTCATGAGCCTCATGAATGTGGCAGTTGCATTGGTTAACCCGAAGGACATCACTGTATACTCGTAAAGACCATAACGAGTTGTGAATGCTGTCTTTGGGATATCTTCCTTTCTGATCTTGATTTGATGATACCCTGATCTTAAGTCCATTTTGGAGAAGACAGTGGCACCACTTAATTGATCAAAGAGGTCATTTATCCGAGGAACTGGGTAATTATTCTTGATTGTCACCGTGTTGAGTGGATGGTAATCAACCACCAATCTTGGAATATTTGTATCCTGCTTCTTGACAAAGATGGTAGGGCAACCCCAAGAGGATGTACTAGGTTGGATGTATCCTAGACCCTCTAACTCTTCAAGTTGCTTCTTTAACTCAACCAACTCATGAGGAGGCATGCGATAAGGTCTTTTAGAGATAGGAGCAGTTCCAGGAACTAGCTCTATGACAAACTCCACACTTCGATCAGGTGGCATGCCAGGCAACTCTTCAGGAAAGACATCCGGGAAATCACAGACTATATGGACATCTTGGACCTCGAGAGAAGGTAGGACATCCATGGCATACAACTCCGAGAAAGGTTTAAGAACTGCTGACGGAGACTTTGAACCATCAGTCCAATACTTGACAGTTATGCCAGCAGGAGAGGTCACAACAACTGTTCTAAGTGCATTGTCAATGACGGCTTGATACTTGGTTAACCAGTCCATGCCCCGAATAACATCTATGTCAGTTGACTCGAGTGCAATGAGGGAAGTGGGGAACTTCGGATATGCTATATCTATCTCAACCCCATGAGTAACCCAGATGGTCTGCCAATGAGACCCAGGAGTTCTAATCTCTAGAGGAGAGTCCATAGCTTGAAAGGTGATATCATGCATTTGCGCAAAATCTTGTGATATGAATGTATGAGATGCTCCAGAATCGAACAAGACTATTGCGAGAATTGAATTGACACGGAGCGTACCCAGAATGACGTGTGGATCTTCCTGAGCTTCCTCAATAGTGACATGGGTCATAAGACCACGTCCAGCACCTTGAGATTTATCATTCTTCTTTTCCTGCTGATGATCATTACGTCCGACAGCCCTTTGAGAACACTCCC
The DNA here is from genome assembly GCA_023614405.1 of Avena insularis. Classification (NCBI taxonomy): domain Eukaryota; kingdom Viridiplantae; phylum Streptophyta; class Magnoliopsida; order Poales; family Poaceae; genus Avena; species Avena insularis. The sequence goes on from CM042689.1 coordinate 171,142,578, forward strand.
TTGAGTAGTGACCAGGCTGACCACAGGAGTAACAGGTAACCCCAGTGTGAGAACCAGCAGGAGGATGATAGTTTGATCCACCAATATTTGACTATGGATGACGATAATTATTGCCAGAAGACTTGGGTGCATATGAAGCACGAGGCACAGCACTGTATGGAACAAAGACACGACGCTTCTTGTTACCAGAGGAAGAAGCACGAGAATTTCCTTCTTCATGCTTCTGAGAAACTTCCATGTCCTTCCTTCCATGCTCTAGAGTAAGAGCCTGATTGTGCAGGTCCTGGAAAGACTGGAACTTGAAGGGAAGAAACTCGTAGCGAAGTGCAGGGTTAAGTCCCTTACGGAACAACTCTTCCTTATCTTCATCATTGGTCACATCCCTAGTTGCATAACGAGCCAGGCGAGTTAACTCACGCCCATAGTCTTCAATATCCTTGCGCCCCTGAGTCAGATCCAGAAACTCCCTCCTTTTGAGATCCATGACGGGCTTAGGGATATATGAGGAACGAAATGCTGCAACAAATTCCTCCCAGGTAATGACATATCCCTAAGCTTGTAGATTCTAAAAACCTTCCCACCAAACACCAGCCTCACCTTCCAGTTGATAGGTGGCGAAGTTGACACGGTCAGCAGGACGAACACGAAGAGCACTGAACTTGCGCTCTATGGTGCAGAGCCAATCATCAGCTTCAAGGGGCTCCATGGAGTGGGTGAAGATTGGAGGAAAATAACGGATGAAATCTCCAAGTGTGACATAGTCGTCAGGACGATGTTCAGTGTTCTGCGCCACACGCTCCAGAAGGTGTTCATTCCGCAGACGGCTGGTCTCAATGTTGTTGAGAACCTCAGCCATTGTGGGAGGTGGCAGAAGTTCCTGATCAGCATCGTTGTTTCCTCGACGGCCAGCAGATCCACGAGTACCAGCCGGCATCCTGAGGAGAAAATAGAAACCATGAGAATGGATTCACCAAAAAGGGTACAACAAAGTATGGCAAAACCATATCAAAGGATCATGGTAGAGGTGAACATGTGGATAAAAACTATATCAATGCATTAAGTATGGCAGTAGAATAAGCATACGAAATGTATACGCTACCAACTTAGATACAAACCATAATAATGGAATGCAAGCATGATATGATACCAGCAAGTCACAGAAGAGTTGAGAGCGGGAGTGGAGGCATCCTTAGCAAAGTTGAAGAACAATGCTTCAGTTGCACTAATATATCTTAGAAACTCTGAGCTTTGCAACCAAGTACGGAGTACTTAGGGAAGAACAACCCAAACCCGTGTAGCCTAAGAGTTTGGAATGATAGACGAGGAGGGAAAACTTTGCAAAGCAAACGAGGTAAGATAACTCAGCAATATAACAACCTTGGATAAGAAGTAAAAAGAGTCCTATTCAGAGTTTTGCAAATAGTTTTTAGCTTTCAAATAGTTTTCTCAAACTCTAGACTCAACATCGACCATCTAGAAGGGTTTCCTACAGGCAGACCTGCTCTGATACCAAAATCTGTCATGACCCCGGATCAGGGCTAGACAAATACCAGATCCTCATCTGATATAAGCCTAACCTAAATTCCAAAACAAGCAGGGAAAGATGGGTAACATTACAGAACATACAAACCATACAATAATAAGGTAAACTCTTAAGAGAGTTACAAACCAGTCATACAAGCCAGGGGTCACAGACCCATCATTACATCAAACAATGGAAGCAAACAAGTTGTTCTAAACAACAAACTTAACAAAGGGCCTAAGAGGCCATAACGAAAGTAGTGACCCTTCCATAGATCCTAGGCTGCTGCCCAGGAACCCCGACTACTCGTAGACTTCGACGTAGAAACCACCTTCAATTGGGGTAGCATCCTCTATAGAAAAACATCAACGAAGCAAGGCTGAGTACAGGGTGTACTCCGCAAGACTTATGGCTAGTGGAGTTATTTTGCATAAAGCCATCTTTTGTTTTAAAAACAAGAGGGAGAAGAAACCCGTCTAGTCAGATCATTTTTAAAAGGAGATAAGAAGACTTCAACTATAACTCTTAAATTCGTCTTTGCTATCCACCAAGAACCATCATCAACAGAACCTCTCTTCCCGGAGTACCCCCTCAACAACCCCGAGGAAGTATTCCGGATCTCACTTTAGTTGGTAAGTTTTATCATTCGGTTATAGTTCTCTATGATCAAAGAATCCATTCCCAAGTCGTACATAACCGTGGACACGGCTTTTCGAAAATATTAATAACCCTGCAGGGGTGCACAACTTTACCCACATGTACCAACCGATTCTTAATGCCAATATATTAGCCCTCTTCCTTGGAAGGCCGGCAGAGAGTTATTGACCACGACCTTTACCTTGCTTTCACCGAGACCATGAGTCACGCACTAGGGAGATGCCGCCATAACGGGTCAAGTCCCGAAGCCGGTCCCTAATGATGCGTGCGGGGTTCAAGATTACGGATTCCGGGCATCTCTTGTCCCCGACCATGCTTACCTACATGCTATGAATGCACCTCCTTCACCTCCATTCAAGAACAACCAAGATGCGTATGTCGAATGGAATGCCCAAAATATATGACTCATGGAATCTACTAGGAAAGTTAGTTGGTCGAGGGGGTTTCCATGCCCCCGTGTGGTTGTACGCTCGTCTTGGTTCAAGAGGCGAGAACATCAGGTCCTAAGGGTGGAAAGTATGGGACTTCAAAAACCACAACCCACGTGGCCTCCCATACAAGCCTTAGCATATTTATCATTCATCTCTGATCACATCACCACAACCTACCATACTAGATTCATTCGCACCTCTGGTACATCACCTGAATAATCAGCATCAGACCACTAAGCATGGCTAAGCTTGACCGAACTTGTGACACTAGCGACGCTCATAAGCCAAACCCTAGTTATGCTAGGAGTAGTGGATCAGGTAATATAGTTCATAAAGGATAACATGCATCAAATAGGATTACTCTGTCTACTGATAAAAGACTGTTTGAACCGAATGCATATGACGAGAATGAAATAATTTATAACCATAGGATTCATATGTATGAGTGGGGCTTCGCTTGCCTTGTCCGTTGTTGGACTGATACTGCTCTTCGGTGGCGTTGACTTCAGCTTCGGGTTCGGTTCCTATTCGCGAGAACCAATCACTGGAAAAGAGAAAGCAACACTCAACACATGGCATGTGCAATGCTCATACAATATGGATGATATGACAAGTTAAACAGTGTTGAATTGAACCCTAAAACATGCTTGGTCACTTTAGAGGGGGTTCCGAAAGTCCAAACCCTAAAACAGGGGGATCATCGGAATCACCTATGGGGTTCAATTGGTTCTTCTAATTAAACTTTCTATTAAAGTTGATTAACAATGTATGATTATAGCTTAGTTAGATAGGTTTCATATTTTCTGAACATTTTGGTATATTATTTGTATTTTTCTGATTTAAAATGAATTAGTTATGAATTTCCCAATTCTTAATTCATTTTAAACATTTTTGGAATATTTAAATTAATTCCCAAACTTGGGCCGACATGTTAGAATTTTAATCTTTTTAGAAAATATTTACAGAAAATATTAAAAAATTTACATGTATGGCCCACCTGTCAGGGATTTCTATTACAGAAATAATTACAAAACAAATAAAATAAAAGAAAAGGATTATTGCTTCATGCTGATGTCAGCATGACATCAGCAATGGAGCTCACCCTCGGATCGAGCAAGGATCCAATGATCCCGTGCTCTCCTGGACGCGCGGGTGGGTGCGTCAGAGAGATGACATCGCGGGGATCCAGAAACTGGCTCCGCCGCTTCTTCTAGGTCACCGGAGACGGTAGCGCAACGACGAGCAGCGGCGGCGGCATTGGGCTCACATGGGGAGGGGATACAGAGGGAGAGGGGAGAAACGGAGGGGTGTTGGAGCACCGTGGGCTCACCCTGAGCACGTTGGTGGTGACGGTGAGGCCGGGAGAGGTCAAGGTCGCCGGCGATGTCGACGACGAGCGGCAGTCAGAGGCGGAGAAGATGGAGTCGAAGGCAACGATTCGAAGAATGAGGGGCCGATTCCTCTGGTGAAGATGATCTTCGCGATGAGGAGGTTCCAACAGCGGCCTCGGCTGGCCGTGAGGTGGCCGAAGACGGCGGGGCGACGCAGCACCTGCGCAGCTAGGGTTCGGGCAAGGGAAAAACGAGGGAGAGAGAGGGTTTGCGGGGAAGGGATAAGGCCAGGGCTTCTCGGCAGCGGGGCTGGGTCCTTATAGGCACTCGGGGGCGGTGGCGCGCATCTTGCAAGTGACTGCAGCTGGTAGCAGAGAAAGGGAGGAGAGGAAATGGGCTCGGCCCAAGGAGGGTTAGGATTAGATTTTTTTCCAGAAAAACGTTTTCTATTTTATGTTTCCTGATTTCTTTGTATATTTTGAATTTCAAATCTGTTTTGAATCTTTTCAACTTACATAAACTTTTATAAAGTATATGAAATAATGTGGAACCCTTTTATTCACTTTGGATTCAACTCATGTAGTTAGTTGTTTAAATACAAAACTCATTTGAATGGTTTTCAAATAGAGGGGGAAGTAATTAGGGTTTTGCTTGGCCTTATTTGATTAAATCTAAGTGCAAGTGTAATGCATGCATGAAATTCTCAAACACATCTTATTTATATTAAACAAAAGGGTGGTATGTTACAGTACTTCTACCAAGATAAGAATGAAAAAGGTTTTATGAAAGGTTTTAGAAAATCTAGAGGTAAGAGTAGTTGAAGGTTTTTTTCTTGAAAACATAATGAGATTATATATTATAGGTCTCCATAATTTTTTAATAGAGACTAGTAAAACATTTGTTAAGACAAAGTTATCTTGGCTCAGGTTTTGAAATGTCATAACATTTGAGAACATGAAAGATAAGCAAAGATAACATTTGAGAACCATGGGTTGAGGTAAGGAGTGTACCTTATATTATACATTCAGTTTCATGAGCACAAGAAAGCAATCAATAAACATTGCAACACTAAACAAGAATTTTTTTGTTCCCCCTCATTTTTGCCTTTTGGACAATAAACCAGGGTTGCTGGAATTGGGATGTTAGAGACCTTTACCCCTTCTAACAATCTTGTCCTAATATTCAGGAGAGGTAGGGTTAGGTAAGAACATCGGTTTAACAAATGTTAGCATTGAGAACTAGGAGAAAGAGGGTTCGCAACAAGCAGGATTGGTCAGCTATGGCTCAGAGTCGAGGTACTTTGGTTGAGCGTTTAGGCCATTCTAGCGGAAAAGACATAGTATTTTCCCCTTAGGACGATTCTAGGTAGGTTAGCGTTTACAGAGACCTTTCATCTTGAGGCGAGACGATCAGTTGAGCGTGCTCCAATCCTTAACTACTGAAGTGAGCTTTTCTGTCTTCTTGGTCTTGATACGCCGGAAGTGGTGGATGCGGGGTCGATCTTGTAGTGGGGGACTTTCCCGGATTACCTTCTAATTCTAGAGAAGTGCCGATTGATGTCCTTAAGTAGGGTCCATGAGTATTCTTTAGAGGATGGTCATCACCTAATGACGACTAGGGTTGACTCCCAGGGTTATTATGGTAGACGGTTATTCTTGTTTCGCGGGAAAGACGTACTCTTTGCCCCTTAGAGAAACACTAAGGGTGCTTGGCGAAGTCGCAGACCTTCTTTCTTGGAGTTTCAAGATGAGGTTGTAAGAATGTTGTACCTTTTGTACGGAATTGTTATCTTCAGTCGACCATGTACATTCTGCTTTTTGAGAGGCGCCTGAGCTAGTTAGATATTTAACAGGTTGGGAGGGTGTCGTTTGCGGTTGGCAGTTGAGGTACGTGGTCCTAGGAGATGTGGTTGTTCTGGGTTGGGTCTGATGCAACGTCACGGGTAAAGAATGTAGAAGGGAGCATCGGACTAGCATAACATCCAAACAGAGTTCATACATGGAAAGCAAGTTGGCGCTGGTAGGCATCTAATTACCTAGGGTGTTACAAAACAAGTTCAAGGGAAATACATAACTCAACCTTATGCTGGGTGGGGAGTATCTTGGGTGCCATCAGTACCTCGCAGGTGCTATTTTAATTTACTTGTCCTCAACCTTTGGGTTGATTAGGAGATCTGGGACTGGAATTGGTTTCGATTGGCGTTGCTTTGGTGATCTTCGGTTCACTGAAGGTATTCTAGGGAGGCCCGATGGGTGGCTAATTCTCTCGGGGTTTGTTGTTCTTTATCAGGAAGTGTCTTTTCGGAGGGAGGGGAGGCTCTGGAATGATAGGCTTCCTGATTGCTTTTGCTCGAAGGGATCTTTACTTCTTGGCCCTTTTTGGGGAAGTGGTTGTCTCTTGATGGACTGACTGAGCAAAGAATTACTTTCAGGGTTGAGGGCAACTCCTAACAAAATGACCTGGTTGCTCACAATTGTTGCTGGTATCACGCTTTAGGCATTCTCCTATCTCACGCTTCTGAGCTCCTTTGGGAGATATTTGAAGATAGTTTTCTTCTGAGAGAGTAATGGAGCTGCTGGCGAGGTTATGGGGGTTATTCCGGTTTGGATTGCTTGTGGAGGATAGGGTGGGGCACTTCCGAGAGAAATGGCCTGTCTGGTCGCATGAATAACAAATCTCGCTTCTAGTCTGGCACGTGGCTTGTTGTTCCCTTCGAGACTCGATTAATACAACCCTTCTAATTTTTCGAATCAGGCGGTCGTTATAGAATTTAGCGGCGACGTGATTTTGACCTTCACAGAGGTAGAAGGTGATGAACTGTGTTGAACATTCACTAGTGACGTGCATTGCTTCACAGTTTGGGAAGTTTCTTAGGCAATTACAGGCTTGATGTCCCTCTTCTCTATAATGGTTGCATCCTTTCTTCTGCCTTCCAGGACTCATGGTATTCTTGGTTAAGTCTGTTACATAGGAAACTCTTCTTATGACAATTGGGAAGAGCTACTTTGTTGAAAAGGGGGTGATGAAGGATAGATGGAGTGGAGTTGAGGTAGAGCTCTTAGGTTTCCATCCTTCTTTGGAGAGGTCTCAATTTACTGGAGTGTGAGTTTTAGTGCCGGGATGCACAAACACGGTGGTCAAAACAATAGGATCAAAAAATTCAAGGTAGACAAGAAGCACATTTCATGCATCAATTAAGCACATGACAAGAAAACAAAGTATACCTTAGGTAGCAAGGAGTAACTACGCGCCATAAATGGAATCCTATATTGAGGATATTTATCCTAAGTATGGATATTACGTGTGTCTTGACTTTTGTCTTTTCCATCTGGGGTCGTTGATGCCTCACTTAATCCTTTTGAGGGGTGATGAAGGATTCTGTCGGTAGGGAGATCTTGTAGTGTCTTTCGTTGTTGGTAGCTCCTTTGGTTTGCTTGTCTCTATTTCTCTTCATCTCAGGATATCCTCCTTCATAGTTTCTGAATCGGATTTTTTTAAAATGAATTATTTTAATGTAGACGAGATATAGAGTAAGCCATTTTCAAGTAGGTTAAATAGGAGAAGGTAAGATATGGAATGTTTTGAAAAGCTTTTGAGAAAATAGTTTTCGAAAACCGGTGTTTCCAAAGACTCAGTCGACTAGTGGGTCCCAGAGGCGGGCCCAACCGACTATTCTAACACAGTATCCAGCCTCCCTGACGTCTTGCATAGTGCCGCGCCCCCCAGCCGGCACGGAAACAGTGGAGGCCTCCCCGGCCAACACGAGCGGTGGCTCCTGTCCCCGCCCGACACAGGTATGGGCCGTCTCCTCTGGTGTCGGTGTTGCTGCCTCTGTCCTCATGTCGGGCATTTGTCAGCTGGGGCTGCAGAGCACCATGCCCTACGTCATCTGTCTGCCTTGAATGTCTAGCTAGGTCGTCCTAGCCGGCTGCTCTGTCTTGTCCGGGTGGTTGGTCCCATCCGACTAAGGGTCTGGCCTACGCTGTCTTATCCGGTTGATGGTCCTGCCGGTTGGTCCTTGGCTTGTCTTGTTCTATCCAGATGGTGTGATCCAGCCGGCTAGACGCCTTTAGGAGTGCTCATTATCCGGCTGATTGGTTTTCTAGCTTGCTCTGCGTCTAGCCTTCTTCCTGACCTGATCTTGAGTTTTTATATCTGGCTGGGAGTTACATTGCCTCTGCATCTTGTCCAGTTAGCCTACCCGGGGGTGACCCCCCCCGGAAATTAGCCTCGAGCACGCATAGGTTCCACCCTTAGGAGAAATGTGCGCGGGCCCCAAAAGCTAGTTTGAATTTTTCCCGGCTGAGTTATGATGGTTGAGCTGCTTGGCTAAGTCATCACGAACGTCAGCCACACACGTAATGATGACTGCTACGATGTGCGGCGACACGTCGTTTCAGGCACCGCCTCGGGAACTTTTGCCGGCTCCTTGCCTCCCGCGCTCTGGATCCTCTGTGCATCTTGGGCCGGTGCAAACGATCCAGCCGCTGATGAGGGTGTGCAATGCTACCATGTGGGGAGTTGACAGTTGGACTGCCTGGCCCTTAAGTACCGCCCACACTGCACCGTCGCCCTGCACTCACCATTTGCCCCCCTTTTCCGCGCTGCCAAAGTTGCTGCGCCCCTCTGCCTCTTGCTGCTTCCTTGCGCCTGTGCCCCCGACGAGCTTGCACTGCCTCCGTCTCGCCGGCGCTGCCCCCTCTTTGCCTGCAGGAGCGACGGGCCACCGCTACTCCTATGTCGCTCCCTCTCCTCCTTCCTTTCTTCCCGTTCCTCCTCCACTGCGCACCGTCGTCGATGAGATGGACGAGAGCCACGGCGCCTGGTGTGGCTCCTCCGTCACGGAGGAGCAGACTGAAAAATATCGGCCCGCCCGCCTACTACTGGCGAGGTCGGGGAACGCCTTGCCGGCGCCGCAAGCCGGCAAGCGCGTCATCTTTCTCGCACACCTCGTGTGTGGCCTGGCCTTCCCGGCCAGTTCCTTCTTTCTCACTTTCCTCGCCCACTTCAACCTTCGCCTCCACCATCTCGGCCCGAATGCAATCAGCATTCTCGCGCACTTCGTAGCCTTCTGCGAGTGCTACCTCAGGATCCACTCGGATCTCGGGCTCTTCTGCCGGTTGTTCCTTATCTGGCCGCAGGTGCAGTACGCCAAGGGGCCGCTTGTGCCCTGCGATGGTGCCTCCATCTACTCGCGCGCCCAAACCGGCTACCCCAAGTTCCGGCTACACGACACGGTCACGTTGTGGCAGTAGACATACTTCTACGTACGCAACTTGGGGGCCGACGACCACCTCAACCTTTCAGCCTTCCAGGACATCGAGTCCACTCCGGTGAATTGGCAGCAGAAATATTACGGCTCTAAGCCCGAGGCGGAGGAATTGCAGCGCCGGATGGGGGCGCTGGTCACAGCCGGCCTGACTGGCGTCGACCTGACGCTCAGCTGGACCTCCCGGCTGATGATGCCCCTCCAGCAGCGCACGCGCAAAAGATATGCTACTACTCCAGCCGCCTGGACCCGACCCGGCTCTCCCGCCGTGATTCCCCCTTTGCCAACCTCTATGAGTGGGTGTCGATGATCACGAAGGAGAAGAACAAGGCCGACTGGCACTTCGGTCTTGCCCCCACCACCTCGAGAACCGCGCTCCCCGGGTAAATTGACTTGTCATTTTTCTTTGCCTTTCTCTTGGTTTTGCTTTGTCCGGAATCACTGCTTGATCCGGCTCGACTTGCTTTTTCTTCCCTCTGTAGACCATCCCCTGCATCATCTAGGAGGAGGGCGAAGAGCCGCTCCATGTCTTCACCGCCGACCTCTTTGAGCCGCGCCCGCGCTGGACCAGCGAGGGCTCGGATGGAGATGAGGGGTTATTCCCCAGCCGGAATGACGAGGCGATGGAGGACCCATGTGGCCCCGTGCCCGAGGAGAGAGACGGCAACGCGCCGCCCGAGCTGGCACAAAAACAAGCCGGCGAGGGGATCTCTACCAACGCTCCCGCTCCCTTAGATCCGGCTGCAAAGTGCAGTCGGGTGGGTGTTCCTCCATGACCTGGACAGGCCGGAGGTGGACGGAAGAGGGCTGGCGCACCCATGGTGCAGGGTAAGTTTGCCTTTCTTTCATCTTGCTTTTCTTGCCTTTCTTGCACTTGCCCTTGTTCTTGTTCTTGGCCTGACCTTGTTTTTCGTTCGTAGTTCTCTTCTTTCCTTCGCTGCGATCCCGGCTCGCAATGCGCCTTCCTTGCCGATTCGCGACCCTCCCGTCCAGTCGGACGCCCCCTCGACGACTGCCCCTGCCTCCGACTGAAATCCTGCCCCAGCCAGAGTCATGGTTGTGATCCAGCCGACTCCTGCTATGCCTCAGCATGCCGGGTCAGCCAGATGTGACCTCCATCCCGGGTGGGGGCTCTTCAGCCGGCGCGGGGGTCTCGTGTGCCGGCAAGGAGACGGTGGTGGTGTAGGATGTCGACTCTGACAAGGAGGCGACGGTGAAGTGGATGGCTTCCCTAGCTGGCCCCTTGACGCCGCTCCCCGTGGAGGCAGGCCCTTCGCTGCAAGCCCTCGAGGGGAACCTCAAGGCCGGGCTCAAGGAGTGCCGGCACATCCAAGCGACGATGGACAGCACCAATCAGGCCGCCTCAGCGCAAATGGCGACGACACGGGGGACTGCGCGGAGTAAGTCTTCTGTCTTGCTTCTTCTTTTTGTCTGACTGCATTCTTACTTGTCTTTTCTCTGCTTTGCCTCAGCCATCCTCGTCTGCAAGCAATGCGAGATAGACCGGTTAACACGCTCTAACACGCGCCTCAGCCGGGACAACTATGCGCTCCCCATGTAGAAGAAGAAGTGGCACTCCAAGGTTGATCAGCTGGAGGCCGTCGTGAAGGAGCGAAGAGGCCCTTGCCAGCCGGGCCACCGCCTTTGATCTTCTGGATAAGGAGGTCACTCGGCTGAAGGAGCACACCGCCTTCCTCGAGAACATCGGCCACATCGCCAAGGGTAAGCCGGTTGCGTCTAGCTTTCTTTTCCGCCCGACTGACTTTGCCGGATTGTCTTTTGACTTCTGTTCCTGATCAAAAGGCTTCAATCCACAAGTAGATGCCCTCGCCTACGACTGGGTGCAGCGGGTTGCGTCGGGTGAGAAGGCCTGCACGCGAGACTTGGTGGTGCAGCTCAGGGAGGACTCCGCCAACCTCCGCAAGGCCAGCGCCGCCATCCACGACCTCATCTTCCCGGGCAAGCTCCCGCCAGAGACGCCCTTGCCATCAAGTTGGGCGACGCGCCGAACGCCATCAATCGGATCCGTGACCTATCTGCTCGCGCCGGCTTAGAGATGGCCTTGGCGCTGATACTGAGCTGGTACAAGGATGTGAGCGTGGAGAAGATGACAGAGGGCTTTGGATCTGGCGCGAATATCCCTATTGTGCGCCAAGACAACCCCGGACTTCGCTCTGCCGCCATCACGATCGCCAGCTACACCAAAATCGAGGAGGTGTTGACTGAGACCGAAGCAAGTGCGGGGCTGGAAGGCGAGGCTGAGACGTCCTGCCAGTCGGCCAGGGCCGGCTTGGCTGCTCACGACAAGGGTCCGGCGGCGTGTAGAAGAAGGAGATCCCTGAGAGGGAAGGCGTAATTGTATATAGCTTCTGCAAACTTTAGCCTCGCATACTTTTGCTATGAAATCTTGGATCTACGGGGGATTCGTCCTCCAGCCGTTTAATTATTATCTAGCTGGGTTTTTCCTTCGCACACCCGCTTTTCATTGGGTCCGTCTAGTTAGCTTCTCCGACTGGTCCATTCTAGCCGGCTTTATCTTGCTTCTTATTCGAGTAGCCTGCTGTTCGTGACTTTCTCGACCGTGGGCCTTCTCCCTTGTGTTTTCTTTTTATAGCCTTGCGCTTCTGACTTTCTATTAATCCGTCGACTTGCTCTGGCCGGCTAGCACGCCTTCTGGCCAGGCACCACATTCTTCCAGTGGGGGCGCGCTAGCGCACACATTGGGTGTAGCCCCCGATATTCGGAATAGCTGGAGTAGCCAGGTGTTTTGAATCTTCAAAAAATTCTTTCTTCTCACCTTATCTCTTAGAGTCCGACTTGCTTAGCTAGCATGGGAGGAACTTCACCCAGATCCGGCTACACTGTCCGGCAATATCTTGGGCCTTTTTCTCTATTACTTTCCTTATCTCATCTTTCTTTCTTTCTTTCTTTCCTCTTTCTCTCTTTCTTTCTTTCCTCTTTCTTCTTTCCATCTTTCTCTCTTTATTTCCTTCCTCTTTCTTTCTTTCCTCTTTCCTTCTTTCCATCTTTCTCTCTTTCTTTCTTTGACCAACTAAGGCACCTCTTAGCCAGGAGCTTCGATTTTTCGGTGGGGGTGCGTCAGCGCACCCACTGGGTGTATCCCCCGAGATTCGGAGTGGCTACTGCATATAGGTACTTCGAATCTTTCAGAAACTCTTGCTTCTCTGACTAGCTCTGCCTTGCGTGTCCGACTAATTGGGTTAGCCGGATGGGAGGGGCTGCAACCTTGCCCAAGCGATCTTGCTGCTTTGCTTTCGTCTGGCTCCGTCTTTCTCTTTCTGGCTAGGACATCTTTCAGCCGGCAGCTACATGCTTCTAGTGGGGGCGCGTCAGCGCACCCACTGGGTGTAGCCCCCGAGATTCGAAGTGGCAACCGCAGGTTGGTACTTCGAATCTTCTCCACCTTTGATCTCTGGCTCGGTGCGGTTTGTTCAAAATAAAACACATGAAAATGATTTCTTATCAATACATTATTACGTTGCATGTCTTTTCAAAAACTAGCTCGTGCTTTTCTGAACACTTAGTTGCTTTCTTGTGCGCAATGCTGTTTCTGCTGCACCTTGCCGGACAGCCCGCTTGCGGTCTGGAGCCGGAGCCAAAGGGAGATGACAATACATCGCGCACAGTACTAGAGGCTTAGTAACCGGAAAATACCTACTAGGCACATGGCCGTACTGTCCGATCTGTCGCATCTTTCATCGTTTCTCGTGTGGGATGCCTCGGGCTTTTGCTCTTGCTAGCAGGATAGCCGGATTACAGTAGGTAGCTAAGACGAAGAGTGGGCCTCTAGCGTCATCGCGCACTACTCAGTCAGCTTACGGAGTTGGCAGGCCGGGCCAACCAGCGAGCCCCCGCGATTGGGGGTCGACGGAAGCCGAAAAAAGCATTGCAGTATTTAATCAAAAACGAATAGCAACAAAATGTCTGGCATGGAGCCCCCGAGCGTCAGCCAGAGTTCCACATATTTCATTCATTTAGGGTTCTTGATACATACACTGATTTGCGACTAAGTGTAAAACGGTCGGAGCAGTTCCGCATTCCACGGCCGTGTCGTCTCCTCGTCCAACTTGTCATCTTGTTCTTGCGCGGCTGCTGCACGTCAATGAGGTAGTAGGAGTTGTTGTGCAGCGCCTTGCTGATGATTAAGGGGTCCTCCCATGAAGGGGACAACTTGTGCATGCCCTTCATGTCCTGTATCAGCCAGAGCACCAGGTCACCTTCATGGAACGCGATGGGCCATATGTAGTTGGAGTGATACCGGCGCAACCCTTGCTGGTAGATGGTCGATCTGGACAAGGCTAGCTCGCGGCCTTCCTCGAGGAGGTTCACACTGTCCTCCATCGCCTCATGGTTCTCCTTCTCCATGTAAAGGAGCTTGCGGGGTGAGTCGAACTCGATGTCCGCCACGAGGACCGCTTCCGAGACGTAGGTGAGGAAGAATGGGGTGAAGCTGGTTGATCTATTCAGGGTGGTGTGTAGGTTCCACAACACGGCCGGGAGTTCCTCGATCCAGCAGCTGGGTGACCGCTCCAGTGGCTCGATCAGCCGTGCTTGATTCCGGATAGCACCAAGACATTGGCTCTTTCCACCTGAACGTTGGACTGCGGGTGCATGACAAACGCGGGGTCCAGTCGGATCCCCTTGTTATGGCATAACCGGGCGAAGGATCCCTTGGCGAAGTACATGCCATTGTCGGTGATGATGCTATGGGGATACCCAAACCGGATGATGATGTCCCGTAAGAAGGTAACGACCGTGGCTCCGTACAGCTTCCAGATCGGATTTGCCTCGATCCACTTGGTGAACTTTTCCACCACCACCAGAAGGTGGGTCATGCCGACTCGAGATCGCTTGAAGGGGCAGACAATGTCCAGCCCCCAAATAGCAAAGGGCCACGTGATCAGTATGGTCTTGAGTGCTGAGGTCGGCATGTGTCTTAGCCGGCCGAACCGCTGGCACCCGTTGCACGCGCGAAGTAGCTGGTCCGCGTCCTCCGAGGCGGTAGGCCAGTAGAACGCGTGGTGCATTTCCTTCGTCACCAGGGTGTGATAAGAGGCGTGGTGGCGGCACTCCCCTGCTGGGTTTCCATCAATGGCCGGTAGCCAGTATCCATGTCGATGTACCGCTGAAAAATGCTTGTGGCGCTGCGCTTGTATAGTTCTTTGTTGACGATGGTGTACGTGTGGGCGCGGCGCCGGATTTTCCTTGCCCTTCCACCTCATCAGCCGGGTGCTCGTCGTTGAGGAAGTAGTTCATGAAGGGATGGGCCCAAGATGGTACTTCTCGGATAGAGAAGACGCTATCCTGCATGATCTGGAGCTCATCCGAGGGTCGGCCGGGTGGGATGCCCTAGTCGGCAGCCCTCGAGCCTTTTGCCTTGCTTGACGATGGCTTGCTTGAGGAGGAGGCAGCCCCCGGGTCTTTCAATTCGGAGGGAACAACAGCGGGGCCCGACTCTTTCGAGACGGCAGGCCCTGGGTCTTCTACCCAGATGATGGACTCTGATTCCGGAGAGGGGGTGATGCTGGGCTTGCGCAGGTGCTCCAGGGATATTCCTGGCGGGATGGCTGCTCTGGTGGATCCGACTCGTGCGAGTGCGTCGTCCGCCTCGTTGTTGGCGCGGGGAACATGATGGAATTCACATCCTTTGAAGCCGGCACTGAGCAACTGGATGTGGAACCGGTACAGGGCCATGTTGGTGTCCCGAGCGTCCCACTCGCCGGATACTTGTTGCACCACCAGATCTAAATCGCCAAAGCAAAGGATCCGGCGGATGCCGATGTCTTTCGCGAGCCGGAGCCCTGCGCGAGATCCTCGTACTCGGCGACGTTGTTCAAAGCGGTGAAGTGGATCTGCAGCACGTACTTAAGTGGGTCTCCCTTGGGCAGGGTGAGCACAATGCCGGCTCCCAAGCCCTCGCGCATCTTAGAGCCGTCGAAGTGCAGTTTCTAGTAGTCGGAATTAGGAACCGGCGATAGGTACTTGTTCTCCGCCCAGTCGATGAAGAAGTCTACCACCGCCTGAGACTTGATGGTGATCCTCGGCTCGTACCGGATGCGGTAGGCGTCCAGGTAGATGGCCCACTTGGCTACCCGGCCCGTGTCATCCTTTTTGCCGAAGATCTCTCCCAACGGCGCATAGACACCACGGTGAGCGGATGCTCCTGGATGCAGAGGGTAGTAGACGGGTTGCTGAACCGGCTGGGCCTTACCTTCCTCACGACGCTCTACCGACAGGACGACGCTGACGACCTGGTCGGTGGCTGCAATATAGAGCAACATCAGCTCCTTCTCAGTCGGCGTGGCGAGAACCGACGTTGTGGATAGCATGCGCTTGAGGTCGTGGAACGTGGCATCCGCCTGCGCAGTCCAGGTGAACTTGCTCATCTTCTTCATCAGCTAGTACAGCGGTAGGGCTTTCTCCCCAAGCCGGCTGACGAATCAGCTGAGGGATGCCAAGCATCCGGTGAACTTTTGGACGCCGAGCAAGCTCTTAGGCGGCTGCATCCTCTCGATGGCCGCGATCTTTTCCGGATTGGCCTCGATCCCTCGGCTTGACATGAGGAAACCGAGGAGCTATCCGGCTGGCACGCTGAACACGCACTTCGCCGAGTTCATCTTCATCTGGAACCAGAGAAGATTCTTGAACATCTCACCGAGGTCCTCCAGCAGGGTCTGCTTATCCTTCGTCTTGATGACGACATCATCTACGTACACGTGCACATTCTGGCCGATCTACGAGTGCAAGCATTTCTGCATGCAACGCTGATAGGTAGCACCTGCATTGTTTAGGACGAATGGCATGTTTACATAGCAGTAAGCCCCGTACGGGGTGATGAACGACGTTTTCAATTGATCAGCCGGATTCAGCTGGATCTGATTATAACCAGAATAACAATCGAGAAAGGAAAGCAAATCGCAGCCGGCCGTAGAGTCAATCACTTGATCATTATGGTGCACGGCGAACGGGTCCTTCAGGCAGGCCTTGTTCAGGCTCGTGTAGTCGATACACGTGCGCCAAGTCTTGTTCTTCTTCAACACCAAGACTAGGTTGGCCAGCCCATCCAGGTGGTACACTTCCATGATGAAGCCGGCAACAAGTATCCGGGGGATCTCATCATCGATGACCTTCCTCTTATCCTCTGCGAAGCGACGAAGGGGCTGCTTGACCGGCTTGGCATGAGGCCGCACATGAAGCGAGTGCTCGGCACACCCGACATGTCTTTGGGAGACCATCCAAATATGTCCCGATTCTCATGGAGGAAGTCGACGAGCGCGCTTTCATATTTGCTGTCCAAGCCGGCACCAATGGTGACGCACTTGGAGGGGTCAGCCGGATCGAGCTGGATCTGCCTGGTGTCCTTGGATTGCTAGAAATCCATGTCCCCAGCCGGCTTCAAGCCAGCCGACACCTCCTGTTGCAGCATGGCAACGTTGCGCATCATCTCGTGCTTCTCTTCAGCAATGAGCAGGGCCTCTGTTATCTTGCGCCTTCCTTCGTGCATGCCATGGACCGCCTGAAGCAGCCCAGGGGCAGCGCCATGGAACACATTGGTCGATAGTTGCAGGTCGCACTCCCGGATGCCTAGCTATTCCATGGAAGACCGGTAGAGCAGGTTGAGTCTGCTCCCACCGTCTACCAGCACGCGCGAGAACTGGCATGTGAGCTCATCGGAGATGAGAAGAGGGTCTAGTGCCATTGCATAGACCCCATGATTCGGGAGAAGATCCGACCGATCCTCTTGGCTCTAGGTTATGGGATTCTCAAACCAGTTGAGGTGCAGGGGGACGGGGGAATGACATCATTCACCTCCGCGGTGCACCGGCTATGGCTGCCAGTTGGCTCGACCTCGAAAATGTGGTAGTTCTTGTGCTGTTGAGGGTAGGCCCCATTGCCTTTGTTGTTGCCGGCTGCCCTAGCCGATGGTGGGGCTCCGCCAGGAAGGGGTGGGGGAGAGAAGGCAAGCCAGCCTACTCCTCGGTCTGCCGGGTCCAGCTACACTATCGAGTGGTATGCGTAGCCGGCTTGAAGGCGCCGCTATGGTACTTACACGGCCCATCAAACATCTGCTCAAAAGTGAAGGCGCTCCTCTGCCTCTTGTCGTTGCCAGCTGACGCGCCTTGCATCGTGTTGACTTGCCTCTGGTGGTAGCGGGGGTTCTTCTTGAACGGACGCTTGCCCTGGTAGCGATTGTCGCCGCCAGGCCGCCTGGATGATCCAGCATATCCACCTTGTCCAGATTGCTTCTCTCGATCCGTCTCGGTGGGAACCGGTCGGCCTTCCGCATTCACGCGGAGGGGCTTCTTCATCGTCGCTTCCATGGTGGCGTACTAGTCTGTGACGGTCATCAGCTCCGCCATGGTCTTGGGCTCGTCGCACAGCAGCCGGTGGTGCAGCATCGTGCCGTCTCGGCAACCTTTGATGAAGAAACCAATTGCTTGATTCTCCACCACCCCTTTGCAGGAGTTGCGCAGCTCGGTCCAGCGGGCGAGATACTCGCAATCCGACTCGCGATCTCCTTGGAGGCACAGAGAGAGATCACGGGGTCTACCCGGGCGCTTGTAGGTGCTATTGAAGTTCCGTATGAAGACATTCTCGAAGTCAGGCTAGGCATTGATGATGTTGGGCGCGAGGCTGTTGAGCCAGGTTCTTACCGAGCCGGTCATCATGAGGGGGATGTAGCAAACCGCCACGGGATTGTTGCCGTGGACGATTTTGACTGTTGTGACATAGTCGGTCAGCCAGTCCTCCAGCTTCTTGCTGCTGTCCTACTTGGGGGTGTCTTGTGGCAGGGATAACTTGTCAGGGAATGGCTCCTTTCGGATGCGTGGCCCGAAGCACACTAGGCCAGTTGCGTCTTCCTCCTCCGTGAGGCGAGCTTGCGTCATAAGGTCAATTATGTCGCGTGTGTCCGGCTCAACCGGATTGGGAGCTCCCACCCGGATGGTGAGGCGATATGGCGGAGGGGTGGAGGGTGGTTGTGGCTAACCGGAGGCGATGGCAGGTGACTCGTGGCACCTTGGTCGCCGCGGGGTTGGCTGCTGCCGGACTGGTGACGCTTGGAGCATGGGTGCGCATGGTGCTGGCTCGGAGATGTTGAGTACTTGGTCTGGCGAGGGCCTCCCCGGCTACCTCCACCCGGGTGGTTCCCTCTGGAGTTGGCTCCTTCCTCGTATGCGATCCGAGCAGCCTCGGCCTGCTCGTCAGCCACTAGCAGCAGGTGCTGCACCCGCTGAAGCTGCCGCATCTTTCCCTCCCCCTCCAGTTGAGGTAGGTCTTCCATGACGGCTCGCGCCACCCAGACATTCTTGATAGGAGTGGGAAGTACGTATGGGGCCTGTCTCGATGTCTTGCTCGAAACGGGCGCCCAGCTCTCCGTCGCGATGCTGCACAGAGCCCAGCCGGCTAGGATCTTGATTACCCGGGGTGATACCATGGGCGCGGTGATACTCACGGCTGTTGCTCTCCATCTGGTACTTGGTAGAGGCCAGGCCCTGAGCCTGGTGAAGAAGAAGCTCTCGCGTCGCCTCAATCTTGGCGACCGCCTCGTCCGGGTTCTCTCCAAGATCAACCGGCTCGAGGAGTTGCTCGATGACTTATTCCACCACGCCCTTCTCGCGCATGGCAATGGACGTGCCGGCTAGGTCGCTGGTGCGCTCGAGAGCAGGACGACAGCCATGACTAGAGCCGGCCATCATCACCTCCGTGCTACGGGGCGCGACTAGCACGCTTCCGCCTAAGGGCAGCGACTCGGCGACGGAGATGATATCGAGGAAGCTCGAGCACGTTGGCGGCAATACGGCAAGTCGCCAAACAGCAAGACGAAGCCGCCTGCCAGGAAACTGGAACCGGCGAAGCAACAAGCATTGTCGATGACGCAATCGAATTTTCCCAGCGTCAGCACGAGTCCGGAAGCCACGCGCTCGCCAGACGAAGTGCGGGGTCCCGTGCGGAACATCACTCTGGTCGCCTGTCGTGGTACTGCCGACGAGTACGCCATGGAGGGGTCCTCACAGTTCGTGTTTAGAGATGTGGGGTAAGGCGGACGGTTGACGGGTACGAGATAACACAACTTACCCAGGTTCAGATCCCACAACGGTGGCGGAATCCTACTCCTGCTATAAATCACTATAATGGCAATACGCCGACTTACAGAGATTAGGTTCGCTGTGCGAGGTGACTAGAAAGTCTAAGTTATCATGCCCTAAAGGCTCCCATAGGCCCTACTTATATAGTCGCCAGGTCCTAGGGTTACAGGGAAAAGTCCTAGCCGGACAGGTTACAGAGTTCTACACCGTCTATTACTAGTCTTGTGTATCTTGCACTCCAAGGCTCGAATGCTGGTGACTCCACCGTAGCCTTCCTTTATCGGCATGGGCCTCCCTTCGGATCCACCTAACTGGGCCCAATGAGCCATAGGCCATGCTACCGACTATGGGCCACCCGGGTTAGTCGGATAAGAGACATGCTATGAGGATACCCATATAGCATATCCCCAACATAGCCGCCATCTCGGCCCCACGATGGGCGCCAACTGTCGTTGTTATGGAAACGGCAGTGCATGAGCTGGCGAGTTTATGGTGTGGGAGCGAGCAGGAAAGCGAGCGGTGGCGTCCACATGTGGGATTGGGCACAAGCATGCGTCTGGGACACAAGAAGTACCCCGGTTCGGGGCCCTTGTGGTGTGGTAACACCCCTACTCCTGCCTATCTGACTATCTGGATGAACAGAAGGGACTACAAGGGCTCCTCGAGCTATATTTGTGCCTACCTAGAAGAAGAGAAGACCAACCCTTGCTAGGATGCCCCTGCCGCCCCTTATATAGGCCGGGGCAGCATGTGCAAAGACTCAGCCGACTGGCGGGTCCCACAGGAGGGACCAGCCGACTATTCTAACACAGTATCCAACCTCCCTAACGTCTTGCATAGTGTCGCGCCCCTCGGCCAACACGAAAACAGTGGAGGCCGCCTCGACCGACATGGGCGGCGACTCCTATTCCCGCCCGACACGGGTACGGGGCGTCTCCTCTGGTGTCGATGCCACTGCCTCTGTCATCCTGTGGGGACTTTTTCTGCTGGGTTTGCGAAGCACTGTGCCCTACGTCATCCATCTTCCTTGAATGTCTGGCTAGGTCGTCGTAGCCGGCTGCTCCGTCTTGTCCGGGTGGTTGGTCCCATTCGGCTAAGGGTTTGGCCTTCGTTGTCTTATCCGACTGATGGTTCTGACGATTCGTCCTTGGCTTGTCTTGCTCTATCCGGCTGGTGTGATCTAGTCGGCTAGACGCCTTTAGGAGTGCTCATTATTCGGTTGATTGGTTTGCTAGCTTGCTCTGTGTCTGGCCTTCTCCTTACCTGATCTTGAGTTTTTACATCCAGCTGGGTCAGCCGGCTGCCAGTTACATTGCCTCTGCATCTTGTCCGGTTAGCCTACCCGGGGGTGATACCCCCGACACAAAGTGGATACTAAACAAGCATGGAACATCAAAAATTAAAGACACATTTACGACGTATCAACAACTTCGCCAAATAGGGCGTTCTCAGAGTCAGGCACCTGTAGGGCTATGGCATGACTCAGGTCTTCTATGTTTAGTATTCCTCGGCTATTCCGTGTATTGCCCATCGTGGCCCTTCTGTAAGACTACCTATGTAAGACTTTATGTATTCTGTACTATAATGGATGTGTACTTTGATATTAAGTCGGTTATGCTCCACGATGTGTTGATATTGGGAATCGTGGTTGTATGCATAACGACTAATCTCGGAGTATTTTCTGGGGTTGCCACAGACTTGGTATTAGAGCCATCCTAACCTTAGGAGCCCCTAGTTACCTTGGATGTTAGATGAGGATCAAAAACTATTTTCAAATATATAAAGGAAGGAGCACGGTATCTGCAAAAAAAAATTCTTATATCTCCTCCCCTCTATTTCGAAAATCACCTGCACTAACCTAAAACCTATCCCTAAATCCTTGTAGATGGCGGTGGTCTTCACCAAGTTCCGTCAGGTCGGGCTGGAGCTTCCCCGAAAGTTGTTCTAAGCCGACCTATCTGAGTTGTCCAAGCTAGTGGGATGCCCCACCCCCGAGATCAAGGGAGCCCAGGTTCCCAACACCATAGGTGGTGATCCAGGATGGCTAGTGGTGTCTACCTTGAGAGGCGGAATAGTGCCCCTGCACTCCAAAGAAATTCAAGACTATCTGATTAAGAAGGACTAGGAGTCAGGCATTATTCGAGTTACCAAGGAGGCACTATATCGCCTAGCCTATCACCACTGTCAGCAGCTAGGAGGTTTGCGCTTCCAGTTCTTTGAGAGATGCCACGAGGTAGGTTATGCGATCATGACACACCTGCACTTTGACTTTGGGAAGCATATTGAGAGCATGGAGTACCTCTTGCAGCACACCCACGTGTAGATGAATAGAGCCCACATGGATCTGGATCTCAAGTCTAAGGAAATACTCACCTTGGAGGAGGATCTGCAAGCGGCAAAGAGCGAGCGTGTTCAAGCCATGTTAACCAAGAAAGCTACCGTGGCTAGGAACAAGCACCTCATGAAGAAAATGAAGTATCAAAAGGAACTTCTAGTAACTATGGAGTCGAAGATAGAGTAGCTTGAGGAGTGTGCCGAGCTCCACAAGGACAACGAGGATATACTGTACGACGATAATGATGCTTCCCACAAGGAGGACTTTGATATAGAGCCACAGACCGACCCGGAAGATGATGATCATACAGACGAAGAAGAGGATCCGGAGGAAGTTATTCTAGAGCATGAGGAGGAGGAACCTACAGGAGAGGATCCCCAAGCCTGAGCAGGATGTCCCGGAGGTCATCATTGAGGAGGACACCCACCACACTTTGTAACAGCATCATTGATGAGTAGGCCAGGTGCTAGATCTAGAGTAATAGCGAGTTAGTTGCCGAGCACCCTTTTGAGTGGCGACTGTTTTACTTCTGTGATTGTTATGTTGGTCGGACTGATTTGGGAGTTGTAATGTATGAACTAACTTATGTTATCAATACCCCTGATGTTTTAGGCTATTGGTGTGCCAACTATTTTGTTTGTGTGCTTTGTTTTAGGCTATTGATGTTTTGTGTTTGGTTTCATCGAAAACCTCCCTCCTGTCAACCCCATCCTAACCCCTTTACCTTCAGGATGGTGCGCCCCCGCAGTCAAGACCCACCTCCAACACCACCCAAGCCATCCATGCCTCAACTTCTTCCCATGGTCATGGAGGACCATCAGGATGCTAATGCCGAACGATAGGCCAATAATGCCGCTCTCCAACAACTCGCCCAAGCCACAGGAAATGCTCTCAACAATGAGGGTGATGGCGAGAACGGAGAGCCGAGATCCAAGCTCAAGGACTTCCAGCACTCAAACCCACCCGTGTTCAACAAGTGCACCAATCCCCTAGACGCAGATGATTGGCTCCGTACCATTGAGAACAATATGGAGGTAGCTTATGTAGGAAATGATGAGAAGGTGCTCCTTGCAACTCACTTTCTTAATGGAAAAGCCAGAGGATCGTGGATCAGTGTCAAGGAAATTCTGTTAGCCGGACAAGTGATCTCTTTGGAGAACTTCAAGGAAAGGTTTCGCAAACTTCAGATTCCACCAGGTCTCAACAGGTCGCAAACTTCATGGATCCAAATAGGAGGATTGTTTGCCCTTCCCTACAGTAACAGTTATCAAGAAAGTATGAAAATGGCACCCTTCCAATTCCTATATGGAACAAAATGCTGCACACCCCTGAACTAGACCGAAACTGGGGAGACCCAAATCTTTGGCTCCGAGAGTATAAATTCAGCGGAACAACAAGTTCATATAGCACATGAACATTTGAGAGCCGCCCAATCCTGCCAGAAAAGCTATGCCGACACCAAACACCGTGAGGTCAGCGTCAACAAGGGAGAATTTGCGTATCTCCGTGTCTCACGTCTCAAGGGAATGAAACGCTTTCATGAAAAAGGAAAACTTTACCCAAGGTACATCGGGCTGTTCAAAATCATCGCCCCTAGAGGAAAGGTATCCTACCAGCTAGAGCTACACCCAGAACTATTAGAGTTTCACGATATCTTCCACGTATCACAACTCTAGAAGTGTCTCCAAGTACCTGACAAGCCCGAAGTCTTCAAACAAATTGACTACTGCGTCATCAACCTCAATCATGACGTAACCTACCAGGAAGTTCCTTTTAACACTACTAGGAAAACGCTCGTTAGTGGCGCACGTGGAAAATCCATCTGTGGCGCACTGCCCGTGCACCACTAGGCTTGCGCTGCGGCTATCTCCTAGCCGTGGCGCACTGCCTGGTGCGCCACGGTTGTGCTGTAGGCGTGGCGCACATGCCAGTGCGCCACGGATAGCTGTCTAGGTGCGCTACAAAACTTACCTTCTGTGGTGCATGAGGTAGTGTGCCACTAGCCTGCGCAGGTGCGCTTTAGACATTGTGCCCCAAAGAAGCTATGCCATGTGTGCCATGGGTGTTTTTTTTTATTTCAGAACCAGGTGATATACAATACATATTATATACAATATTACAGGAAGATATACACACAAATACAAGATATACAGTTATATATATAAATACAGAATTTGCAAAACAAGATTGAAACAAATACATATAGATAAGTCCCATACATGAATACATAAGTTATACATTGTTTCGATCAAGTTACAAAGTAGTTGGTGACATGCGAATACATGTGTCTCGAGCAAGTTAGAGCTTGGAAGCTCGCCTAGACATCTAAACTAGCTAGACACAAACGCGGGATAAACAACCAAAGAAGATAAGCATGATCACCGCGACGAAGGTGTAGGCCTTCATCCGGTTCATCGTCCTAACTCCCGCTAGATAGCGCGTGTATCTAGCTTCCGCCTCCGCCATAGTGTTGTACCCTTTGTAGCTATTGTCGCTGAAACGGTGCACCTGTATCCGGCAGTCTTCCCAATCATCGTAAACTCTGGGAACCTGTCCCTTGTACACGACGTACCACGTCATCTACAAGTTGACAATAATAATTAACCGGTGATTGAAAAAAACATGTATAATTAAAGTTGCATATGAAGATACACTTATAGAAAGTACTACTAAATCAAAAAGACCAAACTCAAAGAGCATGCCTCATATATAACTAGGTTTTTCGACACAGGAATATGCTACAATGGAACTGCCGCCACGTAGGATGCACAACACTTGGACCTGTGCATAGCACAAGGCGGACAATCCCATCGCAGCACATTCACATATATATTGTGCCACAACATTTCAATCATTGGCATTATTCTTGAAAAAGACCAAAGTAAATCAAAAAGAATGCCTCATATATATACATAGGTCATTGGACACAGGAATATGCTACGACGGAACCGTGAGCCAAGTAGGATGCACAAGACCTAAACTTGTGCATATCACAAGGCTCACAATCCCGTCGTAGTACATTCACATATATAGTGTGCCACGACATTTCAATCATCGGCATTATTCTCGAAAAAAGAGTAAGGAAAAAAGAAGGACCAAAGTGAGCAAAGGACCAAAGAGTAAGCAAAAAAACCAAGCATTGATTGATATATAATAATAATAAGCAAAAGAAGTAAGCGATGATTCATAAACCTAATAAGATAACTAGTAGCATGTAAACTTGTCCACACACACAAAGGTCATCTATAATTTGTAACTACAACTAGGCCAACATCAAGCCTTCTGGCTCGTCTTAGGGAACGGTAGGATGCCTTGTCTCGTCATGAACTTCCTATAGTCGCCCTCGTTCTCTAGGCGATCCTCTATGTCACGGTTATTCGGGATATTTCCTCCGTAGAAGATCCCCCCCCCCGGAATTCATGACATCACGAAAGATGATTGCCCAAATTGCTGCTGGATGTGATACATCTCTTGTCTAATATCTGAATCAGTGATCTTGGCCGTTGCTTCGGCCCACTGTTTGAGATGATCTGGCAGCGTAGAATTCTGTTGGTCTAGTAGGAACGCCCTCATGTGATGGAGTGCGTAGTAGGCTTCCTTCTTACTATTTTCCGGCTGCTTCACGCAGGGGAACTCAGTTACGTGGTTGAAGACGTGCCTGCCGAACTTGAACTTCGTACACACGAAGGTGGTGCCTTCCGTCGAGGCATAGCCAGTGAGAGCATCATCCAGAACTTCCTTGATCTTGTTGTAGTTTTTCTTCTTTTCTAGACTCCATGAGTCAAAATACATGGCGTCGGAATGCTTCGACGATAAGGAGATAAGCGTGCAGTATTCGTCTCTGCGCAAAAAATTCAAATGGAATGTGTTGGAAAAAGAATGATGATAATCTAATAAAGCCAATCGACGGTGGCGAGTGAATAACGACTTACTTGGGAAAGTAAGGCACGAGAATGTATTCCTTTGTCTTGTTCGCCACGAGGATTCTTTTTAGGTACGAGGCCACGATACGTTGTTCAGCAGGGGAACCCAAGCAGCCGTCACGCATTTAGTAGGGGTCCGCTATAGCGGTGCCCGACGTGTTCTCTCTAATGATATGCATGGCCAGACTAAGAGAAAATAGGCGGACCATGGTATAGTGCAGCGGGTATAGGTGGAACATATTGAAGATGTCGTCGAACCGCAGGAAGAACAGATCCGCAGGGGCATTGTCGATGAAGCCCAAGCCTGGTGGCACCTTAACCACGAATACCGGGTGCTAGGGATCTTTCTCCGCCAGAAGGCGTCTCTCTATCGTCAGCACACCGTCATGCACACTCTGCAGTTCTGAACTGGCGAGCGTCCGCAAATTCTTAGGTAGCATGGGCTCACCCGCCACATGAATCCTCCACATAATACCCTCGGGTCTTGGTGGCCCGTCCCGAAACCTGGTCGGATTCGCAGTTGATGCCACCGGCTGGCTCGAGCTGCTAGATTTTCTTTTCCTGCCCTTTTTTTCCTTTTGGAGAGCGAGTAGACACCGCAATCTGAGCATCGGCCGCCCTATGTAGTGTGTCCGGGCTTAGAATAAAGGGTCGGTTGGTTGTATCAGCTGGCTCTGTAAGGGTGCAAGGTGGAGGCATCTCCTGAGAACCAAACAAACGCTTGGTGATAGTGGCTTTCTCTGTGGGGACACGAGCTAGGTCGTCGTTGCTAAACTGAGTGTTGAATAAGTGATCATTCCAGTCTTCGTCGTCCTCGGCCGGAACCTGCGCCATGTGCATATCATCGACATGATCATCCGACCCACCGCGTGGAGGTGACGGCGAGGGCGGTAAGGGGGCTTTGCCACCGCTTGTTGCTGGCACGACAGGCGGTGTTGTTGTCTGTGGCGTGATAGTCCCCCGCCAACCCCAAACGGATCATGCTCTTTGGCCATTGCAAGAATAAGCCGAAGAAACTTCTGAGGACAGCCGGCTCTTCTTCATCTGCTCCTGGGGGTTGAATGGGAGGTTCCAGGTCGTCGCAGCCCCTTAGCACCCGACTAATTTTAACCCTGTGCACGCTATCTGGCATCGGCCTTGAGTGGAACGTGCGCTGCAAGGGTTGAACGATGGTACCCTTGGCAATATCCCTCAACTCGTTGTTCACGTAGCCTAAGAGAGTGCAAGGAACATCCGTCTGCGGAAAACATGTACGGCATTGTCAGAGATGCCATAAGAGTAATATATGGCGTGAAAGGCGGTAAAGCAATTTGTTTACCATGATGGCGTCAAGATCAGCTAATGTCGAGGCACCGCATACGGCGACGGGCGTGCAAGAGATGGAAGGGCTGCTTGATGGCGCGGTGCTGGCCGCCGGTGTATTCTCCCTACCGGGTGCATGGAGCTTCGGTGCCACCGTGACGATGGAAGGGGGGCCACCAGCATGTCCGGCGCCGCGGTGATGCCAGTGGGAGTCACCAACAATTGCAGCACCGCGGTGCTAGTGGGTGGAGTCACGAACACGTAGTTCGCCTGATTCGTCGGCACCGCGTTGTTCGAGTGGCTGCTGACCATGCTTGGAATAGGGCACGACCCTACTCGACCACCCGCACTCCAGTTCGCTATTGACTCCACCAAGGTAGGCAGGATGGACGTGAGGGTGATTGCCAGGTTGTCTTGGACGATCTGCGGGATCCGCGCCATTTGTTCCTTAAGTTCTTGAACCTCGTGGTTTTCCTCCTCACTCCTTCCCGACGGCACCACATGCGTCCTTGCGGTGGACCAAAATGGTCCACCCAATTCTTACCCCCGAGGCCGGCCAGACGGCCAGCCGACGACGACTTCTTCGTAACCGGCTCTATTTTCTGGGCCCGGTTCATTGCCCTGTTAAAAGGGTTATCCCACTGGGTGGCCGCCGTCGACCCCTGGGATCAGGAACCCTGGGATCCATGACTAGCAACAATTTCCTCCTCCTGCAGAAGAAGTAATAGTGAATCATTTAGATCATCGATTAGAGTGCAATTTCGATTAATCCACGGTAATTAGATTACTTACCACAATTTCCTCGAATTCCTTCACCGCAGGATCCACGGTGAGTTGTTTGGTTTTTGGGTCCACATGGTAACGGGACCTGATGAAGTTTCGAACCTGCCCGGGTTCGAATTTCGCAAAGGGGTTTTCTATCCCCTTGGATATATACTCTTCGTCCTCCTTATTCCATTTTGCCTCCGCGGTTCTGTATCCACCAGATCCTAGATGGTGATGACCTATATTCATCGCCTGCAGCACCTTTCCCCAATTACTATTGGCCAAGGCTGTTTCGGATTCACACCTCTCCTTGAACTCCCGGAACTGATCTTTGGTGATCTGCAGGTAAATCTTCTGGATCTCCTCGAGACTTTTGCCTTCTTTATAGATCTTCTTCTTTATCCGGGTTCTCCAGCTGGCCAGGGCGGTGCTCATCTTTGTGAGGGCGGATTTGTTTACTTCGTTCCCATGATAATTTGTGTTCTGATACTTAGCGGGGAACTTGTATCTTGCGTGCAGCTTCTCGAAGAGGAGTGTGCGCAAGTGGCCATTATCTTTATGCCGGAGATTCTCGATGTTGATCGAGATGGTTGTCCGGGTGATCGCCGCCACTTGCCCACCATACCCTTTGACGACAAGGTCGGGCTCCAAAGGAACCCCTGTTGGGTTCACTTTGGTAATTTCCTCCCTGACGGTGCCGGCACTAATAAAAAACAAATAATTGGTTAAATGCACAGAAAAATACGGCATGACCTTTGCTAATTTTCTTAAACTAGGAGTGCCCGATTTCTGCCGAAACGGAAGTTAATCAACATTCTGGCAAAAATCAGGACTCATTTCATACAAGAACCTTCAGACACAATATAAGAAAGTGCTTCATACAACCACAAGCATAACCACCACAGCTAGCACAGCCAGCACATTATCAGCATAGCAAGCACAAGATCATTACCAGGTATATAAAAATAAATGGCAAGCACAGCGGGCACATCACATTACCACCACATTACCAGGTATATAAAAATAAATGGCAAGTTCATTACCAGCACAGCCAGCACTCTGCTACTGGAAAGTTACTATATGAAAGCAACCAATTTTTCAATTACTGGAAAGTAAATGGCAACAATGAAAGCAGCCACATATTTAATTAAGAACACATTTAAAAATTGAAAACTAGCACTGACTATTAGCACATTTAAAAAACCAGCAGCAGATGTTCAGTGTTCTATGTTCTGAATCTGCAAGATCACGCGGTTGATATTTAGATGATGGCTTTGTGCTTTAAGGTGGTTAATTTTTGTATTCACCATTTGTGACCCTTAAGCTATAAACTTATCATACTCACAACCATTAATTTGAGCAGTGGAAGCATACACTTCATATAAGAACTATTAATTGGAGCTGATGCACTACAAAAGTATGGCAAACAGAAAATCTACCTACTACAGCAACTACTACTACAGTAACTACTACTACATTTCTTACTAACCTACTGCTAACCTACTACTTCTAACCTACTACAGCAACTGCAAGCTAACCTACTTCTACCTACAAGCTAACCTATTGTCAGGTATATTGCAAGTTACTGCTAACTACAAGTAGAACAAATAAAACTTACAAGCTAACCTACTGCAGCCTAAACAAATCAACTACAATGAATTTAGCAACATGTTCTACACAGAATCTAACCAATTAAAATGCACAAGTAAAATGCAGCCCAACTAGTTGTACCCATTGTATGATGAAAGTAACATCTGTAGATGTTCTACAAGAACTAGAGAGTCTTTGTTTTCATCAATTCATCAGTGCCAGCAGTGCGGACCATCAAGCACAAAGCTATATGTTTTCATCAAGCAAAAAGTTGTCTCTGTTTTCACTGTATTTCTAGGGCAGTGGGGGAGAGAGGAAGAGAGGGGAGAGGGGAGAGGGGAGAGAGGAAGTTGTCTCTGTTTTCACTGTATCAGCAAACAAACTTGTGCAAAACAGCAAGTTCTGAACTTCACATGTTACTAAATTTTTGCTTCTACAGCTTGACTGATCTAAGACACATGTTACTGTCAAGGCAATGTACATGATTTTGGTCAGTACTAGATCATGTATTGCTTACTGTGAAAATATGTACTTGTTGGCTGTTTTCTGGATTTTAGTTGTGCTTGTAGGATATATGTCATTGTGAACTGAAAATTGCTATATACTAGTGCTAAATTTTGCTCACACTTGTGTTTTGCAGGAGCTAATGGTCAATTGTTCTCAATTGAACTAGAAACCAATGGGTTTCCCTATGAGAAAGGAGATCATTTGACATACATTCAACCAACTATTGCATACATAGATTACATTGAGAGAGATGCAGACATGGTGGAAATGATAAAAGTTGGAGAGAATCACAAGAAATATGTCATGCTCGAAGGAACAATGACCAACAACACAATCGATCGATAGCACTTGGGCAGGCTTACAAAAACTAATACCTACAGCCTGAATTCTTCCTCTCGATGACAGTAGAACACACCTAAAAAAGAAAATCTATACAAAAATTTCCTAATTCCTTCACAACTTAGATGATTCTTCTATAATTAAAAGCAACGGGGGATTGTCAATGTTCCCTAACTTCAACAGCAACACTACTATGAAATAAATCCTAACCCTAACCATTGCTCGAGGAGAGAGGGAGAGAAGGAGAGAGGGGAGGGGCGGCACCCACCTCTGAGATGAGGACGACGAGGGCTGGCGGACAACGTAA
Organism: Avena insularis; assembly: GCA_023614405.1. Classification (NCBI taxonomy): domain Eukaryota; kingdom Viridiplantae; phylum Streptophyta; class Magnoliopsida; order Poales; family Poaceae; genus Avena; species Avena insularis. Next base: position 171,172,965 of record CM042689.1, read on the forward strand.
CGAGGGGGAGTGAGCGGCAGAGCACCTTGCCACCGGAGGAGCGGAGCCGACTCTGCAGGAACCTCGCCGCCACCGACCTCCTCCTCCATGGAAAGAGCGCGCGGGCAAGGCGGCCTCCTCCTCCTCCTGGCGTCGATGGGGATGGGGACGATGGGGAGGGACTTAGACAATCTGTGTCTGAGGACGAAGGGGAGGGCATGGCTCACGGTTGACTAGTCCTACCCACTTAGGCGTAGCGCACCCTGGCCAAGTGCGCTACGGATCGCTACGCCTAAGTGGGTAGGACTAGTCAGATAAGAGGGATGCCACCCCCATAGTTATCACTAGCACGCCTTATCCCATTGGTTCCACCCACTGCTCTATTCTAAACCTGTGAGCACCCAGGTTCAAATCCTAGTGCCCACCCTTTTTATTTTTATTTTAAAAATATTTTTAAATGTTCCAAAAAATGCCCAAAAGTGGTGATGTATGCCATAAAAGTTTTGTTTTGTTTTTAAAATACTTTTAAATATTCCAAAAATGCCCAAAGGTGATAATATATGTCATAAAAGTGCTACAAATATGATTCAAATATGTCATAATAATTTGTCCATGATACAAATATGTCATAATAATTTGTCCATGAATATTACAATCTTTTTCGACCACGCATTTTACAATATTTTTTGAGCTAGCGTTTTACAATCTTTTTTCTCTTCTTTGCCACGGTTGAATAATTTAGCCCCGGGACTTTAATGTTTATTCTTTCGAACGGGCTACCTTTTTGGTAGGGTTGTCCTTTTTCTTCTTGTGATGTATGTTGTTGCATCGTAGTCGTCGTCATCTTCAATCTTTGGATCGCCGTACTGGTCAAAGCTTGCTCGTTGGCGACTCCATCCATTCTGATGATGTTTCTTTTTCCTCTCCTCACGACAACACGACTAGGCTTTGTCGGGTCGGTAATGAAAAAACACTGGTCCACTTTGGTAGCCAGTACCCACGGTTCATTTTTCGCGGCCACGTTCGCACCGACGGCCTTGGATTTGGCTGCTTCAGGTATAACCATGGTTGTGAAATACCGGTCTTCTCTTTCGACGCTCTTTGCCCATTTGACACGGAACATCGGCACCTTTTCTCCATAGTAGTCGAGCTCCCAGATCTCCTTGATTCTTCTTTAGAATCTTTCCTTCACGTTTTCATCGGTGTAGAATTCTGATGTTACGCCTGAGTTCTGATAATCACACTTGTCCTTTTCCTCCATGTAGAATGTATAGCCGTTGATATCATACGCCTGATAGTTCACCAGGTTTTGCATCGGTCCCTGCGACAAGGTGAATATGATCTTTTCCGTGTCAGAAGAATGCGATCGCGGGGGATTGTCAAGGAGCGTCTGCCTAAACCAACGCGTGAAATCTGAGTTGTGGTCTTTGATTATTTCTCCCTGCGTCCTCTATATGCCCCGGTCACTGTACTTCTTCTCGATTAACCTTTTGTGCTTTTGTACCCAAGGATCGACCAGTTCTAAATGCTATAGCGCGACGAGGTTTGCTCGATCAAAGTCTGTGCGTCAAAAATCAAAGTTTGCATGCAGTATGCGACGACGCTCTCAGTGACTAGATCCATCGAGCTTGCCAAGGTGCCTGTTGATGGGAAGACCGACAGGGTTCTCGATGTCTAGATAATTCATGCAGAAAGTGATGCACTCTTCGGCTAGAAAGCCCTTGGATATGCTTCGATCTGGACGGGACCTGTTGCGAACGTATCCTTTGATGTGTCCGTTCATCCTTTTGAACGCCATCATGTTGCGGAGGAACATTTGCCCGAGTTGGACGATGTCCTCCACGACATGGACCAGCAGATGCATCATAATGTCGAAGAATGCGGGCGGGAAGTAGACCTCAAGCTCACATAGTATCACCACGATCTCCTCCTGTAGCCTCCCGAGCTGATCCATGCCAATCGACTTCCTAGAGATGACGTCGAAAAACTTGTAGAGGCCAAATAACGTTTCACGGACGTGCTCATCCATTATCCCTCTTAGTGCAACCGCAAGTACCAGCGTCATTACCACGGCACAATCATGAGACTTCATGCCACTGAACCTCTGATTCGCCTTGTCTAGGTATCTGCTTATCTTGCCTGCGTAGCCGTAAAGAAATTTGACTCCTATAAGGCACTTGAAAAACTGTTTGATCTCATCCTGGCATAGAGTGAAGCAAGAAGGAGGGCAGTAATATTCGTTCTTCTTGAACTTTTTACCCTTCCGACGACCTTGTGTCGTCTTCGACTCATGATCATCGTCATCTTCCTGATCATCAGGAGTAGTGCGTCCTCCGTGAAGCTCCTTCCGGATACCCATGAATATCAGGTCGTGCCTTGCTTTCGGACCATCTTTCGTCCTATCTGGCATGTTGAATATGGTGGCGACCAGACTCTCGCACACGTTTTTCGTGATATGCATGATGTCGAGGCTATGAGGCGTGCGGAGAAACTTCTAGTATGGCAACTCCCAGAAAACAGACCTTGTTTTCCATACCTTCATTAGTGGCTTGTCTTGCTGCCTCTTTTGATTCTTTCCAGGCTTAGGACAATCTTTCCAGTTTTTCAGCAACTCTTCCACTTCTTCGCTGCTCTTACGCTCTGGGATTCCTCGGGTCTCGGATTTGTCATAGAAGAGGTCTCCATGTTTTCTCCATGGATCATTCTTGCCGAGCCTCCTCCGGTGCGCCATGAACACGGTTTTCGAAGACCCTGGATCTTTCTCTAGTTGGAGATAGCTTGTCTTATCCATGCACCTAACGCATGCACAGAATCCTTGGATAACCTGCCCTGAGATATACCCGCAACCTGGATAGTCTTGCACCGTAGTGACCAACGGGGCTGTCATAGTGAAATAATCTCGTGCAACGGCGTCGTAAGTATTGGCTCCAGATTCCCATAACGTGGCTAGCTCCTCTTTCAACAGCCCGAGATACAGATTGATGTCGGTACCAGGTTGTTTTGGCCCTTGAATTAGCATACTCATTTGTATGTACTTCTTCTTCATGCATAACCATGGAGGGAGGTTGTACATCCATACAAACACGGGCCAAGTGTTGTGCGTGCTGCTCTGGCTACTGAACGGATTGATTCCATCGGTGCTCGCACCAAGCCTGATGTTCCTCGAATCTCCACCGAATTCTGGGAATTCGAGGTCCAATGCTTTCCACTGGCTAGCATCTGAAGGGTGCGTCAGTAGCTCATCCTTTTCAGGGTCATCGTCATCTCCTGGCTTCTTCCTTTTCGCATGCCATCGCACGAGCTTCGCTTCCTTAGGGTCTGCGAAATAGCGCTGCAGACGAGGAGTGATAGGAAAGTACCATACCACTTTTCGTGGTGCTTTCTTCCCTTTCTTGTATCGACTCACGCCGCACACCGGACATGTGGTTTTCTCCGCGTCCTCGCCCCGATAAATGATGCAATCGTTGATGCATACGTGATATCTAACGTGTGGTAGATCGAGAGGACAGACGATTTTCTTGGCGTCCTCGATAATAGTTGGACACGTGTTCCCATCCGGGAGACGATGCCATCATATCGTCGAAGCTGGCGTCGCTCAATTTGTGTTTTGCCTTCATATCCATAGTCTTGAGCGTTACATTCAACTGGGTATCATCGGGCCTGCATCCTTCATACAATGGAGTAACCGCGTCTTTCTCAAGTTGCGCAAGCTTGGCTTTCTCTCTAGCCGCAGCCCTGGCGTTACTCGTCTACTTGAGAAGCAGCTCTTGCACATAAGGGTCCTGCACCCAGCCTGACATTGTTCCATCGTCGTCTGCTCCTCCGACATCTAGATCATCATCATCCCGGTCTGCTTCCGCACCTTCACCATCTCCAGGAGACTCTTCATCATCTCGCCCGTTCTCGCCGTGATGATGATCATCGTCATGTTGCCCATCTTCACCGTCTCCATCGTCTTCATCATCGCTTACCCAACGAGTGTATCCATCCATGAAACCATGGCGGAGCAGGTGCGCCTGAAGATTCCCGGAATCTGGGTCGATCACCCAGTTGAGTTTGCATCTTCTGCATGGACATCTTATCTCCGTCTTGTTATTTCGTATCATGTCGGTTGTTGCACATTTCAAAAATCTAGCCACAATGTCTTCGCTCATTATGAGCACCATTTTTTCCTGCACTGTGTACACGGTACAATTAGAAGTCTATTAGAACCACATAATCAATGCATGCATGCAATGGTAGATAGAAAATTTCGGCATGACCTATCCTAAAATTAGGACCTTTCTGAAATGCCAAAGTCTTGCCAAAATGGAAATGAATCAACATTTTGGCAAAACAAATGGCAACTTGTTCACACACAAACACAAGAGAGAGAGAGAGACTGATCCATACACACATGAACATATCATTATCCTCTCCATCCACACATGCATGCATATGAGAATCAATACTCTCCATATATATACACACATGACCATCGATCCTCTCCATACACACATCATGAGCATCAATCATCTACATACATATGATCATATCATCCATATACACATGAACACATCCTTACATGGACAACTTACCGAGATGAGAGACCGAGATCGCGAGAAGATGGAAAGGAGAGGTGAGCGCAAGACCGGAGAAGGAGATGAGAGACCGAAGAGCTTCCTCTATTACGTATGTAACATCCAAGGCAAGTTCCACATGCTAAAAATGGTGAATGAGTGGATAAATTGAGGTGGGAAGGAGAAGGATCCCGACTAGATCTAAGGAGGAAGAAGAAGGGGAAAGTGAAGTGTGGGGTGGTAGATGATCACACATGTGCACAAAGTGGAGCTACCAAAAAAATACTGGTCGACACAACCTTGGCGCACATGTCCCTAGTGCACCACAGGAACAAAACACAACCGTGGCGCACATGGCCCTAGTGCGCCACGGATGTGTCTGGCCATTTACAGAACAAAGAGACCTCCACTTAGGCGTAGCGCACCACTTCCACGTGCGCCACGGTTAACCATAACATCCGTAGCGCACCTTCCCCATGTGCGCTACGGATATGCGGCATGCGCCCAGCAGGGCCCTGGCCCACACACATTTGTGGCACACCATCACCATGTGCGCCACGGTTGTTGTAGTTACTAGTAGGGCACTGTCCACAGGTGAGCCACGCTTGTTTTACCCGTGCGGCACTTCAACCATGTGAGCCACGGAAGTTTGGATTACCTATAGCCCTTTTCATGGTAGTGTAAAATCTTAGAGAAAGCCAGCCAACTCACCTGTAGGATAAACATAATCTTCTACGAAGTCCAATGGAGCAACCACTCAGAAGAAGAAGCCACTTGGGAACGAGACGACTATCTTAAGAAGAAGTTTCCCCAACTACCCCTGCCTCAAACCTCGAATCTCGAGAAGAGATTCCTTAAAGGGGGGAAGGTCTACAACATCCCAACTTTTGCAACCTTAAAGTATAGCTAATGTCAAGGGATTAGGGAGGAATAAAATTTTATATAGGATTATAGAAACACATTATGTTTACTTAATTCGTATCCTTTGCTTATTTAAGCTACTCATACTATTTGCTTGCTTATGTATATTCTTGTGTGCACTATGATTACCCTCATATATTAAATAATCTATTTTAAATATTGGAACCTTCTCTATGCCTAATACCCAAAACACCAACCCTAGAAATTTTCCTAAGTAAGTTTTCAAATATGGCTGAAGCTTAAGGCATGACCAACTCATATCATGTCAACTTTGGAGATGATTTGCAAACCCTTGTGAGGGAGTGAGGCAGCCATCTTGGCATTATTGCACTCATCTCATCTCCCTATATCCAACCCATCATCAGCTGGGATCATTGGAGAACCACACTAGATGCCTTGATCAATCAAAGTGAGTAAGATTAATTCTAAACCTAGATCACTCTCACCCCTTTCTCTCTACTCCAGCTAGTGTGGCCTTGTACCAAGCCTGGAATGACCAATGCACCCTCCCTACTCGTGTATCACACCAAGATCATCCCTCCTCTGCCCCAAAACCAACCATGCATGCATGAAAAGCAAGATCACCAAGATCTTGCAAAATCAATGCAGCAGCAGCCCATGTCCCTCTACCTCGCAGCTAGTTCTTGCTTGTCCAGCAACAACTTCCTAGACACCCCTCCAGCACTCCACCTTGCTCGCATCCACGCCCAAATGACACCCAACACATGGCGTCCATTTCAGCCCGAGCACGCCACTCCCGTCGACCCACCTCCTCCCCTGGTGCAAAACGAGAGCAGCCCACATGCGTTAACCTCGCCACCCCCTCTCTACCACCGTCATGTCCCACCCTGTCTGACGCCCTAGCCTCCTCGATCCCTACACTGACAAGACCCCACGGTCGAGCACTTCACGTGCAACCGACTACGCCACACCCCCTCTCCCTACCAAGAGGACCCTAGCCCCTTACTACATCCACTCCATGTTTCCACGCCCACAGAAACCACCCCAGCGCCCAGCCCATCCGTTCATGTGCCTACACGGTACGACCCCGACCTCGCCGTGGACACGTTGCACCATGGGCATACACCCACAGGATGAAACCCTCCTGAGCCCCTCTCTCCTCACCTACCATTCCATTTCGCTCACAGCCCACTCCCCTAGCACCTCATAAGAAGAGGAGAGGCCTCTCGCTTAACCCTGCTCGCCATCCTCGCCGCACCGTCACAACATCGAATAAAAGGGTCAAGGTTGCCGACGCCTCCCTCCCTCTTCTTCCTTGCATGCACACATAGTCGTGCTCGTGCACCTCGAGCGCATATAAATCACCCCTCCATTTCTGTTTAGGAGCACCAGGAGGACGCCGCAGAAGGATCCCATCAGCACCACATCGCCATGCACATGCCCGCAACTGATGTATGCAAGTGCACAGATGGTTTGTAGCTAGTTTAGAAGTTAAGATATCAATCCCACAGGGAGCCCAAAGGAAAGTGTTTATGAATGAAGTCTTTGTCACACTCATATTTGTCATAGGTCTTCGAGTAAATTGACTGCAAGTGTTGAAATAAGAACAAGATTTGGATTAAACTGAATGTATTTAAATAAAACTAAAATGTAAACTTTAGAAATAAAAAGTATAAAAGTAAAGAATGATTTGAATGTTTGTTGTTTTTCCGCAGATGAAAAAGGCAGGCGCGAGGATATACAGTTCATGGTGATAGCGATTGTGCCAGGTGGATGAGTGATATGTGTAATAATTATAATCTTATAAGTGTGTGTGTGTAGGCGAGCAACTCATAATTAGCCGGAAATCCTATTGGTAGATTTCATCCCAACTCCAATAATCCTACTAGTCTGTTACCAAAACCATGGTCAGTCACTAGGAAATTAAGATCCTTTAGGTTGCTTAGCAATTAAGATCCTTGGATCATACTAATGCAAGTCTCGTTGGAATCAACTCCTTGAACTTGTCAGAACCCCTTCGCGACAAGGCATGCTTTATAGACGGAAACATGGTGATACCGATTGTGCTACGAGCGAGAAAGTCTCGTTGTAATCAACTCCTTGAACTTGTCAGAACCCCTTCGCGACAAGGCATGCTTTATAGACGGAAACATTTACATCCATATCAGTTTTCTTATTAAAGACCTATTTGCACTCGACGGGTCTTGCACCGTCTGGCAGATCAACCAAGTTCCAAACTTCATTTTCATCCATGGATTTCAACTCGGATCTCATGGCTCGAAGCCATGACTCGGAATCAGCCCCACCATCGCTTCCGAATAATTTGCCGGCTCATCAATGTCTAACAGTAATACATCAAGAGCACTTCGTACTCTCGCCGATCTTCATAGTATAGGTGCTGCTACCAGCTCAGTCACCACGACCGGTTCAACCTCCAAGGTTTTTGCCGACTCTCTACTAGCCGGTTGTGGTGACCCAGCATACCACTGAATGTTGTAGTATGCTATAGTCGTGGATATAACACTCACGGAGTACCATTCCGCAAATATTACATCCTCAGAGTGGTACAACAGAAACAAATCAGGTCCACAACATACATTGTCATTATTACAATCAGAAATTTACATGACGACTTTGAGATCCTCCTAGGTCCATAGAGGTATCCTGATGACTCAGGGCTAAACTATAATAACTCGGAGAATAGAATAAAGAAACAACTAAGGTTTATACGAGATTCAATATAAATAGAGGACAGAGATCTATACTACTGGACTAGATCACTATATATGCTACATCTACACTTCAGATACGTCGGTCTCCATTCCATAGATGTTTTCGTAATTGTTCCCTTCGACGCTTCCGGATAATTCTGTTTCTTCATAGCGGAATTATTCTTGGTCTTCAATTGGATATAGTATTTCCTCTTCCTGACCGTTAATGTCTTCAGAATCAAGCAAAGGTTAAGAAGATATGTTGAGTACGAGCGTACTCAGCAAGTTCACTAAAAAGGAGTGTTTGATGCACCATATCTACAGCCACAGACCATAGGTCCTAGGCAATGCAAGTTTTTGTAAACATTTCTTCAAAGGTTGCTTTTATTCTTAAAAGCTATGTCCTTTAGCCTTCACGGGTTTACCAGAACTTTCATGGAGTTCCTTTCCCTCCGCGTTCGCAGCTCCTTCCCAGAACAGGGAGTAACAAGTTATAGTTCTTACACTCTGTAGAGGTGCGTTACTTTACCCATGAGAGATCTTAGCTTTGTTGCACATCCGGGCGTGCATTCCCATTCACACTTCCTTGCTATGAGGCCCAGACTAAGATCCAAGCCAATCACTGTCCTTCTCCGTGACCCCGCATACACCACAATTGTTGTATGCCCAAACTCAAGGTAGACTTTTCCCCGTATAAAACGACTATACCTTAGTTGGACACACACAACAACCATTAACACTAGAAATCTGTCTTTTGTAAGCGCAGATCCACGATAGACTTTTCCCCGTATAAAACGGCTATACCCATGATCTGTAACTTACAAATGCCCAGAACAGTGTCCAATGCATGCGAAAGGGAGATGATCCAACTGACTTCTCCGTCCCATTCCAAATCTCATGGTTAACACGTAATATATGGCGCAAGAATAACTGGCAACATTGGTTGTTAAGTCCTAAATAATATGTTCCTTTACCACAGGAACTTTCATAGAAGGTTATTACCTCATGGTAAATAACCTATAATCATAATATTATGAAAATAGTGTTTTCTGACCTTTTTGAAATGCAGGTGATGACAACACTAGATTTGCAAAATACTTTACAGAAAATAATCAAAGGACATGAGCAAGTGTGAACTTGCCTTGATATAGCAAAGTATTGTAGTCGAATGTCTCGACTTGACCCTGGACCTCGGGTTCGACAAAAGTACCATCATTGCCCGGTAAGGACAATGTTTAAAGAAGCAATATGCCGTTATGCATAAGTAATGCTATGCATTTTGTAAAAACTTAAGTAATTCCTCAACATTACATGTAAGTTGGATTTAGATGATTTGTTTAGGATGTGAGTTATCTTTAAGTTTACTTCATAAGTGAGTGTAGTTGTAAGGGTTTTTTGGATAACTTTTAAGACATGAAAGTAAGGTACAATTGTAATACAATTCTAAGATTGGGTGATACCATGTAATCATTACAAGGTTTATGTTTTAATTTTTTTCTAAGATTGGGTGATACCATAAGATCTTGCTATATAAATCAACTGGAGAATTTATTTTATAATATATTTAATTAATACTAACTTTGTTAATATGATTATATATGAATTGAGATTACTTACTTCTAATTTAAGTTAATGATTTGCAAGACTAACCTTGTAAATCTTGGACTTATAGTTGATTAAATATTTTAAAAGAATATTATCAAATTGATTATTTAAACTTGGATAGTATCCTAAATTATAATTATAGGTTAGACTATTTTAGAGTTAAAAAATTGTGTTTTGAACATGATTATTTCTTACTTAAGAAATAATGTTAAATATTTAATAAAACAACTATCTCATTTTAATTATTGAAGATATATGATCTAAGAATTTTAAAATGTTTTTGGAATAATATATTTAGTATTATCCTAGTAAGTATTCTTACTTAAAATCTTAAAATTGAATTTTTTTATCTTTAGAATTTTTTTATAAAATTTCTCAATTATTGAATGTCTTTAAATATTTGTTTTGAGTTTTATTTGTAAAATTTTGAGTTAGTATTTTTATTAGATAAGAGATTTATTTTTATGCATGAAAGTGATTTTTATTTATTTTTTAGGATTGTTTCTGAATTTATTAAATTTCATTTAGTCATTTAAGGGTGTTAATATTTATCTTTATTTTATTAAACTTAAATAAATATGATTATATTTTTATTAGGTGGAGATTATTTTGATAAGCATTTAGATGTATTAAATATATTTTTAGGATTTTGTCTACATTTTTCTAGATATAAAGTTAGTGTTCGGGGGTGTTTTGGTCATTACTTTATTCTAGCTTTTTCTTATGCCCTTTTTTTATATTTTTGTCTGTTTGGTTGGTAATAAGAACGTCCCGGCCCGGCCTAGCCAGGCCTGGCTCGGGGTCAACACGACCTCAGCCCCTTCACCCTTCTCGCTCACATCTCGCTCTTGGGACAAACTCGATCCTCCCCTCTGCGACGCCCACTACCGCCGCTCGCCAAATCCCGATGAACACCGGTTGCTACGGCCACCGCCGCCAGCCACCCTAGCTCCGCCTATCTCAGACCTACTCATCCCTCCAATTCGATTGCTGCGGAGAGGATCTGGTGGTGCTGATTGTTGCAGGTTGCATCTCGGCGCGGGGCTTGTGCCGCTGTGTCGCTGCTCGATTTGGGTTATCTCTGCCTCCTCTTCGACGAGCAGTAGCTTATCAAAGGTAGGTGATCCTTTACTCACCCCTCCCTCTCTATTTTACTCCTGCCACTTAATCTGTGTCCAACCCAAGCTAGGGTTCCTCCCTCTGGTTCCTAAGAACATTACAGTAGCTTTGCTACTGAACCTGACTAGCAGGTTTGATCCTAAAATTCTACTTATCTGAATTGAGTTAGTGGATGGTGATGGTTTGTGACTACAGGGTAATGAACTTATTCTTATATGAGGTTTGTTTGGTTGTTGAGATGATCCAATATTAATTGGTTTTGATCTAGTTGGCTTGTGGAATTGTTTGGTATTGGCTCCATGCTAGCTAACAGGTGCTGTTGCACTACTGGTGTGGCTTACACAATCATAAGTTATGTACTGCTGGAATTGGTGCTATAACTTGTTGTGGAATTATCTAGGAATAGCAGTCATATTACTCCTATCCACCCTGTTAATGATATGATCCAATGGATCATATGGTTTTGGGTTGCATGCTTATCTCACCTACTGCAATCTGCTGTCAGCATCCATTAGAAACTTGTGGGACTCATACTTGGCTTGGTCTGGTACTGCCTTGCAGGACCACTTTGGGTTTCTGAAACTTTATAATTGTTAAAGATGGTTGTGGAGTTATATGTGCTTGATTCTTAGGGACAATGCCTAATGATACACTACAATGATGGTTGTAACTTTGATACTGATTTGGAGCCTAGGAGAAGGATCTGACTTCATTCATTATTGATAGTAAAAGAATGTACATATTTGATTCCTAGATTCTTCTACTAGGAAGATGATATGTGTTGATTGGATTGCCATTGTTGCTTAAAAAGTTAGATTCTGTAATATGAATGTGCTGTTGTGTAACCTCTTTGAGAGTGAAGACATCAACATAGATCATTTTTATGATTTGCTATACTTTTATTTATAGAATGTTGGTCCATGTCCTTGCCAATGATGCTAAGTCTGAGGCTTTACTTGTGTTTCACATGATCATATATAATTGTTGCCTTGCAACAGATTTGGCTAGTATCTGTGTACAAACTTTGTGGCTATTGTAGCTAGGCTATGCTGCTGTGGTACCTCCCTAGAGGATGCACAACAGTATAGATCCTTCTACATGATTTCTGTAAATCTTGGTTGGCAAAAATAAAATAATCGGCAATTGCCAAGGATGCAAAAGGCTGATGCCAAGTGGATAATAGAAGTATATATGTGGTTGTGGCACTATGCTTACTCCTATGATGATTTTATACTCCACTTGAGTATAAATCTGAGGAGATGATCATTTAAAACTAAATCATGCTTGGAAACTGGTAGGAACAAACATTATGCATGATTTATAATAGATCAACCTTTTGTTGTTGCTGAATCAATGTTGTGACTTCTTGTTCCTGGTGGATCTTGTTCCTGGATGATACTAGATAAGCTCCTTTTTGTTTGATTGGCTAGCTTCTTGTGCTTTTGGCCTACTCCTTATGCTCCTGACCTCCTCCTGGTGCTCTTGGATGGCTTCCTCAAGCAACCAGGGCACTGATGTTGTGGTGGTAGTGCACTATGGAATGTTGGTGCTAAACTATAAGTTTTGGAAGTGTAAAAATGGCCTCGATGGTTGATTTGTGTTGGTTGTATTAGTTGTTTCTTGCTATGGTGAAGAAGGTTCAGCATAACACTCCCGCTGCTACGGCTGTGTACTTGTCTCTTTCCCATAGTGCCTCCTGTGTTGACAGCACATCCACATGCAACTATGTGTGAGCTGCTTGTGTGTTTGCCTCACTCAAATGGATCAAATCAAGTAAAAACTAGATATACTGTTTGTCTTTTACTTTTTACTCAATTGGTGAAACTTGCCCCTCTGTCTGTGAGGTTGTACTGAGGCAAATAAGATACTGATGAGATCCGATACTCCTTTGGTGAAACTTGCCCCCCATTTTTAATATGCTCAATGATGTGATAAGCAATGCATCACATTGCATTACTGAGAGCAAACTAATTAACACTAACCCCTCTCTTTTTATTTTTTTATTTGTTTTTTTGCAGGAATTAAAAGAATATCCAGGAACATCAAAGTAGATAGAGATTTTAGCTTAGATTTATAACTTCTGTAATTCTTTTATTTAATTGTAATAACAATGTAATTCTTTTATATTTTACTGAAGCTTTTCTTTTTCTTTATTTGTAACTATTCATCTAAGTCATGACTTCTAATTACTTGTATTGATTAAATCTTTGTTTTGTTAAACAAAGATTTCTTCTTATTTGTATTTATTTGATTTCCATTAATCTATATGATTTCTACCTTTTTAATTAATGTATTGTACCTTATTCTTATTCTTTTATTGTAAAAGAATAATGTAATACTTTATGTATTATTTAATTATAAATAATTCTGTTATATCCTTGTTTTAATCATTTCTTTTTATTCCTTTATGATAAAAGGATAATGTAATATACATATATTCTTTTAATAAGGAACTCTTCTATTTGTTTCATTATTGTAATTAATTTTCCATTTTATTTATTCATTTAAGTATTTTATTATAATCATTTCTTTATTCTTTTATTTTGAAAGAACATTGTAATGTTGGATTTTAAGAATTTTTATACTTTTACTTATAATACTCGCATTTGTATTATTGTGAATAATTATTTATAAGTCAAATTTCTCCCCTCATAACTCCAGAAAACAATAGAGGTCATGTCAAAATTCATCTCACTCCCCTTCTAATAACACTAAACCTAATTCATCGGAGTGAGAATTCTGATAACTCTAGTATTTTTATTTGGCGAAAAATTTACTCGGATTTTTAGATGCATGCATGAAGATGCACAAAATCCTAAATCTACCCTTCGTTTAGTCCTAAATGCTGGGATGTTACACCGGTTCCTCTCAAATTTCTTCAGGATGCACCGTGCTCCCACTTACTCCCCGACTGAGAAACCCTTTCTCAAGGAAGACACCGTTCTGAGCGACAAACACTTTGCCCTCTTCTCGGTTGTAGAAGTAGTAACCCAAGGTTTCCCTCGGATACCCCACGAAAATACACTTATCCGACTTGGCCGTAAGCTTGTCCGACTAAGTCGCTTGACAAATGCTTCACAACCCCAAATCTTAAGAAAAGACAAACTCGGCTTTTTGCCTATCCACATATCATGCGGTGTCTTTTCTACCGACTTTGATGGTACTCTGTTTAGTGTGAACGCTGCTATTTCTAGACAATAACCCCAAAATCATAAAGGCAGACCTGTCCGAATCATCATTGATCGTACCATGTCCAACAAGGTCGAATTTCGCCTTTCCGAAACACCGTTCCTTTGCGGCGTTCCTGGCGGAGTAAGTTGAGGAACTATTTCACAACTTTTCAGATGGTCATCAAACTCATGGCTCATGTACTCGCCTCCTCGGTCCGGCCGAAGAAACTTTATTTTCTTGCCGAGTTGATTCTGTGCTTCATTCTGGAATTCTTTGAACTTTTCAAAGGCTTCCAACTTATGTTTCATCAAGTAGATATATCCATACCTACTCAAATCATCAGTGAAGGTAATGAAGTACTCATAACCACCCCTGGCTATCGTGCTCATTGGTCCACATACATCACTATGTACTAGTCCCAACAAGTCGGACGCCCTTTCGCAACTCTTTGCAAAAGGTGTCTTGGTCATTTTGCCAAGTAGGCAAGATTCGCATGTCTCGAACGACTCCAAGTCGAACGAAGTTAGGAGTCCATCATCATGGAGCTTCTTTATGCGTTTCCAACTTATATGACCAAGCCGACAGTTCCAAAAGTAAGTCATATTCGGATCATTTGGTTTCAACCTTTTAACATTTATGTTATAAACCGACTCACCATCAAGATTCAAAATAAATAACCCGTCCTGGACGGGTGCAAAGCCGTGAAACATATCATTCAAATATAAAGAACAACCATTATTCTTGATATTCGACTCATAGCCTTGCCTTAACAAACATGAAGCATAAATAATGTTTCTACTGAGCATTGGAACATAATAACAAGTATTCAGTTCCATAATGAATCCGGAAGGTAAATGAAGTTGCATCGTGTTGACTTCCAACACAGCAACTCTTGCTTTGTTGCCGACTCAAATAGCAACCTCGCCTCTTGCTACGCTCCTAGTTCTTACCAGTCCCTGCAACGAGTTGCAGATGTGAATAACTGATCATGTATCATATACCCAAGAACTATTAGGTGCATCAGCAAGATATATGTCCATAACATTGCAAACAAGTGTACATGAGTCCAAAGTCATACCTCCACTCTTGGCCTTGTCGGCCAAATACTTGCTGCAGTTCCTCTTCCATTGGCCATATGCCTTGTAGTAGAAGCAAGTGGATCCGGCTGAAGGAGATGGCTTAGTCCCTGAGGAAGCGCTTGGGACCGGGTCCCGAGCCTGCTTTCCTCCCGACTTAGCCTTCTTCTTAGTCCAAGAACTCTTCTTGAACTTATCCTTATTCTGCACCATCAACACTTGACTGGTGCCCTTCTTGAGATCGGCCTCTGCCTGCTTGAGCATCCCATACAATTCAGTGAGCTTCTTATCCATACCATGCATGTGGTAGTTTGAAATGAACTTCCCATATGCATTAGGAAGAGAATTCAGAATTATATCAGTAACGAACTCTTCACTAATGGGGTAGCCAAGCCTCTCCAAAGACTGCACATAACCAACCATTTTGATCACATGTGGACTCAGTGGATCACCATCCTTAAGCTTGCAACTCAGCAAATCCTGAGAGACTTTATACCTCTCAGTCTTCGCCTGAGCTCGGAACATACTTTTGAGGCTTTCGATCATATCGTAGGCCTCAACATGCTCGAACTTCTTTTGTAATTCTGGTTCCATGTGAGCAAGCATAAGACAATAATATCCGTGGACTCATCCTTAGCCCGACGGTAGGCATTGGTGGCAGCGACAGTCGCATTCTCATTCGGCTCATCTAGAAGTCGGTTGTCTAGGACATCGTCCTTCTTTTCTTGTTTGAGAACAATTCTCAGATTTCGATACCAGTTGGTAAAATTAGTGTGATTCAGTTTATATTTCTCAAGGATAGTTCTCAACGCAAAACCGGATATCTGAGAGTGACTGCTACTTGGTGCCATGATCTGCAACAGAAAATATGCAAAACACTTAAGACATGTATTCATAAAAGAGCAAGCATATTAAACTCTTTAATATTTTATGCTCCCACTAGAACCAACACCCCTCCGATGGTTACTTAGTGATCCAGGATCCTAAATAAGCAAGTCGGCTAGTGAGCTTTAGCATCACCGCTAGCCGCCAAGTGATCTAGGTACACAACTCCTTGTCAATCGTATCTCATACGACTCCTGTTGGACGGGTGGCATCACATGCCCCGGCTCCCATCCGAATTTTCCCCAAGCCCCACAACCATTGTGATAGACCCGTCTAGCTTACCAAGTATTTCTGCCGTAAGAGTCCGACTCGAACCCACCTAGTCGGAAAGAATTGGCAGCACCTCAATTTTATGAGCCCACTACCAAAAATGTCCGACTTGTGATGGTGCAAACATTGGCGTGAAAACCAACTAGACCTTCTTTGAGGGATTAAATTTTACCGACTATCTAATATAGGTAAAACATAGACATAACAATAACACAAAATAAAGCAATTATAATGTGAAATGGTATGGCTCCCTTCAAGGCGATCTCCATCTCCATAAAGCCTGTAATCCGACTCGTGCCAACTCTTCTAACTTGTCGTCTTACTCCATGTCGCCGACATGTACATCACCTTGCATGTCATCTGGATTCTCCAAACAGCTACACTAGCTTAGTAAAGTACATTACATAGAGAATCCGACACGCAGGTCGTTATACAATAAAATGACAGCACCTAGGCTCCAGCCCGCTGACAAAAACTCTGATTCGCAAATCACGTATGGATTACACACATACATCACATGCACATGAACCATACCATTCACAACTTCCTGCAAAAACAAGTTATGCATAGATACAATATCTACCGATGTTGTGAGACTCGCAACGACATCTAAGGCGCTATGACAGGGCGAAGCCGGCGGTCCCAGATATGGATTACGACCATTATTCCGATTCGATCAAACTCTTTGATCTTTGATCACCGCTTCTGGATTTACGTGTCATAGTCTACCCCGATGGCGGAAGCCGACCGGTAGGGGTATGTCGTTCCACGACCTCAGCAGTATGATCACGGAAATCAGATCTACCATCCCTGAGTACAGTTGATCCAATCAACCTCATACAAAACCGATCTATCTCATCGATCGACCACCAAAACAGCACATAGATCTCATCTACAGCCAACCGCATAGCACGTATGCGAGATCTCGAGCCTAAAACCAGAAGCTTTTGCTCTGATACCACTATTGGGCCACAAAGAGATAAAAAAACTTTTTCCTCTAACGTGGTGATCCCAAGATCTAGCCGAGGTAGAAGGCCACGAGGTTTACCACTAGACTCGTAGTTGTAGATTACTGATGAAGCGCGTCAGTTGATGCAGTGCAATCCTTTGAGATCCGATCATCCTGGTGCTGATTGTATAACACCTCTGCTGGTATCCACACGTACAAGGAGGAGCACCGGCGGCGAACTGCTAGATTCTTTACGGTGGCAGGACTGCTGAGGAGCTAGGGTTTCTAGCACAGGAATGACCTAACCGATCAACGATTACCCTTTCTGGGTTACAGTGCTCCACTATATATAGGGGGTGAACATGGGCTCTGCTCGTACGACCCATTCACTAAAGCCCATATAATATTAGTCCCTGTGAGTCCGACTCACTGACTCAGTCCAAATCAGGCTCGGATCCAACCCAACCAGATTTCCAGTTCAGATCCAATCCGAACTTGCTCCCGCTCTTAAGTGTGTGACCCCGCAGGCTCTTGGCAACTTGGACACGATTGTAGTCCAACTCTCCATCGATCAGTCGGTAGCGGCTCCTAGCAGAACGTGCCGACTCCCAAGTACCAAAGAGTCATGACGACTTGCCTTTCCAATGTGACTTGCGTCCGAGTCCCTTTTGCCTCACGATATACCTTGTCAGACTATAGGCGAATAATTTTTATCCTTTAAATAGTCTGGATTTCTTCTCGATCCGAGATAAGTGATTCACTCGACTAACTCTTAGTCGATCACCTCGATTAACACTTAACCGAGTCATGCATGGCCATGCTTTCTGAATCATATCATCCGAGAGGGCCCAGAGAATATCTCTCCAAGTGGAGGGGCAAAATCCCATCTTGGTTATTCACATCACGTAGCTTGATTCTCAGTCGACCCGAACTCCTGCCTTTATAACTGCCCAGTTACAGATCAGTGTTTGACAGAACCTAAGTCGGTGATCCTCAACTCGGACTATGCAATAAACTTAGTTCTAAGGATTACATTGATTGAGATATACAAATGACAACTTGTTTGTTGTACCTCAATATGAGTCAATCTGAATTGCTAAACTCTTTAGCCGAATCTGTGTAAGTTGGAACCGAGTCATCAAGCCAACTTTCACATTGGTCTAAGTTCTGTGTCCAGCACAACCTCGATGACCAAGGATATTTAGTACAAACAACATGAATGTATAGTTCCACAACCGAATCACATATTCAATGATACACATCAGATGTTTATATAAGGACAACTTGTTATCTTTATGAATACAATGGGAAATATCATCATACATGATTGCCTCTAGGGCATATTCCCAATAGGTACTGCTAGTAGTAGTTGGGGAAGTTGCTCATGAAGTGACTGAAGCTGTTAGTTAGCGAACTAACATCCTCATTCACTCCCTGAAGAATGTGGTCGATCTCCCCAACGCGATGGTTGAGCTGCAGAAATTCTTGGTAAGGGACGTCGTTGAACCCCTACTGTTGTTGCTGCCGATTGGGCCACGGGTCTCAAGGTCCTTCCTATTTCTGGTGCTATCCTTCCCAAGAAGGATTGTCCTACTCCTTATCTCCCTGCTGCTCTCCTTCATCCTCTTCGGGATTAGGCTCGAGCTCAGCCATTATCTCCCTTACTTAGTCTTGGGTGAGGATCTAGTTGTTCTTCCCCATAATCGATAAATCTTGGGGACAAGGCAGTGGCACTTGCTCATCTTGTGAGGCGTCAAGATAACCAAACTTATATGCTCGGAGCCTTTTGTCAGCTTGGTAGACACCGAAAAAGCCACAAGTAGTTATATATTTGTCCATAAGTATGGAGCCATCAACAGGTTGGATAACAGGTATTGGAATTTCACAGGCTTGAACAAGGTGGGTTACGAATCCACCAATGCGAATGTCACCTTTTCTTTTGTTGCTCTGGTGGCGAAGGTGCTGGAGGAGTAGAGCCATAGGATTGGGACTCTGCGGTGTGTTGGGGAAGAGCGTCTTGGTGATCATGGCCATATCTGCATGGGCCATTTAACCAGTATCTCCTCTCCCCAACAGAGTGTTGGCAAGGAACAAGGTGAAGTAGCGGATTGTCAGGTTCTGAATGGTGGACATCTTCTTCTGGTAGAAGTCGCTTCCACCATTAACATAAATAACCTCCAAAGTTTCTCCGCTTGATACGCCATATAAATTTGTAACAGTTGGTTCCCCCTCATGAGGAAGTCCAAAAGCATCACAACATTGTTGGAAAGAAATTTGATATGGCTGCTGGTTTATGGTGAAGCTCACCGTGCACGCATTACCTTTATCCATGTAGTCATCGTAGAAGGAGATGAGGAACTCAAAGGTGAGCTCAGTGTAGGTGTAGTGGATTGCATAGGCGAGGAGTGATAGCCCTGCACTTGCACACATGTGGTCGAAATCCGATCTCAACCCCGGCGGTGAGAAACACATCATCGACCCAACGTGTGGGCATCACCCTCCTTGATGAAACCATGGCGTATTTGTTGTCGAGCTTAGCCCGGAGTCCCGAGCCCTCACAACATTGGAGATTGCTATTGCAGAAAAGGCCACCATGCTTGTTCATCTTGATGTACTAAAAAATTTCAACATAAAACTTTAGGCATATAGTTTCTACATGATATACGAGCGATTCTACATGGAAATATTTAATCCTAACATGAGAAATCAAAAGGGAAAATCAAAAAGACTTGAGTTCATCGACTAGATCAATGTGAGAGTTTCAACCAGGAATTATGAAAATAAAGCATGGATAGGGAGAGAAACATACCCATCTGTTGATTCCCAACTCAAACGAACGAAATCCACGAGGAATCGAGAATTGTAGGTGGGTTTTGAGGTGTTTGGAGAGAGAATATGAGAGAAAAAGTGAGGAGCACAATCAACTGATGCTCCTGCAGTACTAAGAAAAGGTCTTCCAAGTATTATAGATAATTTTTCATCCTCTGGCATTTCAAGAATAATAAAATCACTGGGAGTAAGATGCTCATCTATTCTAAGTAGAACATCCTCAATCATACCAATGGTTTGTTTAATGGATTTGTCAACCATCTATAAAGTGATATAAGCAGGGGAATACTCCCCCAATCCTAACATTTTATAGAGGGAATATGACATTACACTAACTCCTACACCTAAATCACACAAGGCATTGTGAATATCAGTTTTTCCAATTGAGCATGAAATAGTTGGTATTCCGGGATCTTCCGACTTAGACAAGAACCTACCATTAGCAAGATAACTAGTCAGCATGGCAATGATTTTTGTTATTTCTTTCTTTCTATTAAGAATATCACAGAGAAATTTAGTATAGGTAGGAACTTTTATTGCATCCGCAAATGGAATTTCTAGATGGACATCACCAAGTGCCTTTTTGAAAGAATCATAGATTACCTGATCAGGTGCTTTATTTTTGCGACCTGGATATGGAAGTGTTTGCTCCCCTTTCTTATTCTTGTCTTTTACCTTTTGTGGGGGATCACACTCTTTAGTTGTTTTCTTTTGTTGCTGCTTATCGCTTTTATTCTTTTCTACTCCAACAACTTCATCTTCATTGCTTATCTCTTTTTCTTCTCTTGGATCAACAGTCTCTACATCAGATTCATCGTGGTCATCCTGTGCATCATTTTTCTCCTCCAAGGTTTGGTCTTGTGTTTCCTGAGCAGTTTCATCCTATGGGTCCACCAGTGTGTCATCTTCTTGGCTTGTTTTGAGCAAGATTTTTCCATTCGATCTTTTTCAGCTTCATATTCTGGTGGTCCTAATGGTCCTATAAAAACTGCACCTCCCCTTGTAACAACTTTAGTAGAAACAGAAGTATTTATATCATCTTGAAGAAAATTTGATAACTAGATGCTATTTGTTCACATTGGGTTTCAATCATAGCAATGTACTTGTTAAATAATTTTATTTCTTGGCCAATCTCATCATAATTTTACGTGAGTTCTGCCAAAATATTTTTATCTCTTTGAAATTTCTTATGCAGACCAACAGAATAATTTTAGACGGGAGAAATCTCTAGGCAAGCCTTTTGGTCCAATTGATGTTATCACATCATCAAACTCTCTAAGATGTCTTCCTTGTCTTCATCTTCCCTTCCACTAAAAGCTTTTTCCTGCAAAATTTTAATAATCTCAACATGATATTCTCTAACTCTAGGATTAGTAAATTTCTTCGCGCCTTTGAATAGGCACGCTCTCAAAGTAATTTGGTAGATAGGTCCTACCAGAGCGTGTAGGCCCTTTGTATCCTAGGGAGACCATTTGGAGTAGTAACACCTGAAATTTCAAGAGACAAACACTTAGCTCTTAGCTCCCCGCCAATCGCGCCAGAAAATAGCTTGATGTCTCCAAGTGCAAAGATCATTTGTAGCTAGTTTCGAAGTTAAGATAGCGACCCCATAGGGAGCCCAAAGGAAAGTGTTTATGAATGAAATCTCTGTCACTCTCAAAGTTATCATAGGTCTTCGAGTTAATTTACTGCAAGTGTTGAACTAAGAACAAGATTTGGATTAAACTAAATGTATTTAAATAAAACTAAAAATGTAAACTTTATAAATAAAAAGCATAAAAGTAAAGAACAATTGGATTTTTTGTTATTTTTTCGTAGATGACAAAGGCAGGCACGGGGAGATACAGTTAATGGTGACAGCAATTGTGCCAGGTGGATGAGTGATAAGTGTAACAATTATAATCGTATAAGTGTGTGTGTAGGCGAGTAACCCATAATTAGGCGGAACTCCTCTTGGTAGATTTCATCCCAACTTCAATAATCCTACTAGTATGTTACCAAAACCATGGCCAGTCACTAGGCAATTAAGATCCTTTAGGTTTCCTAGCAATTAAGCTCCTTCGATCGGACTAATGCAATAGGCAGAGTGGCTCCTCGTGCTCCTCGAGTTAAAATAGTTTTCCATTGATATCCCCGTGTCACCCGGGGGTCATCGGTATGTTAACAAACAAGATATTATCTATGTAGAACAAAGTATCATGTTGTCTGGGCCCTTAATTGGACAACAAGCATTAGGAACCCCACAGATAGTCAGGAACATACAATATAGTATTTAAAATCAATCACAAATTAATGGAAAATATATATAGGCACATTACATCTCACCAATCCCCTACATCTCCCACACCTGAAGGAACTTACTCACACATGAGAGAAGAAAGAATCAACGATATAATTAAATTAAGGGAGTTCTTCTCAATATTATCGTGGAGATCCACAATAAGAATATAATACCAATCCAACATAATACAAGATAGGAAGAAACAATATCAAACCCTAATCTTGTAAGGTGAATATCTCTCTCTCTCTCTCAAGTACAAGTAGTGGCTATGGGGGTGTGTGGCTAGGAGGCTGAAGATCGTGGAGTGAGATGAAGGAAGTCTCCCCCTTCTTCTCCATATCTCTTCTTTCTCCCTTCTGGATGGATCAGCGGCTGTTGTGTTCCGTTTTCGCGTATGCCTCCTTCGCGAAAGTTGTTTCTTTTGATAGGGCAAAGGTGGCGGCAACTATACAGCCGGAAATAATATTCCCGTCGTATAGTTGGTCATTAAACCCACTGGTTGCCTTCCTTGATTGCTTCCAAGAAGAGATTTGCTTATTTTTGTTTGAATATTGTATTTTTGCTGTTGAAACCTTCTGCTGATGTTCAGAACCTGAAACATACATTGAAAAAAAAATCTTCGCTACCGAAGTATTGGAGTTAGGTAAAGCTAGAAAACCATCAAATCAAGACGAAAACCATTAAGAATGTATCAAATCTCACAGCTAAAAGTGGCCGCGTCTAGAACCGGAGCTACCCCAGCCGACCCTCGTTCAGCTCGTCGTCGTCAACCACATCAAACGAGCGCGTCCCCTACCCCTCATCGCCCCTTGGTGAGCTGCCTCGAACCCTCCCCGTAGCCACTAAGGTTTGCGTCGCCGACATCACGTCTAATCGAAGATGACGAGCGGCAGCTGTCAGATCTGCCTTAGATCCAATGGCCCAGCCTCGCCAATACCCCTTAGCCATCCACCACCACTTCCAAGCGGGGCCCCTGCCAAGATTTGAAATCCCCAGCCCCCACTCAGTTTACCTCGGACTTGGGCCGGCCCAGCACTCTCGGACCGTGACCCTGGCCACAACACCACCCCCTTAATGATTTTCTGGGAAATTAATTTATCACTACAAGCTCTCTATACACCATTTTAATTATTAAAAATCAATCTAGAAAGATAAAAATATGATTCTAGTTGGATTAGTTTGATATTCTCATTATCTTTGCAGTGATATAATTTTTACCCACTTTGTCTTTACAAAAAATAATCTGGACATAATAAAAAGTGTTTAACTTTTGAATACTAAACAAATCATAATAAAAGTTTGGAAATAGCTTTTTGATTGATTCTAGTGGCTATACATTAGTACGATATGTAGCTACAAATTTGTTGCTTGGTTTACTGTTTGCTGCTCATATACTCTACCGGTAGCCTTCTTTTCCTTAGTTGATGGATGGTGTTTGTTGGTTGTTTATTTATCTTGTGATGATAGACATGAACGAGGAAGATTACGAGAGAGGTGATTGGGAGGAGTTTGGAGAGGAGGATCAGGGACAACTTGCTGACCAAGGCAAGCCACCTTTTTTTCCTTATCCTTGTCCAATTAGTTCAACTCATGCATGTTTAAATACTACTTTTCCAAAGTGCATTGTTTCGGTTTTATACTATTATATATACAGGGGAAGGTTTGGCTCCACTAAACCATTACTACATAGTACCATTATGTACCATCCTTTGTATCACTTCCTACCTGTCCCTAGTATATTAAGGGGTGTATGACACTACACCATTTTGGAAACCACTCTTAGCCCAAGTGTCAAAAACTAGAGGATGTGAAGAACTCGGAAAAGTGTTCTATTTACACAAATGTCTTACACCAAACCTTGGTGAGGATTGACCTACCAAGTGAATTTGAAGAAAAGAATAAGGTCTTGTTTTATGAGGTACTAAAGGAAAGATGAGGAAAATTGTTTATGAAACACACCTGGTTCTATGTAGTTTTGCCAGAACAACTACTCCATACAACCACAATACCATGGAGTGGGACGGGGCCTGACTCGAAGTTAGTTTACTCCAATATGGGAACCTCACACTACTAATAGGGGATCATCTCCCTCGAACTTAGGTCTTCCTTTATAAAAAGGGTCAATTGTACAGCAGTCACCTAGAGGAAGCAGGATCACCCATATGAGTCACCGGGCGATACGATGGGCCTCTCATTGAAAGTGTCAGCTCTTGAGGAGTCGGGAGCACTCCGGTTGGTCTAAGGATCCCAACGTCCCGTTGTTGAGAGGAATAACCCATAGTGTAGGACCCGTGTGGAGTGGGCTTAAAAAAAGTCTTGTTTGATTATCCTAGACCCGCATACCTTTGTGTGTCGATCCGGGGGTGATCCCGACGGATGTATTGAAAGTGGTGGGTAAAGTGTACAACCTATATAGAGTGTAAATCTATTCGAATAGCCATTTCCACGGTCATGGACGATTGGGAAGGCTGTTGCTTAGCGGTGTTGGTTTTGGTTCAATAAACTGTTTACTAAAAATGTTTTGACCATCGAATGGTCAGGAGAACCACTGGAGTTTATCTGCCGAGCTAATACTTGGAGAAAGTCAATGGGTGATCCTGACTCTAGTAGTTTCCCATATATTTCCGAAGCTTATTTGTGTAACATGTTTACAAAATTATCTTGAATGTTCTATGTTATATGCATTCTCTAATATGGAAACTCTTTTACAAAAAAAACCATATAGGGCCATCCTATCTGCAGCCCTTGTCGCATGTTTATTTATGTTACCCCAACAAGGTGGTTTGCGAGTACATGCCAACATACTCACCGGCATTGTACCTGGCTATCTACTTGGATAGATTAGGAGCAGGATGAAGGAGACGATGGATGTTACGATGACTACTTCGCGAACTAGGGCATTCTCCGAGTCAGGTACCTATAGGGCTATGGCATGAATCGGGTCTTCTACGTTTAGTATTCCCCTGCTATTCTTTGTATTGCCCCTCGTGGCCCTTCTGTAAGACTACCTATGTAAGACATTATGTAATCGGTATTGTAATGGATGTGTACTTTGATATTAAGTCGGTTATGCTCCACGATGTGTTGATCTTGGGAATCGTGGTTGTATTCATAACGGGTAATCTCGGAGTATTTTCCCGGGTAGCAACATAGGTAATATACCTTAATTTGGTGACTACACTTACTTCCATACTCCTAAGTCATACCGTCTGCAGGAGACCCATTTGTTCCACCGTCTCCTGCCAAATATAGTCCGCAAGCTCCAGGTCCACAGATCTTTACAAGATCCCACAAGAATTTAGGGTATTTCTCCCCTATAGAACGTGTAGGGACTGCCCAGGCTAAAGAAAACAAACTACAAGTTAGGCTCCGGCTTCTAGGGTAATGTGGTTGCATGCATAAATTGTTCTAGTAAATGCTTAGAACATCCCTTCTCTTTCTCTTTTCCATCTTTCGTCTTCCTCAACATCATTATTTCTTTAGTATAAACATACACTTGGAAAATGATGCGTCTTCCCAAGGGATTTATAAAGTATTTTTGAAATAGTGGTAGTGGGTTAAACCCCAAAATAGTTTTATTCATCAAAAAACCATTGTTTCCAAGGAGGTGAGATGCTAGTCATCATAACCTCGATCTAAAGGGGCAAGGTAGGTGTCAAACGGGTAGAAGTCCTACTAGACACTCATTCATAACTTAGAGGGGACAAGTTACTGATGTTCTATTAATGAAACAAAATATTCAAGTGGTATTGCATTTTATAAACACGCTACAACAAGTGATAAAAAGGAATAGGGAAAGTATCGGGATTTAGGAATGGTGGCTTGCATGTGTCCATCGAGATGTCCCTAAGCTTCTTTAGAATACAAGAATACCAAGTAACAATAGGAGGCGTCCTTCTTCTTAGTGTCATAAAATCGCAACTATCACCGTCATCGAGCATACAGGCATACAAGCAATACCACAGTCAATACATGGCATACAAGGATCAACACAATACAACAAGCAATTGAAAACAACATAATATACTACAGTAGGGTTTGGGATAATGGCTTTTGAGAGATTAGAATTTTTCTTGGAAGCATTTTTGTGAATTCCAATATGAAACTACTTAGTTGAGGGGTTTTTAGACCAAGGTTAGGTTCTCTATGATACCATTGTGTCAAAATGATACCATCGGATAGTTATTGATAAAATTAAACCAACAAAAGTGGTTTCACTATTTTATCATTTTCTTTGATTTACTAGAAATTTGCAAATGATAAAATCTCTAGTTTAGGGAATAATGCACAAGAAAATATTTATAGTACCAAAAATAAATTACTCTTAGGATTTTGTAGGGTTTGATACACTAGTT
This sequence comes from Avena insularis, assembly GCA_023614405.1. Lineage (NCBI taxonomy): Eukaryota > Viridiplantae > Streptophyta > Magnoliopsida > Poales > Poaceae > Avena > Avena insularis. Next base: position 171,199,636 of record CM042689.1, read on the forward strand.
CAGTTAAAGTTGGAATCACTTCAAAATATTTAGCAGAATGCCCTTACGAAATTCCCAATTTCAGTTTTGGTAGATATTTTTATTTTCACCAGATTTAAACTATAGGGGTTGTGATATGATTCCAAAGGCATATTATAGGTATTTGAAATAGGTTTCTGTAGAAATTGGAATCACTATTTTGGAGAAACTACTGGGTGATTTATTTAGTGAAAGAACCATGCACATAATAGTTTTATTCACTATAAATTAATCGGAGCTTAATAAATCTTGGGCTCTTAGAGTTTGTAAGGTATGATGGTTTATGAGTTTTGAGAGTCAGAATTAGGTAAAAACCTGTCACATCCCAAAATTTTCCAAATTTTGTAATGTGAAAACAAAATAAACAAAATAAATAATTGTTGATATTTAGGGTGAGAAGAAACTTTTTGGATTCCAAATGGAAACATTAAAACCCATCTTGAACAAACTTTGAATAAAATTTGAATCCGACTAAATTCAAATCAAGTGAAATGCATTCTTCATAAATGCATCTTGAAATTTAAACACTTGGAAAATAAACCAAAACCCTAAAACCCTAATGGGAGATTTCCAAGATATCTCTAAGACCATGGATTTGATCCATATAAAATTTGTCAACAAACATTTATAAATGATCAAGAACGATAAATAGAAATATTATAAAACCATAGAAATTGATTTCATTCAATTTGGGACCATAGATAAAATCTTATGAATTTAGTAAGCTCAAGAAATTGAATTTCCGAAGCTAATAAAGCACCTATCTAAAAATCCATACCAAATGGTGAGTAAATAATCCCAAAGATATTTAATAGGATAAATAAATATCAAATAAGATTTTACAAATTGGAATCACCATTTTGGATCCTTAAATAAAAAGATATGGTTTTTATAAGCAAGGGAAGAAATAAATAAATAAATAAGGACTATTTTAAAGGGCCAAATTAAAACTTGGCCAAGCAAATAAAATAAAATATTTTTTGTTTAATAAAAAGGGTAAAGGATTATTTAAATAAAATAATGAGGATTTATTATTATCCAATTTCATTTAAGTAAAGACATCTCCCATTTTAAATGAACATTAAAACATAATAAAGTATTTTAAATTATATTTTATAGTGTTTTATTTTTCATAAAACCTACTGAAAAGGATTGGTAAAAAATTAGATTTCAAATAGAGTTTTAAAACATATTAAATCCTATTTGAAATAAAGACAAATGTCTATTTTTAAAATAAATAAAGGACCCTAAAATGAATAAAAGAGATATTCTAAATTTGACATTAGAATGTATTAATAAACAGTATTTGAATTTACACAAAGTTTGGTAGAGGTTTGATTTTCAATGGATTTTGAATTGTTTGAATAAAAATCTAAACAAAAATTCAAAATAGTAAAAGGAAAAGCATTCTGTACAAAAAAATAGAAAGGAGCCAGCCCAACCTAACCTAGGCTAGTCCAGGCCCAACAAGCCCATATACCTCTCCCCCGCGAGAAAACATTTTGCACCAGTTAACCTACCCAGGCAGTCAATTACGACCGAACCCCACCATCCCCCTCTCTCTCTCGCTGTCCACCAAGACCCACGGCCACGTCACCGTCTTCCTCACCCCGCTGACCTCGCCCCTGTCCTCTCACTACCGTTTCGGCCGGCGTTCAATTCTCGTTAATTCGAGTTACTGGCCAAGTAACTCCCGTCCGCGACCTCTCCCGCTTAATCGCCTCGCCCTCCTCCTCATTTCCCCTCAGTCTCCAGCTCCTCTCCTCCCTAGGGCTACCCTAATTGCACGCTGCAACAACACAGGCTTTGACGAGGTCCAGTTTGAATTCCGGCGAAGCCAGCCACCCCCACTGCCCCTGGAGCACACGAGCGTGCTCGCCAGCACCAGGCGTACCTTCCAGTAGCGGTAGCTCGCTCGCGCATGCCCCAGGACATCACCTCCGATGACACTAACACGCCACCACCTCCTGCTCCAACTCCGGCGGCATCTACTGGTGAGCCTAGACCTCCCTTTCCCCTCTCTGTGATGCTCACATGCTCGCAACTCTCGTGCAAACCTAATGGTACATCCCTCTTGCCTTAGCGTGCCTCCAAGCCTCGTCTCCGTCGATGACAGAGCATACCCGACGCCATCTCGAACTCCGCCGAGAGATTGACAACAACCCCGTGCGCCCCTCGACAAACAGCAAGCACGTTGAGCATCATCTCGTCGTTGTGAATCTGGTGAGCTAGTCCCCTCTTTCTCTATCCCCCTATAACGCCAGCAACCGCACTGGCCGAGCGCGCCGCTGCCACTCGCCGCCGCTAGCACCGCCAGAAGTTGACCAGTAGCTGTGAACCGTAGGATGTTGATCCAGTGGGTGCGATAGAAAATTAAACGAAGAGGTATCCTTTGATTTGAGTCATGCAATGTAACTAGATCTAGCGGCCTGTATCTTTTGATCCGCACGAATCGGTACCGCCCAGTGAGAAACAACCACGTGGCCTAGATTTTGATTAAAAAACCAGAAACTTTTCTATTAGATGTGTGAATTTGAAAATTGCATAACTTTTGATACACACGTCCAAATTTTGAAAATTTTATATCAATGGAATCAGAAAAACAAACTCTATCCAACCATGCATTTTGTTTATTGAATTGCTTCAGGAAACGTAGTTGTTTTTGAAGAAACTTGTGTAGGCATAATTTGGATATAAAATTTATTCTAGAAATGTTTCCATGGTAAAATCTTTGGCAAATGGATTGTTTTGAACCTATTGACCTTAGAAACCAACTTTTAGTTTTAAAAACATATTTTGGGATGCTAAGGAATAAATATTTGAATAAAATCATTTCTAGCCAAATAAAAATATTGATTATGGTTTGAAAATGATTTCTTGAGAAAACCCTTTGGAAAATGATTTGATTTAAACTTTCTGACCTAAACACCAATTTTTGAGATTTAAAAATATAATTGATGAACCCTATAAATTATTACTTTGCTAAAAAGCATTTCCAACAACATAAAATATTGTTTTAGTATAAAAATAGTTTATAGGTGGAACCTTTTGCAAATGGTTTTAATATTAAAAACTTGACCTTAAAACACTAACATTTGTGTTAGAATTATATTTGGCGAACAATAGAAAATATTCCTTTGATTAAATCATTTCTGGAAAAAACAAAAATGATTTAAGTGACCATTTTTACTAACTTAATATCAAATGGTTTTGCCACATTTATTAATGACCTTGACACTTTTATAAATGACAAATATGTGTTTTAAAATGTTTATAACCTAATAGAAACCACTTTTCCAAATAAAAAAATATTTGGCATGTTTGCATGCATTGCTTTGTTTTTATTATTCCATGTGATGATTGCTTGAATGGTAGATTGAAATTATGCCTTGATTGAATTGTAGTGGAATTTGAAGAGTGTGACTATTGCAAGATCAAAGAGTGAACTTATATTCTCTATCAAAAAGGCAAGTGATGCTTCATACGTTTGTCCCATTATTTTCACTATGCATTAGTGATATTTCTAAGTAGGACTTGCATGGAAATTTTGCTAAGTATAAACCATGCCAGGGAAATCCTAGTAGATGAAACCTTAGTAGAATTATCCTATTGTTAAGATTCCTACTACTATCATGCTTAGCTTATCTAGTAGAAAACAAGGGTGGTTTATTTTCATGCTATGGAATATTTCTAAGTCAAGGACTTGTGTTTTGCTTAATAAAACAACTAAGTGAATGAAACACCTGGGTGGAATGGTAATTGCTTGGTGGTTTTTGGTTGAGTGGTTACACAAGGCCCATTTCTATGGTTTACCTTATGTATCTCACTTGTGGATTGCCACCCAGGAACAAAGAGATTTGAGATGTCAAATGTTGAGAAGCTTCAAGTGCAGCCACTTGGCATTATGGGCTCTGCCTGGATCATATAAGTTGCAATCACTTAACCAAATGGACAGTTGGTGGTAGGGGATTGATAGGTTGGAGCGCGTCCATTCTGGTCTAAGGGAAGGCTTCTGAAAGATCTTGTCTTGGTGAAACCAAGTCTTGTGGGGAAAGTGCACCACCTCTACAGAGTGTAAAATCTAAGTACTTAGCCATGTCCTTGGCAAAGGACAATTTGAGCATCAAGACATGGAAACTATCAAGAATCTCCTCATCCCAATTTCTAAGTTAAAAACTTGTGGTTGAACAAGGGTGAAGGTTCACCAATTTCTATTGGTGGTTCCTTGGGTGTTTTTGACAAGCAAAAACTTACTGTTTTCAAATGATAAGGAAAAACTATTTTTAGCAAAGCAAGCCTAAGCTCCACCTAGCCAAATGCATATAGATGGTAGACTCCACTATACCACCATAGTATCACTTGCCAATACAATTCAAATGTATTGACCCTTGTGGCTGTAACTTATTATGTTGCAGGTTTGTTTGATGTTAGTGAAGTATGTTGATTAGGATTACAAGTCTACAACCAACATGATTGCCTGTGGCTATTTGAAGATTAAGGAATCCATGCTATAGTTATTCTGCTGCATTTTATTGAGATAGCCAAATGAGCTATGTAAGTGTCAACACCCGGATTTTTCAATCCTAGATGCCTGTTATGCCATACATCGCAATCCCAGGATTACCATTTTTGCGAGACATAACAGAATTGGATACCATAGTACATCATCCATTACAACGATACATAAGTTCTTACATAAATAGGGATCTCATGATCCAGTTCATAATACAACATCAAGCAGCGGAATACGTAATAATAACGGTAGCATAGGCGAAGCTCCATCTTCAGGGTCACAGGCAATGCTGACGATGGGAGATGATCCTAGTTGTCGTAACCTTTCTGGGTTCCATCTTCCAGGTACTCCTCTTCATAGTCTGGCCATGGGAATAGCCAGGGACAAAGCCATGAGTACTCTTTAAGTACTCGCAAACTAATAACAATAGGTAAGGGGTTTTTGGATAATAGGACACTAGGCTCTAAGGTTGTTTTGCAAAAAGCCAGGTTTATCTCTACTCAGTTCCAGAGCTAGTCACAATTTTATAACTCCTAAGTGGGATCTTGTAATTCAGGTCACAACTCTGTTGTGGTCAAGTCAAAGTCTTAATTCATTTCACAAGTCATTTTGAAAAGTCTGACGGGGGAACAGTATGGCCACTCCAACTGTCCATAACCGCGGACGTGGCTATTCGAATAGTTTGACACTCTACAGAGATTGTACACTTTCACCACAACATTCGATACATCCGTCAGGAACAAATCCTGAATTCACCATACTCAGTATGCGGATAATCAATCCTAACCTTTCGATTACACGCCCTAGTATAAGCACCTCTCCTGTGAGTTTGGCCTCCCAACCATGACCAACTGTCATCTTGGGTACTACACAGGTGGACAATCTTCACAAGGTAGCCTCAGCTCAGACCTTGGCCGTGAGGGAACTAATACTACGAAATATAAGTTTCCAGTCAAGCCCTACCCAATCTTCGGGTATTGTGGTTGTACGAAAAAATTGGAATGGTATCGCATCCAGACAACCATCAATTTTATAAAGTGCTAAGGCTCATGCCTCAACATTTTCATCACCAAAATCATCAAGTGTTTGGAAACACATGTCCAAAACATTTCAATAGAATGATCCATCATTCCAAGGTTTTCATAACCAATTTTCCACCAAGTATTCCCATCTAAGGTTAATCAAGTTTTCTGCTTAGCACTAGCATCTATAAGTGGGGGTAGTAATGATGAGGGGTGGTAAACTAGTGGAGTTTCAACTAAGTACAACCTAATGCCTTAGGATGACATCAAGGTTTCTAACATAGGCCAAATTTTATGCTCTTTATGCAACCTTCAGCACTTTCCAAAATCTACCAGTCACTTAAGTAAACTCTAAGTAAGCTTTGATAAAGAAATAAAGTAAGAAGCTTGCACATAAAACTAGGATTGGTTTATCAAGTGGGTATGATCACATATGCTTAAGGCATATAGTAGTCATAGCACAAGTATGGGTTTGTGGCATCAAGAGGGTATCTTGCAAGTGTTAGCTTGCATCAATATCAGTATAAGCTTGCTAAATTGCAAGTTTTAGCTTGCATCAGTGTCAATATAAGCTTGCCTTGAGCAGAGGAGTGGTTGAAGTTCTCCTCGGCTTCCTCTTCGTAGTATCCTCCTTCCTCCTCGTATCCTTGGTCGGTACTAGCGTCTACGAATAAATACGAGGTACACAATCACCAAACAATACTTAACTACTTGCAATCATCACACACAAGGGTCCTATAGATGATCTAGCATCATACCTAATATTACAAGGTTAAGGCTTGGTTTAATTTCTTTTTATTTTTAGAAAAGCAATTTCTACTCATTGAAAAACTACTTAAGATTTAATATTCTCCAAACTAAACATGGGATCATGTTGACACATGTCATCACCACATATTGTAGTCCATGGGAATGTGATTTAAAGTGGTGTCACAATTTAATAAGGTTTTACCCTTTTATTTTAATTAATTAAAGTGGCTAGAAATGCTTATGAGGCATTCTTTTATTACTTGAACATTATTTCTGCAAGTAAACCTATATATTTTTATATATTCTGAAAGTTATGGTTAAATGTGATTTTTGTGAGTTGTAATCAACTCAAAAGCTATTATGGTTTAAATTTGAAAAATGTTTGAATGCAGAAAAGCTTCTGCCTTGTTATATTTACCATGAGTGATCTATAGATCCAAATGACTTGAATCCAACGGGCTTGGATTCAGCATTCCCAGACCTTTCCAACAAAATTGGTTTCATTCAAATTGGTGCACTGAATCGATCTGGGTTGATTTTTGAAGTTGTGTACAGAAGTGTGTTTGAATTGAAATAGAAAAAGATTTAATTTGAATAACTGGGCTGCACGGGAAAATCTAACGGGCCGGCCTGCTAAGCGCAGTGCTCCCGCGGGCTGCTTAAGTGGGTGTCCCCACTCGTCAGTGACACGGGGCTGGGCGAAGCGGTATGGGGCAACGTGGGTCGTTCGGTCTAGTTCTAATCTAACGGCTGGGAGTCATCGTCGATGCGAGACAACTCCGGCGAGAACGAAACCTAGCGTGGCCAGTGAGGGTCTCTGAGAGCTCACCGGGGTACTGGCGAGTGTCGGTGAGGCAGGCGAACGACGTAGTCGACGACGGCGAACTCAGGGGTGGTCGCGGCAGCTCCTGGGGTGGCTCCAATCGCTGGCTCCTTTCTTCTCCGTGGCGAGGCTCCAGTGAAATTCGGCGGTGGTGGTCGCCTTGCTCGAGAATGGTGTGCACGATCGGTGAGGAGAGGGAGATGGTGTGAAGAATTCATGCGGGTGGCCTCTATTTATAGTCGGCGAGGGACCGTCAGGCGCCGCACGGTGAGCTCGTCGGGGGCGATGTTACAGGCGGCTAATGGCATGGGCAAGGGTAGGGGACGGTGCTGTGTCTCCTGGCGATGCTAAACGACATGGTTGCGAGGCATGGGGCGGTGTGGTTTGGTCTGGAACGGGCGGTGCTCTCTGTGTAGGCGGCGTCTTGACGGCAATGGCGGTGGTTGTCTAGGCGGCAAATGGGGATGTATGGCGGTCTCCTAGGTTGATGGCGATCGTGTGTGCACGCGGCGAGGGAGGCGCGTGGTCTGTGGGTGATGGTCACGGGTGGCTCTCTGGCGTACGCTCGGCATGGTCTGGGCGGGGTTTGTGCGCGTGGTCCAGGGCTTGGCAACGCTTGCGGCTAGGACAGTGAGTGGCGGTGGACGGTGGGCTGCCTCCTAGACAAGGTTGGCGCGGCTAGTTCTTCCTCTAGCTTCCTGTCCACAATGAGGTGACATGGGTGTGCTCGGCTGTTCACCATTAATGGCAATGGCAAGCTCGCAGGGGTGCTAGTGTTGGGCTAATCTTTCTAGATGATCTACTGAGCTGTGTGTGAGCTAACTAGGGACAAAGTTAGGCAAGAATCACTGCATACTATAGTGTTTGATGTTTTGTTTGATTTGTGTCTGCAACCTGTTTGATGAAATGGCCGCATGAAATCAAGTTTTGAATTTTGAAATGATTTTTGGTGGGTTTGCTAGATTGGTGCTGGTGAGTCTGCAGATGCTTGGGTTTTGAAAGTTGAGCTTGTTTGAGTGGGTTTTGAAAAAGTGGGATCTTCACATATGAAGAAGATTCAATTTTGAATTGTCATTTAAACTATGCATTTGAAAGTTTCTGGATGATCACAAAGTGGGCCTTGATACTTTGTTATGAGTACAATCAAGTGGTGCAAAGATCCAGAAAATTTTCTGTTGAGTTTTGAAAGTTTGGGATAGCCAAATTAGGCATGAGAGTTAAATTGGTCAAAGTGACCATTCACTTAATATATTTGTTTTGATTTACTTGTCTTTAGGAGAAGTGTGGGAAATGTTTTAGATGATGTTTATTTCACCTAAGAAACATTTTACAAGCAATGGATCACACAAACAAGGTGGTTTTAAAGAAAATCAAAATCCATGCATACACATATGCATGCATTCATGATTTTATTTAGAAAAGTATTTGTTAACCCTAATCTTGATGATTAGTGTTTGATGATCTAAGTTTAGTATTTTTGGGATGTTACAGACCTTCCCCCCTTAAACAAAATCTCGTCCCGAGATTTGAAAAAGGACGAAAAGATTACCTAGGATTTGAAGAGATCGGGAAACTCCGTCCTGATGTGATCTTCGCGTTCCTAGGTAGCTTCCTCTTACGTGTGGTTGCTCCACTGAATCTTGAGAAACTTGATGCTTCGGGTTCGGGTAGTTTGAAAAGCTTCTTCCAAAATGCGGATGGGTACTTCGGGATAGGTCAGGTCATCGTTGATCTCTATGGTCTGGTGATTGATATTCTTGAACACTTCGGTCTTCTCGGGGACTTCGAGACACTTGCGAAGTAACGAGATATGGAACACATTGTGCACAGCTGACATCTCTTCAGGTAATTCCAGTTGATACGATACTTCTCCTCGACGGTTCAAAATTTTGAAAGGTCCGATATATCTAGGGGCTAACTTTCCTTTGAGTTGGAAACGCTGCATTCCCTTCAATGGCGCCACTTTCACATAAACAAAATCTCCTATATTGAAGGCGAGGTCTCGATGTCTCTTGTCGGCATAACTCTTCTGTCGGGATTGGGCGGTCTTGAGGTGCTCACGAATCTTGTGAACCTTATCTTCTGCTTCTTGTAGGATGTCGGGTCCGAAAATCTGACTCTCTCCTACTTCCGACCAGTTCAAAGGGGTGCGACACTTCCTTCCATACATGAATTCAAATGGGGCCATTTGCAAGCTGGCTTGGTAACTATTGTTGTAGGAAAATTCTGCAAACGGCAGACAGTCTTCCCACTTGGATCCATATTCTAGCACACATGCTCTAAGCATATCTTCGAGTATTTGTTTTACTAGATCCGTTTGTCCATTGGTCTGAGGGTGATACGCGGTACGGAAATCTAGGCGGGTTCCTAAACCTTCTTGGACTTTCTTCCAGAATCTCGAGGTAAACTGAGTTCCTCGATCCGATACTATGTTCTTGGGGACTCCGTGCAAACTAACTATTCCAGCGATGTATAACTCCGCTAGCTTCAAACTCTAATAGGTGGTTTTGACGGGCAAGAAATGGGCGACTTTGGACAATCTATCCACTATGACCCAGATAGAGTCATTTCCCCTACTAGAAGTAGGTAGTCCAGTGATAAAGTCCATTCCTACAGAATCCCATTTCCATTCCGGAATTTGCAAAGGTTGCAACAATCCAGCGGGTCTTTGATGTCCTGCCTTGACTCGCTGACATATATCACACTTGGTGATATAGCTTCCGATTTCTCTCTTCATCTTATGCCACCAAAATTGCTCCTTCAAATCTTGATACATCTTAGTCCCTCCGGGATGGATAGAATAAAGAGTATCATGAGCCTCCTTCAAGATAACTTCTTTCAACTCCGAATCTGCTGGTACACAAAGGCGTCCTTTGTACCACAAAACTCCTTCTTCGTCCTCGGTAAATCCGGGTACTTTGCCTGTACCGATATGACGCTTGATTCCGTCGATACTAGCATTTCCCTTCTGCGCTTCTTTAATCTGACTGATCAAAGTGGGCTGAAGTTCTATGCTAGCCAAAAATCCTTCACTTACTAATTCTATTTGAAAATCTTCCATATCCTTGTGCAGACTTGGTTGCTCCGTCAAAATCATGGAGTTCAAGCGGCACGGCAATCTGCTAAGGGCATCTGCTACCACATTGGCTTTACCAGGGTGATAGTGAATGTCCAGGTCGTAATCCTTGATTAGCTCAATCCATCTTCTCTGCCTCATATTCAACTCTTTCTGAGTGAATATATACTTTAGGCTCTTTTGATCCGAATAAATCTCACAACGATTCCCCATCAGGTAATGTCTCCATGTCTTCAGGGCTAGAACTATGGCTGCGAGTTCGAGGTCATGGGTTGGGTAGTTTTGCTCATGTTTCTTCAATTGCCGAGATAGATAAGATATAACTTTGCCTTCTTGCATTACCACACATCCGAGACCAATCTTGCATGCGTCACAATACACATCGAAGGGCTTCGTGATATCCGGCATGATCAAGATTGGGGCTGAAATCAATCTCCTCTTGAGTTCTTGAAAACTCGCTTCACATTTGTCTATCCACTCAAACTTCTTGTCCTTCTTCAGCAATTGGGTCATGGGTCGGGCGATACTCGAGAATCCTTCTACGAATTTGCGGTAATATCCCGCCAATCCGAGAAATGCACGAACTTGGGTTTGAGTGGTCGGGGCTTGCCAATCTTCTACATCTTTCACTTTGGCAGGGTCAACAGCAATTCCTCCGGCTGATACAATGTGACCGAGGAATCCTACCTCCTGTAACCAGAATTCACATTTGCTAAACTTTGCATACAATTGATGCTCTCTAAGGGTTCCAAGAATGGTCCTTAGGTGTAGCTCATGTTCTTCTTCTGATTTGGAATAAATCAGAATGTCATCGATGAAAACAACGACAAACTTATCCAGGAAGTCCATAAAAATCTTATTCATGAGATTCATGAAATAAGCGGGGGCATTGGTTAATCCAAAAGACATGACTGTATACTCGTACAATCCATATCTGGTGGTAAAGGCAGTCTTTGGAATATCCTCTGCACGAATTTTGAGTTGATGATAACCAGTTCTAAGATCAATCTTAGAAAACACCTGGGCACCGGTCAACTGATCAAACAAATCCTCTATCTTGGGCAAGGGGTACTTGTTCTTGATGGTGACATCATTCAACTTCCGATAATCCGTACACAAACGGTTACCTCCATCTTTCTTGTCCACAAACAAGACGGGTGATCTCCATGGTGACGCACTTGGTTGAATCAATCCGATTTCCAACATGGAATCCAGTTTCTTCTTCAGTTCTTCTAACTCCGATGGGTTCATACTATAGGGTCTCTGGGCTATGGGTCCTGTTCCGGGGATTAGTTCAATGATAAACTCGACATCCCGATCTGGGGGCATACCGGGCAAAACATCTGGAAATACATCGGGGTATTCATAGACTATCCGGACTTGGTCAATGGTAGGTTGGGCTATACTCTTATTACACTTGAATTGGCGAGGTAAGGTTTCAGATATATGCTCGACTGATATTCCGGTGGTACTGGTCATGGTGATGGCTTTCTTCGCACAGTCAATCAATCCTTTATGTTTGGACATCCAAATCCATTCCTAGTACTACTTCCAAACCTTTAGTTCCGAGTACTATTAGATTAGCATAAAAATCTATGCCATGGATTCGGATAGGGAAGGCTTTGCAAATTTGCCTAGCCTTGGTGGTTGATCCGGGGATTTGCACAATCATAACATGCTTCAGTTTGGTTGGTTGAATTTTACTAGTGCAGGCAAATTCTTCGGTGACAAATGAATGTGATGCACCAGAATCAAACAACACTCTTGCAAATACTAAATTAAGAGAAAACATACCCAGCACGACGTCTGGCGCTTCCTGAGCTTCTTCAGCATGCATGAGAAAAAGACGGCCATTGCGGTTGAGTGAATTTCCTGGAGCAAATCTCCTTCCTGGCTGAACACGACGCTGTTGCTCAGCTAGGGCATTGGCATTAGGGGCTGTAGCATTCTTCTTGTTGGGGCACTCGTTGGAATAGTGGCCTTTATTTCCATAGTCATAACAGGTCACTTGTGACTTGTCCTTGGCTGCGACAAGCACAAAATTGCTTCCAGTCCTCGGGGCAGTGTTGGGGTTGGCGATAGCATTGTTGGTGTTGAACTTGGGTGGGGCACGGGTGAAATTGCTAGAGTTGCCGGGGTTTTTGTGATTTCCTCCGGGTCTAGGGTTTCCACGGTTTGGGTAGGTTGGACGGGTCATAGGGGGTCTGTTGGTTCTTGGGGCAAATCCTGGAGATGGGTTGGGGCGATACTTTGGGGTCTAATGGTTTCCGGGTTGATGCATCATGCGACGCTTGCGGTTCTCATTGGCTTGGTTGATCTTTCCTTCCATCTGGATGGCTGAATCGACAAGGGCTTCAATATCAGCAAAGGGGATATTGACTAACACCGTCTGCATCTCGTCATGCAGACCATTCAGGAATCTTTCTTTCTTCTTGGCTTCAGTGTCTATCTCGTCCGGGGCATACCTAGCTAATGACAAAAATTTGTCACGGTATTCCACTACAGTCATCCTTCCTTGCTTTAGCTCTCTGAACTCGCCTCTCATTCTCTTGATCAAACCCTGTGGCACATGGGTTCTGCTAAACTTGACCTTGAATTCCTCCCAGGTCATCATCTGGCCTCCGGTCATTGCACGAACACTGTTCCACCATGCCCTAGCATCTCTGGCTAAATAATGGGTGGCAAACAAAACTTTCTCGTTGGCTGCCACTCCTGCTACTTCTAAGTTATTTTCCATGGTTTGCATCCAATCATCGGCGTCTAGGGGTTCTTCTAACTTGGTGAAAATAGGTGGGTTGGTATTCTGGAAATTCTTGAGCTTAGATCCATGGTTGTCCTGATTTCTGTGGACTTGGTTGTTGTGGGCTAGCTGGGCTATCTGTTGCAGAGTGGCTAGGTTGGCTTGACGTTCCGCTCTTTCAGCTTCGCGGTCAGAAGTCAACATTTGCAGAATCTGCAACATCGGATCCGGGGCTGAACCACTTCCTCCACGTGGCATCTGAAGATTGAGGTAGATCATGAGAAAAGAGGGAAATTTCTAAGGTTTTGGGGTCTTTGAAAAGTTTTTAAAGGTTTGACTCAGATTTTTCTAGCAACTTGATTATTCATTCATTCATAGCACACAGTACAACACACACCACAACAAAGAAAAACAGATGGTTTTAAGAACCATTCTGAAGTCTACGATACAGTGGGACCGACTTCTACTCACTACGCTAGTGCTCAGTGCTACTACTCCTTGGAGTCTGTGGCTTCATCAGCTTCATCATCATTGATGAAGGCGAAATCATCCTCATCGGTGAAGAAGTCCATGGCCTGATCCTCCAGAAAATCATCGTCATCGCTGAGATAAGAGTAAGGGTCTCCACGAAGATCCTCTCCTGCATTCTCCCTTTCCTCCAACTGCATGTCTCTCTCATGGATGGTCTCCTCCAGAGATGAGATGTGGTGGCGAAGACGGGCAATAATGCGCTCCTTCTTGTCGAGCTGACGGCGACGAGACTTGTGATCCTTTGCTAGCATGGCTATGGTCTGATCCTTCATTTGGATGATGGCAGACGTGTGGTTGCAATAGTCACGGCAGTTGTCCAACTCCTGCTGACGATCATACATCATGAAGCTAAGGTGGTCCAATTGAGTCTTCATCTCGGGGTGGTACAGGGCTTCTAGTGGTCGTCCATTTGCATCACGTCTTGGGAAAAACTCAAAGCGAGTACCCTTGATCTGATTGATGCTCTGCCCACACAGACGGGAGAGAGATTCCTGCATTGCTCTGGCAAGTCCATCGAGTCAGTTGTTCTCTCTTAAGGTAAACTGAATTCCTTCTGAAGTGGGAGGTTCAATCTTTCCTCTGAGACTTGCAACAATTATCCACTACAGATCTTCTCCTCCTTGATCATTGAGTTGAGCTCCGAAGAACTCGGGGTGCGGACGCTCCAGAAGTTCCGAAAGCTGATCCAGATCCCTCTCAAAGATAAGGTCTCCTCCATTCCCCAACTGATAAAACTTGCTGTACTTCACGTCCATCTATAAAAATAGAGGATGAGTAGATTAGCAGAGTGATCAAGTGTGTCAAAACTTTATGTATTTTGCAAGAATTTTTGAGGAACATGAATTTTTATGAAAGAATCAAAGAGATAAGAATGAGGATAAGTTTTTATAAATATTTGTTTTGGTTTGGTTTGGAAACTAAGTTTTTGGTTCAAACGTCCAGTCTAACTAGGGTCTCCTATGGTCAGGATGGCTCTGATACCAACTTGTCAACACCCGGATTTTTCAATCCTAGATGCCTGTTATGCCATACATCGCAATCCCAGGATTACCATTTTTGCGAGACATAACAGAATTGGATACCATAGTACATCATCCATTACAACGATACATAAGTTCTTACACAAATAGGGATCTCATGATCCAGTTCATAATACAACATCAAGCAGAGGAATACGTAATAATAACGGTAGCGTAGGCGAAGCTCCATCTTCAGGGTCACAGGCAATGCTGACGATGGGAGATGATCCTAGTTGTCGTAACCTTCCTGGGTTCCATCTTCTAGGTACTCCTCTTCATAGTCTGGCCATGGGAATAGCCAGGGACAAAGCCATGAGTACTCTTTAAGTACTCGCAAACTAATACTAATAGGTAAGGGGCTTTTGGATAATAGGACACTAGGCTCTAAGGTTGTTTTGCAAAAAGCCAGGTTTATCTCTACTCAGTTCCAGAGCTAGTCACAATTTTATAACTCCTAAGTGGGATCTTGAAATTCAGGTCACAACTCTGTTGTGGTCAAGTCAAAGTCTTAATTCATTTCACAAGTCATTTTGAAAAGTCTGACGGGGGAACAGTATGGCCACTCCAACTTTCCATAACCGCGGATGTGGCTTTTCGAATAGTTTGACACTCTGCAGAGATTGTACACTTTCACCACAACATTCGATACATCCGTCAGGAACAAATCCTGAATTCACCATACTCAGTATGCGGATAATCAATACTAACCTTTCGATTACACGACCTAGTATAAGCACCTCTCCTGTGAGTTTGGCCTCCCAACCATGACCAACTGTCATCTTGGGTACTGCACAGGTGGACAATCTTCACAAGGTAGCCTCAGCTCAGACCTTGGCCGTGAGGGAACTAATACTACGGAATATAAGTTTCCAGTCAAGCCGTACCCAATCTTCGGGTATTGTGGTTGTACAATAAAATTGGAATGGTATCGCATCCAGAGAACCATCAGTTTTATAAAGGGCTAAGGCTCATGCCTCAACATTTTCATCACCAAAATCATCAAGTGTTTGGAAACACATGTCCCAAACATTTCAATAGAATGATCCATCATTCCAAGGGTTTCATAACCAATTTTCCACCAAGTATTCCCATCTAAGGTTGATCAAGTTTTATGCTTAGCACTAGCATCTATAAGTGGGGGTAGTAATGATGAGGGGTGGTAAACTAGTGGAGTTTCAACTAAGTACAACCTTATGCCTTAGGATGACATCAAGGTTTCTAACTTAGGCCAAATTTTATGCTCTTTATGCAACCTTCAGCACTTTCCAAAATCTACCAGTCACTTAAGTAAACTCTAAGTAAGCTTTGATAAAGAAATAAAGTAAGAAGCTTGCACATAAAACTAGGATTGGTTTATCAAGTGGGTATGATCACATATGCTTAAGGCATATAGTAGTCATAGCACAAGTATGGGTTTGTGGCATCAGGAAGGTATCTTGCAAGTGTTGGCTTGCATCAATATCAGTATAAGCCTTCTAAATTGCAAGTGTTAGCTTGCAAGGTTAATAGCTTGCATCAGTGTCAATATAAGCTTGCCTTGAGCAGAGCAGTGGTTGAAGTTCTCCTCGGCTTCCTCTTCGTAGTATCCTCCTTCCTCCTCGTATCCTTGGTCGGTACTAGCGTCTACGAATAAATACGAGGTACACAAACACCAAACAATACTTAACTACTTGCAATCATCACACACAAGGGTCCTATAGATGATATAGCATCATCCCTAATATTACAAGGTTAAGGCTTGGTTTAATTTCTTTTTATTTTTAGAAAAGTAATTTCTACTCATTGAAAAACTACTTAAGATTTAATATTCTCCAAACTAAACATGGGATCATGTTGACCCATGTCATCACCACATATTGTAGTCCATGGGAATGTGATTTAAAGTGGTGTCACAATTTAATAAGGTTTTACCCTTTTATTTTAATTATACTTGAACATTATTTCTGCAAGTAAACCTATATATTTTTATATATTCTGAAAGGTATGGTTAAATGTGATTTTTGAGAGTTGGAATCAACTCAAAAGCTATTATGGTTTAAATTTGAAAAATGTTTGAATGCAGAAAAGCTTCTGCCTTGTTATATTTACCATGAGTGATCTATAGATCCAAATGACTTGAATCCAACGGGCTTGGATTCAGCATTCCCAGACCTTTCCAACAAAATTGGTTTCATTCAAATTGGTGCACTGAATCGAACTGGGTTGATTTTTGAAGTTGTGTACAGAAGTGTGTTTGAATTGAAATAGAAATAGATTTAATTTGAATAACTGGGCTGCACAGGAAAATCTAACGGGCCGGCCTGCTAAGCGCAGTGCTCCCGCGGGCTGCTTAAGTGGGTGTCCCCACTCGTCAGTGACACGGGGCTGGGCGAAGCGGTATGGGGCAACGTGGGTCGTTCGATCTAGTTCTAATCTAACTGCTGGGAGTCATCGTCGACGCGAGACAACTCCGGCGAGAACGAAACCTAGCATGGCCAGTGAGGGCGCTGGGGGCTCACCGGGGTACTGGCGAGGGTCGGCGAGGCGGGCGAACGACGTAGTCGACGACGGCGAACTCAGGGGTGGTCGCGGCAGCTCCTGGGGTGGCTCCAGTCGCTGCCTCCTTTCTTCTCCGGCAGCGGAAGGCTCCAGTGAAATTCCGGCGAGGTGGTGCTCGCCTTGCTCTGAGAATGGTGTGGCACGATCGGTGAGGAGAGGGGAGTGAGATGGTGTGAAGAATTCGTGCGGGGGTGGCTTATATTTATAGTCGAGCGAGGGGACCGTCGGGGCGCACGGTGAGCTCGTCGGGGGCGATGTTACAGGCGGCTAATGGCATGGGCAAGGGTAGGGGACGGTGCTGTGTCTCCTGGCGATGCTCAACGACATGGTTGCGAGGCATGGGGCGGTGTGGTTTGGTCTGGAACGGGCGGCGCTCTACGCGGCAGAGGCGGCGTCTTCGACGGCGGGGGGTGGCTGTGCGCCTTGGGCGGCAAATGGGGATGTCTGGCGGTCTCCTGGGTTGATGGCGATCGTGTGTGCACGCGGCGAGGGAGGCACGTGGTCTGTGGGTGATGGTCGTGGGTGGCGCTCTGGCGCACGCTCGGCATGGTCTGGGTGCGGTTTGTGCGCGTGGTCCAGGGCTTAGCAACGCTTGCGGCTGGGACAGTGAGTGGCGATGGACGGTGGGCTGCCTCCTAGACAAGGTTGGCATGACTAGTTCTTCCTCTAGCTTCCTGTCCACAATGGGGTGACATGGGTGTGCTCGGCTGTTCACCATTAATAGCAATGGCAATCTCACAGGGGTGCTAGTGTTGGGCTAATCTTTCTAGATGATCTACTGAGCTGTGTGTGAGGTAACTAGGGAACAAGTTAGGCAAGAATCACTGCACACTATAGTGTTTAATGTTTTGTTTGATTTGTGTCTGCAACCTGTTTGATGAAATGGCCGCATGAAATCAAGTTTTGAATTTTGAAATGATTTTTGGTGGGTTTGCTAGATTGGTGCTGGTGAGTCTGCAGATGCTTGGGTTTTGAAAGTTGAGCTTGTTTGAGTGGGTTTTGAAAAAGTGGGATCTTCACATATGAAGAAGATTCAATTTTGAATTGTCATTTAAACTATGCATTTGAAAGTTTCTGGATGATCACAAAGTGGGCCTTGATACTTTGTTATGAGTACAATCAAGGGGTGCAAAGATCCAGAAAATTTTCTGTTGAGTTTTGAAAGTTTGGGATAGCCAAATTAGGCATGAGAATTAAATTGGTCAAAGTGACCATTCACTTAATATATTTGTTTTGATTTACTTGTCTTTAGGAAAAGTGTGGGAAATGTTTTAGATGATGTTTATTTCACCTAAGAAACATTTTACAAGCAATGGATCACACAAACAAGGTGGTTTTAAAGAAAATCAAAATCCATGCATACACATATGCATGCATTCATGATTTTATTTAGAAAAGTATTTGTTAACCCTAATCTTGATGATTAGTGTTTGATGATCTAAGTTCAGTATTTTTGGGATGTTACAGTAAGATGCAATGAATTATTTTATTCCAGGTTATAAAGTTGTATTATGACCTTTGTTTCTTGATATTACATCTTAACTGTGGATGCTAGCTATTGATCCAAGAACTAGCATTGTAAACACAGGGATCTCTACCTTATTAAATGTTGGGACCTCTTACAGATGGTATCAGAGCACTGTGTTGCCTGTAGGATTGTAACCCTAGGATTGGACAAAACCCCTTAGAAAAATAGGAGTTGTATTTGTTCAAAACTTATTTACAAACAATCTTGTAAACACTTTCCTCAACCATTTTGGTTTTGATTCTACATCTCTTCCTTTTCAAACTTGATGGACAAGGGCCTCAACCATGAGAAAATACCTCAACATGAGCAAAGGACTTCACCAACTCAAATGATTTCAACTTCAACATCATCAAAGACTTCAACTTTATTTTCACCATGGACTTCAACTTTGGATATCACTAAGGACTACAAGTGAGACAAGAAATATTGCTCAAGACTTGAAGACTAAGGAAACACAACTTGAAGGAATCATCATCACTTTTGAAGTTTTGTGACCAATATGCAAGAAATTCTTCCAAAGATACAATGATCTCATGCAAGAAGGAACAATTAAGAAGAATGGAATGATCTCAAGTGAGGCAAATAGTTGGACCACCATATTTATGTAACATCCCAAAAATATTAAACTTAAATCATCAAACTCTAATCATCAAAATTAGGGTTAATAAAAACTTTTCTAATTAAAATTATGAAGGCATGCATATGTGTATGCATTTAATTTGAAATTCTTTTGAACCACCTTGTTTGTATGTTTCCTTGCTTGTAAAATGTTTCTTAGGTGAAATAAACATCATCTAAACATTTCCCAAACTTTTCCTAAAGACAAATAAATCAAAACCAATAAAATAAAGGAATGGTCATTTTGACCAATTTAACTCCCATGCCTACTTTGGTTGTCTCAAACTTTCAGAACCTAATGGAAACTTTTCTGGATCTTTGCACCCCTTGAATGTACTCATAACAAGGTATCAAGGCCCACTTTGTGATCATCCAGAAACTTTCAAATGCATAGTTTAAATGACAATTCAAAATTGAATCTTTATCATATGGGAAGATCCCACTTTTTCAAAAACCACTCAAACAAGCTCAACTTTCAAAACCCAAGCATCTGCAGACTCACTAGCACCAATCTAGCAAACCCACCAAAAATATTTTCAAAATTCAAAACTTGATTTCATGTGGCCATTTCATCAAACAGGTTGCAGACACAAATCATACAAAATCTAAACACTATAGTGAGCAGTGATTGAAGCCTAACTTGTTCCCTCTCTAGACACCACTAGCCTTAGTAGATCATCTAACAACCTAAACTAACCCTTAGCATCATTGTAAGCTTGCATTCCCATCAATGGTGAACAGCCGAGCACACCCATGTCACCCCCATGTCGACAGTAAGCTAGGAAGAAAGCAAGCAAGCAAGGCATGTCTGGGAGGCACCTACCGTCCCACCGCCACTCCTCGTCCCAGCCACGGCGTTGCCAAGCCCTGGACCACGCGCACAAACCATGCCAACCTCGCCAAGAACCATGCCGAAGGCGCCAGAGTGCCACCTCGACCAGCGCCCACCGCTGCAGCGCCTCACCGCGTGCATACACAATCCCCACCGACCCAGGAGACCACCAGATATCCTCGTTTGCCGCCCCGTGGCGCACAGCCACCGCTCGCCATCGAAGACGCCGCCTCTGTCGCGCAGAGCGTCGCATGTTCCAGACCAAGCCGCACTGCCCCACACCTCAAAACCATGTCGTTGAGCATCGCCAGGGAACACCGCAGCGCCCCCTACCTTCGCCCATGCCAATAGCCTTTGTAATATCGCCCCACGAGCTCACCGCGGCGCCCGTCGGTCCCCTCGCCGACTATAAATAGAGGCCACCCCGCCGATTTCTTCACACCATCTCACTCCCTCTCCTCACTGATCGTGTCACACCGTTCCCGAGCAAGGCGAGCACCACCGCCGAATTTCACCGAGCCCGCCGCCTCTAGAGAAGAAGGGCGCCATCGATAAATCCCCAGAGCTGCCGCGACCACCCCTGAGTTCGCCGTCGTCGACTTCGTCGTTCGCCTGCCTCGCCGACCCTCGCCTGCACCCTAGTGAGCCCCCAGGACCCCTCACTGGCCGCGCTAGGTATCTTTCTCGCCGGCGTTTCTCAACGTCGATGATGACTCTCAGTCGTTGGATTAGAACTAGATTGAACGATCCACATCGCCCCGTACCGCTTCGCCCCTCCCTGTCTCACTGACGAGTGGGGACACCCACTTAAGCAGCTCATGTTAGCAGGCCGGCCCGTTAACTTTCCCGCGCAGCCCAGTTATTTGAAATAAACCTTTTTCATTTTGTTTCAAACTCACTTCTGTACCCAACTTCAAAAATCAACCCATATCGATTCAGTGCACCAAATTGAATGAAACCAATTTTGTTAGAAGGGTCTGAGAATGCTGAATCCAAGCCCGTTGGATTCAAGTCATTTGGATCTATAGATCACCCATGGTATAAATAACAAGGCAGAAGCTTTTCTGCATTTAAACATTTTTCAAATTTAAACCATAATAGCTTTTGAGTTGATTCCAACTCTCAAAAATCACATTTAACCATACCTTTCAGAATATATAAAAATATATAGGTTTACCTTCAGAAATAATGTTCAAGTAATAAAAGAATGCTACATAGGCATTTCTAGCCACTTTGAATAATTAAAATAAAAGGGTAAAACCTTATTAAATTGTGACACCACTTTAAATCATATTCCCATGGACTAAAATATGTGGTGATGACATGTGTCAACATGATCCCATGTTTGGTTTGGAGAATATTAAATCTTAAGTAGTTTTTCAATGAGTAGAAATTACTTTTCTAAAAATAAAAGGAATTAAACCAATCCTTAATCTTGTAATGTTAGAGATGATGTTAGATCATCTATAGGACCCTTGTGTGTGATGATTGCAAGTAGTTAAGTATTGTTTGGTGATTGTGTACCTCGTATTTATTTATAGACACTAGTACCGACCAAGGATACGAGGAGGAAGGAGGATACTACGAAGAAGAAGCCGAGGAGAACTTCAACCAATGCTCTGCACAAGGCAAGCCAATACTTGCAAGCTATTAACCTTGCAAGCTAACACTGCAATTTAGCAACCTTATACTGATATTGTGCAAGCTTTATTAACTAAGTGGACCAATGCAAGCTAACCCTTGCAAGATAACCTACTGATGCCACAAACCACTACTTGTTACTCTGCCCACTATATGCCTTAAGCATATATGATCCAACCCACTTGACCAACCAATCCTAGTTTTTTACTTACAAGCTTTATACTTTATTTCTTTATCAAAGCTATTCCGTAGAGTTTACTTAAGTGAATTATAGATACTATAAAGATATCTGAAAGTTGCATAAAGAGCATAAAATTTGGCCTAAGCTAGATAATCTTGATGTCATCTTAAGGCATGAGATTGAACTTAGTTAGAACTCCACTAGTTTACCACCCCTCATTATTGCTTACCCCCACCTATAGATGCTAGTGCTAAGCATAAAACTTGATCAACTTTAGATGGGAATACTTGGTGGAAAAATGGTTATGAAAACCTTGGAATGATGGATCATTCTATTGAAATGTTTTGGACATGTGTTTCCAAACACCTGATGATTTTGGTGATGAAAACGATGAGGCATGAGCCTTAGCCCTTTCTAAAACTGATGGTTGTCTGGATGCGATACCATTCCAATTTTATCGTACAACCACAATACCCGAAGATTGGGTAGGGCTTGACTGGAAACTTATATACCTTAGTATTAGTTCCCCCATGGCCAAGGTCTGAGGTGAGGCTACCTTGTGAAGATTGTCCACCTGTGCAGTACCCAAGATGACAGTTGGTCATGGTTGGGAGGCCAAACTCACAGGAGAGGTGCTTATACTAGGGCGTGTAATCGAAAGTTTTGGATTGATTATCCGCATACTGAGTATGGTGAATTCAGGATTTGTTCCTAACGGATGTATCGAATGTTGTGGTGAAAGTGTACAATCTCTGCAGAGTGTCAAACTATTCGAATAGCCTCGTCCGCGGTTATGGACAGTTGGAGTGGCCATACTGTTCCCCCATCAGACTTTTCGAAATGACTTGTCAAATGATTTGAAACTTTGACTTGAACACAACAGAGTTGTGATATGAAATACAAGTTCCCATTTAGGAGTTATAAATTTGTGACGAGCATTCGTTGCTTCTAAACTTAGTAGAGATAACTCTGGCTTTTGCAAAACAACCCTAGAGCCTAGTGTCCTATTATCCAAAAACCCCTTTACCTGTTAGTATTAGTTTGCGAGTACTTAAAGAGTACTCATGGCTTTGTCCCTGGCTATTCCCATGGCCAGACTATGAAGAGGAGTACCTGGAGGATGGACCCCATGAAGGTTACGACAACTAGGATCATCTCCCATCGTCAGCATTGCCTGTGACCCCGAAGATGGAGCTTCGCCTACGCTACCGTTATTATTACGTATTCCGCTGCTTGATGTTGTATTAAGAACTGGATCATGAGATCCCTATTTGTGTAAGAACTTATGTATAGTTTGTAATGAATGATGTACTATGGTATCCAATTCTGTTATGTCTCGCAAAAATGGTAATCCTGGGATTGCGATGTATGGCATAACAGGCATCTGGGATTAAAAATCCGGGTGTTGACAATTTGGTATCAGATCCATCCTGACCATAGGAGACCCTAGTTAGATTGGACGTTGAATCAAAAAATTATTTTTAAAACCAAAGAAAACAAATATTTACCAAAAACTTATTCTCATTCTTATCCTTTTGATTCTTTCATGAAAATTCATGTTCCTCCAAAAGCTCTTGCAAAATACATAAAATTTTGACACACTTAATAACTCTACTAACTTACTCATCCTATATTCTTATAGATGGACGTGAAGTACAACAAGTTTTACCAACTTGGGAATGGAGGGGACCTGATCTTTGAGAGGGATTTGGACCAGCTTTCAGAACTTCTGGAGCGTCCGCACCCCGAGTTCTTCGGAGCTCAGCTCAATGATCAAGGAGGAGAAGATTTGTAGTGGCTAATTGTTGCAAGTCTCCGAGGAAAGATTGAACCTCCCACTGCGGAGGCAATTCAGTTTACCTTGAGGGAAAACAACTGGCTAGATGGATTTTCCAGAGCCATGCAGGAATCTCTTTCTCGTCTGTGTGGGCAGAGCATCAATCAGATCAAGGGTACTCGCTTTGAGTTTTTCCTAAGGCGTGATGCTAATGGACAACCACTAGAAGCCCCATACCACCCCGAACTAAAGACTCAATTGGACCACCTTAGCTTCATGATGTACGATCGACAGCAGGAGTTGGACAACTGCCGTGACTACTGCAACCACAAGTCTGCCATCATCAAGACGAAGGACCAGATCATCGCCCTTCTAGCAAAGGATCGCAAGTCCCGCCACCGTCAGCTAGACAAGAAGGAGCGCATTATTGCCCGTCTTCGCCACCGCATCTCATCTCTGGAGGAGACC
This sequence comes from Avena insularis, assembly GCA_023614405.1. Classification (NCBI taxonomy): domain Eukaryota; kingdom Viridiplantae; phylum Streptophyta; class Magnoliopsida; order Poales; family Poaceae; genus Avena; species Avena insularis. The sequence continues at coordinate 171,223,711 of CM042689.1, forward strand.
ATCCACGAGAGAGACATGCAGTTGGAGGAAAGGGAGAATGCCGGAGAGGATCTTCATGGAGACCCCTACTCCTATCTCAGCGATGATGATGATTTTCTGGAAGATCAGGCTATGGATTTCTTCACCGAGGAGGACGATTTCGCCTTCATCGATGATGATGAAGATGACGAAGCCACAGATTCCGAGGAGTAGTAGCACTTGAGCACTAGCGTAGTGAATAGTATTCGGTCCCACTATATCGTATTTCTCAGAATGGTTCTTAAAACCATTTGCTTTTCTTTGTTGTGGTGTGTGTTGTATCGGGTGCTATGAATGAATGAATGAATGAATGAATGAAAAAGCAAGTTGCTAGAAAATCTGAGTCAAACTTTAAAATTTTTTAAAGACCCAAGACCTTAGAAATTTCCCTCTTTTCTCATGATCTATCCAAATCTTCAGATGACACGTGGAGGAAGTGGTTCAACCCCGGACCCAATGTTGCAGATACTGCAAATGTTGACTTCTGACCGTGAAGCTGAAAGAGCGGAACGTCAAGCCAACCTAGCCACCCTTCAGCAGATAGCCCAGCTAGCCCACAACAACCAAGGCCACGGAAATCAGGACAACCACGGATCCAAGCTCAAGAACTTCCAGAATACCAACCCACCTGTTTTCACTAAGTTCGAAGAGCCCCTAGACACCAATGATTGGCTGCAAACCATGGAAAATAACTTGGAAGTAGCCGGAGTGGAAGCCAACGAGAAAGTCCTGTTCGCCACCCACTATCTAGCCGGAGATGCCAGAGCATGGTGGAACAGTGTTCACGCAATGACCGGAGGCCAGATGATGACCTGGGAGGAATTCAAGGTCAAGTTTAGCAGAACCCATGTGCCACCGGGTTTGATCAAGAGAATGAGAGACGAGTTCAGAGAGCTGAAGCAAGGAAGGATGACTGTAGTGGAATACCGTGACAAATTTTTGTCATTAGCTAGGTATGCCCCGGATGAATAGACACTGAAGCCAAGAAGAAAGAAAGATTCCTGAATGGTCTGCATGATGAGATGCAGACGGTGTTAGTCAATATCCCCTTTGCGGATATTGAAGCCCTTGTCGACTCTGCTTTCCAGATGGAAGGAAAGATCAACCAAGCCAATGAGAACCGCAAGCTTCGTATGATGCATCAGCCAGGAACCCATCAGACCCCAAAGTATCGCCCTAACCCATCTCCATGATTTGCCCCAAGGACCAACAGACCCCCGATGAACCGTCCGACCTATCCCAACCGTGGAAACCCTAGACCCGGAGGAAATCACAACAACCCCGGTAACTCTACCAATATCAACCGTGCCCCACCCAAGTTCAACAACAACAATGTTACCGCCAACACCAACACTGCCCCGAGGACTGGAAGCAATGATGTGCCTGTAGTAGCCAAGGACAAGTCGCAAGTGACCTGTTATGACTGTGGAAATAAAGGCCACTATTCCAACGAGGGCCCCAACAAGAAGAATGCTACAGCCCCCAATACCAATGTCCCAGCTCAGCAGCAGCGTCGTGTTCAGCCAGGAAGAAGATTTACCCCAGGGAATTCGCTCAACCGCAACGGCCGTATTTTTCTCATGCATGCTGAAGAAGCTCAGGAAGCGCCAGACGTCGTGCTGGGTATGTTTTCTGTTAATTCATTACTTGCACGAGTGTTGTTTGATTCTGGTGCATCGCACTCATTTGTCACCAAAGAATTTTCCTGCACTAGTAAAATCCAACCAACCAAACTGAAGCATGTTATGATTGTTCAAATTCCCGGATCAACCACCAAGGCTAGGCAAATTTGCAAAGCCGTCCCTATCCGAATCCATGGCATAGATTTTTATGCAAATCTGATGGTACTTGGAACTAAAGGTTTGGAAGTAGTACTAGGAATGGATTGGATGTCCAAACATAAAGGATTAATTGACTGTGCCAAGAAAGCCATAACCATGACCAGTACCACCGGAATATCAGTCGAGCATATATCTGAAACCTTACCTCGCCAATTCAAATGCAACAAGATTATAGCCCAACCTACCATTGACCAAGTCCGGATAGTCTGTGAATACCCTGATGTATTTCCAGATGTTTTGCCCGGTATGCCCCCAGATCGGGATATCGAGTTTATCATTGAACTAATTCCTGGAACCGGACCCATAGCCTAGAGACCATATAGTATGAACCCGTCAGAGCTCGCAGAACTTAAGAAGCAATTAGATTCCATGCTGGAAATTGGATTGATTCAACCAAGTGCGTCACCTTGGAGATCACCTGTCTTGTTTGTGGACAAGAAGGATGGAGGTAACCGTTTGTGTACAGATTATCGGAAATTGAATGATGTCACCATCAAGAACAAGTACCCCTTGCCCAAGATAGAAGATTTGTTTGATCAGTTGACCGGTGCCAAAGTGTTTTCTAAGATTGATCTTAGGACTGGCTATCATCAACTCAAAATTCGCGCAGAGGATATTCCAAAGACTGCCTTTACCACCAGATATGGATTGTGTGAGTATACGGTCATGTCTTTTGGATTAACCAATGCCCCCGCTTATTTCATGAATCTCATGAATAAGATTTTTATGGACTTCCTAGATAAGTTTGTCGTTGTTTTCATCGATGACATTCTGATTTATTCCAAATCAGAAGAAGAACATGAGCTACACCTAAGGACCATTCTTGGAACCCTTAGAGAGCATCAGCTGTATGCAAAGTTTAGCAAATGTGAATTCTGGTTACAGGAGGTACGATTCCTCGGTCACATTGTATCAGCCGGAGGAATTGCCGTTGACCCTGCCAAAGTGAAAGATGTCACATCCCAAAATTCTCCTAATTTTGGAATGTGAAATAAATAAATAAGTTTGATTGATTGTTTGACTATGTTGAAAATTCTCAAAGAGAAGAAACTTTTTGATTAGAAAAATCCTCTCAACCATGAATTCAAAATCTTATATTCTTTTGTTAAGACCTAAGTAGCCATATAGGCAGAAGGGCATGGATTGATTATGGATTGTAGAATTGGTGTGCAAGATTTCGAAATGAAAATCATGAAGCATTCATAAGCATTTCATCCATGCAAAGTTCTCACAAACTGAATCCAAATCCTGGTATCTAAATCCTATAGTTGATTCGCCCAAATGTTCCTAAGGGTAACTAAATTGACTTTTTAAAACCTACTATTGCTAAGACAGCGATTATTGCTAAATTATAGCCTAAAAGGATAAAATAAATATTACAAAATTTTAGAAACAAAATTTAGCTCATTTGGAGCTAGTATGAAAAAGTTATGGAACAAATACAAACACCTAAAGATATAAATAAAATAAAATATACAAGAATTTATAAATCCACTACTTCCAAACTAGTAAAAAGATTACAAATTTGATCTTATAATGATCTATTCGATTTTAGAAAAATTTAGAAATAAGAATCATGTCATTTGGAGTTCGTATGCAAAAGATATGAGGGAAACAAGTATCAAAAAAAAAAAAAAAAAAAAAAAAAAACGGGCTGGCCTACCCGGTCCGACCGGACCGAGCCAGCCGGGCAGGCCACGCGTACGGGATCGATCGGTTTGCTTCAAAAAGCGTGCAAAATCTGTTTTGTTAAACCTATCTCTACTCAAACTGCTATAACTTTTTATCTACAACTCCGAATTGACTTCCGTTTGTTTCTACTTGTTCTCTACCCCAATGCCTATCTCTAAACCATCCTAAACCTCCATATAAACTCGTGGAGCCACGGCTGTACGAGTTTCTATTCTCGAAATCCTGAATCTACATATGCCCGAATATTATTTCGCTTTTTAACTCATCTAGACTTCGTCGTTTGCCTTCGGTCAAAAAACAAAAGTTGTAGGAATATTTGAAATCTTTCAATCCCGACAATCCTCACCTCTTTTCATCCACCACAGCCGGAGAATTTCGTATCGCAATATTTCAGATCTTATGGTGTAAATCCAAGATCTACTCGCGCTCGTTCCTTCAAATCCAAATTCCTTTGGTGAAAAGGTAGGAATAATGATTCCCCACAACTTTCATGTTTTGAGTTTTTCAATTTGACCTACGGATTTGTCTCTCTAACACAGATCTATTTCTTGTCTATTCTGAGCCAAAATCGGGTCAATCTCTTCTTCTAGCCACCGGATCCTATCCAGACGGTCGAGATCCAATCAAACCGGTGCGTGGCATGTCGTCATCCCGGTCATCTTCATCATCAACACCACATCAACGTAAGGTCAACATCTAGTCCCAACAAGATGCGAGTCAACTCGTTCAACAATGAATATTCCTGAATATTCCGTTCGAATTTAAAATTGCATATTATAGATCTAACTTATAAAATTTATTAGAAATTCATACCACGTCCAAAAATTCGTATAATATATCAAATAGAAGATAATTTCACGTAGAATCATCTTATCAGAATAGATCCAACTTTTACCGTACCTGGTTACTGCAGTAATTTAATTAGTTTTAATGGTCTTTTAGGTTAATAAATTAATAAGAAATTATCTGTAACTCCGAAAAATATGAATAATATATCAAATTGAAGCTACTGTAATGTACTTTAAGAATATCTGGTTGGATCTAGCCTTTGCAGATTATTTAACCCGTAGAAATGTAATTAGTTTTAATGGTTTTATAAATCATTAAATTCATAGTAAATTAATTGCTTGTCACAAAAATATAAATAATATACCAATAGAAAGCTGGTTCCATGTAGATCATCAATCTGCAAATGGTTCAGTAAAATACTATAAGGTTTCGCAGCAATTAAATAAATGGTTTAATGGCTTATTTAGAGTAATAAATTCATAAGAAAATAAATACTATTTAGAAAATTATAAATAATATGTCCCTGAAATCACAATTTCGTGGAGATTACAGATATAATTTTAGTTTGATTTTTAGGCAACAGAAACTGTATGAATCATTTAAAACCCATTAAACACTATTTAAATCATATAAAAAGATCTATAACTCCGATTAGGGTGAATCCAACGCCTACTGGTTCGTATTAACGTCCTCTATCCAGTAAACCCAAGAAACAAATTTAATTCTACAGTTAGAACAGGCGTTACAACAGAACTATCAAAACCTTTATATTGGCAAGTAATTATTAATAACAAGTACCCTATTGCATTAAATGAACTCATACATGCATCATATGATATATTAATATTCATAAAACTAATTATACCCATTGTGTAATGTTAAATCATCATGCATGCTTTCGATCATCCTTGTTGTGTTTGCTATGTTTGCAACTGTTTTGATTGGAACTACCTTGTCCTCGTATTAGATTGTTCGGAGAGTGCGATTGCTGCGGAGAAATACAATCAACACCCATATTATCAACATAAGGCAAGTTACACCACTTGTTCATAATTTTGTCCCAGTTTTGATTCTATGCATGTGATCTTCAAAATTCTGTAGTATGCATGTGTAGGATGTTCTAGTAGATTTTCCCCTTAGTATTATTTTGCAAGTGCGATCATTTTGTAGTATGCCATGAGTAACTCTATACTTAGGATTTCCCATCCTAATAGGTTACCCCTGTTTTTGCTAAGTATTGCTTGCTATGCTATATATACAAAGTACCGTTGGGGGGTTCGAAAGACAATGAATTTTTCTAAGTATAAAGGCTCTCTTGAGCAAACTTTTCTTCTCAAATCCACTTCAAAATAAAACTAAGTTTTCTTCTGGGCGGAATGGTTGTCGGGTCAACGAGTGAGATTTTGGTGGAGGACGGCCGCCCAGGAATCAAAGAAGTTTGCCATGTTTCAGAATTCAGAAGCTTCCAGTGCAACCACAATACATTATGGGCTTTGTCTTGGCCTAGTACTTAGTGGGAAACCTCACCTGGGTACCCACATTTGGAGGTTCTTGGCACGGTTGGATCCGGAAGGTAGAGGGGCTACTAAGGGAAAGCCTCGCCATGGTCTTGTTTGTAAAAGGACTTGATCGTGGATTGTGGGTAAAGTGCACAAACTCTCGAGAGTATTGCAATCTGATCGATCAGCCGTGTTCACGGTAACAGAACAACAATGAGCGTCTGAAGGATGGAGCCTCTGAAGGATCTTCCTCTCTCTTTTCTAAAACAAAGTTTTGAAACCCCATGGCGTGCGTAATATCGCTAATGGGTGGGAATTCGGGAACTTGGTGTGTAATATCCAAGTGACGCTTGGTGCGTAATATCCAAGTGTTTGGTTGTTTGGACACTTGGTGCGTAATATCCTCGTGTGCCACTCGACCTTATTTTATCTAAGCAAATGTTTACAAAGTAGGACAGTCCTCTGTTCTTCTCCCTACTTAAGAAAACTAGCTTTGAGCAAATGAACTCTACAGCCTATACCAGCCTTGCATGTAGAGATAGTCTTTTCTCTCCTTGGTGTAATTTGCCAATACATTCAAAGTATTGACCCAACTTGTTGGCTGAATGTTTCATGTGCAGAATTTCGGAGATCTTTGAAAGGTGCGCTAGGATCGCGGGTCTTCACTCAACCTGCCTGTGGCATTGATGGGACTCCAAGTTGTATTTATATCGCTTCTGTTGTAATAATGTAAACTCTAGATTATTCGATTCATGTAATAAAGACTTGTGTTTTACATGATATTTCATCGACTGTGAGTGCTAGCTATTGATCCAGGGACTAGCATGTTATTCGCAGGGACTTAGGATCTTACTTGATCCGAGGTCACTACAAAAGATGTAGAAGATTGGCAAGCCCCAACCACTCAAACCCAAGTTCGTGCATTTCTCGGATTGGCGGGATATTACCGCAAATTCGTAGGAGGATTCTGGAGTATCGCCAGACCCATGACCCAATTGCTGAAGAAGGACAAGAAGTTTGAATGGACCGACAAGTGTGAAGCGAGTTTTCAAGAACTCAAGAGGAGATTGATTTCAGCCCCAATCTTGATCATGCCGAATATCACGAAGCCCTTCGATGTGTATTGTGATGCATCCAAGATTGGTCTCGGATGTGTGCTAATGCAAGAAGGCAAAGTTATATCTTATCTATCTCGACAATTGAAGCAACATGAGCAAAACTACCCAACCCATGACCTCAAACTCGCAGCCGTAGTTCTAGCCCTGAAGACATGGAGACATTACCTGATGGGAAACCGTTGTGAGATTTATTCGGATCACAAGAGCCTAAAGTATATATTCACTCAGAAGGAGCTGAATATGAGGCTGAGAAGATGGATTGAGCTAATCAAGGATTACGATCTGGACATTCACTATCACCCTGGTAAAGCCAACGTAGTAGCCGATGCCCTTAGCAGATTGTCGTGCCGCTTGAACTCCATGATTTTGAAGGAGCAACCAAGTCTGCACAAAGAGATGGAAGATTTTCGGATGGAATTAGTAAGTGAAGGATTTCTGGCTAGCATAGAACTCCAGCCCACTTTGATCAGACAGATTAAGAGGCGCAGAAGGGAAATGCCAGTATTGACGGAATCAAGCGTCGTATCGGTACAGGCAAAGTACCCGGATTCACCGAGGACGAAGGAGTTTTGTGGTACAAAGGACGCCTTTGTGTACCAGCAGATTCCGAGTTGAAAGGAGTTATTTTGAAGGAGGCTCATGATACTCTTTATTCTATCCATCCCGGAGGAACTAAGATGTATCAAGATTTAAAAGAGCAATTTTGGTGGCATAAGATGAAGAGAGAAATCGGAAGCTATATCACCAAGTGTGATATATGTCAGCGAGTCAAGGCAGGACATCAAAGACCCGCTGGATTGTTGCAACCTTTGCAGATTCCGGAATGGAAATGGGATTCTGTAGGAATGGACTTTATCACTGGACTACCTACTTCTAGTAGGGGAAATGACTCTATCTGGGTCATAGTGGACAGATTGTCCAAAGTCGCCCATTTCTTGCCCGTCAAGACCACATATCCGAGTTCGAAACTAGCGGAGTTATACATCGCTAGAATCGTCAGTTTGCACGGAGTCCGCAACAACATAGTATCGGATCGAGGAACTCAGTTTACCTCGAGATTCTGGAAGAAAGTCCAAGAAGGTTTAGGAACCCGTCTAGATTTCAGCACCGCGTATCACCCTCGGACCGATGGACAAATAGAGCGAGTAAACCAAATACTCGAAGATATGCTGAGAGCATGCGTGTTAGAATATGGATCCAAGTGGGAAGACTGTCTGCCGTTTGCAGAATTTTCGTACAACAACAGTTATCAAGCCCGTTTGCAAATGGCCTCATTTGAATTCATGTACAGAAGGAAGTGTCACACCCCTTTGAACTGGTCGGAAGTAGGAGAGAGTCAGATCTTCGGACCCGACATCCTACGAGAAGCAGAAGAGAAGGTTCACAAGATTCGTGAGCACCTCAAGACCGCCCAATCCTGACAGAAGAGTTACACCAACAAGAGACGTCGAGACCTCGCCTTCAACATAGCAGATTCTGTTTATCTGAAAGTGTCGCCACTGAAGGGAATGTAGCATTTTCAACTCAAAGGAAAGTTAGCCCCCAGATATATCGAACCTTTCAAAATTCTGAACCGTCAAGGACAAGTGTCGTATCAATTAGAACTACCCGAAGAGATGTCAGCCGTACACAATGTCTTCCATATCTCGTTACTTCACAAGTGTCTCGAAGTCCCCGAGAAGACCGAAGTGTTCAAGAATATCGATCATCAGACCATAGAGATCAACGATGACCTGACCTATCCCGAAGTACCCATCCGTATTTTGGAAGAAGATTTTCGAACTACCCGAGAGCATCAAGTTTCTCAATATTCAGTGGAGCAACCACACAGAAGAGGAAGCTACCTGGGAACGCGAAGATCACATCAGGACGGAGTTTCCCGATCTCTTCAAATCCTAGGTAATCTTTTCGTCCTTTTTCAAATCTCGGGATGAGATTTTGTTTAAGGGGGGAAGGTTTGTAACATCCCAAAAATATTAAACTTAAATCATCAAACTCTAATCATCAAAATTAGGGTTAACAAAAACTTTTCTAATTAAAATTATGAAGGCATGCATATGTGTATGCATTTAATTTGAAATTCTTTTGAACCACCTTGTTTGTATGTTTCCTTGCTTGTAAAATGTTTCTTAGGTGAAATAAACATCATCTAAACATTTCCCAAACTTTTCCTAAAGACAAATAAATCAAAACGAATAAAATAAAGGAATGGTCATTTTGACCAATTTAACTCCCATGCCTACTTTAGCTGTCTCAAACTTTCAGAACCTAATGGAAACTTTTCTAGATCTTTGCACCCCTTGAATGTACTCATAACAAGGTATCAAGGGCCACTTTGTGATCATCCAGAAACTTTCAAATGCATAGTTTAAATGACAATTCAAAATTGAATCTTTATCATATGGGAAGATCCCACTTTTTCAAAAAACCACTCAAACAAGCTCAACTTTCAAAACCCAAGCATCTGCTAACTCACTAGCACCAATCTAGCAAACCCACCAAAAATCTTTTCAAAATTCAAAACTTTATTTCATGCGGCCATTTCATCAAACAGGTTACAGACACAAATCATACAAACTATAAACACTATAGTGAGCAGTGGTTGAAGCCTAACTTGTTCCCTCTCTGGACACCACTAGACTTAGTAGATCATCTAACAACCTAAACTAACCCTTAGCATCACTGTAAGCTTGGCATTGCCATCAATGGTGAACAGCCGAGCACACCCATGTCAACCCCATGTCGAAAGCAAGCTAGGAAGAAAAGCAAGCCTAGCCAGCATGTCTGGGAGGCATCCCACCGTCCACCGCCACTCACTGTCCCAGCCGCGAGCGTTGCCAAGCCCTGGACCACACGCACGAACCATGCCAACCTCGCCAGCAACCATGCCGAGCATGCGCCAGAGCGCCACCCTCGACCAGCGCCAACAGACCGCGCGCCGCCCTCACCGCATGCATACACAATGCCCACCGACCCAGGAGACCACCAGACATCCTCGTACGCCGCCCCGTGGCGCACAGCCACCGCTCGCCGTCGAAGACGCCGCCTCTACCGCGCAGAGCGTCGCATGTTCCAGACCAAGCCGCACCGCCCCATGCCTCAAAACCATGTCGTTGAGCATCGCCAGGGAACACCGCACCGCCCCCTACCTTCGCCCATGCCAATAGCCGCCTGTAAAATCGCCCCCGATGAGCTCACCGTGCGTCCCGTCGGTCCCCTCCCTCGACTATAAATAGAGGCCACCCCCGCTCGATTTCTTCACACCATCTCACTCCCCTCTCCTCACTGATCGTGCCACACCGTCCCTAGAGCAAGGCGAGCACCACCTCGCCAGAATTTCACCGGAGCTCGCCGCCTCTGGAGAAGAAGGGCGCCATCGATTTCGTCCACCCTAGGAGCTACCGCGACCACCCCTGAGTTCGCCGTCGTCGACTTCGTCGTTCCCCCGCCTCGCCGACCCTCGCCTGTACCCCGGTGAGCCCCCAGCACTCCTCACTGGCCGCGCTAGGTTTCTTTCTCGTCGGCGTTGCTCAACATCGACGATGACTCTCAGCCGTTGGATTAGAACTAGATCGAACGATCTGCATCGCCCCGTACCGCTTCGCCCCTCCCTGTCTCACTGACGAGTGGGGACACCCAATTAAGTAGCTCGCGGGAGCACTGCGCTTAGCAGGCTGGCCCGTTAACTTTTCCCGCGCAGCCCAGTTATTTGAATTAAACCTTTTTCATTTTGTTTCAAACTCACTTCTGTACCCAACTTCAAAAATCAACCCATATCGATTCAGTGCACCTAATTGAATGAAACCAATTTTGTTAGAAGGGTCTGAGAATGTTGAATCCAAGCCCGTTGGATTCAAGTCATTTGGATCTATAGATCACCCATGGTAAAAATAACAAGGCAGAAGCTTTTCTGCATTTAAACATTTTTCAAATTTAAACCATAATAGCTTTTGAGTGGATTCCAACTCTCAAAAATCACATTTAACCATACCTTTCAGAATATATAAAAATATATAGGTTTACCTTCAGAAATAAAGTTCAAGTAATAAAAGAATGCTACATAGGCATTTCTAGCCACTTTAAATAATTAAAATAAAAGGGTAAAAACTTATTAAATTGTGACACCACTTTAAATCATATTCCCATGGACTAAAATATGTGGTGATGACATGTGTCAACATTATCCCATGTTTGTTTTGGAGAATATTAAATCTTAAGTAGTTTTTCAATGAGTAGAAATTACTTTTCTAAAAATAAAAGGAATTAAACCAAGCCTTAATCTTGTAATGTTAGAGATGATGTTAGATCATCTATAGGACCCTTGTGTGTGATGATTGCAAGTAGTTAAGTATTGTTTGGTGATTGTGTACCTAGTATTTATTTATAGACACTAGTACCGACCAAGGATACGAGGAGGAAGGAGGATACTACGAAGAAGAAGCCGAGGAGAACTTTAACCACTGCTCTGCACAAGGCAAGCCAATACTTGCAAGCTATTAACCTTGCAAGCTAACACTGCAATTTAGCAAGCTTATACTAATATTGTGCAAGATTTATTAACTAAGTGGACCAATGCAAGCTAACCCTTGCAAGATAACCTACTGATGCCACAAACCACTACTTGTTACTCTTCCCACTATATGCCTTAAGCATATATGATCTAACCCACTTGACCAACCAATCCTAGTTTTTTACTTACAAGCTTTATACTTTATTTCTTTATCAAAGTTATTCCTTAGAGTTTACTTAAGTGAATTATAGATACTAGAAAGATATCTGAAAGTTGCATAAAGAGCATAAAATTTGGCCTAAGCTAGATAATCTTGATGTCATCTTAAGGCATGAGATTGAACTTAGTTAGAACTCCCCTAGTTTACCACCCCTCATTATTGCTTACCCCATCTGTAGATGCTAGTGCTAAGCATAAAACTTGATCAACTTTAGATGGGAATACTTGGTGGAAAAATGGTTATGAAAACCTTGGAATGATGGATCATTCTATTGAAATGTTTTGGACATGTGTTTCCAAACACCTGATGATTTTGGTGACGAAAACGATAAGGCATGAGCCTTAGCCCTTTCTAAAGCTGATGGTTGTCTGGATGTGATACCATTCCAATTTTATCGTACAACCACAATACCCGAAGATTGGGTAGGGCTTGACTGGAAACTTATATACCTTAGTATTAGTTCCCTCATAGCCAAGGTCTGAGCTGAGGCTACCTTGTGAAGATTGTCCACCTGTGCAGTACCCAAGATGACAGTTGGTCATGGTTGGGAGGCTAAACTCATAGGAGAGGTGCTTATACTAGGGCGTGTAATCGAAAGGTTAGGATTGATTATCCGCATACTGGGTATGGTGAATTCAGGATTTGTTCCTGACGTATGTATCGAATGTTGTGGTGAAAGTGTACAATCTCTGCAGAGTGTCAAACTATTCAAATAGCCGCGTCTGCGGTTATGGACAGTTGGAGTGGCCATACTGTTCCCTCGTCAGACTTTTCAAAATGACTTGTGAAATGATTTGAATCTTTGACTTGACCACAACAGAGTTGTGATATGAAATACAAGTTCCCACTTAGGAGTTATAAATTTGTGACGAGCATTTGTTGATTCTAAACTTAGTAGAGATAACTCTGGCTTTTGCAAAACAACCCTAGAGCCTAGTGTCCTATTATCCAAAAACCCCTTTACCTATTAGTATTAGTTTTATAGTACTTAAAGAGTACTCATGACTTTGTCCCTGGCTATTCCCATGGCCAGACAATGAAGAGGAGTACCTGGAGGATGGACCCAGGAAGGTTACGACAACTAGGATCATCTCCCGTCGTCAGCATTGCCTGTGACCCCGAAGATGGAGCTTTGCCTACGCTACCGTTATTATTACGTATTCCGCTACTTGATGTTGTATTAAGAACTGGATCATGAGATCCCTATTTGTGTAAGAACTTATGTATCGTTTGTAATGGATGATGTACTATGGTATCCAATTCTGTTATGTCTCGCAAAAATGGTAATCCTGGGATTGCGATGTATGGCATAACAGGCATCTGGGATTAAAAATCCAGGTGTTGACAATTTAGTTTAGATCAAACCCACAAACTTATGTGGTGTAACAAAAAAAAAATTTGTTGCCTAAAAATGTGCTTGAAACTTGTTGTTTGAGTGGAATGTTTGTTTGTGATTGCTTGCACATTGCTTGTTTGAATTGTGATGTGTGTGATTAGAATTCTTTCCATGGAAATCTTTTATCTATTCTAATTCCAATCCAACCCAAACAGATGACTACTCCAAGAAACTCCAACATCAAGAATGGTGACAACAACAACCAAGAGATGCACATGAGAGAGCAACTACTAGCAAACCAAAACCAGTTGAATCAGTTGACAACTCAGTTTTTATCCAACAACAATGATTTAGACCCAACCAGGCAAAAGTTTTTGGAAATTCAATCCTAATTGTTGCAAGGGATGACCACTCAAATAATCAACATGAAAGACAACCTTTCCCAAAGAGATGGTGACAACAATGATGTCAAGGATGATATTATAGAAGGAACTCAAGCTTGCAATATTTGTGGAGACATGGATCACACTTCCAAAGAGCATGAAGATCAATGCCCTAATTGTGAAGAGAAACATCCAACTAATCAATGCCCCACATCTCAATCTACTTGTTTCCTATGTGAAGGAAATAATCATTTCCCTATCCAATGCCCCATCTATTCCATAGTTCAACAAAGGAAACAAGGTGGAGTGCATCAAAAGTTTGTAAACCCCCATGAGGGAACAACTTCTACCAAGAAGGATGAAGACAAAGGAAAATCTCAGCTTGCACCTCCATGCAATATGACTCAACTTGATGGAAAAAAGAGGAAACATATGTATTATCCAAGGAAACGATTAAGGAGACCAGGAGACTTTCCCACCTTTGATGTGAGATATGAAGAGCATGAACTAGAAGAACTCCTAGCTTTGGAGAAACCCAAGAAGAAGAAGGACAAAAGCCTAGTGCAATGTTGCAATTGCAAAGAGATGGGACACTATGCCAATGAATGTCCAGAAAAGAAGAAGAACCAAGGAAATAAACAAGGAGCAATGATCCCAAAGGAAAAGAAGGATAATAGCCAAGTGTGGTGCAACAACTGCAAAGAGCTAGGCCATTATGTATCAACTTGTCCACATAAGATACGTGAAGAACTCAACCTAGTCACATGTTACAATTGTGGTTACCAAGGACATTATGCAAGCAATTGTCTAGAAAAGATGAGATACAAAACAAGCAAGCCTATGAGAGATTTAATAGAGTAAAAGGATTATTTAAGTAAAACAATTGGCCAAGAAAATAAAATAAAATATTTTTTGTTTAATAGAGTAAAGGATTATTTAAATAAAATCATGAGGATTTATTATTATCCAATTTCATTTAAGTAAAGACATCTCCCATTTTAAATGAACAATAAAACATAATAAAGTATTTTAAATTATATTCCATAGTGTTTTATTTTTAATAAAACCTACTGAAAAGGTTTGGTAAAAATTTAAATTTCAAATAGAGTTTTAAAACATATTAAATCCTATTTCAAAGAAAGACAAATGTCTGTTTTTAAAATAAATAAAAGACCCCAAAATAAATAAAAGAGCTATTCTAAATTTGACTTTAGAATGTGTTAATAAACAATATTTGAATTTACACAAAGTTTGGTAGAGGTTTGGTTTTAAATGGAGTTGAATTGTTTAAATAAAAATCAAAACAGAAATTCAAAATAGTAAAAGGAAAAGCATTCTGTACAAAAAAATAGAAAGGAGCTAGCCCAACCTAACCTTGCCCAGTCCAGGCCCAGCAAGCCCATATACCTCTCCCCCGCGAGAAAACGTTTCGCACTAGTTAACCTACCCAGGCAGTCAATGACGACCGGACTCCACTATCCCCCTCTCTCTTGTTGTCCACCAGGACCCACGGCCACGTCACCGTCTTCCTCACCCCGCTGACCTCGCCCCTCTCCTCTCACTGCCGTTTCGGCCGGCGTTCAATTCTCGTTAATTCAAGTTACTTGCCGAGTAACTTCCATCCGCGACCTCTCCCGCTTAATCGTCTCGCCCTCCTCCTCATTTCCCCTCAGTCTCCAGCTCCTCTTCGCCCCAGGGCTACCCTAATTGCACGCTGCAACAACACAGGCTCCGACGAGGCCCAGTTTGAATTCAGGTGAAGCCAGCCACTCCCACTGCCCCTGGAGCACACGAGTGTGCTCGCCAACACCACGTGTACCTTACGGTAGCGGTAGCTCGCTCGTGCGCGCCCCAGGATGTCGCCTCCGATGACACCAACACGCCACCACCTCGTGCTCCAACTCTGGCGGCATCTACTGGTGAGCCCATACTTCCCTTTCCCCTCGCTGTGATGCTCACATGATCGCAACTCTCGTGCGAACCTAAAGGTACATCCCTCTTGCCTTAGCGTGCCTCCAAGCCTCGTCTCAGTCGATGACAGAGCGTACCCGACGCCGTCTCGAACTCCGGTGAGAGATTGACAGCAACCCCGTGCGCCCCTCGACAAACAGCAAGCACGTTGAGCATCACTCGTCGTTGCGAATCTGGTGAGCTACTGCCCTCTTTCTCTAGCCCCCTGTAATGCCGGCAACTGCACTGGCCAAGCGCACCGCCGCCAATCGTCGCCGCCAGCACCGCTAGAAGTTGACCAGTAGCTGTGAACCGTAGGATGTTGATCCAGTGGGTGCGATAGAAACTTAAACGAAGAGGTATCCTTTGATTTGAGACGTGCGATGTAACTAGATATAGCGGCCTGTATCTGTTGATCCGCGCGAATCGGTACCGCCCAGTGAGAAACAGCCACGTGGCCTAGATTTTGATTTAAAAACCAGAAACTTTTCTATTAGATGTGTGAATTTGAAAACTGCATAACTATTGATGCACACGTCCAAATTTAGCAAATTTTATATCAATGGAATCATAAAAACAAACTCTATCCAACCATGCACTTTGTTTAGTGAATTGCTTCTAGAAACTTAGTTGTTTTTGAAGAAACTTGTGTAGGCATAATTTGGATATAAAATTTATTCTAGAAATCTTTCTATGGTAAAATCTTTGGCAAATGGATTATTTTGAACCTACTGACCTTAGAAACCAACTTTAAGTTTTAAAAACATATTTTGGGATGCTAATGAATAAATCTTTGAATAAAAGCATTTCTAGCCAAATAAAAATATTGATTATGGTTTGAAAATGATTTCTTGAGAAAACCCTTTGGAAAATGATTTGATTTAAACTTTCTGACCTAAACACCAAGTTTTCAGATTTAAAAATATAATTGATGAACCCTATAAATTATTACTTTGCTAAAAAGCATTTCCAATAACATAAAATATTGTTTTAGTATAAAAATAGTTTATAGGTGGAACCTTTTGCAAATGGTTTTAATATTAAAAACTTGACCTTAAAACACTAACATTTGTGTTAGAATTATATTTGTAAAACACTAGAAAATATTCCTTTGATTAAATCATTTCTAGCAAAAACAAAAATGATTTAAGTGACCATTTTCACTAACTTAATATAAATGACCTTGCCACTTTTATAAATGACCTTGCCACTTTTATAAATGACAAATATGTGTTTTAATTTTTTTATAACCTAATAGAAACCACTTTTCCAAATAAAACAATCTTTGGCATGTTTGCATGCATTGCTTTGTTTTTATTATTCCATGTGATGATTGCTTGAATGGTAGATTGAAATTGTGCCTTGATTGAATTGTAGTGGAATTTGAAGAGTGTGACTATTGCAAGATCAAGGAGTGAACTTATATCTCTATCAAAAAGGCCATTGATGCTTCATACTTTTTTCCCATTATTTTCACTATGCATTAGTGATATTTTGCTAAGTATAAACCATGCCATGGGAAATCCTAGTAGATGAAACCTTAGTAGAATTATCCTATGTTAAGATTCCTACTACTATCATGCTTAGCTAAGCTAGTAGAAAACAAGGGTGGTTTATATTATTGCTATGGAATATTTCTAAGTCAAGGACTTGTGTTTTTCTTAATAAAACAACTAAGTGAATGAAACACCTGGGTGGAATGGTAATTGCTTGGTGGTTTTTGGTTGAGTGGTTACACAAGGCCCATTTCTATGGTTTACCTTGTGTATCTCACTTGTGGATGGCCACCCAGGAACAAAGAGATTTGAGATGTCAAATGTTGAGAAGCTTCAAGTGCAGCCACTTGGCATTATGGGCTCTGCCTGGATCATATAAGTTGCAATAAATTAGCCAAATGGACAGTTGGTGGTAGGGGATTGATAGGTTGGAGCGCGTCCATTCTGGTCTAAGGGAAGGCTTCTGAAAGATCTTGTCTTGGTGAAACCAAGTCTTGTGGGGAAAGTGCACCACCTCTGAAGAGTGTAAAATCTAAGTACTTAGCCATGTCCCTGACAAAGGACAATTTGAGCATCAAGACATGGAAACTATCAAGAATCTCCTCATCCTAATTTCTAAGTTAAAAACTTCTGGTTGAACAAGGGTGAAGGTTCACCAATTTCTATTGGTGGTTCCTTGGGTGTTTTTGACAAG
Organism: Avena insularis; assembly: GCA_023614405.1. Taxonomy (NCBI): domain Eukaryota; kingdom Viridiplantae; phylum Streptophyta; class Magnoliopsida; order Poales; family Poaceae; genus Avena; species Avena insularis. Next base: position 171,241,257 of record CM042689.1, read on the forward strand.
AAAAAACTTAGTGTTTTCAAATGATAAGGAAAAACTATTTTGAGCAAGGCATGCCTAAGCTCCACCTAGCCAAATCATATAGATGATAGACTCCACTATACCACCATAGTATCACTTGCCAATACAATTCAAATGTATTGACCCTTGTGTCTGTAACTTATTATGTTGCAGGTTTGTTTGATGTTAGTGAAGTATGTTGATTAGGATTACATGTCTACAACCAACATGATTGCCTGTGGCACTTTGAAGATGAAGGACTCCATGCTATAGTTATTCTGCTGCATTGTATTGAGATAGCCAAATGAGCTATGTAAGATGTAATGAATTATTTTATTCCTAGTTATAAAGTTGTATTATGACCTTTGTTTCTTGATATTACGTCTTAACTGTGGATGCTAGCTATTGATCCAGGGACTAGCATTGTAAACACAGGGATCTCTACCTTATTAAAGGTTGGGACCTCTTACAAAACCACATTTGGTTTGACCTATAGAAATTCTTAAAGGTAGAAACAAAGGATTTTTGTTATTTCTGTTGAGGGCAAACTAGGAAGCAAAATAGGGTTAGGCCAGAGTGACATGCAAGGGACCTGATGTACCTTTCAGTACCCATAGGTTTCACTCCAATTGGAGTTGTGAAACTCTCTGGAGATATTTATTAGTAAAAAAGGATACAACTAGGTAAATGATTTAGTATAATTAATTTGGGCATCATTTAGGTTAAACAAGGGTATTGTATGTTAGTGAAAACATTCAAGAACACTAGAAATTTTAGATCTAGGCATTTGGAGTTGGATTCCATTTTAAAATGGATTTAAATCGAAGTGCAAGATTTGTGGATCTGGACAAATGAATAAAAATAGAAGGTCGTTGCACGGATCCGGGAGAAATTGGGTGGGAGGGAGGATTTTTCCCATGCACTTGACACGCGATCTTGAGGGCGCTAACTCAAACGGACGGGGCAGGCCTGGTGGTTAGCAGGAGAGAGGGGCGAAAGGGTATGGGGGTACACTAGCTGTTTAATCTAGTAGCGATCTACGACCCACGCTATTCTTCTTACTATGTCTCGGCCGTGACGGGAGGAAACCCTAGGGATGCGGCGGTACTTGTCGGGGAAGCTTACCCAGTGGTGGAGGTCGATGGGGAGGTGGCGGAGGAGATGCGATGTCACGAGGGAATCTAAAAGATGGGAAGCGACACCCGGTTTAGCGTCTGGACGGGAACCCACACGTCTGCGACTGCTAATCCTTCGGTAACTCGCTGTGCAAGCCTCCTGAGGTTGCTGCATGTGGAAGAAAGGGGTAGGATTAGATTCAGATAGGCAAGGGGAGTACAGGAGAGGGACATGAAGAGCCTGGGAGCATAGGAGAAGGATCTATGCTCACATCCTTGCCATGGTCGAAATCTCATGTTCTTCTTCCCTCCGTCTAGGCAGGGCAAGGGAGAGGGAGTGGAGCCTGGGGTGGTTGGTGAGAGTGAGTGGGGGAAAATTACCGAAGGGGAGGCATTGTACTGGCCTATTGCCTTATAAACCGAGGAGGGGAGGCTCATGGTTGAAAAAGTCCATGGGGAGAAATGGGAGAGGTGGAACCAAGGTTGGCCTGGCTATGGGCATGGGGAGTGGTGAGGTGAGTTGTTTCTGGCCGGGATAGAGCACAGGGGGTGAGTGGTAGCAGTTGTGAGTTAATACAAGACAAGATGTGACATTTACATTTGTTTCTCTCCTCTTCCAAGCAATAATGTACAAGGGGAAGGGTGCTACAGTGCTAGGGATACAGTGGTTTCTACCAAAGGGGTGAGTGTTGTGCTATGCAAGTTTAGTTGACCAAGCTAGTGGACGTTGGTGGGTTTTTTAAGTATGAATTTTCTTAGCTTGCAAATTTGATCATACAAATGATTATGAAGGAGGTATAACAAATTGGCCTTAACAATATGGGGCGATGGTACTGGTAGATAAATGAGGTAAGGGTATAACCCTAGGAATTGTTTCATATTTTTCCAAGAATTTAATGTCGACTTAATATCATTTAACCAAATAGTGCTAAAATATTTTTCAGAAGCCAATTTGAAATTTTTGGATTGGACAGGTGTTGTTTTTGATGTGCGATGTTCCTAAATACCAATTCACACTTTGGGGAATTTTCCTAAAATTTATTCGGATGGAAAAGTATTTTTAAGATATTATTTCTTGTTTCTGCCATTTAGGAAAAATGGAAAAATAAATAATAAAGCCTTTCAAAAATATTTATTTTTGCGATGGAAAATTAGGATATGATGTATAGGCCTCAATTGGACCTTAGGTTGGCAAAGTACTTTTAAGAAGAACAAATTTTCCTATATAGAAGAAGTTTTGAGGAATTGATCAGGGAGGAGAATTAAATAGTCTCAGGACGAATTTAGTTAAGGGGAATATTTGATAAAATTATAGTCCCAAGTCAAATGATGTCAACTTGGAGTATCAATCATTAGCAACCTTGGGTTTTGCAAATCAAGATGGATTTTTGGAATAGAACTAGAAGTGGGAGGATCTAGGGTATTGATAATTTTATGCCACCCAAACTTGGTTGGAATAAGGATCTCAGAGATCACCTTGATGCAAGGTATAGATGGATGGATAGAACAAGTTATATAGATTATCATTCTATCAAGAGTTGGGATGGATTGTATTTGAGGTGGTGTGGGAGTGATGGCAAACTTTGTTGAAATTAAGATTGTCATAGACCATGTTTATTAGGTCAGAAACATTGAAAGAGTTGGTCAAAGGAGGGTAACATATGGATGTGATCTTCTTCCGAAGTAGGCATGATGTTAAGATTTACAGAAAAGATTATCTCTCTTGCCTTCTAAACCATCAAGGATGAGTGGGTGCAAGAATATTTTAGCCAAGGGAAAGAGTGGAGTTTTGTAGTACGCATGATGTACTATAATATGATTCAAGTACATTTTCAAAGTACACCCTGATTAAGATAGGTGGAATCTCAAAGATTGAATCCAGATAAGGATTCCAGACTTGGTCAAATTTAGTAGCTTTGTGGATATGGACAAGTATGGAAGAGGGAAGGATTTGGAGAGGATACAACGGTCCATTCCCATCATCAAGAGGACGATTTTGGAGGATAGATTGTGCAGAGAAGATCCATGCTTGTATTTGGTCTTTGCTGAGTTGTATGCTAATACAAGGGATTAGCCCAGGGTTGATCTGGTGGAGGGGATTAGAGGTTCACTCTAGTGACTAGGGAGAGAGCTAGCTTGGGTAGCTTGTTTAAGATTTGCTATCCTAAACTTAGTTTGATCATAGAAGATGAGCTCCTACATTATCTCACTCTAGTTCCTAAGCAAACAAGTCAGATATCATATCAAAGCAATTCAATAGACAGTAGATCAAGGCAACTCATGTTATCAAGCAATCAACTACTACTAAGATTACCATCAAGCCCAGCTTGAGGTAAGGATGGGTATTTTGAAGAGGTTGTGCTTTGAAATAAGATGAGATATTTTTGGTACTGCTACCAAGATAATAACAAAAAAGGTTTTATGAAAGGTTTTAGAAAACCTAGTGGTAAGAGTAGCTGAAGGTTTCTGTTTTGAAAATATAAGGAGATTATATATTATAGATGTCCATAATTTTGTTAATAGAGGCTAGTAAAACATTTATTAAGACAATGTTATCTTTGCTCATGTTTTGAAATGTCATAGCATTTGAGTATATGAAAGATAAACCAAGACATCTCTTGTGTAAAATAGTTTTTGTTCACCATGTGTTGAGGTAATGAGTGTATCTTCTATTATACATTCTGTTGCATGAGCACAAGCAAGAAATCAACAAACATTTCCACACTTAACAAGAAATTGTTTTTGTTCCCCCTGATTTTTGCCTTTTGGAAAATAAATTAGGGTTGCTGGAATTGGGATGTTAGAATATACTTCCAAAATTCGCTCCAACCGAAGTCGGTACAAAAATTTCCAAGTAATTAATGTGGGACACCGGATTTAGAGTCCGAGAATTCCCCGTTATGCCTGCAATTCATGTTGTCCTGATTAGTGAGAAGTGAGAATAATCGACAAATATCAAAGTAAACATCCAACACTAAGAGGATAAAAGACATACCTTATTGCCATTATGGCTACAACAAGCATCATCATTTGAACTTTAATCGAGCATCGAGTTGATCCATGCCTTAACCTTCAGGAAGATGACTAGGAGTAAGTCCTAGCTCACATTGTCATCAAAGTCGCCATCTTATGGATATCTTACCAAGTTCATAGCCAGGGAAAAAGCAGGTGAGTACATTGAATGTACTCGCAAACATCGTAGGATGATAACAGAAAGATATGCAATAAGGCTATAGTAGGAGATCTCAAGGAGATGTTCTTTCCTAAATTAGATTCTCTTATAGATAAAACATCTGCAATGATTTGGTAGAGACTTTTGTAAAACATTGTGAAAGCCTTTTTGAAAAGTTTTGGAAAACGCTAAGATTCGGTCACCCTAACTCATCTCCACGGTATCCATCAACAGGGTTCTTCATCTTTTGTGATACTTTAGGATCACTGTTGGGCCACAGGCCGATAAACAAAACTTTTATCTAACGCAGTGCTACCAAGATCTAGCTCACGTAATAGGCCATGAGATTTACCACTAGACGCGCAGGTGCGGATTATCGGTGAAGCGTGCCATGTGATGCAGTGCCGATCGATCTCAATCACAGCTCCTCCGGATCCCCGCGAACTGCTTCACCAGATACCTTTGTCTCCATCTCTGCACATGCAATGCCTCTACCAGTATCCACACGTATAGGAAGGAGAACGGGCAGGGGACTGCTAGATCCTGTCTAACCCAATTTGGGAGTGGAGAAAGTGACGGCTAGGTCAGGGACTATCCCTTGTCGCTCCACTTATATACACACCTAGTTGGGCTCAACTCTTGAGGCCCATTTAGGCTGTAACCCAACCACCACATGGATCTCCTCCAGAAGGGCTCCTTACCCTTAAGTGTGTGACCCTGTAGGTTCACGAATACATGGACACGACATGACCTACACCTCCAAGTATCTCGTCATGGCTTTGAGTCATACTCAATCCCATGAACACTTGGTCTCAAGTCAATAGATGGTAGTAGCCTCTAGCAAGACGTGTTATCTCCCAAATGTCGTAAAGTCCAGAAGACAAACCTTCAATGTGACTTTAGTCCGAGTCCCTTTTCCATACGATATACCTTGTTAACCTATAGGTGACTTGTTGCCATCCCTTTAATAGATTAACCCTCTTCTCGTTCCATGATATACAATTCACTAAGCTAACTCTTAGTCCGACTCTGCATTACGGAGGGGCAACTCCCATCTTGGCAATCCATGTCACGCAGCTTGATTCACAATCAACATGAACTCTAGCTTTATAAGTTCACATTTACAGAACCGCGTTTGATAGAACCTAAGTTGGAGATCCACAACTCGGATCATGCGGTCACCTTAGGTCAAAGGATTCTATTGTATGAAAATACAAATGACAGCATGCTCGTTGTATCTCAACTGTGGGACAGTCCGACTCGATAAAATCTTTAGCCGAGTCCGTGCAAGTTGGAACAGAATCACCATTCCCGTGACAAGTGGAACCGAGTCATCAAGCCAACATCACATTAGTCTAAGGGACCAAGGGACCAAGGAAATCTTGTAAGAACAATAAGAATATATAGTTCCACAACCGAATCACGTATTCAATAATATATATTAGATTTTCGCACAAGGGACAACTTAATAACTTTATGGATACTTTGGGGAATATCATCATACATGATTGCTCCTAGGGCATATTCCCAACAGTCTCCCACTTGCACTAGAGTCAATCATCCCAACATCACATGTCTAGGCATCTAATGCCCATTGCACTTGTGTGCGCTTCATGCTTAGGTTGTGGTAGCGTCTTTTCTAATGGATTAGAAACATTAGCATCCATGTGCTCCTTGCATAACATCATATCACCTCGATCCACAAACTGGTGAACCATGTGGTAAGTCATGAGTATATGTTTGTTCTTCTAGTGTTTTCTAGGTTCTTTTTCTTATGCAATAGAACCATTGTTGTCATAATAGACGTCTAATGGATTCGACGACCCCAGAACCACACCAAGATCCATGAGAAAATTCCTCATCCAAACAGCTTCATTTGCCGCCTCCGAGGCAGCAATATACTCAGCCTCTATTGTAGATGTTGACATAGACTCTTGCTTGGAATTTTTCTAGCTCACAGCCCCACCGTTTATAATAAACATGTATCCAGATTGCAAATGAGAATCATCAGATTCGGTAAGATAACTAACAATCGTGTAACCCTTTACATTTAGTTAATATTCACCTCCATAAAACAAGAACATATCCTTAGTCCTTCTCAAGTACTTAAGGATATTTTTAGTCACTGTCTAGTGTATTTCTCCAGGATCAGCCTGGTATCTTCTCACACCACTTAGAGTATAGTAAACATCCGTCCTAGTACAAATCATGGTATACATGATGGATCTGACTGCAAAAGTTAACATAATCACACACATCTGACTTCGCTCATCAGTTGTCCAAATATGTACTCTCACTCAATCCATGTTGCTAAGTACATCGTGTCTTGCTAAGTTTTACACCATGGGACACCGGTAAGAACCCCTTCTTAGACGATTCCATGTTGAAATTCTTCAGAACTTTTTCCAAATATGTACTCTCACTCAATCCAATGAGCTTGTTTGATCTATCTCTACAGATCCGGATTCCTAGAATGTATGTTGCCTTACCCAAGTCTTTCATTGAGAAACTCCTTTCCAATGATTCCTTGGTTTTTAGCAACACTTGAAAATCATTTCCAATCAGTAATATGTCATCCACATATAAGATCAGAAAGTTTACTTTGCTCCCACTAGACTTTTTGTATAAACAAGAATCATGATCACTCTTGATGAGGCCAACCGATTTAACTACCTCATCAAAGCGAATATTCAAACTCCGAGATGCTTGCTTCAATCCATAAATGGATTTCTAAGTATGCAAACCTTGATAGCATTATCCGGATCGAAAAAACCCTCAAGTTGTATCTTATACATGTCCTCGGTTAAATATTTGTTAAGGAAAGCCGTTTTGATATCCATCTGCCATATCTCATAGTCAAAATAGGCTGTTATAGCTAACATGATCCAAACTGACTTAAGCATCGCTATGGGCGAGAAAGTATCTTCGTAGTAAACTTCTTGAACTTGTCGGAACCCCTTCACGACAAGCTGTGCTTTATAGACAGAAACATTTCCATCCATATCAGTTTTCTTCTTAAAAACCCATTTGCACTCGACAGGTCTTGCACCGTATGGCAGATCAACCAAGTTGCAAACTTGATTTCCATCCATGGACTTTAACTCAGATCTCATGGCTCCAAGCCATGACTCGGAATCAGATCCCACCATCGCTTCTGAATAAGTTGCCGGCTCATCATTTTCTAACAGTAATACATTACGACCACTTTGCAATCTGGTAGATCTTCGTGGTTCGGGTGCAGTTGTCGGCTTAGCTACCATGATCGGCTCAGCCTCCAAGGCTTTTGCCAACTCTCTAGTAGCCGGTTCCTCTCGAATTTCTTTGAGTTGCACCATGCTCCCACTAACTCCTCAATTGAGAAACTCTTTTTCAAGGAAGACACTATTCCGAGCGACAAACACGTTGCCCTACTCTCGGTTGTAGAAGTAGTAACCCAAGGTTTCCCTCGGGTACCCCACGAAAATAAGCTTATCTGACTTAGCCATAAGCTTGTCCGACTGAAGTCTCTTGAAAAATTCTTCACTGCCCCCAAATCTTAAGAAAAGACAAACTCAGCTTTTTGCATGTCCACATCTCATGCAGTGTCTTCTCTACCGAATTTTATGGTACTCTGTTTAGTATGAACACTGTAGTTTCTATACAATAACCCCAAAATGAAAAGTCAGATCTGTCCGACTCATCATTGATCGTACCATGTCCAACAAGGTCAGATTCCGCCTTTCCGACACACTGTTCCTCTGCGGCGTTCCTAGCAGAGTAATTTGAAGAACTATTCAACCTATCAGATGGTTATCAAACTCATGGCTCATGTACTTGCCCTCTCGGTCTGACCGAAGAAACTTTATTTTGTTACCGAGTTGATTCTTTACTTCATTATGGAATTCTTTGAACTTTTTGAAGGCTTCCAACTTATGTTTCACCAAGTAGATATATCCATACCGACTCAAATAATTAGTGAAGGTAATGAAGTACTCATGACCACCCCTGGCTATCATTCTCATTGGTCCACTTACATCACTATGTACTAGTCCCAACAAGTCGGACGCCTTTCACAACTCTTTGCAAAAGGTGTCTTGGTCATTTTTCTGAGTAGGCAAGATTTGCATGTCTCGAACGACTCCAAGTCAAACGAAGTTAGGATTCCATCATCATGGAGCTAATTCATGCATTTCCAACTTATATGACCAAGCCGATAGTACCAAAAGTAAATCATATTCAAATAATTTGGTTTTAACCTTTAAACATTTATGTTATAAACCGACTCACCATCAATATTCAAAATAAATAACCCATCCTAGACGGGTGCAAATCCGTGAAACATATAAGTCAAATATAAAGAACAACCATTATTCTGAATATTCGATTCATAGCCTTGTCTCATCAAAAATGAGGAAGAAATAATGTTTCAACTAAGCACTAGAACATAATAACAATTATTCAGTTCCATAATGAATCTGGAAGATAAATGAAGTTGCATCGTGTCGACTTCCAACGCAGCGACACTCGCTTTGTTGCTAACTCGGATATCAACCTTGCCTCTTTCCACACTCCTAGGTCTTACCAGTCCCTGCAACAAGTTGTAGATGTGAATAACTCATCCGGTATCATATATCCAAGAACTATTAGGTGCATCAACAAGATAATTTTCTATAACATTGCAAACAAGCATACCTTTAGCAGAAGTCACACCTCCTCCCTTAGCTTTGTCGGCCAAATACTTGTTGTAGTTCGTCTTCTAGTGGTCTTCTGCCTTCCAGTAGAAGCAAGTGATCCGGCTGAAGGAGATGACTTAGTCCCTAAGGAAGCGCTTGGGACTAGGTCCTGATCCTGCTTGCCTCCCGACTTAGCCTTCTTCTTAGTCCAAGAACTTTTGTTAAACTTAGCCTTATTATACACCATCAACACTTGACTGACGCCCTTATTGAGATCCGCCTCTGCCTGCTTGAGTATCCCATGTAATTCAGTAAGCTTCTTATCCATACCATGCATGTGGTAGTTCGATATGAACTGACCATACGCACTAGGAAGAGAGTTCAGAATTATGCCCATAGCGAACTCTTCGCTAATGGGGTAACCAAGCCTTTCTAGAGACGACACGTAACTAACCATCTTGATCACATGCGGATCTGTGGATCACCATCCTTAAGATTGCAACTAAGCAAAGCCTGAGAGACTTGATACCTCTTAGTCTTTGCCTGAGCCTGGAACATACTTTTGAGTCTTTCGACCATATCATAGGCCTTAACATTATAGAACTACAAGTCTGGTTCCATGTGAGCAAGCATAAGAAAGCTTATTTTTGTGGACTCATCCTTAGTCCGATGGTAGGAATTGGTGGCATTATCATCCGGCTCATCTAGAAGTGGGTTGCATAGGACATGGTACTTCTTTTTTTGTTTGAGAACAATTCCCAGATTTCGATAAAAGTTGGTAAAAAATTAGTGTCATTTAGTTTATCTTTCTCAAGAATGGTTCTCAAAGAAAAACCGGATATCTGAGTGTGACTGTTACTTGGTGCCACGATATACAACATAAAATATGAAAAACACTTAAGACATGTATTCATAAAAGAGCAAGCATATTAAACTTTTTAATACTTATGCTCCCACTAGAACCAACAAAACTCTGATGGTTACTTAGTGATTCAGGATCCTAGAGAAGCAGGTCGGCTACTGAGCTTTAGCATCACCGCTAGCAGCCAAGTGATCTGGGTAGACAAATTCTTGTAAATCGTATCTCATACAACTCCTGTTGATCGGGTGGCATCTCATGCCCTGACTCCCATCCGAATTTTCCCCGAGTCCCACAACCGTTATGATAGACCCGTCTATGTTACCGAGTGTTTCTAATATAAGAGTCTGACTCAAAGCCACCTAGTCGGAAAAAATTGGCAGCACCTAAATTTTATGAGCCCACTACCAAAAAGGTCTGACTTGTGATGGTGCAAACACTGGCGGGAAAACCGACTAGAATTTATTTGAGGGTTTAAATTTTACTGACTATCTAATAGAGGTAAAATAGAGACATAACAACATCACAAAATAAAGCAATTATAATGTGAAATGGTATGGCTCTCTTGATGGCGATTTCCATCTCCACAAAGCCTGTAATCTGACTCGTGCTAACTCTTGTCACCTTTCGTATTACTCCATGTCGCCGACTTGTACATCCACTTGCATGCCATCCGGGTTTTACAAACAGCTACACTGCCCTAGTAAAGTAAATTACATAGAGAGTCCGACACGCAGGTCGTTATACAACAAAATAAAAACACCTAGGCTCCAATTGACTGACAAAACCGTGACTCGCAGATCACATATGGATTACACACATAACATGCACATAAGCCATACCATTCACAACTTCCTGAAAAAAAAAGTTATGCATAGATACATTATCTACCGGCGTTGTGAAACTCGCAACGCATCTAAGGTGCTACGACAGGGCAATATCTACCGGCAGCTCCCGATGATTTTTCCAAAAACGTAGATCTCATATACATTCCGAACATGGATTTTTCAATATTGGATAAAACAATATTACCCAAATCTGATATGTACTCTGATTCGATCAAACTCCTTTGATCTTCGATCACTACATCTGGATTTACGTGTCATAGTCTACCCCGATAGCGGAAACCGACTGGTAGGGGTATGTCATTCCACGACCTCAGCAGTATGATCATGGAAACTATATAATCCATTTCCCCGAGTATAGTTGATCCACTCAACTGCGTACAAAACCGATCTATCTCATTGATCGACCACAAAACCAAGAAATAGATCCAATCTAATGCTAACTTCACATCACATATGCACGATCTCGAGCCTAAAACCAGAAGTTATCGCTCTGATACTAATTTTGGGCCGCGGGCCGATAAACAAGACTTTTATCTAACATGGTGCTCCCAAGATCTAGCTCAGGTAATAGGCCACGAGATTTACCACTAGGCGTGCATTATCAATGAAGCGCTCCAGGTGATGCAGTGCCGATCGATCTCACGAATAGCTCCTCTGGATGCCCACAAACTCCCTTGCCAGATCCCTTTGTCTCCAGCGCCGTACATGCAACTCCCCTACGGGTATCCACACGTATAGGAAGGATCATGGGCATGGGACTGCTAGATCCCGTCTAACCCGATTCGGGAGAGTAGAAAGTGACGGCTAGGTCAAGGACTATCCCTTGTCGCTCCACTTATATACACACCTAGTTGGGCTCAACTCATGAGGCCCATTTAGGCTGTAACCCAACTACCACATGGATCTCATCCATAAGGGCTCCTTACCCTTAAGTGTGTGACCCTATAGGTTCACGAACACATGGAAACGACATGATCTACACCTCCAAGTATCTCTTCATGGATTTAAGTCTTACTCACTCCCATGAACACTTGGTATCTAGTTGATAGATGGTAGTGGACTCTTGCAAGACGTGGCATCTCCCAAATGGCGTAAAGTCCAGAAGAAAAACCATCAATGTGACTTTCGTCCGAGTCCCTTTGACATACAATATACCTTGTTAAGATATAGGAGAGTTGTTGCCATCCCTTTAATAGATTAACCCTCTTCTCGTTCCATGATATACAATTCACTGAAATAATTCTTAGTTCGACTCCTCAGTTAACACTTAGCTGAGTAGCGCATGGCCATTCTTCCAAATATATCACACGAGAGGGCCCAGAGAATATCTCTCCATTACGGAGGGGCAAATCCCATCTTGGCAATCTATGTTACGCATATTGATTCATAACGAACCCGAACTCTACCTTTATAACTTCCCATTTACAAAACAACGTTTGATAGAACCTAAGTTGGCGATCCACAACTCGGATCATGCGGTCACCTCAGGTCAAAGGATTCCATTATATGAGAATACAAATGACAACATGCTCGTTGCATCTCAACTATGGGTAAGTCTGACTCGCTAAACTCTTTATCCGACTCCATGCAAGTTGGAATAGCATCACCATTCCCATGACAAGTACAACACAACTTCAACAACCAAGGACATCTTGTAAGAACAACAAGAATATATAGTTACACAACTGAATCACATATTCGATGATATATATCAGATGTTCACATAAGGGACAACTTAATAAATTTATGAAAACTTTGGGGAATATCATCATACATGATTTCCTCTAGGGCATATTCTCAATAATCACATCACCCGTGCTGTTTCCACCCGAAAACCAGGTTTTGAAAACTCTCTCTCTCTCTTCCAAAGTCCTTTTTGAAAACAAAACTAGCAAGGCTCTACAGCAACCTTCCCAACCATCCATGACCACAGACATGGCAATTCGAATAGATTTACACTCTGCAGAGGTTGTACATTTTACCCCCACCATATGGATACCCTGTCCTGATCCCTATCGATCATGGGTGAAGTACCCGGTCGAAACTGTCAGGATGCGCACTTTGGTGTAGGACCTACGCTATGAGTTGTTCCTCTCAACAACGGGACATAGGGTACCACATGGAGCAACCGAAGCGCCACCAACTACTCCAGGAGTGGTGCACTTTCAATGAGAGGCTCATAGTATCGCCCGACCACTTGCATGGGCGGATCCACTTCCCCCAGCACACTGTAACCAGAGATGCGCCTTTTTGTATGGGAAGCCCGACATTCGATGGAGATGATCCCTTATAGTAGTTGCATGGAAACCCACACCAGAGCAGACAAATGTTGAGTCAAGATCCGTCTCATTCCAGGGTAATGTGGTTGCACGGGATAATTGTTCTAGCAAAATTGTAAAGAAATGGGTGCATTTTCGTAAACATTTATCTCCTTCTCTACTTCAACCTCCTTTTGAAAAAAAATCATTTTGTTTTCTCAAATTTCTCTTGGTAGTTCCAACCTTACCAAGGTTTTATCATAAAACTTATTGCAGGGTCTTTACCATCCTAAGGTTTTGCTTTGGCTAAAACGGGGTCTCCAAAAGAGGTTGGTGTTATTCACCACTTACTATACTAAGGGCACATAGGTGTCATCAAAGGGGATTGTACCTAGTGGTACTAAGGTGGTAGTGTTTGGAGGAGCCAAACCTTCCCACTTATAAAACATAGTAGTAAAACAATGCAACTTGCATAAATAAGTTGATAAAACATTCGTAAGTAAGATAGTAGGACAAGGGCTTATGAGCATGAAGGTTGCTTTTCTATGATCATCAATATGGCATATATGTCCCTGGACTTCGTCTTAGAAAACCATAATACCCAAAATAATAAGATGATCCCTACTTCCCATCATCCACACAATCGCAACAATCATCTTCGAGGGTGACAAAGGGCTTACAACTCCAACACAATACATTAACAACATATAATGCATCATTTACTTTAGTAGGTTTTAATCAAGTGAGGTCAAAGCAATTGATTTCATTTTAGTTGCATTTGTGGAATTACTATTAAGATTTAGAGGCCAAGTTATATATGATACTAATGTACAGAAATGATATCATCAGAAATTTAATGAATTAAAGGCCAAAATAATTGGTTTCACTATTTTATCAATTTTCTTTAATTAGTTATGGATTTTCAAGTGAAATAAGCCCTAGGTTTAGAGAATATATCACTATAGTTTATCTGTAGCTCAAATAAATATTTACTCAAAGGTTTTTGTAGATTGTGATGTTTATGATTTTTGAGAGTTGGAATTAATTCATGATAATTAATAGAATGCCCTTGGAAAATCCCCAAAGTCACTTTTGGAAGATATTTTTCTTTTTCACCAGATGTTATCTATAGGGGATTTTGATATGATTCCAAAGACACATGACATGTATTTGAATTACCTTTATACGAAAATTAGAATCACCCTTTTTGGAATTACAGAACTCCTAGGGTGATTTTATTGGTGAAACGTCTATTGTGATAATATTTGTATTCACTAAAAATCAAATAGGGCTAAAAAATTATTGGTCTTCTAGGGTTTGATATATATGATGGTTCATGTTTTTTGGGAGTTGGAATTATGTTAAATCAAGTTATTATTTGTCCTAGGGAATTTTCTTGAGGCATAAATAAGGTGATTTGGTTATTTTTACCAAACTAAAATTAAGGCTCCACTTGGTCTGGGGCCAATGCCAAAAGTTGGGAAACTTCAAGAACTACCAGGGGGAAATTGGTTTACGCCATTTGGAATTATGAATCTCCCTACAGATTTTTCTGAATGAAAAGGACACATGTTTTTATTTAATTTATTAGAAAAAATATATATATATATATTGTTTTGGAAATATTCTTGTGTTGCATGCTGAAGAGAACAGTCAGGTTCATGCAAATTTTTCTATATGAGTGATTGTACCAATTTTCCATTTTTGTTTTGATTTATTCTAGACAGTCAATAATGCAGATCTCGAGACTAAATATAAAGAGGAAGAGGGCAGGAGGGGTTTAGGCTAGATTTGATCTGACCCGGGAACACAGTGCCTGGCCGTCCCATTAGTCTACTACCGTGCATGGGAACAACAGGATTCAAATGGCTCGGTTGGGTCCTGTAGGTCAGCGTCCCAACGAGACAAAGCGGTAATGCGTGCTGCTCGCCGTTCGATCCAAGACAGATCAATAGTGGTTGTTTCATGTTCTTTGCAGAGACAGAGCAGACATGAGGAAACCCTAGGGAGCAATGGGAAGGTCCATGGAGGTCACCTAAGGCGCCGACATGTTGTAGGTGTTCGAGATATACCGAAGAGGCAATAATAAAAGTGGTTATTATTATATCTTTGAGTTTATGATGAATTTTGCATCCCATTCCATTATTGTATTAACCGGAAACATTAATACTTGTGTGTTTTGTATACATAAAAGAGTCCCTAGTAAGCCTCTTATTAAACTAGCTTGTTTATTATTAGATGATCATGGTTTCCTGATCATGGACATTAGATGTTATTAATAACAAGATCATATCATTAGGAGAATGATGTGATGAACACATTCCTATAGTGAGCATAGCACAAGATTTCAAAATACATAATACCCTAATCTTTTGACCATGAGATCATGTTAATCACCATCATCAGATGGATGCTTTGATGACATCAAACACCACTTCGTAAGTGGGTGGTTATAAAGGTGACATTAGGTATTCTGAAAGTATGTGTTTAAGCACATGGATCAAGAGTGGTATTTGTCCATCAATATGACAGATAAATATACTCTGGGCCCTCTCGGTGGAATGTCATCCAATTGGTTTTCAAGCAAGTGACTAGGTCACAAGGGATGTCATATCATGGAACGAGTAAAGAGTACTTATCGGTAACAAGGTTGAACTAGGTATAGAGATACCGATGGTCAAACCTCATATAACTAAAGTATCGCGCGACAAAAGAATCGGCATCACATGTAAATGGTTCATTCGATCATGAAGTCATTGTAGAAACGTGTGGGAGCCAAATAGATTTCTAGATCCATCTATTGGTTATTGATCAGAGAGGTGTCTTGATCATGTATGCATAGTTCACGAACCGTAGATATGGAATATGAGTTGGAGAACGAATGTTGTTCAGAGTATCATATTGGATCTAGGACATCACGAGGACATCCTGAATGATCCGAAGAATAAGATTCATATAAGAAAAGTCAATTTCTGGGGTTCGGAAATGTTTTCGGTGTTTTGACTAGAAACTTCTAGAATGTTCTAGATGGTTCACTACTGTAACATCCCAAAAATATTGAACAATGATTATCAAATTCCAATGACCAAAATTAGGGTTAACAAAAACTTTTGTTTATTCAAATCTTTATGAATGCATGTGTCTATGTGATGAGTGTATGAATGCATGAATGGACTTGTGTGATTGATTTAAATAGCAAGAAATGGTTTAAAGGTGAAAACAACATCATCTAAAACATTTCCAAGCAGAAACAAATCAAGAGAAAATCAAAAACAAAACAAATAAAGCAAATGGTCATTTTTGCCAATCTTGCTCACTAGGCCACTTTGAGTGTTTCTAGTCCAAGATTTCAAGAAGAAACTTTTCCATTTCTTTTCACCCCTTACAAGACCAAGTAAAAGTTAATCAAAGCCCACCGTTTAAACTTGCAGAATCACTTTGCAAATTGATTCAAATCACATTTCAAAATTGAATCTGATTCATATGTAAAGATCACACCTTTTTAAAAATGAACCAAACCAACTCCACTTGACCAATCCCACTAACCGGAGACTACTAACCAGCATACCCACCATGTTTTTATCCAAAATTAAAATTTCAATCTCTTGCGACCATTTCAACAAACACATTGTAATCACCAAACCAACAAACATCAAACACTATTAGGAGGAGTGATTTTGGTTTAACTTGTTCCCTCTCTGGTTTACAGCAAGCTATTAGTAGATCATCTAGCCCATTTATCAAGCTTTAGCACCACTTTGAGCTTGCCAAAGCCATCAGTGGTGACCATGAGGAGCCTAACTTGCGCCCCCATGTCGACAGCAAGCTAGGAGAAGCACCAAGCCTAGCAACCATGTCTAGGACACTCTCCACCGTCCATCGCCACCCCCTGTCCAATGCTCGAACCTTGCCAGCCCCTGGACCACATAGCCCGAGCATGCCAAGCCTCTCTACGAGCGTGCCGAGAGCGCGCCAGAGCATTGCACGCGAGCCATGCCCACAGACCGCGTGCTGCCCTCGCCGCGTGCAAGCAGGATCGCCAGCACCCCAGCAACACCGCGGACATTCCCGTTCGCTGCCGCGCGGACCATAGACGTTGCGCACCATTAAAACCACCCTCAGACCCGTAAATAGCACCGCTATGTTCCAACCGTTTAGCACCACCCCACACTGCGTATCCATGCCGTTGAGCTTTTCCAGGGAACACAACACCACCCCTATGGTCGCCCATGCCTTTAGCTCAATGTGCCGACGACCACGACGAACTTAGACCGCGCCCGTCAGTCCCCTTCTAGCACTATAAATAGAGGCCACCCCAGCACAAATTCCTCACACCATCTCCCTCCCCTCTCTCTCCGAAGCACCCCACCTCACTCCCGGAGCAAGGCGAGCAGCGCATCGCCGAATCTTGGCCAGAATCTGTCGCTACTATTGGAGAAGGGCGCCGTCGATTGGAGCCGCCACAGGAGGAGCTGTCGGTACCAGGAGGATCACCGTCGTCGACTTCCTCGTTCTCCCCCGTCGCCGACCATCGCCTGAGCCCCGGTGAGCCTCCCACGACCCCCACTGGCCGTGCTAGGGTCTTGTCTCACCGGCGTTGCGCGACGTGGACGATGAACCGCAGCCGTGGGGTTAGAGCTTGATCGTGCGTTCCACATCCCCCCATACCACTTTGCACCCCTCTATCTCAATGACGAGTGGGGACAACCAATTAACCAGACCGCACGCGCTGTGCATAGTGGGGCGGCCCAGTTAACCTCCCGCGCGACCCAGTAATTCAAATCTAGATTTATTCTTTTAGTTTCAAACTCATTTATGTATCTAGATTCAAAAAATCAAACTAGCTCGATTCACTGAACCAAAATGCATGAAACCAATTTTCTTAGAAAGGTACTGGAATGCTTAATCCAAGCCCATTGGATTGAAACCAATTGGATGTGTGGATCAGCAATAGTAAAAATAACAAGGCAGAAGCTTTTCTGCATTCAAACATTTTTCAAAATTCAACCATAAAAGCTTTTGAGTTGATTCCAACTCTCAAAAATCACATTTAAGCATACCATTCAGAATATATATAAAAATATATAGGTTTACATGCAGAAATAATGATCAAGCAATAAAATAATGCCTCATAGGCAATTCTAGTCACTTTAATTAATTAAAATAAAAAGGTTAAAACTTATTAAATTGTGACACCACTTTAAATCACCTTCCAAGTACTGAAATATGTGGTGATGACATGTGTCAACATGATCCCATGTTTTAGTTGGAGAATATTAAATCTTAAGTAGTTTTTCAATGAGTAGAAATTACTTTTCTAAAATAAAGGAAATAAAACTATTTGCCTTAATGATTATAATGTTTGTGATGATCCTATATCATCTACTGAAAACCTTGGTGTGATCAATAGAAATAGTTAAGTATTGTTTGGTGATTGTGCACCTCGTATTTATTTATAGACGCTACTAGGGACCAAGGATACGAGGAGGAAGGAGAATATTACGAGGAAGAATCCGAGGAGAACTTAAACCACTGCTCTGCACAATGCAAGCTATTAACTTTGCAAGTTAACCCCTCCATGACAACTATGCAAACTAGATGCCTTAAGAATATGTCATTATACCCATTTGAGGATACCAAATATCAGTTTTACTTACAAGCTTAGTATTTTATTTCTTTATAAAATCTTTCTATTAGAGTTTACTTAGGGACTTGTAGAGTCTAGAAAGATATTTAAAGGTAGCATAGAGAGCATAAAACTTGGCCTAAGTTAGATAATACTGATGTCATCCTGAGGAATGAGATTGAACTTAGATCATTCACACTTCATTACCACCCCTCATTAGTATTTACCCTCACTTTTAGATGCTAGTGCTAAGCAGAAAACTTGATCAACTTTAGATGAGAATACTTGGTGAAAATGGTTATGAAAACCTTAGAATGATGAGTCATTATACTGAAATGTCTTGACATGTGTTCTTGAACACGAGATGATTTTGATGATGAAAATGTTAAGGCATGAGCCATAGCCCTTTATAAAACTGATGGTTGTCTGGATGCGATATCATTCCAATTTTACCGTACAACCACAATACCTGAAATTTGAGTGGGGCTTGTTTGGAAATTTATATACCTTAGTATGGGTTCCCTTGCGGCCAAGGTTTGAACTGAGGCTACCTTGGGAAGATTGTCCACCTGTGCAGTTCCCAAGATGACAGTTGGTCATGGTTGAGAGGCCAAACTCATAGGAGAGGTGCCTATACTAGGGCGTGTAATTGAAAGGTTAGGATTGATTATCCGCATACTGAGTATGGTGACTTCATGATTGTTCTTGACGGATGTATCGAATATCGTGGTGAAAGTGTACCACCTCTGCAGAGTGTCAAAAAATTCGAATAGTCGCGTCCGCGGTTATCGACAGTTGGAGTGGCCATACTGTTCCGTCGTCAGATGTTTGCAAAATGACTTAAGAAATGATTCGTGACTTTGACTTGACAACATCAGGGTTGTGATATGAAATTCAAGTTCCCACTGAGGTGTTATAAAACTTTCAACTAGATTTCTTTGCTTCTGAACTCAGTAGAGATAAATCTGGTTTTTTGCAAAACAACCTAGAACTTAGTATTTCCTACTCAAAACCACCTCACTTGTTAGTATTAGTTTGCGAGTACTTAAAGAGTACTCATGGCTGTGTCCCTGGCTATTCCCGTGGCCATACTATGAAGAGGACTATCAGGAGGATGGACAGCAGGAAGGTTACGCCAACTAGGATCATCTCCCATCGTCAGGATTGCTTTTGACCATGAATATGGAGATTCACCTACGCTATCGTTATTATTACATTATTCCCCTGCTTGAATTGTATTAAGACTGGATCATGAGATCCTTATTTGTGTAAGACTTTATGTATGGTTTGTAATGGATGATGTACTGTGATATCCAATATGTTATGTCTCGCAAAAATGGTAATCCTGGGATTGTGATGTATGGCATAATAGGCATCTGGGTTAAAAATCCGGGTGTTGACAAGTTGGTATCAGAGCCATCCTGACCATAGGAGACCCTAGTTTAGAATGGACATTTGAATCAAAAACTTAGTTTCAAAACCAAAGGAAGTGAGTATTTATGAAAACTTATTCTCATTCTTATCAGTTAGACTCTTTCATGAAAATTCATGTTCCTCAAAATTTCATGCAAAATTACATAAAATTTGACACACTTGATCACTCTACTAACTTACTCACCCTATATTCTCATAGATGGACGTGAAGTACATCAAGTTTTTTCTGTTGGGGAATGGAGGATACCTCATCTTTGAGCGTGACTTTGACCAGCTATCAAAGATGCTGGAGCGTCCGCACCCCGAGTTTCTCGGAGCTCAGCTCAATGATCAGGAAGGAGAGGATTTGCAATGGCTAGTTTTTGCAAGTCTCCGAGGAAAGATTGAGGCCCCCACCTCAGAGGGAATTCAGTTCTCCTTGAGAGAGAACAACTGGCTCGATGGACTTGCCAGGGCCATGTAGGAAGCTCTTGCCCGTATGTGTGGGCAGAGTATCAATCAAATCAAGGGTACCCGCTTTGAGTTCTACCCAAGGCGTGATGTTATGGGACAGCCACTGGAGGACCTGTATCACCATGAGATGAAGAGTCAATTGGACCACCTCAGCTTCATGATGTATGACCGGCAGAAGGAGTTGGACAATGCCCGCTCCTACGCCAACCACAAGTACGCCATCGCCGCCAAGAAGGATCTGACTATTGCCATGCTAGTGAAGGATCACCAGTCTCGTCGCTGTCAGCTCGACAAGAAGGAGCGCATCATTGCCCGTCTTCTCCACCGGATCAGGGATTTGGAGGAGACCATCCACGAGAGAGATATGCAGCTGGAGGAGAGGGAGAATGCAGGGGAAGCCCTTCGTGGAGACCCCTACTACTATCTCAGTGACGATGATGACTTTCTGGAGGATCAGGCCATGGACTTCTTCCCCAATGAGGATGACTTCGCCTTCATCGATGATGATGATGAGGATGATGAGGACACTGCTCCGAGGAGTAGTAGCACTTGGGCACTAGCGTTAGTGAGTTGTAATTGGTCCCACTGTATCGTAGTTTCATAGAATGGTTCTTAAAACCATCTGTTTTACTTTGTTGTTGTGTTTGTTTGTATCATGTGTTATGAAAGAATGAATGAAAAGCAAGTTGTGAGAAAAATCTGAGTCAAACTTTAAAAACTTTTCAAACACAAAAACCCTGAACCTTAGAAAGTTCCTCTTTTCTCATGATCTATCTCAATCTTCAGATGCCTCGCGGAGGAAGCAGCTCATCCCTGGGCCCAATGTTGCAAATCTTGCAAATGTTGGTTTCTGACCGCGAAGCCGAAAGAGATGAACGTCAAGCCAACTTAGCCACCCTTCAGCATATCGCTCAGATGGTCAACAACAATCAAGGCCATGGAAATCAGGACAACCATGGATCCAAGCTCAAGAATTTCCAGAACACCAACCCACCCATCTTTAGTAAGTCTGAAGAGCCATTAGATGCTGATGATTTGCTGCAAACCATGGAGAACAACCTGGAAGTTGCATGAGTGGAAGCTACCGAGAAATTTCTGTTCGCTACCCACTATCTGGCCAGAGATGCAAGAGCATGGTGGAACAGCGTTCGCACCATGAATGTACGACAGATGATGGCTTGGGATGAATTCAAACTCAAGTTCAGTCGAACCCATGTGCCACTAGGTTTGATTCTACGGATGAGATATGAATTCAAATAGAGTACCATGACAGATTCCTATCTCTGTCAAGGTATGCCCCTGATGAGATCAGCACTGAGGCCAGAAGGAGAGATTCCTGAATGGTCTGTATGATGAGATGCAGACAATGTTAGTCAATATCCCATTTTCTAATATTGAAGCCTTAGTGGACTCTGCCATTCAAATGGAAGGAAAAATCAACCAAGATAATGAGAACCATAAGTGTCGCATGATGCATCAACCAGGAACCCACCATACATCGAAGTATCACCCCAACCCATCTCCAGGATTTGCCCCAAGAACCAACAGACACCCGATGAACCGTCCTACCTATCCCAACCGTGGAACCCAAGGCCCGGAGGGAATCACAACAACCCCGGCAACCCCAACAATTTCAATTGTGCACCGCCTAAGTTCAACAACAACAATGTCGCCACTAACACCAACACTGCCCCAAGGACTGGAAGCAATGTTGTGCCTGTTGCAGCAAAGGACAAGTCTCAGGTGACTTGTTATTAATGTGGAACCAAGGGTCACTATTCCAATGAGTGCCCCAAGAAGATTGCCGCAGCCCCAATGCAAATGCCCCAGCTTAGCAGCAGCGTCGTGTTCATCCCAGAAGAAGGTTTGCCCTAGGAAATTAGCTCATCCGCAACGGACGTCTCTTTCTCATGCATGCGGAAGAATCCCAAGAAGCGCCCGATGTCGTGCTGGGTATGTGTTCTGTTAACTCAGTACTTGCAAGAGTGTTGTTTGATTATGGAGCATCGCACTCGTTTGTTACTGAGGAATTTGCATGCATTAGTAAGATTCAACCTACCAAATTGAAGCATGTTATGATAGTTCAAATACCTGGTTCAACCACCAAACCTATACAAATTTGCAAGGCTGTGCCTATCCGAATGCGTGGCATAGAATTTTATGCTAATCTAATTTTAATCCGAACTAAAGGTTTGGAAGTAGTACTAGGAATGGATTGGATGTCGAAACATAAATGATTAATTTACTGTGCCAAGAAAGCCATAACCATGACCAGTACCGCCGGAATATTAGTAGAGCATGTATCTGAAACCTTGTCCCGTCAATTCAAATGCAACAAGAGTATAGCCCAGCCCACCCTTGACCAAGTCCGGATAGTCTGTGAATACCCCGATGTATTTCCAGATGTTTTGCCCGGTATGCCCCAAGATCGGGATATCAAGTTTATCATTGAACTAATACCTGGAACCTTACCCATAGCCTAGAGACCGTATATCATGGACCCATATGAACTAGTGGAGCTGAAGAAACAACTGGATGCTATGCTGGAAATAGGATTGATCCAACCAAGTGCTTCGCTGTGGAGATCACATGTCTTGTTTGTGGATAAGAAGGATGGAGGTAACCGTTTATGTAGGGATTATCGGAAGTTGAATGATGTCACCATCAAGAACAAGTACCCGTTGCCAAAGATAGAAGAACTATTTGACTAGTTGACTGGTGCCAAAGTGTTTTCTAAGATTGATCTTAGAACATGCTATCACCAACTCAAGATTTGCGTAGAGGATATTCCAAAGACTGCCTTTACCACCAGATATGGATTATATGAGTACACTGTCATGTCTTTTGGATTAACCAATGACCCCACTTATTTCATGAACCTCATGAATGAGATTTTTATGGACTTCCTGGATAAGTTTGTCGTTGGTTTCATCGATGACATTCTGATCTATTCCAAATCAGAAGCAGAACATGAGCTACACCTAAGGACCATCCTTGGAACCCTTAGAGAGCATCAGCTGTATACCAAGTTTAGCAAATGTGAATTCTGGTTACAGGAGGTAGGATTCCTCGGACATATCATATCAGCTGGAGGAATTGCCGTTGACCCTGCAAAGGTGAAGGGTGTGGAAGATTGGCAAGCCCCAACCACTCAAACCCAAGTTCTTGCATTTCTCGGATTAGCGGGATACTACCGCAAGTTCGTAGATGGATTCTCAAGTATCGCCAGACCCATGACCCAATTGATGAATAAGGATAAGAAGTTTGAATGGACGAACAAGTGTGAAGCGAGTTTTCAAGAACTCAAGAGGAGATTGATTTCAGCCCCAATCTTGATCATGCCAGATATTACAAAGCCATTTGATGTGTATTGTGACGCATCCAAGATCGGTCTCGGATGTGTGTTGATGCAAGAAGGCAAAGTTATATCTTATCTGTCCCGACAACTGAAACATCATGAACAGAATTATCCTACCCATGACCTTGAACTAGCAGCTGTAGTTCTAGCCCTGAAGACATGGAGGCATTATCTTATGGGAAACCGTTGTGAGATTTATTCGGATCACAAGAGCCTTAAGTATATATTCACTCAGAAGGAGCTGAATATGAGGTAGAGAAGATGGATTGAGCTAATCAAGGACTATGATCTAGACATTCACTATCACCCCGGTAAAGCCAATGTGGTAGCAGATGCCCTTAGCAGATTGCCGTGTCGCTTGAACTCCATGATTTTGAAGGAGCAAGCAAGTTTGCACAAGGAGATGGAAGATTTTAGAATGTAATTAGTAAGTGAAAGATTTTTGGCTAGCATAGAACTTCAACCCACTTTGATCAGTCAGATCAAGGAGGCTCGGAAAGGAAATGCTAGTATCGACATAATCAAACGTCGTATCGGTACAAGCAAAGTACCCGGATTCACTGAGGATGAAGAAGGAGTTTTGTGGTACAAAGGACGTCTCTGTGTACCAGCAGATTCAGAGTTGAAAGAATTTATTTTGAAGGAGGCCCATGATACTCTTTATTCTATCCACCCCTGAGGAACAAAGATGTATCAGGATCTGAAGGAGCAATTTTGGTGGCATAAGATGAAGAGAGAAATCGGAAGCTACATCGCCAAGTGTGATATTTGTCAAAGAGTCAAGGCGGGACATCAAAGACCCGCAAGACTATTACAACCATTGCAGATTCCGGAATGGAAATGGGATTCCGTTGGAATGGACTTTATCACCAGATTGCCTACCTCTAGTAGGGGAAATGACTCTATTTGGGTCATAGTTGACACATTGTCCAAGGTAGCCCATTTCTTACCAGTCAAGACCACCTACCAAAGTTCGAAACTAGTAGAGTTGTACATCGCTAGAATCGTCAATCTGCACGGAGTCCCCAAGAACATCGTATCGGATCGAGGAACTCAATTTACGTCGAGATTCTGGAAGAAAGTCCAAGAAGTACTGGGAACCCGACTAGATTTCAGCACCGCGTATCACAGTCAGACCGATGGACAAACATAGTGAGTAAATCAAATACTCGAAGATATGTTGAGAGCATGTGTGCTAGAGTATGGATCTAAATGGGAAGATTGTCTGCCGTTCGCAGAATTTGCATACAACAATAGTTATCAAGCTAGTTTGCAAATGGCCCCATTTGAATTCGTGTATGGAAGGAAGTGTCGTACACCTTTGAATTGGTCGGAAGTAGGAGAGAGTCAGATCTTTGGACCCGACATCCTACGAGAAGTAGAAGAGAAATTTCACAAGATTCATGAGCACCTCAAGACCGCCCAGTCAAGACAGAAGAGTTACGCTGACAAGAGGCATCGAGACCTCGCTTTTAATATCGGAGATTTTGTGTATCTCAAAGTGTCTCCTTTGAAGGGAATGCAACGTTTCCATCTCAAAGGAAAGTTAACCCCCAGGTATATCGGACCTTTCAAGATTCTGAATCGTCAAGGAGAAGTATCATATCAACTGGAACTGCCAGAGGAGATGTCAGCCGTGCATAATGTGTTCCATATATCTTTACTTCGCAAATTCCTTGAAGTTCCGAAGAAGACTGAAGTTTTCAAGAACATTGATCACCGGACCATAGAGATCAACGATGACCTGACGTATCCCGAAGTACCCATACGTATTTTGGAGGAAGCTTTCAGAACCACCAGGACCAGAAGCATCAAGTTTCTCAAGATTCAGTGGAGTAACCACACTGAAGAAGAAGCTACCTGGGAGCAAGAAGATCACATCAAGACGGAGTTTCCTGATCTTTTTAAGTCCTAGTTTTTCTTCTTTCTTATTTCTCAAATCTCGGGACGAGATTTTGTTTAAGGAGGGAAGGTTTGTAACATCCCGAAAATATTGAACAATGATTATCAAATTCCAATCACCAAAATTAGGGTTAACAAAAACTTTTGTTAATTCAAATCTTTATGAATGCACGTGTGTATGTGATGAGTGTATGAATGCATGAATGGACTTGTGTGATTGATTTAAATAGCAAGAAATTGTTTAAAGGTGAAAAAACATCATCTAAAACATTTCCAAGCAGAAACAAATGAAGAGAAAATCAAAAACAAAACAAATAAAGCAAATGGTCATTTTTGCCAATCTTGCTCACTAGGCCACTTTGAGTGTTTCTAGTCCAAGATTTCAAGTAGAAACTTTTCCATTTATTTTCACCCCTTGCAAGAACAAGTAAAAGTGAATCAAATCCCACCTTTCAAACTTGCAGAAACACATGGCAACTTGATTCAAATCACATTTCAAAATTGAATCTGATTCATATGTAAAGATCACCCCTTTTTCAAAAACCAACCAAACCAATTCCACTTGACCAATCCCACTAACCAGAGACTCCCTAGTATGTAAGCAGCACACCCACCAAGTTTGAATCCAAAATTCAAATTTGAATCTCTTGCGGCCATTTCATCAAACACCTTGTAATCACCAAACCAACAAACATCAAACACTATTAGGAGAAGTGATTTTGGCCTAACTTGTTCCCTCTCTGGTTTACAACAAGCTATTAGTAGATCATCTAGCCCATTTATCAATCTTTAGCACCACTGTGAGCTTGTCATATCCATCAATGGTGACCATACCGAGCCTAACATGCCACCCCCATGTTGACAGCAAGCTAGGAGAATCACCAAGCCTAGCAACCATATCTGGGACCCTCTCCACCGTCCACCGCCACCCCCTGTCCAATGCTCGAGCCTTTCCAGCCCCTAGACCACACAGCCCGAGCATGCCAAGCCTCTCTGCGAGCGTGCCGAGAGCACTCTAGAGCGTTGCACGTGACCCACTCCCACAGACCTCGCGCCGCCCTTGCCGCGTGCAAGAAGGATCGCCAGCACCCCAGCAACACCACGAACATGCCCGTTCACCGCCGCGCGGACCGTAGACGTTGTGCGCCATTAAAACCACTGCCGTACCCGCAAAGAGCACCGTGACATTCCGACCGTTTAGCACCGCCCCATGCCGCGTATCCATGCCGTTGAGCTTCGCCAGGGAACACATCACTGCCCCTATCGTCGCCCATGACTTTAGCTCGCTGTGCCGACAACCACGACGAGCTCAGCCCGCGCCCGTCGGTCCCCTTCTGGCACTATAAATAGAGGCCACCCCAGCACAAATTCCTCACACCATCTCACTCCCCTCTCTCTCAGAAGCACCCACCTCACTCCCGGAGCAAGGCGAACATCGCATCACCGGAATTTGGCTGGACTGTGTCGCTACTGGAGGAGAAGGGCGCCGTCGATTGGAGCCTCCCCAGGAGGAGCTGCCGGTACCAGGAGGACCGCCGTCGTCAACTTCGTCGTTCGCCCCCGTCGCTGACCATCGCCTGAGCCACGGTGAGCCTCCCACGACCCCCACTGGCCGTGCTAGGGTTCTTTCTTGCCGGCCTTGCCCGACATGGACGATGAACCGCAGTCGTAGGATTAGAGCTTGATTGTGCGGTCCACATCCCCCATACCAGTTCGCACCCCTCTGTCTCATTGACGAGTGGGGATAACCACTTAACTAGCCCGTGTGCTGTGCATAGTGGGCCGGCCCAGTTAACCTCCCACGCGACCTAGTAATTCAAATCTAGATTTATTCTTTTTAGTTTCAAACTTAATTATGTATCTAGATTTAAAAATCAACCTAGCTCGATTCACTGAACCAAAATTCATGAAACCAATTTTGTTAGAAAGGTACTGGAATGCTTAATCCAAGCCCATTGGATTCAAACCAATTGGATATGTGGATCAGCAATAGTAAAAATAACAAGGCAGAAGCTTTTCTGCATTCAAACATTTTTCAAAATTCAACCATAAAAGCTTTTGAGTTGATTCCATCTCTCAAAAATCACATTTAACCATACCTTTCAGAATATATATAAAAAATATATAGGTTTACTTGCAGAAATAATTACCAAGCAATAAAAGAATGCCTCATAGGCAATTCTAGTCACTTTAAATCTCATTCCCAAGTACTGAAATATGTGGTGATGACATGTGTCAACATGATCCCATGTTTTAGTTGGAGAATATTAAATCTTAAGTAGTTTTTCAATGAGTAGAAATTACTTTTCTAAAATAAAGGAAATAAAACTATTTGCCTTAATGATTGTAATGTTTGTGATGATCCTATATCATCTAGTGAAAACCTTGGTGTGATCAATAGAAATAGTTAAGTATTGTTTGGTGATTGTGTACCTCGTATTTATTTATAGACGCTAGTAGCGACCAAGGATACGAGGAGGAAGGAGAATACTATGAGGAAGAAGCCGAGGAGAACTTCAACCACTGATCTACACAAGGCAAGCTATTAACTTTGCAAGTTAACCCCTTGCATGACAACTATGCAAAATAGATGCCTTAAGAATATGTGATTATACCCCTTTGAGGATACCAAATCTCAGTTTTACTTGCAAGCTTAGTATTTTATTTATTTATCAAAGCTTTGTATGAGAGTTTACTTAGGGACTTGTAGAGTTTAGAAAGATATTTAAAGGTAGCATAGAGAGCATAAAACTTGGCCTAAGTTGGATAATATTGATGTCATCCTGAGGCATGAGATTGAACTTAGATCATTCACACTTGATTACCACCCCTCATTAGTATTTACCATCACTTGTAGATGATAGTGCTAAGCATAAAACTTGATCAACTTTAGATGGGAATACTTGGTGAAAATGGTTATGAAAACCTTAGAATGATGAGTCATTCTACTGAAATGTTTTGACATGTGTTCTTGAAAACCAGATGATTTTTATGATGAAAATGTTAAGGCATGAGCCTTAGCCCTTTATAAAACTGATGGTTGTCTTGATGCGATACCATTCCAATTTTACCGTACAACTACAATACCCAAAATTTGGGTAGGGCTTGACTGGAAATTTATATACCTTAGTATGGGTTCCCTTGTGAATATTGTCCACCTGTGCAGTTCCGAAGATGATAGTTGGTCATGGTTGGGAGGCCAAACTCACAGGAGAGGTGCCTATACTAGGGCATGTAATTGAAAAGTTAAGATTGATTATCCGCATACTGAGTATGGTGACTTCAGGATTGTTCCTCACGGATGTATCAAATGTTGTGGTGAAAGTGTGCCACCTCTACAGATTGTCAAACTATTCGAATATCCGCGTCCGCGGTTATGTACAGTTGGAGTAGCCATACTGTTCCGTCGTTAGATGTTTTCAAAAGGACTTACAAAATGATTCGTGACTTTTACATGACCACAACAGGGTTGTGATATGAAATTCAAGTTCCCACTTAGGTGTTATGAAACTTTCAACTAGCTTTCTTTGCTTCTCAACTCAGTAGAGATAAATCTGGCTTTTTGCAAAACAATCTAGAACTTAGTATTTCCTACTCAAAACCACCTCACTTGTTAGTATTAGTTTGTGAGTACTTAAAGAGTACTCATGGCTTTGTCCCTGGCTATTCCCGTGGCCAAACTATGAAGATGACTATCAGGAGGACGGACAGCAGGAAGGTTACAACAACTAGGATCATCTCACATTGACATCATTGCCTGTGACCATGAAGATGGAGATTCACCTACGCTATCGTTATTATTACGTTATTCCGCTGCTGGAATTGTATTAAGACTGGATCATGAGATCCTTATTTGTGTAAGACCTTATTTATGGTTTGTAATGGATGATGTACTGTTATATCCAATCTGTTATGTCTCGCAAAAATGGTAATCCTGGGATTGCGATGTATGGCATAATAGGCATCTGGGATTAAAAATCCGGGTGTTGACAACCACCCCGGGAAGGGTCACTTGGGATGCAGCATGAACTAGGGTCTAGCCACACCAAGCCCAAGGGAAACTCGGCCAAGCACTAGGAAGGTGGGGTAAAACCCTAGTTTTAAAAGGCAAATCCTAGTTTGAAAGGTAAAATCCTAGTTTGGGAAGGAAAGGAAAATTTTGAAAGGCAAGTTTCCAACTCTCCCCTTGCTAGCCGAGTTGGGAGAGTTTGTCCCCTTTCTAGCCAAGTTGGGGAGGGTTTCTCCTCTTGCTAGACGAGTTGGGGGGGGACTCGTCTAGGGCAATGAGGCCCTTGGACGCCGGCCTCCCACCTATATAAGGAGGGGTGGGGCGCCCCCTCTTAGCTCGTTGTCCCGCGTGCCCAAGCCCGAGGCGCCAGCCCTCTCTTCTCCACCACCCTGCTCCGTTTTAGGAGAAGCCCTGTAGAAATCTCTCCTCCACAACCACCACCAGACCGTCGTGCTGTTGGGATTACGAGGAGATCTACAAACTTTGCTGTCATGCTAGAACAAGGGAGAGGAAGGTCTTCATCGACTACCGTACGTGTATCCAACTACGAATGTGCTGTCGGAACATGGTCCCGGAAGGATCGTCTACGTGATCTTGAGATCGACAAGTGATCAACTACATCAACCATGAGATCTGATCTCGTTAAATGTTTTGGATATATGAGGGTTAGTTCTCTACAATCTCGTTGAACCGATCTCGTAGTTTAGGTCTTGGCTTTTCCATAGATTAGATCTTGGTTTTGTGTGTTCATGCAATAGAATTTTTTTGCTTTCCATGCTATGAACCCTATAGTAGGGAGGGCCTAGGGCGGCGTGGCGCGATGGTGCGCCATAGGAGGGGCGACATAGGTGCTTTTGATGCGGGGGCATGGTTGCAAGTTGTCGCACGGCGAAGGATGTTCAGACGGTTGCCGGTGTTCGCCCTGGTTGCCTACATGCCTGAGAAAAAGCTAGGGTTAAACGTGGCTCGGCGAGGGGTTCACACCAGAGCCAAAACGAGAGGGGGAGAGGCAGTAGGGAGAACACACTGTCTCCTTATTCCTTGCAGATGCTCGAGCTTGAAGATCTCTGTCCAAGTCCAAGGAGAGCAGATGGGAGAGTGGAAGTTTCGAGCAAGGATCTTAGGAGATGTGGGGTGGAAAAGATGGAGATGGGAGGTGGTGTGCTGGCCTCTTGGTTCATAAACTAATGGGCAAGGGTCCATGTGGATCATGTCCATGGGGAGGGCAATGGAGGGGTGGAAACCGGGGGAGGGATGATGTGGGCATGCAGAGAGGTTTATGGTCGTGCTGGGGGACATAAGAGGGCAGGGGTGGTTGTGGTATTGATTAAGGATAGCAAGACAAGACAAGTCCTTTGTATCTTAAACAACCAAGCACATGGGAACAACACTAGGGTTCATGTTTCGCCCCATATGCTAATTAGGCCAACATTGATGCTTATGAAGCATCTCTTGAATTTTGAACTTAGCAAGGTGAGAAAATGGTATTGATAGTTAGATAAGGTCAAAATATACTTCCCAGAGTTATTTGAGATTTTTCTGAATATTTTAGATCATCACTTTAACTATTATTAGAATAGTTCTAAAATGGTTTTATTAAAATCATTTGGAAGTTTTGAATTGCACAAAGGTGGTTTTTGGATTTAGATGGTCCCAAAGGTGAATACACACCTTGGAGAATTTTCTTAATATTTATTGATGAATAAAAGTATTTAAAACCATTATTTTTCCACTTCTGCCATTTAGGAAAAAGGGAAAAAACAATTATTGGAACTCTTCAAAAACATTTATTTTTTAAATAGGAATATAGGTATAAATACATAGGCATCAATTGTGTATTTATTTGAGGAAGTGTTTTGGATAAAAACAATCTTTCTTTTATAAAGGGAGTTTTGAGGATTTTGCAAGGGACGGGAATTAATTAGTTTTAGGGCGAAAATAATCTTAGAGAATATTTGATAAGTATTTATAAAAAAGGTAGATGATGTCAACATAAGGTATCCATGATTTTCAACCTTTGTTATTGAAAAAAAAACTTGGTTTTGGAAGAAAAAAGAGATGACGGATCTAGGGCTGAGATATTTTTATACCGTATAAACCTTGTTGGAATAAGGAGCTCAGAGCTCACCTTGTGTCATAGGATAGATGGATGGATATAATAAGTTATATATATATATGATTGTGATACAAATATTTGAGCTTGATCATGTTTGAGGGCTTCTAGAAAATATTCCAAACTTTGTTGAAATTAAGGCTGCAAAAGTAGAGTAGCAATTAACCTCTAAAACCATGAGTGTTTAAGAAGCACAAGGCTCCAATTGAAACAAGAGAAGTGGAGGTTGATACACCATCGTTAGTAGAGCACAACCATGCTAATATTTGGTCTAAATTATATAACATGGGGAAGTGAGATTCTGCCAAAGTAGACATGATGATGTGATTTGCAGGAATTATTATTTTCTTGCCTGCAAAACCATCAAGAACAAGTCGGTCAAAGTATGATTGAGTCAAGGGAAAGAGTGGGTTTTGGAAATCCTTAGGATGGTATACAATATAGTTCAAGTTTATTTCAAAAAAGGTACTAGGGTTGAGAAATGCAAGGACTCAAAGATTTGATGTTGAGAACATTTCCAGACTTAGTCATTTTGGTAGATTTAGGGTTTTTGCCTAGGATACAAGTGGGGATGATTTTGAGAGAATACAAGGTTCCAAACTCATCACCAAGGTGATGATTTTTAGGTGGTTATTGAGTAGAAAGGATCCATGCTTAGATTTGGCCTTTATTGGGTTGGAAACTATCATAAGGCTTTAACCCTAGATTGATCTGGTTGAAAGATGAGATGGTCACTCTCATGACTACATGTTAGGTCAAGCTTATGGGACTTTCTTAGTGTTTGTATTCTTAGTTGATCTTGACCCTATAGGATGAGATCCTCGGGTGTCTCATGCTACTTAGTAAGAAATCAACATATTAGCAGATCAAGACAATTCATTAGACATCAGATCAAGGAAATTCATCTTATGAGAAAACCAAGTATTTCTAGGGTTACCATCAAGCCTAGCTTGAGGTAAGTATGAATTTTTTAAGAGGTTGGAGTTTTTAATAATCTAAGAGTCTCTTGGTACTTCTACCAGGAATAGAATCCAGAAAGTTTTAGGAAAGGTTTTAGAAAACCTACAGGTAAGAGTAGTTGAATTTTTGTCTTGAAAACATAAGGAGATTGTATCATATAGATCTCCATAGTTTTGTAAATAGAAGCTAGTAAAATATTTCTTGTTAAGAGGTTATATTTGCTCAGGTTTTGAAATGCAAGAACATTTGAGAATATGTAAAATGAGCCAAGACAGTTTTGTTAAATAGCTTTTGTCAATCGACGTTGAGGTAAGGAGTATATCATCAACTATATGATAATATGTATCAACACAAACAAACAAGCAAGCAAACATTTCACCACTTTAACAAGAAAAAGTTTTTGTTCCCTCTGATTTTTGTATTCTGGGTAATAAATGAGGGTTGCTAAAATTGGGATGTTATGGTCGGTACGGGCGCGGTCGGACCATATGGTCTGCCCGTACTGGAAGTTACCGAGACTTCTTATTTTGGAGAAATGGTTTTTACCAAAGTAATGAAACAAATGAAAAATAAACGAAAGGTACCGTGGGTTTAACGACCTGCGTGCGGTGGGATCTCACCGTATGGTCCGGTCACACCGTTCTATAGAGAAAAAAGTGAAAATGAAAGAAGGTTACTACTATATTAATGACCACTGGTAAGGGTGGATTCGGCCATTCCATCCGCTCATATCAAGTTCGAAAAACTGGAATTAGACTCAGAAAAATGGAAGGAGTTCAAAAATGCAAACAGGAACAGCAAAATAGCTATTAAGACATAGAAAAACAAGATTGGGAATACCTTACTCATCTGGTAATAATGAAATTTACTTAGATTCTTTTCATCCCTTTATCTTTTGGGTTATCTTCTTCCCTTTGAATATGGTTGGTCGCAAGAAATTTATAAAACCATTACCGAGATAAACAGAAAATTTTGTTTCAGATGGATAGTCCCTGATGGTATGGAAATCGATGACACCCTTCCTTGTGATCTCGTCTCTTCAATATCCATTGGAGTGCCAACATGTTCTTCTCTTCTTTGAAGGATCTCCAAGTCAAACTCTTGGAAAAGAAAAGTCCAACAGATCATTCTTGGCATAATTTTAGTTCTTTCAAGGATTTCTTTTAATCCATTACGATCAGTATACACTCTTACTTTTGAATCATTTATATAAGACCTAAACTTATCACAGGATAAAACAAAAGCGAAGAGTTCTTTTTTGTCTAGTGTATACTTGTTTTGAGCATCATTCAAGGTGCAACTAGCATGATGAATGATATTGAGTTCATCACCATCATGCTAGAAAAGAATAGCTCCCACTACTTCATGGATCGGTTCACAAAACAAGACAAAACGATTTTTCTAATTAGGTGGTTTAACAATAGGAGCATTAAGAAGGGCTTGTTTTCATATGGTGAAAGAAGTAAGACAATTTTATTCAAAATCAAAAGTAACTCCCTTGTGTAAAAGGTTAGTTAACAATCTTGCAACCTTAGAGAGGTTCTTAATAAACCTTCTATAAAATCCCGCATGACCTAAGAAACTTCTTATACCTTTTTCATCATGAGGATGGGGAGCCTTTCTATTGCTTCTATCTTTGATTTTTTAACTTCCATGCCTTTTCCCGAAATCTTATGACCAAGCATTATACCTTCTTGATCCACGAAGTAACACTTCTCCCAATTCAATACCAGGTTAGTATCTTTGCATATCTGCAAAACTTTATGGAGATAATGGTTAAATGAAGTTCCATAGACACATAAATCATCCATGAATACTTCCATAATATATTCAACATAATAAACAAATATAGTAGTCATACACCTTTGGAAGATGGCAAGAGCATTATAAGAAAGTGTATACAACAATACTATAGGAAGTAGATTCTACTTGATCCTTGAGATCTTTAATTTCCCCTACATGGTTAGTGTCAACAATAATACTAGAGGAAGTAGATTCTACATTGTTAGAGCAACAGGGAACGTAATGCAATTCATCACAAGATATATCATGGTTATGAGGATATGAATTACAAGGACTATCACATGGCAATATCTCATTCGGAGTAGGTGTAGTGCTAATGTCCACATGCGACTCATTAGATGTTACCTTTGACACAATATCCTCATTAGCCAACTTTAGCCTATCATGGGAGACTAGAAGATCCTCATGCGAGATTAAAAGCTTAACATGACTTTCTTCCAACTTCCCATATTTCTTTTTAGCAAAGCAAGTTGAGCCTTTAGCTCAACATTCTCCTTGAAAATATATGCTTCACAAGAAATACACTTAGTATCACAAGCATCATCATTAAATGAAATAGGTGAGGGAAACTTGGGGAGCTCTTTTGAATATGAAGCTTTAAGTTTCTCATGTTACTCGGTGAGTTTGATAAGATCACACTTAACGACCCGAGAGCCATTTTCGAGATTCTTAAAATCCTCAACAAGTTTTGCATTGGCAACTACAAGTTCATCATTTATAGTTTTGAAGACATTTGCCACCAAAAATTTTCTATCATGGTTTTCCTTTACTCTAGATAATTCTTGAGTAAAAGTATCCTTAAGAGATTCCTAGATGGTTTGTTCTTCTTCAAGGGAGCTCTTGAGAGAAGCAATATCGTTAGCATTCTCACGCTCATGTTCATTATTTTGAAAAATCATATTTTGTTGCTCCTCGATAAGTTTCTTTCCCTCAATATCACAAGTATAATTACAACAAAGTTGGAGCAAGCAAATTTATTTTTATGAATAGTGGGAAAGACAATTTATCCCATCTCTTGAATAGAGGAAATATCATAATCAACAAGATGATCATCGTCATTACCATCATCATCACCACCACCATCATCATCATCATGAGATGTAATGGGATCCAAGGAGGTTACTTTTGTTGACGTATCCATAAGGCATATGTGAGAATCGGAATAAGGTGGTGATGAGATATTACTTGAATCTTCATACAAAAACTTGTCTTGGTCCATAGATTTTTCTATTTCCTCTATATATTTAGAAACACAAGTACTAGAGGAAATAGAAACATTTTTATCATGGCAACAAGATGAAACAAGAATATCATCATGAGATTTATTGAAGCCATTTCTAAATGATATGCAAAGACTATCAACACAATCATGTAAGGATTTTTGAGTGCTAGGAGTGTTAATGTCCAAAGATAGAACATTGCAACTAGATATAGTTGATGTATTACCAATAGTAAGCTCACTATCCACATTGAAATTTCTATCACCACTCACCATATCATTACCTTGTGAAAAATCACATGTTGGTGAAGTGGTAGAAGATGAGAACTCATCATGACCAGAGGTTGAAGGAAAACAATCATATTTAATAATACTGGACACACCATATTTATCTTGAAGTTTTGTCCATATCTCATGAGAACTCCGATAAGGCATGATTGCAGAAATAACTACATTCCTCACAACAAGTAAACGCACTTTAGTAACTTGAGCATCTATATAATAGTACATCTTCTCTAAATATTCATTTTGGGGGATTCAAATGAGGAGAAAAACCTATATATAGAATTCCCTCAATTGATGGGTGTATGCCTTGGCAATAATCAAGCATGCAAAATTTCGAATCACCATATTTTGTTCCATCAAATATATAAAAGTAATCATGTACTAATCCCCTAGTCAGCATCTTTACTCTCAAGGCGATGAAGACTAAAAGTGAGAGACCTTGCTCTGATACCAATTGAAAGTGCACATATGCCGCCAAGAGGGGGGTGAATAGGCAGTTTAAAATTCTTACCAGACGGGCTTAACAAAGGCGGAATAAAACTAGCCTTTACTTTTCCAAGCACAAAACCAATATATACTATGGTTCACCTATGTGCACCAATAACTTATGGTAAGAAAAACAAGAAAATATGTGATAGCAAGATATATGACTTTAAGCACGAAGGCTATCACAAAGTAAAATGCTTAAGTAAAGAGTTTGGGTATAGAGATAACCAAGGCATGCGGAGACGATGATGTTTCACCGAGTTCCTCCATACAAGGAAGTAAGTCTCGTTGGCGGGGTGTGTGGTACTAATACCACCAATGCCACAAGAGGCCTCACGCTATTCTCCCGAGCACCCACCGCATGGAAAGCAGCCGATCCACTATGGGAATCATGAGGGTGGTTACCAAACCCGTACAATATTGGGGCAAGCTTCACAACTTAATTGGAGGCTCACAATAATCACCCCCAAGGCCACTAACTTGGGGAGAGCTACACAACTTATTAATTGGGGGCCCCAAGAACTCACCACAAAGTCCACTACACCTTCTAGGGTTCCAAGAACCCAAGAGTAACAAGATTCTTGATTTCACCAACTGAATCCTCTATATAGAACTCAAACTGATGCACCTAATGCAATGGAAAGTCCTTCACTCTCAAATTCCAAAAATCTAGAAAACCTATATTGGGGGAATAAGAGAGGATGAACACAAGAGCAAATCCACAAAATAAACCCCAAGATCTAGATCCCAAGATGTTCCCCACACATAGGGGAGATATGGATTGGTGGTGTTTTAGATCTATATCTCCCCTTTTAAATCCCCTAAAATGATTCAACAAGTATGGGAGGGGTTGAGAGTATTTGCAAGATCTTGAAGGTAGAACCAATGGAGGAGATATGGAGAGCAAGCAACCATTCCCTTGGGGAAGAAGGGGAGTTTTATAGGTCCCCCACGTCAAGTATGCGTTGTTGGGCACTTAACCCGGAGTCTCCAGGGTCTAAACCCTGGAGTCTCCGCCCCTAGAACATTCATATCGAGGAGAGACAAAGTTGCAACCTCCTGGTGTCCGTCCAGAGACTTTTTGGGTCGTAAACTCCATCCGGTCTGGAGACTCCACTCCCCAGAGACCGGATTCTCCGCCCCACCCCACCACAGCCCCGAAAACTGATAGAAACATCAATACCAAAAAGATCATAACTTTTGAATCTGGACTCAGATTTCGATGATCTTGGGCTCGTTTTGAAGAAGACAAAAATCTATAAAAGTTTATGCAAGAAACCATCATAGTCCAGAAAGGTGTAAAACCCCACCTTTATAAGGTAAAGGTCCCTGTGATTGCAATGCTAGTCCCTAGATCAAATGCTAGCATCCACAGTTTAAGATGAAGTACACAGATACAAAGGTTGTTATTACATCGTCATTCTAGAGATAACATAGACTTTTCCAACACAATAGACAAAGGCTAGTACAAGAGTTCATATCATAAGTAAATACAATAAAGTCTTCATCTTCATGTGCCACAGGCAAGCATGTTGAGTGTAGACTCATAACCCTAATCCTCATCAGAGTAAACTGCAACATCTTAAGTTACAGCCACAATGGGTCAATACATTTGCAATTGTATTGGCAAGTGATACCATAGTAGAATAGTAGTATCTAACATCCATATGAATTTGGCTAAGTGTAGTTTAGGCTTGCTTTGCTCAAAATAGGGTTTTTTTCCTATCAGTTGAAAACACTAAGTTTTTGTTTCACAAAAACTCCCCATGAACCACCAATAGACATTGGTGAACCTTTAAACTTTGTTCCACCACAAGTTTCAACTTAGAAATTGGGATGACATCCTTGATAACTTCAATGTCTTGATGCTCAAATTGTTTGTTGCCGGGGCCACGGATAAGTACTTAGGTTTTACCCTCTCGAGAGGTGGTGCACTTTCCCCCAAAAGACTCGACATGCATCGAGACGAGATCTTTCATAAGCCTTCCCTTAGACCACCATGGACGCATTCCATCCTATCACCCTACCACCAACTGTCCATCTGGCTAAGTTATTGTAACCTATATGATCAAGGAAGAGCCCATATGCCATGTGGTTGCACTAGAAGCTTCTAAACACTAACTATCTCAAATCCCTTTGTTCCTGGGTGGCTTTCCACAAGTGTGATACACAAGGTAAACCATAGACATGGGCCTTGTGTAACCACTCAACACAAACCATCATACAATTCCACCCAGGTGATTCATTCACTTAGTTGTCTTATCAAGAAAAAACATAAGTCAAAAGACTTAGCAAAATTTCCATAACATGATTATAATCCACCCTTGTTTTCTACTAGCTAGGCTAAGCATGATAACATAACAAGTATCTTAACTTAGAGAAAAATCCTACTAAGACTACAACTATTAGGATTTCCCAAGGCATAGCATAATTATATACTTAGCAAAAATTCCATGCAAGCCCTATTCAAAATAATAGGATAAATACATGAAGCACCACTTGCCTTGGTAGTAGTTGGGAGAGTAGCAACAATCCTCACACTCAAAATCACCACTAGCACCAAAATCTACACATAAAATAATAGCACCAAATTCACATTCAAATAATCAAGCAAAAATATATATGAATGCATGCAAATGCAATGGAATGAATTTCTACACTAAATTATTCAAACCAAATAGTACTGAACACAAAACCATTTATTTAAAGTTTAAATAAATTAAAATTTGCTTTAAAATCATTTTCTAAATAATTTATATAGTCAAAATAAGGCTATATTTTATTCTGCATAAAATCATATTTTTCCAGAAGCAAAATACAAATTTATGCCCACATTAATGTAGGATTTAATTTTCTGAATCCATTGATATATTATTTGAATTATTTGGATAAATAGAACAAAAGATATGAATTTTACAAGTTTAAATTCCTAATACATTCAAAAACAGATTTTAAATCTAATTCTCAGACACGTGGACGCATCTGATTGGCCCGTAACGGTTCAGTTGGATCGAACAACGAGAGCCATAGGATTTAAATGAAGTCACACGTGCCATATTGACTGATAATGATTCATTAAGTGATCTAATCTGATCCACTAGATCTAGATCTAACGGTGCTGGTCGCTTTGACCAAAGACTAGCGGCGCCAATGGCCACTGGCGGAGGTGGCGCTACTAGCGAAGGTGCTTCGGCAATTCCAGAGGGGGATAGGGGTTGTGTAGTGGATTACCAGCGTCGCAAGGTTGCGAGGAACCTCAAGGTGGTTTGGCTTGAACGGGGGCGAACTGCTGTGGCCGCTGGGGCTCGTCGGAGTTGCGGGTAGCGTCGGGTACGAGTTGGCGAAGACGGTGGCGACGCTCTGGATCACCCTATCGCAAACCAAGTGTATCAAGACACGCGGAATTTTCAGGCAAACAAGATTGTTTGATTCCGAGGCCAAGGGTCGGTCGCATCTTACCAGAATTGCTCGCTGGAGATGAGGGCGACATCGGGTTCTCACTGTGTTTGATGAAGTCGACGTTCTGGATCACGAGCAGACGAACAAAGTGTATGAGAAGGAGAGAACGATCAAGGCGAGTATGATATCATGAACAAGAGGGGGTGGGGTGTACGGAGCTCACCGGAATATCTCACGGAGACGCTCGGGCAGCGGCGTCGCAAGCGCAAATATGGCCAGCCTAGGGACGCTCTGGTGTTGCTACTTGGGGGGAAATAACCGTGGAGGTGTGGGGGTTAAGTAGCCAGAGGGGGCGAGGAGATTACGCAGGGAATTAATGTCAATTACGCCTGAATTCATCACAGTGTTGATGGAGGAAACGGCGGTGGCGACGGGGTCTGCGCGTGAGGTTTGGGGGAAGAAGGAGCTGAGCTAGCGCGGGGCCACTAGCAGTGAGCGCGGGGTAGGGCTGGTGCGTGTGAGAGAGAAGGGGAGGGGAAAATGGCCCCTGTGGGCTTTTGGGCCTGATATGGAGCTGGGCTCAAAGGGCAGCGCCGGTTTTATTTTTTTCTTTTTGCCTTTTCTTTTTCTATTTGATTTTTCAGGAATGTTTTTCAAACCCTAATTCAAACAAGTTTGATTTCAAATCTTCTGTAGATTTTTACACAGTGAACTTTGCACTCAAATGTGTGTCAAACATTTCTGTTTACTCAAATACACTTTGATCCTTTGAAAATAAAATAAAACGATGCCTTAATGATATATAAACAATAGCAATAAAATTGGTTTTATTTGGAGTTTTGATTTGAAATTTTTTGTGCAAGTCAAGATTGCTATGAATACATGAATGCAATGCATTCTTTTTTAAATTTTGGGATGTTGCAAATCTAACCCCCTTAAGATGAATCTCGCCCTCGAGATTCGGATTGGCTAGCAAATAGGTGAGGGTGATCTTTCCGAAGGTCATCTTGTCTTTCCCAAGTTGCTTCTTGTTCAGAATGGTGGTTCCACTGAACTTTGCAGAATTTGATAGTCTTGGTACGAGTAACTCTTTCCGCAGTCTCGAGGATTTTGATAGGCTTGTTCCAATTGGTGAGATCACTCTCCAATTGAACCTCTTCCAAAGGTATAATATCCTTCAAAGAAGTTTCTTCCATCTCCGGATGACATTTCTTCAACTGACTCACATGAAACACATTGTGAACTGCTGATAGTGATTCAGGAAATTCAATCTCATAAGCCACTTCTCCTTTGCGGCTCAAAATCTTGAATGGTCCAACGTATCTTGGTGCCAATTTTCCTTTGACTCCAAATCTCGTCACACCACGAAGTGGTGAGAATCTAAGATACGATCTATCACCTACCTCATAGGTGACTACTCTACACTTTGGATCTACGTAACTCTTTTTTCAGGTCTGGGCTATCTCCAACCTTTTCTTTACCAATTTAACCTTCTCTTCAGCTTTCTTAATCAGTTCTGGTCCGAACAAATTTCTTTCTCCAACACCACTCCATAGTAGTGGCGTAGTACACTTCCTTCCATAGAGAAATTCAAACGGTGCCATCTCAATGCTGGCTTGATAGCTGTTATTGTAAGAGAATTCTGCATAAGGCAGACTTTCATCCCAACTAGCACCATAGTCTAGGGCACATGCTCTCAACATATCCTCCAAAATCTGATTGGTTCTTTCTGTCTGTCCATCAGCCTGGGGGTGAAAAGCTGTGCTGAACTATAATCTTGTTCCCAATGATTCATGCAGTTGTCGCCAAAAATGCGAAGGGAACTGAGTTCCTCTACCAGACACAATACTCTTGGGTACTCCATGCATACATACAATCATGTTCATATAAATCTTGGCTAACTTAGCACTTGTATAGGTTGTCTTCATAGGTATGAAATGAGCCACTTTAGTTAGGAAATCTACCACAACCCAAATAGAA
This sequence comes from Avena insularis, assembly GCA_023614405.1. Taxonomy (NCBI): domain Eukaryota; kingdom Viridiplantae; phylum Streptophyta; class Magnoliopsida; order Poales; family Poaceae; genus Avena; species Avena insularis. The sequence continues at coordinate 171,283,185 of CM042689.1, forward strand.
TCATATCCGGATCTAGTCCTTGGTAGTCCGGTGATAAAATCCATGCCAATATTATCCCACTTCCAAGCAGGAATAGGCAGTGGTTGTAATAATCCTGCCAGTTTCTGATGTTCCTCTTTCACTCGACTACACACATCACAGAAGGCAATATTTTCTGCAATATCCTTCTTGAGGTTGTTCCACCAAAATCTTTCCTTCACATCCATGTAGATTTTGGTGTTACCCGGGTGAATAGAATATGGTGAATTGTGTGCTTCCTGCAGAATTAGTTTCTGAAGCTCCGGATCTTGCGGAATGCATATATGTTTTCCATACCATATAGTACCCTATTCGTCTTTATGGAATCCTTTAGCTTTCCCTTTGCTAATTTTTCCTTTAATCTCTTCAATTTCCTTGTCCAACTTTTGGGCTTCTTTGATCTTGTCCAGCAATGTGGGTTGAACATCCAATGACATGAGATGTCCTTCAGGTACTATCTACAATCTGAGATCTTTTAATTGGGCACATAGAGCATCTGGCAATTCTCCCTTAGTAAGCCCATTCACATAAACCTTACGGCTTAAAGCATCCGCTACAACATTTGTTTTACCGGGGTGGTATTGCAAACTGAAGTCATAGTCCTTGATGAGTTCAAGCCATCTTGTATGTCTCATGTTGATTTCTTTCTGAGTAAAGATATACTTCAAACTTTTGTGATCTGTGAACACCTCACAAGGATTTCACAAAAGATAATGTCTCCATGTTTTGAGTGCATGGACAACAAAGGGTAACTATAAATCATGAGTAGGATAATTCACTTCATGAGTTTTGAGTTGTCTCGAGGTGTAAGCCACAACTTTCCCTTCTTGCATTAAAACTCCACCTAATCCTTGGTGAGATGCATCACAATAAACTTGGAAATCCTTTTCCAAATCTGGCAGACATAAGACTGGTGCTATCACTAGTCTCTTCTTCAATTCCTGGAAACTGACTTCACAACCTTCAATCCAGTTAAATTTATTATCTTTCTTAAGTAATTCCGTCATTGGCTTAGCTACCTTTGAGAAATTCTCAATGAATCTTCTATAATATCCTGCCAAAACAAGGAAACTACGAAGTTCTTTCACTGACTTGGGAGATTTGCACTCAGTTACAGCTGACACCTTTGCGGGATCGACAGCTATACCATCTCCCGACACAATATGTTCGAGAAATCCAACTTTATTCAACCAAAATTGACACTTGCTAAGCTTAGCATACAGCTTGTGCTCCCTGAGCTTCTAAAGTATCCAACGCAAATGTTCTTCATGCTCTTCTTTGATCATGGAATAGATCAAAATGTCGTCGATGAATATGACAATAAAATTGTCAAGAAACTCCATGAACACTTTGTTCATCATGTTCATGAAATAGGCTGGTGCATTGGTCAAACCAAATGGCATCACGGTATACTCATATAACCCATACCTAGTGGTGAAAGCAGTCTTAGATATGTCTTGCTCTCTAATCTTTAACTGAAAGTAACCTGATCGGAGATCAATCTTTGAGAACACATGAGCTCCTTCTAGCTGATCAAATAGATCGTTGATTCTAGGCAAAGGGTACTTCTTCTTTATAGTCACCTCATTGAGTGATCAGTAATCTATGCATAGCCTTTGACTTCTATCCTTCTTCTCAACAAACAGAACTGGTGCACCCCAATATGAAGAACTAGGTTAAATAAATCCTTTCTGCAACTGTTCTCCAAGCTATTTCTTGAGTTCCTTCAACTCATCAACAGACATTTTGTAGGGTCTCTTTGCTATTGGTGTTGATCTTGGAAGCAAGTCAATCAGAAACTCCACATCTCTATCTATTGGCATTCCCGGCAATTCCTCTGGAAACACATCCGGATAATCCCTCACAACTGGTAAACCATCTATGCTAACCCCTTAAGAGAATTTAGGTTACTCCCTTTTGATTCAAAGTTAGACTTGAACCTAATCCTTTTCTTATCCGGGGTTGTGAGTGTAACAGTACGATTAGCACAATCTAGTACTCCTTCATACTTAGTCATCCAATCCATACCCAAAATTACATCCAATCCTTGGGAATCTAGGATTATCAAGCTAATTGGAAACTTATACTTTCCAAATTCTAACAATAGATCATGACATCCAAAATTCACTATCATCTATCCACCGGGAGAGCTTACTTTTATAGGACACCCAATAGTTTCAGTTGGAAGTCCATTTTTATCAACAAATGCTCTTGATATGAATGAATGTGATGCGCCGGTATCGAAAATAACAAGTGCTGGAAAAGAATTAAGCTTGAACTTACCAGCCACATCATCAGACTCTTCATAAATTTCTTCCACATTGATGTGGTTCACTTGTGCCTTCTGGAAAGGGTTGGGCTTGTTGGCTCCTTCAACTTTATTTTCTGGGCATTCATTTGCATAGTGCCCAGTTTTATTTCATTTGAAGCACTCAACCTGACTGATGTCTCTTTTTGCAGGCTGACTCCCATTGCCATTTCCACTGTGGTGGCTCCTGTGTCCACTCTTGTGGTTCTTATACTTGTCATTGTCATGACTGCGATGATGCTTGTTGTAATGGTGACAGTTATGGTTGTGGCGGATGTTATACTTCCCATGCTTGTGGAACACAGCACTTCCAATATCATCACCATGAAAACGCTTGTGAGACGATCCCGAGCTATTCTTATCAAAGTTATGCTTTCTCTTCCTGCTTCATCTTTCTTTTCAAGATGGTAGCCTTTTCACATAGTGATTGGTATGTTGGGACATAGGCAACAAATAGCTGCAGGTTCATGTCATCATTCAATCCTTCGAGGAACTTCTCCTTCCTCTTGGCATCAGTATCAACCTCATCCGGTGCATAGCGCGCCAGATTGTTGACCTCCTCAATGTATTCAGCCACACTACAATGACGCTGTTTCAGATTGTGGAAGTCCTTCTTCTTCAAATTCATCACTCCTAATGAAATGTGAGATGTACGGAATATATCCTCAAAATATCCCAAGTAACATCTTCAAGGGGAGTGGTGATCTGAAAGTTGTCCCACCATGTTGCTGCTGGTCCTTCAAGCAGATGTGCTGCGAACCTGACCTTTTCTTCATCGGTGCATCCAACAGTGACTAGGTCTCTGTTCACGGAACGTAACAAGTCATTGGATACCATTGGATCAGTTGTTCCCAAGAACTTGGCTGGCCTCAACCTCAAAAATCTTATAAGCATGTGAAATGCTGGTGGGTTGTTGGGATTTTTGTTTTTGTTTCTATTATTCTAATTCTGGTTTTGAGTCGCCATGAACTAGGTCATCATGTGCATTAGTTGAGTTTGAGCAGTAATCAACTCCTGCATCTCGGGATTGACGCTATTGTTGTTGTTGGTTAGGTTAGGATTGGCACGACGGGGAGGCATCTGTGGTTTCAATAAGGATAAGTAATGAGATATAACCCATAGATGTCATGCACAATACATCACATAGCAACAAACACAATTAAACAATCACAAGATAACAAATAATTTAAACAACGTAAACAACAAGTTTTGGAAAAGTAATCATAATAGCAAGCCCTCCACATGTTGGATGATCATTGAGACTCAATAATCAAAGGATGCTAGATAAATAGGTAGCCGAATAGTCAACTAATCCTCCATGTCGACCTCCACGTCCACAAGAGTAAGTCCGGTTGTCTCCATAGCTGACTTGTACTCCTCCACGCTGGTGGTCAAAGCCTCAATATTTGCGCGAAGAGCTCTCTTCTACGAGCGAAGCCTCTCTATCACTCCCTGCTGAGTCTCTAACTCGAAGTCCTTGGCCTCTATCTCGGCCCTCATGTCCTTGATATTCTTGTTTCTGTCCTGAACTCTCTTCTCCTTATTCTTAAACTTCTTGTCATGGCTCTCGAATCTGGCCTCCATCTCCTTGGCGATCTTGTCTTGCAACGTGAAGAGCTTGTCCTTCTCCCTCAACTAAACCTGGAGCTTGTCATTGCTAAGCATGACGTTGGTCCTATCTATGTCGAGGTGTCTAATAAGGCTCTCTAGGTCTTGGAGGTACAGACAAAATAGCTCTATCGACTCTCTAGAAGCGCCCTGATACACCAATGCCTCTCCCTCCTCGTCACATCTCCCAAACGGGTGGAAGTAGAGGCCTCTAAGGTCGGTGGAGTGGCGTCCGCAGAGGCGTCCAAGTAGCTCCTGCATGACTACATCTAGACCTTTCTCTTTGTCATCGTGCATCATCTTGAAGGAAATCTCCTCCGTGAGTGGCTCCATCTGGCGTCCTGGCTGTATGACTCTAAAGCCCCAAAGATCCTTCCTCTCAAACTTGGTAAGGTGGAGTGCCTTGATACTAGGAAGTGGGAGGTTGAGCACACTAGTAAAATGCACGATACTGAACCAAAACGAGTTCCATTGAACTCCTCGGCAGTGCTAATCACAAAGCTAGGCATCTAATGTATAAGATAGAGAAATATTAGAACAACACAAGTAAGAGAAAACAAGATAGTAAAAGATAGGAAAAGCATACAATCATCCATAAAACATACATGTCATGGCATACAAAGTCTACCACAAGCACTAAGATTCAAACATAACTTAGAAAAAATTTTGCGAGAAAACGACAAGTGTGGTGGTCCAACTAGCGATATCAAGTTAGTGAAAATGGCCACTTTAAGTCATTTTTGTTTTGCTAGAAATAGTTCAAACCAAAGTAATATTTTCTAGTGTTTGACAAATATATTTTTTAAACACAAGTGTTATTGTTTTAAGGTCAAGTGTTTAATATTAAAACCATTTACAAAAGGTTTTACTTATAAACCATTTTATACCAAAGTAATATTTTATTTGTTAGAAATGCCTTGAAACAAAGTAATAATTTTTCTAGCGTTCACCAAATATATTTTTAAATCTTAAAACTTGGTGTTTAGGGTCAGGGAGTTTAAATCAAATCATTTTCCAAAGGTTTTACTCAAAAAGCATTTTTATACCATAATCAATATTTTTAATTAACTAGAAATGTTTTGATTCAAGGATTTATTCTTTAGCTTCACAAAATACACTTTTAAATCCATAAGTTGGTTTCTATGGTCAGTAGGTTCAAAACAATCCATTTGGCAATGATTTTACCCTAAAACATTTCTAGAATAAATTTTATGTTCAAATTATGCCTACACAATTTTCTGCAAAAACAACCAATTTAACAGAAGAAATTTACTAAACAAAGTACATGGTTGGGAAGTGTTTGTTTTGCTGATTCCATTGATATAAAATTTGTAAAATTTGGACGTGTGGATCAAAAGTTATGCAATTTACAAATTCACATATCTAATTGAAATGTTTCTGGTTTTAAAACAAACTCCAGACCACGTGGAATTTTCTGATTGGCCCATATCGTTTCATGTGGATAGTGCAACATGGGGCGTTGGATTTAAAATAGATCGTGCGGCACAGGATCAATCGTACCCCTTCAGGATATGTCCTATCGTAGCCATGCGATCAAAATCCTACAACCTAAATTGAATGACCAGGAACGGGCGACGCTGGCAGCGATGGTTGGCGGCGGTGTGGTCAGATGGTGGGGGAGCCGGCGGTACATGAAGCAAAAGAGACAGGGGAAAGGCTCGCCGAGGTCGCCGCGAAGTGCTGAAGCTCAAGGTAGTCTTCGTTGGTGAAGGGGCGCTCGGGGACGTCATGGATTGCTCGCCGGAGATCCTCACTGGTTCGGGCACACGCTCTGTTGAAGACGATGAAAAGGTTATCGGGCACGCCAGAGGAAAAGGAGAGCACAGTTAGATTTGCCGAGTTGTGGTGAGTACGCGCGTGTGAAGGAGGGGAGGTCAGATGATACCTGGGGAACTCGCCGGAGTCGAGGCAGACGGCGGCGCTGTTCTGGTGAAGAAGTTGCCGAGGCTACAGAGCATGCGCGGCTAAACGAGCGGTACTAGGAGTTGCAGGGGGTGATGGGGAATGCGCTCGTGGGAACTGGAGGCAAGGGGCGGCGAGGAGCGGTAGGAATCGTCACCGGAATGCGTCGGAGGCCGCGGCGGTGCAAAAGGGAATTAGACCAACCTGGTGGCTCTCTGGTGGCTCTGGTTGGGGGGAATGGAGGGGAGAAGGTGCTGGTTAAATGAGAGTAAATGAGGGGAGGAATTACTGGCGTGATTACGCAAATTTATCCGTGGATTAACAAGAAGAAACTTCTGGCGTGGTCATCGCGTGGGTGAGGACGAAGGTCTGGCAAGTGGGGTCTGGGCGTCAGCGAGAGAGAGAGACGAGGTGGGGTCCGGTCGTCAGGAATAGTGTGGGTGAGAACTGCGGTGTGAAACGTTTTCTGCGGGGGAGAGGGCTAGTTGGGCCAGTGGGCTGGGCTTGCTGGGTTGGGGCGTTTCCATTTTTTTTGTTCTGATTCATTTTTCTTTTTCCATTTTCATTTCTGTTTTGAATTTGTTTAAACATTTCAAACAACCATTTGAATTCAAAACCTTCCAAACTTTTCAGTAAGTTTTTAATATGTTTTAAACATGTATTTAAAGTCCTTTTTAGGAATAAATCCTTTATTTATTTATGGCTTATATTTTATTTGAAAAGGGCACTTTCCTTTATTAAATAAGATTTAATTAAATTTTCAAACCCTTATTTGTAATCAAAATTTCACCAAACCTTTTAAGTAGGTTTTATTTATTTATTAGGGTGTTAATAACTCATTTTGAATTATTCAAAATATTTTACTATGATCTATTAATCATTTAAATTGAGCATTTGTCTTCTTTCAAATAAAGTCCAATATGGTTTTAATCCCATATAATTTTATTTACATGATTCACTTATTTCATTTGAAGTTAATTTAAATACTTTTATTCCACTTGGGCATATTCCAAGTATTATTTTCCCATGATTTAATCAATCATTCTTATTAGGGATTTTGTATTTATTCAAAGGGAATGTAATTTGGTTAAGGACATATTATTTTATTTGAATATTCTTTATCCTTTTATATTTCTTTAGGATTAATTTGATCACAATTTGGTATGGATTTAGATAGGAGTTTTATTAGCTTTGAAATTTAATTTCTTTATATTACTAGATTCATAAGATTTTAACCAAGGTTCCAAATTGAATGAAATCAATTTCTATGGTTTTATAATATTTCTATTTGTCATTCTTGATCATTTATAAATGCTTGATGATGAATTTTTATATGGATCAAATCCGTGGTCTTAGAGTAATCTTGGAAATGATTTCTTCCATTAGGGTTTTAGAGTCTTGGTATATTTTCAAGTGTTTTATATTTCAAGATGCATTTATGAAGAATGCATTTCACTCCATTTGAATTTAGTTGGATTCAAATTTTATTCAAAGTTTGTTCAAGATGGGTTTTTAATGTTTCCATTTAGAAATAAAAAGTCTCTTTTCACCCTAAATTTCAACAATTATTTATTTTGTTTATTTATTTTTCACATTACAAAATTTGGAAAATTTTGGGATGTGACAGGCTCCCACCCTTAAAAGAAATCTCGTCCCGAGATTTAGGAAGGATAGAGGTTACAAGTTGGCTTCAAGGCAACTAGGGTACTACCACACTTAAAAATTTTCCAACTAGATTACATCTTGGCTTGCTTGGGATCTTGATGAAACTTCTCTAGGCAGACATCTGCATAGTGTCCTTTGTTGCCACACTTGAAACATGTGACAAGGCTGAGATCCTTCATAGGCTTTCTTGTCTTGTACTTCATCTTTTCTGGACAATTGCTTGCATAATGTCCTTGGTTACCATAATTGTAACATGTGACAAGGTTGAGTTCTTCACGTATCTTTTGTGGACAAGTTGATACATAATGGCCTAGCTCTTTGCAGTTGTTGCACCACACTTGGCTAATTTCCTTATAGTTTTTCTTCTTCTCTGGACATTCATGGGCATAGTGTCCCATCTATTTGCAATTGAAACATTGCACTTGGCTTTTGTCCTTCTTCTTCTTGGGTTTCTCCAAAGCTAGGAGTTCTTCTAGTTCATGCTCTTCATATCTCACGTCAAAGGTGGGAAAGTCTCCTTGTTTCCTTAATCGTTTCCTTGTATAATACATATGTTTCTTCCTGTGTCCATCAATGTGAGTCATAGTGCATGGAGGTGCCAGCTGAGATTTTCCTTTGTCTTCATTCTTCTTGGTAGAGGTTGTTTCCTCATGGGGGTTTCCAATCTTCTGATGCACTCCACCTTGTTTCCTTTGTTGAACTATAGAATAGATGGGGCACTGGATAGGGACATGATTATTTCCTGCACATAGGAAACAAGTCACTTGAGATGTGGGGCATTGATTAGTTGGATGTTTCTCTTCACAATTAGGGCATTGATCTTCATGCTCTTTGGAAGTGTGATCCATGTCTCCACAAATATTGCAAGCTTGAGTTCCTTCTATAATATCATCCTTGACATCATTGTTGTCACAAACTCCTTGGGAAAGGTTGTCTTTCATGTTGATCATGTGAGTGGTCATCCCTTGCAATAATTGAGATTGATTTTCCAAAAACTATTGCAAGGTTGGGTCTAACTCATTGTTGTTGGTTAAAACCGCGTTGTCATCTAATTCAAATGGGTTTGGTTTACTAGTAGTTGTTCTCTCATGTGCATCTCTTGGTTGTTGTTGTCACCATTCTTGATGTTGGAGTTTCTTGGAGTAGTCATCTTTTTGGGTTGGGTTAGGATTAGAATAGGCAAAAGATTTGTAAGGAATTAATTCTAATCACACACATCACAATTCACACAAGCAATGTGCAAGCAATCACAAACAAACATTCCACTCAAACAACAAGTTTCAAGCACATTTTTAGGCAAAAAAAATATTTTTTTGCTACACCACATAAGTTGGTGGGTTTGATCTAAACTAAATATGGTGGTTCAACTATATGGTTCACTTGAGATCATTCCATTCTTCTTGGTTGATTCTTCATGAACAAGATCTTTGTATCCTTGGATAATTTATTGCATCTTGGTCACAAAATTTCAAAGGTGATGATGGTTCCTTCTAAGCTGTGTTTCCTTAGTCTTCAAGTCTTGAGTAATATTTCTTGTCTCAGTTGTAGTCCTTAGTGATATCCAAGTGGACGTCCTTGGTGAAAATAAAGTTGAAGTCTTTGATGATGTTGAAGTTGAGGTCATTTGAGTTGGTGAAGTCCTTTGCTCATGGTGAGGTCTTGTTCTTGTTGAACTCTTTTTCTCATGTTGAGGGTTTGTCCATCAAGTTTGAAAAGGGAGAGATGTAGAATCAAAACCAAAAATGGTTGAGGAAAGAGTTTACAAGATTGTTTGTAAATAAGTTTTGGAACAAATACAACTCCCATTTATCTAAGGGGTTTTGTCCAATCCTAGGGTTACAATCCTACAGGCAACATAGTGCTCTGATACCATCTGTAGAGGTCCCAACCTTTAATAAGGTAGAGATCCCTATGTTTACAATGCTAGTCCCTGGATCAATAGCTAGCATCCACGGTTAAGATGTAATATCAAGAAACAAAGGTCATAATACAACTTTATAACCAGGAGTAAAATAATTCATTACATCTTACATAGCTCATTTGGCTATCTCATTACAATGCATCAGGAATAACTATATAGCATGGAGTCCTTCATCTTCAAAGTGCCACAGGCAATCATTTTGGTTGTAGACTTGTAATCCTAATCAACATACTTTACTAACATCAAACAAACCTGCAACATAATAAGTTACAACCACAAGGGTAAATACATTTGAATTGTATTGGCAAGTGATACTATGGTAGTATAGTGGAGTCTATCATCTATATGCATTTGGCTAAGTGGAGCTTAGGCTTGCTTTGCTCAAAATAGATTTTCCTTATCATTTGAAAACACTAAGTTTTTGTTTGTCAAAATCACCCAAGGCATCTCCCAATAGAAATTGGTGATCCTTTAACCCTTGTTCAACCACAAGTTTTTAACTTAGAAATTGGGATGAGGAGATTCTTGATAGCTTCCATGTCTTGATGCTCAAATTTTCCATTGCCGGGGACACGACTAAGTACTTAGATTTTGCACTCTGCAGAGGTGGTGCACTTTCCCCCACAAGACTCGACATGCACTGAGACAAGATCTTTCAGAAGCCTTCCCTTAGACCAGAATGGACGCGCTCCAAAGCTATCATCCCCTACCACCAACTGTCCATTTGGCTAAGTTATTGCAACCTATATGATCTAGGCAGAGCCCCTAATGCCAAGTGGCTGCACTTGAAGCTTCTCAACATTTGACATCTCAAATCTCTTTGTTCCTGGCTGGCATTCCACAAGTGAGATACACAAGGTAAACCATAGAAATGGGCCTTGTGTAACCACTCAACAAAAATCCTTCCAAGAAATACCATTCCACCCAGGTGATTCATCACTTAGTTGTTTTATTAAAGAAAACAAAAGTCCTTGACTTAGAAATATTCCATAGCATGAATATAATCCACCCTTGTTATCTACTAGCTAGGCTAAGCATAGTAGAAGGAATCTTAACTTAGGAAATTCTACTAAGGTTTCATCTAATAGGATTTCCCGTGACATAGTTTATACTTAGCAAAAATTCCATGCAAGTCCTACTTAGAAATATCACTAATGCATAGTGAAAATACTGGGAAAAAAGTATGAAGCACCACTTTCCTTTTTGGTAGAGAATATAAGTTCACTTCTTGATCTTGCAATAGTCACACTCTTCAAATTCCACTACAATTCAATCAAGCAAGGCACAAATTCAATCTACCATTCAAGCATTTCATTACATAGAATATTGAAAACAAAGCAATGCATGTAAGCATGCCAAAGATTGTTTTATTTTGAAAAGTGGTTTCTAATAGGTTATAAACATTTTAAAACACCTATTGGTCAGTTATAAATGTGGTAAAACCATTTGATATTAAGTTAGTGAAAATGGCCACTTTAAGTCATTTTTGTTTTGCTAGAAATGGTTCAAACCAAAGTAATATTTTCTAGTTTTTGACAAATATATTTTTTAAACTCAAGTTTTATTGTTTTAAGGTCAAGTGTTTAATATTAAAACCATTTGCAAAACGTTTTACTTATAAACCATTTTTTATACCAAAACAATATTTTATTTGTTAGAAATGCCTTTAAACAAAGTAATAATTTTTCTAGGGTTCACCAAATATATTTTTAAATCTCAAAACTTGGTGTTTAGGGTCAGGGAGTTTAAATCAAATCATTTTCCAAAGGTTTTACTCAAAAAGCATTTTTATACCATAATCAATATTTTTAATTAACTAGAAATGTTTTGATTCAAAGATTTAATCTTTAGCTTCACAAAATACACTTTTAAATCCATAAGTTGGTTTCTATGGTCAGTAGGTTCAAAACAATTCATTTGCCAAAGATTTTACCCTAAAAACATTTCTAGAATAAATTTTATGTGCAAATTATGCCTACACAAGTTTCTGCAAAAACAACCAATTTAACAGAAGCAATTTACTAAACAAAGTACATGGTTGGAAAGTGTTTTTTTCTGATTCCATTGATATAAAATTTGTAAAATTTGTACTTGTGGATCAAAAGTTATGCAATTTACAAGTTCACATACCTAATTGAAATGTTTCTGGTTTTATAACAAACTCCAGGCAACGTGGAATGTTCTAATTGGCCCATACCGTTTCGTGTGGATCGTGCAACGTGGGGCGTTCGATTTCAAACAGATCGTGCGACATAGGATCAATCGTACCCCTTCAGGTTATGTTCTATCGTAGCCATGCGATCAAAATCCTACGGCCTAAATCGAATGACCAGGAACGGGAGGCACTGGTGGTGGTAGTTGGCAGCGGCGCAGCCAGATGGTGGCGGAGCCGGGGATACAGGAAGCAAAAGAGACAGGGGAAAGGCTCACCGAGGTCGCCGCGAAGTGCTGAAGCTCAAGGTGGTATTCGTTGGCGAAGGGGCGCTCGGGGACGTCGTGGATTGCTCGCCGGAGATCCTCACTGGTTCGGGCACGCTCTGTTGAAGACGGTGACAAAGTTACCGGACACGCCAGAGAAAAATGGGAGCACGGTTAGATGCGCCGAGTCGTAGTGAGTATGCGCGTGTGAAGAAGAGGAGGGGAGGTAAGATGCTACCTAGGGAACTCGCTAGAGTTGAGGCAAATGGCGGTGCTGCTCTGGTGAAGAAGTTGCCGAGGCTACAGAGCATGCACGGCTAAACGAGTGGTACTGGGAGTTGTAGGGGGTGATGGGGAATGTGCTCATGGGAACTGGGAGGCAAGGGGCAGCGAGGAGCGGCCAGAATCGTCGCCGGAATGCGTCGGAGGCTGCGGCGGTGCAAAAGGGAATTAGAGCAGCCTGGTGGCTCTCTGGTGGCGCTGGTTGGAGGGAATGGAGGGGAGAAGGTGCTGGTTAAATGAGAGTAAACGAGGGGAGGAATTACTGGGCGTGATTACGTGAATTGATCCGTGGATTAATGAGCAAAAACGGCCGGCATGGTCATCGCGTGGGTGAGGACGAAGGTCTGGCAAGTGGGGTCTGGGCGTCAGCAGGAGAGAGAGAAACGAGGTGGGGTCCGGTTGTCAGGTACAGTGCGGGTGAGAACTGCAGTGTGAAGAGTTTTCTGCGGGGGAGAGGGATAGTTGGGCCAGTGGGCTGGGCTTGCTGGGTTGGATCGTTTCCATTTTTTTTGTTCTAATTCATTTTTCTTTTTCCATTTTCATATCTGTTTTGAATTTGATTAAACATTTCAAACAACCATTTGAATTCAAAACCTTCCAAAATTTTCATTAAGTTTTTAATATGTTTTAAACATGTATTTAAAGTCCTTTTTAGGAATAAATCCTTTATTTATTTATGGCTTATATTTTATTTGAAAAGGGAACTTTCCTTTATTAAATAATATTTAATTGAATTTTCAAACCCTTATTTGTAATCAAAATTTCACCAAACCTTTTCAGTAGGTTTTATTTATTTATTAGGGTGTTAAATAACTCATTTTGAATTATTTGAAATATTTTACTATGATCTATTAATCATTTAAATTGAGCATTTGTCTTCTTTCAAATAAAGTCTAATATGGTTTTAATCCCATATAATTTTATTTAAATGATTCACTTATTTCATTTGAAGTTAATTTAAATACTTTTATTCCACTTGGGTATATTCCAATTATTATTTTCCCATGATTTAATTAATCATTCTTATTAGGGATTTTGTCTTTATTCAAAGGGAATATAATTTGGTTAAGGCCTTATTATTTTATTTGAATATTTTTTATCCTTTTATATTTCTTTAGGATTAATTTGATCACAATTTGGTATGGATTTAGATAGGAGTTTTATTAGCTTTGAAATTTAATTTCTTTATCTTACTAGATTCATAAGATTTTAACCAAGGTTCCAAATTGAATGAAATCAATTTCTATGGTTTTATAATATTTCTATTTGTCATTCTTGATCATTTATAAATGCTTGATGCTCAATTTTTATATGGATGAAATCCATGGTCTTAGAGTAATCTTGGAAATGATTTCTTCCATTAGGGTTTTAGAGTCTTGGTATATTTTCAAGTGTTTTATATTTCAAGATGCATTTATGAAGAATGCATTTCACTCGATTTGAAGGTAGTTGGATTCAAATTTTATTCAAAGTTTGTTCAAGATGGGTTTTTAATGTTTCCATTTAGAAATAAAAAGTTTATTTTCACCCTAAATTTCAACAATTATTTATTTTTCACATTACAAAATTTGGAAAATTTTGGGATGTGACACCCAAAAGGGCACCTCTTCATTGTGTGCCATCGACCTCCAGTCATGTTCGCCTCCAGCAAGCAGAGCAGTATGACAAACTGTAAAGGAAGATATGAATGCATCATCCTGGTTGTTCACTACTTTGAAGCATTATCACAAACAGAAGAAGGGTAGGGGTGAGAACTCTCCGATACCCGAGAAGCAGCACTATGACATCCCTGTAGCGAGTTGCCGCAAAAAAATGGACATCGGGCACCATCCATCCACAAACACTTCTGCAGCTCCATGGATGGTTCATTTTGCTAGCTGCAGCATAGACAAGACTATGGAATTAATTTTGACAAGCACAAAAAAAGATGTGTGTACAACTATGCATAATAAAACATCACACCTAAGACTCCTAGCGTTTAATTAACTTAGTGGACATTGGATATCTAGATGCTCAAACTTTAGAATCAAGTGAACATGTCAACCAAAGAGCTAGCATGGAAACAACATTCGAATGTAAAAACTTTCCATCAGATAGTTCCTATTGCTAGAATTATATTCATTAAAAAAATTACTAAGAGGCAGAAAATGGACAAAGGCGTTAGGTAAAATAGACAGGTCTAGAAAATAAGGTATACATAAGGAACAAAAATTTCCTAATTCCAGAAGCTATAGGCACTACTGGAAAAATGGTCTTCGATTCGATCTGAACAAAGCCAGCAGTCCCAGTCTGTCACGGCCCGCGACTAGTGCTAGCACTAGTCCCGGGCCATGAGGCCTCTAACGGCTAGAAATGGCCGTAGACACTAGTCCCGGACTGGACCAGATCTCTAGTCCCGGTCCGTAATACGGCCCGAGACTAATAACCTGGAGCAGGCCAGCTAGTCTTTTCGTGGACTATTAGTCCCGGGTCGTATCACGGCTCGGGACTAGTTGTCCACCAGTATATATAATGCTTCCTGTCCACCTGCCCTAAACCATATGGTGGCCATTTTACTCAAAGAATCAAGCGAGTTCATGCCATTTTTTCTCTAGATTTGTCAAGATTTAGTTTGCAACCCATAAATCCAAAGTTTTAAAAGGTTAGAACTTCATTATTTCATATATTATTGCTACTTTAGCTCTATAATGCTCTAGAAGTATAGAGATATGGATCAATGAATGCATGCTCTAGAAGTAGAAGGATTTTGATATGTGTAACAAATTTTGATAAGGCACATAGTTACTAAAAATTGAAATGTGTAATTTTAGAGTTTTAGAGCTTAGAATGGAATGAGGTTTTCACTGATAGAAAAATAATCAAAAACTCCACATTTATCATGTTAATTGTTTTCTCCAATTCAAAAATTGGTGCATGTAAATTTTTCAAAATTCAAAATTAATGCTCTAGAAGCTCTCAATATAACTTGTAATAATTTTATCATGTTGTGTAATGGTTTTTGATATACTTTTACTATAATGCAGATGTTCCGAGAATGGATGTACGGTACTGACCGACACTCTGGCGAGTTCATTAATGGCATGCATGAATTCATTCGTGTTGCTGATGCAAACAAGCGCAATGGTTTTGTATTATGTCCATGTAGTGAATGTAGGAAACAGAAGTATTACTCTGACTCAAAAACCCTTAACAGCCACCTATTGAAGTCTGGCTTCATGCCCAGTTATAATTGTTGGACCAAGCACGGAGAGAGAGGGGTTATAATGGAAGAAAATGAAGAAGAGGAGGAGGATGGCAACTATCATGGTTTCCCTGAGTACGAAGATACTTCCATGGGGGATGCTGAAGGGGAGGATGCAGAAGAGACACGTGATGAACCCGCTGATGATCTTGGTCGGACCATTGTCGATGCATGAAGAGACTGTGAAACTGAAAAGGAGAGGGAGAATATCAATCACATGTTAGAGGATCACAAAAAGTTGTTGTACCCAAATTGCGAAAATGGTCTGAAAAAGCTGGGCAGCACACTAGAATTGCTGCGATGGAAGGCTGAGTGTGATATACCTGACTCCTCATTTGAAAAGTTGATGAAAATGATGAAGAATATGCTTCCAAAAGATAACGTATTGCCCGCCAGTACGTACGAAGCAAAGAAGGTTGTCTGCCCTCTAGGTTTAGAGGTTCAGAAGATACATGCATGCCCTAATGACTGCATCCTCTACCGTGGTGAGGAGTACGAGAATTTGGATGCATGTCTGGGATGCACTTCACTTTGGTAAAAGATCAGACGAGATGACCTTGGTGACGTTGAGGGTGAGCCCCCCTGGAAGAGGGTTCCTGCCAAGGTGATGTGGTATGCTCCTATAATACCATGGTTGAAACGCTTATTCAGAAACAAAGAGCACGCCAAGTTGTTGCGATGGCATAAAGAGGAACGTAAGTCAGACGTGATGGTGAGACACCCCGCTGATGGGTCGCAATGGAGAAAAATCGATAGAAAGTACCCGGACTTTGTAGATGATGCAAGGAGTTTAAGGTTTCGTCTAAGTACAGATGGCATGAATCCTTTTGGGGAGCAGAGCTACAGTCACAACACCTGGCCCGTGACTCTATGCATTTATAACCTTCCTCCTTGGTTGTGCATGGAGCGGAAGTTCATGATGATCCCAGTGTTGATCCAAGGTCCAAAGCAACCCAGAAACGACATTGATGTGTACCTAAGGACATTAGTTGAAGAAATTTTATAGTTGTGGCACGAACACGGCATACTCATGTGGGATGAGCACAAGTAGGAAGAATTTGACCTCCGAGCATTGCTTTTTGTAACAATCAATGATTGGTCTGCTCTTAGTAACCTTTCAGGACAGTCAAACAAGCGATACAATGCATGCACACACTGTTTAGATGAGACTGAAAGTCTATATTTGGAACATTGTAAGAAGAATGTGTACAATGAGCATCGTCGATTTCTTTTGGCCAAGCATCCCTTAAGAGAGAAAGGCAAGCATTTCAACGGTCTGGCATGTCACCAGATGAAGCATAAGGAGCGTACTGGTGTTGATATATTTTATATGGTCAAAGATTTGGATCAAATAGTAACCTTTGGAAAGGGTCCTGGTAGACAATTTGTTCCGAAGGACGCTGAAGGACACGCAACCATGTGGAAGAAGAAATCTATATTTTGGGAGCTGCCAATTGGAAATTATTAGAGGTCCGCTCTACAATCGATGTGATGCATGTGACGAACAATCTTTGCATGAACCTGCTAGGCTTCTTGGGCGTGTATGGGAAGACAAAATATACACCAGAAGTACGAAAGGACCATCAACGTATGAAAGACCCATATGGCCTATATCCAGAATGGTTTCAAGGTCATGCCAACTATGCTCTTACCAAACAAGAGAAGGAAATATTTTTTGAATGCCTGAGCAGTATTAAGGTCCCGTATGGCTTATCATCGAATATAAAGAGAATAATAAATATGTCAGAAAAAAAGTTCCAAAACCTAAACTCTCATGGCTGCCACGTGATTATGACGCAAATGCTTCCGATTGCATTGAAGGGGCTTCTACCAGATAATGTTCGAGTACCCATTGTTAAGCTATCTGCATTCCTCAATGCAATCTCTCAGAAGATAATCAATCCTAAAGATCTACCATGGTTACAGAATGATGTGGTCCAATGTCTTGTTAGTTTTGAGTTGGTGTTCCCACCATCCTTCTTCAATATTATGACGCACCTAATGGTTCACCTAGTCGAAGAGATTTCCATTCTTGGTCCTGTATTTCTACACAATATGTTTCCCTTTGAGAGGTTCATGGGAATCTTAAAGAAATATGTTTGTAACCGTGCTAGGCTAGAAGGAAGCATCTCCAAGGGCTATGGAACAGAAGAGGTCATTGAGTTTTGTGTTGACTTTGTTCCTGACCTTAGGCTGATTGGTTTTCCTCAATCACGGTATGAGGGGAGACTGAGTGGAAAGGGTACTCTAGGAAGGAAATCAATAATATGTAGGGATGGACATTCTTACACCGAAGCACATTACATAGTTCTACAGAATTCTATCTTGGCAGCCCCGTATATCGAGGAACACAAGAAAATCTTACGCTCCAACAACCCTGGAAAGCATGACTCTTGGATTAGAGATGAACACATGAAGAGTTTTGGTGGTTGGTTGCAACATCTCATAAAAAACAACACTCTTGGAGATCAGCTATACTTGTTGTCTAGGTCACCATCTTCGACTATATCTACTTTCCAAGGGTACGAGATAAATGGGTATACATTTTACACGATCGCCCAAGATAAAAAGAGCACCAACCAAAAAAGTGGTGTCCGCTTTGATGCAACAAACAACAATGGGTCAAAGACCACATATTATGGTTACATAGAGGATATATGGGAACTTGACTATGTACCTACTTTTAAGGTCCCCTTGTTTCGGTGCAAATGGGTCAAGCTGACAGGAGGAGGGGTTGAGGTAGAAAATAAGTACGAAATGACATCGTTGGATCTCAACAATCTTGGGTAGTTAAACAAACCATTCGTCCTAGACAATCATGTGGCTCAGGTTTTCTATGTGAAGGACATGTCTACCAAACCTAGAAAAATAAAAAATAAGAAAAATAATACATCAGACGATGAGCAAAAGCGCCATATAGTTCTTTCAGGAAAAAGAAACATCGTGTGAGTGGAGGACAAGACAGACATGTCATAAGATTGTGATAAGTTTCATGAAATTCTGCCCTTCGCGGTGAAGGATGACCAAAGCATCATGTTAATGAATGAAGATGCTCCATGGATACGGCGGAATGAGAAAGGGACACACGCGAAGAAATGATGTGTAATAATTGTAACATTTTATGAGTGAAGATGCTCCATGTGTCCATTTTTATAGTGTTGTCTGAAAACCATCTTGAGTGTGTTAGTCCCGTTTTGTGGCTGGACCGGGACTAAAGGGGGGCCTTTAGTTCTGATTCGTACTTACCATTAAGATCTGACCTCCAAAAGTGTGTGGTCACATATTAGGGAGTGCCTCTATGACCAGTTTCTTGGAGATGCCGGAGGACTGGGCTCCGACGGCATCTCCCTGAAACTGGCCATAGTGGTGTCCCTGCTCTCGCACACCATCTTGCAGCTTGTAACTTCTCTACCTAGATCAATACGCCTAGCTAGTTTCACATATTAGGGACTGCCTCTATGGCCAGCTTGTTGGAGATGTCGGAGGACTGGGGTCTGGCGGCATCTCCCTCAAGCTGGCTATAGTGGTGTCCCTGCTCTCGAAAACCATCTTGGAGATGCCTCAAACTGGCTGGAGGACTGGACTCACAAGGATGCCTATTTATAGTACAAGCAGCTCAACATAGTGTCGACACTCACGACATAATGTCGACACTCACCCACTATAATTAGTGCTGACTCATTTTTTGTCCCGGTTGGTGTCTCCAACCAGGACTAAAGGTTCATCTTTAGTCCCGGTTGGTGACACGATCTGGGACAAGGTACAAGCCGCAGGACATAATGTCGACACTCACCCCTATTACTAGTGCTGCCTAGCCCAGTTTGCCGCAATCCCTTTAGTTGCAGTTGGTTTCATCAACCTGGACTAAAGATGAACCCTCTCTTTATAGGCATTTCCCTCTATTTATAGGCCTTTTCCTCTATTTATAGGCTGCTCGATCCAGCCTGCCCGCCCTTTCCTCTAATTATAGGCTGCTCTATTTATAGGCTGCTCTATTTATAGGCCTATTCCTCTATTTATAGGGCGACCGTCATGGCCACCCACACATACACACATTCTTGGTGCTTTAGGATGCCCATCCCGCATCCTCGTAGTCGACTCGGCGGCAACGATGGAGTAGTGGGCTCTGTCTGGCATGTTCGAGACTAGGCTTCGCCGAGCTGGCACTGGATGGTGCTACCTTCCGGGTCGCATAGCTTGGTGAGGAATCCTGGTGTCGTCTTCGACCCGGAGATTCTTTGGTGGAGGTCGCCTGGTCCAGGCAGGGTGCAGAGGGAGCCGGACACCGAGGAGGTGGTACGGCGTCGTGTCAGGGAGGAGGACGAGCACGCTCGTTGCTATATGGCTGCGTTGGACACCAGGGTCGACGATACCTTGCAGATTCTTCAGGGATCTCATCCGAGCTATGCTCGTGTGATGGTCCCTTCTCTTTGGGTTTTCACCTCCCGCGGCTGAGGCACTAGGAGTCGTCGCCTAGTTTGATTGAGCAATATGTATTAATTTCAATACTATGACATTTTGATTGTTGTAGGCAGGTAGAAAAATACAGCATTTGATCCCGGGACTAGGTAACGCTCAAGACATTTATTAATATAAAAACCGAGACTAAAGTCGCCCCCTTTAGTCATAATCATGCCTAGTCCTATCGTATGCAACTTCATGGTCTTCTTCGTCATCGTCATCATGATCGTCACCTGCCACTCCGGGGATCCTCAGCCCAGCCATGGCATATACCGGGGGCACCTGCCACTCTGCCCTCGGGTTCATGGCGGGCGGGGGAGGGGTCTCCTGGAAGACGAGGCCGCTACCGCTAGGCAGGGGAGGGCCTTATTATGGCTCTATGGCAGGTGGACTTGTGGGAACCGCATGCGAGGATGGTCTCCCCGGCAATGTAGCGCATCACTCTGATGATAGTACGGTTCGCCCACCACAGATGGTGGTCGACTTTGTTGTGGTTCACCGGCGGCGGGCCATCACCCTCGTACCTGGCGTGCTCCCTTTCCTGCCGGTTAGCAAAGAAGGCATTCCAGGTGTCATAGTTGTCGGGATCCCACTGGGGAGCCATCCGCTGCTCCGGCGTGAGCTCGTGGTAGAAGTGGTTCGTGATGGCCGCCTGGCATCGAGCCGGCGGGCGACCGGTAGCCCGGCGGACAAGGGTAGCTGGAGGCGCACAACGCCTCGGTCTTCTCGAGGGTCAGAATGGCCAAGTAGGCTCTGTCCATTATTGTGAGAGAGGAAGGTGTGGATGTGTGGATAGTTGTGGCGCGATCGCCATAGATATAGAGGGAAAGGGCGGGAAAACTTGGCGGGAAGTGGTGGGAAATGGCGGGAAATATCTTTAGTCCTGGTTAGTGACTACAAACGAGACTAAATGGATATTATATTAAGATTCTTTATATTGTTTTGATAATAATAGACATATTATTTGTTTTATTTGGATTTTTACAATAGGAGATATGATTTTCCAAAGTTTTAAATTTGATTTGAATTAAAAAAGAAAATTTACCAATGAAATAATTTATAAATTATGCAAACATATGTATGGATATTATATTAAGATTCTTTATATTTTCTGATAATACTAGACATATTATTTGTTTTATTTGCATTTTAACAATAGGAGATATGATTTTCCAAAGTTTTATATTTGATTTGAATTAAAAAAGAAAATTTACAAATGGAATAATTATAAATGATGCAAACAGATATATGGATATTATATTAAGAGTCTTTATATTTTTCTGATAATAGTAGACATATTATTTGTTTTCTTTGGATTTTTATAATAGGACATATGATTTTCCAAAGTTTTATATTTGATTTGAATTAAAAAAGAAAATTTACAAATGAAATAATTTATAAATGATGCAAACAGATGTATTGATATTATATTAAGATTATTTATATTTTTCCGATAATAATAGACATATTATTTGTTTTATTTGGATTTTTACAATAGAAGATATGATTTTCAAAAGTTTTATATTTGATTTGAATTAAAAAAAGAAAATTTACAAATGAAATAATTTATAAATGATGCAAAGAGATGTATGGATATCATATTAATATTCTTTATATTTTCTGATAATAATAGACATATTATTTGTTTTATTTGGATTTTTACAATAAAACATATGATTTTCCAAATTTTTATATTTGATTTGAACTAAAAAAATAAATTTACAAATGAAATAATTTATAAATGATGCAAATAGATGTATGGATATTATATTAAGATTCTTTATATTTTTCTGATAATAATAGACATATTATTTATTTTTATCTGGATTTTTACAATAGAAGATATGATTTTCCAAAGTTTTATATTTGATTTGAAATAAAAAAGAAAATTTATAAAAAATAAACTAGTCGCGGGTCGCGGTTGGACCCGGGACTAGAGGATGCCTCATGACGAAAACCAAGCGGGAAAAACACATTTGGTTTGTCAGCTTAACCCGCGACTAAAGGGGGGTTTTAGTCGCGGGTTAAGCCACGGCCCGGGACTAGAGACCCTCTAGTCGCGGGCGGTGGCTTAGCCCGGGACTAAAGGGGGTCCCTATATATACTGCGTGCCATGGGAGGTGCGTCCCAGCACTTGGAATTCCTCGACGAAGACGAAGATGAAGCACTCACAGGCGACGCATGCACACGCAGGGGAGGTGCTGTCCGGCCGGCCGTCGATTCCACCACCGCTCCGCCGTGCGTGCTCCGCTGTGCTGCTGCTCCGCCGTGGGGTGATGTGCCGCCACTCCACTGCTTGCGTTGCCGCATACGCGCCTCATTGCGTGCCGCTGCCGTCGGGGAGCTCGAGGGTGGTTTTTTTTACCACAAAATATTAGCTAGAGTTATTATAATTAGAATTATTGTTTTGCTTATTAGGATTAGTAATATTGTTTTAGTTATTTTTTTGTTTTAGTTATTAGGATTATATTGTTTTACCACAAATAATATTAGGATTATTATAATTAGGATTATTGTTTTACCACAAATAATATTAGGGTTATTGTTTTTTTAGTTATTAGGATTATTGTTTTACAACAAATAATGCGAGGGTTATTAACTGGGGTTATCGTTTTAGTTATTAAGATTATTGTGTTACTACAAATCATATTAGGGTTATTAATTAGGGTTATTGTTTTTTTAGTTATTAAGATTATTGTTTTACCACAAATAATATTAGGGTTATTAATTAGGGTTATTGTTTTTTTGTATTAGTTATTAGGATTATTGTTTTACCACAAATAATATTAGGGTTATTAATTAGTGTTATTAGGGTTATTGTTTTTTGTTTTAGTTTTTGGGGTTATTGTTTTTTTCTAACCTGTTTAACTCTCTTTCTGTTATAGTTAATTAAGTCATGGATCCATCTGAAGATCCTGGTCGCATTGGTGAAGGTTTTCTTCAGGGCATGATAAGAGGTGAAATTCCTCTTAATATTACTACCGGTGAAGATATTTTGCTTGAGGAAGAGATTTCCTCATATCTGAATCCATCCGGTGATGGACTAGAGGAAAACCTGATGTACCAAGGGTAATACCGGATGGATGAAGGGCAAACAAATAACAACAATAATGATGGCCCGTCGACAGGAACCGGCGAGGTAAATATATATGAAGCCTCGTGTTACCTCTATTCATTAATTGATCTAGATATATCAAATAATATATTAATCACTCTCTCTTCCTCTTTTAGCCCACCGGATCGAAGCAATCAACAGATCGAACGAAACGGGGGCCGAATAAAATTTGTATGGTAATCAGAGGTTCACCATCGAAGAAATAGATGATGATGGTGAACCGATTGCTCCAGAGAATCACAGGAGGATGTTTACAAATCAATGCGGGGTGCTTGTTAGGGACAACCTGCTGATCACCATCCAAGAATGGAATAAGTCAAAGAAACCCGATGAAGAATCCAACAGTTATATCACCGATGATGCCAAAGATGACCTTTGGCAGAAGCTCATAGCGCATTTCATACTACTTCCAGAGTATGAAGAATTTGAGGCATATGGTATTACCCGAAGGCCGGGTGGGATTTAAAATAGAGCGAAAGTCAAGGAGTGGGCTCTGAGCAAGATGGCCGAACTATATTGGAACCACAAGAAAAGTTTATACGCTAAATATGTCGCCAAAAAGAAAACTCGAGACTTCAAAGGAGCAAACGAGAAGTTGAGAGAACAGTGGCCTGATTTTGTAAAGTACAAGAAATCTGATAAAGCAAAAGGAAAGTCAGCAAAGAATGCGTTAAATGCCGCCAAAAAGAAATACCATCATAAAATGGGGACATGTGGCTACAAGATGCTGTCCCTAAGTGGGAAATTATGGAGAAGGAAATAAGGGCTAGATGCATCACTCCTGGTACAGATGGATGGCCCGAGAGGTCAAAGCACTGGTGATACGGGCACGGGGGATTGTTGGACCCAGAATCAGGGAAGACATTATTTCATGAAAAAATTCTAATGCGCTCTGAAGTCCTTATTTAAGCAATGAACAATGCTCAATTGGGATTGTTCCGTCCCGAGAGAGAGAACGACGAGCTGACACGCGCCCTAGGGAATCCTGAAAAGGGTGGACAAACACAAGGCAAAGGCGCCCGTTTCTCGTGGAAGAAAGGGTTTCCTCGGTACTATGCCAGTTACAGAAGCCGTCAGAGAAAGAAGGACCGGGAGGCAGACCGGATCTCCAAGGTAGAGTAGGACCTAGCTGATCTGAAGAACCTCATGAAACAAATTAGCCAAAGGCCGTCGTCAACTCACCCGCGGGCTGATGATCCTGCATTGGATCTTAGCCAGCGGAGAAGCAGCATGGCTTCCACGGAGGTCCGGGCTGATGATCAAGACTTTCTGGAGGATGCACCGGCTCCTCGCTACCCCGTGGATGATGTCAAAGAAATGGCATAATGTGAGCTAAATCAGCCAATGAATAACCTATCCTTCAAGGTGGCGATCGGCACTTCTTTACCTTGTCTACCTGGAGCACTCCACCATTCACTTCTGATTCCACCTGGCTACGCTCGTGTCACGGTGGATGACATAGTGGAGGATTTTGCGGACCTCGAGATTGACATCGCTACACCTGAAGGCCTTATGAAACTAGGAGATGTAAAGTGCAACATCATTCTATGGAAGAAGAAGTACATCAAGTTTCCAGGCTCGGCGCCAATGCCACTGACTCCGAGGAATCCAAGTCCACCCCGCATCGAATATCATCACCTCCAAGTCCACCCCAACCCGATTATCGTCAACCTCCAAGTCCACCCCGCCCCGCTGACGATCGCCGCAGCAGGAGTACATCAACTCGATCTCTGCCTCCGCACAATACTCAATATCCGCCTCTGCCTCCATGCAATACTACTACCTCGTCAAAGAAACGGAAGCTCGATGCTCCCCCGCTCCCCACATCGAAGAAAGGTCAAACGGCGAAGATAGTCGACATCCCGCTGGCTCTTCCAAAGAGACCTTATGACAAGACCGATGGGGAAACTAACGCGGATGTGGCTGCCCAAGTTAAGGCGCATTTTGCACCTAAAAAGCCTGAGCCAAACACGGTATATGATAAAAAAATCAAAAAGTGCGCTAAGTCTTTTCTTGAGCAACCATCCTAGATATCGATGAATCTGGAATCAGACTATGACCGGGAGATTATTAAGCAAGCAAAGAAGAAAAAAAGCACAAGTGCAAAAAGCGGGAAGCAAGTTGCCTAGCTCGGAGTACAGAAGAATCAATCGGTCTCCCCGCTCAAAGTCATTTTAGACCTAGACAAGGACTTTAGATATGAATTGGATATGGACATGCAAATAATGGACCCAGAGCCCGTACTAATGCTGCACTAATGGGCATCACTAATGGGCATCACTGTATCGCAGGCCAAAGCACTTGCTACGGAAGCAAATATGTCTCTTGGTCAATATTTAGGCTATGAAGATACACCAGTGGGTCAGATAGTACGGAAGTATGTCCAAGGGGTCCTCTAGTCAATAATGAGGAGCTCGCATGTCTATCCACACATATGCGAAATCTGCACGAATGGTACATGTCGCAAGCAGAAAAAAAGCATTAGAAATATTGGTTTCCGGTGGACGTTAGAAAGGAGCATCACTTCAAACCATACTCGATACAGGTTCAAATGACCAAACTATTTCAATTATACAACCAGCGCGCCCTCGACAAATCTATCATTGGTTGCTACTATCTGTAAGTGATTTATTTCTATAATTAAGTTTGTAGCTCAGCTCGTTCATTGCATTTAATATATTATCCTTTTGTATGATATTATATTCTGCAGAATAAAGATGCTTTAATTCAAGAGCAAGAAGATATGACGCTAGGTTCATTGACCCATATATCGTTAATGAATATACGTTAAAGAATCACCCCAAGGACGTGGAGGAAGACCTATGCAGGTTCTTAACTGAGAATAATTTTGTTAAGGAAATACTATTTCCTTACAACTTCAAGTGAGTGTTTCTATCTTGTACACATTTTATTTTTGCTTACTAGATGAGCTATGCATGTATGCTTATGTAAACGTCCACAGATTCCACTGGATCTTGCTCAACATTCAAGTTGACAGGTCCCTAGTTGAAGTCCACGACTCATTAAGTTGGGATCAAGAGCAGTGGAGTGACATGAAAGCAATGCTCCATAAGTAATTTCAATCATTACCGCATTATATCGGCCTCTTTCATTCATTTCCTAATATCAAGTAACTAATAACTCTTTTGTGCATTTTCTTTGCCGAGCAGGTGTTGGACACGGTTCAGACAGAAAATACCAGGTCCATTCAAAGAGGAGCTAACTTATAAAATGGTGAAGAGTTTACAGCAGCCACCGGGAACTCATTTATGTGGATACTACGTCTTCGAGTACATCCGCGAGTTGACCAGTGAGAGGAAAGGTGACTCACATTATATTTATGGTTTGCGGGAGAAACTAGAGCCAGACCAGCGCATACGAGCAATAAGAGGATCTGGCGGGATTTATGATGAAGGAGGTCCTTGATGTACATGCAGAGCATTATGCGGATGACGTGGAACTCGATTTGCCTTAGGGATCTCCATGTAGTTGATATGATATATATATATATCATCAATGACCATGTAATTTCAAAACATTTCTTCCTTTTGATATATATATCATCAATGTATGCTTGGAAGGGATCGATTAATTATAGATGCATCAAGTGTACTGTGTATGTAGTAGCGTAGAATATGTGTACTGAAATATATGCTTGAAATTATAGTGAAACACAAAACAAAAAAGGAACGAAATGGCAAAAAAAAGGAAATACACAATCTCTGCCGCGACAGAGAAACATAGAATTCTCTATCGTGGCAGGAAACCGTATAGTCCCTGGTGGTGTTACGGCCCAGGACTAGAGGGTTTCTGCCCCCCGCGGCGCTGAACCGGCCACGTGGTTGTTATCAGTCGCGGGCCGTAGCGAGACAGGACTAGAGGGGGGGGCTCTAGTCCCGTTTTGGCAGTCCCGGGCCCAAAGCTGGGACTAGAGCCAGTTGCGGCATGGGACTGGAGGTCTGTTTTCCACCAGTGAGGTCGAAGCATTCCATCTATCAATTTACAGAGCAATCAACCTGGGACTCAAAACTCTTCCATTACAACAATAGCAATACATCAAGACAACAAAAAAATGTCAGTTATACGCTGTCTCGGCTATCAATAGACGGGAGAAGAAGATTAGGATTGGTAAATACTAAACTTGTTGCAGGTGTTCATGATATAACTCTATTAGCAATGTAATAAATCAGTGTTATTCTATCTATATTGTACCCATTTAGTATAACATTAACATAAAAAGCAAGCAGTATACATACAAACAAGAAGGGGACTCTTAAGGACATACAAGGGAGAACGTTCATAGAATAAATTTTGCAAAACTCCAAATACCCAAAACTCGTATTCAAGTTCCCCAGCGGTCACCCGAGCATCCAAGTTGCCAACATAAAGACGGTCATCATGCTGCTGGCGCTGCTCCTCCCTTGGCAATAGCCGACACTATGAGAGAATGATAAAAGAGAGGGATTAGAGAGATATCAGAACATACACGTGACCCACCAAAATCAAATAATATTACCACATAACTACAACAAACATCCATGTGAAACACGAGATATTAACCTAGCAAGTATGCTCCTAGCTATCTAGTCCCAGCACTAAACCAAGGCCTAATTGAACCAGCCTTTGCAGCCAGACAGACAGATCTCGGTAGAAACCCACCAGAACCGAAGCAAGATTCGCTCATAGCTAGCCAGCTCGACAACACAAAGCATAGCAATGATCGCTCATGGGAGCCTAGAATTATGTGCAAGACAGTGGGCAGTAACCAAACCTAATATTTTCTAATCACTTGTAGACAACTGGCACCAATAAACATCGCATGAATGTGAAGATTCTAAGAAAAATAAGAGTACCTGAACACTTCCTATATATAAGTTTAGTTACATCATCACAATAAGTGGGAATTTCATAATTTCCCAATGGACAGACAATGCCCATTCCGTTCAATAACAAAATGAAAGTAATCCTTAAATTCCAACAAAGAATGGCAGGAACAGCATTGAATTAAAACAATGTTCTTCTATCAAACACAATGTACCAGATCCAACATACAAGGATAATATTTCATTTCAGAACATGCAAAGCCAGTTGTAATCGCAACCAATAATACACGACAGATATCACGTTTACTCTACTAGAAATTCAGATATTTTTTATTAGTTTTTCGAAGCCTAATAAGCTTCTAATAGAGTTATTCTACTCATACTGTGGTTCTGCTCAAAAAAGATAAAACCCAGAATGCTTTGGAGTAACCTAAAACTCCTTGCACAAAATAAATGTATTGACCTAATGGGCAAAGAATGTACACACTATCAGTTAAAGGTGATTACAAACTTTCTGTTGAAAGTATACACCGCTGCCCTTCCCTCCACAAGCAGACAACCACCGGGAAACCCAACAAGAATAGGTAGACAGGAGCGTCCTTAGATTGGCCTCACCTTGCAGAACTCGTAGTAGTACTTATGGAGGCGCTTGATAACACCCTTAGCAGCGATGGAGAAACCATAGGAGGCCATAAAAATCCCCCCAGAAAAATCAATATTCGAGCAGATCGGAAACCCTATGTAGTATATCGTAGCTGGAACTTACGGATCGGAGGAGTAGGCCTTGTCCTGGCTTTGGAGGCTTCGAGAGTGAGGGTTGCCCCTCTCCTCCCGTGCACGCCATCGTATGTCTCCAGCGCTCGCGTTAGAAGAGCGTCGGATCTCCCGTGCAGATGCCTCCCTTGGCCAGCACGCGAATAGGCGAGCTCGACAAAGCGTCGCGCATTGTGGTACTGATGAATGTGTTCTCTGACGAGTAAACCATCCGTGTCTTCGCGGTTACTTGGAGGTGGGGTCGGTGACAACTAGGGTTATTGAGGGCGATATGGTGTGGAGACGTGTCGCCGGAGCAGCGGTGGCCTGATATCGGCGGATTAGGACCGGTCTCGGTCTTGGTTGGTCGGGAGATCTCGGGGAAGGAGGCGGTGTTGGTTGGCGGCGTAGCAACAGGAAGGAGGAGGTCGGGGACGAGGAGACAGGGACAGAGATTTGATACGTCAGAAACATATCTATAATTTTTGATGTTCCATGCTTGTTTAGTATCTACTTTTCTTTGCTTTATCTACACTTTGAGGTGTTTTATATGTTTTCTGGTACTAACCTATTAACAAGATGCAACAGTGCCAGTTGCCTGTTTTTGGTTACAGAAAGGCAGAAAATCAATATTCCCAGAATTGGACGAGACAAAAGCCAAAGTCAATATTTTCCCGTGGGGAACACGGAGCTATAGTACAAGACAGAGGGGAGGCACCAGGGGACCACCTGGTGGAGCGGGTTAGGGCTAGCCGCGCTTGGGGGGTGTGACCACCCTGGCCGCCCCTGCCTCGCCTCTTCAACTATAAAGACCCCCCTATGCAGAAAACCTAAGTACCCGATCAATATTCCATGAAACCGTCTATAGCCGCCGCCACCATCGTCCCTAGATCGGGGGATCTAAAGCTCTTCCGGGCACCCTAAATCATCCTGTAGGATTTGTTCTTCATCATGGCAGCCTCCTGTCAACACCCGGATTTTTAATCACAGATGCATGTTATGCCATACATCGCAATCCCAGGATTACCATTTTTGCGAGATATAACATATTTGATATCACAGTACATTATCCATTACAAACCATACATAAGGTCTTACACAAATAAGGATCTCATGATCCAGTTCTTAATACAATTCAAGCAGCAGAATAACGTAATAATAACGATAGCATAGGCGAAGCTCCATCTTCATGGTCACAGGCAATGCTGACGATGGGAGATGATCCTAGTTGTCATAACCTTCCTGCGGTCCATCATCCTGATACTCCTCTTTATAGTCTGGCCACGGGAATAGCCAGGGACAAAGCCATGAGTACTCTTTAAGTACTGTAACATCCCAAAAATATTAAACTTGGATCATCAAACTCTAATCACCAAAATTAGGGTTAACAAAAACGTTTCCAAATAAAAATATGAAAGCATTCATATGTGTATGTATTAAAATTTGGATTCTTTTGAATTGCCATGGTTCTGTGTTTCTTTGCTTGTAAAATGATTCTTAGGTGAAATAAACATCATCTAAATAATCCCCAAACTTTTCCCAAAGACAAACAAGTCAAAACAAACAAATTAAGTGAATGGTCACTTTGGCCAAATTAACTCTCATGCCTACTTTGGCTATTCCTAAATTTCAGAACTTAACAGAAACATGTATGGATCTTTGCACCCCTTGATAATACTCATACCAAGGTACCAAGGCCCACTTTGTGATCATCCAAAAACATTTAAATGCTTAGTTTAAATGACAATTTAAAATTTAATCTATTTCATATGGGAAGATCCCACTATTTCAAAAACCACTCAAACAAACTCAATTTTCAAAACCCAAGCATCCACAGAACCTCCAACACATGCCTAGCACACCCACCAAAAATCTTTTCAAAATTCAAAACTCAAGTTCATGCGGCCATTTCATCAAACAGGTTGCAGATTCAAATCAACAAAATCAAAAACACTATGTTGAGCAGTGTTTGGGCCAACCTTGTTCCCTCTCTGGTTACAACTAGCCTTAGTAGATCATCTAGCAACCTTAACTAACCTCTAGCACCACTGTAAGATGGCCATTTTCATCAATGGTGAGTAGCGCGAGAGCACACATGTCACCCCAGTGTGGACACCAAGCTAGGAGAAGAACTAGCCGTGCCAACCTTGTCTAGTATGCAGCCCATGCCTCACCGCCCCCATTCGACCAGCCCTAGCTCGGAGACAGCGACCATAACCGCTAGGAACGCCGCGCCCGAGCCGCTATCGACCATGCCGACGCGCACCGCAGATCACGCGCCGTTCCCATGCAACCCGACCACCTCGAGCCCTCGCCGCCCGTCAGCATGCACCCCACCGTCCCAGGAGACCACCAGACATGTTCGTTTCACCAACCTTACCTAGTAGCCACCGCTCGCCACGGAGTTCGCCGGCTCTGCCTTGCAGAGCACCGCGCGTTCCCGACCAAATTCCACCGCCCCTACCTTCGCATTTAAGCTCTAGAGCATCGCCAGGAGACCGCCCGTCGATCGCCAACATCAGCCATGCCTCTAGCCGCCCGTAGCCCTGTCGCCACCGTCGCCTGCCCATCCCTCTCGGTCTCGCCGTCGAGCCTATAAAAGGAGACGACCCCCGCTCGATTTCTTCACACCATCTCACTCCCCTCACCGCACTGATCATTCCATCCCTTAGCCGGAGCACGAGGAGCAGCAGTTCGCCGGAATTGTGCCGGAGCAGGCCGCCTCTAGAGAAGAAGGGAGCCGTTGATTTCGACCACCCCTGGAGCTGCCGCGACCACCCCTGAGTTCGTCGTCATCGCCTTCGTCGTTTGCCCGCCTCGCCGTCGTCACTGGAGCTTCTATATGCTCCCTATGCACCCCTACCGAGCCGTTAGGGTTCGAGCTCGCCGGTGACTTGTTCATCATCGACGACGACCCTCAGCCGTTGATCTCACTTCTAATCCAACGCACGACATCGCCCCGTACAGCTTCGCGTGTTATGAGCCACTGACTGGTGGAACCCCCCTGTCAGTTGCGCCCCGCGCTGTGCAGTGACACTGGGCCGGCCCAATAACCTTTTCCGTGCAGCCCACTTGTATGAATTTAGCTTTTTCTATTTATATTCAAACTCAGTTCTGTACCTAGTTTCAAAAATAAACCCAGCTCGATTCAATGAACCAAATTGAATGAAACTGATTTTGTTAGAAAGGTATTGTAATGCTTAATCCAAGCCTGTTGGATTCAAGTTATTTGGGTCTATAGATCAACCTTGGTAAAAATAACAATTCAGAAGCTTTTCTGCATTCAAACATTTTTCAAATTGCAACCATAATAGCTTTTGAGTTGATTCCCACTCTCAAAAATCACATTTTATCATACCTTTTAGAATATATAAAAACATATGGGTTTACTTACAGAAATAATGTTCAAGTAATAAAAGAATGCCACATAGGCATTTCTAGTCACTTTAATTATTTAAAATAAAAAAGTCAAACCTTATTAAATTGTGACACCACTTTAAATCACATTCCCATGTACTGAAATATGTGGTGATGACATGTGTCAACATGATCCCATGTTTGGTTTGGAGAATATTAAATCTTAAGTAGTTTTTCAATGAGTAGAAATAAATTTTCTAAAAATAAATAAATAAGACAAATGCTTTATTCTTGTGATATTAGTGATGATGCTAGTATAGGCACCTCTTCTGTGAGTTTGGCCTCCCAACCATGACCAACTGTCATCTAGGGTATTGCATAGGTGGACAATCTTCACAAGGTAGCCTCAGCTCACACCTTGGCCGCAAGGGAACCCATACTAAGGTATATAAATTTCTAGTCAAGCCCTACCCAAATTTCTGGTATTGTGGTTGTACGGTAAAATTGGAATGGTATCGCATCCAGAAAACCATCAGTTTTATAAAGGGCTAAGGATCATGCCTCAACATTTTCATCATCAAGATCATGTGGTGTTCAAGAACACATGTCAAAACATTTCAGTAGAATGACTCATCATTCTAAAGTTTTCACAACCATTTTCACCAAGTATTCCCATCTAAAGTTGATCAAGTTTTATGCTTAGCACTAGCATCTACAAGTGGGGGTAAACACTAATGAGGGGTGGTAAACAAGTGTATCTTATCGAAGTAAATCTCATGCCTCAGGATGAAATCAATATTATCTAACTTAGGCCAAGTTTTATGCTCTTTATGCTAACTTCAATTATCTTTCTAGAATCTACAAGCCACTAAGTAAACTCTAAGAGAAAGCTTTGATAAAGAAGATAAAGTATTAATCTTACAAGAAGAACTAGGATTGGGTATCAAGTGGTGTAAGCTTGCAAGTATTGTCTTGCATAAGTAGGGTATCTTGCAAGTGTTAGCTTGCAAGGTTGCAAGTATTGGATTGCTAGGATATTAGTATAAGCTTACTAAGCTAGTAGTATAAATTTGCTAAGTTGCAAGTCTTAACTTGCTAATTCAACCAGTAGTATGAGGCTTGCAAGTATTGGCTTGCTAGGATATTAGTATAAGCTCGCCTTGTGCAGAGCAGTGGTTTAAGTTCTCCTCGGCTTCTTCGTCGTAGTATTCTCCACCCTCCTCGTATCCTTGGTCGGTACTAGTGTCTACAAATAAATAGGAGATACACAATCACCAAACAATACTTCACTATTTCTAATCATCACACAAAGGTTCACACTAGATGATCTATCATCATCACTAACATTACAAGATTAAAGCACTTGTCCCATTTATTTTATTTTGAGAAAAGTAATTTCTACTCATTGAAAAACTACTTAAGATTTAATATTCTCCAACTCAAACATGGGATCATGTTGACACATGTCATCACCACATATTTTAGTACATGGGAATGTGATTTAAAGTGGTGTCACAATTTAATAATGTTTAACTTTTTATTTTGTTTAATTAAAGTGACTAGAAATGCCTATGTTGCATTCTTTTATTACTTGATCATTATTTCTGTAAGTAAACCTATATATTTTTATATATTCTAAAAGGTATGGTCAAATGTTATTTTTGAGAGTTGGAATCAACTCAAAATCT
Organism: Avena insularis; assembly: GCA_023614405.1. Classification (NCBI taxonomy): domain Eukaryota; kingdom Viridiplantae; phylum Streptophyta; class Magnoliopsida; order Poales; family Poaceae; genus Avena; species Avena insularis. Next base: position 171,316,766 of record CM042689.1, read on the forward strand.
CTTATGGTTGAATTTTGAAAAATGTTTGAATGTAGAAAAGCTTCTGCCTTGTTATTTTTACCATGGGTGATCAACAAATCTAAATCGTTTGAATCCAACATGCTTGGATTAAACATTCCAATACCTTTCTAACATGGTTTCATGCATTTTGGTTCGGTGAATCGAGCTAGGTTGATTTTTGAATCTAGGTACATAACTGGGTTTGAAATTAAATGAATAAACTTAAGTTTTAATTGTTGGGTCATGCAGGAGGTTTCACTGGGCCGGCCCACTATGCACAGCACACGCGCGGGCGGGTTAAGTGGCTATCCCCACGCGTCAGTGAGACAGTTAGGGGCGAAGCGGTACGGGGTGATCTAGGCCGCACGATCTACCTCTAATCGAATGGCTCTGGTTCATCGTCCATGTCGGGCAGCGCAGACGAGACAGAACCCTAGCGCGGCAGGTGGGGGTCGTGGGAGGCTCACCGGGGCTTAGGCGATGGTTGGCGATAGGGAGAACAACAAAGTCGATGACGGCGGTTCTCCTGGTACCGGCAGCTTTTCCTGGGGTGGGTGAAGGGGACCGACAGGCGCAGGCTAAGCTCGTCGTGGTCGACGGTAGAGAGGGCTAATGGCATGGGAGACATTAGAGGGTGGTCCTGTGCTCCCTGGCGAAGCTCAATGGTGTGGTGGCGAGGGGTGGGGAGGTGCTGATCGGTTGGAACACTTCAACGCTCTAGGCGGGTCCGACGGCAAATTTAATTGCGCACGGGTGCTCCTGGTCGCGCGGCGGCAAACGAGGCTGTCTGGCGGGGTGCTGGAGTGCTGGCGATCATGCACGCAAGCGGCAATGGCGGCGCGCGGTCTGTGGGTGCTGGTCGAGACTTGGCAAGCTCGGGCAGTGTGGTCCAGGGGCTGGAAGTTCTCGAGGCTTGGACAGGGGGTGGCGGTGGACGGTGGAGTGCCTGCTAGACATGCTTGCTAGGTTTCGTGCTTCTCCTAGCTTGTTGTCGACATGTGGGTGGCAAGTTAGGCTCGGCATGGTCACCATTAATGGCTATGCCAAGCTCACAATGGTGCTAAGGCTTGTTAATTGGGCTAGATCATCTACTGAGAGTGTAGTGAGAGCTAGAGAGGGAACAAGGTTGGCCAAATTCACTGCTCATTATAGTGTTTGTTGTTTATTTGTTTGTTGCAAACAAGGTTTTTTTATGAAATGGCCGAACGAGATTCAAATTTGAATTTTGGATTCAAACTTGGTGGGTTTGCTAGGAACATACTAGGGAGTCTCTGGTTAGTTGGATTAGTCAAGGGTCACTAGTTTGGTTAGGTTTTGAAAATGTGTGATCTTCACATATGATGAAGATACAATTTTTACTTGTGATTTGAATGAGGTTGCCAAATGTTTCTTCAAGTTTGAAATGTGGGCTTTGCTTCACTTTTACTTGGTCTAGCAAGGGGTGAAAAGAATTGGAAAAGTTTCTGTTTGAAATGTTGGACTAAAAACACTCAAAATGACCTAGTGAGCAAGATTGGCAAAAATGACCATTTGCTTTAATTGATTTGTTTTTGATTTTCTCTTTGTTTATTTCTTCTTGGAAATGTTTTATATGATATGATGTGATATTCATCTTTAAACCATTTCTTGCTATTTAGGTTAATCACATAAGTTCATTCATTCATTTATCAAATCATCACATACACACATGCATTTCTATGATTTAAATTAATCAAAGTTTTTGTTAACCCTAATTTTAGTGATTAGAGTTTGATGATCATTGTTTTATATTTTTGGGATGTTACAAACCTTCCCTCCTTAAACAAAATATCGTCCCGAGATTTGAAAAAGAAGAAAAAAGATTACCTAGGATTTAAAGAGATCGGGAAACTCCGTCCTGATGTGATCTTCTTGCTCCCAGGTAGCTTCTTCTTCAGTGTGGTTGCTCCACTGAATCTTCAGAAACTTGATGCTTCGGGTTATAGTGGTTCTGAAAGCTTCTTCGAAAATACGGATGGGTACTTCAGGATACGTCAGGTCATTGTTGATCTCTATGGTGCGGTGATCAATGTTCTTGAAAACTTCAGTCTTCTCCGGGACTTCAAGGCATTTGCGAAGTAACGATATATGGAACACATTATGCACTGCTGACTTTTCCTCGGACAGTTCCAATTGATATGATACTTCTCCTCGACAATTCAGAATCTTGAAAGGTCCGATATATCTAGGGGCTAACTTTCCTTTGAGCTGGAAATGCCGCATTCCCTTCAAAGGAGACACTTTGAGATACACACAATCTCCGATATTGAAAGCGGGTTCTCGACGTCTCTTGTCGGCGTAACTCTTCTGTCTTGACTGGGAGGTCTTGAGGTGCTCACAAATCTTGTGAACTTCCTCTTCTGCTTCTCGTAGGACGTCGGATCCGAAAATCTGACTCTCTCCTACATCCGACCATTTCAAAGCGGTGCGACACTTCCTTCCATACATGAAATCAAATGGGGCCATTCGCAAACTAGCTTGATAACTTTTGTTGTATGAAAATTCTACGAAAGGCAGACAGTCTTCACATTTACATCCATATTCTAGAACACATGCTCTCATCATATCTTCGAGTATTTGATTTACTCACTCCGTTTGTCCATCGGTCTGAGTGTGATACACTGTGCTGAAATCAAGTCGGTTTCCTAAAGCTTCTTGGACTTTCTTCTAGAATCTCGAGGTAAACTGAGTTCCTTGATCCGATACAATGTTCTTGGGGACTCCGTGCAAGCTGACGCTAGTGATGTACAACTCTACTAGTTTCGAACTTTGATATGTGGTCTTGACTGGTAAGAAATGGGCGACTTTGGACAATCTATCAACTATGACCCATATAGAGTCATTTCCCTACTAGAAGTAGGCAATCCGGTGATAAAGTCCATTCCAACTGAATCCCATTTCCATTACAGAATCTGTAATGGTTGCAACATTCCTGCGGGTCTTTGATGTCCCGCCTTGACTCTCTGACAGATATCACACTTGGCTATATAGCTTCCGATTTATCTCTTCATCTTATGCCACCAAAATTGCTCCTTCAGATCCTGATACATCTTCGTTCCTCCGGGGTGGATAGAATAAAGAGTGTCATGGGCCTCATTCAAAATAACTTCTTTCAACTCTAAATCTGCTGGTACACAGAGACGTCCTTTGTACCAAAGAACTCCTTCTTTGTCTTCGGTGAATCCGGGTACTTTGCCTGTACCGATACGACATTTGATTACGTTGATACTGGCATTTCCTTTATAAGCCTCCTTGATCTGACTGATCAAAGTGGGTTAAAGTTCTATGCTAGCCAAAAATCCTTCACTTACTAATTCCATTTTCAAATCTTCCATCTCTTTGTACAAACTTTCTTTCTCCTTCAAAATCATGGAGTTCAAGCGACACAGTAATCTGCTAAGGGCATCTTCTACCACATTGGCTTTACCGGGGTGATAGTGAATGTCCAGATCATAGTCCCTGATTAGCTCAATCCATCTTCTCTGCCTCATATTCAGCTCTTTCTGAGTGAATATATACTTCATGCTCTAGTGATCTGAATAAATCTCACAACGGTTTCCCAAGAGATAATGCCTCCATGTCTTTAGGGCTAGAACTACAGCTGCGAGTTCAAGGTCATGGGTTGGATAATTTTGTTCATGCTACTTCAGTTGTCGGGATAAATAAGATATAACTTTGCCTTCTTGCATTAGCACACATCCGAGACCGATCTTGGATGCGTTACAATACACATCAAAGGGCTTCGTGATATCTGGCATGATCAAGATTGGGGCTGAAATCAATCTCCTCTTGATTTCTTGAAAACTCGCTTCACATTTGTCTGTCCATTCAAACTTCTTGTCCTTCTTCGGCAATTGGGTCATGGGTCTTGCAATACTTGATAATCCTTCTACAAACTTACGGTAGTATCTCGCTAATCCGAGAAATGCACGAACTTGGGTTTGAGTGGTTGGGGCTTGCCAATCTTCAACATCCTTCACCTTCGCAGGGTCAACGGCAATTCCTCCGGATGATACAATATGTCGGAGGAATCCTACCTCCTGTAACCAGAATTCACATGAAGTCCATAAAAATCTTATCCAGGAAGTCCATAAAAATCTTCTTCATGAGGTTCATGAAGTAAGCGGGGGCATTGGTTAATCCAAAAGACATGACAGTATACTCGTATAATCCATATCGGGTGGTAAAGGTAGTCTTAGAAAACACTTTGGCACCCGTCAACTGGTCAAACGGGTCTTATATTTTTGGCAACGGGTACTTGTTCTTAATGGTAACGTCATTCCACTTCCGATAATCTGTAAACAAACGGTTACCACCATCTTTCTTGTCCACAAACAAAACAGGTGATCTCCATGGTGACGCACTTGGTTGAATCAATCCAATTTCCAGCATGGCATCCAGTTGATTCTTCAGTTCCACTAGTTCAGACGGGTTCATACTATATGGTCTCTGGGCTATGGGTCCGGTTCCAGGGATCAGTTCAATGATAAACTCGATATCTCGATCTGGGGGCATACTGGGCAAAACATCTGGAAATACATCGGGGTATTCATAGACTATCTAGACTTGGTCAATGGTTGGTTGGGCTATACTCTTGTTGCACTTGAATTGACGTCGCTGTTGGAGATATGCCCTAGAGGCAATAATAAATGTAGTTATTATTATATCTTTGTGTTTATGATAAATGTTTACATTCATGCTATAACAGTATTAACAAGGAAACATTAATACTTGTGTGATTTGTAAACTAAATTAGAGTACCTAGTAAAGCCTCTTCATAATACTAGCTTGTTGGTTAATACATGATTGTGGTTTCCCTATCATGAACATTGAGATGTTATTAACAACAAGATCATATCATTAGGAGAATGGTATGATGGACATACTCTTATAGATAAGCGTAGCATAAAGATCAAGTCATTTTAATAGTTCAATTGCCATAAGCTTTTTGATACATAGTAACCTACTTCCTTCGACCATGAGATCATGCTTATCACCATCACCGGAAGGATGCTTTGATGACATCAAACACCACACCATAACTGGGTGGCTATAAACGTGGCATTGAGTGTTCGAAAAGTATGGGTTGAGACACATGGATCAAGAGTGGGATTTGTCCATCCATATGAAGGATAGATATACTCTGGGCCCTCTCGGTGGAATGTCATCTAATTAGCTTGCAAGCATGTTACTAGATCACAAGGTATCACATACCACGGGAACGAGAAAAGAGTACTTATCGGTAACGAGGATGAACTACGTATACAGAGATACCGACGATCAAAACCTCGGATAAGTTAACTATCGTGAGACAAAGGGAAATTGGTATCATATGTAAGTGGTTCATTCGATCGCAAAGTAATCATAGAAATATGTGGGAGCCATATGAATTTCCAGATTCCTCTATTGGTTATTGTTCGGAGAAGTGTCTCGATCATGTCCGCATAATTCACGAACCGTAGGGAGACACACTTAAGGATTCGATGTTGTTGAGTAGTTATGGAATGATGAGTAAGAGAATGAATGTCGTTTGGAGTCTCGGATGGGATCCAGGATATCACGAGGATATCCGGAATGGTCCGGAGAATAAGATTCATATAAGGAAAGTCCTGTTTCGGAGTTGGGGAATGATTTCGGTATTTTCATCAGGAGTGTTCTAGAAGGTTCCGGAAGGTCCGGCACTCCGGAGGGGAAGGGTACATGAATGTGTCATGACAATGTGGAATGGTTGCATCATGTACTAGGTATCATGGCTGGGCAAAATTAAGGGAGAAATCAAATCCTAGTTTGAAAAGTCAAACGCCAATTTGAAAAGTCAAACGACAATTTTGCTTGGTGGAGGGAGAGTAGGAAACCTACTTGGGGAGGAGTTCCTATCCCTCCACCCGCCGGCCAAGGAGGCTGACTTGGGGGAGGACTCCCTCCGCTTGGCCGGCGCCCTCCCACCTATAAAAGAAGGGGCAGGGGTGCCCCTCTTCCCTACACGTGTCTCAACCAAAACCCTATCCCTAGCCGCCGAGTTGGGGCTCTCCCCAAGCCCTAGCCACCGGCCTAGCCTCCTCCCTCGGTTCGTCTAAACCCTAGATCGCCAAGGCCTCTCTCCTAGTCCACCATACTCGCTTAGGCTTAAGGCGAAGCCTTGCGAGATCTCCCCTCTACTTTTGGTACCACGCCGTCGTGCTGCCGGAATTGCGAGGAGAGTGATACAACCTCTGCTGCCTGCTGGAACAAGGGAGAGGAAGGTCTTCATCGAGCACCGAACGTGTGACCGACTGCGGAAGCGCTTCCGGAACGCATCACCGGAAGGATCGTCTACGCGATCTTGAGATCGACAAGAGTATGACTACATCACCCACGAGAATCTGCTCTCGTTAAACACTTTGGAATCTTTGAGGGTGAGTTCCTCTATCGACACGTTGCTACAATCTAGTAGATAGATCTTGGCTTGTTTGTTTGCATGCGGTAGAAAATTTATGTTTTCCATGCTACGAACCCCTACAGTGGTATCAGAGCCGTGTCTATATGTAGATCTGTTGCACGAGTAGAACACAATGGTCATTGTGGGCGGTGGTGCTTTTATTATCAATTGCTTCTTGTGTACTTTGCATCTGACGCTATGATGGGATGAAGCGTCCCGGGCTAACCTTACATGACATCGTTCATGAGACTTACTCCACGCTCAACATGCAACTTGTATTGCATAAGTGGCTTTGCGGGTGTCTGTCTCTCCCATTATAGTATAGATCCAATGTACAACGGACACTTGATAGTTCAAACGTCAACGTTGTCGTTCTTGTTCGTAAGTTAGATCGACACTTACTGAAAGACCCAAACCACGTAAAATATGCAAAGAAAATTAGAGGCGTATAACTTTCTTTTGTAGGGGTGTGCTGTGATGTGATATGGCCATGATTGTGATTATATTTGATGTATGCAATGATCCTTATTGTAAGTTGGCAACCGGCATGAGCCATATGATTGTCTTTAATTTCTGTTAAGACCCGTGTGTCTATTCAAAGTAGTTGTAATAGTTGAAGATGGTGGACGACAACCATGAAGCGGCGCCATTGAACTTGACGCCATACCGGTGATGATGGAGATCATGTTCGTGCTTGAAGATGGAGATCGGAAGCACAAGAAGAAAGGCCATATCATATCACATATTATGAATTGCATGTAATGTTAATCCTTTATGCATCTTGTATTGCTTAGTTAACGACGGTAGCATTATAAGATGATCCCTCATGCACATAAATTTCAAGTTTTAAAGTGTTCATCCTTAGTAAGCACCGTTGCTAAACTTTTGTTTCGAAGCACCACGTAATGATCGGGTGTGTTAGATTCTGCAAGTGTATACAACGTGAGCAAGCCAGATTTGCTCATGCGGAAGCTAAGGTTTGATCTTGACAAGCCTAGCATGTACAGACATGGTCTCGGAACACGGATCACCGAAAGGTAAAGCATGAGTCATATAGTAGATATGATGAACATGTTGATTGTTCGCCATTGAAGTTACATCAACTCTCGCGATGATCGGTTTTGATGTGGTGGATTTGGTTCGTGTGATCACTAAAACAATGTGAGGGATATTGTTTTGAGTGGGATTTCACCTAGATTAATTTAACTATTAATTACAACTCAATTTGTCATAAACTTAGTCTAAACTATTGCAAATATGTTGTAGATCAATGGCGGCCCCTACCATCAATTTTAATGCGTTCCTAGAGAAAGAAAAGTTGAAAAACAATGGAAGAAACTTCGCAAATTGGTTCTGCAATTTGAGGATTGTCCTCAATGCTGGTAATTTGACCTATGTGCTGGATGCACCGCTGGGTGACCCGCCTGCAGCTGATGCTACCTATGAGGTAAAGAATGTTTACTCGCTCGGAAGAATCAGTACTCCACAGTTCAGTGTGCTATCTTGTATGGTTTGGAATTGGAGCTTCAGAAAAGGTTTGAGAGCCATGACCCACATGATATTGTCCGTGAACTCAAATTGATATTTGAGACTCACGCAACAGTTGAGAGTTATGAGTCTTCTGAAAAGTTCTTTAACTGCAAGATGGAAGAGGGCAGCTCCATTAGTGAGCACGTGCTTAAGATGTATGGGCACGCAAGCAAACTCCAAATCTTGGGTATAGTGATTCCTAATGCTTTGGGGATTTACCGTGTCGTCCAATCACTGCCACCAAGTTACAAGAACTTTGTGATGAACTACAATATGCAAAGCATGAACAAGACGTTGCCAGAACTCTTCTCCATGTTGAAATCTGCAGAAGTGGAGATCAAGAAAGAGCATCAAGTGTTGTTGGTCAATAAGACCACCAAATTCAAGAAAGGCAAGTCTAAGCAAAAGGGAAACTTCAAGAAGGGTGGTAAGAAAGTTGCCGCACGGGCAAAGAAGACCAAAGCTGGACCTAAGCCTGATATGGAATGCTTTTACTGCAAGGGAGAGGGTCATTGGAAGCGGAATTGCCCAAAGTACTTGGAGGATTTGAAGAACGGCAACATCAAGAAGAAAGGTATATCCGATATACATGTTATTGATGTGTATCTCACTAGTACTCGTAGTAGTGTCTGGGTATTTGATACTGGTTCGGTTGCTCATATTTGTAACTCAAAGCAGGTCTTGAGAATAAACGGAAGCTAGCGAAGAACGAGGTGACGATGCGCATTGGAAATGGATCAAAGGTTGATGTGATCGCGGTCGGCAAGCTACCTCTTCATCTACCATCGGGATTAGTTTTATACTTAAATAATTGTTATTTGGTGCATGCGTTAAGCATGAGCATTATATTGGGATCTTGTTTATTGCGAGACGGTTACTTGTTTAAGTCCAAGAATAATGGTTGTTCGATTTATATGAGTAATATGTTTTATGCACATGCACCTTTGATAGATGGTCTATTCTTATTGAATCTGGATAGTGGAAATACACATATTAATAACATTGAAGCTAAACGTTTGAAATTGAGCGATAACTCGACCTATATGTGGCACTGTCGTCTTGGTCATATCGGATCGAAGCGTATGAAGAAACTCTATTCCGTGGACTTCTTGAATCACTTGATTTCGAATCACTTGAAAGATGCGAAGCATGTCTGATGGGTAAAATGACTAAGACTCCATTTTCTGGTATGATGGAGCGAGCTACGTACTTATTGGAAATCATACGTGTGTGGACCAATGAGTGTTGCATCGCGCGGTGGTTATCGTTATGTTCTTACCTTCACGGATGACTTGAGTAGATATGGGTATATCTATTTCATGAAACATAAGTCCGAAACTTTCGAGAAGTTTAAGGAATTTCAAAGTGAGGTAAGAATCAACGTAACAAGAAGATTAAATTTCTACGTTTTGATCAAGGAGGTGAATATCTAAGTTACGAGTTTGGCGAGCATTTGAAGAAATGCGTAATACTTTCACAATTGACACCGCCGGGAACACCACAGCTTAATGGTGTGTCTGAACGTCGTAATCGAACTCTCTTAGATATGATTCGTTCTATGATGTCACTTACAAATTTATCGCTATCGTTTTGGGGTTACGCATTAGAAACAACCGCATTCACTTTAAATAGGGCACCATATAAATCCGTTGAAACGACACCGTATGAATTATGGTTTGGGAAGAAACCTAAACTGTCGTTCCTTAAAGTTTGGGGTTGCGAAGCCTATTTAAAGAAGTTACAGCCGGACAAGCTTGAACCCAAAGCGGAAAAATGCGTCTTCATAGTTTACCCGAAGGAAACTATTGGGTATACCTTCTATCATAGATCCGAGGGCAAAATCTTCGTTGCCAAGAATGGATCCTTTCTAGAGAAAGAATTGGGAATGATATAGACCTTCTTAATAGTCTCAAAGAATATTTGAATAATAGTTTTTCAATGAAAGATCTTGGCGAAGCATCTTACATATTAGGCATAAGGATTTATAGAGATAGATCGAGACGCCTAATATCATTGTCACAAAGTACATATTTGGACAAAGTTCTAAAGAGGTTTGGAATGGACGATAGTAAGAAAGGGTTCTTGCCCATGTTGCCCAATACGACCTTGAGTAAAACTCAAAGTCCAGCAACGCCAGAAGATAGAGAAATGATGAGTAAGACTCCCTATGCCTCATCCATAGGATCTCTAATGTATGCCATGCTATGTACTAGACCCGACATTGCATATGCTGTTAGTTTAACTAGCAGATATCAAAGTGATCCAGGAGTGGATCATTGGATGGCGGTCTAAAACATCCTTAAGTACTTGAGAAGAACTAAGGATATGGTTCTTTCTTATGAAGGTGATGAACAACTCGTTGTTAATGGTTACACCGATGCTAGTTGGAACACCGATCCAGATGATTCTAAATCTCAATCTGGATACGTATTTACTTTGAATGGTGCAGCAGTTAGCTGGAGGAGTGCAAAGCAAAGCGTTGTGGCGAGATCTTCAACTGAATCAGAATAAATAGCTGCTTCGGAGGCTTCACAAGAAGCGATATGGATGAAGGAGTTCATTACAGAGCTCGGTGTGGTTCCAAGTGCGCTGGACCCAATGTCTATCTACTGTGATAACATGGGCACCATAGCCAATGCACAAGAACCAAGGTCACATAAGAAGCTAAAGCACATCAAGCTACGTTTTCACGCTATTCGAGAACATGTCCAAGATGGTGACATAAAGATTGCAAAGTACAAACATATCTGAATGTGGCGGATCCGTTGACTAAACCTCTCCTGAGGGCAAAACATGACCTACACCAAACTGCCATGGGTGTTCGGTATATTACCAAGTAATCTAGATTAGTTGACTCTAGTGCAAGTGGGAGACTGTTGGAGATATGCCCTAGAGGCAATAATAAATGTAGTTATTATTATATCTTTGTGTTTATGATAAATGTTTACATTCATGCTATAACAGTATTAACAAGGGAACATTAATACTTGTGTGATTTGTAAACTAAATTAGAGTCCCTAGTAAAGCCTCTTCATAATACTAGCGTGTTGGTTAACAGATGATTGTGGTTTCCCTATCATGAACATTGAGATGTTATTAACAACAAGATCCTATCATTAGGAGAATGGTTAGATGGACATACTCTTACAGATAAGTGTAGCATAAAGATCAAGTCATCTTAATAGTTCAATTGCTATAAGCTTTCTGATACATAGTAACCTAATTCCTTCGACCATGAGATCATGCTTATCACCATCACCGGAAGGATGCTTTGATGACATCAAACACCACACCATAACTGGGTGGATATAAAGGTGGCATTGAGTGTTCGGAAAGTATGGATTGAGACACATGGATCAAGAGTGGGATTTGTCCATCCATATGACAGATAGATATTATCTGGGCCCTCTCGGTGGAATGTCATCCAATTAGCTTGCAAGCATGTGACTACATCACAAGGGATCACATACCACGGGAACGAGAAAAGAGTACTTATCGGTAACGAGGTTGAACTAGGTATGCAGAGATACCGACGATCAAAACCTCGGATAAGTAAACTATCGTGAGACAAAGGGAAATTGGTATCGTATGTAAGTGGTTCATTCGATCGCAAAGTAATCATAGAAATATGTGCGAGCCATATGAATTTCCAGATTCCTCTATTGTTTGGAGAAGTGTCTCAATCATGTCCGCATAATTCACGAACCATAGGGATACACACTTAAGGATTCGATGTTGTTGAGTAGTTATGGAATGATGAGTTAGAGACTAAATGTGGTTTGGAGTCTCGGATGGGATCCGGGATATCACGAGGAGATCCGGAATGGTCCGGAGAATAATATTCATATAAGGAAAGTCCTGTTTCGGAGTTGGGGAATGATTCCGGTGTTTTCATCGGAAATTTTCTAGAAGCTTCCGGAAGGACCAGCACTCCGGAGGGGAAGGGTACATGAATGTGTCATGACAATGTGGAATGGTTGCATCATGTACTAGGTATCATGGCTAGGCAAAATAAAGTGAGAAATCAAATCTTAGTTTGAAAAGTCAAACGCCAATTTGAAAAGTCAAACGCCAATTTGAAAAGTCAAACGACAATTTTGCTTGGTGGAGGGAGAGTAGGAAACCTACTTGGGGAGGAGTTCCTATCCCTCCACCACGCCAAGGAGGCGACTTGGGGAGGACTCCTCCGCCAGCGCCCTCCCACCTATAAAAGAAGGGGCAGGGGTGCCCCTCTTCCCTACACGTGTCTCAACCAAAACCCTATCCCTAGCCGCCGGCCACCACAAGTCGCCGCCGCCCTAGGGTTTTCCCTAGCCGCCGAGTTGGGGCTCTCCCCAAGCCCTAGCCACCGGCCTAGGCTCCTCCCTCGGTGCATATAAACCCTAGATCGCCAAGGCCTCTCTCATTGTCGACCATACTCGCTTCGGCTTAAGGCGAAGCCCTGCGAGATCTCCCCTCTACTTCCGGTACCACGCCGTCGTGCTGCCGGAATCGCGAGGAGAGTGCTACAACCTCCGCTGCCTGCTGGAACAAGGGAGAGGAAGGTCATCATCAAGTACCGAGCGTGTGACCGATCAAGAGCGCCGTTTAACGCAGCACCGGAAGGATCGTCTACGCGATCTTGAGATCGGCAAGAGTACGACTACATCACCCACGAGAATCTTCTCTCGTTAAACACTTTGGAATCTTCGAGGGTGAGTTCCTCTATCGACTCGTTGCTTCAATCTAGTAGATAGATCTTGGCTTGTTTGTTTGCATGCGGTAGAATTTTTTTGTTTTCCATGCTACGAAGCCCTATAGGCGCAAGGTTTCAGATACATGCTCGAATGATATCCCGGCTGTACTGGTCATGGTTATGGCTTTCTTGGCACATTCATTTAATCCTTTGTGTTTGGACATCCAATCCATTCATAGTACTACTTCCAAACCTTTAGTTCCGAGTACTATTAGATTACCATAAAAATCTATGTCATGGATTCAGACAGGGAAGGCTTTGCAAATTTGCCTAGCTTTGGTGGTTGAACCAGGTATTTGAACAATCATAACATGCTTCAATTTGGTTGGTTTAATCTTACTAGTGCATGTAAATTCTTCAGTAACAAATGAGTGCAATGCTCCAGAATCAAACAACACTCTTGCAAGTACTGAGTTAACAGAAAACATACCCAACACGACATATGGCGCTTCTTGGGCTTCTTCAGCATGCATGAGAAAGAGACGACCGTTGCGGTTGAGCGAGTTCCCTGGGGCAAACCTTCTTCCAGGATGAACACGAACATGCTGCTGAGCTGGGGCATTTTCATTGGGGGCTGCGACAATCTTCTTGGGTCACTCATTGGAATAGTGACCCTTGGTTCCACATTCATAACAAGTCACTTGCGACCTGTCCTTTGCTGCAACAGGCATAGCATTGCTTCCAGTCCTTGGGGCAGTGTTGGTGTTGGTGGTCCCATTGTTGTTGTTGAACTTGGGTGGTGCACGGTTGAAATTGCTGGAGTTGCCAGGGTTGTTGTGGTTTCGTCCAGGCCTTGGGTTTCTACGGTTGGGATAGGTGGGACGGTTCATCGGGGGTCTGTTGTTTCTTGGGGCAAATCCTGTAGATGGGTTGGGGCGATACTTTGGTGTATGGTGGGTTCCTGGTTGATGCGTCATGCGACGCTTGCGGTTCTCATTGTCTTGGTTGATCTTTCCTTTCATCTGAATAGCAGAGTCAACTAAGGCTTCAATATCAGCAAAGGGGATATTGACTAACACTGTCTGCATTTCATCGTGCAGAACATTCAGGAATCTCTCCTTCTTCTTGGCTTCAGTGTCTATCTCATCTGGTGCATCCCTGGCCAATGACAAGAATTTGTCACGGTATTCCACTACTGTCATCCTTCCTTGTTTCAGTTCCCTGAATTCATCTCTCATCCTCTTGATCAAACCTGGTGGCACATGGGTTCTGCTGAACTTGACTTTGAACTCTTCCCAAGTCATCAGCTGACCTCATGTCATTGCACGAATGCTGTTCCACCATGCTCTTGCATGTCCGTCCAGATAGTGGGTAGCAAACAACACTTTCTCGTTGGCTTCCACTCCTGCAACTTCCAGATTGTTCTTCATGGTTTGCAATCAATCATCTCCATCTAGGGGATCTTCTGACTTAGTGAAAACAAGTGGATTGGTGTTCTAGAAATTCTTGATCTTAGATCCATGATTGTCTTGATTTCCATGGCCTTGATTGTTGTTGGCCATCTGAGCTATCTGTTGAAGGGTGGCTAGGTTGGCTTGATGTTCGACTCTTTCGGCTTCGCGGTCAGAAACCAACATTTTCAAGAGTTGCAACATCGGGTCCGGGGCTGAGTTGCTTCCTCCGCGAGGCATCTAAATAAAGGGATAGATCATGAGAAAAGAGGGAAATTTCTAAAGTTCAGGGGGTTTTGAAGAGTTTTTTTAAAGTTTGACTCAGATTTTTCTAGCAACTTGCTTTTCATTCATTCATTCATTCATAGAACACGATACAAACACACATCATAACAAAGGAAACCAGATGGTTTTAAGAACCATTCTGGGAAACTACGATACAATGGGACCGAATACAACTCATTAACGCTAGTGCTCAAGTGCTACTACTCCTCGGAGTCAGTGTCCTCATCATCCTCATCATCATCATCGATGAAGGCGAAGTCATCCTCATCGATCGGTGAAGAAATCCATAGTCTGATCCTCCAGAAAGTCATCATCATCGCTGAGATAGGAGTAGGGGTCTCCACGAAGGTCTTCCCCTGCATTCTCCCTTTCCTCCAACTGCATGTCTCTCTCGTGGATGGTCTCCTCCAAATCCGTGATCCGGTGGCGAAGACGGGCAATGATGCGCTCCTTCTTGTCCAGATGATGGCGACGAGACTTGCGATCCTTCACTAGCATGGCAATGGTCTGACCCTTCTTGGAGGCGATGGCATACTTGTGATTGGTGTAGGAACGAGCATTGTCCAACTCCTTCTGACGGTCATACATCATGAAGCTGAGGTGGTCCAATCGACTCTTCAGCTCGTGGTGATATGGGGCCTCCATTGGCTGTCCCATAACATCACGTCTTGGGTAGAACTCAAAACGAGTACCCTTGATTTGATTGATACTCTGCCCACACAAACGGGCAAGAGCTTTCTGCATTGCCCTGGCCAGTCCATAGAGCCAGTCGTTCTCTCTTAAGGTGAACTGAATTCCCTCTACAGTGGGAGTTTCAATCTTTCCTTGGAGACTTGCAACAACTAGCCACTGCAGATCTTCTCCTTCCCAATCATTGAGCTGAGATCCGAAGAACTCGGGGTGCGGACGCTCCAGCATTTCCGACAGCTGGTCCAAGTCACGCTCAAAGATGAGGTCTCCTCCATTCCCCAACTAATAAAACTTGTTGTACTTCACGTCCATCTATAAGAATATAGGATGGGTAAGTTAGTAGAGTGATCATGTGTGTCAAATTTTATGTACTTTTGCAAGAATTTCTGAGGAACATGATTTTTTATGAAAGAATCCAAGTGGTAAGAATGAGAATAAGTTTTTGTAAATACTCACTTCCTTTGGTTTTGAAACTAAGTTTTTGATTCAAACGTCCATTCTAACTAGGGTCTCCTATGGTCAGGATGGCTCTGCTACCATCTTGTCAACACCTGGATTTTTAATCACAGATGCCTATTATGCCATACATCGCAATCCCAGGATTACCATTTTTGTGAGACAAAACAAATTTGATATCACAGTACATCATCCATTACAAACTATACATAAGGTCTTACACAAATAAGGATCTCATGATCCAGTTCTTAATATAATTCAGGCAACGGAATAACGTAATAATAACGATAGCGTAGGCGAAGCTCCATCTTCATGGTCACAGGCAATGCTGACGATGGGAGATGATCCTAGTTGTCGTAAACTTCCTACGGTCCATCATCCTGATACTCCTCTTCATAGTCTGGCCACAGGAATAGCCAAGGACAAATCCATGAGTACTCTCTAAGTACTCGCAAACTAATACTAATAAGTGAAGGGTTTTTTTTGTAGTAGGATGCTAAGTTCTAGAGTTGTTTTGCAAAAAGCCAAATTTACCTCAACTAAGTTCAGAAGCAAAGAAAGCTAGTTGAAAGTTTTATAACACCTAAGTGGGAATTTGCATTTCATGTCACAACTCTGTTGTGGTCAAGTCAAAGTCATATATCATTTCATAAGTCATTTTGAAAACATCTGACACGGACGTGGCTATTTGAATAGTTTGACACTCAGCTCAGACCTTGGCCACAACGGAACCCATACTAAGGTATATAAATTTCCAGTCAAGCCCTACCCAAATTTCGGGTATCGTGGTTGTACGATAAAATTGGAATGGTATCGCATCTAGACAACCATCAGTTTTATAAAGGGCTAAGGCTCATTCCTCAACATTTTCATCATCAAGATCATCAGGTGTTCAAGAACACATGTCAAAACATTTTAGTAGAATGACTCATCATTCTAAGGTTTTCACAACCATTTTCACCAAGTATTCCCATCTAAAGTTGATCAAGTTTTATGCTTATCACTAGCATCTACAAGTGGGGGTAAACACTAATGAGGGGTGGTAAACAAGTGTATCTTATCGAAGTAAATATCATGCCTTAGGATGATATCAAGATTATCTAACTTAGGCCATGTTTTATGCTCTTTATGCTACCTTCAATTATCTTTCTAGAATCTACAAGTCACTAAGTAAACTCTAAGATAAAGCTTTCATAAAGAAGATAAATTATTAAGCTTGCAAGTAAAACTAGGATTGGTATCAAGTGGTGTAAGCTTGCAAGTATTGGCTTGCATAAGTAGGGTATCTTGCAAGTGTTAGCTTGCAAGGTTGCAAGTATTGGCTTGCTAGGATATTAGTATAATCTTTCTAAGCTAGTAGTATAAATTTGCTAAGTTGCAAGTGTTATCTTGCTAATTCAACCAGTAGTATGAGGCTTGCAAGTATTGGCTTGCTAGGATATTAGTATAAGATCGCCTTGTGCAGAAAAGTGGTTGAAGTTCTCCTCGGCTTCTTCCTCGTAGTATTCTCCTTCCTCCTCGTATCCTTGGTCGGTACTAGCGTCTATAAATAAATACGAGATACACAATCACCAAACAATACTTAACTATTTCTAATCATCACACAAAGGTTCACACTAGGTGTTCTATCATCATCACTAACATTACAAGGTTAAAGCACTTGTCCCATTTATTTTATTTTGAGAAAAGTAATTTCTACTCATTGAAAAACTACTTAAGATTTAATATTCTCCAACTCAAACATGGGATCATGTTGACACATGTCATCACCACATATTTTAGTACATGGGAATGTGATTTAAAGTGGTCTCACAATTTAATAAGGTTTAACTTTTTATTTTATTTTATTAAAGTGACTAGAAATGCCTATGTGGCATTCTTTTATTACTTGATCATTTTTTCTGTAAGTAAAACTATATGTTTTTATATATTCTAAAAGGTATGGTCAAATGTGATTTTTGAGAGTTGGAATCAACTCAAAAGATCTTATGGTTGAATTTTGAAAAATGTTTGAATGCAGAAAATCTTCTGCCTTGTTATTTTTACCATGGGTGATCTACAAATCTAAATGGTTTGAATCCAACAGGCTTGGATTAAACATTCCAATACCTTTCTAGCAAAATTGGTTTCATGCATTTTGGTTCAGTGAATCGAGCTAGGTTGATTTTTGAATCTAGGTATAGAACTGGGTTTGAAATTAAATGAATAAACTTAAGTTTGAAATTTTGGGTCGCGCGGGAGGTTTAACTGGGCTGGCCCACTACGCACAGCGCACGCACGGGCGGGTTAAGTGGCTGTCCCCACGCATCAGTGAGACAGTGAGGGACGAAGCGGTACAGGGTGATCTAGGCCGCACGATCTAACTCTAATCGAACAGCTCTGGTTCATCGTCCATGTCGGGCAGCGTCGGTGACACAGAACCCTAGCGCGGCAGGTGGAGGTCGTGGGAGGCTCACCTGTAACATCCCTAAAATCATGTTTTCAAAGATTACATATCATTTATGCATGCATATCATTTAGGGATTATTTTCCAAACTCATTTCAAGAAAACAGAAGCACTTAAGTGCTATTATTTTATGTGAGCAAACACTAATCAAATGCCACTCTCAAAAGAGAGAATAATTGTTTTAAAAACCATTGTTTGAATTCATAGGATTGGTCGGATGAGTTCCAAGCTTGGACAAAAAAATTCAAAACAAATATGGTTTTAAAAACCATTTTTAAATCTTCATCAAACCATGTGCTAAGGCACTATTATTTTAAAAAACTTCAATGGACCATGCAAGTCCAGCAAGGCAGCATGATTTAATACTCAAATTTACACAGGATTCTTATTACAAAAGGCTAGAAAGAATTGAAATTCAAGTGCTTTTAAATTTGTTTGAATTTGATTCCAGAAAATCGAATTAGAGAACGAAAAAGAGATAAGAAAGGGAAAAGGGCCGGCGCCAGACTTTCAGCCCAGCACAAAACCCAGCCCACTAAGCCCACCCGGGCCATTCCCCTCCCTCTCTCTATCACCCGCGCCGAATCAACCCACCACAGGCTGACCAGTGGCCCCATTGCCACGTCGTCATCGTCCTCCCCAAAATTCCGCGCGATGAACACGTCGTCGCCGCCGTTATCTCACGGATTAAATCGAATCAATTCCGTTGATTCCGGCAGTAATTCGCCCAGCCTTCACCTGCTACTTAAACCCCACCCCATCGCGGTCATTTCCCCCCACACTGCACACTCTCCTCGCCACCAGGCTGTCGGCAATTCAGTAATGACCTCTCCTTATCCTTTTTATTTGCTTTTTGTGCCAAGAATGACCTCTAATGAGAGGGAGTAAGATTTGGGGAGTTGCTGTCCCGAAACAGATTTTTGTGCTCCACCATAAAAATTCGTGAGAAATCTCTGTAAGTCGAATTGAGGTGATATTTTCTGAATAAATACCCCAGTATGTTAGATAACTTTCGTTAGTTCAACACTTTTTGATGTGAGCAACAGAAGGTCTTCAAAAAAATAGATTTCTACATGCTGGTCTGCTTTGACAAATTTCTGCCATTATTTGCATTTGCTTCTTATTGATTCCTTTTTGGGTTCTTTTTGGGAAATTGAGCTTTTTGAGGGAATTGCTACAGTAGCTTGTGTTTTTAGTGAAAGTTTTGCTGGTCTAAAGCTAAACCCAAAGGTCTATTATCTTTTGAATACACTAATGTTGCTAATGAAGATTGTGTGAAGTTTTGTATGGAGGAAATTTTCAGGTGTAGAGAGAGAATGATGTAATGAGATGAAGAATGGAAAAATTCTCAATCTTGGCGATGCCACCCCATGTCAACCCAAGAAATATTCAAGAGGTACAAGCGTCAAAGCTTCGGGATGCCCAAGGCATCCCCTTCTTCATCAATAAAAAGCTCAGGTCTTTCTAGACACTTTGTTTTTATTGTTTCATGCACTGTTGTGTTATTCTTGGAGTGTCCTAGTTTTCATTTAGTTTTCTTCAATAAATTAGTTTGTACCCCGCTATCGCTGTGTTGTTTTAAATAAGTTGATTGGTGTTGGAGAGGAGTAGAAAGTTCTTGCTTGAATAGTGCAAGAGAAGCTTGCTTTGACTTTGACTTAGACTTTAGCATGTCATGCTGGATGTTGTTTTGACTTTATGCTTAGTGATTATTGCTGTAGCATGACTTGTTCCAAACAATTGGGATTGCTTAGTGTGCCCTGAAGGAATCATGCGTTGTTTTAGCATGCAAAAGCACAATATTGTGGTATTCTCCTTTGATGTTTTGTTTGGGTTGACTTGGCACATGCTCACACCATGTTCTGACTATGAACAAGTCACCATAGCCTCTATGCTCATTTATTACTTGACTTGTAGTACCACTTTATGCTTTGATTAGTAATGTTTTGTGGCTCTACATGATTATGGCCATTATTGCTCTCTTAGTTGGTCGCTCCTAATCTTTTGCTAGCCTCCACTTGTATGAGTAAGATCTACTCATGCATCCAACTCCCAAGAAACCAAGTTATTCCAAAGTGTCCAATATAAATTCCTATGCATAGTGTGTTACACCATTCCAAGTATATTCTTGTTTTCATCTATCTTCCAATTAAAAAGTATTTTGTTATGTGAAAACTTAGTGATTAAAGCTCTCACAAACTTGATGGCACACTTTATTTTTCTTGCCCCTAATAAACTTGAACCATTGTATCATCTATGTTGTATATGCTTGCACTTATACGTTGGAATTAGCAGAACCGTGCTGTCATGGGGAACGCTTTCAATATTGTGCTTGTACTTTGTACACAGTTGATATCATGCTCTTTTGTCTATGGATGTAGTCGTTGTGAAATAAAAGGGGAGCTTGTAAGTCCATGGAGTTATGTATGTGTGTGAGAGAAACGCATGGGCCGCTAGCCTAAGCCATGCCTAATCATGGCCGAAACTTGCAGCTCACCATAATAACATCTATGAACCTTTCTTCTTATAAAAAAAGAGACATATTGAAAGTATGAAAGAGAGAAAAAGCACCATTTTCCCATGGTAAATAAGAAGATTGCTGAGATGCTCATTGTTTGCTTGCATTGTCAATTTGATTATGGGGTAGCTCCTGTATCATGTGCAAGGGGTACCCCGTTGGCGGTTCTCTATGATACACATGTACTTACTATGACAAGAACTTACCGGTGACTAAAGTTGAGTAGCATGAGGAGTGTCCCTCTTATTCAAGGGACATGATATTGCCAGCTTATACTTTGTCAAGCATATACTCCATAGTTTGTTCACTTTATCCTTAATAACTTAAAGATGCTTATGATAGGGGCAATGAGAGCTGTAAGCTAACAAGTACCATAATTTTTGGAAGCTCTTTTTGAGACTTTAAATCCCTGCTTCCCTATGAAGGGCCTTTCTTCCACTTTTATATTGAGTCTCCACCTTCTATCCTTAGGCACCAGTTAAAAGAGCATAGTTGCCATTCTTAGTTCTATGTGCATTGTCCGAAAACTTATTAATTGATGCATATTGTTGATATTACTTGCTCTTGTTCTATTTGTATCTAGTCACTCTTATGAACTTTGAAGGTGTCCTATTCTTATATTTGCTACTCCATGAGGGACAAGCTGAATGCCACTATGCCATGTTTTCTGTATGTGAAACAAACAAGCATTTTTCAATGCATGTTATTCATGATCTTTCTCTGTAACCTTTCATGTTGCATGCATAGTTACTTTGTCTTACTGTTATAACTCCATCTTCCATGTTCATGTTTAGAGTTATTTGATCCTAGCTATCAATGCTTTCAAATGGTTTGATCTTGATTTTGATGGGGCATGTCACCTCAAAATTATTCTTTTTATTAATTACCTACTCGAGGATGAGAACGAGTTAAGCTTGGGGATGATTGATATGTCGGAAACATATCTATAATTTTTTATGTTCCATTCTTCTTTAGTATCTACTTTGATTTCTTTGTCTACACTTTGAGGTGTTTGTATATGTTTTCTGGTACTAACCAATTAACAAGATGCCATAGTGCAATTCACATATTTTTGGTTCCAGAAAGGCAGAAAATCAATATTCTCAGAATTGGATGGGACAAAAGTCAAAGTCAATATTTTACCGTGAGGAACATGGAGCTAGAGGGGAGGCACCAGGGGGCCACACCCCCTGGCGGCGCGGGCTAGGCCTAGCCGCGCCTGGGGGGGTGTGACCACCCTGGACGCCCCCTGCCTCGCCTCTTTGCCTATAAAGACCCCCCGATGCAGAAACCCTAAGTACCCGATCAATATTCCCACGAAACCGTCTATAGCCGCCACCACCATCGTCCCTAGATCGGGGGGATCTAATTCTCTTCCCGGCACCCTGCCGAAGGGGAGATCATCCTAGAGGCTTTCTTCTTCATCATGCCAGCCTCCGGTATGAAGTGTGAGTAGTTCCACCTTGGACTACGGGTCCATGTAGTAGCTAGATGGTTGTATCTCCTCCTTTGTGCTACCATGTTTAGATCTTGTGAGCTCCGTTCATGATCAAGATCATCTATTTGTAATCATGCACATTGTGTTTGCGGGGATCCGATGGATATTGAGATTACTATGTCAGATTGATTAATGGTTTTGTCTTATTGATTCTATCATGTCTGTGTTGTTTGTGATCTTGCATTCTCTCCGTTTCTAGTAGCTATCTTGGCCAACTAGATGCTAGTGACTCCAAGAGGGGGTATTTATGCTAGATAGTGGGTTCATCCCTCTATTTAATATAATCTTGAGATCATCGAGTGATAGACTACATTAACCACAAGAATCTGTCCTCGTTAAACGCTTTGGATCTATGATGGTTAGTTCTCTTTAATCTCGTTGGACCAATCTCGTGGATTAGATCTTGAATTTGCATTGATTGGATCTTGGTTTTATGTGTTCTTGCGATAGAATTTTTTTGTTTTCCATGCTACGAACGTTACACCTATTATATGGACTCATCTCAACTTACACACATAAGCAATAAGGAGTTCACTTTAGAACCATTGCAAGAAACACAACAAGTGCAAATAAAAAATGAATGTCAAGATGCAACCTACAAAAGGTTGGAAGCAAGATAAATATGCATGATAAACAGATACTTGGTACCGAGATATAATTGGAATGATGTAGTAGATAATTGTTATCCTAGGTTGCCTCCAATTGACATTTGAGCACCCCTTCGTCCTATTTGAAGAGACAAGGATCTAATATATCTCCAATGTACCTAAAATAATATTAAGTACACAATAGTCCCCAAACAAATTGGGTCCAAAGTAGTTAGAGCACATAAAATACATAGGAGAGACTATGCATAAATATGTGCATATTGATATGAAACTGAATTTCATGCACATCTTTGCGAATAGTATTTGGTGGATTTGATATGACAATACATAGGAGAGTCCCTGAACTATCACCGCATTAACACACCTATTATATACTAGTAAATTGTTTATCAAATTATGGGTGATAACTTGCATATCTGATCACCTTCTCGCTGTTATCATGATCAAATACCATCACCTTAAAGGATGTGGTGGCCATCTTCTTGAATAACAGAAAGTATCCTTCAAGTCATGTGCATTGAAAAAATCTAGCCATCCTTCGTCAAGGATAACCATGCCATCTTGCTTCCTCAGGTCAACATCCCAGCTGCAGGCTTTGCAGATCTTCAGCTTGATGGCCTCTAGATACTCACCGCCAAATATTGGCAAAAAGGTGTTGGGTATGCTCCGTGCGTCTAACCCGCCTGGTATTAACAGCTGATACGTTGTAAACGTATTTATAATTTTTGATGTTCCAGATTGTTTAGTATCAACTTTGCTTTGCTTTGTCTACACTTTGAGGTATTTTTATATGTTTTCTGGGAATAACCTATTAACAAGATGCCACAGTGACAGTTTCCTGTTTTATTGTGTTTTTGGTTCCAGAAAAGCCAGAAAATGAATATTCTCGAAATTGGACGGGACAAAATCTAAACTCAATATCACCGAGGGGAACATGGAGCCAGAAGACAAGACGGAGAAGGGCCTCGAGGGGGCCACACCCCATGGCCACGCAGCCAGGCCTGGCGCACGCTTGGGGGGTGCATCCGCCTCGGGCACCCCATTAGCCTCCTTCTCCGCCTATAAGAAGCCCCCGACAATTAAACCCTAAGTACCCGATCAATCTTCCACGAAACAGTCCATAACTGTCGCCACCATCGTCCCTAGATTGGGGGGAGATCTTAAGCTCTTCCCGGCACCCTGCCAGAGGGGAGATATAATCCCGGAGGCCTTCTTCATCACCATGCCAGCCTCCGGTATGATGCGTGAGTGGTTCCACCTTGGACGATGGGTCCATACAGTAGCTAGATGGTTGTTTCTCCTCATTTGTGCTACCATGTTTAGATCTTGTGAGCTCCGTTCATGATCAAGATCATCTATTTGTAATCATGCATGTTTTGTTTGCGGGGATCCGATGGATATTGAGATTACTATGTCAGATTGGTTAATGATTCTATCTTATTAATTCTATCATGTCTGTGTTGTTTAAAATCTTGCATGCTATCCGTTTCTAGTAGCTATCTTGGCCAAGTAGATGCTAGTGACTCCAAGAGGGAGTATCTATGCTCGATAGTGTGTTCATGCCTCTAATGAATCTGAGGAAGTGACAAAAATCTCTAAAGTTGTAGATGTGATGTTGCCACTAGGGAGAAAACAACGGTCTCTTGTTCATGGAACAAGTGGATTGTTTACCTTACACACTTTGCTTAAAGCAATTATCTGTTGGTTGCAACTTAATACTGAAGGGGGTTCGAATGATAACCTGAAGGTGGATTTCTAGTCATAGATGCAGTCGGATGGTGGTCTATGTATCTTGTTGTATTGCCCAATCGAATCTCACAAGATCATGAATGTCTAATATTGCATTGTTATGCCTTTCTTAGTCCTGTCAATTTCCCTATTGTAATTTGTTTACCCAGCATGGCATGTTTGTTTATGTTAAGGAGAACACCAGTGAACTATGGACCCCGGTCCAATATTTACCATTGATACATCTTCCACTGTTACTGTTTACGTTCTGCAAACCACTATTACCCTCCACACCATACAGTTAATCCTTTGTTACAGCAACCGGTGATATGGACAACCTCACTATTCGTTGTGGCAAAGTCTTGAGTTTGTGTTGTGCAGGTCTCCAAGTTGCTAGCAACACCTTTGAGACGCTTCTTTCCTCCTACTAGTTTGATAACCTTGGTTTCTTACTGAGGGAAGACTTGCTGCTATGCTCATCACACCTTGCTCTTGGGTTCTCCCAACAAAGCGCTACCACACGCCATCAGGATTGTGGTGGGAGGTGGGGTCGATGCTTCTAATTTGATGGTGGGGCGATGGTGAATGGAGGGAGGTGCCGGTGGGGATTAGGGTTTGGGTGCTCGCGAACAACGAAGAAGGGAATGCGGGGTCGGGCGCGTGAGGGGATTATCATTAGGTTTGGGTAGATGGCTATGGGGGTCTTTTACCAAAATGCCTCTGATCATTTCTATGATGTAGTATTCGGAGTACTAGGGCGTTTCGGTCCATTCGGGCCCAAAGTGTGGGAGGCGGGAGACGCTAGTGCTGCGACTTTGGAGTATTGGATGAAGGCCCTATTATCGGCTAAGATCTGATTCGTTGGGTGATCCATGGGTAGACTAGTTCTCTCTTCTGATTGGTTGCACAGAAAATGTATTTTTCATTTTCCAAATACCAAAATAGGGCGTTTTGTGAAGCAACCACCAGATAAAATTTGCAAAATGCTACCACCATATTTTTCAAAAATACTAGACCATGTTACATAGACGATGTCCCAACCTCTATATCTCAAACCATTCCGTCCACCCATCACAAAAAATACAAATTTATGCCGAATCGGTAGGATGTGGGTCTGATTTGAACTACATGTACATGATCTAATGCTCCTGATTTTTTGAAAAAAATCATTTTTAGCTTCACAATATGCTGTTTTATCAGGGATCCACTGAAATTTTAGCGAGGCTCAGCCCCTAGCAAAGAACCTTCATACCCGTCGTTTTGACCATAGTTTGAAACGGGCATAAGAAATTAAAAAACGGTCCAAACAAGGAAATTCCTTCATGTGGCGTCATATTATGTGACGTAGATGCAAGGAAAAATACCACACTTGGTATATTGATTGCAGCTCGAAAAAACCTTCACAAAAATGACATATCTCGTTCGAGGTTTCATATCTTTTAGGTAAAACGACCAATGTTATGGCTATAATCGCGGCATAGTTTGTGATAATGTGCCCATATTGTGCACGCATGTTCATCTTGGGATGGCGAACAATGTTGCAGGAGGAAGTTTTCCTTTTCGTCGCACAGAAAATGCATTTTCTATTTTCCGAGTGAAAAATGGGGTGTTTTGTGAAGCGACCACCAAATGATAGTTTCAAAATGCTACCACCATATTTTTGGAAAATACTAGACCACTTAAATGGAAAGTGTCCGAACCGGGGTATCTTAAACCTTTCCGTCCATCCCTTGTGAAAAAGACAAATGTCTGCCGAATCGGTAGGAAGTGGGTCTTATTTCAACTACAGGTACATGATCTAATGCTCCTGATTTTTTGCAAAAATAATTTTTAGCTTCACAATATGTTGTTTTATCAGGGATCCACTAAAATTTTAGCGAGGCTCGGCCCCTAGCAAAGAACCTTCATACCAGTCGTTTTGACCATAGTTTGAAACGGGCATAAGAAATTCAAAAACGGTCCAAACAAGGTAATTCCTTCGTGTGGCGTAATATTATGTGACATAGATGCAAGGAAAAATACCAAACTTGGTATATTCATTGCATCTCGAAAAAACGGTCACAGAAATGACCTATCTCGTTCGACGTTTCATGGCTGTTAGGTCAAACGACCAATGTTATGGCTATAATCGCATCAGAGTTTTTGATAATGTGCCCATATTGTGCACACATGTGTGTCTTGGGATGGTAAACAATGTTGCAGGAGGAAATTTTCCTTTTTGTCGCATAGAAAATGCATTTTCTATTTTTCGAGTGGGAAAAATGGGGCGTTTTGTGAAGCGACCACCAAATGATAGTTTCAAAATGCTACACCATGTTTTTGAAAAATACTAGACCACCTTAAATAGACAATGTCCGAACCGGGGTATGTCAAACCTTTCAGTCCATCCCTCGTGAAAAAGACAAATGTTTGCCAAATCGGTAGGAAGCGGGTCCGATTTGAACTAAAGTTACATGATCTAATGCTCCTGATTTCTTGAAAAAAAATCATTTTTAGCTTAACAATATGTTTTTTTATTAGGGATCCACTAAATTTTTAGCGAGGCTAAGCCCCTAGCAAAGAACCTTCATACCAGTCGTTTTGATCATAGTTTGAAGCGGGCATAAGAAATTCAAAAATGGTCCAAATAAGGTAATTCCTTCACGTGGCGTCATATTATGTTACATAGATGCAAGGAAAAATACCAAATTTGGTATATTGATTGAATCTTGAAAAAACCTTCAAAGAAATGACCTATCTCGTTTGAGGTTTTCTGGTTTTCCTTTTCGTCACACAATGTTGCACAAGGAAATTTTCCTTTTCGTCACACATAAAATGCATTTTCTATTTTCCAAGTGCGAAAAACATGGTGTTTTGTGAAGCGATCACCAAATGATAGTTTCAAAATGCTACCACCATATTTTTGAAAAATACTAGACCACCTTAATTGGACAATGTCCGAACCGGGGTATCTCAAACATTTCTATCCATCGCTCATGAAAAAGACAAATGCCTGCCGAATCTGTAGGAAGTGGGTCCGATTTGAACTACACGTACATGATCTAATGCTTCTGATTTTTTGGAAAAATTATTTGTAGCTTCACAATATGTTGGTTTATCCGGATCCACTGAAATTTTAGCAAGGCTCGGCCCCTAGCAAAGAACCTTCATACCCGTCATTTTGACCATAGTTTGAAACGGGCATAAGAAATTCAAAAATGGTCCAAACAAGGTAATTCCTTCACGTGGCATCATATTGTGTGACATAGCTGCAAGGAAAAATACCAAACTTGGTATATTAATTGCATCTCGAAAACACCTTCACAGAAATGATCTATCTCGTTCGAGGTTTCATGGCTTTTAGGTCAAACGACCAATGTTATGGCTATAATTGCGGCATATTTTGTGATAATGTGCCCATATTGTGCACACATGTGCATCTTGGGATGACGAACAATGTTGCAGGAGGAAGTTTTCCTTTTCGTTGCATAGGAAATGCATTTTCTATTTTCCGAGTGTGAAAATGGGGCGTTTTGTGAAGCGACCACCAAATCATAGTTTCAAAATGCTACCACCATATTTTTGAAAAATACTAGATTATATTTTATGCACAATGTCCAAACTAGGGTATCTCAAACCTTACCGTCCACCCCTCGCGAAAAAGACAAATTCCTACTAAATCGGTAGGAAGATGGTCCGATTTGAACTACAGGTACATGATCTAATGCTCGTGATTTTTTATAGAAATCATTTTTAGACTCACAATATGTTGTTTTATCAGAGATCCAACACAAGTTTAGCGAGCCTCATCCCCTAGCTAAGAACCTTCATGGCCGCCGTTTTGACCATAGTTTGAAACGAGCATAAAAAATTCAAAAATGGTCCAAACAAGGTAAATCCTTTGCAGGGTGTCATATTATGTGACATAGTTGCAAGGAAAAATACCAAACTTGGTATATTAATCGCATCTCGAAGAAACCTTCACAGAAATGACATATCTTGTTCGAGGTTACATGGCTTTCAAGTCAAACGACCAATGTTATGGCCAGAATTACTGCATAGTTAGTGATAATGTACCCATATTTTGCATTCATGGGAATCTTGGGATGGCGAACAATTTTTCAGGAGGAAGTTTTCCTTTTCGCCGCACAAAAAATGCATTTTCCTTTTTTCGAGTGTAAAAAACGGGGCGTTTTGTGAAGCAACCACCAAATAAAAGTTTTAAAATGGTACCAACCCATTTTTCGAAAATATTATGCCATATTACATGGACAATGTCCCAACCGGGATATCTCAAACCTTTCGGTCCACACCTCGCGAAAAAGTCAAATGTCTGCCGAATCGGTAGGAAGTGGGTCTGATATGAACTACATGTACATGATTTAATGCTCATGATTTTTTGCAAAAATCATTTTTAGGTTAAAAATATGATATTTTCTCAGAGATCCAATGCAAGTTTCGCGGGGCTCATCCTTTAGCTAAGAACCTGCATGCCTGCCGTTTTGACCATATTTTGAAACGGGCATAAGAAATATAAAAACGGTCCAAACGAGGTAAATCCTTCACATTGTATAATTTTACATGACAAGAAAGTTATGTACCTCGTAAATATGAACCAAATTGATTTTTATATCATTTGAATACGAAGTCATATGAAAAGATTATAGGGAAATTACGTTTTTAGATTTTCTGGAAAAAAAATCCCTCCACTCGTGTGGGCTAAAACTTTACAAGAAGCCCATAGTTTTTTGTAAAATTGACCTGCTAATGACTATTGGGTTGTTATCCCAGCTGGTAGGGAAAAATATTTAGGAAAAAAATAGAGGAGGCCATTTCTGGCCTAGGTCCAACACTATTTCCAAATGTACAAAAGCATGTCGTGTGGTTTGTTAATATGAAAGATATGTTGGTCCACTAATTTGGCACTCTAGGCGTGAGGGAGTGGTCGTGGGTTCAATCCCCCGTTGCTCCCTTTTTTCCTTAATTATTCTAGTAGGTTCGGCAGCATATACAAAAGGAGCATCCGTCGTTTCTTGACACGAACGATGTGTTGGTATAGTGGTATTGTTCCCTCGATAAGGATAGCTGGTCGCGGGTTCAATTACTGGTGTCTCCCTTTTTTGGCTTAATTTCTATACCAAATTTACTTCTAGATCCACACAAATGAATATGTCACATGACACATAGATGAATTTCTTAGGTGGAAGTCTAGTCACCCTCTTTGTACTTGAAAATATATTTTTATTAAATGATATGACCATCTAAATTGATCGTAGTATCCCAGATAAAAGGATTTAGACCAGTTCTATTTATATGTGACCATTTGGTGTTAGGACACTGTGACCTTCTTAAGCAAATTTGTCGTTATTTTTCAAGGTTTGGACCCTCCCAAATTCCCTACGACCAATTGGCTCGGAATGGTCACAGATCTATTACTAAAACATGCATGGTCATTAATAAAAGGTCACTAGTAAAAAGATTTCTTGTAGTGATAGGCAATAAAATTGCTAGATTGACATATCTGGGATTGGTGAATCATATACATGATTTTGTATAGTCCCTATTATTGGAGATATACCCAAGAGGCAATAATAAAGTGGTTATTATTATATCTTTGTGTTTATGATAAATGTTTACATCCCATGGTATAATTGTATTAAATGGAAATATTAATAATTGTGTGTTTTGTAAACATAAAAGAGTCCCTAGTAAGCCTATTTTTAAACTAGCTTGTTGATTAATAGATATTCATGGTTTCCTGATCATGAACATTATATGTTATTAATAACAAGATCATATCATTAGGAGAATGATGTGATGGACATACTTCTATAGTTAGCATAGCATAAGATCAACTCATTTAGAGTTCATTTTCTATGAGATTTCAAATACATAGTAACCTAATCCTTCGGCCATGAGATCATGTTAATCACCATCACCGGATGGATGCTTTGATGACATCAAACACCACTTATGTAACTAGGTGGTTATAAAGGTGGCATTAACTATTCTGAAACTATGTATTCAAGAGCATGGATCAAGAGTGGGATTTGTCATCCATATGATGGATAGATACACTCTGGGCCCTCTTGGCGGAATTTCATCCAATTATATTGCAAGAATGTGACTAGGTCACAAGGGATGTGATATCACGGAACGAGTAAAGATTACTTATCGGTAACAAGGTTGAACTAGGTATGGAGATACCGACGATCGAACCTAGGATAAGTAAAGTATCGCGTGACAAAGGGAATCGGTATTGTATGTAAATGGTTCATTCGATCAGGAAGTCATCGTAGAAATATGTGGGAGCCATATGGATTTCTAGATCCCTCTGTTGGTTATTGACCAGATAGATGTCTCGATCATGTTTGTATAGTTCGCAAACCATAGGGAGACACACTTAAGGAGTCGATGTTTTTAAGTAGATATGAATATGATTTGGAGACCAAATGTTGGTCTGAGTCTCGGATTGGATCCAGGACATCACGAGGAGATCCGGAATGGTCCGAAAAATAAGATTCAAATAAACAAAGTGGTTTTCCGGGGTTCAGGAAAATTTCGGTGTTTTGAACGGATACTTCTAGTATGTTCTAAAGGGACCACCAGTGGTTCAACCACCCCGGGAGGGGGTCACTTGAATAGTGGCATGCCCTAGGGGCCAGCCGCACCAAACTGTCAACACCCGGATTTTTAATCCCAGATGCCTGTTCTGCCATATATCACAATCCTAGGATTACCATTTTTGTGAGACATAATAGATTGGTACCATAGTTCATCATCCATTAAAAACCTTGCCTCCTTCTCCTATAAGAAGCCTCCGACCCAAAAACACTAAATAACCGACCAGAAAGCCACGAAAACCTCCACAGCACCACCGCAACCGAAGGGGAGATTCGGGGGACAAATAGTCTCTGTTCCGGCACCCTGCCGGGACGGGGATGTGCCCCCAGAGCCATCTCCATCGATCTCCATCGCCATCTTCATCATCATTTCTGATTCCCATAATGAGGAGGGAGTAGTTCTTCCTCGAGGCTAAGGGCTCTACCGGTAGCTATGTGTTCATCTCTCTATGCATGATCTTTTTGTGGTCATGAGCTTTGTAATCTAGTATATATACCTTGCTACTCAAGTGCTTCAATAGATCTCTGCTCTCCCCGTGTGTGTGACAGTGACAACGTGCACTCCATGGTGGCACTTAGGCTAGAGTCTACATAAATACTCATCGTTCTTTAATAGATCTATGCTTTTCCCCACGTGTGTGAAAGTGACAGCGTGCACACCGTGTGTGACACTTAAGCTAGGTTACATATATATTTTTCATGAGTTATATTTGGAGTTGTATGTCTCTATGAAATTGTGGTGTTTATTGTAACCATCTAGCTCTCAATTTGACAGTGTGGGGTTATCTAGATTTGGAAAGGCGGACTTTGAGGTGTGCTGTTATAGCCCTACCATGGATTAGATTGTTCAACCGGAGAGTAGTTTAGAGTAGTATCATGAAGAGGATATATTTATATGAGGGTGTTCACTAGTGAAAGTATGATCCCTAGGACTTGTTTCTAAACATTGAAACACCGTTCACAACTAGATTTGTTGCATGTTTGCTTGCTACCATCGTTTTGCCTTTAGTCTTTACCTCATCGTCAAGCTATTTCTGGCACCGTTACCACTTGTATTTCACTATCTCTTCGCCGAACTAGTGCACCTATACACAAGACAAGTGTATTGGGTGTGTTGTGGACATAAGAGACTTCTTGTATCTTGATTGCAGGGTTCCTTGAGAGGGGATACCGTTGACCACTTCCTCCCTGAGTTCGATAAACCTTGGGTGACCCACTTAAGGGAAACTTGCTGCTATTCTACAAACCTCTGCACTTGGAGGCCCAACAACTGTCTACAAGAATAGAAGTTCATAGACATCAAACTATTTTCTGGCACCGTTGCCGGGGAGGAAAGGTAAAAGGAACTCACACACGTTACCCCACGGCAACAGCAAGCCAGAAAGCTATTTTCTGGCACCGTTACCGGGGAGGTAAGGTAAAAGTTACTCACATCCTCCGATGTGAGTTGTCGAAGTTATTTCCTTTAGATTCTGCAATCTTATCTTTTTGTTTCTTGTTTTCACTAGTTAGGCTTAATGGAAAACAACAACAAAATTAGATATCTTTATAGTGTTTACCTTTAGTTAGGACATGAAGTGTTTGAAGAAAAAATTTAAAAACCTATGAAACTTTATATGCATGCTAATAGCAATGTTATTAGTATGAATTCTTTGAACACTATTATTTCTAATGCTATTGAAACGTCTAAGCTTGGGGAAGCTAGTTTTTATGAAAATGATATTTTTAGTTCCCCAGCTTTGGAAGATAGCTATTCTATTGCTTATGATGATACCAAACCTCCAATTTCTGATGATTACAATGATGAATATGATATTTTCAGTACACCTACTATTGAGGAGAAAATTTATTATGATTACAATATGCCTCCTATATTTGATGACTATGGTGATGAGAATAATAATGATAGCTATTTTGTTGAATTTTCTCCCACTATAATTAATAAGAATGACTACGCTTATGTGGAGAGTAATAATCATTATATGCATGTGGCTCATGATAAGAATATTGTGATAGTTATATTGTTAATTTAATTCATGATGCTACTAAAATTTATTATGAAAGAGGGAAACATGGTCTTATGCATCTCAAAAATATTAAGTTTCCCCTCTTTATGTTGAAAATTTTGAAGTTGCATTTGTTTTGCTTTCCTATGCTTGTTGCTTTGTGCTTTCATGACTTGTTTCTTTACAAGACTCCTATGCATAGGAAGTGGGTTAGACTTAAATGTGTTTTGAATTTGCTTCTTGATGCTCTCTTTTACTTCAATTCATATTTCTTATGTGAGCATCTTCTCAAACTATCAAGCATAACGTAAAGACGTTAAAGAAAAGCACTTGTTCGGAGATAACCCAAGAGTTTTCTTGACTCTTGGAAGTTATTACTTAAGTAATAACCTCCCCTTATCCTTTTTGTTTGCTTTTTGTGCCAAGAATGACCTCTAATGAGTGGGAAGTAAGATTTGGGGAGTTGCTGTCCTGAAACTGATATTTGTGCTCCACCGTAAAACATCGTGAGGAATCTATGTAAGTCGGATTGAGCTGATAATTTTTGAATAAATCCCCCAGTATGTTATCTAACTTTCGTTAGTTCAACACTTTTTTTATTTGAGCAACAGAAGGTCTTCGAAAAAATCGGTTTCTACCTGCTGGTTTGTTTTGATAGATTTCTGCCATTATTTGCATTTTCTTCTTATTGATTCCTTTTTGGGTTCTTTTTGGGAAATTGAGCTTTTTGAGGGAATTCATACAGTAGCTTGTGTTTTTAGTGAAAGTTTTTCTGTTCTAAAACTAAAACCCAAGGGTCTATTATCTTTTGAATGCACTAATGTTGCTAATGAAGATTATGTGAAGTTTTGTATGAAGGAAACTTTTTAGGTGTAGAGAGAGAATGATGTAATGATATGAAGAATGGACAAAATCTCAAGCTTGGGGATTCCACCCCGTGTCACCCCAAGAAATATTCAAGAGGTACAAGCGTCAAAGCTTGGGGATGCCCAAGGCATCCCCTTCTTCATCAGTAAAAATCTCAGGTCTTTCTAGACACTTTGTTTTTATTGTTTCATGCGCAGTTGTGTTATTCTTGGAGGGTCTTAGTTTTCTTTTTTGGTTTTATTTTGCTTAGTTTGCTCGAGTAAGTTGGTATATTACATCACACTTCTTTTGGAGAGAGACACACTCTGTTTTCATTGCCTAGAACACTCTAGTTTTCATTCTTAGTGTTCTGTGAGTGTTCTCTTTGCCTAGCACTGTGTTTAGCCTTAGTTTTCTTATGATGGTTGCTTAGAGTTATTCTTTGTGGATTTGTGAGATAATATCACTGATATTTGTTGATTATTATCTTTGTGAATTGTTTCAAATAAGTCGATTAGTGTTCGAAAAGAGTAGAAAGCTTCATGCTTAAGTGGTACAAAAGGGAGCATGTTTTGACTGTGGCTTAGACTTTATCATGTCATGCTAGATGTTGATTTGACCTTATGCTTAGTGTTTATTGCTGTAGCATGACTTGTTCCAAACAATTGAGATTGCTTAATGTGTCTTGCAAGAATCATGCATTGTTTTAGCATACAAAATCATAATATTATGGTATTCTCCTTTGATGCTTTGTTTGGGTTGACTTGGCACATGCTCACACCATGTTATGACTATTAACAAGTCACCATAGCCTCTATGATAATTTAGTCCTTGACTTGTAGTACCACTTTATGCTTTGATTAGTAATGTTTTGTCACTCTACATGATTATGGCCATTATTGCTCTCTTAGTTGGTCGCTCCTAGTCTTTTGCTAGCCTCCACTTGTATTGAGTAAGCTCTACACATGCATATGACTCCCAAGAAACCAAGTTATTCTAAAGTGTCCACTATAAATTCCTATGCACGGTGTGTTACACCATTCCAAGTATATTCTTGTTTTCATCTACCTTCTAATTAAAAACTCTTTTTGTTAAGTGAAAATTTAGTGATTAAAGCTCTCACGAACTTGATGGTTCACTTTATTTTTCTTGCCCCTAATAAACTTGAACCATTGTGTCATCTATGTTGGATATGCTTGCACTTATATGTTCGAATTAGCAGAACCGTGCTGTCACGGGGAACACTTTCAACATTGCACTTGTACTTTGTACACTGTTGATATCATGCTCTTTTGTCTATGGGTGTCGTCAATGTGAAATGAAAGGGGAGCTTGTAAGTCCATGGAGTTATGTATGTGTGTTAGAGAAACGCCTGGGCCGCTAGCCTAAGCCATGCCTAATCATGGTGGAAACTTGCAGCATCACCATAATGACATCTATGAAGCTTTCTTCTTATATAAAAAAAGAGACATATTGAGAAGAGTAAAGAGAGAAAAAGCACCATTTTCCCATGGTAAATAAGAAGATTGCTAAGATTCTCATTGTATTCTTGCCTTGTCATTTTTATTATGGGATAGATCCTGTATCATGTGCATGGGGTACCCCGTTGGCGGTTCTCTATGATACACATGTACTTACTATGACAAGAACTTACCGGTGACTAAAGTTGAGTAGCATGAGGAGCGTCCCTCGTATTCAAGGGACATGAGATTTCCAACTTATACTTTGTCAAGCATATACTCCATAGTTTGTTCACTTTAACCTTAATCACTTCAAGATTCTTATTAGAGGGGCAATGAGAGCTGAAAGCTAACAAGTACCATAATTTTTGGAAGCTCTTTTTGAGACTTGAAATCCCTGCTTCCCCTTATTAGGCACCAATTAAGAGAGCATAGTTTCCATTCTTAGTTCTATATGCATTGTCCCAAAACTTATTGATTGATCCATATTGTTGATATTGCTTGCTCATGAACTATTTGTATCTAGTCACTCTTATGAACTTTGAAGGTGTCCTATGCATCTATTTGCTACTCCATGAGGGACAAGCTGAAGTCCACTATGCCATGTTTTCTGTATGTGAAACAAACAAACATTTTTCAATGAATATTATTCATGATCTTTGTTTGTAACCTTTCATGTTGCATGCATAGTTACTTTATCTTACTGTTAGAACTCCATCTTTCAGGCTCATGTTTAGAGTTCTTTGATCCCAGCTATCAATGCTTTACTATGGTTTGATCTTGATTTTGATGGTAAATGTCACCTCAAAAATCATTCTTTTTATCACTTACCTACTCGAGGGCAGGCAAGAGTTAAGCTTGGGGATGCTTGATACGTCGTAAATGTATTTATAATTTTTGATGTTCCATGCTTGTTTAGTATCAACTTGGTTATGTTTCGTCTACACTTTGAGGTATTTTTATACACTTTCTGGAACTAACCTATTGACAAGATGTCATAGTTCCAGTTTCCTTTTTTCTGCTGTTTTTGGTTTCAGAAAGATAAAAAATGAATATTCTCAGAATTGGACGGGACAATAGCCAAAGTTCATATTTTTCCCTGAACGAGACAGAAAATCGAAGACAAGACGGAGGAGGACACCAGGGTGGCCACACCCTAGGTCGGCACGAGGCCCACCCTGGTCACGCCCATAGGGGGTGTGGGCCCCCTGGCCCTCCACCGACCTTGCCTCCTTCGCCTATAAGAAGCCTCCGACCCAAAAAACCCTAATGAACCGACCAAAAAGCCAGGAAAACCTCCACAGCGCTGCCACCACCGAAGGGGAGATTCGAGGGACAGAAAGTCTCTGTTCTGGCACCCTGCCGGGACGGGGAAGTGCCCCTGGATCCAGCTCCATCGATCTCCATCGCCATATTCATCATCGTTGCCGATTCCCATGACGAGGGAGTAGTTCTTCCTCGAGGCTAAGGGCTCTACCGGTAGCTATGTGTTCATCTCTCTCTCTATGCATGATCTTGTTGTGGTCATGAGCTTTGTAATCTAGTAGATCTACCTTGCTACTCAAGTTCTTCAATAGATCTCTTCCCTCCCCATGTGTGTGAAAGTGACAGCATGCACGCCATGGTGGCACTTAAGCTAGAGTCTACATAAATACTCATCATGCTTTAATAGATGTATGCTTTTCCCCACGTGTGTGAAAGTGACAGCATGCATACCGTGTGTGGCACTTAAGCTAGGTTACATATATATTTATAATGAGTTATATTTGGAGTTGGATGTCTCTATGAAATTGTGGTGTTTGTTGGAACCATCTAGCGCTCAAGGTGATAGTGTGGAGTTATCTAGATTGGGAAAGGCGGACTTTGAGGTGTGCTGTTATAGCCCTACCATGGATTAGAGTGTTCAACCGGAGAGTAGTTTAGAGTAGTATCATGAAGAGGATATATTTATATGAAAGTTTTCACTAGTGAAAGTATGATCCCTAGGCCTTGTTTCTAAACATTGAAAAACCGTTCACAACTAGATCTATTGCATGTTTGCTTGCTTCCATCTTTTGGCCTTTAGTCTTTACCTCACCGTCAAGCTATTTCTGGCACTGTTACCACTTGTATTTCACTATCTCTTCGCCGAACTAGTGCACATATACACCTGACAAGTGTATTGGGTGTGTTGGGGACACAAGAGACTTCTTGTATCTTGATTGCAGGGTTGCTTGAGAGGGGATACCTTTAACCACTTCGTCCCTGAGTTTGATAATACTTGGGTGATCCATTTAAGGGAAACTTGCTGCTGTTCTATAAACCTCTACACTTGGAGTCCCAACAACTGTCTACAGGAATAGAAGTGCGTAGACATCAATGGTCAGCAACCAACATTTGTAGGATTTGCAGCATTGGATCGTAAGATGAACTGCTCCCTCCTCGAGGCATGTGAAGATTGAGATAGATCATGAGACAAGAGAGAAATTCCTAAGGTTCATGGATTTGTTTTTGAAAAGCTTTTAAACTTTGAGTTTGACTCTGGTTTTGCCAACTAGAAACTTGCTTTTCATTCATTCATTCATAGCATCCAATACAAACACACACCACACTAAGGTAACAAATGTTTTTAGGGACAATTCTGTGAAGCTATGATACAGTGGGACTAGATACAACTCACACCTACAATAGTGCTCAAGTGCTACTACTCATCAGAACCGGAAGCTTCTTCATCATCAATGAAGGCGGAATCATTATCATCGGTGTGGAAGTCCATGTCAAGGTCCTCCAGGTAGTCATCATCATCACTGAGATAGGAGTAGGGGCCGCCACGGATATCTTCCCCTTCATTCTCCCTCTCCTCAAGTTGCATGTCCCGCTCATGGATGGTCTCCTCCAAGTCTGAAACTTTGTGACGAAGGCAGGCAATGATGTGATCCTTCTTGTCACGCAGAGGGTGATGTGACTAGCGCTCCTTCACAAGAATGGCGAGGGTCTGGTCCTTCTTGACTACAATGTCATAGTTGTGGTTGGTGTAGGCGCGGGCTTTGTCCAACTCCTTCTGCTTGTCATACAACATGAAGTCAAGATGATCCACCTAATGCTTCAGCTCCGGATGGCCTGGTACCTCCAATGGTTGTCCCATAGCATCACGCCTTGCATAGTAAGCGAAGCGAGTGCAATTGATCTAGTTGATGCTTTGCCCACACAAACGGGCAAGAGCCTCCTGCATAGCCCTGGCGAGTCCGTCTAGCCAGTTGTTCTCCCTGAAGCTAAATTGGATCCCCTCTGAGGTGGGTGCCTCCATCTTGCCTCTAAGATTTGCAGCTATCAGCCATTGTAGTTCTCCTCCTTGCTGATCATTGAGCTGTGCTCCAAAGAACTCGGGGTGCGGGCGCTCAAGAAGTTCCAAGAGTTGGCTTAAATCATGCTCGAAGATGAGCTCTCCTCCGTTGCCTAACTGGTAGAAATTGCTATACTTGACTTCCATCTATAAGAATGTAGGATGAGTAGTTTAGTGAGGTGATCAAGTGTGTCAAATTTTATGTATGATTGTAAGAATTTTGAGGAACATAAATTTTCTTGAAAGAATCTTAGTGATAAGAATGAGAATAGGTTTTCATAAATACTTACTTCTTTTGTTTTGAAACTAAGTTTTTGATTCAAGCGGCCATTCTAACCAGGGTCTGCTATGGTCAGGATGGCTCTGATACCAACTTGTCAACACCCACATTTTTAATCCCAGATGCCTGTTATGCCATACATCGCAATCCCAGGATAACCATTTTTGCGAGACATAACAGATTGGTACCATAGTTCATCATCCATTACAAACCATAATAAAGGTCTTACAAATAAAGGATCTCATGATCCAGTCTTAATACAATCAACACAGCGGAAATTAAACGTAGCGGGGATGTGCTTCATCTTCAGGGTCACAGGCAATGCTGACGACGCGAGATGATCCTAGTTGTCACTAACTTCCTGCTGTCCATCATCATGATAATCCTCTTCATAGTCTTGCCATAGGAATAGCCAGGGACAAAGCCATGAGTACTCTTTAAGTACTCGCAAACTATAAGTAACAAGTAAAGTAGTTCGAGTAGGAATCCTAAGATCTAGGTTTATTTGCAAAAAGACAGGTTTATCTCTAACTAGGTTTAGAATTAAATAAAACTAGTTTAATGTTTTACAACACCTAAGTGGGAACTTAGTTTTCATGTTCACAACACTATTGTGGTCAAGTAAAAGTCATTTTGAAAACATCTAACGACGGAACAGTATGGCCACTCCAACTATCCCTAACCGCGGCTATTCGAATAGTTTGACACTCTGCAGATGTGGTACACTTTCACCACAACATTCGATACATCCGTCAGGAACAATCCTGAATCATCATAATTAGTATGCGGATAATCAATCCTAAACTTTCAATTACACACCCTAGTATAGGCACCTCCCCTATGAGTTTGGCCTCCCAACCATGTCCATCTGTCATCTTGGGAACTGCATACTAAGACATTAAAACTTCTAGTAAAGCCCTACCCAAATTTCGGTATTGTGTTTGTACGGAAAAATTGGAATGGTATTGCATCCGAACCCAACCATCAGTTTTTTGGTAAAGGGCTAAGGCTCATGCCTCAACATTTTCATCATCAAATCATCTTGTGTTCACTAACACATGTCAAAACATTTCAATAGAATGAATCTTCATTTCAATGTTTTCATAATCATTTTTACCATGTATTCCCATCTAAAGTGATCAACTTTTATGTTTAGCACTAGCCACTAAAATTGAAGGTAATCACTAATGAGGGGTGCTAATCAAGTGGGACTATCCAAATCTAGTCTCATGCCTTAGTATGACATCTAGTTCTAACTACTTAGGCCTAGTTTTATGCTCTTTATGCTATCTATACTATCTTTCCGAGACGCACAAAGCACTAACTAAAAGTAATAAAGAAGTTTAGTAAAGAATAAAAGAATAA
Source organism: Avena insularis (assembly GCA_023614405.1). Taxonomy (NCBI): domain Eukaryota; kingdom Viridiplantae; phylum Streptophyta; class Magnoliopsida; order Poales; family Poaceae; genus Avena; species Avena insularis. Next base: position 171,356,968 of record CM042689.1, read on the forward strand.
AGCTTGCAAGTAAAAACCGGGAATTGGTATAATCAAGGTTGCATAACCAAAGCATGCCTAATGCATCTTGCATAGGTTAACTTGTAGTGTTAGGCTTGCATCGTTAAGAAACTTGCAAGTGTTAGCTTGCTAGGATGGCTTGCATAGTTAATAAACTTGCAAGTGTTAGCTTGCATAGGAAACATGCAAGTGGTAGCTTGCCTTGAGTGGTGCAGTGGTTGAAGTTTTCTTCTTCTTCTTCTTCGTAGTACTCCTCCTCCTCGTAGCCTTGGTCGGTACAAGCGTCTATAAATAAATACGAGGTACAGAATCACCAAACAATACTTAACTACCTCTATTTAGCACACAAAGGTTCACACTAGATGATCTAGCATCATCACAACCATCACATGAAATAAAGAGCTAGTCTTATTATTTTATTTTGGAAAAGTAATTTCTACTCATTGAAAACTACGTAAGTTTTAATATTCTCCAACTAAAATATGGGATCATGTTGACACATGTCATCACCACATAGTCTAGTACTTGGGAATGTGATTTAAAGTGGTGGTCATATTTTATAAAGTTTAAAATTACTATTTTATATAATTAAAGTGGCTAGAAATTCCTACGTAGCATTCTTTTAGTATTAGTCCAAGATCACTGCATCTAAGCCTAAATATTTTAACATATTTAGTTAGATCTTGTCAAATGTGATTTTTGAGAGGTGGAATCAACTCAAAAGCATTTATGGTTGATTTTTGAAAAATGTTTGAATGTGGAAAAGTCTCTGTCCTATTATTTTTACTATAGATGATCTATAATTTCAAATGGTTTAAATGCAATAGGCTTGGATTGATAATTTCAATACCTTTCTAGAAAAATTGGAATCAAGTCATTTGGTTGAGTAAATCTCTTTGAATTGAATTTCAAAGTCACTAACTGAACTAGGTTTGAATTAAAATGGAGAAAGGTTTTTTGAATCTATGGGCTACACGCGGGAATGTTACTGGGCCGGCCCAACTGCACACGCATGCAACGGGCTTCTAACAAAGGGGTCCCTTTAGTTAGTGGCTCAATCTAAACGAAGCGGTAAATTTCAATCTGGGTCGTGCGATTAGACTAGGATCTACGGCTATGGTGTGTCGTCTCCGTCGAACAGCTCCGACGAGACCGAACCCTAACAGCGACGGTGGGGGTACACAGTGGCTTACCAGGGCTCCATCTAGGGTCGGCGATGGGGGCGAACAACATTGTCGATGATGGCGGTTCGAACAGTGGTTGCGGCGGCTCCTGGGGTGACTCCAATCAACGGCTTCTCTCCTCCTCTTCAGCGGCGGACTCCGGTGAATTTCCGGCGGGCTGGTGCTCACCTTGCTCCGGGGAAGGGTCAGGGGTGGTTCTGAGAGTGAGGGGAGTGAGATGGTGTGGAGAATGAGGGCTAGGGTGGCCTCTATTTATACACTAGCAAGAGGGGCAGTGCAGCATGGTCAGGGATCGTCGATGACGAAGATGCAGTGAGCTAACGGCATGGCGAAGGGCGTAGGATGGTGCGGTGTCTCCTAGCGATCATAACTGGCTTAATGGCATGGCAAGGGGCGGTTGAGAATGGTCAGGTGTGGTCCGTGTTCTGCGCGGGGATGGCGGTGTTTGATATGGCGTACAGGTGCTTCGTGTCACGCGGCGGTGAACCGTCGTGTCTCGGAGGTAGCTAGGATTGTGGCGCATGCAGTTATGCGCGGTGAGGGCGAGGCACAGCGTGTGTGAGCATGTTGGCTGCAGCGCTCTGGCGTGCTCTCGGCATGGTTGTAGAGAAATGGGCACGGCGTTCTTCGGTGGTCTAGGGCTAGGCTGTGGTCGAGGGGTGGACAAGGAGTGGCGGTGGACGGTGGCCTGCCTCCTAGACATCATGGACGGGCGCGGCGCTTCCTCCTCCGTGTTGTCCATGGTCGGCCGACGAGTGAGCTTCGGGTGCCATGGCACTGGTGGAAAGAGTAGAGGGGTAGCTGCTTCAGTGAATTCCTGGGTACTAGGGAGATAAGGGCTAGTAGTGGCGACAAGTAGTGGACAAGCCATTGATCATGAACAGTGATAGTTAGCCAAGTTTGATCTGTGCTCACCATGTGTTTGCTGAAATGGCCACATGAAACTTAAATTTGAATTTTTGACTGAATTTTGGTGAGTGCTCTGGTCACATGTTTGGTAGTCTATGGTTGCTTGGGTTTGGCAAGGTGAACTGGTTTGGTTGGTTTTTGAGAAATGGCTATCTTAGTACCTACACTTGATTCAATTTTGAATTATCCTTTAAATATATTTGGATTTGGTTTCTGTTGGTTTGTAAGGTGGGCTTGGGTTCACTTTTACTTGGTCTAGCAAGGGATGAAAAGAATTGGATTTGTTTCTGTTAGAAATCTTGGACTAGGAACACCCAAAGTAGTCTAGTGAACATGTTTGGCCAAAATGACCATTTGCTCATATTTCTTATATTTGATTTTCTCCTCATTTGATTCTGCTTGGAAATGATCTAGATGATATTTTTTTCATCTTTAAACCAATCCTTATCATTCATAGCAATCAACATGGCAATTTCACTCATTCATGCATTAATCACTTACACACATGTCTTCATATTAATTTGAATAATAAAAGTTTTTGTTAACCATAAACTTGGGTGATTAGAACTTGATAATCTTGTTTAATATTTTTGGGATGTTACACAAAACCTAAAGGGTTAATTCGGCCAAGACTGTTAAAAGGGTCAAACCCTAGTTTGAATAGTCAAATCCTAGTTTGAAAATTCAAACTCTAGTTTTTGATAAGAAGGAAGACTTGGTGGAAAAGGTTTCAAGATCTTCCCATGGTTGCCGACTTGGGGGGGAAAGTCCTGGGCTGGTAACCCTTGGTCGGCTGCTCCCCACCTATATAATTAGGGGTGGGGCGCACCACACAAACCCCTTGTCCCGTGGTGCATAACCCTAGCCGCCGCCTCTCTTCTCTCTCATCCACCGTCCTGCTCTGGCTTAGGCGAAGCCCTGCAAAAATCTCTCCTCCTCCACCACCACCACCATACCATCGTGCTGTTGGGATTCCGAGGAGATCTACAACCTCCGTTGCCCTGCTAGAACTAGCGAGAGGAAGGTCTTCATTGACTACCATATGTGTGACCTAGTGCAGAAGCACTGCCGGAACACGGTGCCAGAAGGATCGTCTACACGATCTTCAGATCGGCGAGTGATTGACTACATAAAAGACAACAATCTGATCTCCTTAAACGCTTTGGATCTATGACGGTTAGTTCTCTTCAATCTCATTGCACCAATTTTGTGTTTAGATCTTGGCTTTTCCATAGATTGGATCTTGGTTTTATGTGCTCCTGCGAAAGAAAATAATTATTTCCATTCTACTAACCTTACAGTGGTATCAAAGCCGACTCTGTGGATCTGTTGCACGAATATAACACAATGGTTTTGTGGGCGTTGATTCTCTTGTTGTCGCTTGCTTTTCGTGTAATTTGCATCTTGCGGGATGGTGGGATGAAGCGGCCGGGGCTAACCTTACATGTCGTCGTACATGAGACTTTCTCCATGCTCAACGTGCAACTTGCATTGCATAAGTGGCTTTGCGGGTGTCTGTCTCTCCCACCATAGTTAAGATTCAATTTATAATTGGCACTTGACAACACTTGTATCAGCGTTGTGGTTCTTGTTTGTAGGTAAGAACGGTTCTTATTCAAAAGCCCCAAGCCACATAAAACATGCAAAGAAAATTAGAGGCATCTAACTAGTTTTTGCATGGCATGTGATATGATGTGACATGGCCATGATGTGATTGTGATTATATTTGATGTATGCAATGATCCTTATTATAATTTGGCAATTAGCAGGAGCCTTGTGGTTTTCCTTAAATTCATTAAGACATGTGTGTCTATTCATCATGTAATCGCTTTATTCCAAATAGTTGCAATAGTTGATGTTGGTGATGGACAACCATGAAGCAGTGCCATTGACCTTGACGCCACACTGGTGATGATGGAGATCAGGTTCATGCTTTAGAGATGGAGATCAGAGGCACAAGAAGAAATGCCATATCACATCACATATTATGAATTGCATGTAATGTTAATCCTTTTTATGCATATTGTATTGCTTAGATCATGACAGTAGCATTATAAGATGACCCTCTCACTAAATATAAAGTAATAAAGGTGTTTGTCCTTAGTAGGCACTGTTGATAAGACTCGTCGTTTCGAAGCATCACGTGATGATCGGGTGTGATAGATTCTACGTGTGCATACAACGGGTGCAAGCTAGATTTGGACATGCGGATACTAAGGTTAACTTTGACGAGCCTAGCATGTATAGACATGGCATCGGAACATGGAATACCGGAAGGTAAAACATGATTCATATGGATGATATGATGAACATGTTGATTGTTCTCCTTTGAAGATACATCATCTCTCGTGATGATTGGACTTGGTGTAGTGAATTTGGTTCATGTATCCACCAAAACGACTCGAGGGATATTGTTTTGAGTGGGAGTTTAAAAGTAATATGATTGAAGTTGAACACAATTTATCATAAATTAAATAGAAGTGAATTTGCATAATTTTTGTAGTCATTGGCATGCGTTCACCACCTGACACTTAGTTTTAATTGAGATAATAGAACTTTAGAATTCTAGATAGTTACTTTACGAACTGATATCATATTGTTTTTAGTGTCAATCTAAATCTAAAAGTCCTACTACAAACTTTCAACAAAATATGTTTACTCTGTGAAGTTTAATAATTGGTATTGAATCAAGAGTAACAATTCAAGTGTTAGTATCTAAAGTATCATGTTTGCCTCCATGATTCTTGATATTCAAAAGATTGTTTTAATATCAAGGTTATCTAGGAGCTGAAAGAAATATTTCAGAAATAATGATGTGTGTAAGATATTGCAATATCTAAAACAATGTTTTGGTTGCAACATGATAGTGTATAATTTAGCAAAATTTATGTTCTCATATTTGTATGAGAATTTACAAAGGTTGAAGATGCTAGTCATCCTAATCATCCAAAAGGTTTTGGAAAGAAACATTATACTCATGATTATCATTTATAAGCTATAGTAGCTTGATCATGAAAGTTTTCATGATAAATATGAATAGAATATGTAGGTAAAATATTTACTACACTAAAAGGTTACTAAAGAATGGATTTTTGAAAGAACGACAAACATTTGATGATGGTGATGTACTTCAAAAGTGCAAGTCGAAAGGTATTAGTATTTGACTATACACGCTTTGTACTATGTGTCATGTGTATAGCTCCACTGTTGAAGTTGATAGATTATTTTAAAAGGGAAAGGAAATGCTGAAAGCGAATCTCAAAAATATTTGGCAGAAAAGGAAAGACTGGAATTGTCCATCTTAAGTATATAGATGATATACATGTTATGGTTGTATTCTTTGCTTGTTAAACAATGTGGTTCATTGGTATTGGATACCGAATTGGTTGGTGCGAAATGTCACACAGGACAACACAATTCATGAACTGCAATGGCCTAGGTAACCACCAAGAGAATATTTTATGATGTTCATCAAAAACAAACAAGGTGTTGTTGTGTTTCTTATTAACATCAAATCTTACCTTCAAGATTCATTTCAATAATTATTATTTTGATCAGGTATTAAGAGAACAGAAGGTTGTTCAAATAATTACCCTATTCCATAAAATATGGATGATTTACAAGTCTGGTTGGAGAAATCATGTCCATAAAACTAATGCTAAAAATATCAGAAGACAAATGATTGAAAGATCACTTAAGAAGTGACATCGCCATTTAAATTATATTGGAAAGAAAACATGTAGAAACTCTATGTTGATGGAATTTTGGAGTCTTTTGATTTTTATCAAACGACGCTTGTGAGACTTTCCTAGAGATAATATGAAACTTCATTCAAAGGCCAAAGAAGAATGAATGACTAACTTATTGGAATTTGTACATATTGATGTATGTAGTTCATTATATGTATACATGAGCGATGGATTTCAACTTCAAATGTTTTCTCCAGAATTTTGAATGAATACATGTGTGTATTTACTTAATGAGGATGAAGTATGAAATATTTGAAAATGTTCAAAGACATTCAAGATGAAGTGGAACATCATTGTAACAATATAATAAAGAATTTAGAATTTGGTCATAAAGGAAGATATTTGAGTTACAAGTTTAGCATAACACCTAAGATTTGAGGAATTGTTCCATGGATTTGCATTTCCCGAAACACCATAGGAGTATGGAGTGTTCGAGATATGTTACGAAACATTGTTTGACATGGTAAGATCAAAGGTGGAAGTTATAAAACTTCCATCATATTTTAAAGATTAAAAGCTTTAGTGACTACCGCTTTTACACTGAAAAGAGGACCATCATGATCGGCTGAAATGACACCATATAAGTTATGATCTGGGATAAAACCCAAGTTGTTCTTTCTCAAATTTTGGTATGCTAGGCATAAGTAAAATGTTTACAACCAAAGTCGGTTGAGCATGTCTTTGTATGTTATTTCGAATAACCGTTGGCGTCATTTCATCGGATCATGATGGTGCTCAAGTGTTTGTCCTCCATAACAAAGCGTTTGTCGCTTAAAATGTCATGTTTCTTGATAAGGAATTTTTTTCGTGAAAAGTTAAGTGGGAGGACAATAGAACTTTGATAAGGTTATTGCACTTTACCTAATATATGCTGAGTTGTGCAGCTCTGGAAAGTGTCCCGGAGGTAGCAACAATGCTGATGGCTCACGTGCCTCAAAGGTTGTGGTCATGAAGGTCTAAGTTCCTATTGAACCGAGTAGGCCGGGTAAAACAATCAAATACTAAGACTTGAGAGTAAATCATTGTTGTTTGACAATAATGAACCGACTATATGCAAAGAAGCGATAATGGGCCCTGACTACATAAAATGGCTTGAAGCCATAAAATCCCTGATAGTTCCACACACGAGAAATCAAGCTTTGAACTTGGAAGACCCTCTGGAAAGGTGTAAGACCTTACAGTCTTGTTTGGATCTATAAATAATAGACATGGATGTTTCACATCTATGAAATTGTCAACATGTATGGAAAGAGTTTACGACATTATTCAAACGAGTTGACTATGACAAGATTTGATCTGTCAAAGCGATATTTAGTCTGGGCGGATTAATGTAGGAAACACTACATATAATTTTAGTATATGGTAGTTGAATAAACAAAACAAAGTTCTTCTAGTAGAATTGTTACCTAGGACGTGTACATGTCACTATCCAAAGGGTTTTCTTAATTCGAAGGATGCTAAAAAGGCATGCAAACTTCAATGGTTGAAGTAAGCATCACGGAGTTGGAATCTTCAACATGATGAAACTGTTAAAAGAGTTCAATTTCATCGGAGACGATGAAGATGCTTGCATTTCTAAGAAATTAAGTGGGAGCTCTAAGACATATTTCTAATACATTATGTGAAAGACATATTATTGATTGGAAATGATGTATCTTTTATTGACATAGGTTAAGAATTTCATTTTGATGAAATACTTAGAAAAAACCCAGAATATTTGGTATCAATGTCAATATGGATTGAGACGCTAATATGGTTGTAAAAAATGTACATAGATGAGATATTGAATGAGTTTAATATGGAAATGACAAGAAATATTCTTGCCACACAAAAAGGATTGAATAAAGATTCAAGTGTATTGACACTTGGTAAGTTAAACGAGATTCAAGTGTTTTGAAACTTGGTGATTGAAATCACAAGAATATTTTTGAATAATCATAATGTGATATGTACACATCCATATATGTCCTATGCTCTAAATGTGATGAGCTATACCATAATGTCTCATAAGATGATCATTGGGCGATAGTAAAGATATTCTTATGATCATTGGAAGAACTAAGAATATGTTATTTTGTAGAGGTGACAAATAGATAGATAGTTCATTGTGAAGTATTACATTGCTACTAGTTTTTTCGCAAGATACATATTAATTTTAACTCAACTTAAACTATGGGTGGCACAATGTAATTTAAAGGAAGTTCATACAAGATTTGGATGAGTTCAAAACTTAAGACACTATGATAGATACTACAAAAAAAGGCTAAGAATATGACTGCTATTGTAGTAGCAAAAGAGGGCATTTGTGTAAAGTAGTTTTTTATCAAACTAGGTGTCGTTCACAGGGGCTAGTACTATGAACATATATTGTACAACAATTGTATCGACATGATTTAACCCCAAGGAATTAAAGGTCTCACCAACGGACCAAATTTATACAATGCCATCTCATTAGAGAATGAGTGATGCGTAGAGATGCAAAGACATGCAAATACACACGGACCTGGAAGTGCCAGATCTGAAGATTATGATTACCACTAGAAATCGTGTATATACAACACCAGAAAGCCATAGGTGTTGAATGCACAAACTTTTCCAAACTAGATTATTGACTCTAGTGCAAGTGGGCGAGTGCTGGAGATATGCCCAAGAGGCAATAATAAAGTGCTTATTATTATATCTTTGTGTTTATGATAAATGTTTACTGTGGGACCCCGGATTTATGGTCCAAGAATTCCCGTTATGCATACAATTCACGTTCCCATGATCAGTGAGGCGTGAGCATAACCGACTTGTACCATTACATCATCCATAATGTATCGATTTACAAAACTTACAATATTGTCGATTTGGCGATTACAACACAATAGCGGAAGTCTTCAATCGCAGAGCTCATGTCATGCCTTAACCTATAGGCGGCTAACTGGGAGACAGCCTATCTCGCATAGACATCAGCTTCTCATTGTTCCTCGATCTTCTATAAATCTAGCCAAGTAAATAGCCAGGGACAATGTCGGTGAGTACTTTGCACAAACCACCTTAAAAGATCTACTATAAAGGATATGCAATATGGCTATAGTATTAGGAGGGCTCCAATAGAGGTTCTTTTATAAACTAGTTTCTCTTGTATATATAGCGTGTCTATATCCTTGTTGAAAAACTTTTTGTAAAACATTTGGAAAGTCTTTTTGAAAAGTTTTCGAAAACACTACGGTTGGGTCACCCATTTTTTTTCACTCTGGTCATCTCATGACCAAACTCCTTTCCTTCCTCTTTCCCGACCATCTCATGGTCAAAACATTTCTCAGCCAATGCTTTTCCGAAGTCCTTTTTGAAAACCAAACCATCACCACTCTATAGTAGTTTTTCCAACCCATCCTTAATCACAGACACGGTTATTCAAATAGATTTACACTGTAGAGGTTTTACACTTTACCCACACCCTCCGGATACACTGCCATGATCTACAACGACCGTGGGTTGAGTACCCGATCAAGACCTTTGGGATGCCTGCTCCAATACAAGTGTTATTCCCCTCAACACCAGGATGCCCTATATAGTTCCCAAGCCAACCGGAGCGTGTTTTGCACCTTGACGGGTGTGTGATTTCAATGAGGGGCTCATAGTATTGCGTGGAGGTCTGTAGACCCTTAGTTCCTTCCCCCGGTCGATTCTATGCATGGACCGTTTTTCGGGAGAAGGCCCACCCTCCAGGATTTTGGGATTCCCCATTGTAGTTGCAGGCAACTTATACCAGATTAAACCAACTTCTAGCCTAGCCTTGTCCCATTCCAGAATAATGTGGTTGCACAAGATAAGTTTTTAATGCTAAAGCTACAAAGAACCGGGTGCGTCTTTGCAAAAAAAATTCCTCCTTCCTTTTTGTAAAACAAAACCTTTCTCATTTTTAAAACCTCTCTTGGTGGGTCAAACCTCAACAAGGTTTTCTCATAAACCATTTTATAAACAATTTCCCAGGGTCTTCCCATCCTATACGGTTGCTTAGGCTAAAAACGGAGTCTCCAAGGGGTTATGGTGTTAAAACACCATCTACCATACTAGGGGCAAATAGGTGTCATCAAGGGGGTGGTACTTAGTAGTACAGAAGGGGAAATGGTTTGGAGGAGCCAAACATTCCCACATATAAAACATACTAGTAAAACCATGCAATTTATATAAACAAGTACATAAAACATACTAGTAAAACCATGATCACATAGTAGGACAAGGGCTTATGAGCAAGAAGGTGGCTTGCCTGTGACCAGCGAGATGTCCCTTGACTTCGTTAGAGAACCAGAATACCAAAAATAATAATGATAGCAATTATAACACTCTAAGTCTTCTTTCTTCTTGACGGCACACAATTTGCAACTATCGCCGTTATCGAGCATACAATCCATCAATCAATACAAGCATACAACCATCAATACAAATCAGCAAGCAAACCTACAACACGCTATTTTATTCACTAGGTTTTGAATAATTGGAACTAGAGAAATTTATTTCAAGTTAGTTTCTTTGGTGGAACTACCATTAAGATTTATATGCCATAATACCTATTTCAGGGGGTTTTAAGGAAAGGCCAAGTTCTGTATAATATCATTGTATAAGAATGATACCAGCATATAGGTATGGATAAAATGGAGCCAACAAAAGTGGTTTCACTTTTTTATCAATTCACATCGATTTATAATGATATTTATAGTGAATAAAACTCTAGTTTTAGGAAATAATTCACCAGAATAGTTCTGGAGTTCAAAAAATTATTTCCTTGGTGATTAGGTAGGCTTTGATGGACTGATTCTAGAGGAGTTGGAATCAACTTAAAATAATTACCAGAATGCCCTCAGGAAAATCCCAAAGTCAGTTCTGGGTGGTATTTGTCTTTTTCACCAGATTTAATCTACAAGAGACTTTGATGTGGTTCGAAGGGCACATCTTAGGTATTTTAAATACCTTTCTATAGAAATTGGAATTATCATTTTTGGATTAACATAGCTAATGTAGTGATTTTATTGGTGAATCAACTCAGCATAGAATATTTTAATTCACCAAAATTCAATGAATGTTTAATAAATTTTGGGCTTCTAGGGTTTGGATGATATCGATATGCATATGTTTAGGGAGTTGTAAATAGGTCAGAAATAAATTTTATTTGACCCAAGGATTTTCCTCAAGACATAAATGGCCTGATTTTGTTATTTTTTTACGGGCAAGACAAGAAGCAAATGGGTATGGGATCAAGGTGTCAAGCAAGGTATCATAGATACCTAACAACAAAAAGTGGATTTAATCCATTTGGATTTACCATACTCCCTGAGGGAATTTATTTATTAAAAGGACACAATTTGGTGCTGGATTTACTATAATTAATTTATACATTATTTGTGTCCACTTCTTGTACTGCATGTTAGAGAGAATATATAAGTATCTCCTAAAATTCAGATCTGGGATTTTTATCTCATTTTACATTTTTATTTTCAATTACAGCTAGCAGCTATTAATCGGATCTGAAATATTAGAAAAAAGAAAAAGTGAGAGGGCTGACACGTGCCAGATGTGCATGTCCTAGGCTAAAAAGAACCAGGCCAGACCAGATCTGCTGCTCAGCACGCACGCGTGGCAGGCAAGTAGGGACGAGCAACTCAGGGTCCGTCGGTCGGCGGCCCAAAGGGCGAAGGGGTATGGGAGCGCGGGGGTCGTCCGACTACGGATCGGACGGCCGCCGTTCGTCTTCCCCGCGAGCTCGAGTACGGGGGAGGGCACCATTGATGCCATCATTGATATGAAAGAGGGCACCATTAAATATAAATTTCTATTTAAGAAAGGAATTGAACAATTCCCTATGAGGATAGAGAAGTTTCCTTTTGCTCCTCCTTTGAAAGCAAGGTTTGAGGTTAATGCTTCTTCAATTGAAAATACTTGATTCTTTCTTCTTGTGCCTAACTTAAAGGCGTTAAAGAAAATTACTTCTTGGAAGATAACCCAATAGTTTTCTTAAGTCTTGGAAGTTATTACTTCTGTAATAAACTCTCCTTATCCTTTTTGTTTGACTTTTGTGCAAAGAATAACCTCTAATGAGAGGGAAGTAAGATTGGGGAGTTGTCCCGAAACATATTATTGTGCTCCACTATAAAAATTCTTCTAAAATCTTTCTAAGTCGGATTGAGATGTAATTTTATGAATAAATACCCACAATTTGTTATCTAACTTACTTTAGTTCAACACTTTTTGATTTGAGCAACAGAAGGTCTTCTAAAAAATCTCTTTCTTAGCTTGTCTGTTTTGACAGATTTCTACCATTATTTGCATTTGCCTCTTTATTGATTTGTTTTTGCGTTCTCTTTGGTAAATTGAGCTTTTTTAAGGAGTTTCTACAGTAGCTTGTCTCTTTAGTGAAAGTTTTGCTATTTTGAAACTAAACCCAAAAGTCTATTATCTTTCGAACGCACTAATGTTGCTAATGAAGATTGTGTGAAGTTTTGTATGAAGGAAAATTTTCAGGTGTAAGGAAAGAATGATGCAATGAGATGAAGAATGGACAAAAGATCAAGCTTGGGGATGCCACCCGGTGTCACCCCAAGAAATATTTAAGATGTACAAGTGTCAAAGCTTGGGGATGCCCAAGGCATCCCATTCATCAATAAAAATCTCAGGTCTTTCTAGACACTCCGTTTTTATTGTTTCATGCATAGTTGTGTTGTTCTTGGAGTGTCTTAGTTTTTGTTTTTGGTTTTTGTTTGCTTAGTTTGCTTGAATAAAGTAGTTGGACCCCCGCTTTCGCTTTTTAGTTTCAAATAAGTTGATTGGTGTTGGAAAGCAGTAGGAAGTTCTTTCTTTAGTAGTACAATAGGAGCTTGCTTTGACTGTGACTTAGACTTTATCATGTCATGCTAGATGTTGTTTTGCCCTTATGCTTAGTGATTATTGATGTAGAATGACTTGTTCCAAACAATTAGGATTGCTTAATGTCCCTTGAAAGAATCATGCGTTGTTTTAGCATACAAAAGCATAGTTTTGTGGTATTCTCCTTTGATGCTTTGTTTGGGTTAACTTGGCACATGGTCACACCATGTTATGACTATGAACAAGTCACATTATCCTCTATTATCATTTAGTTTTTGACTTGTGGTACCACTTTATGCTTTGATTAGTAATGTTTTGTCGCTCTCAATGATTATGGCCATTATTGCTCTCTTAATTGGTCGCTCCCAGTCTTTTGCTAGCATCCACTTGTATTGAGTAAGCTCTACTCATGCATCCAACTCCCAAGAAACCAAGTTATTCCAAAGTGTCCACTATAAATTCCTATGCATGGTGTGTTACACCATTCCAAGTATATTTTTGTTTTATCTACCTTCCAATTAAAAGTCACTTTGTTATGTGAAAAATTAGTGATTAAAGATCTCACAAACTTGATGTCACACTTTATTTTTCTTGCCCCTAATAAACTTGAACCATTGTGTCATCTATGTTGTATATGCTTGCACTTATATGTTTGAATTAGCATAACCATGATGTCATGGGGAACGCTTTCAATATTGCACCTGTACATTGTACCCAGTTGATATCATGCTCTTTTGTTTATGGATGTCGTTAGTGTGAAATAAAAGGGGAGCTTTTAAGTCCATGGAGTTATGTATGTGTGTTAGAGAAACGTCTGGGCCGCTAACCTAAGCCATGCCTGATCATGGTGGTAACTTGCAGCATCACCATAGTGAGCAATCTATGAAGATTTCTTCTTATAAAAAAAGAGAGACATATTGAAAAAAGGAAAGAGAGAAAAATCACCATTTTCCCATTGTAAATAAGAATATCGTTGAGATGCTCATTGCTTGCTTGCCTTGTCATTTTGATATGTGATAGCTTCTGTATCATGTGCAAGGGGTACCCCATTGGCGGTTCTCTATGATACACATGTACTTACTATGACAAGAACTTACCAGTGAGTAAAGTTGAGTAGCATAAGGAGCGACCCTCGTACTCAAGGGACATGAGATTGCCAACTTATACTTTTTCAAGCATATACTCCATAGTTTGTTCACTTTAACCTTAATCACTTCAAGATGCTTATGATAGGGCGAGCTAAAAGCTAACAAGTACCATAATTTTCGGAAACTCTTTATGAGACTTGAAATCCCTGCTTCCCTTTATGAAGGGCCTTTCTTCCACTATTATATTGAGTCGCCACCTTCTATCATTAGGCACCAATTAAGAGAGCATAGTTGCCATTCTTAGTTCTATGTGCACTGTCCCAAAACTTATTGATTGATTCATGTTGTTTATACTGCTTGCTCTTGAACTATTTTTATGTAGTCACCCTTATGAACTTCGAAGGTGTCCCATGCATTTATGCGACTCCATGAGGGACAAGCTGAATGCCGCTATGCTATGTTTTCTATATGTAAAACAAACAAATGTCTTTAAATGCATTGTTATTCATGAACCTTTGTTTGTATCCTTTCATGTTGCATGCATAGTTACTATGTCTCATTGTTAGAACTTCATATTTCATGCTCATGCTTAGAGTACTTTGATCCCAGCTTTCAATGCTTGCAGATGGTTTGATCTTGATTGTGATGGTGCATGTCACCTTAAAAATTATTCTTTTTATCACTTACCTACTCAAGGACGAGCAGGAGTTAATCTTAGGGATGCTTGATAATTCGTAAACGTATCTATAATTTTTGATGTTCCATGCTTGTTTAGTATCAACTTTGCTTTGCTTTGTCTACACTTTGAGGGATTTTTATATGTTTTTTGGGACTAACCTATTAACAAGATGACACAGTGCCAGTTGCCTATTTTCTTCTGTTTTTGGTTCTAGAAAAGCCAAAAAATGAATATTCTCGGAATTGTATGGGACAAAAGCTAAATTCAAGGGGAACACGGAGCCAGAAGGTGAGACGGAGAAGGGCCTAGAGGGGTCCACACCCCATGGCTGCGCGGCCAGGCCTGGCCCACGCTTGGGGGGGGGGGTGCAGCAGCCTCGGGCACCCCTCGACCTCCCTCTTCTTCTAAAAGAAACCCCGATACCTAAATCGTAAGTACCCGATCAATCTTCCACGGAACAGTCTGTAGCTGCCGCCACCATCGTCCCTAGATTGGGGGGTCTGAAGCTCTTCCCGGCACCCTGCCGGAGGGGAGAGATCATCTCGGAGCCCTTCTTCATCACCATGCCAGCCTCCGGTATGATGCGTGAGTAGTTCCAACTTGGAGTGGGTCCATACATTAGCTAGATGGTTGTTTCTCCTCCTTGGTTCTACCATCTTTAGATCTTGTGAGCTCTGTTCTTGATCAAGATCATCTATTTGTAATCATGCATGTTTTGTTTGCGGGGATCCGATGGATATTGAGATTACTATGTTAGATTGGTTAATGATTCTATCTTATTGATTCTATCATGTCTATGTTGTTTGAGATCTTCCGTGCTCTCCATTTCTAGTAGCTATCTTGGCGAAGTAGATGCTAGTGACTCGAAGAGGGAGTATTTATGCTCGATAGTGGGTTCGTGCCTCTATTGAATCTAGGGAAGTGACATAAATCTCTAAGGTTGTAGATGTGTTATTCCTACTAGGGAGAAAACAACGATCTTTTGTTCATGGAAAAATTGTATTGTTTACTTTACACACCTTACTTAAAGCAGTTATCCATTGCTTGCAACTTAATACTGGAGGGGGTTCAGATCATAACCTGAGGTGTATTACTAGTCATAGATGTAGTTGGATGGCGGTCTATGTATATTGTTGTAATGCCCAATCAAATCTCATAGGATCATGAATTTCTACTATTGCATTTTTATGCCTTTCTCTGTCCTGTCAATTGCCCCGCTCTAATTTTTTTACCCAGCATGTCATGTTATTTATCTTAAGGAGAACACCTCTAGTGAACTGTGGACCCCAGTCGTAATCTTTACCATTGATACATGTTCCACTATTATAGTTTACTTTTGTGCAAGCTACCATTACTTTCTGCACCATACAGTTCATCCTTTGTTTTCAGCAAACTGGTGAGATAGACAACCTCACTATTCGTTGGGGCAAAGTATTGAGATTTTGTTGTGAAGGTTTCAAAGTTGCTAGCAACACCTTTGAGTCATTTCCTTCCTCCTACTGGTTTGATAACCTTTGTTTCTTACTGAGGGAAAAACTTGCTACTGTACTCATCATACCTTCCTCTTGGGATTTCCCAATAGTGATCTGAGCCGCATCAACAACATATTGCCGAACTCGTCACAGGTGTTCTCCAAGCGGGTCTTCCTGGCTCGCCCCTCCATCCGGACTGCACAGGTCTCTCCTGTCTTCTTTGAAGATGAGTCTCTCCAAGCTTGACCTTCTTGCTTGAATGCTGAAAAAAATACCAATGGACAGATAATGTCTCTACCAGCTGTCAATAATTGTGAAATACATTATTAGTTGACCAAAAAAAGGAGCAACAATATTTTGATTATATTGTTCATAATTAGTATTGTTGGATTCGTATTAAAAACACTTTTCAATGATGCTAATTTGGTACTAACATTATTTTTATATTTAGAGTAATTTTTGGTTGAAGAAAAAACATGCAAAACAAGGACACCTTATTTTAGGGGATAGAGGGAGTAGAGTACAATATAAGATCAGCTGACAAATAAAGCGGTGTAACTTTCTTATCAAAGTACACAGTCTTAACTCTAGCTAGCATGAACGCCGGTTATATTAGTACTTCTATGGTCTAGACATCACATTACTGTAGTCCATTATCAAACAGTATAGATAGCGAACACCCAGGAACAGAAGAACGGACGAACATGATGAGCCCTATTTGCTGCCGACACTAGAGATGCATACATATACTTGAAATTTTGGCAAAAATTAGGGTAGGCCCAGGTTAAAGGGACCTCCGCCCCTGAAACCAATCAGCCAAAAGATGCTGAGTGGCATCCCAAACCATCACCATCCATGGATCGATCAATACAAAATTTGAACTTATTATTACATTTTACCATAGATCTATCCCCAGAACTTGCTTGCATGTGTAAAACTATAGTATACAAATGGGTTAAATGTTGTACTACATGATAACTACTAGTACTCAACACCAAACCAATGTTAACCATCCGCCAATAGAAGGTTAACCGTATATCATCATCGATATCAAGGGTTTCACCAATAAAAGGTTTCTAAGGAATCCAACGTTTCTATAGATGAGGTTGCAGGGGCCGCCGCCGACCCACTTAAGACGTGTAAGTTGTGGCGGTGGTGTTTGTCAATGGAGGTAAGCCCAACAGCGATAAAAGTACAGAGACAATGAGTGCGTGTGAAAGAGATCTTGAGCTGGGACTGGGGCTGGTGAGGGAATAATTGCAACAAGACAAACGTATGCTATGGACAAAACAAAACTTGCTTTTGCCTCCAATATCCACCTATAAGAAAATCCAACGGCTACCAATACAGTACTGCTAGTTGTCATGCCAAAATTAATAACCTACAATAGAAAATTGGGGACAGCAGCTTGAGTGCTTGAATAGGGAAACATCAAACACATAATACAAAAGTATATTACATGGTTCCTACAAGCAATAGTGGATATGATGTTGCAAGTGCTAATACTACAATACAGTATGAAAGTAGTACATACGTAGCATTGTAAATTACATGGTGACTACTACTAGCTATAGAAATGATATTGTGAGTGATGATAATACGCTTTTCTCCATCTTGATCAACTTTAGAAAGTTCAAGGCAGGGTTGGCACGAACCACATTGGCGCCTAGAACATTTGCTCCCTATGTTCATCTCCCGTGTAGTAAGTGATGAACCTAAGGCAGTCCCCCCATTAACATGCATGCATTTCAATCTGGAATTGGCTATGGGTGATGTTGGGAGCGCACGTGTGTAGAAAACACATAATCTTCCTTGAACACTCGCAGATCTTCCTCAACATAGGAAGCACCATGTTCGGGGTTTCTATGGTGTCGAGGATTAGTGGCTAGTTTATTTCCACAAAAATTGATCTCCTATCAAGATTGTTCCTTCTGATCCAGTCCGGTCGTAGCATCTCAATTGTCTAACATTTGTAATGCTACATGGTTTATTCTATATAATACTGCTTCCTACATGTCATTAATTGCATCATCATAATATCATGTTCATGTCACTATGCCACATTGCATTTGAGCATCATATTAAAACCCCTTTTTTGGTATTTCCCTCATATATTTGCTTCTTGATACCTTGTATTTGGTTTTTGATATATGTTAAATACCCAATTGGAGGTGGGAGCATATCTTTTCAATTCCTCCAATCCTCTAAAATTCCACTGTTGTGATCAATCAATCTTGCTCCATAACCCACCATACATAATACATATGAGGTTCTTTGGGTTTTGGTTGTCATATTATTCTCGCCCACGTGTAATGGTCGGTTCATTCTCTTTTACATCACATGCTCCTTGTTTACATTATATGTAAGATCATGCATGGTCAATCCTTGAAACCCTTCATCTCCCTCTTCTTTTATAGTTGGTTCTGTAATGTTTTCTCTCTTATTGGAGGTGCCAAGGAAACATCCTTTCATCTACTATATATCTACACTTTCTTTGATCTCCCACATGTTCTCCATCTTGTTCTACATCACAATTTCTTTGATCCTTTTTCTACTTCACACTCATACTTATGTGTATCCCTATTCATCTCTTTTTGAATGCTAAAACCCATATCAAAATCACCTGAAATTTTTCA
Source organism: Avena insularis (assembly GCA_023614405.1). Classification (NCBI taxonomy): domain Eukaryota; kingdom Viridiplantae; phylum Streptophyta; class Magnoliopsida; order Poales; family Poaceae; genus Avena; species Avena insularis. The sequence goes on from CM042689.1 coordinate 171,375,531, forward strand.
AAAGAAATTGAGTTAGCTTGCTGGTTGGAATTTGAAACAAACAAACAACTAAAAATGAAATAGAAAAAGAGAAAGGGGAGAAATTCACATGGCAGCATCCCACTAGCGCAACCGGTCATAGCAGCCCACCAGCGCAACCGGTCGTAGTATCTTAGAAGAAGTACCAGCCCACCGGGGTTTTCCTCCTTCCCTCTCCCTGAGTTGACCTGTGTTTTCCTCACCCGACCCATACTCCTTCACCATGACGAAACATAATGCCGTCACTATTGATCATCTTTCTCCCTGTCCCATTACTCTCTATGAAGTGCGGCAGGTAGATGATGCTATCCACTGTCTCCGTCATTCGTTTCACCACCCCTCCTTCTTATTATCCAATTAAGCCTATGATGCAAATCCTAGCCCTTTCCATTCCCTATCGCCATCGCCGTCTTCTTCCCCTATTTCTCCAACCTAGTAGAGAGAGTACTAAGAGGGAGAGAGAGAAGCTCTGCCGCATCACCTACATGGAGCTACGCAAGCACACCTGAGCGCAGAGGTGGCTTTACCCATGCCATTTCCAACCTCAATCCAGCAGCAGAGGCACCACGGCTTCCTGGAACAACCTCCTCATTGTCGACTCTGATAAGAACATGGAGAACCTCCACCGCGGTTGCTGTCGTTCCTATACAACCAAGCCGAGTGTGGGGATCATTCGAGGTGAGGACCTTGTCCCTTCCCTGGCCTTCATGCGACCCTTTGAACCAACTCGTGGCCGTTGTCGCTGGATTTTTCCCTCTATCACACGCACACCTGATGGAAGCAATTATAGCAGCAGCCCACGCACTCACAGAACCCCTATGTTCCCTCACATTTTGCGGAGACCATAGAACCCTTCTGATGACTCTCTTCACGCAAACTCCTTCACGTATGCACCCTCTTTCTCCTGCAAAAAACGACGTACCAATCCATCGACAGGAGTGCTAGTAATCATCTAAGGAAGATCATCAAATTTGACTGTTAAAACTGCAGCCATATATTTAGTTTCAGCCACCGCGTGTACCTATGTTCCCTTAAGTTTTCTAGCGCATAGAGACCTCCTCCGTAGAAACTATGAACTCAAAAGTTGTAGATCTAACTGCTATCTACAACTTTGCTTTCTACACCGATGTCTAATTCAACTTCTTTTTGGTGTCCCGATCTTCCTCGCGAGTTGTAGTCAAATTCTATAAAATGGTTTCAGTTTCATCGGTACCGTCCTCCGTTGCTTTTGCACTTTGGCAGTGGGTAGAATCAGATTGAGTAAGAAAACCCTGGGTAGATCTTCAAATTCAAATATAAATTTCTAGAATTTGTTAAAATCAAATATAATCATATATTTTGAATGGTTTTGAATTTGAGTACAAACTCTATATGAAATATGAATTGTTTTTGAATGCGAATGAAAATATGTATTCAAATATTTTCTGAGTCAACTCTATCTACTCAAACTTTGAATTTCACCCTAATTTGAATTAAAATTGAGTTAATAACGTTTTAAAATCATATTTTCAAATATTACAAATGATATATGTTTTTGAATTAGAAAAACATCATGAATCTGAATATTCTATTGAAAAAATTATCTAGGAAAATTAAAATTTCGAAAAAAATTAAATACTAATAAATGGCTTTTCTCAATAAGTTCATAATTTGAATTCTGTACTATGCATTCCATGATATGAATTGAAGCATGCATCAGATAAATATTAAATGAACATCAAGGTTTATGCAAGCAAAACATGACTAAATAATTAATAAAATGCTTTATTGTTATACCCCACACCTCACCCATGCCATGCTATATTATACCATGTAATTGTATATTATTCCATCATGGAATGCTTTGTATTGCTTGTTGCATATGCTTCATATGATTATGCAAGTTATTTATTATGGACCCTGTGTGTTTGGTTCTTATTCCGAATAGACACCTCAAGGGGATTATGAGGAGACATAGGAATATTACCTGGATCCCACTTATTCTTCAACTAAGCTACCAGGCAAGAAACTCCCCATGCTTGCACTATATATATCTCCTATTGCATCTATCGTATTATTGCATCATAAGTCGCATTCCAAAATAATATTGCAATCCCAAGTACTGCATAGCATGTACTTTTAAACCCCACCAAATATTGTACCACAATCCTATCAGCCATTACTACATGAGTTGTTTGAGCCATGCAAGTCGTGAATTGCATGTGTAGGGTTTGTGAGAGTATTTGGATAATGAGGTACTAAGCAACTAAATTGGGTAGTAATGGGATAACTAAAGAAAGAGACACCAGCGGGAAACCGGTGAGATATGGCTTTTATCCTCCCACTCGTGTCGACCTAGGACCCGGGTACTTGATACATGTTCCTCGACTATTGCACCATCCACACGTGGGTGCCTTTCTGGGTTCCCCTGGCTTGAACTTCATTCTGGAGAATATTTCAGGGCCACAATTAGTTCGGGATTTATATGTTACCTACTATACATATGCCATGGTATGCCATGTTTATTATTTTTTGCTTGATGAGCGTTTATTAGTGTTGTGTAGTGATGCGCTCAGATCACTGTAGAGCTTCGTTGGGAGACCCCAAGAGCAAGGTGTGATGAGCACATCAGCAAGCCTCAGTAAGAAACCGAGGTTATCGAACCAGTAGGAGGAAGGAAATGACTCAAAGGTGTTGCTAGCAACTTGGAAACCTGCACAACACAAACTCAAGACTTTGCCCCAATGAACAGTGAGGTTGTCAATCTCCCCGGTTTGCTGAAAACAAAGGGTTAACTATATGGTGTGGAAGGTAATAGTGGTTTGCAGAAAGTTAAACAGTAAAAGTGGAAGATGTACCAATGGTAAAGATTGGACCGGAGTCCATAGTTCACTAGAGGTGTTCTCCTTAAGATAAACAAACATGGAATGCGGGGTAAGCAAATTACAACAGGGCAATTGACATGACTGAGCAAGGCATAACAATACAATACTAGACATTCATGATCCTATGAGATTCGATTGGGAAATTCAACATAGACCGCCATCCAATTGCATCTATGACTAGTAATCCACCTTCAGGTTATCATCCGAACCCCCTCGAGTATTAAGTTGCAAGCAACGGATAACTGCTTTAAGCAAAGAGTGCAAGGTAAACAATCCACTTGTTCCATGAACAAGAGACCATTGTTTTCTCCCTAGTGGGAACAACACATCTACAACCTTAGAGATTTCTGTCATTTCCCTTAGATTAAATAGAGGCATGAACCCACTATCGAGCATAAATACTCCCTCTTGGAGTCACTAGCATCTACTTGGCCAAGATAGCTACTAGAAACGGAGAGCATGCAAGATCACAAACATGATAGAATCAATAAGACAAAACCATTAATCAATCTGACATAGTAATCTCAATATCCATCGGATCCCCGCAAACACAACAACATGATTACAAATAGATGATCTTGATCATGAACGGAGCTCACAAGATCTAAACATGGTAGCACAAAGGAGGAGATACAACCATCTAGCAAATACATGGACCCGTAGTCCAAGGTGGAACTACTCACACTTCATACCGGAGGCTGGCATGATTTTGAAGAAGGCCTCCCGGATGATCTCCCCTCCGGCAGGGTGCCGGGAAGATCTTCAGATCCCCCCGATCTAGGGACGATGGTGGCGGTTATAGAAGGTTTCGTGGAATATTGATCGGGTCCTTAGGGTTTTGGTATCGGGGGGTCTTTATAGGCGAAGAGGCGAGGCAGGGGCAGCCAGGGCGGCCGCACCCCCTAGGCATGGGCTGGGCCTAGCGTGCACAAGGGGGTGTGGCCCGCTGGTGGCTCCCCTCCATCTCGTATTCTGGCTCTGTGTTCCCCATGGTAAAATATTGACTTTGGCTTTTTTCCCATCCAATTCCATGAATATTGACTTTCTACCTTTTCTGGAACCAAAAACAGAAGAAAACAGGCAACTGGCACTGTGGCATCTTGTTAATAGGTTAGTCCAGAAAAATATATAAAAACACCTCAAAGTGTAGACAAAGCAAAGCAAAGTAGATACTAAACAAGCATGGAACATCAAAAATTATAGATACGTTATCAATGTATCAAGCATTCCCAAGCTTAACTCCTGCTCTTCCTCGAGTAGGTAAGTGATAAAAAGAATAATTTTTGATGTGACATGCACCATCAAAATCAAGATCAAACCATTTGCAAGCATTGAAAGCTGGGATCAAAGAACTCTAAACATGAGCATTAAAGATGGAGTTCTAACAGTAAGACAAAGTAACTATGCATGCAATATGAAAGGTTACAAAAAAAGATCATGAATAGCATGCATTGAAAAACGTTTGTTTGTTTTAGATACAGAAAACATAGCATAGTGGCATTCAACTTGTCCCTCATGGAGTAGAAAATAGATGCATAGGACACGTTCAAAGTTCATAAGAGTGACTAGATACAAATAGCACAAGAACAAGTAATATCAAAAATATGCATCAATCAATAAGTTTTGGGACAATGCACATAGAACAAAGAATGGCAACTATGCTCTCTTAATTGGTGCCTAAGGATAGAAGGTGGAGACTCAATATAATGGTGGAAGAAAGGCCCTTCATAAAGGGAAGCATGGATTTCAAGTCTCAAAAAGAGTTTCCAAAAATTATGGTACTTCTTTGCTTTCATCTCTCAATGCCCCTATCATAAGCACCTTGAAGTGATTAATGTTAATGTGAACAAACTATGGAGTATATGTTTGACAAAGTATAAGTTGGCAATCTCATGTCCCTTGAATACGAGGGCCGCTCCTCATGCTACTCAAGTTTAGTTACTTGCAAGATCTTGCCATAGTAAGTATATGTATATCATAGAGAACTGCCAACGGGGTACCCCTTCCACATGATACATGAGCTATCCCATAATCAAAATGTAACATCCTAAAATTAACTAATTTTGGAATGTTAAAAATAAATAAAATAAGTTGATTGAATTGTTTGACCTTGTTGAAATTTAATTGAAAAGATACTTTTGAGGATTTGTTGAAAATTTGCAAAGCCGCATTAAAAAAAGAGCGAACTAACATGACTATCCGAACATAATTTTTTCTTGGGAAAAGCTATACAAATTTCGGGAAGTATTGTCTTACATTTTATTCGGATTCATTTTGGTTTTTCTAATACTTGAATTTTTTCCCAAACACATGTTTCGTTTTTGCAAGAGAGGAAATAATATGACGTTTCCAAATATAGGAAACATGTTGGGAAGTATCTTATGATATTAATTGGCTTTTTGTCCCATGTTGAACTCTCGCTAATATTAAAAATGGTTCTCAAAAGAAAATCAACGATAGAAGATAATATGAATTCTTCACAATATTGTGATGGAAAAATTAGTTTAGGTATATTTGAATCTTGAAATATTTTCATTTGAGTAATACTTAACTCTAAAACCATATATGGGAATAATTTGGATACTATGTTTTTTTAAGAAAATTCTCCTGATCATGATATTAATGGAAGAAGAGAATTCTTGGATGCGCTTCCCATGCTAGAACCAAGTTAGCTTCTGTGTCTTATTAGGCTATATCTCTTGTGTGCCGAACGGAAGCAATTTAAAATGTCTACACCTTAGGTGACTTACAATTTTGGTTTAATGAAAAAAAAGGAAAAAACAACAACGATGAAACCATCAGATAGTCCGTCCTTTACACGCACACATACATGTACGAGACAGACCAGCCAAAGCCAAGCCTGGCCTATTGTCACATGCTCGTCCAGTCCTAGCCCAAAGTGATCCTCCTGAGCAGTTTCTCCCCCTACATGTTTCTTTTGGGCCGCTGACACCATGGGCCCAGTGGTCATCTTCTTCCTCTCGATAGAGACCAACAGGAACACGAGTTAGTTCAAACCGAAGAAATCCTGCAAAAATATCCACGATTCGGCCGATTACTTTGCCCCTCGTCCACGCAAACCCCTCCATAAATACCCCTTCCTACTCTCCGTTCGATTTTTGGCAAAAATCCCTAACCGATTTTACCAAATCGACCGATCTCGAGCTCGCCGGAAACCACCACGTCGGAGCTGAAGTTGCAGGAACCTTGGCTCCATCCTTATCTATCTAAGATTTTCATATTGATTGAAAGCTTTCTCCTGACCTCTCTTCTTGTCCAGGAACACCGTAGAGGAACGCGTAGACCCGCCGGACGTTGCCGCCTCCAGCCGAAGATAGTAGAGATGCTTTGGACCACGCCGACCGACACCACTGATAGGTTAACCACTTCCGAGGAGAGCTGAACCCAGACGCCCTCTTGCCCGAGCTCCGAAGACCCCTGACGGCGACACGCACTTTAAACTGAGCCAACGGCGTTAGTGTTTTTTCTTCCATCGTTCTAGGTACTCCGTACCTCAGTGCAAGACTTTGTATTAATTTTTCTCTTCTTATCAATCCTACGATGTCCTGCTACGTGTCCCTATTCTTTTTATTTCCACAATCACCTGATCAGATCGCATCTTATACTAGTTCACGCCTCCTATTTTTTTTATCTCATGGCATGAACATAGCTCCTATACACTGCACTATTTCATGCCAACTTTAAAATTGCGTATCTTCCAAGCTACAAGTTGAAACTAGATGATCCTTGTTGCGTTAGAATTGAAATTAAATTTCGTATCCAATGATACTAAATTTTCTAATATAAAATTTTCGAATTTATCATGTAATTTTTTTTAAGTTAACCCTTGCTTGGTTGTATCCTTAAATCTATAACTCCGTTTTACTCAAATCCTTTTGCATTGGGTTAATTGAAATATCTATCCGTCACTAATCAAAAAACCTAAAAATATATTTGTTTGTGTTATATTTTTCTACACGTTAGATTTCGATCGGAGTGCGAGTGACGTTCTACACTGAATTAATCATCATCAATTTTCTAAGGCAAGTTACACCACATGTTCATAAGTTTTGTCCCAGTTTTGATTCTATGCATGTGATCTTCAAAATTCTGTAGTATGCATGTGTAGGACATTCTAGTAGAATTTTTCCTTAGTATTATTTTGCAAGTGCGATGATTTTGTAGTATGCCATGAGTAGCTCTATACTTAGGATTTCCCCTCCTAATAGGTTTCCCTGTCTTGCTAAGTATTGCTTGCTATGCTATATATATGTAAAGTACCATTGGGGGGTTCGAAAGACAATGAATTTCTTCTAAGTATAAAGGCTCTCTCGAGCAAACTTTTCTTCTCAAATCCACTTCAAAATAAAACTAAGTTTTCTTCTGGGCGGAATGGTTGTCGGGTCAACTAGTGAGATTTTGGTGGAGGACGGCCACCCAGGAATCAAAGAAGTCTGCCATGTTTCAGAATTCAGAAGCTTCCAGTGCAACCACAATACATATGGGCTCTGTCTGGGCCTAGTACTTAGTGGGAAACCTCACCTGGGTACCAACATTTGGAGGTTCTTGGCACGGTTGGATCCAGAAGGTAGAGGGGCTACTAAGGGAAAGCCTCACCATGGTCTTGTCTGTAAAAGGACTTGATCGTGGATTGTGGGTAAAGTGCACAAACTCTCGAGAGTATTGCAATCTGATCGATCAGCCATGTTCACGGAAAAGAACACTTGAGCATCTGAAGGATGGAGCCTCTGAAGGATCTTCCTCTCTCCTTTCTAAGCAAAGTTTTGAAACCCCATGGCGTGAGTAATATCGCCAATGGGTGGGATTTTGGGAACTTGGTGGGTAATATCCAAGTGTCACTTGGTGAGTAATATCCAAGTGTTTGGTTGTTTGGACACTTGGTGAGTAATATCCTCGTGTGCCATTCGACCCTATTATATCTAAGCAAATGTTTACAAAGTAGGGTAAAACTCTCTCTCTCTATTTTCTCCATACTTAGAGAAAATTAGCTTTATGCAAATGAACTCCAAAGCCTAAACTAGCCATGCATGGAGAGTTAGTCTTTCTTTCCTTGGTGTAATTTGCCAATACATTCAAAGTATTGACCAACTTGTTGGATGCACATTTCATGTGTAGAATTTTGGAGATCGTTGCAAGGTGCGCTAGGATCATGGGTAATCACTCAACCTGCTTGTGGCATTGATGGGACTCCAAGTTGTGTTATTTTGCTTTCTGTTGTAAAAATGTAAACTCTGGATTATTCGATTCATGTAATAAAGACTTGTGTTTTACATGATATTTCATCGACTGTGAGTCATATCTATTGATCCAGGGACTAGCATGTTAATCACAGGACTTAGGATCTTTCTCGATCCGAGGTCACTACACAAAATTACAAGGCGAGCAGACAATGACCATCTCAGCAATCTTCTTATTTACCATGGGAAAATTGTGCTTTTTTCTCTCTTTCCTCATATTTTTTTTATTTTTCTCAATCTCTTTTTTATAGGAAGAATGCTTCATAGATTGCTCACTATGGTGATGCTGCAAGTTTCCACCATGATTAGGCATGGCTTAGGATAGTGGCCAGGCGTTTCTCTAACACACATACATAACTCCATGGACTTACAATCTCCCCTTTCATTTCACATCGACGAAATCCATAAACAATAGAGCAAGATATCAACTGTGTACAATGTACAAGTGCAATGTTGAAAGTGTTCCCCGTGACATCACGGTTCTTCTAATCCCAACATATAAGTGCAAGCATATACAACATAGATGACACAATGTTTCAAGTGTGCCATCAAATTCGTGAGAGCTTTAATCACTAAGTTTTCATATAACAAAATACTTTTTAATTGGAAGATAGATGAAAATAAGAATATACTTGGAATGGTGTAACACACCATTCATAGGAATTTATAGTGGACACTTTGGAGTAACTTGGTTTATTGGGAGTTGGATGCATGAGTAGACCTTACTCATACAACTAGAGGCTAGCAAAAGACTGGGAGCGACCAACTAAGAGAGTAATAATGGCCATATTCATGCAGAGCGATAAAACATTACTAATCAAAGCATAAAGTGGTACTACAAGTCAAGTACTAAATGATCATAAAGGCTATGGTGGCTTGTTCATAGTAATAAACATGTTGTGAGCATGTGCCAAGTCAACCCAAACAAAGCATCAAAGGAGAATACCACAATACTATGCTTTTGTATGCTAAAACAATGCATGATTCCTTCAAGGCACATTAAGCAATCCCAATTGTTTGGCTACAGCAATAATCACTAAGCATAAGTTCAAAACAACATCTAGCATGACATGGTAAAGTCTAAGTCATAGTCAAATAAAACTTCTCTTGGACTTCTCAAGCAAGAACTTTCTACTCCTCTCCAACACCAATCAACTTATTTGAAACAACACAACGAGAACGGGGGTCCAAACTATTTTATTCAAGCAAACTAAAACCAAAAACGAAAGCTAAGACGCTCCAAGAACAACACAATAGTGCATGAAATAATAAAAATGAAGTGTCTAGAAAGACCTGAGATTTTTATTGATGAAGAAGGGGATGCCTTGGGCGTCCCCAAGCTTTGATTCTTGTACCTCTTGAATATTTCTTGGGGTGGCATCACCAAGATTGAGATTTTGTCCATTCTTCATATTATTACATCATTCTTTCTTTACACCTGAAAATTTTCCTTCATACAAAATTTCACACAATCTTCATTAGCAACATTAGTGTATTCAAAAGATAATAGACCCTAGGGGTTTAGTTTTAAAACAGCAAAAATCTCACTAAAAACACAAGATACTGTAGCAATTCCCTCAAAAAGCTCAATTTCCGAAAAAAGAACCAAAACATGAATCAATTAGAAGCAAATGCAAATAATATGGCAAAAATCTGCCAAAACAGACCAGCAGGTAGAAACCGATTTGTTTGAAGACCTTGTGTTTCTCAAATCAAAAAGTGTTGAACTAAAGAACATTAGCTAACATAATGGGGGATTTATTCAGAAAATTAAAGCTCAATCTGACTTTCAGAAATTTTACAAGAAATTTTACGGTGGAGCACAAAAATCTGTTTTGGGACAGTAACTCCCCAAATATTACTTTCCCTCTCATTAGAGGTTATTCTTGGCACAAAAAGCAAAAAAAAGGATAAGGGGAGGTCATTACTGAAGTAATAACTTCCAAGACTCAAGGAAAATTTTGGGTTATCTCCCAATAAGTACTTTTCTTTAACGCTTTTAAGTTAGGCTTGATAGTTTGAGAAGATGCTCACATAAGAAATATGAATTGAAGTAAAAGAGAGCATCAAGAAGCAAATTCAAAAAACATTTAAGTCTAACCCACTTCCTATGCATAGATATCTTGTACACAAATAAATTCACAAAGAATAAAGTGACAAGCATAGGAAGATAAAACAAGAGTAACTTCAAAACTTTCAACACATAGAGAGTTGTTTCAGTACCATGAAAACTTCTACAACCATATTTTACTCTCTCATAATAATTTTGAGTAGCCTCATGAATAAACTCAACAATATAAATATCACATACAGCATGCTTTTCATGATCTACAAGCATGTAGTTTTTATCAAGCTAAAAAATAATGGGATTAAAACCTTCAAACCAACTTTTAACAATTTTATAACAAGAAGACTGATCATTCAATATAGGACCATCATATAGAGCTTTATCATAAACATTTTCTAAGCAAAACTCTTTAGTACCATGCATTTATAAGTTAGGCTCAAATATAGGATTATCATAGTTAAATGGAGCATAATTAATATCACAAGTTTTACCCATAGTAGGTATCTCAAAAGAATCCACATGAACATATCATTCATCCTCCTTTGGTAAGCATGTGGGACAATCAAATAATATAAGAGGTAAAGAGTTACTCTCATTAGAAGCTAGGCATGGGTAGATCCATTCTTCCTCCTCTTGACCATCACTCTCCTCCTCATTTTTATCTAATGAGCTTTCAGGTTTAGGGAATTCGTCTTTCATAGGCTCCTACAAGGCATTAGTATCTTCCATTTATGGAAAGCACCTATTAAATTATTCAAGAATATAGCCATTTTATTCCTTGTAATTATCGAAGCAAAATTTAGGTATCTCATCAACCTCATATTCATAAGGTGCATCATCAGTATTTTCAAGCAAACTGGCAAGTTCAAATGCACCCTTGAAGGCAATAAATTCTTCAATTTGTTCCACATCATAAAAGTCATAATTTCCTTTAACATAAAAAGATATGGTAACATTATCATTACACTCACATTGAAAAGGTATGTGTTTATACCTCCTACATCAACAAGATTTATCAAAGCAAGAAGTAACATTATAAATAGAGCACACATCTCTAGCAATAGTATTCAATTTATCAATTTGTTCCCATAGGTGTTTCCCTTTCTGTGACAAATGGTGTTCCTTATAATAATTCTTTTGTTCTTCCGTGAACCCATATTTCCAATAAGAACTAGTTTCAAAGAAACCATCCACTGATAGAAAGCATGACAAAGCAAGGCAATAACATACCAGCAACTAGAGTAGGAACTAATTTTTTTGTGTTTTTTATAAGAGAAAGCAAACAAAAAGAAACTAGTTTTTTTCGATTTTTTGATAAAAAGAGGCAAACAAAACCAAGCAAAATAAACTAAGAAAAACAAAAACAAAGTAAATAGAAAGGTTGTGAAGGACACCCCTTGTGAAGCCGTCCTTAGACTCCCCAGCAACGGCGCCAGAAAAGTCTTTGATGCGCTCAGATCATTGTAGAGCTTCGTTGGGAGACCCCAAGAGGAAGGTGTGATGAGCACAACCTTAGTAAGAAACCAAGGTTTTCAAACCAGTAGGAGGAAGGAAACAACTCCAAGGTGTTGCTAACAACTTGGAACCTGCATAACGCAAACTCAAAACTTTGCCCCAACATATAGTGAGGTTGTCAATCTCATAAATTTTCTGAAAACAAAAGATTAAACGTATAGTGTGGAAGATAGTAGTTCTTGTAGAAATTAAACGGTAACAGTAGGTGATGTATCAATGGTAAAGATTGGACTGGGATCCACAGTTCACTAGAGGTGTTCTCCTTAAGATAGATAACATGTTGGGTGAACAAATTACAGCGGGGAAATTGACAGATTGAGAAGCATAACAATGCATATACTAGACATCCTGACTCCTATGAGATTTGATTGGGCATTACAACAATATACATAGACCGTCATCCAACTACATCTATCACTAATAATCCAGCTTCAGGTTATCATCCGAACCGCTTCCAGTATTAAGTTGCAAGCAACAGATAATTGCATTAAGAAATGTGTGTAAAGTAAACAATAAAATTGTTCCATGAATAAAAGATTGTTGTTTTCTCCCTAGTAGCAACATCACATCTACAACCTTATAGATTTCCGTTACTTCCCAGATTACTAGAGGCATGAACCTACTATCGAGCATAAATACTCCCTCTTGGAGTCACAAGCATCTACTTGGCCAAGATAGCTACTAGCAGTGGAGATCATGCAAGATCACAAATAACACATACATGATAGAATCAATAATCAATCTGACATAGTATGTCCATATCAATCGAATCCCTACAAACACAACATGTATGATTACAAATTGATGATCTTGATCATGAACGGAGCTCACAAGACATAACATGATAGCACAAAGGAGGAGAAACAACCATATAGCTACTGTATGGACCCATAGTCCAAGTCTGAACTACTCATGCATCATACCGGCAGCTGGCATGGTGATGAAGAAGGCCTCCAGGATGATCTATCCCCTCTGACAGGGTGCCGGGAAGAGCTTCAGATCCCCCCGATCTACGGATGATGGTGGCGGAGGCTCGTGGAGTTTTGATAGGGAACCTAGGGTTTCTGCATCGGGTGACTTTATAGGCGAAGGGGCAAGGTCAGAGGGCGCCCGAGGGGCCCACACCTGGTGGCAGCGCCCCCTGGTCCGCGCGGCCCTATGGTGTGGCCACCTCATAGCCCTCCTTTGTGCAACCCCCAGGATTAGGGCTAAACAAATCCTAGACCTCCATCTAACATAAGATACCTTGAGCTCGAGGATATCCATTGAAGAATCGATAACACAACACTGACCCTACGACACAAAATTTATTACATCAAGCTCATAACTGAGCAGAGAAACAAATTATTACAAGTAGAGGTCACTAACCACAAACATCAAACAACGGAAGGCATATTATGATATTACATATAGCAAACTTAACAAATGTCCTAAGAGGCCTGAAGCATGACGATGATGTCCTAGCCCATAGATTCCAGGCTGTCGGTCGGGAACCCCAAGTTAATCGTCGGTGTCGATGTAGTACCAATCTGATCTTTAGGGAACACTTACTATGCCAAAAGTATCAACAAAGCAAGGGTGAGTATAGGGTTTACTCTGCAAGACTTATGGCTGGTGTAGTTGTTTTGCATAAAGCCACTTTTGTTTATAAAACAAGAGGGAGAAGAATCTCGTCTAATTAGAATATTTTAAAAGGGTATAAGAGAGCGACATCTCCAAAGTATTGATCATCATCTTTTGATATCCACCAATCATCATCATCTGAACCCTACCTAGTATCACCCCCTCGTACCCATGAGGAAGCATCCTTAAGCACACGTTGATCTGCCAAGTTTTACGATTAGGTTATAGTTCTCTATGATCTTAGAATCTGGTCACCAAGTGTTCATAACCATGAACACAACTTTTCAAAAAGATTTAACCCTGCAGGGGTGTACAACTTTACCCACACGTACCAACTGACTCTTAATGCCAACGTTTTAGCCCTCTTCCTTGGAAGGCCGACAGAGGGTGGTTGGCACGACCTTTACCTTGCTTTCGCCAACACCATGAATCACGCAATAAGGATGGTTCCGCCATAACGGGTCAAATCCCGAAGCCTTTCCCTAGAGATGTGAGGCGAGGTTGGTTCACCAGTGTCTCCATCGACCCGAAGCAACCCGGTCCATGCTTCCCTACCTATTATGAAAGCACCTTCACCCGGCAAATCTTTCAAAAGGTTTTCTATGCATATGTCGAATGGAACGCCCGAACTATGTGACTCATGGAATCTACTAGGCAAGTTTATCAGGCTAGGGGGTTCCCAAGCCCCGTATGGCTATACGCTCATCTTGGTTCCAAAGGCAAGAACTCGGTTCCTAGTGGTGGCGAGCATGGAACTAGAAAAACCACATCCCACCGTGGCCTCCCATACAAGCCTTAGCATGTTTAATCTCATATCACCTCATCAGTATATATCTCGATCTCCTATCATACTAGATTATCTGCATCTGATACATCATTTGCATGAACCAGCACTAAAAGCTATGCATGGCTAAGCAGGACACATATATAAGCTCTAGCAATGCACACAAGCAAAACCTAGTTATGCTAGGAGCAGTGGATTAGGTACTGTAAGCTCGAGGAAGTAATGCAACATATAGGATACTCTATCTACCGATAACAGACCACAATAAAATCGTATACATCATGGCAGGAATTGAAATTCTTTCGAAATCATAGGATTATATCATGGTGGGGCTATGCTTGCCTTTGCCTGTTTATAACTAATAAGCAGATCTTCGGAAGCCTGTACTTTACTTGGTTATATTTGGTCAAGTATTGTTCGTCGATCTTCGATGGTATTGACCTCGGGCTTCAATCTCGATCTCGTATTCTACCGAAGAAAAACCAAATCACCGGAAAGAAAGGGAAACAATCAATAAATGACATCGATGCAATGCTCAAGAAAGGATGATGATATGATGAGTTAAATTGTATTTAATTGAAACCCTAAAACATGCTCACCTGTCTACGATGCGGGCGTAGCACAGTGCGCTAGAGGGAGAAAGGAGGGGTCTGGGATGACTGCGGGCTCACCCTGAGTGCGCTTGTGGTGACGCCGAGGCCGGGGAGGACTGGAACGACGGCAAGGTCGACGGCGGTGGTTATCAGTGACAAAGAAGACGACGTCGATGGCGAAGATTCATAGCACCAGGGCTCGATTCCTTCTGCAGGTCGAAGCAGGGGACCATGGCGGTGCTGGTGGCTTGCTCAGACAAGCACGTGGAGGCGCAGAATGATGGCGAGCCGGGGCTAGGGTTTCGGGGATCTCGCAGAGAGAGAGAGAGAGAGAGAGAGGAAGGGGATAAGATTAGGGGAGAGGAAGAGAGGCATGCATGGCTCCTCCTTATCCTTTCCTCCAGGCTCAATGAACAGCGGCAAGAGAGAGGCGCAGATCGATGGCGGCGACGCGGTCACGCAACAGCTTGCCGTCGGCGTCGAAGATGACGGGGCGAAGCTGTATGCGGGTCTGGGATAGGTGGGCTGCTCTTTGGGCGCAGGTGTTCTTGTATTGGCGTAAAGAGAAGGGAAAGAGATGGGCTGCGGCTGACACAGTTCTGGACCTATTTTTTCTTAGAAACCCTTTTTCTTTTCTGCTTTGTATTTCTTTTTGTATTTTTAATTATTTTATTATTTTCAACAATTTAAAAATACCAGAGGTCTTTGAAAAATCATTTTGAATATTACGGGGCCCTTTACACCAATTTGGGATCCAAACATTTCGGTATTTTTTTAAAGTACCAAAAACCATTTGAATTTGTTTCAGAGAGAGGTAAACACTAGGGTTTTAGGGTTTTGCATTTTATTTTCTTTAATGCATGCATTTTTAAGACGATTATCATGGATGCACAAACAACCATAATTACTATTTATCTAAAACTGGGGTGTTACAGCTCTATCCCCCTTACGAGAATCTCGACCTGAGATTCCAAAGGTAGGAAAAGAGACAGAGAGAAAGAAATAGGGCCAATCTAGAGATAGGATGGAACACAGTAAACAACACACAGAGTATCTCATGTTCAAATCATGGATGAGTGTCCAGGAACAACTCTGAGTTGGCGAGCATGAAACACGTCATGGTAGCAGAGGAAACAAGAGGAGAAGGTTTCAAATTTTTAGATAGATGGTCTTCATAAGGATTAAGACCATGGGGATCAAAGAAGAGTTTAAGCTTCTGGAAAGGAAAGCTTCAACAGAAAGAACATGACCACAGACTTCGATGAGGAACCTCTACTAAACGACTTACGTAGAGATTTTAGGTTCAGATATATGGATCAACAAAACCAAGATGTTGAACTACTTTTGAAACATAAGGGTCATTCTTTCATCCAACAGAAGGCCAAGACATAAAGGTGTTTTGGTGGAGAACATGATTGATAAAAACTAGGGAAATTTTTTTATTCATCCAGGACTATCAAGATCTTTGCCAAAGATCATGATATCACTTTATACAACCATATAGGTAGGTAAGAAAATTCCTGATGACATGAGAAAAAGAAACTTCATTTTAGACTTCAATTACTTGGCACATCAAAACGCTTGACAACATAAAAGGGTTTGGAGGATCGACGGAGAGACATTTAGCAACACTACTTTAAATGTTCTCCTTGATGCTCGAGAAAGCAGACATTAGGTAAAGGTCAAACTTCTGATACAAAGGAAACCATAAGCAAAACTCCTATAATAAATCATAGAATATGCCTCATGAAGAGTGGTTGTTATTGCTAAATCAAGGGAATATGGCAGAGGGTCTTTCCGGCTAAGTGTGTCAACCGTTACATCAATCTTGCCAGATTTACAAAGAGACCGATGTCAAAACCTTGAGGAACACCAACCATCATTGTTTCTTGAGATTCCGCTTTGGTTAGGTGGGATGATACTTCAGACTCAGCATGTTTAAATAGAAAAGTTTGTAATATTTACCACAAAGATAAAGTCACTAGAGTCTCAAGATATAGACTACGGTGTAAAGCTCCAAAAGATGAGCTAGATTGCTATACCCATGTATTAGCATATTGTTGAAAGACAACTGCACAAACATAAAGTACTGACAATAAAACACACATATGTCCTTAAGAAAAGAAAGGTAACTCTTCTCGAATCCACGACGACATCTTTCAACCTTTGCACATGAACCAGAGAAGGTTACTTCTAACATCCAGAACACATACTTCGAGATGACTCAAAGACGGTTCTTGAATTTTTTTTCCAATATTAATTCCTAGTGTTCCATATGAATCTTGTATAGCATGGAGAAGATAAGGATGTCATTGATGGGCTCAACTACAAACTCACCGGAACACTCCAAGAAAATGAACTCATATGTCGTACGAACAAGGCAAGGTATTGGTCAGACCATTGGACATGAAGATGTACTCAGGTGAAACATCACAAATATAAACATCATCAAGATAATCCTTAGAACTGAGTTTGATTTGATGATAAACTAAATCAAATCAAAGGTGGGGGAAGATAACATATCCATGAAGGAAATACTATATTTCTTCAACACAGACAAAACTAGACAACCCTTTAAGACGGAACAAAGTCGGATAAAACTTTTTTCTCACAACTCTCCAAGTTGTTGTTTAAGCTCAACAAACTAGTTCAGGGGTATCCAGTATAGATCCTTGGAGAAAAGAGCAGTTCAAAGAACTTGCTTGCTCAAGAACTTGACATCACGGTCATGTGGCAACAGGGCGATACTTCTAGGAAGGCATCCAGAATATCACGAACCACTGGTATGTCACTTAGTTCGAGAGGAAACTTTCTTGGTAAGGCAAGGAGACATAGTCTTAGAGCTTAGGCACAAGCCTAACTCTTTGACCGAGGAGAGTGCACCAGAATGTCGGACTAGGTAGCACCATCATTCTTTGCTTAGTGATAGGGTTAACCAATCACGCTAAGAATGACTCGAATGTCCTTTGAGTTCTAAACAATAAAAATTGCTAGAATCTCAGATTGCCACATTATTACGCTAATGCATCACTCACAAGCACAAAATCTCGAGGAAGGGTGGGTAAAAATGTGTAGAAGCATCACTTCATTAAGGGGTCATGAAACTTAGCACGACCTCTTAGTATAAAAGAGTGTGACACTTTAAGGTAGAACAAATAGAAGCTAATCAATGCCTCTTAATCTATGGATTACAACACTTTGACCTGATCCTAGATATGAATAGGTACTGGAGTTTGTTTCTCCTGGCATCTCGAAATGGTTTGTAATGACGGACCATAAGAGTATCTTGCATCGGAAGACACCAATGCACATTTACTACTTGGCTACCAACTGGTAGACAAAGGTCGGAAGATGACAAGGGAAAAGGAACACACTCATGATGGAATCCCAATATCTGGATGCATAAGCCAACAACCTTCCGAAAACCAATGCATATAAGAAGGTGTGGCAGAGTCACAAGTATAGATGCGAGACTCTCGAGGAGTACTCTTGTCGTGACCTATTTGGTTCCATTAAAGAACATCTGCCATAGCTAGTGGTAGGGGAAGTCCTTAGTTGTCACAATTCAATCGCGACAAAGACCACAAGCTTGAAGCCTAGAATTGTTGTTCCAGCCATCCTAAGGTAACATGTGAATATTAACGACATGGGTCAAAGGATTGGATCTTGGGTTAAAGATTATCTTCATGTACAAGATTCAGATCACCAGAATCCAACACAATCGGGAATCTTAGGTTCAAGTCCAAGGGTTAAAACCCGCGAAAATAGTAACTACTACTTGAGTGACATAGCATACACTGCAAGGTAGTAACCACAAGGTAGCTTCCAATAGAAGAAATGACTTCTGAAGTACCCAGACAAACGAAAAGAGGCACACGAGGCGAAAGGAAACCTCGAATCCTAGAATAGAACACTGCATATCCAACGATATAATATTGTGTGTCCAAAAGATAGAGATATCATGATAAAAGCAATCTCTCGGATGAACAAGAGCAAAGGGGAACAAGGAATTGACAACCCCACACAACTCTAGAGAACACAACACTAGGTCAACTGGCTTAGAAACGACATGCCTAGAAGGCACCTAAGCATTGAAAGACTAGAAGGGGTATCAAAACTTTTCCAAATCAACACGAGATAAGATGACCCAGAGTTAGAGAGAAACTGGATAAGGATTAAAAGAAGCATACTAGAGTTTTCGCAAATACTTTTCATCTTTGAAATAGTTTTCACAAACACTAGACTCAACATTGACCAATAGCAAGGTTTTCCTACGGTCGGTACTTCTCTGATACAAAAACCTACGACACCCCCGTGATCAGGGCTAAACAAATCCCAGACCTCCGTCTGACATAATCTTAACCTTGAGCTCGAGGATATCCAGTGAAGAATCGATAACACAACAGTGACCCTATGACACAAAATTTATTACAGCAAGCTCATAACTGAGCACAGAATCAAATTATTACAAGCAGAGGTCACTAACAACCAACATCAAACAATGGAAGGAAGATTATGTTATTAAGTATATCAAACTTAACAAATGTCCTAAGAGGCCTGAAGCATAACGATGACGTCCTAGCCCATAGATTCCAGGCTGCCAGCCGAGAACCCCAAGCTACTCGTCGGTAGCGATGTAGTACCAACCTGATCTTCGGGGACCACTTACTCTGCCAAAAGTATCAACAAAGCAAGGGTTAGTATAGGGTGTACTCCGCAATACTTATGGCTGGTGGAGTTGTTTTGCATAAAGCCACTTTTTTTATAAAACAAGAGGGAGAAGAAGATCGTCTAATCAGAATATTTTAAAAGGGGATAAGAGAGCGACATCTCCAAAGTATTGATCATCATCTTTTGATATCCACCAATCGTCATCTTCTGAACCCTATATAGGATCACCCCCTCGTACCCATGAGGAAGCATCCTTAAGCACACGTTGATCTTCCATGTTTTACGATTAGGTTATAGTTCTCTATGATCTTAGAATCTGGTCACCAAGTGTTCATAACTATGAACATGGCTTTTCGAAAAGATTTAACCCTGCAGGGGTGTACAACTTTACCCACACGTAGCAACCGACTCCTGCCAACGTTTTAGCCCTCTTCCTTGGAAGCCCGACAGAGTATGGTTAGACACGACCTTTACCTTGCTTTCACCGAGACCATGAGTTACGTAGTAAGAATGGTTCTGCCGTAACGGGTCAAATCCCGAAGCCGGTCCCTAGAGATTTGAGGCAAGGTTGGTTCACCAGGGGCTCCATCGACCCCAAGAAACCCGGTCCACGCTTCACTACATGTTATGAATGCACCTTCAGCCGACAAATCTTTCAAAAGGTTTTCTATGCATATGTCGAATGGAACGCCCGAACTATGTGACTCATGGAATCTACTAGGCAAGTTTATCAGGCTAGGGGTTCCCAAGCCCCTTGTGGTTGTACGCTCATCTTGGTTCCAAATGCAAGAACTCGGTTCCTAGTGGTGGCAAGCATGGAACTAGAAAAACCACATCCCACCGTGGCCTCCCATACAAGCCTTAGCATGTTTAATCTCATATCACCTCATCAGTATATATCTCGATCACCTATCATACTAGATTATCTGCATTTGATACATCATCTAGATGAACCAGCACTAAAAGCTATGCATGGCTAAGAAGGAGACAGATATAAGATCTAGAAATGCACACAAGCAAAACCTAGTTATGCTAGGATTAGTGGATTAGGTAATATAAGCTCAAGGGAGTATTGCAACAGATAGGATACTCTATCTATAGATAACAGACCATAGTAGAATCGTATGCATCATGGCAGAAATTGAAATGCTTTTGAAATCATAGGATTATATCATGGTGGGGCTATCCTTGCCTTTGCCCGTTAATAACCAATAAGCATATATTCGGAAGCTTGTACTTGAATTGGTTATAGTTGGTCAAGTATTGTTCGTCGATCTTCGTTGGTATTGACCTCGAGCTTCGATCTCGATCTCGTATTCTACCTAAGAAGAACCAACTCACCGGAAAGAAATGGAAACAATCAAGACATGGCATCGATGCAATGCTCAAGAAAGGATGATGATATGATGAGTTAAATTGTATTTAATTGAAACCCTAAAACATGCTTGACAATTTAATCGGGGTTTCGAGAGGTGCAAACCCTAACTCGAGGAAACTCCGGAATGGGGTTACTATGTTGTTCTAATTAAACTTGTCATGAAAGTTGATTAGCAATGCATGATTATAGCTTTAATAGATAGATCTCATTTTTCTAAACATTTTGATATATTATTTGTATTTTTCTGAGTTATGAATTACTTATTGATTTTACAAGTTTTAAATCTTTTTCTGGAATTATTAAATAATTTTAAAACATTTATTGCGCAAGGCTGACATCAGCACATGCACCGTATAATTTTTACACCCGGACTGAACCTAGCCAGTGAGGCTAATAGAGGGGCCCAAGGCCACCTCAACAGCCACGCTGGCGGTCAGCGGTCAAAGGGGACCCATGGCCATGTCGGTGTGACACCATGGTGACATCAGCTTGGCGGCCACCGCCAGATGGTCGCCGGAGACGGCGAGGAAGGGCACGTGGGACTGTGGGACCTAGCCTACTCGAACCAGCGCATCAAGGTAGACACGAAGGTGGCGGCGTTGCTAGGAATAGGTCACCGAATTTGGTCAACAAAGGTGAGCGGCAGCAGTGGTCACAGGTCTATGACGCGGGCGTGGCACAGTGCGCTAGAGGGAGAAAGGAGGGGTCTGGGATAACCGCAGGCTCACCCTGAGTGTGCTTGTGGTGACAACAAGGCCAGAGGAGGACTAAAACGATGGCAAGGTCGACGGCGGTGGTCGTCGGTGACGAAGAAGACGACGTCGACGGTGACAATTCATAGCGCCAGGGCTCAACTCCTTCTGCAGGTCAAAGTAGGGGACCACAGCGGTGCTGGTGGCTTGCTCAGACAGGCATGGGAGGCGTAGAACGATGGAGAGCCGGGGCTCGGGTTTCGGGAAGCTCACAGAGAGCGAGAGAGAGAGAGAGGGTGCGGGGAAGGGGGTAAGATCAGGGGAGAGGAAGAGAGGCGTGCGGGGCTCCTCCTTATCCTTTCCTCCAGGCGCGATGAACAACGGCGAGGGAGCGGCGCGGATCGACAGCGGCGACGAGGGCACAAAGCAGCTTGTCGTCGTCATCAAAGACGACGGGGCAAAGCGGTACGCGGGCCTGGGCTAGGTGGCCTACTTCTTGGCCGTGGGTGTTGCGTGCTGGGCCGTAGAGAGAGAAGGGGAAAGAGATGGGCTGCTGGGATGCGGCCTGGTTCTGGACATATTTTTTTCTTAGAAAACCCATTTTCTTTTCTGCTTTGTATTTTTAATTCATTTATTGTTTTGAACAATTTGAAAATACTAGAGGGCTTTGAAAAATAATTTTGAATATTCAGGGGGCCTTTATACCAATTTGGGCTCCAAACTTGGTATTTTTTAAAAGTACCAAAAACCATTTGAATATGTTTTAGAGAGAGGGGAAAACTTGGGTTTTAGGGTTTTGCATTTTATTTTCTTTAATGCATGCATTTTTAAGATGATAGTCATGGATGCACAAACAACCCTAATTACTATTTATCTAAAACTGGGGCGTTACATCCTTCTTCTTCCCTTCGGACTCTGTGTTATCTCCGATAAAATATTGACTTTGGATTTTGTCCCGTCCAACTCCGAGAATATTTCCTTACTAGCTTTTCTGAAACCAAAAACAGCAAAAAACAGGCAACTGGCACTGCGGCATCTTGTTAATAGGTTAGTCCCGGAAAATGCATAAAAATACCTCAAATTGTACACAAAACAAAGCAAAGTTGATACTAAACAAGCATGAAACATCAAAAATTATAGATACGTTTATGATGTATCAAGCATCCCTAAGCTTAACTCCTGCTCGTCCTCGAGTAGGTAAGTGATAAAAATAATAATTTTTGAGGTGACATGCACCATCACAATCTTGGTCAGCCCATTTGCAAAGCATTGAAAGCTGGGATCAAAGTACTCTAAACATGAGCATGAAAGATGTAGTTCTAACAATAAGACATAGAAACTATGTTGCAACATGAAAAGATACCAACAAAGATCATGAATAACGATACATTGAAAGACATTTGTTTGTTTCACATATAGAAAACATAGGAAGAGTGGTATTCAGCTTGTCCCTCATGGAGTAGCAACACATAAATGCATAGGACACCTTCAAAATTCATAAGGGTGACTAGATACAAATAGTTCAAGAACAAGCAATATCAACATTATGAATCAATCAATAAGTTTTGGGACAATGCACATAAAACTAAGAATGACAACTATTCTCTCTTAATTGGTGCATAAAGATAGAAGGTGGAGACTCAATATAAAAGTAGGAAAAAAGGCCTTTCATAAAGGGAAGCAGGGATTAAGGTTAAAGTGAAAAAAATATGGAGTATATGCTTTACAAATCATAAGTTGGCAATCTCATGTCCCTTGAGTACGAGGGTCGTTCCTCATGCTACTCAAATTTAGTCACAAGAAAGTTCTTGTCATTGTAAGTATATATGTATCATAGAGAACCGCCAACGAGGTACCCCTTGCCCCATGACACACGAGCTATCCCATATCAAAATGACAAGGAAAAAGACAATGAGCATCTCAGTGATCCTTTTATTTACCATGAGCATGGTGCATTTTTTCTCTTCTCTTTTTTTCTATATTTTTTCTGAGGATGATTCATAGATTGCTCACTATGGTGATGCTGCAAGTTTCCACCATGATTAGGAATGGCTTAGGCTAGCCGCCCGGGCGTTTCTCTAACACATATATAATACTCCATGAACTTACAAGCTCCCCTTTTATTTCACACCACCGACATCCAACAACAAAAGATCATGATATCAACTGGGTAATATTTACAAGTGTTGAAAGCGTTCCCCATGATAGCATGGTTATGCTAATTCCCAACTTATAAGTGCAAGCATATACAACATAGAGGACACAATGGTTCAAGTTTATTAGGAGCAAGAGAGTAAAGTGTTCCATCAAGTTTGTGAGAGCTTTAATTACTAATTTTCACATAACAATTTTAATTTGGAAGATAGATAAAACATGAATATACTTGGAATGGTGTAACACACCATGCATAGGAATTTATAGTGGACTCTTTGGAATAACTTGGTTTCTTGGGAGTTGGATGCATGAGTAGAGCTTACTTAGTACAAGTGGAGGCTATCAAAAGACTGGGAGCGACCAACTAAGAGAGCAATAATAGCCATAATCATGCAGAGCGACAAACCATTATCAATCAAAGCATAAAGTGGTATCACAAGTCAAAAACTAAATGATCATAGAGGCTAAGGTGACTGGTTCATAGTCATAACATGGTGTAAGCATGTGCCAAGTCAACCCAAACAAAGCATCAAAGGAGAATACCACAATATTATGCTTTTGTATGCTAAAACAACGCATGATTCTTTCAAGGCACATTAAGCAATCTTAGTTGTTTGGAACAAGTCATGCTACAACAATAATCACTAATAATAAGGTCAAAGCAACATCTAGCATGACATGATAAATTCTAAGTCACAGTCAAAACAAGCTCCCTTTTGTACCACTATAAGCATGAAACTTTCTACTCTTTTCCAAAACCGATCAACTTATTTGAAACAGAAGAGCAAATGCAGGGGTCCAACTAATTTATTCAGCAAACTAAAAAAGGAAAACTAAGACGCTCCAAGAACAACACAACAGTGCATGAAATAATAAAACCAAAGTGTCTAGAAAGAGACCTGAGATTTTTATTGATGACGGGGATGCCTTGGGCACACGAGAAAGTTGGTAGATAGATACGTTTTGGTAGAATTCGTCTCCATGCGCAACCTAAAGTTGAGCACACGAGAAATAGGGTTAAATCATCAGATGATGCCCACATGAATTTGATGGTCCATAGAAGTACCATCTGTTCACATTGCGAGTGTAAGCCAAATCGCTCGTGTGGCCGATGTGGAGGACGAAGCAGAGCCTGACGAGGGAGCACCTCCACTAGAAGATGATGATGAGTTAATGTTTCCTGAATTAGTAGATAGATACAGTAAACATGCACTAGAGGATCAATACACGGAGGAAATTTGCCATGGTGCCAGATCTGATGACACTGATGAAAAAGAGAATGAGGAGAACAATGAAAACCTCGTTTTAGCTGAGTACGATGGTGAGGACATTCCAGTAATTGAGTGGGACATGGACGATCCTAAGGTTTTAGAAGGCACCATAATTGAAAGAATGCGGGACTGTTGTAACGCTCTTACTACTTATTGCATTCGCACCAATAATGATTATGATGTTATTAAGAGTGAGCCAACAAGGTTCACAGTGAAGTGCCCATACAAGAGGTGTAGGTGGAGGATGCATGCATCCACTGTGCTCAGGAGCAGTTTGGTTTAGGTATTACAACCAGTTGTGTATTCTAGATCATTGTGTAGAGTTTGTTAGCTATACTTGACATTTTCATTATGGGTGAGATAAAAATTAACCGGTTCAAAAATTCTTTTCCACCTCAAGGGGGACAGCCAAAGAACAAAACAAAACTAGCAAATATTAGGTCGTTGGCAGATGCAATCATGGATTCGATGAGAGCAAACCCATTACTTGGTGAAACAGTGCTCATAAAAGATGTTTATAAATTTTTTAATATTACAGTACCTTACATGAGGATGTTCTATGCAAAGTAAAATGTCTCTTGAGACGATCAATGGTCCATGGAATGAAACTTTTCAGTTTCTTTACAGCTTCAAGACAAGCATAAAGTTCAGTACAAAATAAGAGGGAAGACAATGGAGAGGGAGTGCTTTATAAGGGCTTTTGTTTGTTTCAAAGCTTGATGTCAAGTGTTTCTAGAAGGTTGCAGGCCTTATGTGGCCATGGATGCAACAACTCTTCATGGAAGATTGAAAGGACAGCTAATAGCTTCTAGTGCAGTTGATGGCCACAATTGGATATTCCCTGTTGC
The DNA here is from genome assembly GCA_023614405.1 of Avena insularis. Classification (NCBI taxonomy): domain Eukaryota; kingdom Viridiplantae; phylum Streptophyta; class Magnoliopsida; order Poales; family Poaceae; genus Avena; species Avena insularis. The sequence goes on from CM042689.1 coordinate 171,401,268, forward strand.
TTATGGAGTTTTGGAGATTAATTCAGAGCAAAGTTCGACTTGGTTTCTAGAGAATTTGCGTGACCTTATAGGTCATCCACTAGGACTTACTATCCACACAGATGATTGCGAAGGTTTGGAGAAAGCTGTAGAAGCATTATTCCCTAGAGTGGAGCATAGGGAATGTATGTAACACTAAGTGCAGGATTTTACAAAGAAATTCAAGGGTAAAGTTTATAATGACAACCTATGGCCAGCTTCATACACATGTAATTTGAGGAAGCATCTATATCATTTGGACGTGTTGTATGAACATAAACCTGTGGTGAATGAGTACTTGGATGCACATCATGGAATGGTGTGGTCAAGAAGCTAATTCAATGAAATTTGCAAGGAAGACTAAGTAAGAAGTAACCTTGCAGAGAGTTTCCATGCAAAGGTCAAGTCATTGAAAGGGCTTATGCTCTAGCAAATATTTGATAAGTTTAGGCAGATGATCATGATAAAGATCGATTTGCATCAAAGTGTTGCATCAATGGTATATGCTGGCCATCTCATCCTCCCATCTTTGATCAAGGATTTGCATGCAAGGGCAAAAAAATTGAAGATGAAATATTTGTAGGCAATGGCAAGTAAAGATACGCAATAGAGGTGTCTAGGGAGTTTGGTTGATAGGACATGCCTTTGCAGGCAATGGCATCTCCGTGGGAAGCTGTAACATCCCAAGTTTGTAATATATGTAATTAGTAATTAAGCATTTCATGCATGTGTTAAACTCAATAAAGTATGCATGTGAGCAAGTATTTGAACAATGCAAACCCTAAACCCTAGTTCTCCCCTCTCTTTGAAACATATTCAAAATGGTTTTGCTATTTTGAAAACCCAAAATACAAGGAGCCCAAATTGGCTCAAGGGCCCATGTATGTTTCCTAAAGTATTTTAAATATCTGGTAATCTTCAAATGGTTCCAAACAGATTTGAAAATCAAATGAAATAGAGAAAACAGTAATCAGAAATAGAAAAAGCTTCAGATTTAAAAAATGCAGCAGTAGCTAATGGGCCGTGGCCCATCTTTTCTTTTCCCTCTCCCTGCCAACCACGCACAGCAGCCTAGCTTGGCCTACCCGGGGCCCAGGATCCGGCTCATACCGATTCGGCCTCCTCCTCCCTATCGTCTACCTTCAGACAGGCAGAGAGCTGCCTGTCACCATCAGCGTCGTCGATCTCCACCACCCGCGCTGCGCCGTCTGTCAAGCTCTTGGAGAGGATAGGGTCTCCACGACGTTTCCCTTGCTCTCCCTATCCACTTTCCCCTCTCTCCCTCGCTCTCGTTTGCTCTCTCCCGTGCAAGCCCTAAACCCTAGCCTCAGTAACCGGCCATTGCCGCCGTTCCCGGCCTCCCCTCGACCATCTGATGGTGCCAGGAGCTCCGCCTCGGTCCCCTGTTTCGACCCTCTGAAGGAATCAAGCCCCGACACTCTGAATCGTCACCAACCTCACCGTCTAACCCGACCCCGACGAAGCTCGCTGCTGTCTATTAGCTTGCTCTGGCCTCGCCTGACTTCCATGACACCACGTCAAGCACCGTGGTGAGCTACTGGTGCTCAAGGCTGATACGTCGGAAACGTATCTATAATTGTTGATGCTCCATGCTTGTTTAGTATCTACTTTTCTTTGGTTTGTCTACACTTCGAGGTGTTTTTATATATTTTCTGGAACTAACCTATTAACAAGTTGCCACAGTGCCATTTGCCTGTTTTCTTCTGTTTTTGGTTCCAGAAAGGCAGAAAATCATATTCTCGGAATTGGACGGGACAAAAGCCAACGTCAATATTTTATCGTGGGGGACACGAATCCAGAAGACGAGACAAAGAAGCAAACAAGGGTGGCCAGACCCCCCTAGATGCGGGTTGGCCATTCCCCGCGCCTAGGTAGGGTGTTGGGCCCCTGGCCGCCTCCCAGCCTCGCCTCTTCGCCTATAAGAAGCCCCCGATGCAGAAACCCTAAGTACCCGATCAAAACTCCACAAAACCGTCTGTATCCACCGCCACCATCGTCCCTATATCGGGGGGATCTGAAGTTCTTCCCGGCACCCTGTCGGAGGGGAAATCATCCTGGAGGTCTTCTCTCCGGGATGAAGCCTGACTAGTTCCACCTTGGACTATGGGTCCATATAGTAGTTAGATGGTTGTATCTCCTCCTTTGTGCTTTCATCTATAGATCTTGTGAGCTCCGTTCATCATCAAGATCTAATATATTTGTAATCATGCATGTTGTGTTTGCAGGGATCCGATGGATATGGAGATTACTATGTCAGATTGATTAATGGTTTTGTCTATTTGATACTGTCATGTCTGTGTTGTTTGTGATCTTGCATGATCTCCGTTGTTATTAGCTATATTGGCTGAGTAGTTGCTAGTGACTCCAACAGGGGCTATTTATGCTCTATAGAGGGTTCATTCCTCTAGTTTGCAAGGGAAGTGACATAAATCTCTTCGGTGGTAGATGTGCTTTTGCCACTAGGGAGAAAACAACGGTCTCTTGTTCATGGAAAAAGTGGATTGTTTACCTTACACACTTTGCTGAAAGTAGTTGTCTATTGCTTGCAACTTAATACTAGAGGGGGTTCGGATGATAACCTGAAGGTGGACTTCTAGTCATAGATGCAATTGGATGGCGGTGTATGTATATTGTTGTATTGCACAATCGAATCTCATAGGATATTTTTGTCTGGTATTGCATTGTGATGCCTTGATAAGTTCATGTGAATTGCCCTGTTGTAATTTGTTTGCCCTTCATGCCATGTTGTTTATCTAAGGAGAGCACCTCTAGTGAACTATGGACCGTGGTCCAATCTTTACCATTGGTACATTTTACACTGTTACTTGTTTACTTGTTGCAAACCATTACCTTCCACACCATACTTTTAATCCTTTTTTTACAGCAAACCGGTGAGCTTGACAACTTCACTGTTTGTTGGGACAAAGTCTTGGGTTTGTGTTATGCAGGTCTCCGCGTTGCTTGCAACACCTATGTGACGTTTCCTTCCTCCTTCTGGTTTGATACCCTCGGTCTGTATTGAGGGAAGACTTGTTGTTGTGCTCATCACACCTTTCTCTTGGGGTTTCCAACGAAGTGCTCCACGTCAAGCACCAACAAGTTTTCTGGCGCCGTTGCCGGGGAGACTAAGGACGTTTTCACTAGGGGAGTCCTTCACTTCCTTTCTCTTTACTTTGTTTTTCGTTTTCTTATTTTATTTTTCTTGGTTTTGTTTTCCTCTTTCCAAAAAACCGAACAGAATTAGTCTAGTTTGGTTTGCTCGCTTTATTCAAAAACACAAAAAAATTAGTTCCTGCTCTAGCTGTTGCTGCTGTTTTGGCTTGCCCACCTTTGCCAAAATGAACTCTGCTGAGAACACCAAGTTGTGTGACTTCACTATCACCAACAACAATGATTTGCTTAGCACACCTATTGATCCAACTGCTCCTGATGCTACCTTTTATGAAATTAAGCCTGCTTTGTTGAATCTTGTGATGAGAGAGCAATTTTCTAGTGCTAGCTCTGATGATGCTTCTGCCCATCTCAATAACTTTGTTGAACTTTGTGAGATGCAAAACTATAAGAATGTAGATGGAGATATTATTAAGCTCAAGCTTTTTCCTTTCTCCTTGAGAGGAAAAGCTAAAGAATGGTTGCTATCTTTGCCTAAAAATAGTATCCATTCTTGGACTAAGTGCAAAGATGCTTTTATTGGAAAATACTATCCACCTGCTAAGATTATATCTATGAGAAGTGACATGATGAAATTCAAACAACTTGATAATGAACATGTTTCTCAAGCTTGGGAAATAATGAAATCTTTGGTTAAGAATTGTCCCACACATGGACTCACTGCTTGGATGATTATCCAGACTTTTTATGCAGGTTTGAACTTCTCCTCAAGAAACCTGTTGGATTCAACTGCTGGAGGTACTTTCATGGGCCTCACTTTGGGTGCTGCAACAAAGCTCCTTGATAATATGATGGTTAACTACTCTGAATGGCACACTGAGAGAGCTCCAGATGGTAAGAAGGTAAATTCTGTTGAGGAAACTTCCTCTTTGAGTGATAAGATTGATGTTATTATGGCTATGCTTGTTAATGGGAAAGCTCCTTTAGATCCTAATAGTGTTCCCTTAGCCTCTTTGGTTGCTCAAGAAGAGCAAGTTGATGTGAACTTCATTAGAAACAACAATTTTAACAATAATGCATATAGGAATAATTTTGGTGGTAACAACAATTATAGGCCTTATCCTCCTAATAATGACAATTCCTATGGAAACTCCTACAACAATGCTAGAAGTGCCCCCTCTGAACTTGAAGTCATGCTCAAAGACTTTATTATTAAATAAACTACTTTGAACAAGACTGTGGAGGAAAAGCTTTTAACTGTTGAGAAAAATATATCCTCTTTGTCTGAAGCATAGTCCTCCTTGATTAATAAAATGGATGCTAAACCTGAAACTATGGAAAATACCTTTGCTACTACTCATGCCATACAAGTTGCTATTGATGAAAATGTCAGGATGTTGGCTCAACTTCATGCTAAGTGGGGACGGGAAGCTAAAATTGATAGAAACAATAGTGTGTGCACTATCACCACTAAACCACAAGTATTCCCTGTTCCTCCTCCTACTATGCGTAAGCCTATTGAGCCTACTACTAGTGATGCTAAGTTTGATTTTGATATAGATGGTTGCAATATTTCTTAAGTAATTATGTTCTTGCAAAAGCTTGCTAGAAGTCCCGATGCTAGTGATATGCATGTTGCTTTCACCAAACACATTACAAATGCACATGCTAAGATTAAGGAAGAGAAGCTAAAACACAGAGCTTCTATTCCTAGGAAAGTAGAAGATAGTTGTGAACCTATTATTAATGTGCATGTGAATGACTTTGATCTCAAAGCTTCATGTGACCTTGGTTCTAGTGTCTCTATTATGCCTAGGAAGATTTATGAATGCTTGATTTGACACCTTTGGATAATGTTATTTGGATGTCCCACTCAATGATAATGCTAAGAAGAAACTCATGGCGAGTATTAATGATGTTCTCATTGTGGTTAACAATGCTTATGTTCCTGTTGATTTGTATGTTTTGGATGTTGATTACAATGCTTCTTGTCCTATTACTTTGGGCAGAGCTTTTCTTAGAACTTTTGGTGCCATCATTGATATGAAAGAAGGCACCATTAAATAGAATTTTCCATTCAAGAAAGGTATTGAATACTTCCCTATGAGGATATAGAAGTTGCTTTTTGCTCATCCTTTGAAAGCAAGGTTTGATGTTAATGCTTCCTCATTTGAAAATACTTGATTTCTTGCTTCTTGTGCCTAAATTAAAGGCGTTAAAGAAAAGTACATGTTGGAAGATAACCCAAGAGTTTCCTTGAGTCTTGGAAGTTATTCATTAATGACCTCTCCTTATCCTTTTTGTTTGCTTTTTGTGCCAATAATGACCTCTAATGAGAGGGAAGTAAGATTTGGGGAGTTGCTGTCCCGAAACAGATTTATGTCCTCCACCAAAAAAATTCATGAGGAGTCTCTGTAACTCGGATTGAGCTGAAAGTTTACGAATAAATCCCCCAGTATGTTATATAACTTTCATTAGTTAAACAATTTTTGATTTGAGCAACAGAAGATGTTCGAAAAATTGGTTTCTACCTACTAGTCTGTTTTGACAGATTTCTGCCATTATTTGCATTTGCTTCTTATTGATTCCTTTTTGAGTTATCTTTAGGTGAATTGAGCTTTTTGAAGGAGTTACTAAAGTAGCTTGTGTTTTTAGTGAAAAATCTTGCTGTTCCAAAGCTTTGTCTAAGGTCTAATATCTTTTGAATACACTAATGTTGCTAATGAAGATTATGTGAAGTTTTGTATGAAGGAAAAATTTCAGGTGTAGAGAGAGAATGATGTAATGAGATGAAGAATGGGAAAAAGCTCAAGCTTGTGTATGCCACCCTGGTGTCACACCAAGAAATATCCAAGAGGTACAAGCGTCAAAGCTTGGGGATGCCCAAGGCATCCCCTTCTTCATCAATAAAAAGCTTAGGTCTGTCTAGACACTTCATTTTTATTATTTCATGCACTGTTGTGTTGTTCTCGGAGCATCATAGTTTTCGTTTTGGTTTTCTTAGTTTTTTTAGTTTGCTTGAATAAAGTAGTTTGGACCCCCGTTCTCGCTGTGTTGTTTGCAAATAAGTTGCTTGGTGTTGGAAAGGAGTAGTAAGTTCTTGCTTGATAAGTGCAAGAGGAGCTTGCATTGACTATGACTTAGACTTTAGAATGACATGCTAGGTGTTTTTTTAACCTTATGCTTAGTGATTATTGCTGTAGCATGTCTTCTTACAAACAATTGGGATTGCTTAGTGTGCCTTGAATTAATTATGCGTTGTTTTAGCATGCAAAAGCATAATATTGTGGTATTATCGTTTGATGCTTTGTTTGGGTTGACTTGGCACATTCTCACACCATGTTATGACTATGAAAAGTCATCATAGTATCTATGATCATCCAGTCTTTAACTTGTAGTACCACTCTATGCTTTGATTAGTAATGCTTTGTTGCTCTGCATGATTATGGCCATTATTGCTCTATTAGTTGGTTGCTCCCAGTCTTTTGCTAGCCTCCACTTGTATGAGTAAGTTCTACTCATGCTTCCAACTCCCAAGAAACCAAGTTATTCCAAAGTGTCCAATATAAATTCCTATGCATGGTGTGTTACACCATTCAAAGTATATTCTTCTTTTATCTAGCTTCCAAATTAAACTTGTTATGAGAAAATTAGTGTTTAAAGCTCTCACAAACTTGATGGCGCACATTATATTCTTTTCCCCTGATAAACTTGAACCATTGTGTCATATATGTTGTATATTCTTGCACTTATACGTTCGAATTAGCAGAACCGTGTTGTCATGGGGAACGTTTTCAACATTGTACTTGTACTTTGTACTAAGTTGATATCATGCTATTTTGTCTATGGATGTCACCGGTGTGAAATAAAGAGGGAACTTGTAAGTCCATGGAGTATGTATTTTGTGTTAGAGAAACGCCTGGGCCGCTAGCCTAAGCCATGCCTAATCATGGTGGAAACTTGCAGCATCACCATAGTGAGCTATCTATGAAGCATCCTCAATAAAAAGCTATGCATATAGTAAATAAAAAGATCGCTGAGATGCTCATTGTCTGCTTGCCTTGTCATTTTGGTTATGGGATAGCTCTTGTACCATGTGCAAGGGGTACCCCGTTGGCTGTTCTCTATGATATGCATGTACTTACAATGACAAGAACTTACAGGTGACTGAAGTTGACTAGCATGAGGTGTGGCCCTCATATTCAAGGGACTTAAGATTGCCAACTTATACTTTGTCAAGCATATACCCCATCTTTGTTCACTTTAAACTTAATCACTTCAATATGCTTATGATAGGGGCAATGAGGGCTGAAAGCTAACAAGTACCATAATTTTTGGAATCTCTTTTTGAAACTTGAAATCTCTTCTTCCTTTATGAAAGGCCTTTCTTCCACCATTATTTGAGTCTCCACCTTCTACCTTTAGGCACCATTAAGAGAGCATAGTTGTCATTCTGTGTGTAGTGTCCCAAAGCTTATTGATTGATGCATATTGTGATATTATTTGTTCTTGTACTATTTGTTTCTAGTCACCCTTGTGAACTTTGAAAGTGTCCTATGCATCTATTTGCTACTCTATGAGGGACAAGCTGAATGCCACTATGCTATGTTTTCTGTATGTGAAACAAACGTTTTCCAATGCATGTTATGTTAGGAGTGACCCCTTGGGGTGGCCCGATCTTTCACGAATTCCGTGGGAATCGAGGGGAAAGCGTTGGAAGGGGGAAGGGATGGAATCCATGAACACACACGCGGATAACTCGATGAACACACACACACACACATGAAAACACGATACAAGCCGATAGCTCGCGCCGGAGGCAACCGGTCCAACACAATCCCTAGGATCGGCGTTGGGCAAGGCACTCTCCCACGGCCAACAATTGGGGTGAGAGGCTTGATGAGATCTTGACTACTTGGGCACGAGACACCGAGATCGCAAGGACTTGTACAACTTGAACGCACTAGGTAAATGCAAGAGGTTTGTGGATAATTTGGTGCTCCTTATCAAGGAGCATGAGACAAATAGTTGATAGATCCTCAAAGGGGTGCCTTCAACTACAATTATCCAAGTCTAAGGTTTACAATAGAGGGCGGGGGCTATATATAGGCCAGCCACATACACAGGGGTAGTTTAGGAACAAAATGGGAAAATATAGAGAGGGGTGCAGGGTGCTGGGCCGAGCTGACGCGAACAGGTTCAGGCAGGTACGATAGTACCGAGTTCGCGACCGGTAGTACGGGTCTCAACCCGTAGTACCACTCAGTATCCGGTAGTACCGCTTGCAGTCCTGGGGCTTCGATTGACGTCGTTAGTAGTGAGTGGTAGTGGGGGGCGGTAGTTCCTCCTGGAGCGTTTAGTAGTAGGAGCCGGTGGTGCCGCTTGGACCGGTAGTACCGGTCGCCGTATCCAGTAGTACCGCTGGCGCCTGAGTGCGGCTGGTCCCTTCCGCAGTGGTTTCTCCGTTCCGTGGGTCCTTCTATTCGTACCTGATGATGCATAGGGTGGGTGTATGAAGTAGCAAACAATCTAGGGGCGTGTCGAAATCACACAAGGAAATGACCTTAGCTTGTAGGAGTTTGGCTCGGGCGCGAGTCATGGGTACACTTGGGTGGCTCGTAGGAGTAGATGTAGTAGCATTCGTAGGACGGGATGCATCAGATCCCCCCTTGGGAAAGAGTCATCCTCGACTCTTCAACCTTCTCAACATCATCATCTCTATGGAAGGGTGAAAGGTCCTTAACATTGAATGTTGGGCTCACAAGGTACTTCGATGTTGGGATATCGATGATGTAGGCGTTGTTGTTGAGAGGGCAAGCAATGGTAGAATAGTCCTTCACAAAGCGATGGTAGAAGCCGGCCAACCCATGAAAACTACGAAGTTCACTAACATTGGTAGGGATGGGCCAATCTCTTATGTCCTTAACATTAGAGACATCAACTTTAATGCCATTAGAAGACACAACAAAACCAAGGAAAATCAGTTTGTCTTTTGCAAAAGTGCACTTTGGGAGATTAGCATAAAGCTTTTCATGATGAATGATTTGAAGGACCTCCTTAACATGAGTAACATGCTCCTCTAGTGACTTGCTATAGACAAGGATGTCATCAAAGTAAACAACGACACTCTTCCCAATGAGAGATCTCAAAATATGGTTCATGAGGCGCATGAAGGTAGATGGGGCATTTGATAAGCCAAACGGCATAACCAACCATTCATAGAGACCAAGTTTGGTCTTGAAGGCGGTTTTCCACTCATCACCTTCGGCCATGCGAATTTGATGGTAACCACTATGAAGATCAATTTTTGAAAATATAGTGGCTCCACACAACTCATCAAGCATGTCATCAAGACGCGGTATAGGATGTCGATAACGCACGGTAATAACATTGATTGGACGGCAGTCCATGCATAACCGCAACGTATCATCCATTTTTGGAACTAGAATCACGGGTACCGCGCTTGGGCTAGTGCTTACTTGGATCAAACCTTTGGAGACGAGTTGGTTGATTTGTCGTTCTATCTCCTTCGTCTCTTCCGGGTTCGTGCGATACACGGCGTGGTTTGGGAGTGGAGCACCGAGTATGAGGTTGATGCGGTGCTCGATTCCGCGAAGAGGGGTTAGTCCATGAGGAAGCTCTTCGGGGAATACATCTTGGAATTCCTGCAAAACAGCCATCAAAGAAGGAGGAACATTTTTCAAGTCATTAGTTCCTTGCGCTAGTCCCTTGCATACAAGGACATAGTGCAAGATGGATGGGTTGTTCCGCACTTCTCTCATCTCACTTTTGGTGGCAAGAAGAACACTCTTAGTTTTTCCACTCAAGTTTGGTTTGTGGCTCTCACGCACTATAGTGTGGTTCTCTCGCTCACCACTCTTCTCACCATGTGGTTTTGTGCTTTGCGCCCTCGCTAAAGCCTTTGCATTGTATGCAATTATTTGGCTAGGAGTCATTGGTTGCAAAACGCAAGTCTTTTCAAGCCATTTGAAAGTATAAGTGTTCGTGTGACCATCATGCAAAGCACGCTTGTCATATTGCCACGGCCTTCCTAGCAACATATGGCAAACCATCATGGGGACCACATCACATTCCACCGTGTCTTTGTATGGTCCAATTAAGAAGGTTACCGAGACGGTGTGCGTGATCTTGACGGACCCTTGGTCACTTAGCCATTGTATATGGTAGGGGTGCTTGTGTGGATGGATGGTGAGGTTTAGTTTCTCACACAATTCCGTGCTTGCAATATTGTGGCAACTCCCTCCGTCGATGACAACTTTGATGGACTTCCCATTGATACCAGCACGAGTTTGGAAGATGTGTGATCTTTGGTCTTCATTCTCATTGACTTGAGTAGTCAAGACCCTTGTGACTACAAGCGATGGACTTGCGTCATGCTCACACACGAGTAGTTCTTGGTCATCTTCCAAATGTTGCCTAACCAATGCTTCCTTGACCCTTGCATCAAACTCATCTTCTCTCAAGTATTCTTCATCGCCATTGTCGTGGATGAACAAAACTTTCTTGTTTCCACATGCGTCCGACTTGTGTCCTTTTCCTCCACACTTGTAGCACTCACCATTGAATGGTTGATCATCCTTTGTGTATTTGCCACTTGGGGGCGGTTTTCCTTGAGGAAGTGTTGGCTTGAAGGGAAGCTTGGTGGTACTTGATGAGCTTCCACTTGGTGTTGTTGTAGTAGTGGTTGGTGCTTGCTTGTAGGTGAAGTACGTCTTTGGCTTGTTATACTTGATGTCCTCTTGCACTTGACGTTCGGATTTTGATGCTATGTGTAGAAGCTCAACCATGTTGTTGTACTTTTGGAACTCGGTGATGCGCTTGATTGGATGGTTCAAGCCATTGAGGAAACGTGCCATTGTTTGTTCATCACGCTCTTCAATGTTGGCACGGATCATGTTGAGCTCCATTTGCTTGAAATACTCTTCCACGGTCTTTGTCCCTTGATTAAGCGTTTGAAGCTTGTTGAAAAGGTCACCCGTGTAGTGTGAAGGAACAAAGCGGGATCTCATATGAGCCTTCATATCTTGCCAAGTTGAGATTGCAGGCTCTTCTTTTGCTTCACGAGCGAGTTGGACTTGTTCCCACCAAAGGTTGGCATACTCATCAAACTCGAGGGAGGCCATGACCATCATATTGTCATTGCTATAGTTCTGCATGCGGAAGATCATATCAACCTTGAGTTCCCACGAGATATATTCTTCGGGTTCATTGGAACCGGTGAACTTGGGCATGGTGGATTTGAGCTTGCCGAAAGTTTCTTCTTCATTGCGGTTCCGGTGGCGGCGGTTGCCATGGTTTTGGCGGCCATCTTCATCATCCAAGCTATCATGTCTTGCTTGGTGATGGTTGCGTTGTCCTTGCGGTTGTTGAGGTGCCGCGGTTGGTGGTGGAACTTGATTTTGACAACGAGTTTGGGGATCTTACTCGTGTTGTTGGCGCGGTTGAGGAGGAGGAGGAGGTTGTTGGTCCTCACGACGAGCTTGGGGAGCTTGCTCTTGTTCTTGTCGAGGTTGATGCCGATGAGCATTGTCTTGCGCCATGTGGCGAGGAGGACGATGAACCGCATGCGCAATGGGCTGCTCCCTTTCTTATTGATGTGGAGGAGGTTCGTCATGATGATCATGTTGTCGACGTTAACGTTCATGTCGATGATGACTCCTTGGTGGATCTTCGAGTGCTTCACGCCAACAGCGATCTTGTTCGTCCACTTCGGATGCTTCACTTGTTGTTGAAGGAACATGTCGTTGGCGATGGGCTTGGTGGTCCACGTGAGGTTGCTCTCATTGAATCACGAGTGCCCTTGGTTGTGGACGGTTCGCTTAACATCTTGGAGGTCTTGCGGAGAGGTCACCATCATAGATTGACGTCGCGGCGTGTCGCGGCGACGATACCGCTTGATAAGAGCTCATGGAGTGATGGACGGGTCCATCCCGGTGCCTTGAAGAGTGACGGCGAGGTGCGCTTGATTCACTTGAGGAGTGCCGTGACGAGCTTGAGACACGTGATCGTGGCCTTGCTATCCCATCAATGAGGCGTTGAAGCTTCTCATCCGTTGCGGTGAGGGCGCGACCAAGAGCTTCATTTTGATGGCCGAGGTTGTGTTGCATGGCATGCATTTGTCCTCGGACTTCTTTGAAGCGGTTGTAGATGTTCTTGAATTCCACTCGGGCTTCGCTAAATTGTTCGTCTTGGTGCCTCTCAAGGGATTCACAACGGTAGTTGAATTCTCCTCAGACCTTCCAATGATCCCATCTTGTCATGTATTGTGTGTTGTCCTATTGAGGTGGTGCTGGTTGGGACGACTCGCCATTCCTATCCATGATGCAAAGCCGACAAGGGTTGTATATGGAGAAGAAGAATGCGGGGAGTTAGCCTTTTATCTCACCTTGGAGATTGTATCAAACCAATTACCACACAAGAGAGCTAATAGCTTGCAAAGTGAAATCGCAAAGAAACTCACACACAAATAAGCTACACTCTCAAAAGCTTTTGGTGGAAGGTTAGGATTGTGGAAAACCAAACGAAACGATCCAAGCAAAAGGTTATTGTTCTAAGTGGTAAAAAACCAAAGATCAAAAGCAAAAAGGATACGATCTACAAAAACACGGGAGAACGCAAACGTGGAGATTAAAGGGGTTAGCACGACTATGAAAATGAGCACAAAAGGTCCTAACAAAGACTACGCTCGGTTGCCGTGCCAACTCAAGGAGAGACCACAACTCGTTTGCCAAAAGAGGATAAGAAACTGATTTGTGCACTTGCCTTGGCGCGCTTTTTCCTCTCTATTTTTGCTTACAAGCTTGATACTCTCTTTGTATTGGGAGACTATGTATCTTTCTATTTTTTTTGGTTCTTTTTCTCCCTTTCTATACTACTATGTTAACTTTTGTATTTGCCCTCACACTCTCACTTTCCAAAGGCAAGTGCACAATGCTTAGACAAACACAAAATGAGTTGCTCTCATAGGATAGATACACACAAGGAATATATGTGGCTGTCAAAGTGGTGCAAGTTATACCTTTGGTATTGTTGACGACTTGCAACCATTGTTGTGGATGATGTTTGAGTGTCGCGGTGTCGTTGAGCGCATGGTGACTTTGTTGCGGAAGCTTTTGTTAGTATGGCGACAAACACGCGAAACACGAACAAGCGAAAGAGGTCAGTCAACAAACGAAGTTGAGGTGTCAAAAACGAGCTGGAAAACTGTCAGTAGCGAGCGGTAGTACCGCCGGGTACGACCGATAGTACCGTTGATTTGTGGTAGTACCGCTCGTACGACCGGTAGTACAGCCTGGCACAGACCTGGCATGCGATCAACATGAAGACATCCTCAAATTCGTGGTAATCTGACCGAAAGGCTGGGCTAGGAACATAAGAAGGCTGTAGATCAACTCCAAAAGCAATAGTTCTATGGTCCAAAACCACGAAAAACTCACCAAATCCAAAGATCGAACCGAAGGCGATTTGGGGCTATTTTTGGGGAATTTTAGATTTTATGACGGATAGAAGAAAAATTGAGGGGAAATTCGTGATCAACCTTGCTCTTGATACCAATATGTTAGGGGTGACCCCTTGGGGTGGCCCGATCTTTCACGAATTCCATGGGAATCTAGGGGAAAGCGGTGAAAGGGGGAAGGGGATGGAATCCACGAACACACACACGAAGAACTCGATGAACACACACACGAAAACACGATACAAGCCGATAGATCACGCCGGTGGCAACCGGTCCAACACAATCCCTAGGATCAGCGTTGGGCAAGGAACTATCCCACGGCCAACAACGGGGGTGAGAGGCTTGATGAGATCTTGACTACTTGGGCACGAGACACCGAGATCCCAAGGACTTGTACAACTTGAACGCACTAGGAAAAATCCAAGAGGTTTGTCGATAATTTGGTGCTCCTTACCAAGGAGCATGAGACAAATAGTTGATAGATCCTCAAAGGGGTGCCTTCAACTCCAATTATCCAAGTCTAAGGTTTACAATAGACGGTGGGGGCTATATATTGGCCAGGCACCTAAACAGGGGTAGTTTAGGAAAGAAATGGGAAAATATAGAGAGGGGTGCAGGGTGATGGGCCGAGATGACGCGAACAGGTTCAGGCACGTCCGGTAGTACCGGGTTCGCGACCGGTAGTACGGGTCTCAACCAGTAGTACCGCTCAGGATCCGGTAGTACCGCTTGCAGTCCTGGGGATTCGATTGGCGTCGTCAGTAGTGAGTGGTAGTGGGGGGCGGTAGTACCACTGACAGGTAGTACCGGTTCCAGCTCCGGTAGTACCGCAGACGTCTGGGCCTTGGTTGGGTTCCTCCTGGAGCGTCCGGTAGCAGGGGCCGGTGGTGCCGCTTGTACCGGTAGTACCGGTCGCCGTATCCGGTAGTACCGCTGGCGCCTGAGTGCGGCTGGTCCCTTCCGTAGTGGTTTTTTTGTTCCGTGGGTCCTTCTCTTTGTACCTGATGATGCATGTGAGGGTCCCAACCTTTAAATAAGGTAGAGTCCCCTGTGTTTACAATGCTAGTCCCTGGATCAATAGCTAGCATCCACAGTTAAGATGTAATATCAAGAAACAAAGGTCATAATATAACTTTATAACCAGGAATAACATAATTTTATTACATCTTACATAGCTCATTTGGATATTACATTACATTGCAGCGGAATAACAATAAGAATGGGGTCCTTCATCTTCAAAGTGCCACAGGCAAACATGTTGGTTGTAGACTTTGTAATCCTAATCAATCAATCTTCACTAAAATCAATCAAACCTGCAACATTACAAGTTACAGCCACAAGGGTCAATACATTTGAATTGTATTGGCAAGTTTCACTACTATGTATAATATAAGTGGATCCTATCATTACATGTATATTTGGCTAAGTAGGGTTTTAGGCTCATTTGCAGAAAGCAATAATTTATCCTATCTTTTAAAAAGGGTTTTGATCTTTTGTCACCTCCTTGGAATCCACCAAGTGTCTTTGTCAAAATCTCTTGAGCTCCTTGGTAACCCCAAGTGTTCAAGTTTTCATCAAAATCTCTTGAGCTCCTTGGTAACCCCAAGTGTTCAAGTTTTCATCAAAATCTCTTGAGCTCCTTGGTAACCCCAAGTGTTCAAGTTTTCATCAAAATCTCTTGAGCTCCTTGGTAACCCCAAGTGTTCAAGTTTTCATCAAAATCTCTTGAGCTCCTTGGTACCCCCAAGTGCATCAAGTCTTTTGTTGTCACTTAAAAGTTTTTCCTCTAGAAATTGGAATGTCGAGATTTCCCATAGCTTCAAGCTTTAGTTGCTCCGTATTGTCCATAACCGGGGACACGGCTAAGTACTTAGATTTTATTATCTTCTGTAGAAGTAGTACACTTTACCCACATGTCACAATCTCATCTTGTTGCCACCAGTGGCCACTAGATTAGTACTCACCAAGATGGAGTACTGGCAGATTGAGAATGTGACGAAGTCTTTCCAGAGGGTCCTCCCATACACCATTGCTAGCTTGTCTTCAGTACCCATGTAGGATTCCAGGTCCTCATTTTCAGTAACCTGAAGACAATGCATGGGTCTTCCCAATGTAGTTGACCAAGCCAGAGCCATAAGTAGCATGTGGTTGTACACGAAAGCCACAATTGGAGAAACATGTTCAATCTCTAAGTTTCCTGGGTGGTTTTCTTTTGGAGCACAACACAAAGATATTGCCATAGACATGGTTCCTTTTGTTGCCACCTTCTCCAAAACTCAAAGTATCCTTGTCCACCCAGGTGGTTCATTGAGTCCTTGTTTTATTATATAAAACACAAGTCCTTTTCTCAACTTCATAAAATCTCAACATGTATCTCTTTTCAAAATATAGCATGGCTAAGCATGTAACAACTACATTGTTTTCACTAAGGAGTGTATAGGGTATCCTATTAGGTTTTAGCATAGCATATAGTATACAAATTCTTTTCATGCATGTTTCAAAATCCACTAAGTATAATGAAAAATAGTAGGACTTTAGATGATAGTGTAACTTGCCATTTTGGTAGGGAATGTTGGTTCACTTCTTGATCTTGCTAGTTTCACACCTTTCTAACTTCACTACAACCAATCAAGCAAACACCATATCAACTAGCATTCCAAACCAATAATCAATCAAACAATTCACACACATAAAACAATGGGAACTAAGTCATGCATGCAAGCATGCAAAAGGTAGTTTTATTTGCAAAGATGGTCTCCACTAGGCTTCTAAACTTTGTAAGGTTCCAAGTGGTCATTTTCTAAAGTGGCAAAGTCATTTGCAAAAGGGTTTTATTCATAAACCATTTTTAAATCCATTCATCATTTTACGTGGTGGAAAATATTTTTATCAAAGCAACAACTTTAAGTTGTTCACCAAATAAGTTGTTGTTTCTCAAAACTTGGTGTTTAGGGTCAGTAGGTTTGATCCAAATCATTTTCCCAAAGTTTTTACTCCAAAAACATTTTCATAACAAAACCAATATTTCCATTTGACTAGAAATGGCTAAATCAAGTTTTTATTCCTAAACTTCACAAAATCCATTTTTAAAACCATGGATTGGTTCCTAGGGTCAGTAAGTTAATCAAAAACTAATTTGCAAAGATTTTATCCTTGAAAACATTTTGGAATAATTTTTCTAATCTAATCAAGCATACAAATGTTTCTGCAAAAATAAACATTTTACCAGAGGCTTTTTACTAAACAAATTGCATGGTTGGCTAGGGCTTGTTCCACTTATTCCATTGATATAAAGTTTGTAATTTTTGGACGTGTGGATCAAAAGTTACAAGGGTTTCAATTTGCAAATCAAATCTGATTTCAAATTTGTTTTTAAATCGAAACTGGCCACGCGTCACGTTTCTACTGGTCGATACCGGTTCGGGTGGATCGGCCTCTGCGGGGCGTTGGATATAAACAGATCGCACGGCGCAGGATGCTACTTACCGCTTCGCCTAGTTTCTATCGTGTGCGTCCGATCTAGATCCTACGGACACCACTACTTGGTCAACAACGGGCGGCGCTGCGCGGCGGCGACTGGCGGCGACGCTCAGGCGGTGGTGCTATGGCAGCTACAGGAAGCAAAGGACGAAGTGAGGATTCTCACCTGGTTCAGGAGGTCACGGTGAAGCTCGAGGTGGTGTTGGTCTGGCGAGGGGCGCTCTGGTTCTAGCAGGATTGCTCGCCGGAGTGGAGGACGGTGTCGGACGGTTCTGGAGGTCGTCGAGGATGGTGCTATGGTTCACTCCAAGGCAAAACGAGGATGCAGTTAGATGCGCAGGATCAAGGTGAAGCTGCGAGCGTGAAGGAGAGGGCTCGGGGTGGCCTGTGCTTACCAGGGGACTTCGCCGGAGAGAGGCAGACGCGGCGGCGCGGTCAGTGGTTGTCGAAGTCGACGCTCAGGGGCGCCCGCGGTTGAACGGAGGGTACAGGCAGAAGTGTCAGAGGCTGGGGGATGTTCTCGTGTGCTTGGAAAGGCAAGGGGTGGCGAGGCTCGGCCAGAATTGACCAGATACGGTGGTCGGAGCAGTGACGGTGCGGGCTTGATTCAGGGCAGCCTGGAGGCAGAGAGAGGGAGGCGCGTGAGGGAAATGGAGAGGAGGAGCAGGCGGTTAAATGGGTGCAGTCACGGCGAGTAACGGTCGCGGAATCAACACGTATTGATCGCCGGAGTGATGGCTGCAACGGCAGGGAGTAATCGGCGCTGGTTGAAGACGATGGATACGTGGCGGTGGGGTCTACCTGGCAGTGAGGGAGAGAGAGAGAAAAGAGGGGCCACCGGTCAGTTGCTCTGCGGGTGAGTAAGTGAGTGTGAAACGTTTTCTGCGGGAGGGAGAGAGTGGGCTGGTACTGGGCTTAGTGGGCTTGCCAACTGGGCTGCTGTCCACTTTTATTTTTTTCTTTCCTGATTGTTTTTCCTTTTTCTGATTCTATTTTCTGTTTTGAAATTCAAACAACAAATCAACATTCAAATCAATTCAAACATTCACCAAACATTGCAATTGAATTTGGTTCTGTTTAGCAACATAAACCAAAGTCCAAAGATTAAAATAATATTTTTATTTTAGGGTCCATTATTAATTAAATAAATATACCATTGTTATTAAATCAAATAGATTTTGATTTATTCAAAATTCCATTTTGAAATCTAAAATATAATCAAAACCAAATCAGTAGGTTTTATTTGAAAATAAAGAACACTTGGAAAACTTGTTTAAAATAAATAAATAGGTTTGATGTTTTAATTAAAATAGTGAAACCTTTATTTTTTTATAAACTTGGATATTAAATCCTTATTAATTTATTTTAAATAAACCTTTACTAATCTTTATCAAATAGAAATATTTTATTTCAAAGGCTTGGCCAAGTTTTAATTTGGCTTATAAAATAATACTTATTTTATTTCTATCCTTTTCTTTTGAAAATAAATCTTTTTATTAAAAGATCCAAAATAGTAATTCCAAATATTTTTTTTATTTTTCCTTTATTAAATGTTTATCTTTTTAAATCCCTTTAGGATTTATCTTGATCAAAATAGGTTTGAAGGTTCCCACTTGAATTCAAAAAGTTTCTTCTCACTCTGAAAATCAACAAAGTTTTATTTTATTCATTTAGTTTTCACATTACAAGATTTGGAAAATCTTCGGTTGTGACAGGCTACCACCCTTAAAATAAATCTCGTCCCGAGATTTGGGAAGGCTAGGGTTACAAGTAGGCTCAAAACATCTAGGGTACTACCACCCTTAAAAAATTTTCCAACTAAATTACATGTTGGCTTGCTTGGGATCTTGGGAAAACTTCTTTGGGCAAACATCTGCATTGTGTCCTTTGTTTCCATACTTGACTCATGGGCCAAGGTTGAGATCCTTCATAGGCTTGTTTAACTTGTTCTTCATCTTTTCTGGACAATTGCTTGCATAATGTCCTGGGTTCTTGCAATTGAAATAGTTGATATCTTTGAGTTCTTTACGTGTCTCTTGTGGACAAGTTGCTAAATAATGGCCTAGCTCTTTGCAGTTGTTGCACCTTACTTGGCCAATTTCCTTATTCTTCTGGTTCTCTGGGCATTCACTGGAATAGTGTCCCATTTCTTTACATTTATGACATTGCACATGGCTTTTGTCCTTCTTTTGCTTTTTGGGCTTCTCCAAAGCTAGGAGTGCATCCAGTTCATGTTGTTCATATGTTATCTGGTAGGTAGGAATGTCTACATGTTTCTTGGACCTTCTATTGCTCTTTGGATAATTCATATGCCCTTTCTTTGGTCCTTTGAATTGGGTTGTTTTGTTTGGAGGTATAAGTGGTCCTTTTCTTTTGTCATCAACCTTCTTGGTAGACTTGGATCCTTCTGGATAGTTTGCAATCATTTGTTGCACTCCACCTTGTTTCCTTTGTTCAACAATGGAATAGATGGGGCATTGGATAGGAACATGGTTGTTTCCTTCACAGAGATAGCAAGTAGCTTGAGAGGTGGGACATTGGTCAACAAGATGTTTCTCTTCACAGTTGGGGCATTGATCTCCATGCTCCTTGGAAGTATGATCCTTGTCTCCACAAATAATGCAAGCTGGGGCTCCATCTAGAATAACATTTCTGTCATCCTTGTTGTCACAAACTCTTTTGGAATAGTTTTCTTCCATATTGATCATTTGATCAGTCACCTTAAGCATCAATTGGGCTTGAGTTTCCAAAAATCTTTGAAGTGTTGGATCCTCTCCACTGGTGTTGGCTGTGAACTGAGCTGTCATTTGGTTCAACTGGTGTTGGGTTGCTATGAGTTCTTTCATGCTTTCCTTTTGGTTGGTGTTGGTGTCATCAACCTTGATGTTGGAGTCTCTTGGAGTAGTCATCTGTTTGGGGTTGAATAGAGATTAGAATAGGCAAGATATTTCTAAGGAAATAGTTCTAATCACACACATCACAATTCACTCAAGCAATGTGCAAGCATTCACAAACAACTTTTCACTCAAACAACAAAGTTCTAGCACATACTTAGGCAACAAAATATTTTTGTTACACCACATAAGTTGGTGTGTTTGACTTTACTAAAATATGGTGGTCCATCTATATGGTTCACTTGTGATGTTTCCATCCTTCTTGGTTGATTCTTCTTGCATGAGATCATGGTTTCCTTGAGAAAAACTCTTGGTTACAATAACTTCTAGTGAAATGATCTCCTTCTAATTTTTGCATTCCCTTAGTCTCCATATCTTGAGAAAGATTTCCTTGTCTCTCTTGTAGTCCTTAGTGGTATCCAAGGTTGAGGTCTTTGGTGAACATGCTGAAGATGTTGAAGTCATTAGAGTTGAAGAAGTTGAAGTCATTAGAGTTGATGGAGTCCTTTGCACATGGTGTAGTCTTGGGCCATGGGGTAGGTTTTTCCATCAAGTTTGAGATAGGAGAGAGCTAGAGTCGAAACCAAAATGGTTGAGGAAAGAGTTTACAAGATTGTTTGTAAATAGTTTTGGAAAAAATACAACTCCTATTTTTCTAAGGGGTTTTGTCCAATCCTAGGGTTATAATCCTACAGGCAACACAGTGCTCTGATACCATCTGTAATGGTCCCAACCTTTAAATAAGGTAGAGTCCCCTGTGTTTACAATGCTAGTCCCTGGATCAATAGCTAGCATCCACAGTTAAGATGTAATATCAAGAAACAAAGGTCATAATATAACTTTATAACCAGGAATAACATAATTTTATTACACCTTACATATCTCATTAGGCTATTACATTACATTACAGCGGAAAAACAATAAGCATGGGGTCCTTCATCTTCAAAGTGCCACAGGCAAACATGTTGGTTGTAGACTTTGTAATCCTAATCAATCAATCTTCACTAAAATCAATCAAACCTGCAACATTACAAGTTACAGCCACAAGGGTCAATACATTTGAATTGTATTGGCAAGTTTCACTACTATGTATAATATAAGTGGATCCTATCATTACATGCATATTTGGCTAAGTAGGGTTTTAGGCTCATTTGCAGAAAGCAATAATTTATCCTATCATTTAAAAACGGTTTTGATCTTTTGTCACCTCCTTGGAATCCACCAAGTGTCTTTGTCAAAATCTCTTGAGCTCCTTGGTAACCCCAAGTGTTCAAGTTTTCATCAAAATCTCTTGAGCTCCTTGGTAACCCCAAGTTTTCAAGTTTTCATCAAAATCTCTTGAGCTCCTTGGTAACCCCAAGTGTTCAAGTTTTCATCAAAATCTCTTGAGCTCCTTGGTACCCCCAAGTGCATCAAGTATTTTGTTGTCACCTAAAAGTTTTTCTTCTAGAAATTGGAATGTCGAGATTTCCCATATCTTCAAGCTTTAGTTGCTCAGTATTGTCCATAACCGGGGACACGGCTAAGTACTTAGATTTTATTATCTTCTGCAGAAGTAGTACACTTTACCCACATGTCACAATCTCATCTTGTTGCCACCAGTGGCCACTGGATTAGTACTCACCAAGATGGAGTATTGGCAGATTGAGAATGTGACGAAGTCTTTCTAGAGGGTCCTCCCATACACCATTGCTAGCTTGTCTTCAGTACCCATGTAGGATTCCAGGTCCTCATTTTCAGTAACCTGAAGACAATGCATGGGTCTTCCCAATGTAGTTGACCAAGCCAGAGCCATAAGTAGCATGTGGTTGTACACGAAAGCCACAATTGGAGAAACATGTTCAATCTCTAAGTTTCCTGGGTGGTTTTCTTTTGGAGCACAACACAAAGAGATTGCCATAGACATGGTTCCTTTTGTTGCCACCTTCTCCAAAACTCAAAGTATCCTTGTCCACCCAGGTGGTTCATTGAGTCCTTGTTTTATTATATAAAACACAAGTCCTTTTCTCAACTTCATAAAATCTCAACATGTATCTCTTTTCAAAATATAGCATGGCTAAGCATTTAACAACTACATTGTTTTCACTAAGGAGTGTATAGGGTATCCTATTAGGTTTTAGCATAGCATATAGTTTAGAAATTCTTTTCATGCATGTTTCAAAATCCACTAAGTATAATAAAAAATAGTAGGACTTTAGATGATAGTGTAACTTGCCATTTTGGTAGGGAATGTTGGTTCACTTCTTTATCTTGCTAGTTTCACACCTTTCTAACTTCACTACAACCAATCAAGCAAACACCATATCAACTAGCATTCCAAACCAATAATCAATCAAACAATTCACACACATAAAACAATGGGAACTAAGTCATGCATGCAAGCATGCAAAAGGTAGTTTTATTTGCAAAGATGGTCTCCACTAGGCTTCTAAACTTTGTAAGGTTCCAAGTGGTCATTTTCTAAAGTGGCAAAGTCATTTGCAAAAGGGTTTTATTCATAAACCATTTTTAAATCCATTCATCATTTTATGTGGTGGAAAATATTTTTATCAAAGCAACAACTTTAAGTTGTTCACCAAATAAGTTGTTGTTTCTCAAAACTTGGTGTTTAGAGTTAGTAGGTTTGATCCAAATCATTTTCCCAAAGTTTTTACTCCAAAAACATTTTCATAACAAAACCAATATTTCCATTTGACTAGAAATGGCTAAATCAAGTTTTTATTCGTAAACTTCACAAAATCCATTTTTAAAACCATGGATTGGTTCCTAGGGTCAGTAAGTTCATCAAAAACTAATTTGCAAAGATTTTATCCTTGAAAACATTTTGGAATAATTTTTCTAATCTAATCAAGCATACAAATGTTTCTGCAAAAATAAAAATTTTACCAGAGGCTTTTTACTAAAAAAATTGCATGGTTGGCTAGGGCTTGTTCCACTAATTCCATTGATATAAAGTTTGTAATTTTTGGACGTGTGGATCAAAAGTTACAAGGGTTTCAATTTGCAAATCAAATCTGATTTCAAATTTGTTTTTAAATCGAAACTGGCCACGCGTCACGTTTCTACTGGTCGATACCGGTTCGGGTGGATCGGCCTCTGCGGGGCGTTGGATATAAACAGATCGCACGGCGCAGGATGCTACTTACCTCTTCGCCTAGTTTCTATCGTGTGCGTCCGATCTAGATCCTACGGACACCACTACATGGTCAACAACGGGCGGCGCTACGCGGCGGTGACTGGCGGCGATGCTCAGGCGGTGGTGCTATGGCAGCTACAGGAAGCAAAGGACGAAGTGAGGATGCTCACCGGGTTCAGGAGGTCACGGTGAAGCTCGAGGTGGTGTTGGTCTGGCGAGGGGCGCTCTGGTTCTAGCAGGATTGCTCGCCGGAGTGGAGGACGGCGTCGGGCGGTTCTGGAGGTCGTCGAGGATGGTGCTGTGGTTCACTCCGAGGCAAAACGAGGATGCAGTTAGATGTGCAGGATCAAGGCGAAGCTGCGAGCGTGAAGGAGAGGGCTCGGGGTGGTCTGTGCTTACCAGGGGACTTCGCCGGAGAGAGGCAGACGCGGCGGCGCGGTTAGTGGTTGTCGAAGTCGACGCTCAGGGGCGCCCGCGGTTGAACGGAGGGTACAGGAAGAAGCGTCAGAGGTTGGGGGATGTTCCCGTGTGCTTGGAAAGGAAAGGGGTGGCGAGGCTCGGCCGGAATTGACCGGAGACGATGGTCAGAGCAGTGACGGTGCGGGCTCGATTCAGGGAAGCTGGAAGGCGAGAGAGAGGAGGCGTGAGGGGAAATGGAGAGGAGGAGCAGGCGGTTAAATGGGTGCAGTCACGACGAGTAACGGTCGCGGAATCAACACGTATTGATCGCCGGAGTGATGGCTGCAACGGCAGGGAGTAATCGGCGCTGGTTGAAGACGATGGATACGTGGCGGTGGGGTCTACCTGGCAGTGAGGGAGAGAGAGAAAAGAGGGGCCACTAGTCAGTTGCTCTGCGGGTGAGTAAGTGAGTGTGAAACGTTTTCTGCGGGAGGGAGAGAGTGGGCTGGTACTGGGCTTAGTGGGCTTGCCAACTGGGCTGCTGTCCACTTCTATTTTTTTCTTTCCTGATTGTTTTTCCTTTTTCTGATTCTATTTTCTGTTTTGAAATTCAAACAACAAATCAACATTCAAATCAATTCAAACATTCACCAAACATTGCAATTGAATTTGGTTCTGTTTAGCAACATAAACCAAAGTCCAAAGATTAAAATAATATTTTTATTTTAGGGTCCATTATTAATTAAATAAATAGACCATTGCTATTAAATCAAATAGATTTTGATTTATTCAAAATTCCATTTTGAAATCTAAAATATTATCAAAACCAAATCAGTAGGTTTTATTTGAAAATAAAGAACACTTGGAAAACTTGTTTAAAATAAATAAATAGGTTTGATGTTTTAATTAAAATAGTGAAACCTTTATTTTTTTATAAACTTGGATATGAAATCCTTATCAATTTATTTTAAATAAACCTTTACTAATCTTTATCAAATAGAAATATTTTATTTCACAGGCTTGGCCAAGTTTTAATTTGTCTTATAAAATAATACTTATTTTATTTGTATCCTTTTCTTTTGAAAATAAATCTTTTTATTAAAAGATCCAAAATAGTAATTCCAAATATTTTTCTTCCTTTATTAAATGTTTATCTTTTTAAATCCCTTTAGGATTTATCTTGATCAAAATAGTTTTGAAGGTTCCCACTTGAATTCAAAAAGTTTCTTCTCACTCTGAAAATCAACAAAGTTTTATTTTATTCATTTATTTTTCACATTACAAGATTTGGAAAATCTTGGGATGTGACAATGCACAGGGTGGGCGTATGAAGTAGCAAACCATCCAGGGGCGTGTCGAAATCACACAAGGAAAGGAGCGAGTTAACCTTAGCTTGTAGGAGTTTGGCTCGGCCGCGAGTCATGGGTCCACTTGGGGGGGCTCGTAGGAGAAGATGTAGTAGCGTTCATAGGATGGGCTGCATCAGCGCCCCCCCTTGGGAAAGAGTCGTCCTCGACTATTCAACCTTCTCAACATCATCATCTCTATGGAAGGGTGAAAGGTCCTTGACATTGAATGTTGGGCTCACAAGGTACTTCGATGTGGGGATATCGATGATGTAGGCGTTGTTGTTGAGAGGGAAAGCAATGGTAGAAAAGTCCTTCACAAAGCGATGGTAGAAGCCGAACAACCCATGAAAACTACGAAGTTCACTAACATTGGTAGGGATGGGCCAATCTCTTATGTCCTTAACTTTAGAGACATCAACTTCAATGCCATTAGAAGACACAACAAAACCAAGGAAAATCAGTTTGTCTTTTGCAAAAGTGCACTTTGGGAGTTAATCTTGGGGATGCTTGATACGTCAGAAACGTATCTATAATTTTTGATGCTCCATGCTTATTTAGTATCTACTTTGCTTTGCTTTGTCTACACTTTGAGGTGTTTTTATATATTTTCTGGAACTAACCTATTAACAAGTTGCCATTGTGCTAGTTGCCTGTTTTCTTCTGTTTTTGGTTCCGGAAAGGCAGAAAATCAATATTCTCGGAATTGGACGGGACAAAAGCCAAAGTCAATATTTTATCGTGGGGGAAACGAATCTAGAAGACGAGACGGATAAGCGAACCAGGCGGTCATACCCCTCCTATGCGCGGGTGGGCCTTGCCCCGCGCTTGAGTAGGGTGTGGGGCCCCTGGCCGGCTCCCAGCCTCGCCTCTTCGCTTATAAGAAGCCCTCGATGCAGAAACCTAAGTATCTGATCAAAACTCCACGAAACCGTCTGTAGCCTTCGCCACCATCGTCCCTAGATCGGGGGGATCTGATGTTCTTCCCGGCACCCTGCTGGAGGGGAAATCATCCCGGAGTTCTTCTCTCTGGTATGAAGCGTGAGTATTTCCACCTTGGACTATGGGTCCATGTAGTAGCTAGATGGTTGTATCTCCTCCTTTGTGCTTTCATCTATAGATCTTGTGAGCTCCGTTCATCATCAAGATCTAATCTATTTGTAATCATGCATGTTGTGTTTGTAGGGATCCGATGGATATTGATATTACTATGTCAGATTGATTAATGGTTTTGTCTATTTGATACTGTCATGTCTGTGTTGTTTGTGATCTTGCATGCTCTCCGTTGTTAGTAGCTATCTTGGCTGAGTAGTTGCTAGTGACTCCAAGAGGGAGTATATATGCTCGATAGTGGGTTCATGCCTCTAGTTTCCAAGGGAAGTGACAGAAATATCTTCGATTGTAGATGTGATGTTGCCACTAGGTAGAAAACAACAGTCTCTTGTTCATGGAACAAGTGGATTGTTTACCTTACACACTTTGCTTAAAGCAGTTGTCTATTGCTTGCAACTTAATACTGGAGGGGATTCGGATGATAACCTGAAGGTGGACTTCTAGTCATATATGCAGTTGGATGGCGGTCTATGTATATTGTTGTATTTCCCAATCGAATCTCATAGGATCTTTTTGTCTGGTATTGCATTGTTAGGCCTTGCTCAGTTCCTGTCAATTGCCGTGCTGTAATTTGTTTACCCTTCATGCCATGTTGTTTATCTAGGAGAGCACCTCTAGTGAACTATGCACCCCGGTCCAATTTTACAATTGATACATTTTCCACTGTTACTTGTTTACTTGTTGCAAACCATTACCTTCCACACCATAGGTTTAATCCTTTGTTACAGCAAACTGGTGAGCTTGACAATCTCACTATTTGTTGGGACAAAGTCTTGGGTTTGTGTTGTGCAGGTCTTTGCGTTACTTGTAACACCTATGTGACGTTTCCTTCCTCCTTATGGTTCGATAACCTCGGTCTCTAACGAGGGAAGACTTGCTACTGTGCTCATCACACCTTGCTCTTGGGGTTTCCAACGAAGTGCTCCATGTCAAGGGCACACTCTGTTTGACTCCTAGATCTTCGTAGCTGTCGTGCCCCGTTCGTTTGTGTGCTCCGTCGTCGCCGCTCGTCGCAGGCCTCACTTCGGTGACCCTAAAGGGGCGGCACCGCCTCTTTGTGGTTCACCTCTTCGCGCTCTTTCGAATGCGCCCTTCCGCGCGTGCTGGGGTGGCCCAGATCGTCGCTGGCGACCACCGCCTGACGCTCCCCACCGCCGTGTCCGACATGGCGCCCTCGTGGCCACAGGGTGGACCCAGCGTGGACTAGGGACCCCTAGTTAGTGGCTGTGGGTAGAACTCCCTGCGGTACATAAAAATGTAGGGTTAGGGTTTGATGACGTCAGGATGATGTAATAAATATTTAATCCTTTTTAGAAATGTTTAAATATGGCAGAAATTAATATAAACTTGTAAAATTCATAACTAATTCATATTTAATCAAAAAAATATTAATAATATATCAAAATATTCAGAAAATTAAGAGCTATCTGTATAAGCATTCATCATACATTGTTAGGCAACTTTAAACCCTAGTTTAGTTGGAAGAACATCGACACCCCCTCATATACATGTGGGGTCAACGATGCACCTTCGCCACGGCATTCCGAACCCTCTTAAATCGATATTGCACCTAGGGTTACTTCGTAGTCTTTAATATGACATGTCATCCACATTGATTGCGCATTGCATTATTCCATGTCTTGATTGTCGCTTTCCTTTCCTGTATTGGTTCTTCGCGATAGGATCTAAGCCCGAGGCTAAATTCAACGACATCGAAGATCCATATATGTCTACTAACGGACAAGGCAAACATAGCCTCTCATTCTGAACCTACTTTTACAAAGTATATTACTTTCTCGCTATGATGCATACGATTCCAATGTGGTCTTTTGTCAGTAGATAGTCTTACCTATCTGCTGCACAGTTTCCCTTTTGTAGCCCTATACTCCTGTTACACTGCTCCTAGCATACCTAGGTTTGGCATTTGAGGGTTGCTAGAGCTTTCGCTACCGATAGCTTAGCCATTCATAGTAACAACGTCTGATCTGTCCGAATGATGAATCAGAGGTGCCAAGGAAGGTAGTAAGGTAGGAGATGGTGACATCATCGAAGTAGTTAATTAAACATGCTAAGGCTTGTATGGGAGGCCACGTTGGGTGTGGTTTTTGAAGTCCCATGCTCACCACCACTAGGACCTGAGTTGTTTCCTTTGGAACCGAGATGAGCGTATAACCACACGGGGCCTAGAAAACCCCACGAGCAACTAACTTTCCTAGTAGATTACATGGTCACATAGTTCGGGCTTTCCATTTGGCATACGCATTGAAAACGTTTTCGAAAGAGGAGGTGATCGAGGTGCATCATAACAGGTAGGATGCATGGCCACGGTTGCTTGGGGTCGATGGAGCCCCTGGTAAACTAACCTCTCCTCACATATTTAGGGACCGGCTTCGGGACTTGAGCCGTTACGGTGGAACCATCCCTAGGGCGTGACTCATTGTCTCGGCGAAAGCAAGGTAAAGGTCATGGTCAACCACACTCTGCCGGCCTTCCAAGGAAGAGGGCTAATAATATTTGGAATTAAGAGTCGGTTGGTACTTGTATGTAAAGTTGTACACCCTTGCAGGTTATTAATCTTTTCGAAAAGTCGTGTTCATGGTTATGAACGCTTGGTGACCAGATTCTAAGATCATAGATAACATTAACCATTACAAAACTTGTTGATCCACGTGTGCTTAAGGATGGTTCCTCCGGGTCGAGGGTGTGATCCTAGAAAGGAGGTTCTGATGAAGCTGGTGGTTATCAAGATATGATGAACAAGATGAAGAAGTCGTTATCTTTTCCCTTTTAAAATATTCTGAGTAGACGAGCCTCTTCTCTCTCTTGTTTACAAATAAAGATTGCTTTATGCAAAAGTAAATCCAGAGAAAGCCTTTCTAGCCAGAGCATGTAGATACTAGGTTATCTATGTCTTGCTGAGTACATTCTCGTACTCAGCCTTGCGCCATTGTTGTTTTTCTACGTATGATCTAGTTGCGACTAAAGGTGGCTTTTATGTTCACATCAACGAGTAGTTGGAGGTCACAGGTAGCAGCCTGAGGACTATGCGATGCATGTCCCCTCTGTTTATGGCCTCTTAGGACCTTTGCTAAGTTGTTGTGTAGAACAACATAATTTGCTTTCGCTGTGTGATGTAATGTTGGGTCTATGACCTATGGTTTGTAATAACTCTAATATCGTACTCTGTTAAGAGTTTAAACATATGTCGTTGAATCACTGAGTTTTGTAATGTTACCGAATTCTTCTGTGATCTTTCGTGCTTAGAGTTAAGCTTATCTTAGATGGTGATCTAAGGTTAGTTTAACCCTAATCCCGGGGGGTGCTACAGAAACCATGCATACATGCATATTTTTTCATCGGTGTTCTAGGAGGTTAATAGGGTGAAGTTTATCAGTACATGTCGGAGTATTTCTCTGTTGCCAAATTTAGGACAACATATGCTCAGAATGTTCCAGCCTTGATGGGAAAAGACCAATGGATGGAAGTGGATCCAGGCTTGAAGCTATACCCTCTAGTTTTTACTAGACCAGCAGGTAGGCCAAGGAAGAATAGGAAGAGAGCTAGTGAAGAGGGTGGTGCACCACCTCGGCGATGTAAGTGTAGACATTGTGGGATCCTAGGGCACATTGCTAGGCTTTGTAAAAATGCAGTTGACTCAGCTTATGGAATGGATGATCAGGCGGGAGCAGCAAATGCATATGAGAATGAAGTATGAACGAGAGGAGAATGAAGCAATGGTTACATTGCAGATTGAACCAACGAATCGAGAGGATATTGAACCAAATGCAGAGGAGATTGAACCAAATGAAGAGGACATTGAACCAAATGCATGGGAGATTGAACCAATGGATCGAGATGAGATTGAACCAAATGCATGGGAGATTACATCAAATTCATTGGAGATTGAAGCAGAGTTCAAACATAAAAAAATTACATGAGAGGATATTGAAGAAATGGAGAAAAAGAATTTTGAACAGTATGAACCAAAGGATCGAAATGTGATTGAACCAATTGTACGACAGACTGAATACTTAATTCATTGGATGAAGAGAAAAAAGAACAAACAGAACAAACATAAGAAGCTGATGGTGGACTCTGAGAATATTTCATCTAGGATCATCAGGAGCAAGGTGGTGAACCCAGCAAAAAACATTTGAAGCAAGAAAAAAATGAATTTGAATGTGTACAATGAATTTGAACTATTGTCAATGTTTGTATTGAATTCGAACTAGTGTGACGCTCCCAAGTTTATATGTTGGATAATCCCATAATGTATGTGTTATTGCAAGTTTCTATGGTCATGCACCTAGTTGCTTAGCACTGCTCAGTTTTGCCCTTGACATGTGGTCAACACATGGGGTTTAGCTAGTTCATGGCTTAAACATTGACCAATTAATCCAAA
Organism: Avena insularis; assembly: GCA_023614405.1. Classification (NCBI taxonomy): domain Eukaryota; kingdom Viridiplantae; phylum Streptophyta; class Magnoliopsida; order Poales; family Poaceae; genus Avena; species Avena insularis. The sequence continues at coordinate 171,431,665 of CM042689.1, forward strand.
ATTTGGCAAACTTGTGTATCTTGGATTGATTTACCATATGAAATTAGAAATTTTGGCTTAACTTGTAGTGAGACACATTTTTATTTTTCTAAGTGATTAAATCAAAAAAATGGTTTTAGGGTTAGTTTAATTAAAAAAAAGTCAAAACATAGTGCGACCTTCAAATGGAGTCTTGTTATGTTGCCTACAACCTAGCATCAATAATAAAGGAAAAGGGAATAAAGAGAAATGTACCTATCCCCTAAACCACTTCTTAAACCCTACTTGGAATAAGCTACTAGCTATAAAGATGCATTGCTTTCTACTCGATTAACCTCCAAAATAACCCATCCCAAAACATACTTTGTATAGATGAGGCCAAATTTGGAACACTTGTGTATATTTGAGTTGCAAACAGTATAATGTCGGCCAAGATGATTTTTTTGTTCAAATAACACATTTTCCATTTTTTATGCCAAAAGCTTGAATTTTCCTAACTCATTTTTTATCTGAGTGCCCTTGTTTTCCTTAGATCTACTCAGTTTTCCCCTCCCTCAAAAGTTTTCCTCACTTTTTCCCCCTCTCCTGACTCAAACCCTTACAACAGCTCAACTTGCGCTTAGTTTGGATGCTGTGCTCTAATTGGTCGAGATGTATGTCACACTAATCTTGGCCAATAACCGTTGGATACATCATGATCCGACGGGATGGAGGTCTCTCTCTCCCAATGGGCGCACATACCTTGTATGAGAGGAGAGCCCGACAGGCTGGATGTCTCTCCCTCCTTTTCCCTGCCACACGTATACTAGCCGCATGAACTAGCTCTTAGTTTGGTTGCGCTCTGATTTGTCGAGATGTATGTCACACGGATATTGGCCAACCACCATTGGATACATCATGATCCGACGGGCTAGAGGTCTCTCTCTCCTGATGGGCACAACTACCATGTACGGAAGGGAGAGCCTGACAGGCTGGATGTTTCTCCCCCCTTTCCCTATCGCACGTATACCAGCTGCATCTTTCTCCCCTCATATCGATGTATGGTGGCCTGACAGTCCGAACGGCGTGCGGCGGCGCGGTTCTTGTGGCGGTCCGAACGGTGTGTGGTGGCGTGGACCTAAGAATGGGGGTCGGAACGTCTTGCGGCGACGTAGATCCAAGCATGGCGGCTGGAATGGCGTGCGGCAGCGTGGTCCTAAGCCTTGCGGTCGGAACGGCGTGCGGCGATACGGACCTAAGCGTGGGGGTCAGAATGACATGCAGTGGTGCAGATCTAGGCCTGGCGGTGGGAACGGCGGTACGAACCTAAGCGTGGGGGTCGGAATGGCATGCGGCGGCGCGGATCGAAGCGTGGAGGCTAGAATGATTTGCGATGGTAAGGATCTATGCGTATGAAATTTTTGTCTCTGTCTGTCTCACTTCTGTTCACATCCTAAGATCCGTTCCTGATGAAAGACCCCGAGGCGGCGTCGGTGCCGACAGTGGTCATTGATGCGACGATGATTGAATCCATCATATGCAACATCACCGAGATGGTGCAGATCAAGCCCTCGTTAACCAATGCTGTGGGAGCCAGGTCGCGACTGGCACGTCAAGGTGCACTTCGACGGTAAAGGCCAGATGTACCTCGTGGTCGGATGGATGGGATCACTTTGCCTGTACTTCTTGGAGTACACAAGCAGTGGGGAGGGCGGCTAGCTCACTGTCCACTTAATATTGGGACAAATTTGAACCCAATTTAAACCGAAATTATGTGATTTAAAATATATGTATGATTTGAATAAATTTGATACTCCCTTCGATCCATATTAGTTGACTTAGATTCATCTAGATATGAACATATATATTCAATTTTTAGTGCTAATATGGGTCGGAGGGAGTATGTATTTGAGCCGTGAGACTGGTGGATATGCTTTAAAGCTTATTCATAACTAGTAGTACTTGCTTTAAAAATCTATGGTGGGATTGTATAAATTTGATCGAAATATGTATCATTTGAATCAAAATTGATACTCCCTCCGATTCATACTACTTGTTATTGAAATATATGTATGTAGCACTAAAACATGTCTAGATACATCCATTTAAGTGACAAGTAGTAATACATATTGGAGGGATATGCTCTAAAGCTGATTCATAAGTAGTACGCCGTCTGACCCAAATAAGTTGATTTAGATTTGTCTTGTTTCGATTGTATCTAGACATGAATTAGTATTAGGTTCATCTGTATCTTGACGAATTTGAGTCAACTAATTTGGATCGGAGGGAGTAGTACTTTGTTTAATAGATCTCCTCTCTGAAGAAGAAGAATGCAGCGTCAAGAAGAATGGGTAATGTATGCTGCCATCAACGCTGCAAGTCTACATGGCAGCCACGATGGCAGCGACACAACGGTCAAAACTGATAGGGCCCCAAACTTGACCCACTAGGCATTTGGCACACCAACTATAGGCAGCTAGATCCAATGGCAAGCAACTCGGGCCTCGCAATGCATTCTCTTGACAACTTTGGGACCGCAAAGTGACTAAATTATCAGGACCTCACAACCATCCATTAAATAATAATTCTACTCCCCAAATTAGCTATCTATTCAACTAATCATTACACATGCTACCTTCACCACAACCCCATACTGTAACTTCTAGGACGGGAATGACAACTACTAAAAATTCCCACATGAATCTACTATTCTCCTCCCCATTCACTTGAAGTTCATGTTTTAGATTTTCTACCACTTGATCAGATACGGCAAGATCAGCCTCAAGTGTCAATTTCTCTTTGTGAATAAGCTCTAATTCTTCTTTTCTTCCTCGACAGTATACTTTAGCTCCAATATCAACTGGTTTTTACGGGCCAATTCATCACCTTAATTGGAAACCATCTCCTCCAAATCCATCCTCTAGCTAGACCACTTGGTTGATTCATCTTGCTATGTAATGTACCATGGATCGTCGTCCTGCATAGCACACTGTAACAATCCCAAAACAAACCCAATTAAAATCAGTCCGACAGGCCATGGCGGCACTTTAAATTCAACGGTAGTACAAAGAGAAGGAGCTACCTGCAGTTCCGACGTGGTAGGAGAAGGATCATGTGGTCACTACATGATCGAATCCCCACCCTCGCCGGTGTACCCGCCATGACCAGACATTAAAGAGTAATTTACCCCTACAATATCGAGGAAATTTCGGGAACCAAATCGATTAGGGTGGGCGGTGTAGGAACGAAGGTCTTACCAAGCACTACTAGAAATTGCTGCGACCGTTCATCGAGCTATGGCGGCAGAACAAATTCCAGGTCATCGTGGGTGGTGGACATGCCTGTGCTTGGTACTGCCTCAACGTTGAGGTGCAGCACGGTAGTCCGTCTGACGCCACTAACGCGCTGACGAGCTGTCCGCCGTTGGGACAGGAGCTGCTCAGGGCTAGGGGCTGGATGCAGATAAGAGAGAGAGCCAACCTAACGTGTGTCATACACGACCCCACCTGTCAATGTTTGAGGGAGTAGCTGCTCCGTGTTTTTTGTATAATTACCAATTTTGCATATCTGCCAAACTTTTTTTTGAAATTTGCATATTTGCCACATGATCACCACATATAAGTGACACACAAAATGGCAAATGTGCAAGTTGCAAAACATGGAAAATATGCAAATCACCCCCTCCAACCCCACATGACAACCCCATCGGTCATTGTCTTAGACGGCCCACAAAAAAAGCCCCGCATGATGGCCCCATCGTTCATTGGCTTCAAAGGCCCCAGAGAACAGTCCCATTTGTCATTGGGTGCACCGGCCCCAAAATCAGGAAAAAAATGGCCCACAAGTCGGCGAGAGATGGATGGTTGGTCCGACGTGTATCATGGCCCCACCCGTCAGCATGTAATGGCCATGGCAGGACTTGCCCTAACGCGGTCCTACCGGTGCGCCTGCGAGGGTTTTATAATAGAGGGAGGGGAAAAGTGAGGAAAAGTTAAGTTGTTGGGGAACACTGAGTATAACTAATGAACCAAGGGCACAAAAATAGAAATCCCTTTTTTTTATGTGGACCCCACCTATCATCATGTTCCTCTAGATAGGACATGGAGAGGAACACGAGTTCGCTGAGTTCGTTTTGAAAAACTCTTAGATTTGTCCGAGTTCTTAACCCCTAGTGCACATAACCCCCGCCCCCCCATTTATATTTCTGAGTCGGACCCCTCTGTTTTTTTCACAGATTCCTATACCCCAAACTCGAAATTTCGATATCGTTGGAGATCACCACACGTTGGAGCTTCGAGAGAGCTGAAACTTTAGTCGCACTGGCCCTCATTTTTCTTCATTCTTTTCCCCATGCTTCACCACATCGTCTTGACCCTTTCTCCTCTCGCGTAGAGCACAGGAGAGCTCGGGAATTACCGCCGGCGCTTCGCCGGAGTCGAGGAGGATCGGCAAAGGTCCACGACCAAACGAGGAGGGAGAGACAACGGAAATCGGATGAACGTGACCACGCGGAGGATATGAGCACCGTCGACCACTTATCCACGACGGAGGATCATGGGAACACTGCCAATGACCACGTTCGAGCCCACCACCACTGTCTACCTTGTTGACGTCGACCTCCACTGCTGGTAAGTCATTGCCGCCCCTTCCCGTACAATCGACCATGTATGGTTTAGATTAGATCGTGGGTACCAGCGAATAAGGTCGCGCCATAGCGTCAATCTGGAGCCACGAAATCAAACTCGGAGCTGAACAGTCAAAGCCAGAGCTGAATAGTTAAAGTCAGAGTCGGGCCAAAATTAAAATGGAGCAGTTGACATTGAAGCAGAGTAGTTGAAGTTGAAGCCGGAAAAGCAACAGCCATGAGATCTGGATCAGACGCTCACAATTCGCCACAATGGCTATTAAAATCCTAAAAACACAAGTATTTGAAAATCCATAACATAAGATCTAAAACCCCGTTTGAATTGATTCTTTTTGCATTGGTTTCATAATTAAATTCTTCTTCCATTAGACCTATAATTTATATATTTATAATATTCGAACTTTCTTGAATTTAAATTTGAGGGAAAACCTTCTTTTGACCATAACTTGATATCCATAAACCCTTTTTAGGTATTTTCTGTTGTAAATCGATCCTGATGATATTCCCTACCAGTTAGACCATACAATACTACTCTTACAATAAACAAAAATATAATTAGTAATATTTGTATGTTTTGCCACTTGATTAGTGTGTTATGTGTTTTGTTTGGCTATTTGTTTGCAATGGTTATTTATTGGTGTTATATATCAATATGTTAGATTTTTTTGGAGTCCGAGAGCAAGATAAAGTAGAAGTAATCATCATCAAATTTTACTACGGCAACTTACATCTTTGTCCCAGTTTTGCTACTATGCTTGTTGGGATCTTCAAAATAGTAGTATGTGTTGGAGATATGCCCTAGAGGCAATAATAAATATAGTTATTATTATATCTTTGTGTTTATGATAAATGTTTACATTCATGCTATAATAGTATTAACGAGGAAACATTAATACTTGTGTGATTTGTAAACTTAATTTGAAGTCCCTGGTAAAGCCTCTATGCATCACTAGCTTGTTGGTTAATAAATGATTGTGGTTTCCCTATCATGAACATTGAGATGTTATTAACAACAAGATCATATCATTAGGAGAATGATATGGTGGACATACTCCTATAGATAAGCGTAGCATGACGATCAAGTCATTTTAATAGTTCAATTGCTATATGCTTTCTGATACATAGTAATCTAATTCCTTCGACCATGAGATCATGCATTTCACCTTTACCAGATGGATGCTTTGATGACATCAAACACCACACCATAACTGGGTGGCTATAAATGTGGCATTGAGTGTTCGGAAAGTATTGGTTGAAACACATGGATCAAGAGTGGGATTTGTCCATCCATATGACGGATAGATATACTCTGGGCCCTCTCGGTGGAATGTCATCCAATTAGCTTGCAAGCATGTGACTGGCTCACAAGGGATCACATATCACGGGAACGAGAAAAGAGTACTTATCAGTAACAAGGTTGAACTAGGTATGCAGAGATACCGACGATCATAACCTTGGATAAGTAAATTATCGTGAGACAAAGGGAAATTGATATCGTATGTGAGTGGTTCATTCGATCGCAAAGTGATCGTAGAAATATGTGGTAGCCATATGAATTTCCAGATTCCTCTATTGGTTATTGTTCGGAGAAGTGTCTCGATCATGTCCGCATAATTCACGAACCGTAGGGAGACACACTTAAGGATTCGACGTTGTTTGAGTAGTTATGCAATGATGAGAAAGAGTCCGAATGTTGTTCGGAGTCTCGAATGGGATTCGGGATATCACGAGGAGATCCGTAATGGTCCGAAGAATAAGATTCATATAAGGAAAGTCCCGTTTCGGAGTTGGGGAATGGTTCCGGTGTTTTCATCGGGAATGTTCTAGAAGGTTCCGGAATGTCCGGCACTCCGAAGGGGAAGGGTACATGAATGTGTTATATCAAGTTGGTATGATTGTATTATGTACTCGGTGTCATCGCTGAACAAAATAAAGGGATTAATCAAATCCTAGTTTGAAAAGTCAAACGCCTAGTTTGAAAGTCAGACGGCTATTTTTGGGAAGTAGAGAAAGAGGAGCCCGAGTTGGGAGGAGTCCTCCTCCACCGCGCCCCCACCAGCCGAGTTGGGAGGAATCCTCCCTCCCCGGGCCGGCCCCTCCACCTATATAAGGAGGGGCATGGCTCCCCTCCTAGACACACAAGATCCCCGCCTCCAAACCCTAAGCCGCCGGCCCCGCCACCTGCTGTCGCCGCCGCTGCCTTAGGTCAAGCCGCCGTCGCCTAGCAACCCTAGCCGCCGGCCAAGCTTCCTCCTCGGCGTGTCTAAACTCTAGATCGTCGAGGGACTCTCTCATACTCCACCATACTCGCTCCGGCTTAAGGCGAAGCCTCATGAGATCTCCCTCTACTTAGGTACCATGTTGTGCTGCCGGAATCGCGAGGAGAGTGCTACAACCTCCGCGCTGCTGGAACAAGGGAGAGGAAGGTCTTCGTCGAAAACGAACGTGTGACCGATGCGGAGCGCTGCCGAACGCAATGCGGAAGGATCGTCTACGCGATCTTGAGATCGGGAAGAGTACGACTACATCACCCACGAGAATCCGCTCTCGTTAAACACTTTGGAATCTTCGAGGGTGAGTTATTCTATCGACTCGTTGCTATAATCTAGTAGATAGATCATGGCTTGTTTGTTTGTATGCGGTAGAAATTTTTTGTTTTCCATGCTACGAATCCCTACAGTATGCATGTGTGGGGTGTTTTTAGAAATATTGTACAAATATTTTTACAAGTGTTTTATAAGTACGATGCTTTTTTTTAGTATGCCATGAATAGCTCTATACTTAGGATTTTCCATTCCTATTAGGTTACCCCTGAAATTTTTCTAACTATTATGATTGTGCTATGATAGATATACAAATACCGATGCATTCCAAAGATAGAATTTGTTCTAATTATAAAAGCTCTTTTCAAGCGAAACCTTTTTCCTCTCAAGTCTACATTAAAACAAAAAATAAGTTTTCTTCTATACGGAATGGTTGTCGGAACAACTCAGTGAGTATTTAGTCATGATTCTGAATTCAGAAGCTTTAAGTGCAACCACAATACATATGGGCTCTGTTCTAGCCTAGTACTTACTGGGAAACCTTACCTGGGTACCATCATTTGAAGGATACATGGCACGGGAGGATCCAGAAGGTAGCGGGTCTACTAAGGGAAAGCATCGCCATGGTCTTATTTGTAAAGGACTTAATCGTGGATTGTGGGTAAAGTGCATAAACTCTCGGAAGTATTGCAATCTAATCGATCAGCCGTGTTCACAGAAAAAGAACAACTTTGAGCATCTGAAGGATGGACCCTCTGAAGGATTTACTCTCTCTTTCAAAACTTACAGATTTCTAAAACCCCATGGCATGCATAATATCACTCATGGGTTGGATTTTGGCGACTTGGTGTTTCATATCCAAGTAACTTGGTGCGTAATATCCAAGTGCCACTTGGTGTGTAATATCCAAGTGTTAGGTTGAGGATTGGAAAATTTGTGAGTAATATCCAAGTGGCTGGATGAGTAATATCCAAGTCTTGTTCCACTCGACCCTATACTACTTATAAAATGTTTACAAAGTAGGATAAAAGATTTTATCTCTTCTTCTTGACTTATGAAAAATTGGCCTTATGCAAATAAACTCAAGCCTTTGTCAACCTTATGCATGTAGAAATAGCCAAGTATTTCCCTTCATGGTGTAATTTGCCAATACATTCAAAGTTTGACCAACTCGTTTGGCTGCATGTTTCATGTGCAGACTTTGGAGATCATCGTTGAAAGGTGTGCTAGGATCACGAGTCTTCACTCAACTAGCATGTGGCATTGATGGGACTCCAAGTTATATTATTTTCGCTTTTTTTAATAATGTAAACTCTGGATTATTCAATTCATGTAATAAATACTTGTGTTTTACATTATATTTCATCGACTGTGAGTGGAAGCTATTGATCCAAGGACTAGCATGTTAATCACACAGACTTAGGATCCTTATCGCACCGAGGTCACTACAGATGGTATCAAAGCACATGTTGACTGTAGATCGTGACCCTAGCATCGGAAAAGACTTAGGAGTATTATTTCTAAGTTATTTTAGAAAACTCTCATACTTCACATCATCTACCTTTGAAGTTTCAAAATTATCAATTCTCTTCTTTTCAACATTATAAATGACCATTATGCACTTCAAGAAGAAACTTCTCCCAAGACTACCTTTCCAAAGAACATCATCTCGCTCAAGTTGACCTCCATAGAAGATGTTCCAAGACTGGAGCAATGAGAATTAAAGACCTCAAAGCTACAAGTACCAACGACATTGAAGGCCTTAAGTCAAAGTTATTAACTAAAGACCTTGAAAGATTGAAGATCATGAAGACTATCAAGAGCACGAATACTTTTGAAGACTCAGAGCCTCGAAGATTCCAAGTGACCTATTAGGAACCAAAACTGGATAGATTTCGCTATAATATTGATGTGAAGAATTTTTCTAGTCTTTTATGGTTTGTTACGATAGAAAATAAAACCTAATTTCCAAAACTAAGTTGGGTATATGGGTTATTCTTATTCTTCTATAATACATCCGTTCCTACTATAAACCTCGGTCAACTCGACAGATGGACCATATCAACAAGGAATACTAGGAACTCAACTTATCAAAGCGTATGGGCCACGCCGATGCAAAGAAGTGGATGCACAAGGTTGAAGAAAGAATGAAGGATGCCAACATTGAAGCCAAAAATGGTTCATTATGCCACCCAATTCCTAAAGAGGATGCTGCAACTTGGTGGGAGATGCAAAACACCATTGATGATCATCAAGGGATAATATCTTGGGAAGAATTTAAAGTGGTTCTACTACAATCTTGTCTTGTCGCTCGGATATCAAAAACCCAAGGAGTTTAATTCCTAAAACATTCAGCTTGCAGAATCTGTGGGGAAATACGACACACCTCCAAGGGGCATCATGATCAGTGCCCCTACTATGAAGAAAGTCACCCATCTGAAGAATGCCCCACCTCTCAAGTTATATGCTTCTTGTGTGAAGGAACCGACCACGATCCCTCTTAATGTCACCTCTACCCGATGGTAGAACAAGTGAATCAACAATTCAGAGATGGAATGCGCCAAGGCCTCGTGATGCTTTTAGAGAACACATGCGACTACGACAAGGGCTACAGATGGAGTCAAGACTCTAGCACTACACCCAAAGTCATCACTTCGCGATACTCGACATACGAAAGGAATGACCATTTTTCCCAAACTAGCTCAAGGAAACGATCAATATTTTGAATGTTGAGGTAGAGCATAAAAAATAGATGTTGTCCTTACCAATGAAGAGGAAGATCTAAGCAAAGTCATACGTTTCCAGTGTCACAATCCTAGGCATGAAGCTATTGATTGTCCAAAACAGGAGAATATAGCTGAAAAGGATGGAAACAATGATGTTAATGTTGGAGATTAGGAATATCCAAGTCAATACCTTCATTATAAGCATCCAACAAAGGAAGGATGTGGTAATGGTAATAGAAGCAGCAGCGACACGAAGCCCAAGAAATATCCTAGCCAAGTGACTTGCTACAAGGGTGGTAAAACAGGGAATTACACGCCAGATTGTCCTGAGAAAGGAATAATGATAGTGACAATGGAAAGAAGACCAATCCATCCATCAAGTCACGATGAACTATGTTAGTGTGAATAAAGATTAAAAATCAACAACCTACAGTGGACCACCCAGAGTACCAAAGGGATACAATCTTTTAAGGGTGGTAGCGTCCTAGTGTAACCTGAACTTATTTCTGTATATCATTCTCGAATCTCGAGGACGAGATTCATTTTAAGGTTGGTAGTCTGTAACATCCCAAAAAATTCTAAATTTTGGAATGTTAAAATAAATTGATTAAACTATTGGACCTTGTGGAATTTTTTGTATAAAAATAAAATTTTATGGATTTGTTTAAATTTTCTAAACCACATTGAAAAGAGTGGATTAGAATGAGTATTCGAAATATAATTATTTGTTTGGAAATTTTGTTATACAAATCGAAGAAAACGTTGTCTTGTGTTTTATTTGAATTCATTTTAGATTTTGGGGTACTGAATATATTCCAAACATGAGAGGAAATAATATGAAATTTCCATAATATAAGAAAAGTGTTGGAATTTATTCTAGTTTTGGTATGAATGAATTTTTATGGTAATTTTAAGAAAATCAACTGAGAGAATATAACATGACTTCTTCATAATATCAGACTAAAATGAGAATAATATTTCTTCGAGATATAAAATATTTTTGGATATTAGTTAAAAACCCTATGTGTTATTTGTAGGGCAAAGTTTATTTCTTGAAGAAATCTTAACCATGAAATCAATCAAGGAAGAAACGAACGCGTGCACATATAGCTAGCAAAATTGACTTGGGACATAGCTAACTTCGGTCGTTTCTCTTAGTCTAGCTCATTCTTGTACGAGGCTGGAACAATTTTGAAAGGTTTATATGTCAGGTGCTGTCAAGATTTTTAAAAAAATTATAGAAAGAAAAGCGAAGATTTACATGTAAAGAGAGAAACCAGCCATGCATCACGACTGACCGGGCAGTACTACACAATGCACGAGTACACGCGAGCACATGTCCGAGAAGGCAAGCGAAACCAGCAGCCCTATGCGAACCGTCTCCTCTTTTTTTTCTTTGTGTACCCCACCTGTCATCACGTTTCTCTAGATAGGAGATGGAGAGGAACATGAGTTCGCTGAGTTCGTTACGGAAAACTCTCAGATTCGGCCGAGTTTTTGTCCCTACTACACGTAAACCCCCCTCCCAATTATATTTCCGCGTCAGACCCCTATGTTTTTTCACAGATTCCTAAACTCTAGGCCACCTAAACTCGAAATTCCGATATATTCGGAGACCACCGTCATTGGTGCTTCGCGAGAGATGAAAATTCAGTCACTCTAGCCCTCTTTTTTCATTCTTTTCCCCATGCTTCACCGCATCATCTTGACCCTTTCTCCTCTCGCGTAAAGCACATGAGCGCTCGGGAATTACCTTTGGAGCTTCGCTGGAGTCGAGGAGGACCAAAAAAGGACCACGACCAAATGAGGAGGGATAATATGATGAAAATCAGACGAACGTGACCACACGAAAGATATGAGCACCGTCGGCCACTTATCCACGCCAGAGGATCATCGGAATATTGCCAATGACCACGTCCGAGCCCACCACCACCGTCTACTTTGTTGACGTCGACCTCCACTGCTGGTAAGTCATTACCTCCCTTGCCCATAGAATCTACCATGTATGGTTTAGATTAGATCGCGGGTACCAGTGAATAAGGTCATGCCACAACGTCAATCTGGAGCCACGAAAGCAAAGTCGGAGCTGAACAGTCAAAGCCGGAGCTAAACAGTCAAAGCCGGAGTCGCGACAAAATTAAAATGGAGCAGTTAAAATTGAAGCGGAGCAGTTGAAGTTGAAGCCGGAGAAGCAGCGGGCATCAGATGTTAATCGGACGCTCACAATTCGCCACGTCGGCTATTAAAATCCTAAAAACACAAATATTTGAAAATCCATAACTTAAGATCTACAACTCCATTTGAATTGATTCTTGTTGCATTGGTTTCATAATTAAATTCTTCATCCATTAGACCTATAATTTGTATATTTCAAATATTTGTACTTGCTAGAATTTAAACTTGACTGTGAACCTTCTTTTGACCATAACTTGATATATGTAAACCCTTTTACGTATTTTCTGTTGTAAATTGATCCTGATGATATTCCTACCAGTTAGACCATACAATACTACTCTTACAAGAAACAAAACTATAATTAGTAATATTTGTATGTTTTGCCACTTGTTTAGTGTGTTATGTGTTTTATTTGGATCTTTATTTGCAATGGTTATTTATTGGTGTTACGTATCTCTACATTAGATTTATTCGGAGTGTGAGAGCAAGATAAAAGAGAACTAATCATCATCAAATTTTACTAAGGCAAGTTATATCTCTGTTCATATGTTTGTCCCAGTTTTACTACTATGCATGTTGTGATCTTCAAAATAGTAGTATGCATGTGTAGGGTGTTTTTAGAAATACTGTAGAAATATTTTTACAAGTGTTTTACAAGTGCGATGCTTTTTGTAGTTTGCCATGAATAACTCTATAATTAGGATTTTTCCAAGTGTTTTACAAGTATTATGCTTTTTCTATGATATATATACAAATACGGATGGGTTCCAAAGACATAAATGTTTCTACGTGTGAAAGCTCTTTTTGAGTGAACCTTTTTCCTCTCAAGTCTACTTCAAAACAAAAACTAAGTTTTTTCTGTGCGGAATGGTTGTCTAGACAACTGAGTGAGTATTTGGTGGAGGATGGCCGCCCAGGAATCAACGAATTCTGCCATGATTCAGAATTCACCTGGGTATCGTCATTTGGAGGACACTTGGCACGGACGAATCTAGAAGGTAGAGGGGCTACTAAGGAAAAGCCTCTCCATGGTCTTGTTTGTAAAATAACTTGATTGTGGATTGTGGGTAAAGTGCACAAACTCTCGAGAGTATTGCAATCTGATCGATCATTCGTGTTCACGAAAAAAGAACAACTTTTGGCATCTGAAGGATGGACCCTCTGAAGGATTTCCTCTCTCTTTCCAAACATAAAGATTTCTATAATCTAATGGAATGCGAAATATCACTCATGGGTTGGATTTTGGGGATTTGGTGCGTCATATCCAAGTGACTTGGTGCGTAATATCCAAATGCCACTTCGTGTATAATATCCAAGTGTTAGGTTGAGGATTGGAAACTTGGTGAGTATTATCCAAGTGGCTTGATGAGTAATATCTAAGTCCTTGTTCCACTCAACCCTATACTATTTATCAAATGTTTATAAAATAGAATAAAAGATTTTATCTCTTCTTCTTGACTTATAAAAAATGGCTTTATGAAAATAAACCTCAAGCCTTTATCAGCCTTATGCATGTAGAAATAGCTAAATATTTTCTTTCATGGTGTAATTTGAAAATATATTCGAAGTATTGACCAACTGTTTGGCTACACATTTCATGTGCAGAATTTTGAGATCATCGTTGAAATATGCACTAGGGTCACGGGTCTTTACTCAACTAGCATGTGGCATTGATGGGACTCTAAGTTGTATTTTTTTCTGTTGTAATAACATACACTCTGGATTATTCGATTCAGGTAATAAATACTTGTGTTTTACATGATATTTCATCTACTATGAGTGCTAGCTACTATCCAGGGACTAGCATGTTAATCAAAGGAACTTAGGATCTTTACTGATCCGAGGTCACAGCAATATGATCAATACTATTAATCTTATCCTCCAAATAATGGCGGTTATTGTAACACCCCTGTTTAATTTAAATACTAATTAGGGTTGTTTGTTCATTCATGAGCATCATTATTTTTTTAAGAAATAAAAATTCATGCAAACAAGAAATACATGCAAAAACCCTAAACCCTAAATTCTTCAAATGGTTTTGAGTATTTTGAAAATTAAAAAAGGCTGGAGCCCAAATGGATCAAAAGGGCACCAAGATGTTTTCCAAATTATTTAGTAAGCCTTTGGTATTTTCAAATAATTCATAAAATAAATGATTTTGAAATATAAACAGAAAACATAAACAAAAATAGAAAAATGTTTTTAGAATAAAAACAATTCCCCTAACCCTAGAAGGCCGACCCAAACCTTCTGGTGTCCATCTCTCCCGCGCGCGCGACTGATACCGGCCCACCCCTGGCCCATACCGTTTCGGTTTCTTTCTTCTTCTTCCTTAGCCAGAAGGACAACGACAATCACCTGCATGTCCCGTGCGCCGCTATCGACCTCAGCTGTGCTATGATGCCCACCGCCAACCTAGAGCCGAGGATAAGAACAGCCATGTCCCCCTCTCAACATCCCCATTTTCCCCTCTCAATCTCCCTTTGTGCCGCTCGCGTGTAGAGGTAGCCAAACCCTAGATCCGGCCACCGCGTAGAGCCGTCGACTCCAGCCTTCCCACGGTCATCTAAGACCACCACCGTGACTGCCTTTATCGACTCATTCGATTGCCCCCACTCACATGAGCCGAAATGCTCCCAGGTGTCCCAATTGAACCCTCTTCCCCGTCATAGGCAACCGCCGTCACCATGGATTCCGGCCTCCCCACTCATCGCCGACTCCACCACCGCAACCACGGTGAGCATCTTGTGATCAGGCACCCCTCCTTTCTCTCCGTCTCGCTCTTAGTCGCCCTCGCTTCATGCGCCTGCCGCCGCCTCTGTTCATTGTCGGTGGCCATGCTCCGGTGACCAAATCTGGGTGGCGCCACCATCTTTATGTTCCCCGCGTCGAGCTACGTCTAGAGCAACCACTACCTATTGCCTGCGTGCACCCAGTCGCCTTCCCTGCCGCCGATCTGAGTTCCCGTTTTCCCACATAGCTACTGATGTGGTCTCGGGCCAAGTATCCAGTCATAGTATCTAACGCTAGCCCAGTGTAAAAAGTATTAAAGCCATATGATGACGGCATGCTGGCGCAATAAATCCTTTAGCCTTTTTCTGAATTTTTTAGAATTGTTTAAATCTTGTAAAATTCATAACTAGTTATTCATTAGTCAAAACAATACAAACAATATATTAAAATGATAAGACAACTGAGATCTATCTCTTAGCATCAAAATCATGCATTGTTAAGCAACTTCCATGGTAAGTTTAATTAGAAGAACTAATCAACCCCTCTCATATTCATCTGGGGTTTCTCCGAATTAGGGTTTACTCCCCTCGAAACCATGTTTAAGTTGCCAATCGTGGAATAGGGGTTTATTTCAATACAATTTAACTTGACATATCATCATCCTTGTTTGAGAATTCCATCGATACCATGTGTTGATTGTTTCCATTTATTTCCGGTGTTTTGGTTCTCCTAGTAGAATACGATATCAAGATTGAGATCGAAGACCAATATCAACACCGTCGAAACTGGAAGATCAATAATTGACCAAATATAATCAAGTCGATTGCCAGGTTTCCGAAGATCTGCTTATTGGTTATCAAAAGGAAAAGGAAAGCATATCCCCACCATTAGACAATCCCATGTTTTTAAAGGGTTTCAATTCTTGCCAAGATGCATATGATTCTACTATGGTCTTTGGTCCATAGATAGAGTACACTACAAGAAAAATGTCATTTTACAATGGACGATTTTCATGGTTGAAGGATCATTTTCAAGGTTGAAAAGCCTTCTATGATGGATGCCCTTTGTGGTAGAAGCCTCGTCACAAATGAATCTACCATAGCTTTTTTGACTATGGAAGATCGCACCCTTCAGCCACACAAAGTCGTTTTGTCACAGATCTGTTCATCAGCCCTTTTTGACTGCTAACGTCATGCAAACTGCCATGTGGAGAACGCAGTTAATAGTGAGTTAGAATTGTTAACTGTCAATAAAATCGTGGAAGAAGCTAGGCCTGGCCAAGGCCTGATAATTATAAAGTCGGCCGGTCCATTAAGAGAGCCCAATAGTATCATGGCCTATTACTGTTTTTCCTGTCCTGTTTGAATTAGGCCCACTAGTGCTTCCCTCTGTAGCCCGCAAACTTCCTGGCCCATTACTATTTTGACCCGTAGTGTTTTAAATGGGCCCATTTGTGCGGCCCGTAAACTATTGGCCCCGTTATTGTTTCATCCTGTGCTGTTTGAAATGGGACCATTTGGCCAGCTCGCTCTGGCCTATTACTATATAGTCCTACACTATTTGAAATGGGCCCATTTATGTAACTCGCTCGGTCCATAAAAATTCGGGCCCACTACTATTCAGGCCCATAAACGGCCTACTCATAATCTTGCCCATTACTGTTCTTGCCAGTTAAGTTCCTTGGCCTGTTACTATTATGGCCTAGTGTAAATTCGGCCTATTACTGTTTTGGCCTTCTACGATCCTGCAATTTTTACTGGCCTGGACAGCTACTATTTTGGACTGCTACTGTTTTGGTCTTTTAGTTTTCTCGCTCTTTTACTGTTCTGTCCCGTTACTATTCTGCTTCATTACTATTTTTGGTATGTCACTGTTTTGTCTTGTTACTATATTCTCCTGTTACTATTTTGGCCTTTTACTATTTCAGCATGTCACTGTTATGGCATGTTATTGTTACTAAGCACGCATGTGGGTCGGCCCGTTACTTTTATGGTCTTTTATAGTTTCAGCATTTCTAGAGCCTATTCTGATATCATGAATGGTGTACAGCTTGCGAGTATATTTTATTGTTCATCGTTAGCCTAATACAAGACGGGCAAATAACAAAGCCCAATAATATACCCTAATTGACCGGGCTAGCATAGATATGGTACCACCTACCGCAATGTGTGGATGGCGTCAACTAAATGCCTGCACGACCTATGCGATTTATCTAGATATTACATAAAATGCAAACTACTTAAAATTATTACCTATCAACTCAAGAGAAAGAAAATTTGGCATTTCAGTTGACGATCAAGTAGATAGAAGTACTCAATTTTCTTTCTCCATCTATCACCTTCATCTCCTTTATGTGTGAAATCTACATTGGAAATCAACCTTGAGACATGATCTTGCAGCCCCCTCTTTGGTATCGATAGCAATTATTGTAGTCTGAAACTAAGTAATAACAAGTTAGTACATCAAACAAGGCAAACTACTCATTTAACTGATACAACAAGAGATATGAACTAGAGTTTACTACTAGTCAGTGGTTGAAATATATTGACCATCACGTCAAACAAATAGGACAAGCAAGCATTAAACAAGTGTGGATATCGTGAAATGAGAAATATAACAATGTGTGTGGCTTAAAATTTCAGCAAATATAAACTAGCCAGGTCATTTCAACAAATATATATATATAGAACAATAAACTAGAAGAATAAACCAGACAATGGCATGCAATAACTATTGTAGCTAAGAATGAATGAGACATAAATTATAACGGCATCATGCGAGAACTTGTAGAGATGGAATGCAAACCACAACTGAACTATATGGTGGAGGGTAGTTATGCCATTTCTTAGGATGAACCAGAACATATACAAAATATAATGGCGTCGATTGTGAACTTGTAGAACAGGACAATCAAGAATTACAAGCGTGCCAACGATGAAATGAGAAATCATACCAGACAATGGCATACAATTACTGTCATACCTAAGAATGAACCAGATAGAAATTATAATGGCATCATACCAAAACTTGCAGAGGAGGAATGCAAACCACAAATGAATTACATAGTAGAGGACAGTTATGTCTTTGCTTAGGATGAACCAGCACTAGATAAGGAAATAATGGCATCACTTTTGAACCTATAGAACAGGACAGACAAGCATTACATAAGTGTGCCTACAATGTAATGAGCGATCAATCAAACTGTTTCTTAGAATTTTAGCAAATATAAACTAGCCAGGTCATTTTAACAAAAATATATATGGAAGTAAAGGGAATATGCCCGAGAGGCAATAATAAAGTTGTTATTATCGTATTCCAAGTATAAGATAGATGTTTATTTTATATGCTATAATTGTATTAATAGGAAAAGTTAATAATGTGTGTTTAATAAATAAATAAAGTGTTCCTAGTTATGCCTCTCATATAAACTAGCTTGTTGATTAACAAGATGATCAAGGTTTCTTGATCATGGACATTGCATGTTGTCAATAACGAGGTCACATCATTGGTGGAATGATGTGATGAACATCCATCCGAAGTAGAGTAATTCGATCAAAGTCATTATGTTTAAATTACAATAACATCATTACAAGTGTCTTTAGTCCTTAGACCATGAGATCATGCCAATCAATAACATATGAAGAGTAGCTTGATAGCATCAAACGTCACACAGTAACAGTGTGACTATAAAGGTGGATTCAGATACTCCGATGATGTTTTGTAGAGTGTGGTGACCCAGCATACCACTGCATGTTGTAGGATACTATAGTCGTCGACATAACACTCACGGAGCACCATTCCACAAATATTACATCCTCAGAGTGGTACAACAGAAACATCCATAATATACATTTTCATTATTACAACTAGAAATTACATGACGACTTCGATATCCTCCTGGGTCCATAGAGGTATCCCGATGACTTAGGGATAAACTATAATAACTCTGAGACCAAGATAAAGAAGCAAACTCAACTTTAAGGTTTATACGAGATTTAATATAGATAGAGGATAGACACCTATGCTACTGGACTAGATCACTATATATGATACATCTACACTTCAGATACGTCAGTCTCTATTTCATAGATGTTTTTGTAATGGTTCCCCTCGACGCTTCCGGATAGTTCTGGTTCTTCACAGCGGAATTCTTCATTGCCCGGTAAGGACAACGTTTAAAGAAGGAAGATGCTGTTATGCATAAGTAATGAGATGCATAAAGTAAAGTCCCAAGTAATTCCCCGATGATTACAAGTGAGATGGACTAAGATTTTTTATTTTAACGTTTGTTTTATCTTCATGTTTACTTCACAAAAAAGTGTGGTTGCAAGGATTTTGAGATAAACATATAAGTCATGAACTTAAATTACAATCATAATACAATTCTAAGGTTCAATGGTATTATGTAATTATTATAAAGTTCATGTTTTAAGTTGTTATGGCTTAAAAGAAATGATATAGTGTTTCTTTTGAAGTGGCAAAAATAAAAATATTTGAAGAAAATATTATTTATATTAAGTTAATCAACTCTGAAGATTAGTAGGATTGAAGGTATGGTTTTGTAATAAGGTTCAAATGATCTTGAGTCATTATATACTTAGCTTAGGGTGTATTAGACCAAAGTAAACTACAAAAATATAATTAGACTTGAAATAGAACACTTGTAGCATTTTCAAATATTAGGGTTTTTTCATAAGCATAATCAAAGATAAAAACTTAGAGTTATGAAACTTTGTTTAAAGATTTAATTCTAGCATGTGTAATATTTATAGATTGTACTATAAGATTTTTCTATGCAAAGAAAAATAGGTGAATCTATTTTATAAT
Organism: Avena insularis; assembly: GCA_023614405.1. Lineage (NCBI taxonomy): Eukaryota > Viridiplantae > Streptophyta > Magnoliopsida > Poales > Poaceae > Avena > Avena insularis. The sequence continues at coordinate 171,451,272 of CM042689.1, forward strand.
TTATTTAGTGAATACCAAGTTTGCTGAATATGATTATATATAATTGAGATCACTTACTTCTAATATAAGTTAATGATTTGCAAAAATAAATTTGTAAATCTTTGACTTATAGTTAGTTAAAGATTTTAGAAGAATACTATAAAGTTGATTGTTTTCACCTGGATAGTATCTTAAATTGTAATTATGGGTTTAGTCTATTTTGAGTTAAAAGATTGTGTTTTGAATATGATTATTTCTTACTTAGGAAATAGTTTCAAATTATTAATAAAATAACTATCTCATTTTATGAATTGAAGATATATGATCTAAGAATTTTAAAAAAAATTGGAATAATATATTTATTATTATCCTAGTAAGTATTCTTACCTAAAATATTAAAAATAAATTTTATTTAGTTTTAGGTATTATCTTTAATTATTTATTTTATAACATTTCCCAATTATTGAATGTCTTTAAACATTTATTTTAAGTTTTATTTGCAAAAAAAAATTTATGTTAGTATTTTTATAAAATAATAGTTTTCTTTTTTATGTATAAAAATGGTTTTTATTTATTTTTACTAAATTTCATTTAGATATTTAAGGGTGTTAATATTTAGTTGCATTTTATTTTACTCAAATAAATAGGATTATAATTTTCTTAGATAGATATTATTTTAATAAACATTTTTATGTATTAAATATACTTTTAGGATTTTTCTACATTTTCCAGAGCTTATACATTTACAGGGTATTTTGGTCATTGTTTAATTAAAGCTTTTGCTTATGCCTTTTATTTTCTGGCCTGTTTGGTTGGTAACACGACCGGCCCGGCCTAGCCAGGTCCAGTTGTGAGGACCGGAATTTAACCTCCAGACCTCCTGTGCATCTCGTTAATCCCAAGATCAAGTTGACGACACAGCTAAATGAATACCATTGCATAACATTCAAAAAGTAATTATTACAAAGTTTGAATAGTAATAGCCACATAGTATAATGTCTTGTGACATTTATTACAACAAGAAACACAACAGAAATAAAATGCGCAGCGACTCCATCTCATCCACAGGCAGTCAATTTAGTCCACGAGGCCTCACTCATCGGTGTCATCATAGTAGTCGTAGTCCTCCCCTTCATAGTATTCTGAATTTCAACAAAAGTTTTGCCATGAGTACATAAAGTACTCAACATACCCCTTATGCAAGACCAGATATAACTACAGGTGGCTTTATGTGAAGGTCATATGGTTCTTTTGCATAAAAGCAAATTTTATTTGCAATTTATAATAGTTTTGATAAAAGCAGGTTTTAGATGAAAATATGTTTTATCATCGATGTGGTGTTTCTCATCAATGTTTTTGTCCTCGACAACTCACCTACTTCATCAGATTCCCAGAGAAGGATAGCGGCAAAGATGGAAGTAGCAAGACAAGTTCCTGTATGTCAAGAAGGATTCATGTGTCGCCATGACCGTCGACACGGCTATTCGAATAGTTTTAACTCTGCAAAGGTTGTACACTTTCCCACATGACACATTCGCGTCTTATCACCCACCAGTGGCTGCTGGTTTAGTACACACTATTTGGTGTACTAGCAGATTGGAATCGTGCCAAGGTCTTTTAACTAGATCCCTAATACGTCGCAAACGTATCTATAAGTTTTGATGCTCCATGCTTGTTTTGTATCAACTTTGCTATGTTTTGTCTACACTTTGAGGTATTTTTATACACTTTCTGGAACTAACCTATTGACAAGATGCCACAGTGTCAGTTGCCTGTTCTGCTGTTTTTGGTTTCAAAAAGCTAAAAAATGAATATTCTCGGAATTGGACGGGACAAAAGCCAAAGTTCATATTTTCCATGAACGATACGGAAAATCGAAGACGAGACGGAGGAGGACACTAGGGTGGCCACACCCTAGGTGGGCGCGGGGCCCACCCTGGCCGCACCCACAGGGGGTGTGGTCCCCCTGGCACTCCACCGACCTTGCCTCCTTCGCCTATAAGAAGCCCCCGACTCATAAACCCTAAAGAATCGACCAGAAAGCCACGAAAACTTCCACAGTGCTGCCGCCATCGAGGGGGAGATTCGGGGGACAGAAAGTCTCTGTTCCGGCACTCTGCCGGGATGGGGAACTGCCCCCGAAGCCATCTCCATCGATCTCCATCGCCATCTTCATCACCGTTGCTGATTCCCATGATGAGGAGAGAGTAGTTCTCTCTCGAGGCTAAGGGCTCTACCGGTATCTATGTGTTCATCTCTCTCTCTATGCATGATCTTGTTGTGGTCATGAGCTTTGTAATCAAGTAGATCTACCTTGCTACTCAAGTGCTTCAATAGATCTCTGCTCTCCCCATGTGTGTGAAAGTGACAACATGCACGCCATGGTTGCACTTAGGCTTGAGTCTACATAAATACTCATCGTGCTTTAATAGATCTATGCTTTTCCCCAAGTGTGTGAAAGTGACAGCGTGCACTCCGTGTGTGGCACTTAAGCTAGAATACATATATATTTGTTATGAGTTATATTTTGAGTTGGTTGTCTCTATGAAATTGTGGTGTTTGTTGGAACCATATAGCGCTCAGGGTGACACTATGGGGTTATCTAGATTGGGGAAGGCGGACTTTTAGGTGTGTTTTTGTAGCCCTACCATGGATTAGAGTGTCCAACCAGAGAGTAGTTAAGAGTAGTATCATGAAGATAATATATTTATTGAGAGTGTTCACTAGTGAAAGTATGATCCCTAGGCCTTGTTTCTAAACATTGAAACACCGTTTACAACTAGATCTGTTGCATGTTTGCTTGCTTCCATCTTTTTTCCTTTAGTCTTTACCTCAAGTCAGAAGCTCCTTTCTGGCACCGTTACCACTTGTATTTCACTATCTATTCACCGAACTAGTGCACCTATACACCTGACAAGTGTGTTGGATGTGTTGGGGACACAATAGACTTCTTGTATCTTGATTGCATGGTTGCTTGAGAGGGATACCTTTGACCACTTCCTCCCTGAGTTCGATAATCCTTGGGTAATCCACTTAAGGGAAACTTGCTACTGTTCTACAAACCTCTGCACTTGGAGGCCCAACAAGTGTCTACAAGAGTAGAAATGCATAGACATCAAGCTATTTTCTAGCGGCGTTGCCGGGTAGGAAAGGTAAAAGGCACTCACACACGTTACCCCATGGCAACAGCAGCCGTAAAGCTATTTTCCGGCCGCTGTCGGGAGGTATAGAAAGGTACTCACATCCTCTGATGTGAGTGCTAGAAGTTATTTCCTTTGGATTCTGCAATCTTATCTTTTTGTTTCTTGTTTTCACTAGTTAGGCTTAATGGAAAACAACAACAAAATTAGAGATCTTTATAGTGTTTACCTTGAGTTAGGACATGAAGTGTTTGAAGAGAAAATTAAAAAACCTATGGAACTTTATTTGCATGCTAATAGCAATGTTATTAGTATGAATTCTTTGAACACTATTATTTCTAATGCTATGGAAACATCTAAGCTTGGGGAAGCTAGTTTTTATGAAAATGATCTTTTTATTTCCCCAGCTTTGGAAGATAGCTATTCTATTGCTTATGATGATACCAAACCTCCAATATATGATGACTACAATGATGAATATGATAATTTCAGTCCACCTACTATAGAGGAGAAAATTAATTGGGATTACAATCTTCCTCCTATATTTGATGATTATAGTGATGAGAATAATAATGATAGCTATTTTGTTGAATTTGCTCCCACTACAATTAATAAGAGTGACTCTGCTTGTGTGGAGAGTAATAATTATTTTATGCATGTGGCTCATGATAAGAATGTTTTATGTGATAGGTATAATGTTAATTTTGTTCATGTTGCTACTGAAAGTTATTATGAGAGAGGGAAACATGGTTTTATGTATCTCAACAATATTAAGTTTCCCCTCTTTATGTTGAAAATCTTGAAGTTGCACTTGTTTTGCTTTCCTATTCTTGTTGCTTTGTGGTTTCATGACTTGTTTCTTTACAAGATTCCTATGCATAGGAAGTGGGTTAGACTTAAATTGATACTAGTATTGTTAATATCATACTAGTATTGTTAATACCACATTGATACTAGTATTGTTAATCACCCGTTGTAAATTGGATCTTAACTATGCTAGGAGAAACAGGCACCCGCAAAGCCACTTATGCAATACAAGTTGCATGTCAAGCGTGGAGCAAGTCTCATGAACGATGTCATGTAAGGTTAGCCCGGGCCGCTTCATCCCAACATACCGCAAGATGAAAAGTACACAAGAAGCAATCGACAATAAAAGCATCAACGCCCACAATGACCATTGTGTTCTACTCGTGCAACAGATCTACATATAGACACGGCTCTGATACCACTGTAGGGTTTCGTAGCATGGAAAACAAAAAAATTCTACCGCATACAAACAAACAAGCCAAGATCTATCTACTAGATTGTAGCAACGAGTCGATAGAATAACTCACCCTCGAAGATTCCAAAGTGTTTCACGAGAGCGGATTCTCGTGGGTGATGTAGTCGTACTCTTTCCGATCTCAAGATCGCGTAGACGATCCTTCCGCCATGCTCGTTCGGCAGCGCTCCCTGCAATCGGTCACACGTTGCCTCGACAAAGACCTTCCTCTCCTTTTTCCAGCAGCGGAGGTTGTAGCACTCTCCTCGTGATTCCGGCAACGGCAGTGGTACCAAGTAGAGGGAGATCTCAGGCTTCGCCTTAAGCCGGGCGAGTATGGTGGAGTATGAGAGTCCCTCGGTGTTCTAGGGTTTAGACACACCAAGGAGGGGGCAAGCCGTGCGGCTAGGGATTAGCTAGGCTGCTAGGGTTTTCTAGGGCGGCGGCTATGGAGGCGTCTTGGGGCTAGGGTTTGGAGGAGAGGATCTTGTGTGTCTCTAGGAGGGAGCCCTGCCCCTCCTTATATAGGTGGAGGGGCCGGCCGGCCAAGGGAGGGAGAGGAGTCCCTCCCCAACTCGGCTTGGGTGGTGCGCCGCCGGTTGGAGGAGGGAACTCCTCCACAACTCGGTTTCCCACTCCTCCTCCTCTTTCCAAAAACTGCCGTTTGACTTTCAAACTAGCTGTTTGACTTTTCAAACTAGGATTTGAATAAACCCTCTATTTTGATCAGCGATGACACCGAGTACATGATGCAATCATATCAACTTGATATAACACATTCATGTACCCTTCCCCCCCGTAGTGCCGGACATTCCGGAACCTTCTAGAACATTCCCGATGAAAACACCGGAACCATTCCCCAACTCTGAAACGGGACTTTCCTTATATGAATCTTATTCTCCGGACCATTCCAGATCTCCTCGTGATATCCCGGATCCCATCCGGGACTCCGAACAACATTTGGTCTCTTTCTCATCATTCCATAACTACTCAAACAATGTCGAATCCTTACGTGTGTCTCCCTACGGTTCGTGAATTATGCGGACATGATCGAGACACTTCTCCTGAACAATAACCAATACAGGAATCTGGAAATTCATATGGCTCCCACATATTTCTACGATTACTTTGCGATCGAATGAACCACTTACATATGATATCAATTTCCCTTTGTCTCACGATAGTTTACTTATCCGAGGTTATGATCGTCGGTATCTTTGCATACCTAGTTCAACCTCGTTACTGATAAGTACTCTTTTCTTGTTCCCGTGATATGTGATCCCTTGTGAGCCAATCACATGCTTGCAAGCTAATTGGATGACATTTCACTGAGAGGGCCCAGAGTATATCTATCCGTCATATGGATGGACAAATCCCATTCTTGATCCATGTGTTTCAACCAATAATTTCCAAACACTCAATGCCATCTTTATAACCACCCAGTTACAGTGTGGTGTTTGATGTCATCAAAGCATCCATCTAGTAAAGGTGATATGCATGATCTCATGGTCGAAGGAATTAGATTACTATGTATCAGAAAGCATATAGCAATTGAACTATTAAAATGACTTGATCTTTATGCTACGCTTATCTATAGGAGTATGTCCATCATATCATTCTCCTAATGATATGATCTTGTTGTTAATAACATCTCAATGTTCATGATAGAGAAACCACAATCATCTTATTAACCAACAAGCTAGTATTAGATAGAGGCTTTTACCAAGGACTTCAAATTAAGTTTACAAATCACACAAGTATCAATGTTTCCTTATTAATACTATTATAGCATGAATGTAAACATTTATCATAAACACAAAGATATAATAATAACTACATTTATTATTGCCTCTAGGGCATATTTCCAACACTAAATACTAACAAGTGAAGGGGGTTTTTGGTAGTAGGACACTAAGCTATATGGTTGTTTTGCAAAAAGCCAGATTTACATATACTAAGTTCAGAAGCAAGAAAAGCTAGTTGAAATTTTATAACACCTAAGTGGGAACTTGTATTTCATATCACAACTCTGTTGTGGTCAAGTCAAAGTCTCAGTTTGTTTCAAAAGTCATTTTGAAAATATCTGACGGGGGAACAGTATGGCCACTCCAACTGTCCATAATCATGACGCACTATTCAATAGTTTGACACTCTGCAGAGATTGTACACTTTCACCACAACATTCGATACATCCGTCAGGAACAAATCCTGAATTCACCATACTCAGTATGAGGATAATCAATCCTAACCTTTCGATTACACACCCTAGTATAAGCACCTCTCCTGTGAGTTTGGCCTCCCAACCATGACCAACTGTCATCTTCGGTACTGCACATGTGGACAATCTTCACAAGGTAGCCTCATCTCAGACCTTGGCCGTGAGGGAACCAATACTAAGGTATATAAGCTTCCAGTCAAGCCCTACCCAATTCTCGGGTATTGTGGTTGTACGGTAAAATTGGAATGGTATCGCATCCAGATAACCATCAGTTTTATAAAGGGCTAAGGCTCATGCCTCAACATTTTCATCATCATAAATCATCTGGTGTTCGGAAACACATGTCCAAAACATTTCAATAGAATGATCCATCATTCTAAGGTTTTCATAACCATTTTTCCACCAAGTATTCCCATCTAAGTTGATCAAGTTTTATGCTTAGCACTAGCATCTACAAGTGGGGGTAAGTACTAATGAGGGGTGGTAAACTAGTGGAGTTTAACTAAGTTCAATCTCATGCCTTAGGATGACATAAAGATTATCTAGCTTAGGCCAAATTTTATGCTCTTTATGCAACCTTCAATTATCTTTCTAGTATCTACAATTCACTTAAGTAAACTCTAAGTAATAGCTTTGATAAATAAATACAGTATAAAGCTTGTAAGTAAAACTAGGATTGGTTTATCAAGTGGTTATGATCATATATGCTTAAGGCATATAGTTGGCATGGTAACAAGCAAGTATTTGCTTGCATAGGTATAGTATCTTGCAAGTGTTAGCTTGCACAAGTATCAGTATAAGCTTGCCTTGTGCAGAGCAGTGGTTGAAGTTCTCCTCGGCTTCTTCTTCGTAGTATCCTCCTTCCTCCTCGTATCCTTGGTCGGTACTAGCGTCTATAAATAAATACGAGGTACACAATCACCAAACATACTTAACTACTTTCAATCATCACACAAAGGGGTTCTATATATGATCTAGCATCATCACTAACATTACAAGATTAAAGCTTGGTCTAAATTCTTTTATTTTTAGAAAAGTAATTTCTACTCATTGAAAAACTACTTAAGATTTAATATTCTCCAAACCAAACATGGGATCATGTTTACACATGTCATCACCACACATTTCAGTATATGGGAATTTGATTTAAAGTGGTGTCACAATTTAATAAGGTTTAACCTTTTATTTTACTTAAATAAAGTGGCTAGAAATGCCTATTCTGCATTCTTTTATTACTTGAACATTATTTCTATAAGTAAAACAAAATGTTTTTATATATTCTGAAAGGTATGATCAAATGTGATTTTTGAGAGTTGGAATCAACTCAAAATCTATTATGGTTTAAATTTGAAAAATGTTTGAATGCAGAAAAGGTTCTGCCTTGTTATTTTTACCAAGGTTGATCTATATATTCAAATGATTTGAATACAACGGGTTTGGATTAAGCATTTCAATATCTTTCTAACAAAATTTGTTCCATTCCATTTGGTGCACTAAATCGAGCTGGGTTGATTTTTGAAACTAGGTACAAAACTGTGTTTGAATTAAAATGGAAAAAGTTAAATTCAAACGACTGGGCTGCGCGGGAAACGATAATGGACCGGCCCGGTGTCACTCCGCAGCGCGGGGCTCAACTGACAGGGGGGTTCCACCAGTCAGTGGCTCTTTAAACGCGAAGCGGTACGGGGCAATCTCATCCGCACGATCTAAGTCTAATCGAACGGCTGCTACTCATCGTCCACGTTGGGCGACGCCGGCAAGACAGAAACCTAACGCGACAGGTGGGGGTCGTCAGGGGCTCACTATGGCTCGGGAGAGGGTCGGCGAGGCAGGTGAATGACGAAGTCGACGACGGCGAACCTCCTGGTACCAACAGCTTCTTCTGGGTGGACGAAATCGACGGCGCCCTTCTTCTCCAGAGGCGGCCTGCTCCGGCCAAATTCCGGCGATGGGGCTGCTCGCCTTGCTCCAGGAACGGGGTGGAACGATCAGTGAGGAGAGGGGAGTGAGATGGTGTGAAGAGTTTGAGCGGGGGAGGCCTCTATTTATAGTCTCGACAACGAGACCGAACGGGATGGGCATGCGACGGTGGCGACACGGCTACGGGCAGCTAGAGGCATGGCCAGCGGTGGCGATCGATCGGTGGTCTCCTAGTGATGCTCTATGGCTTTAATGCGCGTGTAGGGATGGTGGCAAACGGTCTGGAACATGCGATGCTCTGCGCGGCAGAGGCGGCGTCTTCGACGGCGAGCGGTGGCTGTGAGGCATGGGGCATCGAACGGGGATGTCTAGCGGTCTCCTGGGACGGTGGTGATCGCGTATGCACGTGGCGAGGGCGGCGTGCGGTCTGCGGGCGTGTGTCGAGGTGGCACTCTGGCGCACGCTCGGCATGGTTGACAGAGGCACGGGCGCGGCGTTCCTGGGTGCTCTGGTCGATGTCTTAGAGGCAGGGCTGGTCGAGAGGGGGCGGTGAGGCATGGGTGATCTCCCAGACAAGGTTGGCACGACTAGTTCCTCTCCTAGCTTGTTGTCTACACTGGGGTGGCATGGGTGGATTCGGCTGTTCACCATTGATGACATTGCCAAGCTTACAGTGGTGCTAGATGTTTACAAATGAGCTAGATGATCTACTAAAGCCTAGTTGCAACCAGAGAGGGAACAAGTTAGGCTCAAATCACTGCTCCAAATAGTGTTTGGATTTTATTTGATTTGCATCTGCAAGGTGTTTGATGAAATGGCCGCATGAATTCAAGTTTTGAATTTTGAAAAGATTTTTGGTGGATGTGCTAGGTAGGTGCTGGTGAGTCTGTAGATGCTTGGGTTTTAAAAGTTGAGCTTGTTTGAGTGGTTTCTGAAAATGTGGGATCTTCCCACATGATAAAGATTCAATTTTAAAGATAAAGAAGCAAACTGAACTTTAAGGTTTATACGAGATTTAATATAAATAGAGGATAGATATCTATGCTACTAGACTAGATCACTATATATGATACATCTACACTTTAGATACGTCGATCTCCATTTCATAGATGTTTTCATAATTGTTCCCTTCGACGATTCCGGATACTTCTGCTTCTTCATAGCGGAATTCTTCTGGATATTCAACTGAATAGAGTATTTCCTCTTCTTGGTCTTTAATTTCTTCGGAATCTATCAATGATTAAGAAGATACGTTGAGTACGAGCTCAGTAAGTTCACTAAAAAGGAGTGTTTGATGCACTATATCTATATCCACGGACCATAGGTCATAGGTAATGCAGGTTTTTGTAAACATTTCTTCAAGGGTTGATTTTATGCTAAAAAGCTATGTCTGTCAGCCTTCACAGGTGTACCAGAACTTTCATGGAGTTTCTTTCCTGTAGCGTTCGTATCTCCTTCCCGGAACAGGGAGTAACCAGTTATAGTTCTTCAACTCTGTAGAGGTGCGTTGCTTTACCCATGAGAGATCAAATCCTTGTTGCACAACCGGGCGAATCTTTCCCGTCCACACTAGCTATGGTGTGGGGCCAAGTAGATGATCCAAGACAATCACTGTCCTTCTCCACGACCACTCATATAGCGCAATTGTTGTATGCCCAGACTCATGGTATACCTTTCCCCATATAGAACGGCTATACCTTAGTCGGATACACACAACAACCGTTAACACTAGAAATCTGTCTTTTGTAAGCCCAGATCCACGGTAGACCATCCTCGTATAAAACGGCTATACCCATGATATGCAAATTACTAATGCTCAGAATAGTGTCCGATGCATATGAGAGGGAGCCAATCCAGCTGACTTCTCCGTCCCACTCCAAATCTCATGGTTAATGCGTAATATACATCACGAGAATCACTAGCGACATTGGTTGTTAAATCCTAGATGATATATTCCTGTGGAGTGGTATTCCAACTTCTAGATAAAATAGATTAGCTGATCACCCTGGATAATTAACCAATAGTTCACTTTAATTATGAAAATAGTGTTTTCGACCTTTTTGAAATGCAGGTGATGACAACACTGGATTTGCAAAATACTTTACATAAAATAATCAAAGGACATGAGCAAGTGTGAACTTGCCTTGATATAGTGAAGTATTGTAGTCAAATGTCTCGACTTGACCCTAGACCTCGGGTTCTACAAAAATATCATCATTTTCTGTTAAGGACAATGTTTAAAGAAGAAATATGCTGTTATGCATAAGTAATGAGATGCATAAAGTAAAGTCCCAAGTAATTCCCCTATCATTACAAGTGAGATGGACTTAGATGTTTTATTTTAAGGTTTGGTTTATCTTCATGTTTACTTCACAAAAGAGTGTGGTTGCAAGGATTTTGAGATAAACATATAAGTCAGGAAGGTAAAGTACAATCATAATACAATTCTACGGTTCAATGGTATTATGTAATTATTATAAAGTTCATATTTTAAGTTGTTACGGCTTAAAATAAATGGTATAGTGTTTCTTTTTAAGTGGCAAAAAGAATAACATTTGAAGAAAATATTAATTATATTAAGTTAATCAACTCTAAAGATTAGTAGGATTGAAGCTATGGTTTTGTAATAACGTTCAAATCATCTTGAGTCATTATATACTTAGCTTAGGGTGTATTAGACCAAAGTAAACTACAAAAATATAATTGGACTTGAAATAGAACACTTGTAGCATTATCAACTATTAGGGTTTTTTCATAAGCATAATCAAAGATAAAATATTAGAGTTATGAAACTTTGTTTAAAGATTTAATTCTAGCATGTGTAATATTTATAGATTGTACTATAAGATTTTTCTATATAAAGAAAAATAGGTGAATTTGTTTTATAGTTTATTTAGTGAATACCAAGTTTGCTGAATATGATTATATATAATTGACATCAATTACATCTAATATAAGTTATAATTAGTTTCCAGACAAGGTTGGCACGACTAGTTCCTCTCCTAGCTTGCTGTCTACACTGGGGTGGCATGGGTGGCTTCGGCTGTTCACCATTGATGACATTGCCAAGCTTACAGTGGTGCTAGATGTTTACAAATGAGCTAGATGATCTACTAAAGCCTAGTAGATCAAAGGACATGAGCAAGTGTGAACTTGCCTTGATATTGTGAAGTGTTGTTGTCGAATGTCTCGACTTGACCCTAGACCTCGGGTTCTACAAAAATATCATCATTGCCTGTTAAGGACAATGTTTAAAGAAGCAATATGCTGTTATGCATAAGTAATGAGATGCATAAAGTAAAGTCCCAAGTAATTCCCCTATCATTACAAGTGAGATGGACTTAGATTTTTTATTTTAAGGTTTGGTTTATCTTCATGTTTACTTCACAAAAGAGTGTGGTTGCAAGGATTTTGAGATAAACATATAAGTCAGGAAGGTAAAGTACAATCATAATACAATTCTACGGTTCAATGGTATTATGTAATTATTATAAAGTTCATGTTTTAAGTTGTTATGGCTTAAAATAAATGGTATAGTGTTTCTTTTTAAGTGGCAAAAAGAATAACATTTGAAGAAAATATTAATTATATTAAGTTAATCAACTCTAAAGATTAGTAGGATTGAAGCTATGGTTTTGTAATAAGGTTCAAATCATCTTGAGTCATTATATACTTAGCTTAGGGTGTATTAGACCAAAGTAAACTACAAAAATATAATTGGACTTGAAATAGAACACTTGTAGCATTATCAACTATTAGGGGTTTTTCATAAGCATAATCAAAGAAAAAATATTAGAGTTATGAAACTTTGTTTAAAGATTTAATTCTAGCATGTGTAATATTTATAGATTGTACTATAAGATTTTTCTATATAAAGAAAAATAGGTGAATTTGTTTTATAGTTTATTTAGTGAATACCATGTTTGGTGAATATGATTATATATAATTGACATCACTTACTTCTAATATAAGATAATTATTTTCAAAAAAATTTGTAAATCTTTGACTTATAGTTAGTTAAAGATTTTAGAAAAATACTATAAAGTTGATTGTTTTCACCTAGATAGTATCTTAAATTATAATTATGGGTTTAGTCTATTTAGAGTTAAAAGATTGTGTTTTGAATATGATTATTTCTTACTTAGGAAATAGTATTAAATAATTAACAAAACAACTATCTCATTTTATGAATTAAAGATATATGATCTAAGAATTTTAATTTTTTTTTGGAATAATATATTTAGTATTACCCAAGTAAGTATTCTTACCTAAAATCTTTAAAATGAATTTTATTTATTTTTAGGTATTATATTTAATTATTTATTTTTATAACATTTCCCAATTATTGAATGTCTTTAAACATTTATTTTAAGTTTTATCTGCAATTTTTTAAGTTAGTATTATTATAAAATAATAGTTTTCTTTTTAAGTATAAAAATGATTTTTTACGAAGTTATCTAAATTTAGTAAATTTCATTTAGATATTTAAGGGTGTTAATATTTAGTTGAATTTTATTTTACTCAAATAAATAGGATTATAATTTTCTTAGATAGGTATTATTTTAATAAACATTTTATGTATTAAGTATATTTTTACGATTTTTCTACATTTTTTAGAGCTTAAACATTTACAAGGTATTTTGGTCATTGTTTTATTAAAGCTTTTGCTTATGCCTTTTATTTTCTGGCCTGGTTGGTTGGTAACACGACCGGCCTGGCCCAGCCAGGTCCAACTCGGGGTCAACACGACCCCAGATCCCTCACGCCTCTCGCATCTCTCTCCTCAGAACCAGCCTGTGCTTTCCCCTGGCAACACTCAGGGTTGGAGTCTGACGGGGAGGTGGCGGAGGAGATCCGGTGTTGCGAGGGAAGCTCAACAACGAGAAGAGGCACCCGGTTTGGCGGCTAGATGGGAACATGTGCGTCTGCACCAGCAAATCCTTCGAAAACTCGCCGGGGAAACCTCCCGAGGTTGCTGCATGTGGAATAAAGGGGTAGGGTTAGATTCAGATAGTCAAGGGGACTCCAGGAAAGGGACATGGAGAGCCTGGGGAGCATAAGAGAAGGATCTACGCTCCAATCCTTGCCATGGCCGAGAGATCTTGTTCTTCTTGCCTCGGGCTAGGCAGGATAAGGGAGAGGGAGTGGAGCCTAGGGGTGGTTGGTGAGAGTGAGTGGGGAAAAATGGACAGAAGGGGAGGCACTATGGTCTACCCAGTCTGTGGGGAGCAAGGGGAGAGGTGAAACCATGCTTGGCCTTGCTGTGGCCGTGGGGAGGGGTGAGGTGAGTGGATTCTGGCCGGGTTAGGGCACCGAGGGTGAGTGGTAGAAGTTGTGAGTTAATACAAGGAAAGATGTGATATTTACATTTGTTTATCTCCTCTTCCAAGCACTAATGGACAAGCGAAAGGCTGCTATAGTGCCAGGGCTACAGTGGTTTCGACCAGAGGGGTGAGTGTAGGTCTAACAATTGGCCTTAACAAGATGGGGATATGGTACTGGTAGATATATGAGGTCAACGTATAACCCTAGGAATTGTTTGAGATTTTTCCATGAATTTAATGTCCACTTAATATCATTTAGTCAAGGGATTTCTATTTTCGTGCCCCTGGTTCGTTAGTTGTACTCAGTTTTCCTCAGCCGCTTAACTTTTCCTCACTTTTCCCCTCGCTATGTTACAAAACCCTCGCAGGCACTCGGATAGAGGGAAACCGTTAGGTCAAAGGCTTGACTGTTACATGCTGACTGGTGGGACCGCGTTGGGATGGGTCGTGCATTGAGCGTTACGTTATGTGGCCTCGACCGTTACATGCTGATGGGTGGGGCCGTGTTGGGGCCGGTCCTGCATACGTGGTTAAGGGTGCGGCCATGTTGGTAAGGGTCTTGCATACGTGGTGAAGGTTGGGTCCACATGGATACACGTCGAACCGGCCATTCTCGCTCACCCAAAGCATTCGTTTCTCCCCGAGCCTGGAACAGCTCCCACACCGCCCCTCCGATGCACCCCTGTCGTGCCCTTCTACCTTAGGTCGTCCCCGGCCCTAGAGCCTCCCCCCTAGTCGTGGAGCCCACTCCACCTCTGTCTCTGCTCCCGCCCCCGCTATATCTACACCTTTCATGGAACAGTATGCAACACCGCCTAATGTACCGACCATCCGCGTCGAGTAGGGAGAAGATTGGGCGCATTCACAAGAATCTAACGCATGGACTCCATCAGGATAAGCATCCTTTCCCTTTGTTGATTGATTAATGGCAGTATTTGAGCCTGAATCGTTGGTGCACAACTAACTTGCCTTGCTTTTCGAATAGTATTGATCTAGTACCGGCATTTCGGCTAGCGGTTAGACTGGATACTAGCATAATTTGTGGTTGTGAACAATATCTCTCTGGATTTTACTTTCGTGCAGTGGTTGCAACCTCCATAAATCTTAGAGATTTGATAGATAAAATCTATTGTAAATTCCCCTAGAGCAGTGGCGATTCAGTTGATTTGCAATATTTCAACATTAGCAAGCAAAGATTGCTCCCACTAACTAGCGAAGATGATATAGTAATGGTTTTCTCTTTGAATGTTGCCGAACGTTTTGGTTGAATTCATCTCCATGTGCATACTAAACTTGAGAACACTGGAAAGAGTGTTAAATTATCATTTGGTGTTCATGCATCATCAGGTTGTCGGGCATCATGTGTGTCTGCTGTCTCTGCTAATAGTGTGCGCCCCGTCTATCCTTGTTGGTCCATAGCAGTACCATCTGTTCGCACAGCGAGTGTAAGCCAAACCGCATGTATGGCCGATGTGGAGGACGAGGCAGAGCCTGACGAGGGAGCGCCTCCACTATATGATGAGGATGAATTGATGTTTCCTGAATTTGTAGATAGATTCAGTAAACAGGCAATAGAGGAACAATACATGGATGATATTGCCTAGGGTGCCAGATTTGATGACACTGATGATGAAGAGAACAAGGAGAACAATGACAGCCTCATTTTATCCGATTACGATGGTGGGGACTTGCCAGTAATTGAGTGGGACAGGGATGATCCTAAGATTTCAGAAGACACTGTATTTGAAACGATGCGGGACTATCGTAATGCCATTACTACATATTGTATTCTCACAAATAATTATTATGATTTTATTAAGAGTGAGCCAGCAAGGTTCAGAGTGAAGTGGCCATACAAGAGGTGTAGGTGGAGGATGCATGCATCCACTATGCTCATGAGCAGTTTGGTTCAGGTATTACAACCAGTTGTGTATTTTAGATCATTGTGTAGAGTTTGTTAGTTGTACCTGACATTTTAATTATGTTTCAGATGAAAGTTAGCCGGTTTGAACATTCTTGTCCACTTCAAGGGGGACAACCAAAGGACACAACAAAACTAGCAAAGACTAGGTTGTTGGCAGATGTAATCATGGATTGGATGAGAGAGAACCCATCACTTGGTGAAACATCACTCATAAAAGATGTTTCTAAAAATTTTAATATTACATTACCCTACATGAGGATGTTCCATGCAAAGGAAATGGCTCTTGAGAGGATCAATGGTCCATGGAATGAAAATTTTCAGTTGCTTTACAACTTCAAAGCTGAAGTGGAGATTGCTAGTCTAGGTAGTGTTGTATAGATAGACAGACATAAAGTTCAGTACAACATAAGAGGGAAGACAATAGAGAAGGAGTGCTTTAGAAGGGCTTTTGTTTGTATCAAAGCTTGCTGGCAAGGGTTTCTGGATGGTTGCAGGCCTTATTTGTCCGTGGATGCAACAACTCTTCATGGCAGATTTAAAGGATAGCTAGTAGTTGCTACTGAAGTTGATAGCCACAATTGGATGTTTCCTGTTGCTTATGGAGTTTTGGATATTGAGTCAGAAAAAAGTTTGACTTGGTTTCTAGAGAATTTGCGCGACCTTATAGGTCATCCACCAGGACTTACTATCCACACGAACTCTTGGAAAGGTTTGGAGAAAGCTATAGAAGCAGTATTCCCCAGAGTGGAGCATAGGGAATGTATGCGACACTTAGTGCAGAATTTTACAAAGAAATTCAAGGGTAAAGTTTATACTGACAACCTATGGCTAGCTTCATACACATACAGTTTGAGGAAGCATCTATATCATTTGGAAGGGTTGTATAAACAAAAACCTACGGTGAAGGAGTAGCTGGATGCACATCATCGAATGGTGTTGTCAAGAAGCCGATTCAATGAAATTTGCAAGGTAGACTATGTAAAAAGTAACCTTGCAGAGAGTTTTACTGCAAAGGTCAAGTCATTGAAAGGGCTTATGTTGTGGCAAATATTTGATAGGATTAGGAAGATGGTCATGATAAAGGTCAATTTGCGTCCAAGAATTGCATCAATAGTATATGCTGGCCATCTCATCCTCACATCTTTGATTAAGGCTTTTCATGCCAGCGAAAAACAATTGAAGATGGAATGCATTAGAAGAGGAATGGAGGCTAAGGTAACGTACACTGATAGTAAAGATAGGCAATGGAGGTATCCAGTAAGTTTGGTTGATAGGGCATGCCATTGCAGGAAATAGAAGCTCCGTGGGAAAGCCTACATACATGCATTGTTTTTCATGGGTGTTCTAGGAGACGAAGAGGGTGAAGTTGATCAATACGTTTCAGAGTATTTCTCTGTTTCCAAATTTAGGGCAATATATGCTCAGAATGTTCCATCCTTGTTGGTAAAATACCAATGAATGGAAGTGGATCCAGGCTTTAAGCTATACCCTCCAGTTTTTACTAGACCAGTAGGTAGGCCAAGGAAGAGTCAGATACGAGCTAGTGCAGAGGGTGGTGCACCACCTTGACGATGTAAGTGCAAACGTTGTGGGATCCTAGGGCACATTGCTAGTCTTTGTAAAAATGCAGTGGACCCAGCTTATGGAATGTATTATGAGGAAGGGGCCGCAAATGCATATGAGAATGAGGTGTTTGAATGAGAGGAGAATGAAGCAATGGATATGTTGCAGATTGAACCAACGGATCGAGAGGAGATTGAACCAAATGCAAAGCATATTGAACCAAATGCAGGAAAGATTGAATCAATTGATCTAGAGGAGATTGAACCAAATGCAGGGGAGATTGAACCAGTCAATCGAGAGGAGATTGAACCAGATGCAGGGGAGATTGAACCAGTCAATCGAGAGGATATTGAACCAAATGCAGGGGATATTGAACCAGTCGATCGAGAGGATATTATATCAACTACGTGGGAGATTGAAGAAGATTTCAAGCGTAAAAGAATTACATGAGCGGATATTGATGAAATGGAGGCAATGCTTTTTGAACCGTATGAACTAGATGATCGAAACGTGATTAAACCAATTGTACGACAGACTGAAACACTTGATTCATTGGATGTAGAGAAAAACAACAAAGGGAAGAAACAGAAGAAGATGATGGTGGACTCCGAGAATATTCCAGCTAGGATCACCAAGAGCAAGGTGGTGAACCCCAGCGAAAAACACTAGGAGCAAGAAAAAATGGATTTGAATTATTAATTTTTATTTGTATGATAAATTTGAACTACTATCAATGTTTGTATTGAATTTGAACTAGTTTGATGCTCCCATGTTTGTATGTTGGATAATCCCATAATGTATGTGATATTGCAAGTTTCTATGGTCATGCACCTAGTTGCTTAGCACTGCACAGTTTTGCCCTCGACATGTGGTCAACACATGGGGTTTAGCTAGTTCATGGCTTAAACGTTATCCAATTGATCCAAAATTTGGCACACTTGTGTATCTTGGATTGATTTACCATACGAAATTGGAAATTTTGGATTAACTTGTAAATAGCCACAATTTTCTTTTTCTAAGTGATTAAATTCAAAAAAATGTTTTAGGGTTAGTTTAATTCAAAAAAAGTCAAAACATAGTGCAACCTTCAAATGGAGTCTTGTTATGTTTCCTATAACGTAGCATGAATAATAAAGGAAAAGGAAATAAAGAGAAATGGACTTATACCCTAAACCACTTCTTAAACCCTTCTTGGACTGAGCCACTAGCTATGAAGATGCATGGCTTTTTACTTGATCGACCTCCAAAATACCCGATCCCAAAACATAATTTGTCTAAATGGGGCCAAATTTGGAACTCTTGTGTATCTTTGAGTTGCAAACAATATAATGTTGGCCAAGATGAATTATTTTGTTCAAATAACACATTTTACATTTTTATGCCAACAGCTTGAATTTCCCATACTCATTTTTTTATCTGAGTTCCCTTGTTTTCCTTAGCTCTACTCAGTTTCCCCTCCCTCTAAAGTTTTCCGCACTTTTCCCCTCCCGCTAAAGTTTTCCTCACTTTCCCCTCTCTCCTGACTCAAACCCTCACAACAGCTCAACTTGCTCTCAGTTTAGCTGTTGCACTCTGATTGATCGAGATGTATGTCACATGGATCTTGGCCAACCACCATTGGATACATCATGATCCGATGGGATGGAGGTCTCTCTCTCCCGATGGGCGCACCTACCTTGTACAGAGAGGAGAGCCCAATAGGTTGGATGTCTCTCCCTCCCTTTCCCTTCCGCATGTATACCAGCCGCATCAGTTTGGCTGCGCTCTGATTGGTCGAGATGTATGTCACATGGATCTTGGCTAACTACCATTGGATAAATCATGATCCGATGGGCTAGAGGTCTCTCTCCCGATGGGCGCACCTACCCTGTACACAGAGGAGAGCCCGACAGGCTATATGTCTCTCCCTCCCTTTCCATGTCGCATGTATACTAGCCGCATCTTCCTCCCCTCCTATCGACATACAGCGGCGCGACAGTTCGCATGGCGTGCGGTGACGCCGTTCTAAACGTGGTAGTAAGAATGGATTGCAGCGGTGCGGACCTAATCCTGGTGGTCCAAATGGCGTGTGTTGATGCAGACCTAAGTGTGGGGGTAGGAACGACGTGCGGCTACGCGAATCTAAGCCCGGCGGTCGGAATGGCATGCGGAGGCGCGGACATGAGCGTGGGGGTCGGCTTGTGGCTGCATGGATCCAAGCATGGCGGCTAAAACGGCGTGCGATGGTGAGGATCTAAGTGTCTGAAATTTTTGTCTTTGTCCGTCTCACTCCTGTTCACGTCGTCAAATCCATTGCTGGTGAAATACACCGAGGAGACGATGGTGCCAACAGTGGTCATCGATGTGACGATGATTGAAGCCATCATTCGCAACATCACCACGATGGCACAGATCAAGCCCTCGTGAACCAATGGTGTGGGAGACAGGCCGTGGCCGTGGCTGGCACGTCAAGGTAAAGTTCGACGGTGAAGGCCGGATGTACCTCATGGCCGGATTGATGCGGCAAGGAGGGAGGCTAGCTCACTGTGCACTTAGTATTGGGAAAATTTGAGCCCATATTAGTTGACTTAGATTCATCTAGATATGAACGTATCTAGTCAAGTTTTAGTGCAAATATGGGTCAGAGGGAGTATACTCTGACAATCTCCGGTGGGATTGTATAAATTTGATCGAAATATGTATCATTTCAATCAAAATTGATGATCCCTCCGATTCATACTACTTGTCATTAAAATGGATGTATCTGGCACTAAAACATGTCTAGATACATCCATTTCAGTGACAAGTAGTAACATGGATTGGAGGGATATGCTCTAAAATTGATTCATAAGTAGTACGCCCTTTGACCCAAATTAGTTGATTAAGATTTGTCTAAATTCTATTGTATCCAGACATGAATTAGTATTAGATTCATCCCTATCTTGATGACTTTGAGTCAACTAATTTGGATTGAGAGGGAGTAGTACTTTCTTTGATAGACCGCCTCTCTAGAGAAGAAGAATGTGTAATTGATAGGGCCCCAAACTTGACCCTCTATGCATTTGGAACGCCAACTATGGGCAGCTAGATCCAATGACAAGAAACTCGGGCCCCGCAATGCATTCTCTTGAAAACTTTGGGAGCATAAAGTGACAAATTAGCAGGAACTCACAACCATCCATTGAATAACAGTTCTACTCTCTAAATTAGCTATCAATTCAACTAATCATTACACGTGCCACCTTCACCACAATCCCATAGTGTAACTGTTAGTACGGGGAGGACAACTACTAAAAATTCCCACATGAATCTACTATTCTCCTCCCCCTTCACTTGAAGTTCATGTTTTAGATTTTCTACCACATGAGTTCTTCTTTTCTTCCTCGACAATACCCTTCAACTCTAATATCAACAGGTTTTTACATGCCAATTCATCACCTAAATTGGCAACCATATCCTCCAAATCCATCCTCTGGTTATACCACTGGTTTGATTCATCTTGGTATGCAATGTACCATGGATCATCAGCCTGCATAGCACACTGTAACAATCCCAAAACAAACCCAATTAAAATGAGTCCGACAGGCCATGGTGGCACTTCAAATTCAACGGTAGTACAAAGAGAAGGAGCAACCTGCACTTCCGACGTGGTAGGAGAATGAGAATGTGGCCACGACATGATCGAATCCCCACCCTCGCTGGTGTACCGGCTACGACTAGACATTGAAGACTAATTTACCCCTGCAATATAGAGGAAATTACGGGAACTGAACCGATTAGGGTGGGCGGAGCAAGAGAGAAGGTCTTACCATGCACTACTAACAATTACTGCGACCGTGGTCGTTGTTGGCGGCGGACCTGTCTATGGTCTGTACTGCCTCAACGTATAATGCATCTGACGAAAAATGTGTTGGAGCCGTGGTTGAGGTGCAGCGTGACAGTCCATCTGACGCCACCATAGGATGGAGCCGCCGACACGCCCACGATGGATGCTATGTCCGCCGGTGGGGTAGGAGCTTCTCGGGGCTGGGGGCTGGGAGCAGACGAGAGAGAGAGCCGACCTCACGTGTATCATACACGACCCCACCTGTCAATTTTTGGGGGAGTAGCTGCTCCGATTTTTTTTGCATATTTGCCAATTTTGTATATCTACCAAACTTTTTATTTGAAATTTGCATGTTTTCCACATGACCACCACATGTCAATGACACACAAAATGGAAAATATGCAAGTTGCAATCTAAATACGTGGCACATATGCAAATCCCCCTCTATCCCCACATCACGGACCCATGGGTCATTGGCTTCGACGACCGCACTTGACGGCCCCATCGTTCATTGGCTTGGGTGGCCCCATAGAACGGAATTTTTCTTTGAAATTTGCATATTTGCCACATGACCACCACATGTCAGTGGAACACAAAATGGAAAATATGCAAGTTGCAACGTAAAACATAGAAAATATGCAAATCCCCTCTTCAGCCCCACATCATGACCCCATCGGTCATTATCTTCGACAACCCCACATGAAGGCCCCATCATTTATTGGCTTTAATGGCCCCACAAAACAAACCTTTTCTCTCAAATTTGCATATTTGCCACATGACCACCACATGTCAGTGACACATAAAATGGCAAATATGCAAGTTGCAACGTAAAACATGGCAAATATGCTAATCCCCCCTCCATCCCCACATCACTACCCCATCGGTCATTGGCTTCGACAGCCCCACATGACGGCCCCATCATTCATCGGCTTCGATGGCCCCACAGAATAGCCCCATTTTTCGTTGACTCCACCGGCCACCCAATCTGGAGAAATGCGGCCCACAAGTGAGCGAGATATGGATGGAGGGTCCGACATGTATCCTGGCCCCCACCCGTTAGCACGTAGCGGCCATGATAGGACCCGCCCCAATGCGGTCCCATTGGTCGGCATGTAACGGTCGAGGCCATGTAACATAACGCTCAACGCATGAACCGGCCCAATGCAGTCCCACCAGTCAAGACTTTGACATAACGCCATCCCTCTGTCCACGCTCCTACGAGCGCATGCAAGGGTTTTATAACATAGCGAGGGGACAAGTGCACGAAAATAGAATTCCCTTTAATCAAATAGAATTCCCTTTAATCAAATAGTGCTGAAATGGTTTTCATCAGATAATTTGATATTTTTGGATTGGACAAGTGTGGTTTTTGATGTGATATGGTCCTAAATAGCAAGTCGCACTTTGGGGGATTTTCCTGAAATTTATTGGGATGGAAATTTATTTTAAGCAATCATTTATTGTTTCTCCCATTTAGGAAAAAGGGAAAAAATAAATAATAAATCCTTGCAAAAATATTTATTTTTGAGATTAGAAATTAGGATATGATGTATAGGCCTGAATTGGACTTTAAGTTGGCAAAGTACTTTTGAGAAGAACAAACTTTCCTTTATAGGAGTAGTTTTGATGAATTTATCAAGGAGGAGAATTAAATAGTATTAGGACAAATTTATTTATGGGGAATATTTGACAAAATTATATTCCTAAGTCAAATGATGTCAACTTGAAGTATGAATCATTAGCAACCTTGGGTTTTGCAAATGAAGATGGAATGTTGGAACAGAACTAGAAGTGGGAGGATCTAGGCTGTTGACAGAGCTCACCTTGATGCAAGCGATAGATTGATGGATAAACCAAGTTATATAGATGATCATTGTACCAAGAATTGGGATGGATTATTTGAGGTGGTCTGGGATTGATGGCAAACTTTGTTGAAATTAAGGTTGCCATAGAAGATTACCATTTAGCTTCATAAACCATGTGGGTTTAAGAAGCACAAAGATCCATTGTAATCAAGTAAGGTGGAGATTGGTAGACTATAGTTATTAAGTCATAAACATGCAAAGAGTTGGTCAAAGGAGGGTAACATATGGATGTGAGCTTCTGCCAAAGTAGGCATGATGTTAAGATTTACAGAAAAGATTATCTCTCTTGCCTTCTAAACCATCAATGATGAGTGGGTGCAAGAAGATTTTAGCCAAGTGAAAGAGTCAAGTTTTGTAGTACGCATGATGTACTATAATATGTTTCAAGTACATTTTCAAAGTACACCCTGATTAAGATAGGTGGAGTCTCAAAGATTGAATCCAGATAAGGATTCCAGACTTGGTCAAATTTGGTAGCTTTGTGGATTTGTACAAGTATGGAAGAGGCAAGGATTTGGAGAGGATACAAGGGTCCAATTTCATCATCAAGTGGATGAATTTGGAGGATATCGTGTGTAGATAAGATCCATGCTTGTATTTGATCTTTGTTGAGTTGGATGCTAATACAAGGGATTAACTTAGGGTTGATGTGGTGGAGGGGTTGAGAGGGTCACTCCAATGAATAGGGAGAGAGCAAGCTTTGGCAGCATTTTTAAGATTTGTTATCCTAAACTTAGTTTGATCCTAGAAGATGACCTCCTAGAGTAGCTCCCTCTAGTTCCTAAGCAAACAAGTCAAACACCAGATCAAAGCAATTCAACAGACAGTAGATCAAGGCAACTCATGTTATCAAGCAATCAAGTACTACTGTTATTACCATCAAGCCTAGCTTAAGGTAAGGATGGGTATTTTGAAGAGGTTGTGCTTTGAAGTAAGATGCGATCTTTTGGCTACTTCTACCAAGATAAGAATGAAAAAGGTTTTATGAAAGGTTTTATAAAATATAGAGGTAAGAGTAGTTGAAGGTTTCTTTCTTGAAAACATAATGATATTATATATTATAGGTCTCCATAATTTTGTTAATAGAGACTAGTAAAACATTTTTTAAGACAAAGTTATCTTGGCTCAGGTTTTGAAATGTCATAACATTTGAGAACATGAAAGATAAGCAAAGACATATCTTTTGTAAAATAGGTTTTGTTAACCATGGGTTGAGGTAAGGAGTGTACCTTATATTATACATTCAGTTTCATGAGCACAAGAAAGCAATCAATAAACATTGCAACACTAAACAGGAAAAAGTTTTTGTTCCCCCTGATTTTTGCCTTTTGGACAATAAACCAGGATTGTTGGAATTGGGATGTTAGAGACCTTTACCCCTTCTAACAATCTTCTCCTAATATTCAGGAGAGGTAGGGTTAGGTAAGAACATCGGTTTAACAAATGTTAGCATTGAGAACTAGGAGAAAGAGGGTTTGCAACAAGAAGGCTTGGTCAGCTATGGCTCCGAGTTGAGGTACTTTGGTTGAGCGTTTAGGTCATTCTAGCGGAAAATACATAGTCTTTTCCCATTAGGACGATTCTAGGTAGGTTAGCATTTACAGAGACCTTTCATCTTGAGGCAAGATGACCATTTGAGCGTGCTTCAATCCTTAATTACTGAAGTGAACTTTTATGTCTTCTTGGTCTTGATATGCTGGAAGTGGTGGCTGGACGGTCGATCTTGTAATGGGGGACTTTCCCGGATTACCTTTTGATTCTAGAGAAGTGCCAATTGTGGTCCTTAAGTAGGGTCCATGAGTCTTCTTTAGAGGATGGTCATCACCTAATGACGACTAGGGTTGACTCCCAGGGTTATTCAGGTGGAGGGTTATTCTAGTTTCACGGGAAAGACGTAGTCTTTGCCCCTTAGAGCAACACTAAGGGTGCTTGGTGAAGTCGCAGACCTTCTTTCTTGGAGTTTCAAGATGAGGTTGTAAGAATGTTGTACCTTTTGTACGGAATTGTTATCTTCAATCGACCATGTACATTCTGCTTTTCGAGAGGCGTCTGAGCTAGTTAGAGATTTAATAGGTTGGGAGGGTGTCGTTTGCGGTTGGCAGTTGAGGTACGTGGTCCTAGGAGATGTGGTTGTTCTGGGTTGGGTCTGATGCAACGTCACGGGTACAGCATGTAGAAGGGAGCATCAGACTAGCATAACATCCAAATAGAGTTCATACATGGAAAGCAAGTTGGCGCTGGTAGGCATCTAATTACCTAGGGTGTTACAAAACAAGTTCAAGGGAAATACATAACTCAATCTTATGCTGGGTGGGGAGTATCTTGGGTGCCATCAGTACCTCGCAGGTGCTCTTTAAATTTACTTGTCCTCAACCTTTGGGTTGAGTAGGAGAGCTGGGACTGGAATTGGTTTCCATTGGCGTTGCTGCGATCTTGGGTTCATTGAAGGTATTCTAGGGAGGCCCGATGGGTGGCTAATTCTCTTGGGGTTTGTTGTTCTTTCTCAGGAAGTGTCTTTTCGGAGGGAGGGGAGGCTCTGGAATGATAGGCTTCCTGATTGCTTTTTCTCGAAGGGATCTTTACTTCTTGGCCCTTTTTGGGGAAGTGGTTGTCTCTTGATGGACCGACTGAGCAAAGAATTACTTTCATGGTTGAGGGCAACTCCTAACAAAATGACCTGGTTGCTCACAATTGAAGCAGGTATCACGCTTTAGGCATTCTCCTATCTCACGCTTCTCAGCTCCTTTGGGAGATATTTGAAGATAATTTTCTTCTAAGAGAGTAATGGAGCTGCTGGCGAGGTTATGGGGGTTATTCCGGTTTGGATTGCTTGTGGAGGATAGTGTGGGGCACTTCCGAGAGAAATGGCCTGTCTGGTCGCATGAATAACAAATCTTGCTTCTAGTCTAGCACGTGGCTTATTGTTCCCTTCGAGACTCGATTAATATAGCCCTTCTAATTTTTCGAATCAGGCAGTCGTTATAGAATTTAGTGGCGACGTGATCTTGACCTTCATAGAGGTAGAAGGTGATGAACTGTATTGGACATTCACTAGTGACGTGCATTGCTTCGTAGTTTGGGAAGTTTCCTAGGCAATTACTAGTGATCTTGATGTCCCACTTCTCTGCAATGGTTGCATGCTTTCTTCTGCCTTCCAGGACCCATGGTTTTCTTGGTTTAGTATGTTACGTAGGAAACTCTTCTTATGACAATTGGGAAGAGCTACTTTGTTGAAAAGGGGGTGATGAAGGTTAGATGGAGTGGAGTTGAGGTAGAGCTCTTAGGTTTCCATCCTGCTTAGGAGAGGTCTCAATTTACTGGAGTGTGAGTTTTAGTGCCGGGATGCGCAAACATGGTGGTCAAAACAATAGGATCAAAAAATCCAAGGTAGACAAGAAGCACATTTATGCATCGATTAAGCACATGACAAGCAAACAAAGCGTACCTTAGGTAGCAAGGAGTAACTACGCGCCATAAGTGGAATCCTATATTGAGGATATTGATCCTAAGTATGGATATTACATGTGTCTTGACTTTTGTCTTTTCCATCTGGGGTCGTTGATGCCTCACTTAATCCTTTTGAGGGGTGATGAAGGATTTCGTCGGTAGGGAGATCTTGTAGTTTCTTTCGTTGTTGGTAGCTCCTTTGGTTTGCTTGTCACTGTTTCTCTTCATCTCAAGATATCCTCCTGCATAGTTTCTGATCGGATTTTTTTAAAACGAATTATTTTAATGTAGACGAGATATAGAGTAAGATATTTTCAAGTAGTTTAAATAGGAGAGGTAAGATATGGAATGTTTTGAAAAGCTTTTGAGAAAATAATTTTTGAAAACCGGTGTTTCCAAAAATAGTGGTTGTCTTGTCTAACGTTTATGCTAACTAAGGTCTCCTACAATTAGGATGGCTCTAATACCATGTCAGTGGGACCCGGAATTTACGGTCCAAGAAGTCCCCGTTATGCCTTAAATATTGACTTTTGCTTTTGTCCCTTCTAATTCCGAGAATAATTTCTTACTAGATTTTTTGAAACTAAAAATGACAAAAAACAGGCAACTGGCAATGTGGCATCTTTTTAATAGGTTAGTCCTAGAAAATGGATAAAAATACATCAAAGTGTAGACAAAGCAAAGAAAAGTGTCATTGTTATGGAAACGACAGTGCCTGAGTAGGCTAGTTCGTGGTGTGGGAGCAAGCAGGGAAGCGAGCGACGGCGTCCACAGGCGGGATTGGGCACAAGCATGCATCGGGGGCACAAGAAGTACCTAGGTTCGGGGCCCTCTTGGTGAGATAACACCCCTACTCCTGCCGATCTGACTATCTGGATGAACACAAGGGACTATAAGGGCTCCTCGAGCTATAACTGTGCCTAGCTAGAAGAAGAAGATACCAACCCTTGCTACGATGCCCCTGCCGCCCCTTATATAGGCCGGGGCGGCATGGGAAAATACTCAGTCGACTGGTGGGTCCCACAGGCGGGCCCAGCCGACTATTCTAACACAGAATCCAGCCTCCCTGACGTCTTGCATAGTGCCGCGCCCCCCGTCCGGCACAGAAACAGTGGAGGCAGCCCCGGCCAACACGAGCGGCGGCTCCTGTTCCTGCCCGACATAGGTATGGGCCGTATCCTCTAGCGCTGGTGTCGCAGCCTCTGTCCTCCTGTCGGGCATTTGTCAGCTGGGGCTACAGAGCACTATACCCTACGTCATCTGTCTTCCTTGAATGTCTGGCTATGTCGTCCTAGCCGGCTGCTCTGTCTTGTCCGGGTGGTTGGTCCCATCCGACTAAGGGTCTGGCCTCCGCTGTCTTATCTGGTTTATGGTTCTGTCGGTTTGTTCTTGGCTTGTCTTTCTCTATCCGGATGGTGTGATCCAGCTGGCTAGATGCCTTTAGGAGTGCTCATTATCCGGTTGATTGGTTTTCTAACTTGCTATGCGTCTAGCCTTCTTCCTGACCTGATCTTGAGTTTTTACATCCGGCTGGGTCAGCCGGCTGGCAGTTACATCGCCTCTGCATCTTGTCCGGTTAGCCTACCCAGGGGCGATCCCCCCGAAACTAGCCCCCGATCACGCGTAGATTCCACCCTTAGGAGAAATGTGCACGGGCCCCAAAAGCTAGTTTGAATTTTTTTCCCGGCTGAGTTCTGAAGGTTGAACTGCTAGGCTAAGTCATCACGAACGTCAGCCACACACGTAATGATGACTGCTGCAACATGCAGCGACACATCATGTCAGGCACCGGCTCGGGAACCGTTGCCGGCTCCTTGCCTCCCGCGCCCTGGATCCTCTGTGCATCTTGTGTTGGTGCAAACGATCCGACCGCTGATGGGGGTATGCGATGCTGTCGTGTGGAGAGTCGACGGTTGGACTGCCCGGCCCTTAAGTACCGCCCACGCTGCACCATCACCCTGCACTCACCATTTCCCCCCCTTTTCCTTGCCGCCGAAGCTGCTGCGCCCCTCTGCCTCTTGCTGCTTCCTTGCGCCTGTGCCACCGACGAGCTTGCACCGCCTCCGTCTCGCCGGCGATGCCCCCTCTTTGCCTGCAGGAGCGATGGGCCACCGCTACTCCTACGTCGCTCCCTCTCCTCCTTCCTTTCTTCCCGTTCATCTTCCACCACGCACCACCATCGACGAGATGGCCGAGAGCCACGACACCTAGTGTGGCTCCTCCGTCACGGAGGAGTATATTGAAAAAAATCGGCGCGCCCGCCTGCTCCTGGCGAGGTCGAGCAACGCCTCGCCGATGCCGCAAGCCGGCAAGCGCGTCATCTTTCTCGCGCACCTCGTGCGTGGCCTGGCCTTCCCGGCCAGCGCCTTCTTTCTCACTTTCCTCGCCCACTTCAACCTTCGCCTCCACCATCTCGGCCCGAATGCAATCGGCATTCTCGCGCACTTTGTAGCCTTCTGCAAGTGCTACCTCAGGATCCAATCGGATCCGCTCGTGCCCTGCGGCGGCACCTCCATCTACTCGCGTGCCCAAACCGGCTACCCCAAGTTCCGGCTACACGACACGGTCAAGTTGTGGCAGCAGACATACTTCTACGTACGCAACTTTGGGGCTGACGACCACCTCAACCTTTCAGCCATCCAGGATGTCAAGTCCACTCCGGTGAATTGGCAGCAGAAATATTACGGCTCCTAGACCGAGGCGGAGGAGTTGCAGCACCGGATGCGGGCGCTGGTCACAGCCGGCCTGACTGGCATCGACCTGACGCTCAGCTGGACCTCCCGGCTGATGATGCCCCTCTAGCAGCGCACGCGCACAAAATATTCTACTACTCCAACCTCCTATACCCGACTCGGCTCTCCCGCCGTGATCCCCCCTTTGCCAACCTCTATGAGTGTGTGTGGATGATCACGAAGGAGAAGGTCAAGGCCGACTGGCACTTCGGTCTTGCCCCTACCACCGCGAGAACCGCGCTCCCCAAGTAAATTTACTTGTCATTTTTCTTTGACTTTCTCTTGGTTTTGCTTTGTCCAGAATCACTGCTTGATCCATCTCGACTTGCTTTTTCTTCCCTTTGCAGACCATCCCCTGCATCATCCAGGAGGAGGGCGAGGAGCCGCTCCAAGTCGTCACCGCCGACCTCTCTGAGCCGCGCCCGCGCCGGACCAGCGAGGGCTCGGATGGAGAGGAGGGGTTATTCCCTAACCGAAATGACGAGGCGATGGAGGACCCGCATGGCCCCATGCCCGAGGAGAGAGACGGCAACACGCCGCCCGAGCCAGCACAAAAACAAGCCAGCGAGGGGAGCTTGACCAACACTCCCGCTCCCGCAGATCCGGCTGCAAAGTGCAGTCCGGTGGGTGTCCTCCATGACCTGGCCGGGTCGGAAGTGGACGGAAGAGGGCTGGCGCACCCGTGGTGCAGGGTAAGTTTGCCTTTCTTTCATCTTGCTTTAATTGCCTTTCTTGCACTTGCCCTTGTTCTCGTTCTTGGCCTGACCTTGTTTTTCGCTCACAGTTCTCTTCTTTCCTTCGCTGCGAGCCCGGCTCGCAATGCGCCTTCCTTGCCGCCTCGCGACCCTCCCATCCAGCCGGACGCACCCTCGACGACTGCCCCCTGCCTCCGACTAAAATCCAGCCCCAGCCAGAGCCGGCGGTCGCGATCCAGCCGACTCCTTATGTGCCTCATCACGCCGGGTCAGCCAGATGTGACCTCCAGCCCGGGTGGGGGCTCTTTAGCCGGCGTGGGGGGCTCGTGTGCCGGCAAGGAGACGGTGGTGGTGGAGGATATTGACTCTGACGAGGAGGCGACTGTGCAGTGGATTGCTTCCCTAGCCGGCCTCTTGACGCCGCTCCCCGTGGAGGCAGGTCCTTCCCTGCAAGCCCTCAAGGGGAACCTCAAGGCCTGGCTGAAGGAGTGCCGGCAGATCCAAGCGACAATGGCCAGCGCCAATCAGGCCGCCTCGGCACAACTGGTGACGACACAGGGGACTGCGCGGAGTAAGTCTTCCGTCTTGCTTCTTTTTTTTGTCCGACTGCATTCTTACTTGTCTTTTCTCTGCTTTGCCGCAGCCATCATCGTCTTCGCGTAATGTGAGATAGACCGGTTAACACGCTCTAACACGCGCCTCAACCGGGACAACTACGCGCTCCCCATGCAGAACAAGAAGTGGCACTCCAAGGTTGATCAGTTGGAGGCCGTCGTGAAGGAGCGCGAAGAGGCCCTTGCCAGCCGGGCCACCGCCTTTGATCTTCTGGATAAGGAGGTCACTCGGCTGAAGGAGCACACCGCCTTCCTCGAGAACATCGGCCACATCGCCAATGGTAAGCCAGCTACTTCTAGCTTTCGTTTCCGCCCGACTGACTTTGCCGGATTGTCTTTTGACTTCTGTTCCTTATCAAAATGCTTCAATCCACAAGTATATGCCCTCACCTACGACTGGTTGCAGCAGGTTGCGTCGGATGAGAAGACCTGCACGCGGGACTTGGTGGCGCAGCTTAGGGAGGACTCCGCCAACCTCTGCAAGGCCGGCGCCGCCATCAACGGCCTCATCTTCCCGGGCGAGCTCCTACCGGAGACCATGGACGCCCTTGCCATCAAGCTGGGCGACGCACCAAACTCCATCGACCGGTTCCGCGACCTATCCGCTCGTGCCGGCTCAGAGATGGCCTTGGCGTTGATGCTGAGCTGGTACAAGGATGTGCACGTGGAGAAGCTGGCACAGGGCTTCCGAGCCGGCGCGGATATCCCTATTTTGCGCCAAGCCAACCCCGTACTTCGCTCTGCCGCCATCACGATCGCCAGCTACACCAACATCGAGGAGGTGTTGACGGAGACCGAAGCAAGAGCGGGGCCGGAAGGCGAGGCTGAGACGTCCTCCCAGTCGGCCAGGGCCGGCTCGGCTCCTCACAGCAAGGGTCCGGCGGCGTTGAGAAGAAGGAGATCCCTGAGATGCCGGGCGTAATTATATATAGCTTCTGCAAACTTTAGACTCGCGTACTTTTGCTTTGAAACCTTGGATATACGGGGGGATTCGTCGTCCAGCAGTTTAATTATTATCTGGCTGGGTTTTTCCTTCACGCACCCGCTTTTCATTGGGTCCGTCTAGTTAGCTTCTCCGACTGGTCCATTCTAGCCGGCTTTATCTTTCTCTCTTTCTTTCTTTGACCAACTAAGGCACCTCTTAGCCGGGAGCTTCACTTTTCCGGTGGGGGTGCATCAGCACACCCACTAGGAGTATCCCCCGAGATTCGCAGTGGCTACTACATATAGGTACTTCAAATCTTTCAGAAACTCTTGCTTCTCTGACTAGTTCTGCCTTGCGTATCCGACTAATGGGGTTAGCCGGATGGGAGGGGCTACAACCCTGCCCAAGCGATCTTGCTGCTTTGCTTTCCGTTTGGTTCCGTCTTTCTCTTTTTGGCTAGGACATCTTTCAGCCGACAGCTACATGCTTCCAGTGGGGGCGCGTCAGCGCACCCACTGGGTGTAGCCCCCGAGATTCGGAGTGGCTACCGCAGGTTGGTACTTCGAATCTTCTCCACCTTTGATCTCCGGCTCGGTGCGGGTTTTTCAAAATAAAACACATCAAAATGATTTCTTATCAATACATTATTACGTTGCATGTCTTCTACTATTCGCCTAAAATTTCTCTTTTCGAAAACTAGCTCGTGCTTTTCTGAACACTTAGTCGCTTTCTCGTGCACAATGCTGTTTATGCTGCACCTTGCCGGACAGCCGGCTTGCGGTCTGGAGCCGAGGCCGAAGGGAGATGACAATACATCACGCATGGTACTAGAGGCTTAGTAACCGGAAAATACCTCGGGCTTTTGCTCTTGCTAGCAGGACAGCAGGATTGTAGTCTGTATCTAAGACGGAGAGTGGGCCTATGGCATCATTGCGCACTACTCAGTCACCTTACGGAGTTGGCAGGTTGGGCCAACCAGCGAGCCCCCGCGATTGGGGGTCGACGGAAGCCTAAAAAAGCATTGCAGGATTTAATCGAAAACGAATAGCAACAAAATGTCCGGCAAGGAGCCCCTGAGCGTTAGCCGGGGTTCCACATCTTTCATTCATTCAGGGTTATTGATACATACACTGATTTGCGACTAAGTGTAAAACGGTCGGAGCAGTTCCGCATTCCACGGCCGTGACGTCTCCTCATCCAACTTGTCCATCTTGTTCTTGCGCGGCTACTGCGTGTCAATGAGGTAGTAGGAGTTGTTGTGTAGCGCCTTGCTAATGATGAAGGGGTACTCCCACGAAGGGGACAACTTGTGCATGCCCTTCATGTCTTTTATCAGCCAGAGCACTAGGTCACCTTCACAGAACGCAATGGGCCAGATGCAGTTGGAGTGATACCGGCGCAACCCTTGCTGGTAGATGGCCGATCTGGAGAAGGCTAGCTCGCGGACTTCCTCGAGGAGGTTCACACTGTCCTCCATCGCCTCATGGTTCTCCTTCTCCATGTAAAGGAGCTTGCGGGGTGAGTAGAACTCGATGTCCACCGCGAGGACCGCTTCCGAGACGTAGGTGATGAAGAATGGGGTGAAGCCAGTTGATCTATTCGGGGTGGTGTGTAGGCTCCACAACACGGCCGGGAGTACCTCGATCCAGCTGCCGGGTGATAGCTCCAGTGGCTCTATCAGCCGGGGCTTGATTCCAGATAGCACCAAGACGTTGGCTCTTTCCACCTGAACGTTGGACTGCGCGTGCGCGACGGGCGCGAGGTCCAGTCGGATCCCCTTGTTATGGCAGAACGGGGCGAAGGATCCCTTGGCGAAGTTCATGCCATTGTCGGTGATGATGCTATGGGGATACCCAAACCGGATGATGATGTCCCGGAAGAAGGTAACGACCGTGGCACCGTATAGCTTCCGGATCGAATTTGCCTCGATCCACTTGGTGAACTTTTCCACCACCACCAGCAGGTGGGTCATGCCAACTCGAGATCGATCGAAGTGGCAGACCATGTCCAGCCCCCAAATAGCAAAGGCCCACGTGATCAGTATGGTCTTGAGTGCTGAGGTCGGCATGTGTCTTAGTCGGCCGAACCGCTAGCACCCGTTGCACGCGCGAAGTAGCTGGTCCGTGTCCTCCAAGGCGGTAGGCCAGTAGAACCCGTGGTGCATTGCCTTCATCAACAGGGTGTGAGAAGAGGCGTGGTGACCGCACTCCCCCTGGTGGGTTACCTTCAACGGCCGGTAGCCGGTATCCGCGTCGACGCACCGCTGAAAAATGCTTGTGGGGCTGCGCTTGTACAATTCTTTATTGGTGATGGTGTACCTGTGCGCGCAGCGCCGGATTTGCCTTGCCTCCACCTCATCAGTCGGGTGCTCGTCGATGAGGACGTAGTTCATGAAGGGATGGGCCCAAGATGGCACTTCTCGGATAGAGAAGATGCTATCCTGCACGATATGGAGCTCATCCGGGGGTCGGCCGGGTGGGATTCTCTAGTAGGCAGCCCTCGAGCCTTTTGCCTTGCTCGACGATGGCTTGCCTGAGGAGGAGGCAGCCCCCGGGTCTTTCAAGTTGGAGGGCACACCAGCGGGGCCTGGCTCTTTCGAGACGGAAGCCCCTGGGTCTTCTACCCAGATGATGGACTCTGATCCCGGAGAGGGGGTGATGATGGGCTTGTGCAGGTGCTCCAGGGATATTCCGGGCAGGATGGATGCTCTGGTGGATCCGACTCGCGCGAGCGCGTCGGCCGCCTCGTTGTCGGCGCGGGGAA